>CM050334.1:3160000-5560000 GCA_027405865.1 Salix purpurea
GTTAAATTAACAATTCTCCATTCTGATTCTTCATCGTATGACTATTTTGATTAAGATGTTAATGCTGTTCTTAATTAACTAATCCTCGTTTTCTCAATAAGTTTGGCTCGACAAGAAATGGAAAAGGAGAAATTGTGCTGCTTAAGGAATGCTGATTCCATCTTATGTATAACATTTATCATTGAAGAGATAAAGGGGAGTTGGAGATCAGTTGCTGATGCACCTACTTGCTTTTTTAATTATTTATTTTGTTTTATTTATTTCATCTTTGGCTTTCGTATTTTGGGAAGTCAAATTGCGTAAGCATAGAGTAAAGTTACATTATACAAGAAAAAGTATTTTCTCTAAAAAGTTTACTATCACTCATTCGTGCACATGATACATACATACATACAGTTGATGTTTTCACAACCTATGCTTCAATAGTGCTAGAATTGGTACTAGTTAACAACTTGAGCTCTTAAATGTATGGATCTTCACTAGAATGTTTATTGAATTGGTGAGTTTGTGGGTTGAAGTGTATTTAAAAAAAAAACTATTTGTTGGATTTTATTTGATTTTGAACAATGTCTTTGATGTTAGAGAATAATATAAATCATATTATGGGATTTCATCTAAAAATTTAAGTTTTTAGATGAGATAATTTCTTAACATGGTATTAGAACCTTGTTGACCAAACGGTCATGGGTTCAAATCTCACTACCTTCATTTTATTTGATGAAAACCAAGCACAAGGTAGTGTGAGTCTGTGCAAATTTAAAGCCTAAAGAGTTTTCACTTGAAGGGATGTGTTAGAGAATAATATAAATCATATTCTAGGGTTTCACCTAAAAGATTAAGCTTTTAAGTGAAATTGTTCCTTAACAATGTGTAAATTTAAAAGAGTGTTTTTTATTTGATTTCAAAATAATATCAACGATTATGTTTGTATTTTTCAGGGAATGGTGTGATGAAAAGAAGTCAAAACTATCGTTGAAACTTGTTGAGAACACATTAATCGTTGTTGATGATAATTAAAACTGCAAGGGTAAATAAAAATAACCATATTATATCAAATTAAGCTCACTTACACTAACCATCTGTTTGATCCAAAATCAAGCTCTCCACACAGTCGGTCGACAAGAAAACTATATATCAAATTAACAGTGAAGCTACCATGCATGAAATTATCCAATATTGGGTCCACCACTGTATGACGATTAATCCTATCCCTTTTAACAGTCCGTAGCTGACTCATGCATGCAATCATCCTAAGCTACACACCGCATAAGGTTAAATTTTAATTATGAATGTTTAAGTCAGCACCATAGAATTATGTGATGTTTAACTATTGTATTTATGACCTTAAAAGACAATTTGCTACTGTGTTGATGCCAATCCTTTGTGTCCCTCTATGAAATTACGTTGGTTGTTGTATTAGAACAATAATACATTAAAAAATTGATGGGATAACGATTACAGACCGATTAAAAGACACAATTTTTTGAACAAATCGCTTCGAAAATAAGATTAGGGCTTGAGTTAGGTGATCAATCAGATGAGCTGACTACCGCTGGTAATGTGATTTGAATTTTTTTGGAGTGGTAGATCACATGTCTTAATTACATCATTACAAATAACCAACTTGGTTCATGGATTTCTTTTTTCTTCAAAAAGGACTGGTATCATTTGACCTTCTTTCACACCATAAGTACCTCTATCGCGTCTTTGAAGGGACCCCCTTCAAGTGGAGATGTCTACTTGACATCGATCTCGTGTTCAATTTACAAATTGTGGGTGTTATGTTACTGCTGTTCTAAAACCTAAAAAGTTGTGTGACATTTTTATGGAAGAAGAAGAAGAAGAAGAAGAAGAAGAAGAAGAAGAAGAAGAAGAAGAAGAAGAAGAAGAAAACCTTTTTTCAATGAGATTTGCTTCTCCTTAGGTTCTCAAGTTTAAATTGTGGGAGTTTTATGGAGATTTGCTTCAAGTGTAATTTATTTTTAAATTTAAATGTTAGAATAAACAATTGAAATTTGTTTTTAAATACGAATGGTTTATGATACCTTAATTTTTTAATTGGTGAAAATGCATAGGGAAGAGTCGATAGCGAGTTATACGAACAAGATCATTGTTAGTTCTTCTGCCAACATTTCTAATAACCATGAGTTATTAGATCCCAACCAAGAACAGACGACTAAGACACAAGTATTCACTCATAATGTGGGCTTATTGAGTGCGATACCGTCATGTTAAAAGGGATCACTTTTACAAAAGGATTCATTTACTTGGAAGTACCAGGCCAATGATAGAACAACATTTCAATGTATATTTATTGTCCCTTCACATCAACATGATGATAATTTTTGAAAAACTAATTTTAATTAAAATATACAATTTTAGTTTTACAAATATTTAGGTTGCTAGAAACATGACATTAGCAATGAAATTATCAATAATTTTTTATTATTATTTCAATGGATTCAGGTTTCCGAATATCCTCAATAAAAATCTATTATTGATGTGTGGTATAAAATTAAAGGTTTAAGGTTAGTATTAACTTAAAATATTACTATTATTATGCATTTATTTTATTAATATTAATTAAATTTTCTTTTATAAATTTCAACTACAAGGAAAACTTTAAATCAGATAGAGCTGACAACACTGTTAAAACAAGAGTTTAGGAGAACTGAATTGCAATAATCTCTTAACCCATCCAAATTTTAATATGAATTTATGAGTGGAGGCAGATCACTCATGAACTCGATAGAAATCAGATGTTAGTCTCTCTAACACTACAAGCCTTTTCCTTTGACCTAGCCTTCTTCCATCGCTGGAAAAACAATCCCCGAAAACAATTCATATCCCTTGTTTATTACATCTCCACACATGATTGATTAGAACCATCAGCATCACTCGTTCTCAATCCAAATCCACCATGAAAACATCTAAATTATGGCATCAAGAAATGAAGAAGTATCAGGGGGTGGTGTTGCTGCAACAATCGAATCATTGTCCAAGTTCTAAGAGGCACTAAAGTGTCACACAGGCTTCCTGCTTGCCGTTGATGGAATAATATTATTGTAATGGACAATGTGCGGCCGAAGGTTGTCGTCCAACTTGACGAACGTGCGTAGCTACTGGTTTTCTGAGAATGAAAATTGGCTTGCCGTGATTTTCGGGCACAGCTACTGCAGACGGCATCGATCCTGATTGAAGAAGTATGCATTGGTCGGGAGGATTGATTGATGAACAGTTTCTAAGTCATGCCCCCACCTAATAAGGCGGTAATTAACCATTAATGAGTAATACTAGGAGCAATGTATAACCTTTTTTTCTCCGAGGAAACTCCACCTCTCTTTATATATTTTTTGTGAGTTTGCATTAAACACGAATAAAATCTCGGCAATTTTATATTTTTAGTGCATGTTTGAGAATGTGATTAAAGTTATTTTTAAAAGTGTTTTTCAATCAGAAATGGATCAAAATAATATTTTTTATAAAAAAAAATTATTTTTGACATCAATATATGAAAACGATCTAAAGCACCATAAAATTTTTAATTTGAAATAATAAATAATTTTTTTTTCAAAAACACTTTTGAAATGCAGTGTTAAACATCTCTTTACAAGGTGAGCATTTCCTGACTCAAACTCAAGACCTGCAATGCAGATTTCAAACTCTTTGACACCACGCAACCCCTCTTGGGACTGTATAACTGTTAATTAAGAAGGTAATTTTTTTTAATTTCCTAGATTCAGAGTATAAGCATGGCATTTAAAAAAAAAGTTAAATCTTTCTGAAAATACCTGTAAAGTATACATTCTTAAGATTGTATGAGAAAATGGCTCGAATTCAAGTTTTCTTCACCATCCAAGAGAAGAGAGGAGGAGGAGGAGGAGTAGTCGATGCAATGATTTAGGGTTTGCTTCAACCAGCAAAACCTTTTCCTAAGACCTCGTGACATAGGAGATTACAATACGTCCAGTATCATTAAAAGTATGTCCCGTGATAACTAGAGATGAACATGAACTCTAGCAACTTGCGAGCAGGTAGAAACAAACACTAAATAATTAGTTGGAAACATACTACCATGAATTTTTTGGTGGCCCAACGGTTTAAATGACAAGGAAACATTGATCCATAAAATAATGCCACCCAAGCATTTGCTTGCAAGTTGCAGCATTGTATATTCAAGTTTATTTAACAGAAAAAAAAAAAAACATCCCACGGAATAAGAAGAACATAAAGTCTTGGAACCGAATCTCGTATCTTCAAATGTCTGTAAATATAATAGTATATTATAAGATGAAAAAACATTCATAAATGTACAAACGAGGAAGAAAAGCTAATGCAAGATAGGGTTTACATACATTAACCACCGTACGACTATTTATAATTTAGTATTGTACGAGCGAATTTGCCCGCTCCGCTGGGCTTTTTTATATATGTAGAAAATTGATTGATTTTATAAATGTTGTATTTTGTTATTTTAATATTTAATTGGTAAAATTATAATTGATAAAATCTCTTAAAAATAGTTTTTTTCAACTAAAAAATGATTGAATATTGCTATTGCTAAAAAACTTTTGATAAAATTTGTTAGAAAATTTACTAAGAAGGTGAAATGATTTGTTAGAAACTTTTTGTCACGGAAACTCTGGTTAAAAAAAACACAAAAAAAGAAACCGGTTTAACAAAAAAGACTTGAACACGACGGTTATTAAAAAATAAAAAAAAATGTGAAAAAAAGGTTATCGTTTATTAAAAGAACAAAAAAAATATATAAAATAGAAATTTAAATTAAAAGCTAAAGCCAAAGTTATATTTATAAGATTTATTAATCATATTATTATATTAAATTTATTCAAGAATACCGATATTAGTTATTTTTTTGCAAGAAATCGTAGGTCATTTTTTTCTCTCTCTCTATATATATATATATTTAGGCGATAATATTCAATAAATATTAAAACATATACTCAGTCTTACATACTTTATAGTGTAATCGAAATGGGAAGTGGGTCGTAGATTTTTTAATTGTAGATAATTAAGGTAAATTTGTCAAAAAAAAATTATGACTTGCCTTTTTCCTCTTGTAATATTAGATCTGACACATTATAAATAAAAATATTGTAATTTGTTTTTAGAAATAAACCTCAAGTTTTTTGCGTGCTATAATTACTTATTTGTTGTCTAAAAAAACAGTGTAATCGAAACGAGAAGTGACTCGAATATTTTTTAATTGTAGATAATGTAGGTAAATTTGTCATTTTTTTTAGTTGTATTTTTTGTCCAGTAATATTAGATATGAAATATTAAAAACCAAAATATTATAAATATTTTTTAAGAAATAAACTTTAAAAAACAGAGCACAAAATTAAAATTCGAAGACTTTTTTTTAAAAAAAAGATTTATTTTTTTGTATTATTATATGAAATGTATTACACTGTTGAAAAAAAAAAGGTAGACGTGCGCTGCGATGCATCAGAGCAAGTTGCCAATGAATAGTGATTATGAGTCATGGGCTACAGTAGAAAACCGAGTTGTTTTAGCTCGTTAGGTAATAAAAGAAAATAATAATGAGCCCAGGGATTATTCGCGGCGCGCTTAGTTGGCTAGAAAAAAAAATATACTTGGGAAAAAAGAACCGTGGTGCGCGTAAGTTGACCCGGACACCTCGGTTAAGAAAAAAAATGTATAAGCAGCAAAACAAAATAGGGAAAAAAATATAAAAAAAAAAGTTGATTAAGAGATTAGTCGTGGTGCACGTAAGTTGGTTTGGACACTTTAGTTATTTAAAAAAAAATCTTGTTTTTTGGAAAAAAATAAAAACAACAACCAGTTATTAAAAAAATTCATTTTTTAACAAAAAAACATTTAAAAAAAACAGTTCTTAAAAAAAAAAATCAGATTTGTAAAAAAACACAACAAAAACCAGTTATTAAAAAAAATTAAAAAAATAAACAATTTTTTTTACAAATTTTTTTCTTTCTTAGTTATTAAAAAAAAAATCACATTTTGGTGTCTGAGCGGTTTGAACTCGCGCGCGCCTGTGTTGGCAGCGCGCGGACAACCGCTCGGCCAAAGCTTCTGATCTGTCATTTCCACCACGTAAGTTGCCCTGGACACTTTAGTTATTAAAAAAAAAATTGTTTTTTGTAAAAAAATAAAAACAACAACCAGATATCAAATTTTTTTTTTAACAAAAAATACAAATATTTTTTTTTTGTAAAAAAATAAAAACAACAACCAGGAAAAAACATTTAAAAAAAACATTTTTTTAAAAAAAAAGCAAATCAAATTTGTAATAAAAAACAACAACAGTCAGTTATTAAGAAAAAACCTTTTTTTTAAAAAGAAACCATTTAAAAAAAATAAAAAAATTCATTTTCAAATTTTTTTTTTTAAAAAAAAACCGTTATTTAAAAAAAACGATTTAAAAAAAATTAAAAAAAAATTCATTTTTAAAATTTTTTTTATACAAAAAAACAATTATTATAAAAAAAAAATGAAATGAAATCACAATCGGTGGCCGAGCGTCTCGAACTCGCGCGCGCCTGTGTTGGCAGCGCGCGCGACAACCGCTCGGCCAAACCCTCTCATCTGTCCATTTCCACCATAAAAAATACAAAAAGAGTCCAGGCGTAAAAGAAAAAAAAAGCGCACATACACCCGCGATTCACCGTGATAAATTGTCAGTCCACAATGGCAATGAGTCACGGTGAACAGTAGGAAGAAGGACGACCTGTTTTAGTTATTAGGTAATGTGCGTGTGCGTGTGCGTGTGCACACACATTTATTTGCGGACAATATATTTCACCTCACACAAGACATTTAGGTATTTTTATTCATGTCATGTCTTTGTATTATAGTTGAATTTTCATTAAAAAAAATGAAGTGTGTAATTTGCAAATCAATTGATTCACATGTGAGGAGGTGTGATTTAATTTCTTAGTTTTCAAAAATCAGATTTTAAAATGAGTATATAAATTATTCCACTTGCTTCGTATCATATAAAGAAATATTCTTTTACAATTATGATTTCTTTTTAAAAAATCTTAATGAATAAGTAAATTGGTTTTATACATATATAAAAAGATTAAACCCTGTAATTTAATATGTTTTGTGGTCAATATGTTGGTTAAACTCATATGTATGTATGTATGTATGTATGTATGTATGTATGTATGTATGTATGTATGTATGTATGTATGTATGTATGTATGTATGTATGTATGTATGTATGTATGTATGTATGTATGTATGTATGTATGTCAAAAAGGTTTGATTTATCTTTAATATGTATATAATACTATATTAAAAAATGTAGTATTTGATGTAATGAAGCATTGTTCCTAAAATATTGTTGGTAAATTCTCTCTTAAATATTAAATATTTATTAGAGTTGTAATGACTGATATATATTATGTTCTTTTTTTATAAAAAAATAATAATTGATCTCATAAGCAAAGTTATAATAAATACCAATAACTATATATATATATATATATATATATATATATATATATATATATATATATATATATATATATATATGTTTGTCATAAGTACCTTGAAATGTGTCTATGAAAAGGCTCATATGACGGTAGTGTAAGTAATTCTTATTCTCAATGATTAAGTTGTATTATATAGAGTATGTTATATTTTAATCTTGTTACATATCATCTTAGTAAATGTAACAAATGGGTTGATAGTTATAAAATAAACTATACAAAGGTATTTGAATGATCAAGAGAGGATTCAATGCATTTGATCTTCAAATATAAATTGATCAATTGTTGAGTTGATAATCAATTCAATTATTTGATTTATTTAAATCTATTTATTTAGAACTATAATTTATATTTGAGCTAACATATTAGAAACTGAATGGGTCATATATATTAAGAATCATTAGTTAGAAATTTAATTAGGATAATTAATCAAGTGTGACTTGAACTGAAAATAAATTTAGAAATTAAGTGCTCTAATGTATTTAATTTAAGAATTATAATTCTAGTCCTAGAATAATCAAGTAGGGATTTGATTGATTAAATTTATAGAATTATTCTTAAATAAATATATAAATATTATTTAAGGAGAACATAGATATTTTTTTCATTTATAAGGTTTTTTGGATTCCCTATAAATATAAAGCTACACCTTTTTTTTTGGAGAAGGTCTCTTCTAAAAAGGGATTTGAGATCGTTTGTATTGATAGTTAACCACACATATTAATATGCATCTTATAAACAAAAAATCATAACATATCTTAAATCACTAACTCAACCATAGAATAATAAAACAAATACAATATATTTGATAAAATATACGATTTTCAAATATTTTTAGACCTATATATAACATGACATGATTCTCAAATAATTTTGTTTTATTATTCCAAACTTATCTTTTGACTGGTAGTATGTTCTATTATTATTATTATTATTATTCAACGATGACATTGAATTCCCATAATTGTAGAGGTGATGGACAGGCTGTTGAGTTTTCATGTCTAGAATTTGATCTAATTGCCAATCACTCGTTTACTTGGACAGGACATTGAATCACGATATAATCCAAGTTTGCCCAATCAACAGAAGTAAATCATTACATCATTTGTTTTCAGTTCTTATGATTGGATAAACCTTGAATGATTCTGCAAACCTTGAATCATCAGGTCAAAGTCTGTGCCTGCAAGATTTTATGGTATCTATAAAGTCTCCGGTTGTTGTCCTGTCTATGTTATTGTTAGAGAATAATATAAATTATATTATAGGGCTTCACTTAGAGGCTTAAGTTTTTAGGTGAGATGGTTCCTTAACATGGTATCAGAGCCTTGTTGACCCAGCGATCACGGGTTCGAATCTCACCACCTCTATTCTATTTGATAAAAACCAAGCACAAGGTGATGTGGGCCTGTGCAAGTTTCAAGCCCAAGGAGCTTTCACTTGAGGGGATGTGTTAGAGAATAATATAAATCATATTATGAGGCCTCACTTACAAGCTTAAGTTTTTAAATGAAATGATTTCTTAACGATTATGTTACGAGAACTTTGACCAGTTAAAGGATTTGAATCTATAGTGGCTGCCACGCAACGCCATGCATGAGTTCTTACCTTCTGAGCTCTGCAATGGATTTCTCCTTGTGGGATTTTATGCAAGTGATTTCCGGGCTTTTCTACTTGGCCCAAATAAACAATTGGATCAATAATTTCTGAGGCCTTCTATTTTCATTGTTTCTTCACTGGGTTCATCCACAGGCTTCATGCTAGTGTTGTTGTTGTTTTACCCGTGTAATTTGCGGGTGCCATGTTCGAAATATATTTTCATTTCATTTTATTATCATTAAAATATATATTTTTAATGATATCAATTATTTCAAACTTCAAGTATAAAATTTATTTTTCAGTCAAAATTCTTTTTTATTCATATATTTCCTTTTTTTAACAAATATAATTTTAAATAAAAGTTTATTATAATTCGAAAAAACAAATCATGCATCAATAATTTATCATGATTAAATAAATAAAATTGTATTATTTTTTTAATAAAAAACTATAAAAAAAATCTACAATAAAAAAAAAATATTTTATTCTTATTGATGATATAAGAAAACATTTTAAGAAGATTATGTATATTATATTTATATATAACTATTCCTATAACTATTTCTAATATTATCATAAAAATATTATACTCTTATTTAAAAATTATAGCATAACTATAAATTTTTATAATTTTTAAATATTTATTTAATAATTTTTTATTTCTTAAAACAAATATTCTAAAATTTTAAAAAATATGTATATAGATTAATTAATTGAAAACAAGTGATGAGATAAGAGGAAGAAAAAAAATTCACTTACGCCTAAGGATGGATTTGGTGTTTGAGCTTCTAAGGATGGACCACCACGTACTTGGCTTGCAAGGCCAAGAACCAAACACATTTTCCCTCTAGTGTGTGTACTTCTTTACCTAATGATTTTTATAATATAAAATGTTTTTTTTTTTTTTTTTTTTTTTTTTTTTTTTTTTATGGTTTGGTTTGAAAAGTTTGGATCACTATCTTTGGTTTTTCCTTCACTTAGAGTCAACGAGTATGTTTGCCGCGTGTTGTGCTGAACTTTTTTATTATATAGAAAATTAATTTATTTTTTACATGCTGTAATTACTTATTTTAATATATAATTAGTAAAATTATAATAGATAAAATATGTTAGAAATAATTTTTTTCTGCCTAAAAGGAGTATGATTGAAATTGGAAGTGATTCGTATATTTTTTAATTGTAGATAACCTAGGTAAATTTGTCTATCTTTTTTTTTAGTTGTCTTTCCCCCCAATAATATTAGATCTGAAATATTATAAATAAAAATATTGTAAATTTATTTTAAGAAATAAAATTAAACAGAAGAGCACAAAATTAAAATTAAAAGCCAAAATATTTTTTATATTTTATAAGATTTATTCATCATATTATTATATTAAATGTATTTTAGAATACTGATATTAATTTTTTTTCTTCAAAAAATCCTAGGTCATTTTTTTTCTCTATATATTTTTAGGCGATAATATTAAATAAATATTAAAACATATAATTAGTCTCACATATGTATAAGAAAAAAACCTAAAAATAATCATTATCATTATTTTGAATACTTTATCTAGGCTTTTTTCTATGTAGAAAATTGAATGATTTTATACGCGTTGTAACTAATGGAATATGTTAGAGAAAAAAAAAATCTGCCTAAAAGTGATTGAATGTTGCTACTGTTAAAACTATTTTGATAATTATTGTATCGGTAGATTGTACAGTTAGAATGGAAAAAATTCTATTGAAATGAGCCATGTGCTCCGTGTAACATACTGATTGATTGTTATGTATGTTTTATTTGTTTCATGAATTCTTTAATTAACAAATAGTAAAATTACAGTTATTGAATTTTAGCACAGATGAGTGATTTATTTTATGCACCATACAATTTGATTGGTATTTTTTTTAACTAATTTGGTAATAATTTAATTGGTAGATAGCAAAACCACAATCGATGATATTGACTAAAGATATTTTTTTTTCTTCAAAAAAATGTAGGTCATATATATATATATATATATATATATATACAAATATATAATTAATTTGACATATTTAAAAGAAAACAAAACTAACAAATAATCATTATTTTGAATGTCTTATCTATAATAATTAGAAAATTCAAGACCTAACAATACTAACAAAAAAGTAATTTAAAAAAATAACAAAATAAAAATAATTATTATTAGATTTTAAAAAATTATTTGACTTGAAGGAAAAGAGAAAGAGAAATCATAATAATTATTAAATTTCAAATGACCACTAGCATATATTAAAATTTAAACAGTAAATAAAAAACCTTAATAATAGTGGAAATAAATAAAAATTAAAAACAAAAACTAAGAGCATGTATATATAAACATGTATAGAAATAGAAACTATGTAAGAATATATATATATATATATATATATATATATATATATATATATATATATATATAAGGAATTAAAATATAATCCAAAATTAAAAGTATAAGGTTCAAAATAAAAAACACATATATAATAAATCTAGAAGTTGCCATAGATATATAATATGGCAGACAACCGTCAAAGAGAGCAGTGGAGAAGAAATCAAAGAAGCCAATTTTCTTCATGTTGCTATTGAATTTTTGAAAAAAATCTACACTAAAAATATATATATTAGCCCATACCTTGCACCCCATTGCAAGTGATATCATATTTAAGAAAAAAATTAATTATGTGAGATTTTTTTATTATGTTATAAATTTAGACAAAATAATAAATCAGTACAGAATTTTTATTAAGTGCAAGTTTTCTATAAAATATATGAATTTTAAATCGATATAAATTTATCTATTTAGTAGATTTCAATGAAATAATCAACATAAAATTATCATCATTATTAAAAAAGCAAGAAGATTGGGATATTAACAAAAAAACATCATTATCATTATTTTGAATGCCTTATCTATAATAATTAAAAATCTTAACACCTAAAAATATTAACAAAAAAGAAATTAAAACACAAAAAAATGAGAAAAGAAAAAAATATATATTATTAGATTTTAAAAAATTATTTGACTTGAAGAAAAAAAAAGAGAAAAATAATAAATATCAAATTTTAAATGATCACCAACACAAATTAAAATTTAAACATTAAATAAAATAAAACCTTCATAATAGTGGAAATAATGAAAATAAAAAACAAAAACTAAGAGCATGTACATATAAACATAGACAGAATAACAACCATTTAAGAAATATATATAAAAAATAAAGGAATTAAAATAAAATCCACGATTGAAAGTATAAGGACCAAAATGAAAAATACATATATATTAAATGTTATTTAAAGGACAAAATTTAGCTAGCAGTTCAATTCGCCTTTTACCTTCCACCTCCACCACATGTTATGCTTGTTTGGTAGTTTGATTGAGATTTATTTTGAAAGTGTTTTTCGTTTACAAATGCATCAAAATGATATGTTTTTAAATTTTGAAAAATTATTTTTGACATCAGCACATCAAAATCATCTAGAAACACTAACTTTTTTAATTTAAAATAAAAATAAAAATATTTTTTTTTGTTCAAAAGCGATTTTCAAATGCATTCCCAAACACTCCTGTCATCTCCCACCAGAATCACAGTTCAATTCACGTTTGCAAATAGTAATGAACAACGAAAACCAAAGTTCAAATCACTGCTAATTACTGTTTGAAATTGCGATCTCCTTTGGCTATCTATAAAATAATAGATATGGTGCACATAAGCTAGCCCGGACACTCAAGTTATAAAAAGATATTTATAAATGGGAAAAAACAGAAAAAAAGTAAAAAGAGGATTATTCGTGACACGTGTAAGCTACCCCGGTGATAAAAAAATGTATACGAGGGGAAAAATCGTGTTGCGCGTATATTGACCCGGATACTACGATTATCAAAAAAACAAAAAAAAGGAAACCCGGTAAAAAAAAAGGGAAAAGCATATTATCAAACAACAATGAACACTGAAAATTGTAAAAAAAGAAGAAGTAAGTTCAGAGATTTATTGTGATGCACTTAAGCTTACCTATACACTCTGGTTAAAAAAAATTCATTCAAACAGTAATGAACAGTGGAAAATCAGTGTTCATTACTCAAAAATCACTTTCGTTCCTAGAGATTTGAACTCGCGCACCTCGCCTCGCGTTGACGCCACTGTAACCACTCGGCCAAGGGACCTCTTTGTTCAGTTTTAGGATAAGAATAATAATAATAACAACATAAATTTAATTGTTTCTAAAAAACATTCCTAGAGAGATTCAAACTCCCGCCCCCCGCTCCGCTTGGACGCGCTTGAACCACTTTGTAAAGCGACTTGTTTGTTCAATTCCAATTAAATATGGTAATAAGGGAAAAGAGGTGGCGGCATGTCACCATACTTAAATGACATTTGAAACATTAGATCACGCACCCCAGTCCACAGTGGATTTGGGTGTGCGTGAATAGTAATCTAACGAGCTCTTTTAGCTTCTCTGTAATATGATTTTTTCTTCTTTCTACAAAGAATATTTAAGGTTATAATTATTCTTTTTGTCTATATGATAAAATCGTCGTCATAGATGTTGATATGGAAGAAATCTATTAAATTTAGAACTTACTGCATTTTACTTTCCATGTGAAAGATCTTAATCAACTTACCCACTTCTTGGGGTTAGAAATACATCATCAGTCTCATGGTATTTTTTTAAATCAGCGTAAGTATATTCAAGATCTGGTTTGGTTAACCAAACACATATATTGGGCTTATTTTCTCATATTGGTTATCACTCCAACTCATTTTCTATAGTGATTTTGATTGGGCTAATTTCCTAGATACTAAAAAATCTTATATATGTTTTTTTGGTGATGCACTTATCTCTTAGAAATGTAAAAAATATGATTGTGTCAAGCCATTTACTAAGGCTGAATATTGCATCATGTTTTCTGCCTATACTGAGATTATTTAGTTTCATGGCCTTTTCACAAAGCATGTTTTTTCCCAAGTTTAACATACACCCCTGTATGCTGACAAAGTTAATGTCATATAGATTTATGTCAATCATATCTATCATGAACACACGAAACGTGTAAAAGTTAATTGTCACTCCAATTAAGAGGTCTTTAACCATTAAGTTATCACTCTCTCATATATCACTACTATTTTTTCAAATCACGAATATCTCTAAAAAATTCATAACTCGTCAATGCCATTATTTTCTTGCTAGGAAAGTGATGATTATAAACTTGTTAGTATCAATTTAAAATTTAAGAAGGGTGTCAAAGGAATTAGCTATCTATTTAAAGATAAATTTGTTTATTACCTTTTATATTTATAAATATCTTATCATTTTCTTTGTTAGGATAGGTTTAGACTAGTTGTTAGAAAAGTATGTATATGGTAGGTTAGTTGTTTCATAGGACTTAATGTTAAAATTGCAATCATATTAAAAAGAAATAGTGATTCTTTAAAGACGTAACACATTTTTTTCTACTCAAAGTCTTTTAAGTTTGTCATATTAAGTTGATTGATATTTAATGAAATATTATCTTAAACATCTTTTTTTATTTAATCATAAATAACTTTGATTAAAAATAAAAAAAAATCATGAAGAGTTATAAAAATAATCATTTACTAATATATGAAAACTCATTATCTCATTTAAAAACAAATCCATAGTCGAATGGAATTTAATTGAAAAATCTTATAAAAAAATCTTGATAGTTTATTTAAATGAATTTAAATTATAAATTAAATAAAAATGACTTTTACAAAGAGCTCGATAGTATAACCTTCATAGACTCGCTCCTAGCCCTAAAATAAGGATAGAGCACATAGGCTAACGTGCATGACCTATTTTTTTTGTGTTTGCTAAGTTGGGTGGACAACACATCATACTCCCAATTTTTTTTTTTAAGAAAACTAACCACACATCTAGTTCAACCATCAATCATATTAATTGGTTGGGAAGTCAAGTCTTTGACTCTTTAGACAAAAAAAAACCAACCAATTTGACTTCAAAATACCTAAAAACATCCAAAAGTCCTAATTAAACCCATTTATGCCCTCAAATGAACTGAAAACTCTAGCTTATATCTATTTTACAAGGAAGATGAAGGTTAAAAAACACTATAATAGAACTATTCTTATCGAATAAAACTTATTGACCCCGAGATCAATCAGTCATGGTTGAAATTGAGCTAGTTTATGACCTTTTCTCTTTTAATATTTTTCAAGGAGTTCCTCTCTCATTTATCACACATAGGGACAAAAAAAAAAAGGTTTGTATGAAAACTAAATCTTCAAAAACTAAAGGGACTAAATATGAACTCATATGAAATTAGGTGAACCAAATAAACTTTTCATGTCATTTTTAAATAGTCACTTAACTTCCCATTGTTTTTCATTTTGCTCTTCTATTTTTGAATCATGTCTTTCATTAACTCTATTTAGAAGAAATTGCCCATCAATTTGACAAAAAAAAAAAAAATCAAATCCAAAAGGACAAAATTGACGACTAGAATGAAAAAATAAATGCACTAGTGCACCTACTCTTAACATATAAGAGTGCACAATACAAATGGCTACAAGGATACTGTTTTGGTTTTTTTAACATAATATAATTGTAATTGTAACACACACATGCACACACAAACAAGTGTAACAACTACGTCTTAATTTCATACTTGCATGTGGACTTACTTGCAAGTGCTTAAAGTCGTTCCAAGATTATGAGCAATTTCACTTTCTCAAGCATACAAGGTGCTGATGCGACATCAAATATCCCGACTATAAGATCTTGCAAAATAATAAGGATTTTAACCTTGATTGGGAGTAAAGAGTTCGAGCTCTATAGTTACTAATATAATAATTACTAAAAGTTTATATAGTTTTTAAGTTTAAGATTCACTTTAAGTTTATATTAGTTGCTAATTGATTAACTAAATAAATTTAAATTTATAATTAAAAAAATACGTTTTCAACGCTTTGAACGCACTCATCAACAGCAAGTAAGAATACTGAACTTTTGCTTTTATCAAATGACAAGGCTTCTGCTAGCCGCGTAATGTGGTGTCGGCGTCCTTTTCATCTTTGACCGCTCAATACAATATGACATCGTTTTGGTGATTTAATATTACTCATATTCCATTGTTGATTTTGACTACTCAAGAAAACAAAAGAATCTGACCTCTCAACTCGTCTCCATTGGTGGGAGACTTCATTCTTCAGCGATGTGCTCCATTTTCTCTATCAAGCGGGTTAATGATTACGGGACGCTGCAAAAAGGAGAAGAAAGTTGGCCATCAAAAGTGCCGAGCCTCTCGTCTCCCTCCCTCCCTTTCTCTCTCTCCAAACTTCAACGGCTGGAGTCAAGTTCAGCATAGAATCTGGGAGCTCCAAACAGCCGTTGGTTTATCTTGATTCTGTTTTTGTTGGAGTCAAATTGCATGTAGAAAATAAACTATCCTTTTCCACATTCACTTTCAAATTGGTGGCTGTCACTCACTCTGTATCTATCAATATCACCATCAACCATCAACCCTTTTTTTTTCTGTCCTTTCCATCATTAAAAAGACCAAACCTGAAGTGGGTTCATACCCTTTTGCCAACTCAATCCCTTTAAGACATTAAAAAGTTGGGTTTTGTTTATTCTTGAACTATACAACTGGGATTTTGGAAATTCTTTGTAGATTGTTATGTGTTTGTGTTTAACAAAGATAATAGTAGAAAAAAATGCTGAGCTTTAAGGAGTTTTGTACTACGAAAACATTGGTTGCTCTTGGGTTGGGACAGTTTCTCTCTCTCGTTATTACTTCTACTGGATTTTCATCCTCTGAACTAGCTAGAAGAGGTTCAACTACTGTTTCTTCTTTCTTAAGCTCATTAAATATTTGATTTTTATATCTTTACTTGCTCAAAATTCTTTTCCTTTTTTCTTCCCCTTGACTAGCTAGCTGTGCTGTTATTAGAATGCAAAATTTCATTTTTGTTTTGGCGTGTTTTTGTAACAGTAGTATTCTAACTTGATTCCCTGTATATATTTGCCATTTCAATTCAGGGATTAATGCACCGACTTCTCAGTCTTTTCTTAACTACGTTTTCTTGGCCATTGTTTATGGAAGTATTATGCTTTACCGGAAGCAACCACTTAAGGTGATTTTCTTTGCTTCACCTTTAAATCTAATTCTTTAGCCCCCGGCCCCCCCAATTATTGACTACAAGCAATTAGTTATCAGTATGTAATATAAAAGTGAACTCATTTGCTGAATTTGCTTCTATAATTGGAGTTTTGTGTTGTTCGGAATTGATTTGAAAAGAATTTATTCATTGGATGTCCGTCATTAAGCTGCGGGGATGCAGTGGATTGGTATTAGAAAGTCGGGCATGAAAAACGGGAAGAAATCCCGCTTTGTCATTTTTTGAGGTGATAGGAGAGTTCCTTATGAAATAACTCCTCAGATTAGAATATTGATGCGGATGCAATATAAACCAATTTGAGTTGATAGTGAAGAATTTAGGCTGAAACCTTTCTTCATTGTTTTCTTTTTGTTTTAATTTTAATATGAGAAGTTTATGTTGTTGTGTCTGCTTTTGGAATTTGTGCAGGCAAAATGGTACTACTATGCGATTCTTTCATTGGTGGATGTAGAAGCCAATTTTCTTGGTGAGTAAATTGTTTTAGTGGTCGTGGGGACTAGGTATTCAGGTCTTGTATTTTCTGCACTACCGTTGACTTTTAGGCTAAACGTTTGTACTAACAGCTTCCCTTTTCATTTGCTTTCAAATATTTTTAACCGATCTTGTATTTTTAGCATATACAGATTAGAAAATCCTGAAGATGTAAACTCCCTGCTAGGAAATTGCGTCTCTCCTGATTATAAAGCAAATAATCAATTTGTTCTCAGTGGTCTTTTCACCGAAGCCTCATTCATTCTCTCTGATTAGCCTCTAGTTGTGACTCTAAAAACTTGCACTGAGTACTTTAAATATACATTTTGCACCTTGTGGTGTGGTTAATCACGAAGCTGGTTACTTCTCACATACTCTCAGCAGTATAGAGTTTCATCTGCTGCTAATATTCTGTTCTGCTATATGGTTGAAACAATCCTTAAAAGAATTAGTGAATTAATAAATGGGAACAAGTTACTCTACCTTGATGTCACTGACCTTACTGGCACTTGTATTGTATATTTTCAAAAAGAAATGCTACCCAGGCCATTCATTATTGAAGTGTAAACTGAGAATAGTGACTGTTAAAGTGATTCATGTTTATGATAATTGGTCTTCTCTTCATTCATGAGCAGTGGTGAAGGCCTATCAGTACACATCGATCACAAGTGTGATGCTGCTGGACTGTTGGTCAATCCCTTCTGTTATGGTTCTTACATGGTTTTTCTTGAGCACAAAGTACAGATTCAAGAAAATAGCAGGAGTGGCTGTTTGTGTTGCAGGCCTTGTTATGGTTATTTTTTCAGATGTTCATGCTGGTGATCGATCTGGTAAACATATGCTATTTCATTCACTTTCCTATAATTTTTCCCTACCTCTTTCATTCATTTTTCTTTAGTGCTTGCTTGCTGTCTGTTCCATAACCTTAGGCCATCATTTATACGCAATGATAAATAATAATATATCTTTTGGAGGGAACTTTTCCATTTCCTTTTAGCCATCCTTGAAAATAGTATGTTATGTTGGTGTCTTGATTGTTTCACTTGTTTGTAAACCAGGCAAGGTTGTTTGACATTTCTCTCGTCTCACTCTCTAAATGCCTGTGCTAGATGGGAGAATAGTTTTGCTTAATACATGTGTGCTTTTGTTCGTGTACATGCATCTGTGGTATTTTCTGGGATGTGGCTATTGATCTATTGAGTGCAGAAAGCTAATGAAATATTAATGTCATGAGCCAATTTGTTCAAAGGTATTATCAATTACATGGTATGCCTAAACTCTCCTGTGCTGGAGATACTGTCTCTACTTTAAACTTTATGGTTCAAGATGCAACTGTAGCGATGCTGTTGTGTATAATATTTCATGTGGTACCTTCTGGGATGTGGCTATTGATCTATTGAGTGCAGAAAGCTAATGAAACAGTAATGCTATGAGCCAATTTATTCAAATTACCATGTATGCGTAAAATCTCCTGTGCTGGGATACTGTCTCTACTTTAAACTTTAAGACTCAAGATGCAACTATAGCATTGTTGTTGAGTAAAATATTTCAAGCTAATGATACAGTAGTGCTACAAGCCAATTTGTTCAAAGGTATTATCAATTACCTTTTATGCCTAAATTCTCCGATGCTGGAGATACTGTCGCTACTTTAAAATTCAAGATGCACCTGTAGCCATGTTGTTGTGTATAATATTTCATTTTCATCTCCGTTTCCATTGAAGTTCTGTCCCATAGTATTGAATGATTCTCTTAGTTATTGGGGGTTTTTCTTGTAGGAGGGAGCAACCCTCATAAAGGAGATGCTCTTGTTATTGCTGGTGCAACACTGTATGCTATCAGTAATGTCAGTGAGGTAAGCCATGTTGCATGCTATAATTTTGTCTTGCTGAATATTGGTTGTTCTCTCATGAGCTTATTTTTTTCACAAAAGTGTTACTGACATTCTAGTTGATTATAGTGTGTACAATGATGATCTTAATCCGATTTTTGCTTTTATTTTTGGTTTTTAGTTTGACCTTGGGAGGCAAGGTAAATAGCTTACCCTCTTAATATTCGCTGCAAAACTTTTACATATAAAAAGGCAACCAAAAACAAAAGGAAAAAACACAGAGAAACAGGGAGAGAAAGCTAGCTTAGGTCTCTCTTTTTTCTATCCTCACACTGCAGCTTGATTTTTTATTTTATTTTGAGGTTTAGGTTTGAAGTTGGTTCTCAAGATATTGTTGGATGGTTCCTTATTTATGAATTGCAAATAATTCTTCTATTAAATAATTTAAAGTCTTAAGTTTTTACTCATTCTTTCAAGGGTGCTTTAAACTAATATATGTTTCAATGATATAAATTTGTTATATTTGCACAGTAAATAGAATGATTTATCTAAATTTTATTTCAATCTGTTATGCAGGAGTTTCTTGTGAAAAATGCTGATAGAGTTGAGCTCATGTCGCTTCTGGGCTTTTTTGGTGCCATAATCAGTGCCATTCAAATGTATCCTTAATTTAATATTTTGATAGCTACAAGAAACATCAGCTTTTCTATTGATGATTTACCTTATTTTATTCTGTGTAAGATTTTTCATTGTTCTTAAGTGATTGACTTTAAAACTTCATGATATCCAAAATTTTGATTGTTTGGTTAAGTTGATTGTGTGGTTCAAGTTGGTAAATTGTTTTTTTTTTTTTTCCAATTTTTATTCCTTAGTGATAACTACAGAAGTATTATGGAGCACAACGAAATTAAATCTATTCACTGGTCAGCTGGGGCAGTATGTTTCGTCCATTGTCTTCTTCCAAAGCATTTATACCGTGCATTTATTTTTTGCTTTTATTCTTGTTCTCTTGACTGAACAATCACAATAGAATTATAGTTGGTAACTGATGTTTTAATAATTCTGTATAGATGTCTTTGTAATTAACTCTTGGTGTTCGATGATGCTTAACCAAAATCAATTCAAATACATCAGTAAAATGGCTCAGACCAAAAAACATTCAAGAAAAAGATATGAAAATGAATGTGGGGTTTAAATATCCTGTCAGTATCAATGGGATAATTGATTTGTCTTTAAATTTAATGCATGAATTTAATACATATATAAGTCTTGAAGGTTATCCATGCTTAGAGTTTAATTTCATTTGTTTGCTTTATGGTTTTGGTTCCAGGCTCTTCCGTTCTTTGGATATGCAGTGGCAATGTTTCTGTTCTACTCATTAGTCCCGATCTTGCTTAAGGTATGGATGTGGGACTAGCTAAAAGTTTGTTAGAACATGGCCTGCCATTGGAATGAAGAACTTGAAATTGGAATTTGAAGATGATGGTTGAGTGTACTACATCTTTGAATTGTTCTTTTTCAAAATTTATAGCTTACATGCATCAGATTAAAATCTTCTTAGAACCTAAAACACTAATGTTAATTGAAATCAGTTCAAGTACCACATATACACTGCCAATGATTAACTTGGAATGTTTTTTTATCAGTCTTTAATTACTCTCTAAATTATAGTTTTTTCATTTTTAGTCACTTTACATCCATCAATTATTAGCACCAATATAATGCTTTGTGAGATGGTGCCAAGCCAACCATTAATAGGGTATGAATATGGTTTCAACTTATGTAATCTACTGACAGTTTGGTGCTAGCATGAGAGGAGCTAATTGTGCTTCTGTATTATTTAAACCTGCACTCTTTTCCTGCCGAGGACCTTGTGTTGTTGCTACCGCTAATCTCATTGTTTCCAATTTTCAACGTAAAATTTATTCGACAGTCAAGCTGCAATCACCTATAACTTGTATCTTAACTTCATAGAGTTCTTGTCTTTTTTACATGTTTTTCACGAGCCCAGGAGGGGCTCTAATCATCTATTGTAAATTTAACTTTTTATACGTACAAAAGTAACTTTTGGACAAATGCATAATTCAGTCTGATATTCCGAACAGAGTTTTATCCAGTACTTGAGGACAAGTATTTATTAGGCTGACCTCATGGATGATTTATACTAGTGCATGCATGTTCTCACCTTAATATTCTGACTCCCGCTATTTACAGATCAGTGGTTCCACCATGCTCAACTTGTCTTTGCTGACATCAGACATGTGGGCTGTCATGATTCGCATCTTTGCTTACCATGAGAAGGTTTGTTAACTAATAACATTGTATGAATATGTGAACTCAAGTATTATGCATGTTTAAATGTTTACACTTGGAATTTTCCCTCTGATGTCAATACTGTTCAGGTTGATTGGGTGTACTATTTGGCCTTTGCTGCTGTTGCTGCTGGGCTGGTTGTTTATTCGGGGTATGCAATTATTTTTTTTCTAATTTTTCTCTGTTACGGGTGTTAAATTCATATGAATGATATAAATGATCTGAAAGCTTTGATGTTTACCTAAGCTCCCTTATCAGGTGCACTAACTAGCAAATGAGTTGAAGTTAGGGTTTGAATAAACTATTGTCGTTACATAGCCCAACTCTTTTATGATTGCAAAGGTTAGATTACAGAAAATATTTTGGATGAAGTAGGTCTGACTGACTTTGATGCAAAGTTCAAAACAGAGTAATATTTAGCCATGCCAGGTTTGTACACGAGCTTCTTCGCTTAGTTAGGGCTACATGGAATGGAGCTGGTGGTGTTTTAATGACTTGGCCATTCTCATGTCTGTCATGTTGAGCATGCTCTATTCATTTTAACTTTCTTGCCCCCTAGCTGCAAGTTACTTTTTGTGAAGACAAGTCTGCAATATTCCTAATGCTCCTAGGATAAAGTGATGTACAATTCCAGTAGAATCTTTAGTTTTCTGCATGCCTGTTAGTTTTCTTTCTTTCCTTCCTTTTTTTGGCATTTTCTGGTTACTCTTATTACCATTTCATCTTGCTCTAGGCTTTGGGTTAAACTATCGTTTTCATTCGAGTCTTTGAACACGAGTGTCAGCCAAGTTAAAAATTAAAAATCAGTATAACTACACCTCGCGAGCTCTTCGTCTCATCCTATGGTAACATGATGATAGGTCACTTTCTCCCTTGTGTGAGCCAACCATATTACACGTGCCCAACTCTTGTGTTCTTTACGCAGGGGTGACAAGGAAGAGGATCGACACTGTGCTGATGTTGTTGATGAAGACTCTGAGAGAAGTAAACATTTTGACGAGGAGGCTTCTGGAAACCGCAGTAAAAAGACTCTACTTGGGAGCTCAAAAACTGGGGATAGCAGCAAGCGTGATCTTGCTAGCACCAGCATTGGAGATGGGCAAGGCATCGAGAACAAGAATGTGGGAAAAGATGTATGGGGGAAGTAGTCATAATTAGGCATCATAGGAAAAGTTGCAGGAGCTAGAAATCCCGACTTAGGACCTGCTTTCTGGGATGAGGATGGGCAAGCTTCTCCCTGCTGCTCCAAAATACTTTAGATTTTAGCTAAGTTGGGATTTTGGATAGCATAAAGGGAGGGGGGGAATCAATAATCCAATTAAGCATAAGAAAATTCAGTTCTTCATTTTATGTTGGATTACACTTTGTGATCACCAGTCATCTTTTTTTTAGTTTTAAACCGTTCCCTCCTCCCCACCCTCAAGTTTTTCCGCAAGAGCTTGAAAAACCTACCTTTGTTTTATTATGAGAATGTTGAAAACTTTTGAGTACTTAACTGGATTGGGGTGCGGAGCATGAAGAAATTCAGCCACGTTAACAAGATTGGAAGAACAAAATAGTTCCTTCTGGTCCTTTTATTGAAATAATGTACAAATATGCACAACCTGGTTGCTGACAGACCTCCACGTGGTTAAAAAAAAAGGGGAAAAAAGAGAGCAACTAAGCCTGCACTTTATTTTATGAATAAAGCCCTTGTTAAGACTAGTTACATGAAGAGAACTATGACTTGCAGTCCCCGAGCCCATCTTTATGACTTCTAAACTTTTTTCGGCGAGACCGAGGGAACAACAGCTGATGCATCTGCTTTTGTGCAGCAACTTCACAGGTAGCCTGCAAATTATATATAGACAAAATATCAACAAAAGTGTAACCTTAAATGTTTTTTGCTTGTGAAGTTATTGAGTACAAGTTTTCTGCAGAACCAAAAAGTTGCAGCAAATGCACTTGAATACAAGCACACATTCCCCTTGATACATGAAACATCCATTTTTCTTCAACCATTTACAGTTTCAGTGCCACACGTATAAAAGAACTCACGTGGAGAAACAACCTTAAATCAGAGGGCAGAGGATCGTGCCATTAGAATGAATTCTAAAGAAGTGCTCAGAGGTCAGGGGAGAGTGGTGGACACCTCACAAAAAGTATCAAGTAATTAGAAATTGTCAAAGAGAGAATAAGGCTAATACCTAGGGACATCTTTGGAATGAACATGGATGGCTATTATGCTATTGTAAGAGAATTGTTGTGCTGTATGGACGAAATTCAAAAGATATGGACATGGATTAAACATGCACAGATACAGCTCGAAATAAAATTGGTTTTCCAGTGACTAACTTGACAAATAGCACACTGCTATATATATATATATATTTAAAAACCTTATCCAGCATATTTGACATACTGTTTCAGCATTGGCAGGAACTAGACAATTTTATTATTTTTTATCTATTTATTTAGTCCTGATTACCTGATACTGTGTGTTAGATTACTTACCCGGACTTTGAAGGGGAATCGATGAGTTCGTGCTTCCACCCCAGAGAAAATTCTAACATCTATGCCAAGGCTATCAACCCCAACCAAATTAGCTCTCTGTATAAATTCAAAGGGAATGCATCATGAAAAGGAAAGGAAATAGGCTGCCCAACTATAAATAACTGTGCTTGAGCGGGAGAGCAAACAGAAGGTTCTCATAAATGCTGCACAAGTGTCTTAAAACCAGGATAGAAGAATCTTGTGAAAGAGACTCCAATCAAATTCTTATTTCTAATCTTCATCACAAGGGTTGGATAGCCTATTATGGTTGTTTTAGATAGCCAGATATGGCTTAGATTAAAAATAAAATAAAAGACCTGATGGAATACTATATAGAGTAGCTGTATATTTGGACATCCACCTTTCATTCCAATTAGTTTTTATAGCTTATAAAATGAACGCAAGGGCAAACTGAGTTAATTTCCACGATTAAATTTATAGCATCTTTCAACAATGGCAATAGGGAAATCGTTCAAGAGTACTATTACAGAATTGTGAAAGCAACAGTTTTTGCGATCAGGGTTTTTATCATACAAACATGGTTTTCAAGATTTTTTGGACTGCAGATTACTTGACGAAACATAGTGGTGTTCAAAACTGAGCCCATTGTGATTTTAATGAAGTTCTTGAAGATCAAAGAATGAAGCTTACTGTAAACTTCAAGATGATGTGAAAGAGTGATCAGATCATTTTAAGTCTTGTCCAGTTTGTCAACGCAAGTTTAAAACGAGTTCACTGACAAGAATGGAAAAGGTGATATTGGGATTACACAGGTAACTGAGTGTTTTGTTCTGCCTCGAAATGTTGATGCATGTCACTTTATTGAAAGAAAAAACCAATCAGTGGTTGGTCCTCTTAAATCTGAAGCTGATCATGTAACCGTTAATTTTATTTCTTTGAATATCAACGGGCCACGACATATAATTTCTTGGGTTGTCAAGAAAGGTTTCAAGTTGTGCAGCTTTTCAAAGATGTTTAAGTCCTTCATTTGCTGTTCAAAGTGGACAAGCTGTAAATATTTTTTGTCGTGAAAGTGAGTGTTTGTTGCCTATAAGTACTTCGAACAGTGTACATAGAACAACAAAGACAAGATGACGAACATTTTAATTTGTTTATCAGAGGTTTGCTTGCAAGTGCCTATAACACAATTTCACATATCCAAGCAAACAAGAAATGTGTTCTACAGGTAATAGCAAATAAAAATGCTGTGCAGATCTTGCATGTAATTTGAAAAAACAAAAAATATTGAGGAATACCAATCCAAAGCATTTACTTACCTCAACATGAAGACCCTTCTTCTTACAAAGAGCCTTAAGAGCAACATTGCATCTCTTTCCCTTTTCGCTAAAATGCTCTAGAATTGCTGAAGTAGAGTGAGCAAGGACATCAGGCTCTGCATCTTGAAAATCTTGTAAACTAACCACATACTGCAATATCCAAAGAAATGCATGTTGTAATGGGCAAGGTTGGACTGTGGTACGTGGAAACCAGTGCAGAAAAAAACTTATATAATGCTTTCCTTCCAATTATAATTTAGCAATGGCTGAAAACAAAATTGTCATTCTGAAAACAACAATCATATTTTATTTTATTCAGTTCACATTCATCTTAATTATATTTCAAAGTAAAATCTAACCCCCCTGCCCCTGCGAGCTGGGCCCCCAACCACCCCAAAGAAAGCATGCAATGCCAGGCAGGTCATGATTTATGTGCTACAAATATGGTTATTATGTAAATACCTGAGATCCATACAACGAAAATAGCTCTATTCTCAAGATCTCCAAATGGTGGAGAGTTGAGCCAGAGCTGCTTCCATTGCTTTTGGAGCTAGAGCTCAAAGTTTCTCCATCTATAGTGGCAAAAAGGATAAATATGGTGAAATAATTACACAGCCACATGAAAAGCATGTTCAAAGGCAAATGAATGAGAATGCCACCTGAAAATGTTGTTCTTGATAGCTCGGATTTATACTAAATATCAAGAACTTCCCTTAAATGAATAAATATATAATATCAGGCACACATTTCATTATTTTCAATGGTGAAAAGTTACATAAGAACCATCGCTGAAGAGTATTGGCAAGGAAGCATGCCATCCCTAAAATCCAACTTGGTGTAGATACTCAATTTATAATCAACAAATGCAACAATGTTGTTCCTTAAAGTATCCATCTGATTTCAGAATCCCCATCAGTCCCACTCCACTAGTGTGATTCAGCCACAGGTAAGGTCCGTTACATGAAGAGTAGGAACAAAGTACAATAAAAGCAGCAAAAAAATAGAAACATGTTAAACATGAGTAGAATTGAAGTTGGAACAAAAACCTCTAACTTCTGTAATTGATTGATAAAATGAGTTGTCTTGTGAAAATAGCCCTAGCAGCTGTTCTGCACTAGTTAAAAGTTCTGAATCCTAATTGTTATAGAACAAGAAATTTTCTCATCCTCATTGTCTAGTATTATTAAAAGTCAATGCTAGTAACATGACAACTACAAATCCTACAAGGATACTAACAATACAGAAATCAATAAGCAAACTTTAGAAGTTTCTGCATTTGATAGTTTGGCAAGGTAAGCATAACGATTAGATACCTTTCCAGTCTGAATTATAGCCATCTCTATCTTCAATGTGAAATGACCTTCTTAAGTACGATTCTTCATCAGCAAAAGATGGCCTCAGACAACCCACAATAGAAACACCATTTGATGGATGGTCCATTTTTCTATAGTATTCCATATTGATTGCCTATGAGGATGCAAACATCAGGTAAATAAACAGTTAAAAAAATGAAAGAACATGTCTTTTCGCATCGTTTCTCATGTGCCTAACTCAACCAGTTCGCTCCTTACCTAATTTGTGGCATGAAAAGACTTAGTTGCCTTCTCTATTATTATTTTATTTGCTTTCACGTTTTCTTCTCAGAAATATTTTCTTTTGAGAGATTTATGGGAGAGTTTCTCTCAGTATTCTTCTTTGCACAACATGTTCTGATATCTGATTTCTTTACTTTTTGGATATTAAAATCTCTTATCCGATTAAAGGTTTGTTTTAGTTTATACAAATGTTCACTTATATTTTAGTCCCTGTGGTTTGTTTTCTGCTGAGTGTGCAATTACAGATCAATGGTTCTTTGTTTCTTTGTATCTTAGTTTTTTCATTGTGCATAAGCTGGGCAAATTACAGATAATATAGAAGGGTTTTGAAAGGGTATCACAATTTCCTAAAATATTGTCCTGTAAGAATGCATACGGCATTTCAAAATTGCAATTTTGATGTTAGCGAAAAAAAAGAAAGAAAAACAGATAAGATGGTACAAATCTGCATGCCAAATAAAAGGGCATTTGGTAAACTCTCCTGGTGACCGGCTGATTGTTCTCCAAAACATACATTGAGCCAGTCCCAGGCCATTTCCATGGTTGTATGACAGTTTTGGTTTCTCCACTAGAAGTATTTAATTAATATTAACCATATATGACCATGCAGAACAATTACTAACAGAAACAGTCCAACACCAAATATCTTAAATTGAAAGTGGACTCAAAAAATACTATTAATGATTGCAAGTCACCAATCTTCATTAAATTTGATCTCTAATAAGATTTCCAGGTGCACTTAATGAATAATAAAGATTTCCATTCAAGTCAGTAATCCTCTATATTAACTAGGAAACCAAGATGTAATCACCTTTGTCATGCACTTGGAAAAATAAATAGGATGAACCAAGCTGAAAGTATCTGGCATTCCCCAATCAACTGAAACTTCAGGCACTTCAGAATCCATTGCCTATTTGATGTTCATGTAACTTCAGTTTGCAAAACAACTCAAAAGGGTCTGTAAGATTCAGCACAGAGATGAAGAGAAGTGATTACTAACCTCAAAGTAATCCTTGTCGAAAGGTATATCATCTTCTATGCCAATGTTGAAAATATTGTATTCATTGGCTACCTTTTTATTCTCATAGATTGGGATATCCATCCCGATCAAAACATTCTGAAGAGAATGCATGAATACTTTAAGAAGCAATTTAAATTCATGCAACTCAAACAACAGAAAAGGATTATTAAGGTAACTTACAGACAAAAAAAAAAAGAAGAGAAAAAACGACTTTCAAGTATTACATATTCCACCTGTTATTCTTAAAACACGTACTTAAATAATATGGTTGCATGTCAGTCATGCCTTACGCCATCTGTTAGTTGACTGACAGGTAGATTCTAGACCTACAAATTAAGGGGCTTTAAAGGGCTGTGTTTCTTTTTTAAGCCAAGGACATTCTATTATCTTGAATAATATTTTGCTGTGTAAGGAATACAAGTCTGATCATGGGTAACAATAAATCTTTAAGGTAAAATAACAACTTCATGCAGGGCAGTTGTTTTTCTACCGCAATCAATCAGCAAGGTGTGGAGAATTTTTTAAAATGAAATGCGCAATGTGTAACCAGAGAAAAACTTGAATCTATAATTTACTGTAATAAATATCTAGGCATAGTCCATAATTTATCTTATTGCTAATCCTTTTCCATTATGTATTACCCTTGTACTGATAATGAAATTGATACACTTTTTTTAGGGTTACTTAAACAAGTAAAAGTTATCTATTAAATACAGCCCCAATGGAGACCAAACACTTACATATAACACAAACTGCATAGCATGTGCACAACAACCATCAAAGTCTAAGTAACACTTTAGACATCCAAAAGTTTTCACTGTATTCCAGAAAGTGTCTTAATCCAATTGTCTCTTTTCTTGCATTTACTTCAAAAAACTAAAAAAATATTAGAGGAATACGCTTCTATAACTACTTATTCATGTACAAAAATCTCCACCTCTCAACATTGCTTCTCTAGTTTTTGTAGTCTTCCTTTTCCCCATCACCATAAATTTACATGTTACAATTCAAATATGCATCTTCTTGAAGAACTTTCTGGCTTACTGGACTTCTAAACGTTGAGTGTACATTAAAACTCACCCAGACTATGTTTTTTCTTTCAACTTCTTCACTATAGTGCTATACTGTTTTTGGTTAAGGACAGGGCAGTGGCCCTGGAAATCCCCCCAGGTATGAATTTTCAAATACCCTCAAAAATTAAACCAAAAAAAAGAAGAAAATTACACTCTTTTCGCCAAACACCATTGTTGAGATTCGTCCTAGATTGCCAATAAACAATAACAAATAAGTGCTTCCTCACCACAGGGTTGCTAGCTCCTCGATCTTGTAAGATATTTTTATCGTCAAAAATTTCAAAGAGCATATCTGACAAGAAATTCAAAATAAGAAAAAAAATGAATTGGGTTAAATCAATCAAGTGGATGTTTTTACGTATAATTGCTCACGAACATTACAGCTAGAATATACCTCCATATTCATCAATGATATACTGAAATTCAGTCCAGGAAACTTGTTTGTGTGGTTCACGGTGCACAGATCCAGGAAAGACCAGCAAAGCACTTGTGTTAGCCTAAGACAAAATGAAAAGCATAGCCATGGTAATGAATTCGTGCATCGAGAAATAATCTTGGCATTGACAATTTAATGATTCCCATGAAGCTATCCAAGCACCAACCTCAACAGTTGTCCTTGCTATTTCAGCAGAGGTGAGCTGAGTTTCACGTGTCCTTTTGCTGTTTTTCACTTCTTCTAGTGGATGATAACCTTGATGACTTGTGTGGTTAGATGAATCAGGAGCTGAATCAGAGTAATCAGCAGCAACTGAAACTTTCAAATGGCAAAGTTCACGGTTCACAGATGACCATTGAAACTGTGTTGATCCAAAAAATGGATTTCTGTACCTCAAAGTTACCAAACAAAAATGATATCTCAGCAACATATTCCAGTGAAAACCAGGTCATCACAAAATACAGGATTGAAAGAATATCAATGCTTTCTTTTTAGATACTTGGAGTAACTATGCTGCCTTTTCAAAGGAAAAGGAAAAGGAAAAGGGGAGCGCACAGATACTGAAATGCATATGTAGATAGATTTTTGTTAACAATATTGAAACATGTAGAGAATTTCTTAAGAAAAAGAAATAATATAGAAGAACCAAATCTCTCTCATGCACATTTGAACATGATTTTCAACTTCCTAACTTAATCAATATATATATATATATATAAACACACCTTATGCTGGAAAGGACACAGGATCTGCAACTGGTAATAGGAGATTTGATCCAACCATTTGTGAACCCGTATGATGTTGAGCAGCAAATCCTATCTGCCTGGCATAGTTGACAATGGGAAATACCTGAAAACAGTAAACATAAATGTCACGAAAAACACATTGAATGAAATAACATGAGGAGTTTGAAAGGAGCAGATGGAACAAGCAGAGATGACTGGACAAACACTGGGGAAAAAAAGAAGAAAACTCAACCAATGGCAAATGAACGAAATTAACTGTTTATTTCTCTCCGTGTTTTTGTTTTTTTCCAGGTCCCAGAAAGCTAATTTCTCATTGTCCCACATCAACCACGCCATAAATTGTTATTGTACTTGCAATCATAACTTGAGAGAAGGAAAAGAAAGGTTTGTATTCATTCACTGATTCATATTCATTTCTTGCATCCTCAACACACACACACACACACACACACACATATAAATTAATATCAAAGTTTATACCCTTCAAAGAAAAGTCTTTATGGAAACTGTAACAAAAACTAGTGCCGTTCCTAATTTTTCCAACTATTTCATGCATCACACTAAATTACTTATGGGAAGAAAAATATGATGATGATAGTTGAAATGGGTATTTCAGAAATTCACAGAAGATTCATCATGTTGCTTCATTAATTCCTTCAGTTAACAATCAAAAGAGCTCATTTTAAAACTAATGTTTTTTGTTTATATATTCTTCTGATTTGCAGTGAAGCAAGCAAAAAACAACCTTAATAGGAGCTCAAAATAACGCCTTCCTTAAAAATACAAAATGGGTTTTCAAGACTCTTTCGGTTCCGCTTCAATTCAATAAATCAAGGAAAAAAAACCAACAAGCATGCAATGCATCCTAATAAACAGAAAGAACAAACAAAAGCATGAAAAAGAGGTCATAGTAATTACCGAGGGGGGGCGAGGAAGCAGCTCCAACTGCTGCAGCGATCACCATAATAGAGAGGAAAGAAGATGAGATGGGATGAGAGAAGAGGAGAAGATGAGAAGGATGGTGTTTGTGTGTCGTTTTATGATTCAGTGTGGGATTCCGTCCAACAGAATCTGTGCGCAGACTGTTCTGTGCAGTTAGGACTTAGGAGTAAGGACTGACTACTTTCTTTCTGTCACATCGTTTTTATTTTAAAATAATATTTTATTATTATTTTTTACATTAATTAAACCAAAACCATAAAAAATATACATATATTTTCTCAGGTAAAAAATTGTTTGAAAAATAATTTCAGTGTTGTGCTTATTATTATTTAAAGTATTTTTTACTTGAAAATATATTAAAATAATTTTTAATTTTTTATATTAATGAATCAAAAAAATAATTAATAAAAAGTTTCGAAAACACAATCTAATCACAATACCAAACACCTATAAAATGATTTTTTTTATATTTTTAAATTGCTCCAATATATTCATAAATGGCTCCAACTATGGATGCCACTTCCCCAGCCGTGCTCAATCCCGATGAAAGCTAGAATCCTCATGTAAAAGATGCTCCATGGGGTTTATCCAAGTTCTGCATTGGGATCACGTGTGAGAGTGCTTGCTTATTTATGTGAAAAGGATTCCACCTCACCAAAGAAAAGGATTCCGCCATGACCAGCCAACGACCCATGCCCCAAGCCATATGAAGCAGGGATGTAAATTTTGTTTCGTTTCGGCCGAAATGGCTGAAACTTTCGGTACTGACATTTTAAACCGGTTAAAAACACAAGATAAAATAATGTTATTTTTGTTTTGATTTAAATTCTGGTTTTTTTCGGATATTTCTGTCAAATACCGGTCGAAACTTTCCGGTTTCGTTCCGCCCGTTCCGTTTTGGCCAAATAGTGTTTTTTTTAAATAATAAATAATTATATAATATCAATCATGTCTCTTAATTTGATCGTTAGATTGATATAAATTTTACGAGGAGTCTCTTGACATATTTATATATATTATGTTAAAATTTCAGAGCAATCAAACAAATGTAATAAACTTGCGAGATTGATGATGATATTCTTATAATATTATATATGTTTATAATTTTGTTCAGAAAAAATATTTTATTGTGTCTTTTTTAGATTAAATTGCACAATTCTAAATAATTTTATTTTTGAATTTGAACTATTTTTTTCTAAATTAATGTTTAATTATATATAATATAACCTCAAAGCTATGAAATGCTACAAAACCAAAACATTGCATTCTAATTGAAAAAGAGAATTGATATCCTTGACAAGTAAGGAGTCTTCATAGAGCAACAAGAAAGATCATGGGTTAAAGTATAATTACTTAAAAATCCTAAACGAATCAAATATTTTCACATGCAAGTTTTGTGAAAAACAACAAAAGATGAGCTTTTTTCCCTAGAAAAACAACATCAAATTGGGAATTTAGTAATGCTTCAACATGCAAGAAATGCCTTTCTAAAGTGAAGATAGTTGCAAAGAAGAAGCAGAAAACGTAAAAGCATCATATGATCTCCTACCTGAATTTGATGGCTCTCGAAGATGACGAGGATAATGTAGCATAAAAGATATAGCACCTGTTTGGGAGGGCAGCACGTTTGCCAAACTCCATTCCAAATGAAGGTTTAGTGCCGTTAGTGTGTTTGGTAAGAACAAAATGCCATTTAAAAGCATGTGGGGCCCACCAAAAAATTGATCAAAACGCCATTTTCCGAGAAGCTGGAATTAGGAGCTTTTTCCATCCCGTTTCATTTTTTTCATTCTCCGTTTGCATGCAAAAATTTGACAATGCAAAACTGTGCAAAAATTACATGCAAGGGCTCTCTCTCTCGCGCGCTCTCTCTCTCTCTCGCTCTCTCTCTCTCTCTCTCTCTCTCTCTACCCAAACAGACAAACGGGTGCATGGTGGCCGGAGCTTCCAACGCTGACTCCGGCCACCACAGGCCACCATTTACGATGAAACCACCACAGGAAGAACCACCTCGGCCTCCTCTACCCGTCGGTATCCTCCGTTTAAGCTCTCGTGGTGGTCGATGAACAGTACCGCCACCTTCCAAGGCTGTTTCCGGCCACCACAGGCCACCATTTCAGACGCCATCACCACAGGAAGAACCACCTCGGACTCCTCTACCCGTAGGTATCCTCCGTTGAAGCTCTCATCGTGGTCGGTCGGAAGCCAAAATTACATGCACAGGTGCGCTGCACTGTGAAGAAGACGCACAATGCAGCGCACCGTTTTGCCTTCTTCAGAATTAAAGCTGGGCTTGGGCTGGGCTGCACTCGGCCCAGCCCAAGTCCAGCAAAGTTGGGCTTAGGCCCAATTTGGTTGGGCTGTCCTCGGCCCACCAAAAATTTTAAAATATATATTTTTTTAAAAAAATGTGTAGATACAGATCAGTCTTAATGGAAGGAAAATATATGTTCGTGATGAAATTGCAAATAGTTTGATGTGAGAATAAAAAATAATATTTGTTTTTTCATGAATTATTAATTTCATAATATTATTATCATTATTAAATTTACAATATTTAAAAAAATTATATATATATAAGGGTATATATATATACCCTTTTAAGTAATTTCACATATATATATATATATATATATATATATATATATATATATATATACCCTTTTAAGTAATTTCACATATATATATATATATACCCTTTAAAGTAATTTCACAAGTTAAAAGCAGTTTGTAAAGTTTGGTAACCAAACACCAAAACTCCTTTTTCTTCAACCTTCAACTCAACCACAGTTTTAACCAAACACTTTTCATTTTTAAAAACTCCATTTTAAAAACTCCATTTTTCAAAACTCCATTTTTTCAACCGCAACCGCAACCGCTACCATAAACAACTTCCCACGGTGAAAGATTAGGTGAGAAAAGTGTCCGAGAAGATGCTACAAATGAATTCTTCAGGTTTATTGACCATTCAGTATCCAAACATAGTATAAATCATCTCCGACGAGTTACAAAAAAATTACATATACTCCATATGAGGAGAGAGGGGTGACGACAGCCTGAGAGAGGATATCTTCGCCGTATTACAAATTCAGCAATGCATCTAATCAAATATATTCTGGCTCAAAATGAATATGTGAGATATATAGGGATGATTGATGAATACACATAATCACATCAGGATTCATATCAGGATGTTACAGCCATCGATCAAAAATAGAACTTTAGATCCAGTGGGGGCAGGAAAGACCATGGCGATGGTGACACTGGGTTTGCGAAGCCATCCCTTTTTCCTTGTAAAATCAGCGGGTATGCTTGCACTTCAGCAGGGCAGCTCCATCTCATCGATATCCACCACCATAGGGTTGTTGGGAAGGGTAACCGCCATAGGGTTGTTGGGAAGGGTAACCGCCATAGGGTTGTTGGGAAGGGTAACCACCAGTGCCCATCATGGGGATATAGCCACCGGGCATGGTTGATCCAGGAGGCATCTGGCCACCTTGCATCATTCCCATATTCATGCCTGCATTCATCCCAACTCCCGTACCTGCACCCACGGGTTGATGAATTCCTCCATAACCTCCCATGCTAATGCCTGAACCAGGACCACCACCCATGCCCATGCCCATGCCCATGCCCGTATTCACGCCCCCACCCATTCCCATGCCAGAACCAATCGTGAGGTTTGGAGCTGGCCTGAGAGCACCTGCACCAGCTCGGCCTAACCCAGTGCCAGATCCCATAGCTTTGCCCATGGAGATAGTAGATACAACTGGAGTCATGGGCTGTTTTTCCATTCTCTTTTCCTTGCGATTAAGGGCATCAAAATCAACTCCGATATCAGCCAATGGATTGGTTTTAGCTGCATATGGAGAGAAAAAATCACGTAAACTCCCATACAAAATAAATTCAGACTTGAACACCAAAAGACCATCTAACATGTTTTGTTTGCTTTTAAATACTGAATATACTCACGTCCAGAAATATTCAAATTGACCAGCCCTCTACTCAGAGTATCTGCCCACACAGTTGACTTGGTCTCAAATTTGTCCTTGGATGGTTGAGGAACTATAGCAAGCGACCCTGTAGAAGATGTAAGAGCTGTCTGAGAAGCCATGGAAGTGTTTGGCCCTTGTGAAAGCCAATTACCCAGGACATCATTATGTTGAGGAGTTGAAGCAGTTGGAGTTTGGTAAGTAAATTGTGAAGCAACCGGGAAAGTAGAGGCGTTTTGTGGGAGAGAGTTTCCACTGTTATATTGTGGTGTATGATGAGAAAATTGTGAGACAACTGGAGCCATAGAACCTTGTTGTGGAACTAAGTTTCCATTATCAAACTGCACCCCTGGCCCAGCTGGAGGTTGTAGAGACATGTTGGAATGGAGAGGAGCTGGGGATCCTCCCTGTGTAAAGAAGTTTCCACTGCTTAATTGCTGGCCCTGAGGAGCCATGTGTGGAACTTCCGGCAATACCATATTCCCTGCTGATGAATAGAAGTTCCCATACACACTACCACCTGGCTGTGGATGTTGGCCAGATGTAAGTGAAAAACCTGCCTGTGAAGATACAGCAGATGGACCAGATGGTGGGAGGATGTCTGCCAGAATATCAGTTTCTAGATGAGAACTAGACATTTCTTGAGGAAAAAAGTGTGGATTTGTTGAAGGCGGTTGAACATTGGGTGCTGAATAAGTCATGCTAGAGAATGTGTCGCCATTAGGTGGTGCAACTGCAGGGGGCATTTCTGTATTTTGGTTCATGGTAGGCTGGAAAAGGGCAGCAGAACCAGTGGGCTGTTGAGCGGAGAAAGCATCTGTCGGAGTAGCTTTGAAAGGAGTGTCACCAAATGGATCTTCAAAAGCCTGCATCAAGGGTATGTCCTTTTAGATCATAATTGCTATGCCACGACATCTGAATATTAATATTACTTATTAAAACTAAAAGACTAAAGTAAAACTTTATGTTAGAGGGAAGGGCGGTGGTTTGCACATTCTTTTAATCAGAAAATATAACCTACAATTGCATTAAATATCATCCGAATACTATAAGCCAACCAAAAAGCAGACGGTTAGTAACTGAAGACAATATTCAAGTATTTGCATCTAGTCTCACATCCCTGTGAAATATATTTAAAATCCTAAATGAATGTGATATTTGTGTTTTGGGTTACGATAACTGACATGCTACACAGCACCTTTTCTTTGCCAAGCAATTTGTTACCTAAACCCTTCAACTTGAATTACTAGTGTCCAACAGTTTTATACAGATAACGGAATTGGGTGGCATTCCAAAAAAGAAAAAAACAATGAAACTCGACAACACAAGTTGATGTAGCAGCAAGTATATGCTCAAATATTTGCAGCATTTCTCTTTTTAGTAACAATTCCCATAAGGATTCTACTAAAATATATGTTTCTTCAGAAATTGTTTAGAAATAAGCAAAGTTGTAGTCAAGAGAAATGAATCCTTGAAGGACAGGACAGAATTGCACAATCACCAACATGCATGCAACGGAGCATCATAGATTTTAAGGGAAGAAATCCAAGTCACTGAGACTCTGTTTTATATAAGAATGTGCATCTGGCAAGTGTTTTGGAGTTATGACAGGGGTGGTGCATCCTTGTGTTTTAGGGGTTGTCTGGTGCTCCTTGACCACAAGAAATTGAAACTTGCTAATAAATCAACCCAAGAAATATGGAATGTTTTGGTTTACAGGAAAAGGAAATTTAGAGACTTCTAACCTCAACAAATTATGCTCACCTGATTCATAACATTTGATGCTGATTGTGTTGCAGCAAATGTGGATCCTGAAAAGTTTGTATGGGCATCAGCTTCTGGAGTAGTCATTACAGAAGGAGCTGGCATGATGGCTAATGGATTTGGAGTAAACACATCTGACAGAGAGCCAAGTAAGTCCATTTCAGCATTGTTCGAAGTCATAGTGAAAGCAGAGGCAGTTTGAACAGATGTGGCAGCAGGGGCAGCTGTCAAAAGAAACATGAAAAGTATCAGATTCCAAAAATGATGAATGTTTATTGCATAAGTTGCAGGCGCAACAGAAAGCCCAACTCTGTGCTTCAAAAAAATTTGCTCCTCATAAAATTTCCCTTTGTTTTCCACTGCTACATCAAATTCCACCTGACCACCACTCATAGCAATTAAGGGAACTTAGCTCCAGCGGTTGGTTCTGCTTAGAACTTATGTTCATCCAAGCACTGAACATATTGGCCCAAACACCTAACTATTAAGAGCACTGAACATGTGCAAGTCCACAAACAAACAGACAGGCACTTCATTGAATAGCCTGAGCACTTGATTTTTTCAACTTGCTGGCAACACAAGTCATAGCATCAGCAGCACATAAATGAGCACCGTGCTTGTTCTGACAGTTCAAGGCTGCCTCAAAATCCTAAATCCAACATGGATTGACACCCCGGCCAGAACCCTTAACGGACAGCTCCATCTCAACATATGCAACAAGATTTCAAATGCAAGTAAAGAGCTGCAATACAGCAAAACACTAGAACATTGACATTAGAGGACAAGCAAACATGCATGACTTAGGTACCTGAAATAGGACCACGTGGATCAAATTCATCAGCCACCTCAGCTTCCTGGTCTGCAGGAAATGAAGACGTCACAGCAGAATTGTTTTCTATTCCAGGATTGCTTGGAGGTGGAGAAGCAGCATTAAAAGCAGGTGGAGAGAAGGATCTAGGAGCTGGCGGAGAAGAAGCTGCAGGAGCAGGTGCTGCTAAAGCTTCTCCATTCCTTTCATCAAGAATTCATCAAATTTAACCAAGTGAATAAAAGTGATGAAAAGCAGGATCATTCTAAATATATGCTGTACAAAATCAATACCTTTCGCTGTGAGCAGGGCTTCGGGATTCACTTAAGGCTTCTTCATATCCAGGCGGACCACCAATATTTTGCTCAGAAAATTTCCGATCAAGCCTCTTAGCAATGCTGAGACATTATCATTTCAGTCTTACATCATTCACCAACTTTTTATAAGCAACTAAACCAGCAATTAAGAAAATATCAAATGAAATTTACCTTCCATCATGAGACTGATCATCAGCTCTAGCACCACTGCAGAAATGAGATAGCTCAGATATGTTTTCTAGGTCAACCATATAGTACAGACATGCAAGGCAAAGCAGAAATTCAGAGACAATCATGTCCTGTACATCAGACATCCTAACATAGTGCAGCTCAGTGCATCCTCTTTCCCATGCATCAAGTTGGGGCCATTTCATTTGCATCCTTTCTTTACAGGATACCTTTTTCCAAAATAATTTCTTATATAGACTTCCCAAGTGCCAGCTCCCTCCATTTGATTATAATAGACTTTCTTTCTCCATTTTTAGATTAATAACCAAATTAAGTTATGCAACAATTCCATGTGTAAAGATTAAATAATTGAACATCGCCCCAAAATCAATACAGTTTTTTCCTAACTACAGAAGGTCTGCTAAAAAAGGCACAGGTTCCTGATTTTTTCTCTCTCCACATCCTGAACAGTAATAATCAACAAATGTTTTAATTTTCAAAATTTATTTGATTGTCTTGAGATGCATGATTTTCTAATTCAATGATTCACTCCTTTTCTCTAGGAGTTTCTTGTGTCCATAATTTAGTTAGAATGTAATATCGAAACAAAGAAAGAACTGTTCAAAGAAGGAACAAGAATATTGAAATAGAACCTTTTACTTTCTTAAAATTGACTACCAAAGCATTCGTTATTGTATCAATAACTTTCATTTTTTATAAAGAAAAACTCCGAAGCATAGTAATAATGAATTCTATAGAAAAGTCAGAACAGTACCGAGATGAGGAATGGCCATCATCATCAAAAGCATGTTCTCTATCTCTATCAGAGCTCCTGCCTCTTGAACCGTAACCATCAATGCTTTGGCTTCTTCCCTGATTGTCATCATCCCTATATCCATCCCTCTCATACCGTTCTTCACCGTAATGATCTCCATCACGACCATACGAGTCCCCATATTTACCATACCGATCATCATCCCTGTAGTTGTATTCTTTTTCTTTGCCATAACCATATCCATTTCTATCTTCATCCTTGTTTCCATAGCGACCGTCATCATCATAGGAACCAGATCTATACATTCCACCAGGTGATGCATTCCGAAACCTACCAAATAAAGAGTTAGAATACAACTGTAAATATAAACGATTATCAGGGAATCCTTCAGAAAAAGGTTCTATTTACATTCAATCACTTGTTGTTTCTGTTATGAAATACGAATCATGTTGCAAACTAAATATCCTTAAAAATCAAGCATTTTCCAATGCCACCACACCATAAAGAACAAGAAGTTTCAAATAAAAGGTTGTATATTCAAGATGCATCACGGTGTTTAGACAACTGCAGACTGAGCTCAGGAGAAAACTCACTTGTCCCTGTTAGCAGCAGCCTTCTCTCTAGCCTCAATTATCCTTTCTTTATCATTCACCAGGACCACAAGACTCTGGGATTTCTTCCTGACATTGTTACCCTGGTCCTTTCCGCTGGAATCAACATATTGGAAATCTGACAATGCCTGCAACATAGTAGAAGAGAAATACTATTACATGTATCATAGAAGCATGAAGCACACGTGCCATTACCAGGCATAATTAAGGAGCAGAAAATTACAGATATTTGATAAGAATGTTCCTTAATCTCATCTATGACACGCTCTGATCCATGAGCAACCAGGTATTCCAAAACAGTCAAAGCCTGAAACCCAACACGCATAGTTTTCAGTCACAAGTTAAAATACCATGCTTGGAGTTGAACAGAAATATGGCACGTGCTAATAATGCATGTTACACATCATTTAGTTGTATCCATATTCATAACAAAATTAAATATCACACATCTAACTAATAACAGGTTGAAGTTATTTTATCTACATTTTGAAGAAGGATGAATGTGCAAACACCATCTATCAACAAAAATCATTGAAGATAAAAGCATACCTTGTAGACATGCCGCCAATTCTTCCCAGTATCATTAATTCTTTTCCAGAGAACTGCCATGATTATCTGGCATTCATGACTGCATGAGATGTTTAAAAATGAATCCCTCTGTATGAAAACAAACATTTGAAAACATCCGCAAGAGAATTGATCAGGCTTACTAATTTCTTGAAGCCTGCGCAATATCTGCAAGCAGTGATCCATGTGGACCCCAAGGTTCATTGCTGGTAGCATCAAGAACCTAAAGGGAAAGGGATAAGAATTTTATTTCCTAATAAGACTTGCACTAACTACTAAGATCAAATGCGATTGCTTTTAAAGACAATCTAAAAATCAATTCACGGACAAATAAGATTTAAATAATCACAGAAAAGTATTTTATCATTGGCTACATTCACATTTTTGAAAAGTGCAAGAGAAAATTTTACCTTTTGTTCTATCGAAGGAACTTTGAGAACTTTCTTATTAACCTCTCTCTTGCTGCAATACACCAATAAAGAACAAAATACAGCGCGAGTAAATTTCATTGAAAACACGTAGCATGTGCTAAACGAAATGGACATCACAAGAGTAGGCATCCGCAGACTTACAAGTCCCTGACAGTTTGACCAAAGACCTTCTTCATTATCAGCAGAATAGTACGGCAATGCCAATCTTAATCCTTACCTACAGGCCAAATCACACGATAATTGAATCAACGACGAAAGAACCCTTTAGATGAAACGAAAACTACAGATTAGGTTTTCATAAAAGGAAATGGAATTTGAATCGAAACAATTTCATTTTATGCTTACTAATTTAGAAACTGATTAACAGAAAACGAGTATCATGATTAAAATTTAATAATCATAGGATCCAACGCGGATAATAAGCATAAACAAAATCAGAAGAAATTAAATTTAAATAAAAATCAGCATTGAAATAATAATAAATAAGATCTGATGGATTAGATAATTCGAGAAATAGCACAAAAACAAAATCGAATCAGATTGAATAGAGAGGTAAAGGAGCTGCTCACTTGAATAAAAAAAGAGATGAGATGAGACCCGATTCGGTCCGTCCTGTGGAGAAAAGAAGAAGAAAATTGAATTCCGGCCTGAAGAAATGAGATCCTGTCAGCTCCGTTATGCTCCACGGCAATTCAGGGGGGGACGCCCAAGCTCCTCTGCTGGAGTTGTTGGGTCTGGTTTAAAAAATTTTATGCTTTGAGTTTTCTTTTCTTCCTCCCGTCAAAGGTATAAAATGGGAGAGAGGAATCGAACAAAAAAGACAGCGCAACTTACACGGAGAGAATTAAGGGTAATTAATTAATTAATTATCCACAGCTATGATATTTTTGTTATTACTAACAAGCCTTTTGGTAGTAGACTAATTCAAATAATTACGACTGCTGTGTGGTGCTACTCTCATCATTGCTTAACTTTTCTTATTATTTTTTTTTTTAAAAAAAGCAAAAAAAAAAGCTACTTTCTGGGGTTTTTTTCCCCATTATAAACGTTGAAGAGCTGGAAAGTAGTGCTGCCATCATTGTTTCTCTTTTCTTATAGTTTTTTTTCTTGTTAATTCAAAAGATTGATTTAATTTTGAGACCTGGAAAATTTATTAATTTGGACTTTTCAATTTTGTATTTATTTTTTCAAATTTTTACCACCAGGCAATTTAAGAAATAATAAAATAAAAAATCGATTTTCAGAAAAAAAAGAAACAAGTTTTTAAAACGGCATATGGAATTCAAAGAGTATTGTATTGTGATTATTTCCCTCTTAAAGTGAGTCGTAGGAAAAATCATTCATGCTATAATTTTCTATCGTGTTAATAGAAAAGGTGGTTAGATAATAAAAAAAGCTTGTGTCAAAGTACTTTGATATTTGCATCTAGAAAATGTAATTTATTAATCTAGATAATTGAATATAACTTTAGTTATCTTAATTCTTATAAAAGATACATGTTTTGTCTCGAACTCGAGATCTTTTGTCATTACATCACGTCTCTTGGGAATGATATAGCTATTAAACTAAATTTTAATGTATATTCTTTCACAAATTACTGTCAATTAGAGTAGTTAATTTGGAAAAAAAAACTCTAAACATTTTTTTTACAATTAATCACTTTTAAAATTAATTTTGCACTCAATTGCATGTTTTTTTAAAAGTAAATGATAAATTGAAAGTTAAAGGAATAAGGTAGAAATGACGGGTAAAATAGGTGATGGGATTTGAATTTCATACAAAAAAGTTTCATTTAATTCTTTTTTTTTTGTTTATATGTTCTCTTTGGTTTTCAATTTTAATATTAATTTTTATTTTATTTTTCAACTTTTTTTGTAAAATGAGAGAGAGACTAACTATATTCTAGGAGGGAAAGAAAACTCATAGCCTTGATTTTTTTTCGCTGTCATCGTGATGGGTGAATTTTGTGTTAGAAGACAATGTGTCGTCTCCATATTTCAAAAGAAAAGAATAAGAAAGCGTAGATAAAACTATTATACACTTTATATAATTGAATGTTAAATTCACATAACAATAAAAAATATAAATTATAAATATCTTTAGTCATTTTGCTCAAGCTCCAAAAAATTCTCAATGCAGCAGCAACACGGCAAATAAGTTTTAGAAAAAAAAAATTGAGAGAAATTTTATAATTTATGTCTATCAATAGTCGTAGATGGAGTACACATATATTATTTATAGATAGATCAGGAGTCCTTCTCGTCAATTTGTTAACTAATTTCTCCTCTCATCAAGGAGAAAATTAAGCAATTGATCCCCATGATCAATCTCCATGATCATGGGCTTGAATAAACAAGAACATGGGTGTGTCATCAAAGGCATAATGGTAATTTCTCACATTCTCCTACTTGGCCCTTATGACAAATAAATTCCTCATTATAGTTTGTTCTTTAATATGATCATTGTTTTATTTATTTCAACCAATCATGGAATCCTCTCATTCACACAAGAAATACTACACAAATCATGGAGGTAAGACCATTATATAATAAGTCGTTCCTTCCATGTATTACATATAAAATATCCTCTAAATAAGTATCATATGGGTAGTAAAAACTTTATGAATAAACTTCCCATAAGCTATTTGGGTCCAAACTTTATTTTTATCCTCATGGATAAAGTAATAAATGTGCACAAAACTTTATTACAATAACTTGATGTATATTTACAAAAATTAAGACTAAAAAAGTATAAAATGAATCAATCAATCCCATATGCTCCACATGATCTTAGACTGACCTTTGCATACAATAGGTTGTTTATTGTAGATGAATATGAAATATCTTTCATTTGTTCATTTTTCAATACATTTTGAGGACATTGATCATTACTGAATCCATCCCCTATAATGATAGGTGCTACAGAACCGTTATAGTTCTTCAGTCTGAATCTCTTTAAAACCTTTTCAATGTAGGTCTTTTGAGACAGTTTTAAAATTCTTAATTTTTTTGTCTTTGTGAATTTGTATGCTAATGAAATAAAAAGCTTCACCCAAATCCTTCATTTCAAAGTTCTGAAAGAGGAATCTTTTGGTCTTGTGTAGCAAACATAAATCATTACTTGCAAGCAAAATATCATCTACATACATGAATAGAAAAATAACTTTACTCCCAGTAACCTTAAGGTATATACATTGAACAACAAGTTTCTCAATAAAACCATGTGAGGTAATGACCTTGTGAATTTTGATATACCATTGACAAGAGGCTTGTTTTAGTATGTAAATAAATTTTCTTAGTTTGCAAGCTTTTTGACTATTATCACCAAAACCTTTAGGTTATTTCATGTAAACCTCCTCTTCAAGATCTCCATTTAGAATTTTTTTTCTTACATCCATTTAATGTAGTTTTAGATCAAAAAGAGCTACTAGTGTCATGATTATCCTAAAAGAATCCTTCTTAGATACTGGAGAGAAAGTTTCATGATAATCAATGCTTTTTTGTGAGTGAATCCTTTGACCACAAGTCTAGCTTTATATCGTTCAACATTACTGTAAGCATCTGTTTTGGTCTTGTAAACCCATTTGCAGCCTATGATTACAACTCTCTTTGGTAAGTCAACAAGATCCCATACTTGATTTTAGCCATGGATTTCATCTCTTCTTTCATGGCATTAAACCATAATATGGAGTGTTCTCCACTCATGGCTCGTGAAAATGTTTTTGGATCATTTTTAGGCCTCATCAAAATCAAACTTTTGGAGATATACAACTAATCACTAGAGATTGCAGGTCTAATTGTTATAGAGGATCTTTTTAATTCTACTTCCTCCATATTTGGTAGAGTCTGAGTAGGTTCAATCTGAATTTGTTCCTCATGAGTTGATTGTTCTATAATTTATTGTGATTCAAGGTAATAATTATGTATTTTTTTAAGCACAATCAAGTGTTCTTCAGGTAAAGGAGTTCAAGTCAACTCTTATGCTTCCTCAAATTCAATCATTTGAGGACAAGCACTTCCATTAGACTCAGAATTCTCTAAATCTTTTGTATTTATAGACTCAACAATTCTAGTACTATGAGAAGGATAGTAAAACCTATATCCTTTAGAGTTTACTGCATAGCCAATAAAATAACCGTTGGTTGTCCTTGGCTCTAATTTCTTCATGTTTGGATTATAAATCCTCACTTCAGTGATCAATCCCATATTTATAAGTGATTTAAACTTGGTTTTCATCCATTCCACAGTTTAAAAGGTGTCTTAGGAACAACATTGGATGAGACCCGGCTTAATACATACACATCAATTTTCAAGGCTTCACTTCATAAAGATAAAGGCAACTGAGAATTACTATTCATGCTCCTTACCATGTCCATCATGTGTGATTCCTTCTTTCTGCCACACCATTTTGTTGTGGTGTTCCAGACATTGTGTATTGAGCAATAATGCCTTCATCTTCAAGGAATTTCACAAATGGACTTATCATTTGTCCATTTTCTGTGTACTTGCCATAGTACTCTTTGCCTCTATCAAATCCTACGATCTTGATTTTCTTTTCCTTTTGTTTCTCTACTTCTACCTTTAGGTCTTGAAAGCATTTAATGCTTCAGCCTTATCATTTACAAGATAAAAAAATGAACCGTGTATGGTTATCAATAAAAGATATAAAATATCTTTGATCATTTAAGCATGGAGTAGAAAAAGGTCTACATATATTAGTATGTATGATCTCAAAAATGTCAGAACTCCTTTTGGCACCTTTAATGGTCTTGTTGGTTTGTTTTCCCTTTATACAATCCACATAAGTACCAAAATTAGTAAAGTTAAGAGTTTTAAAACTCCATCATTTACTTACCTTTTTGATTTTCTCTATGGAGATATGTCCTAATCTCCTGTGCCATAACCAAATGGAGTCCTCATTCATAAGACTCCTCTTTATGCCAATGTTTGTATGTTATGAGAAATAATTATTTTCAAAGTTAGGATCTAGATCAATTTTGAATAAAACTATCGATTAATATTCCACCACCAACAAAGTTTTCATGTTTAAAAATACTAAAGGTTGAATTGATAAACAAAAAACCATAACCAATAATATCCAATTTTGAAACATAAATTAAGTTTCTTGAAAATTAGGGAATAAAAAATACATTATCCAGATCCAAAACATATCCGGATTTCAAAATTAACCTAAATGTCCTAACCACCTCAACTTGAGAAAACAATTTATTTCCAGAATATACTCGTTGTTCATGGCTTGTTGGTTTCCTTATGATGAGAAAACACTGCATTGTGTTGACAATATGGATTGTAGGACCAGAATCAATCCACCATGTAATACTAAGAGTCTCAACAAAAAAAATTCTTAACAAACTAGAGATATGATATTACCTTTTTTTTTAGCCATTTTTTTGTTTTTTTTTTTGGTAATCTTTCTTCATATGCCTACTCTTCTTGCAGAAAAAACAAGCATCCTTCTTGTCATTTTTCTTTATTGATAACTTGTTATCCTTCTTAGGTTTGTTAGCATGATTGCCTCTCTTGGCATTTCCTTTATCACGAGTAGCCATTTGTACACCTAAAGGCTTCTCATGCTTTAACCTCTCCTCTTCTTGAACATATATGGTCAGAAGTTCATTTACTGACCATTTCTCCTTATGTGTGTTGTAAGAAATTTTGAAATGACTATATTCATATAGGAGAGAGTTAAGTATGAAATGCACCAAGAATGACTCAGAAATATCAACATCTAGGAACTTCAGTTGAGCATACATGTCCCTCATTTCCATGATGTGCTTTCGCATACTTCTGGAATTGTCAAAGGTTTTGCTTGACAACCTTTTTTCATTAGGGTGCTCGCTAAAGCTTTATCAAAACTGACAAATTGTTCCTCAATAAATTTAATAAAGTCCTTAGTCTTGGTGCATTCTGGGATTGAACCCCAAATGCCTTTAATGACGTGAGAATTTCATAAACATGAGACTTAAGCGATTAGATCGCTTCCACCGTTCATGGTTAGCAATCTTTAGTGTCGTACTAAAGTTTATTAGGACGAGTGGTTCGTTCTCACTGAGCGACAAGTCAGGTTCCATGCACCCTAATATAAAAAGCAAATTTTCTTTCTATTCAAAAAAAATAATTATCATTTAGCATTATAACTATTTCAATCAAAGCGGAAGGAATAACTGCAATTATCAAGAAAACTAAAAATTACTTTATTGCTATGAAATAACTTTATTTAAATTAACCAATATCAATTTAATAATAAATTTCAACCTACTTGTGGGCAAAGGTTGCATCATGCATGGAATTTACTACTAATAAATGTAATAAATTTAAACATTAATAAATAAAAAATTAGTACTTGTGGCACTAAGATAAATTTTATTTTTAAATGTTAAATTTGCTTTCTTATTCTAATTAAGACATAAAAATAAAAACATCCATGTGGGGATTAACAGTTAAATTTATGAATTAAACTCGATGTTAATTTTCCTTATGAAGTTCACATATATATTCTTGATGTAACTATCATTTATAAAATCATAATGTTTTGGCGTTTCTAAAATTATTATGTTTATTACTACTTTATTAACATCTAATAATTATATTGATGCCTAAGTAAGGTTTTCAGGAATCAAATAAACCAATATAAATGTGAAGTAAACAATATTGTTCCAAATTATAATTAGGTAAGTTCTTAGAAAAGTGAGGTGGGTCTCAATGGACACACTTAAATACCAAGACTTTCCTAGACATTGAAAATTGGATAGTATCATAAACTTCTCTAACATTTGTGGTTTAATTGATTATTCTTAGGTTCAGGCATCAATTAATTTATATTTAAATAATATAAATCACTGACTAGTGGCTCACGAATCCATATGCGGCGGCCATAGAAGTTGCCGCCAAGTTCTGTCATGGCGACCCAGTGGGTCACCGTTTTTCTTAAAATACCCAGCGACCTGTGAAAGTCGTTGGTACTGTCATTCAACCCTTCAAATGAGAGAAAAAAATGTTTTGGTGCGCAAGTTTAGGTTTAAAAGCTCACATGCTTCATTTGTTCCTTCTAAAAGCCTAATGATCTAGGCTTGTTTTTTAATCTTTATTTTTAGATATAAAAAAATAATGTGATTAGTTCTATAATCCAGATCGCAAGTTTGATAAGCCATAATATGTAGTTTATTGGTTTTTTAATGCAATTTAGTGAGTGTTTGGTGCTGCGGTGTGACCTGCGTTGCGGTTCACCACAGCGCTAAACGCTAATTTAACTAAACACCAAATGAATTTTAAGTGGTGGGTCCCACCAAAAAAGCAGCGTTTGCGGCGCAATTTGAGAAGTATCTGTGAGATGCTTTACAGAACGCGTTTTGCGTTACAAAACAAAATAATAAAGAAAAATAATAAACAAAAAATAACATGCGGACATATAGGGAGCAAAGATTAGCCACCCATTGTCTTCCCCAACTCCGGCGACAGCAACACCGGCCACCAAGGTAGACAACGCCAACTCATCCTTGTCTCTCCCCCAACAGCAGCCTCTCTCTCTCTCTCTCTCTCTCTCTCTCTCTCTTCCTTCGCCATTGCAGCTCAACAAGCTCTCTCTCTCCTCGCCAACTCCTGTAACAACTCCTGGCTAGAAGCAGCACCAGCTCCAGCAGCATCCAGCCACCACCCAAGCCTTCTTCTCCAGCTCTAGGAAGCAGTAACGAAGCAGCAGAGACGAACAACAACACAGCCCCGCAACTTCCAACGCCCCGTCTGGCCACCACAGACCTCCATTTTCGACGCCACCATGACAGGGAGAACCACCTCGGCCTCCTCTACCCGTCGGTACCGCCCGTTCACCCTCTAGTCACAGTCGGCCATGTTATGAACAGTAACATGACCCTGATTAATTCATGCAAAACGAAAGAAAAAACACACCATTTTGTGCCTATTTTTAATGATTGGGCTGGGCTGCTCTCGGCCCAGCCTAAGTCCGACAGGGTTGGGCCTTTTGGGCAACCGTGGCTGGGTCGACCCATTTATTTGGGTCAGGCCCAGTCCAATTTTTTTAAAAAAATATAAAAATCATATTTAAAAAAAAATAAAAATTGTGTAATTTACTTGAATTATTAATTATATTTTATTATTATGATAATTAAATCTACAATATTTAAAAAAAATATGTGTGTGTCCTTTAAAGTAATTTCACAAGTTGACATCAATATGAAAAGCATGGTAACCAAACACTCGAAACTGCTTTTCATTAACCTCAAACTCAACCACAGTTTTAACCAAACATCAATTTCAGTTTTGAAACGCAGGTAAAAGTGCTTTTCATGAAACTATTTTTTTTCAACCTCAACCACAACAACAACAGTTGTGCCAAACAGACCCTTAGTAGTTCAATTTAGTATAAGTTTAAAACTAAACCAAATAAAAAATTTAGAAATGAAGCTTCGATATAAACCAAATTTATTGATACCGTTTCGTTTCGGCCGAAACGACTGAAACGTTTCTTACCAGACAAAAAAAAGACAAATGACGTCGTTTTTGTCTTGTTTTAAATATCGATTTGTATCGGAAATACCAGCCGAAACACCCCGGAATTACTCCGGGTGTTCCGTTTCGGTCCCGGGAAAAAATTAATTCCCGCCTCTCCCGCCCACTTATATATATATATCTCCCGCTCACCCTTCCCGCCCGCCCACACACACACACACTACTATTATATATATTATATATATACTATTGTTTATGAAATGTATTGAAAATGCAAAAATAAAAATTAAAAAAATATATATTATAAAAAATAAAATTATGTCAACTTTGATTTTATAAAAAATAAAAAATATATTTAATTTTTTCACCTTTTATGTTTTTTCACATATATAAGTAATTAATTATATATAAACAGTACAACCCCGAAACGGCACACCAAAACGCTCCGAAACCAAAACGTTTCGTACCAATAGAAAAACCAAAACGGCAACCGAAACGATATTAATAACCTTGATATAAACACCCCTCTCTATGGATTATTATTTTTAAAAGTAGTTTTTACTAAAAATTATTAAAATAATATTTTTTAAATATATTAAAATAATCTAAAAACACATAAAAAATAATTTGAAATAAAAACAAAAAAATTCAAAAGTGTAAAACTCCAGGTCAACGACGGGCCAATCACCCTTTCAACTCTCATGTGTTCTCTGTTCACATGATGGTCAAATCTAGTAAAATTGACGAATTTCTAGCAGCATCAACAAGGATGGCGGTTGAATCTAGTCGTGGCGTGTTTTCCTTGCGAGGAATACATTATATGCTACATTTCAAGATTTTATCTTTATCACCGGAGATTTAAGGATATCCTCTAGTTTTTGTTATTTCTATTTTTTTAATTTTAATTGTTAGTTTTTTTTTTTAATTTTAATTGTTTAATGTTTTATTGATTGAGAAACGAATTTTATAGTTTTGTTTTCAAATAATACTTTTAGCTAATACCATGTCAAGAGTTTGAAAGGTTAATATTGATATATATATATATATATATATATATATATATATATATATATATATATATATATATATATATATATATTAATTTTATTATTGGACATATTTTCTTATAATTTTTTTTATTAGATTATCTTGATCTCATGATTTGACTATTAATTTAACGATTTAGCTTTGGTTGACTTGTTCTTTATTATCCAGGTCACAAAATCCGAGATGACGCAAACTAATTTTTTATTTATTTTGATCTAATTTGATATTTATATTCCTAATTGGATAATAATTTAGTTACACCATTTTTTTCTTTCTATAAAAATATTTTTTCTTCTTCAAGTTATCAAGATTGTTTGTAATTATTATTTTTTAGCCCATTTGATGTCGTTTTCCTTTTTTTCTTCTAATTAAAACAAATTTAACTTATTTGACTTAGTCAAAACTATAGCAGAGTCATAATTTTTTTTTATTATTCCTTAAAATACATTTACAACATCTAAACATTATTCTTTACAGAAAATTCAAACCCTTTGACATAACACCGGCCACATCTATAATGGAAGCAAACTCATATGTGCTCCTTCTAATTTTCCTTGTTTTTCCAGAATGGTTATGGCATGGTCTTACTACATGGGACGATGCATGTGGCGGAATGCACTTGATTAGGAGTTTTCATTCAGATTTTATTTGTGTTATTTTAATTGATATTTTTTTGTTTGGATTGATTTAAAGGATTGATTTTATTTCTTAATTTTATTATCCTTTAATTTTTTATTTATCATACTAATCTGTATTTTGTTATGATTGTTTATTTAATTTGAGACTATTTTTAAATATTTTTATTTCACCCTCCTTGATTTTTTATTGCTACAATTTAATTCCTTTTATTTTTAATTAGATAATATTTGAGTTACATTGTTTTTTGTTTTTTTATATCAAGTTATCTTAATTGTTTTTTATAAAAAAAAATCAGTCCATTTTATGTAATTTTCCTTTTTATCATTCAATTAAAATAAAATTAACTTATTTGATCTAATTATAACTAGAACTCAGTCATGATTTTCCTTATTCTTTAAAATATATTTATTGGTTACCTCCATGAATAAAAAAAAATGTATTCTATAAATATCTTATGAAGGATATAAGAATAAATTAGTTTTATTTTGATATTTTTAAATTATTTTAATATCTTCATGCTAAAAATTAATTTTATTTTTTTAAAATATCATTTTAATATATTTAAAATATAATAAAAATAATTTTAATACTTTAAAAAATGCTAAATAGACTCTAAGTTGGATGGGCCTAGAACTTTGAGAAGAAACTATATTATGATTCGTGAACTGTTCCCAAATTTAATTAAACAGTAGGAAATAAATTAAAATTTATTGATCTCCTACTTTCCCCAGAGAATAGGAAAAGAGAAGAAAGCCCTAGAAATCAATCAATCTATCGGGAAGAGATCCTTCCATCAACCACCATATTCATTTATCAATACAAATACAAATTTCTTTTGGTACTCACATCCATGGTATGCCTTTTCTTCCTCATTTAATTTTCTTGTTTAATATGTTTAAAGTTTGATGCAAGAATAGACAGGTTGTTAGATTTTTGAAAAGCATTACTTTGAAATCCAATAAAATAGAACAAAAAAATAGCAGCTGTATCTGGGAAAATCAATTAAAAGATCGATCATACATTGGTGTATGAGAAGGGAGCAATTTACGAGCTGTGTTTCCATTAAATTTTGAATTGTGAGCTGTGTTTCCATTAAATCTTGAATTGTTTAAGATGGAGAGAAACAAATAGGAAATACTGTGTATTAGATGGGTCACATTGAAGACGCAGTTGTCTCTGTTCGAGGCTCCTGCAAGAGGTTCTTTTCCACATTTGTTTCATGAATTGTTGAAATTGAGGAGGCAGTTTTGGCAGAAGATTAATGTGAGGTGATCTAGCACTCTTATCGGTGACTCCTTAAGATTATTTGGGATTTAAAGTTGTGGGTCTACAGAAATTTGTCTACAAATCCTATCCTTCGTTAAGATTGAGAGTAGTAGGTGAAATATCAGGTGCTTAAAACAATTTTTCTGATGCACCGTTAGTTTTTCATGGTGTTTAGGAGGTTTCCTTGTCATGAATTTGAGAAAGAAAGCTTGATCAAGAGAACTAGTATCAGGACTTTGATAACAAGGAGCATATTAATCTAGTTTGAGGGACATATAGATAAAAAGATGTTTCTTCAACTCATGCAATGCAGACATGATGTTGGTCGGAGTAAAATGGAATTCTGAAACAGCAATTTCCAGCTGGTTAGACTAGGCTTTACTGAGCTTTTGTGGCTTTTTGAAATTTTGTTCCTGGCTGTTGTCCTGACATTTAAGGAATTTCTTGAAAAACTTTTACGCCCCTCCACAGACATCCTTAAAGGATTAGGATGTTTTGATGGATTTCCTGAGTAGATCTCTTAGGTGTGGAGTATCATTCCGCTCTGAATTCCTATTTTGCTTGATAGACTACTGTTGGGAGTCTTCTAGCAATAAGCATTCAAACATATGTTGGTACACACGAGTTATGAACTTTGTCAAGTATCCCCCCCCCCCCCCCCCCCTCTGTGTATATATATATGTATGTATATATATAAAAGAAGGAATTTGTGATAAAGTGCATGCCTGAAAGAGACAGATTCACCTATAAAGATTGACATATTTGCAGTTTTTGTTATAATGCTTGTAAATTTTTAAATTTAATGTGTTAATAATGCATACTATTCGGTTTCACAGGCAGGAAAGATTATTGCCAATTTAATTGTGATGGGCTCTGCTATTCTAGGCAAGGCTTTTATTCAAGCATACCGTCAAGCACTTGCAAGTAAGACTTTCTTTCCATTACACCTGATTGCTGGCATTTTTCTATCTGTTCTTGAGTTGGATTCCTTACCACCAAAAATAAAAAGAAAAAAAAGATTGTTACACTGCTGATTGAAGAGAGCTGTTATCTTTTTCATCGACATCCTTTTTGTTGATGGTTGTAATCCTTGCAGCATATTCTTTCAATATTAGGATATAGAAAGGTTAATGATGGGCTTATCAGTTTTTTTGACATGTCTGATAGTGAACAAAATGACATCCAAACTACATTTGATAATGAGAACCTCAATTGTTAATGAAATAAGTACAGGAGTGCATAACACTTCTGCAAAGTCTTCAATATGGTTTGATCATTTTCTGTGTATCATATCCACCTGTTTTTCTGTCTCTTATTCAAGTTACTTGAAAATAAAATTCCATAATGTTGGTGTTATCTTCAACAAGGATTTTACAACTCATGCTCCTTGATGCCAATATATTTAGAATGTTTTCGCTTTCTAACTCGATGGAAAAGAATGGGAAACCTTGATTTAATTCCAAATCTATTTAACCATTCTCAATTGAATCCCATAACAAAAGATTTTATCAATTGGATCCCAAATGCAACAAACATTTCTCGATTATGCCATTTTGTCATTGTTTGTTAATATTTTCCATAATGGGCATGTTAACAAAGCACTAAAAAGCATGGGAAAATATTGTTACTCACACTGCTGTAGCTCTCCTCACAATTCATAATTCACTGCTGTGAATTCCCAATTGAATTTTTTTTTCATTATAGTTATCAAAGGTTTTTTCTCATCAATTGCATTCTATGGCCAAATCAAAGGTCAATTGCTTCTATTTTGTAAAGGAATGGTAGAGTTGAAAGAAGAGGATCAATATGAAAACCATGTAGAAAACAGGTGGCCATTTTAAAATTGACTAAAAAAAGTTTACTTTTATCCTCTTAGGAAGCAACATACCCATTTCTCATCCCTTAATTTTTTCAAAGTTCACCTTTGATCCAAAACTTCATTTCCCTCATTTTTTGTCCTTGGTTTGAGGGTAAAGAGAGTACATCATTGTATTTCGATGGTAAGGAGAGAAACTGTTGATTGAAAATGATTTCAACAACAAAAATAGTCAATCTTAGCATCAACGAGCTCCATTTGATAACAGGAGTTGAACAAGGGTGTTATTTCACTTCAAAGGACAAAAACATTAGATTCGATCTCTGAAAGGTTTTTGGTTTCGGGTTAATTTGTTGTTTTTTGACCTCTTATGGGTTATTTGAAGGCGCAAACAAGTTTATTTGAGCCCCTTGGGAGAAATGCTTGAAAGTGGATTTTTTTTGGGTATAAAACACCCTTATCCTGACTTTTTGATGAACAAGTCACCTAATTTATTTTAGAAACAGGTTCGCTCCATAAAAAATAAAAATTAAGGAGGCCTAGGGTCTAGCTCTGTAAGTCCTTTATTAAAAGGCCCTGGCTTGCAAGGCCAAATTATTATGATCTTAGACAAACACCATATATTTAATTGATTCCTAATCTTGTGAGTGTTTATTTTTCTTATCATATAGTTAAATAAAGAATTATAATTTATTTTTGTTAAACCTGATTGATTTCATGACTTAGATCTTAAGTTTAACTAGTTAACTTACGTTGACAAGGAATCAAACTTTGTAATTTCTTTTAATAATTCTGAATTTATTTAATTTAATGCATGCATCGAATTTTAAATTTATGATTGAGATTTTTTATTTTAATAAACATATATGAAAAGTTGTCATATTCTTTTTTTTTGTTGAAAGAAAATTTATCTGACCCGTTGTGAAGCGCGGGTCAAATAACGAGTTTTATGCTATAATTTTTTTTTTTGTTTTGGAATAATAAAATAAATGAAAAAATTAACAGAACTTGATAAAAGGAACTTATTGAGAAATGTCTGAAATGTGTGGGACCTGATTGATAAATTCTGTTTTGGGATCAATTGAGAATTGGTAATATGGTGGGGCTAATTTGAAGTTTCTTCTGAAAAAAATATTTTCTTCCATGATAGATCCCATTGTAACCTCATTGAAGGTTATGAGAAAAGAATTGTTGATTTTTCTCCTAATCATCTGACCCAGCCATGTTTGGTGGAGTGGCAGAACTAAATTGATTGGCAGTTATTTATTTGCTACAATTTTCTATCCAGCCTCCTGATTGCATGCATGGCGTAATGCAGATGCTTCAAAATCCGGTGTTGCCCAAGAAACTATTCAAAACACAATCCGCAGAGGAAGCAAAGTTATGATGGAACAAGAAGCTCGGCAGATTCTTGGTGTCACGGAAGAAACTTCTTGGGAGGAGATAATGAAGGTTGGTGTGTTTTTGCTTGTTCATTCATCTGAATTTAGTTGGAATAGGTCTTGAAACATATTTCTCCTGCCTGTGCAGAAGTACGACACTTTATTTGAGAGAAACTCAAAGAATGGAAGTTTTTACATTCAATCGAAGGTTCACAGGGCAAAGGAATGTTTAGAGGCTGCACATCAAGGAAAAGGTGAGGGTACCCCTACTTGAGAATCTGGTAGAGATCATCTTTTTGCACATACTTGAGGCTGTATAATAATTATTTTGTTCCAGTGAGATGTCCTGAAGGATAGAATTTGTATTCTTAAGCTTGTGATTCAAATGCTCATCGAAGCATGCGATCACCTCTTAATCACGTAGTTTCCAAAGATAACTAAAGCTGTCAGTTTTGGTTTCACCATTAATCAACATGTAGGGATGGAACTGTTAGTAGCAAAGTCATCCTATTGATGTATTGTTTGCAAATATTTCTGGCCTCGTCTATCATAATGAATAAACAGCTACCAGAGGGTAAAACCCTCGAATTTCTAAACCCAAACTTCAATTTGAACCTGGGATAGCACCCACCAGTGTTTTCCTCTCAGAGGAGTTTATTTAAAGTTTTTTATCCCTTGCAACTTGGATTTACAGAAGCAGAAAAGGTGACTTTGTGCAGGTTGATTTGCACTGCATCTTTTCACTGTTCCAGTCAAATCTAGCTGGGATCACATTAGTGTATATAATACTCGAAAGGCAATGTTATATTGTTAATTTCCAAGCTATCAAATTTTCTTCGGAATGTGGATACTGGAACTTATACCCTAAATACCTTTAAAAAAATGCAAGGACCTTTGTATGCTCAAATTCTTGATGCCCCATCAAACAAGGAAGGAGGTGGCATTTGATTTTCAGGTAGGCTCATGGTATTTTAATAATTTAGAATCAACAAAAGAAAAGAAAAGGGATTTGCGTGCATACTATGAGCTATAAGAACAATTATAATATCAGCTCTGGGGTTATGGGAAGTCATCATCATTATGCCAGTTCATTGTGTTCAGGCTTCTGCTTGAAGGGGTCCGTTGCAAATCAAATTATCCTCTTCAAACTAGCTAGAAGCCACCGATTTTTATTTTATTTTTAACAAATATCCTCTGCTGCCCGGGTCGTGAGTCGTTTTATATGGAACATTTCCCGATTCCCATACACACACACACACACGCACACACACAGAATTGTCTTTTCTCTACAATATATGTCACAGCCTAATATATGTCACAACCCATTTTTGGGTTATTCCTAAATTCATCAAAATAAAATAAAAAAGATTTATGTGGTGCATAAATGGAAAAAAGAGGTGGCATCTGATTTTCAGGTGGGCTCATGTATTTTGATAATTTAGAATCAACAAAAAGAAGAGAAAAAGGATTTGTATACATTGCTATAAGCTATGAGAACAATTATCGTATCAACTTTGGAGTTATGGGAAGTCATCAAAGGGTGAAATTGAAATAAAATCAAAGTTTAATGGTCAAATTGCATAAATATGAGATCAAGGGCTAAAGTGAAAAAAACGTGTAAATTCAAGGTTGCAATAGAAGTTTGTCAAGGGCAAATTCAAAGATAATTAAAATTTTGAGGTGAATATGGGGTGGAATTAAAGAAATGAAACATTTAAGAGACTAAATTGAATTTTAGTTGAAGTTCAAGTACAAATCGAGGGACCAAACAGAACTTTGGCTGAAGTTCAAGTTCAAAATGATGTTGCTTTAGAGAGGAAAGAAGAAAAAAAATGGACTAGACAAAACATCGTTTGATCCACTTATTTAAGTAGACAACGTATTGTCTGGTTACTATTCATTTTTTTTTCTTATTCCCTGAAAAAACAACTCATAAGATTACTTTGTAGGTGCATTTGATGTCTTTATATTTCACTATAAGTTGACTAATGATACATTGATGACCTGACATTTACCTATATTGTGGCATGGTTAGTTTTGGTCGATTGACACCACAAATGACTCGGCAATGCCCTGAATGTCACAACTCAGGCAGTTCAAAGTATTTATTTTGGGCCAATGGTTGGGATGATTCTATATTGAATCAATAACTACAATTTACCTAGTAAAGACAAGATTGCCCTATTCCACCATATATAAATAGAGGTGAAATACATGGCCTGAAAGGAGGAAATCAGAAGCCAACATTAAAAAAACCAGCCCCTTCCCCAATTGTTTGTGTTTTGTTGGTGTTTCCTTTACATTTACTGGCTACACCTTCCATCATATCCTTCACCAACACCTCTCATAACCACTAGAAAAGTCACCCTAACACTTCAGAGCAACCTAAGGTTGATCATCTTCTTCTTGTTATCCCCATTCTTCCTCCCCCATGATTGCAACTGTCAGGATTTCTTGGATTTTCTAGCCAATTATAGCCATCGTTGCAACCAACGATGCTACCACATCCACTTGTAGAGCTTCCTCTTCATATCGGACTACTCCACGTCAGGTAACCTTCTCCGTCCTCCTTCATCTTCAGTGTTATTCACGTAATACATGAATAATGCAGAGTGAAGTACTTTATTTTGCACTGCTCATGTAAACTTTGTTTTTTCACTCTCTTTTAAGGTTGGATCTGGCCTAGCCAATTAGGCCACAACCTGAAAAATATATAAACAGAAAAAAACCTGTATTGAAAAAAATAAAAAAATATTTGGTTTTCATGCATACGGCCGAATCCTAAATTTTTTTGAGCATATTTAAACAAAAAACAAAAAAGAGTGCATCTTTTCTCATGTCCTAAAATGCAAAATAAAATATCATAACCAATTTATGATTATCCATTCGAGTTTAATGAAAGTATCTATAAAATTTCACCAACCATTTTGTTCATTTTATTTAGCTATATATTTTAATATTTGAGGTGTAAAACCTCATTGTAAAGTACACCTTAGATATTAAAAAAAATACAACAACTGTAGTGTTAAAGTTCAGATTTTAGAGCTATTAGGTTTCTGATGACCCATTGAGATAGAAACTGTCTCATGAAGAGAAATTTACTTTGAACTTTAGAACAAACCAATGATTTGACTTATAACATCAATCAAACAACAATGCAGTTTATTTCAGTTAGAGTGCATTAGGAGCAATGCCTCTTTCCCATGAACTTCTAGCTTGGGAGCTTGTGACGGGGAGCGTTGTTAATCAAGATTGAGACCAATGATGACTTCACCTCCTACACTGATTGAAGAGTTAATTGTTGTTTAATCTCTGTAATTTCATAAAATTAATTTATTAGTTTTATAGTTTCTGAAACTATTATTCAATCTCTATGGTGTTAAATCAACTAGAGACGACACAAGGTATAAATACTTATGATACAAGGAGGTTTTGGGGCTCAATTACCAATCTTGAATATTATGTAAAATGATTCTTACGGATCACAATATATTGAATATATTTTTTTAAAAAATATTAGATGGATTCTGATTCATATAAAAACATGGAAGACCTAGTTATGGGAAATCGAAAAGGATATCCCACAACTTTTAAATATATATGAAATAATATAACCTATTTCTTTCATCAATTTTATTAAATTGAGGATGTTGAATGTATTAATTCATTTACTATTTTTTTATTACATTGAGATTATCTAATTAGTTCTATTATTAAATATTAAATTATGGGGAAAAAGTTATAATTAGCTCTTAAAATTAATAAAAAGAAAGAATGTTCCATCATGAAACGACGAAAGCATATGTTTGATTCTATTATGTGGTCGTAACAGGATATCTGCTATTCAAAAAGGTAAGGAAACATTTTGGAGGGCTTAGTAATTTTCTGAACTTATTTTGTCTAGTTGCAACAAATCTTTAGTTTTTGTATTAATTTTAAATTTAATGTTCAATTTATTTTTTAAGTCGAAACATTATAGGTCCAACACATACATTCATGAAGGCTTGTTATTTCTCCTGTACCATTTCCACTTTTGAAAGAATCAACAAAAAGAATGATCAAGGAAGTTAAAAAGGAGGCAGGCAACCACTATAATCAACTCATACTACATCCCTTAATAATTTGATCAAGCAATAGGACATCCATATATAATTGTTTGGCAGATGAGATATAATTGCCTTATTTCTTGTTCTTGTGTTTTTTGTGTAGAGATGATTGCCATATATAATTGTGTGGATTTAGATTTGCAAAGTGCAAAAGGAAGATAAACCTTGCGTTTGCTGTTGTTATTGCTGCTATGCTACCATTTAAGAATGCATAATGAAGATGAAAAAGTGACAACTCCTTTATTACTAATAACCTCAGAGTAGAGTACAAGTGACCAGGTTGTGCAATAATACATACAGTAAATAAATTAAATGGAACCCCTATAACATTTAAAATAAAATAAAAACAACACACAAACAATTTGTGAAAGCTCATTTCCAAATCCCGTTCTACTTCTTCGATCTCACTTCCTTATCTTGACCAGAAGGAACCTTTTGAAGACAAACCCAATATAATGATATGCAAGACTAGCACTTTGAAGTTTGAGAGAACGGTGAAGTTTTTAAACTTTGTTGTTGCAAACTTATTGAATGGATTTGGAAAGGATGCTTCATTTCTACACTTTCCGCTCTTGCACCCTTCTTTTATTATGTTGCTGAAACTAAAACCTGCAAATCAAGTACAATTGGAAGTGATATCTAATTACATTATATTATTTTGAGCCATTTTGGCAGTTAAAAATTAAAATGGTGAGCATTTGAGTGAAGAAAACCTTTACTTACATGATTTATAGTGATTTTTTGAGCTTTCTATGCCTAGTAGTGAATTGGTGGTGGTGGAGAAGCGTACATGTAAACCGGGGGAGGAGGTGATTTTATCGGTGGAGGAGGTGAATGGTAGTAGTATGGAGGAGGTGGTGATGGTGAGGGGGGAGGTGGGGACTTGTAGATATATGGAGGAGGGGGGGATGGGGATGGTGGAGGAGGAGACTTGTAGTAGTAAGGAGGTGGTGGTGATGGAGATGGCGGGGGTGGGGAGATATAGTGGTATGGAGGGGGAGGAGATGGTGATGGTGGAGGTGGAGATTTGTAGTGGTATGGGGGTGGAGGTGATGGGGAGGGTGGAGGTGGGGATTTGTAGTAGTAGGGTGGTGGAGGAGATGGTGAAGGAGGTGGTGGGGACTTGTAATGGTATGGAGGTGGCGGTGAAGGATCGGGTGGTGGAGGAGATTTGTAGTAGTATGGAGGTGGAGGAGATGGGGATGGAGGTGGTGGGGATTTGTAGTAGTAGGGTGGAGGAGGAGACGGTGATGGTGGAGGAGGTGATTTGTAGTAGTATGGTGGTGGTGGTGATGGTGATGGTGGGGGTGGAGACTTGTAGTAGTATGGTGGGGGAGGTGATGGGGATGGTGGTGGTGGTGACTTGTAGTAGTAAGGTGGAGGAGGGGAATGAACCGGTGGTGGAGGTGATTTGTAGTAATATGGTGGAGGAGGTGAAGGGGATGGTGGGGGTGGTGACTTGTAGTAGTAAGGTGGAGGAGGGGAATGAACCGGTGGTGGAGGTGATTTGTAGTAGTATGGTGGAGGAGGTGAAGGGGATGGAGGGGGTGGTGATTTGTAGTAGTAAGGTGGAGGAGGGGAATGAACCGGTGGTGGAGGTGATTTGTAGTAGTATGGTGGAGGAGGTGACGGGGATGGTGGGGGTGGTGATTTGTAGTAGTAAGGGGGAGGTGGTGATGGGGATGGTGGCGGTGGAGACTTGTAGATGTAGGTTGGTGGAGGTGGTGGAGGTGACTTGTATATGTAAGTTGGAGGCGGAGGTGGAGGGGACTTGTAATAGTAAGGAGTCGGAGTGGGCATGGGCTTCTCACACTCCTTATAAGGGGTTTTAGAAGCATAAGCAAATGACTTAGCTGAGAGCACAACTTCATACTTTGTCTTGGACTTCACCTTGAGGGAGGCACCTTTTTTCCCCCAATGTAGTTCAGTTGGGATACTACATGATGAACCTTTCGGTGCTGCATGGAGCTTGGCCTTGCATGCCTTTCCTCCATACTTTTTATAGTTAAAACCCTTAACAGTGATACTGTATTTTCCATTGATCTTGGTTTTACCATAGGCCTTGACCTTCTTGGTACCTTCCTTGCATGTTACCTCAACCATGGCACCTGTTACATGTACAATAATAAAAGTTAGTAATTTCTTATATACTTTTATAACATCAAACTTATAAGCTTGTTATTCTTCATATATAATATAATTAATAGTATTAGCTACTTGGTTTTATACATGGACATTTTAGACATGTTTGTCAATCAATTCAATTATTAATTGAATATGGCTACTACAGATGGATTGATCATTGATTGGATATTTCATAATTGGACCACTCTATTTTACAATATATATATATATATATATATATATATATATATATATATAATCCTTTTTCTTTACAAGTTAAGCATGTCCAATAGTGAAGGTCACCATCAAATAATGTTATTCTTGTTTGAAAAATAGATCAATCATGTATTCTACTGATATTCATACATAGAAACATAATGAATATACACATGATATCCAAAATCAAGCCAAAAACATGCATGGACATGCTATAAATTAGTGTTTCCCGTTACATTGAGCAAACAAGATTAAATTTAATAAACTTGCAAGATTAAGATAAACAATATTATGAATGCTTAAATGTACCTTTTAGATGCTTTTTGTTATGTGATTTCACTGGATATCCCCAGTCATAACATCTGTAGCAGTAAACTTTTCCCACCACCTTGACAATTAAGTCATTATGTTGGTGGTGCGGATAAGGGACAGGTGGAGGGGGGGAAGTGTAGTAGTATGGAGGAGGTAAAACTTTAGGTGGCGGTGGAGATTTGTAATAATAGGGTGATGGTAAAGGATGTGAAGGTGGTGGTGGAGACTTGTAGTAGTATGGTGTTGATGGTGGTGGGGACTTAGTTGGAGGTGGTGGGGACTTGTAATAATAAGAAGGTGGTGGAGATTTTGAAGGTGGTGGAGGGGATTTGTAATAGTATGGTGGTGGAGGAGATGGTGAAGGAGGAGGTGGTGACTTATAGTAATATGGTGGTGGTGGTGACTTTTTAGGTGGTGGTGGAGACTTGTAGTAGTAAGGAGGTGGGGGAGATGGTGAAGGAGGTGGTGGTGACTTGTAGTAGTATGGAGGAGGAGGAGATGGTGAGGGGGGTGGTGGTGACTTGTAGTAGTAAGGTGGAGGTGGTGAATGAGTAGGTGGCGGTGGAGATTTGTAGATGTAAGGTGGGGGCGGTGATGGTGAGGGAGGAGGTGGTGACTTATAGTAGTATGGTGGTGGTGGTGAGTTCTTGGGTGGTGGTGGGGACTTGTAGTAGTAAGGTGGTGGAGGAGATGGTGAGGGAGGTGGTGGTGACTTGTAGTAGTATGGAGGTGGTGGGGATGGTGAAGGGGGTGGAGGAGATTTGTAGACGTAAGGTGGGGGTGGTGATGGTGAAGGTGGAGGTGGTGACTTGTAGACATAAGGTGGTGGGGGAGATGGTGAAGGAGGTGGTGGAGACTTATAGTAATAGGGAGGTGGTGGGGATGGTGAAGGGGGTGGAGGAGATTTGTAGACGTAAGGTGGGGGTGGTGATGGTGAAGGTGGAGGCGGTGACTTGTACACGTATGGTGGAGGAGGAGATGGGGAAGGCGGTGGGGGGGATTTGTACACATAAGGAGGTGGTGGATGAGGTGATGGAGGAGGTGGTGACTTGTATACATAAGGAGGTGGAGGAGATGGTGATGGAGGTGGTGGAGACTTGTATAAATAAGGTGGAGGTGGTGAACTATAAACATAGGCATCTCCTGTGACTGAACCTACATTGCTGGAAACAAACAGAACAACAAATGCCACGGCCAGTTGAGACCAAAGACGACCCCAAAGGGGGCCGCCGCTAGAACCTGTCATCCGTCCGCCTGAAATTCCAGCAACTATCGGCAATGTGTTGGACTCTTACACCTCTTCTCTTTATTTTTGGATTAAGAGAAGGCAAGGGGAAATGTAGTGATTTTGTGTGTGTAGATGAGAAAGCATGCATGAAACACAGTATTTATAGCAAGTGCAGTCGTTGAAGGAGATGTATCATCACGGACCAATACAGTTGGTCTTTAGATTAATCTAGAAAATAGGGTTTTCCTGGCTGGCCTTTTATTACATTTATTTTTTATGGAGAATATAAACTATACGTTTCCTGCCCGTACACTCCACAAATGAGAATAGCTAAAACTATATTAATTACGATCCCTGTGAGAAATGAGAATAGCTAGTCAGAAATAGCTACCTGTCATGGAGCTAGCAATACACGTTAATAGCTAGGCACATTATAATAAGCTCCTTCCCTTCACCAGACAAAATCGTGATTTTATTTTATTGACTTGGACGGTGTATTTTGATCAATATTGCATGTGGTTTCTCAATTATGAGATTGCATGTGGATGCCACTGCATGCAGCTTTCCGAGTTACGCACTACATGGAGAGAAAAAAAAAGAGGGAAGGTGGCTGGCTACCTTAATTAACAATATCGTTGAATTTGGTTTGTGCTCTATAATTTCTTGGTATTGTTCTAATTCAAACAACAAAATTGAATGATTTTATTAATTTTGTGGGACATTTTCCAATTTTATTTAGTCCCATCAACATTCTTTAACAAGAGCTAGGAACTCCAAAATAGCAGTAGGATTATACAGGGTAAGCTAGCACATGGGGCATGGCAATATCTCAGCTTCCATTTCGTCCCCGATCGTCCCACAGAGACCATTTGCTTAAAAGTCATCGTCGTAGAAATCATCCTTGTTCAAGCACACATCTGTCAAAAATTATTGCTGAAAAACCCACCCCGTGTGTGCGTGTATTAATTTGCAATGATTAGCCTAATTGATTTTCCATCAAGGTAGTACACTCAGAATAATTAATAATCCTTTTGGATATAAAAGTTATACGAACATTTTTCACATAATTTGAAATTATTATCACCTTCCCACCACATGAGCAGTCAATGCCGTGAGATGGAGCACTTCTAGTAAAAATTATTATCACCTTCCCACCACATGAAAATTTTATTATGCACAAGGATTATAATGTGTGAATCATGCATTTAAGTAACCGAGAAAGGAAGGATCACATAAAGAAGTCTTGTGAATAAAAGACACCACCTAGCTTTCAATTTTGGTGTGGCAGCAGAGGTTTTCTTGCTTAATATGTTTATAGTTTGATTCAAGAATAGAAATGTTGTTAGATTTTTGAAAAATTTAATACAAAATATATTTATTTCCTGCCTTGAAGGATTAGGATGTCTTGATGGATTCCTGACAGGGCTCCGCTATACTAGGCATGGCTTTTATTCAAGCATATCGTCAAGCATTTGCAAGTAAGACTTTCATTCCATTATTCCTGATTGCTGGCATTTTTCTATCTGTTCTTGAGTTGGATTCCTTACCACCAAAAATAAAAAAGAATAAAACTTGTAGGGATGGAACTGCTGGTGGTAGCAAAGTCATATCCTATTCATGTATTGTTTGCAAATGTTTCTGGCCTCGTCTATAATGAATAAACAGCTACTAGTGGGTAAAACATTCCTTGAATTTCTAAACCCAAGTGTTGCTACCCAATTTTTGACCTCCTATTAAAGTATTTTAGGAAAAAAATAAAAAATACAAAAAAAACAGCAAATAACCAGCAAAATATGTTTTTGATGTAGTTACGTTGTTTTCAAGAACAAGGATCTTATGAGTTATACAGAGTGGTGACCAATTCTTTTGAAAAAAAAATACGATGCATGAATTACCGAAAACCAATCCGCTTTCCAGGATAGATGATCCTTTTAAGGCATCCATATTGATTTTTTTTCTGATATTTTATTTGGTTACACAAGCCCATAATTAAACTTTAAAAACCAGATTTATTCATATGAATAAATACTACCCATCAATTGTTTTATATCACATCAAAATACAAAATGCAGGTAAGGTGTACTAGGGTTGTTAATACATTCCCTTTACGTAACAAGTACCCTACCTTTGAATCTCTGGCTAGACCAGTTACAAGTTTTCCTAGCGACCCTGAATAACTAGGTGGTGACTTCTCAACACCCGAAGAGATCCTCTTGGGATACCGCGCGACGTCATGCGACAAAATAGCGACTCCACTCAGGACGATATTTTTCTGAAAAAATATTGGACTAATCTTTGATTATTTTGATGTGATTGAATTTTTACATGTTTTTTATTTTTAGTTATGTTTTTGCATTTATTTATCTGGCTAATATGTTCATGCATTATTAATTAATTTGGGATACATCCCTTTTTCTTGTGACTTTAAGTTAAGTGGGGGATTAACAGTTTACCTTACGACCTTTAGTCAAGGTTTAAGTTTGTGTAAACCTCAACTCTTCGTTGAGGGCTTAGACTGGTAATGTTTGGTACAAGAACCAACCCATTACTTGCTAAGCCCTCATATTGCCTTCACGAGGGTGATCATTATGACCACAAGATATCCTGTTTAGAGACCAAAGTACCAAATTGAATTTAGACCGCAACAAAATTAGAACAAACCATTAAGGTGTATGCTCCCTCCATTTTGTTTTGCATTAAAGTAAGCCCTTCTCGAAGCATCTTGAATTTAGAAATTACAGGTATGACAATAGTCGACCCTTAAGAAATTTTCATTGTAGAGTTTAAGTAATAATCAAGATTTTTGTTTACATGCAGTTGTTATGACCACATGTCACCCTATGAAGGGCGAGTCTTAAAAAACATGCATATTCATTTCAACATGTATTTCCACAATTTAAAATAAAAGTCCCTCAAATTTGTCATCCTCTCAAGATTCAAAAGCTGTCAACATCTAACAATGCTAAGAAGAATTCACACTGATATAAAAACATCATTCAGATTTTTCAACAAGCCGACAACAAAGGTTTCTGCTTTACCATGAAATCAATTTGGACCTATGCCTAGATACCATCTGTGAATTGTTGACGCGTTCATCAATTGAGACTATGAGAAATTTAGGCTTTTGTTTAATAAGTGCAGTAAGTTTACATATGAACCCATCTTCGGGAAGCATCATTAGTCAAAGAACCAACTTGTCTAGGGGTTCTTTATACAAAGCATGATCAGAAATGAATATCAGATTTTATTTGTTTTGACTAACACTTTGAATCCCCATCCAGAAATATCATTTGAGATCTCTCCTAATCATGTGGAGTTGTTGCGGCATTGACAAACCAAGGAGTTTTATGCCACCACACACAATAGACCATGTTATTCTGCGCACAATTCTGCCATTTAAATCAATGATAAAAAATCTAAATGCAAAGAAAAAACATGATATTGTTGAATCTGGCTTGATGTTTAAAAGATCAAAGCATGTACACTGCAAGATTACATTACTCGATGAAGTCAAATTTCCGCAACAAGAGTCTTTTTATCGTATGACGAAAGCGTTCATAAGTAACACACTTTAGTGGTTTATGTAGAAGAGTGTTATATACAGTTTGATATAACAATAAAGAGTCATTGTTTATTTTCCACTTCCTTTACCAATCTACGAGGACAATGATTAACAAAGAGATCAAACGTGTTGAATACAAAGAAAAACTTATCATGACTTGCGTTGATAAACATAAAGATTGCATAGATTTATGGATAAAAAATTACTACAGCAAACGACAATACAACCAAGAGCATTCAATAAACTTGAGGGTTTTAAACAAAGAAAGAGCATCATATGAGTACTTTGACCTTTTGCAATGCTAATATTACGCTCATGGATGGGTATTTTCATGACAAGACAAATTTCAACTTCGAATGCTAAAAACATTGAGATGATGCAAAAATATTTACTTTATGAATGCTTCCATCTCAATCCACCTTTCATGCCCAAGGAAAGAGCATGGTGGAACATAGCGTTGAAAATTTTATGCCCTCAAGACAATTGCCTAGAGCACCATTCCCGATGCATCATCATACAGATGAGAGATATGAACAGTTTCAAGATTTTTAATAATCAAGTCTAGAAGTTAATCAGCAAGAGGCAAGTTAAATTTATAAAGGATGTTATCATTAGCAATATCAACAATATATTATCACGAGCATAACAAAGATCAATGAGCAGTGGTAGGACATAAATGGTTATAGAAGAGGTTGAGAAAAATGTCGTGTTGTCAATAACTTTGTTTTGGAATCTCCTTGGTTTTTGCTTTGTTTTTGGGTTAAATCATCATTTCGAGGAAACATGTAATTTCTTTGTTTTTTTGTTGTTTTCAAATCAAAAGATATTCACATTCTTATTTTTGACAAAATATTTTAATGAAACTCTAACATGCAGAATTTAAAGCTTATCATTCCTAAAAATTAATGGTGTTTTGATTTCATAATTGACCCACCTTTTGTTAAAATGTCATGATAAACAATATAGGGTGACTAAACAATTTTTGAGCTCATAGACCAAGTTTTTTGAACCACACATCACATAACTAAGCTTATTAGTATGTATATTGACCTATGATGAATTTGGTACTTATGGACCCGTGAATCATGACTTTTTCATGTCCAAATCATTATTTTTCGCAACGATATTTTTTCACACTTTGCACTCTGCCATCCTCGGAGAGGAGACGACGTGCTGAAAAAACGGTTTATAATTATAAAATTCCAACTATAAATCTTAGGAGTCACTACCTAGTATTAAGGTCACTAGGAAACCTAAAGGTGTGCAAGAGTCTGGGTAAGGGGTTTTAATATGCAAGGAGAATACGCATCACCCTGGTGCATCCTACCGAAGGTAAGCTGCAAAATATTTTTTTTGATGAAAAATATGCTTGGAAAAACCTTGGAATTCGATCGCATACATGAAAACAACAAATTTTGTTTTTTTGTTTGTTTAACTGTAACACACACGCCCATTCTCTTTTTCATTAATTTTTCATTACATTTTACAAACTACATAACATGTACAAAAAAATAAAAATAAAACAATAATAATTTACATAAGCACATAAACATATAAGATTACAACATAAACCACCTTGGGAACATTGTTGAAAATGGAGGTAGCGCAAGAACACTAGTGACGTGTGGTTCCACGCGCCGCCGCCGGTGAAGCAGTAGGTCGGGGGTGTACATCTACCCCTTTTCGTCTCTTTCTCGTCGATGGTCATCTTCACCACGATTTGCAAAACAACAACAAAAGATCAATGAGCAGTGACAAGACATAAATAATTATAGAAGAGGTTGAGAAAAATGTCGTCTTGTCAATAACTTTGTTATGGAATCTCTTTTTTATTGCTTTTTTTGGGGTTAAATCATCATTTCAAGAAACATGTTTTTTCTTTGTTTTTTTGTTGTGTTGAAATCAAAAGATGTTTCACATTCTTATTTTTGACACAATATTTTGATCAAACTCTAACATGTATAATTAAAGATTATCATTCTTGAAAATTAAAAGTGTTTTGATTATAAAATTGACCTAACTTTTGTTAAAATGCCATGATGAACTATATAGGGTGACCAAACAATTTTTGAGCTCATAGAACAAGTTTTTTGAACCACTCATCACAGAACTAAGCTTCATTAGTATGCATATTGACTTGTGATGAATTCAATAGTTATGGACCCGTGAATCATTACTTTTGCACATCCAAATCATTACTGTCACGATGACATTTTTTCACGCTCTACCATCCTCGGAAGGGAGACGATGCGCAAAAAAAAGGTTTATAATCATAAAATTCTGACTATAAATCTTAGGAGCACCAACTAGTATTAAGGTCACTAGGAAACATAATTGTTTGCGAGAGTCTGGCTAAGGGGTTATGTAAGGGGAAGATGCATCACCTTAGTGCATCCTACCTAAGGTAAGCTGCAAAATATATTTTTTTATGAAAAATATGCTTGGGAAAACCTTGGAATTTGGTCGCATACACGAAAACAACAATTTTTGTTTTTTTTGTTTTTTTATATGCAACACACACGCACACACCCATTCTCTTTTTCATTACATTTTAAAAACTACATAATACAAAAAATAAAAAAAACAATAATAATTTACACAAACAAATAAACATCTAAAATTACACCATAAACCACCTCGGGAACACTCTTGATAGTGGAGGCAGCGTAAGAACACTGTTCGCGTGTCAGCTCACGCATCATCGTCACTGGTGGCGCGTGATTCCACGTGCCGCCGCAGATGAAGTAGCAGGTCGGTGGTGTGGATCTGCTCCTTTTCTTCTCTTTCCCCGCCGGTGGTCATCTTCATGACTACCTGCAAAATAACAACAAAACACAAAACCAGTAGCAAACAGAAAACCCAAAATCAAATTAGTTCCTTCTACGACAAGGGAGGAAAGGGAAGAGAAGGGAAGTCTGCTGTGAGGGGATGGTGTCAGTGACATGCTATTTTCATCCCCTCTATTTTCAAAAAAAAAAGTTATACAGGGTAAGCTAGCACATGGGGCATGGCAATATCTGTGTCCATTTCGTCCCCGATCGACCCACATAGCCCATTTGCTTAAAAGTCATCGTTATAGAAATCATCCTTGTTCATGCACACAGCTGCCAAAAATTAATGATGAAAAATCCATCCCGTGTATATATTTATATTGATTTGCAATGATAAGCCTAATTAATTTTCGTCTACCAACAATTTATAGCTCATCAGAAAAGGTTATACGAATATTTTTCACATAATTTGAAATTATTAGCACCTTCCCACCTCATGAGCAGTCAATGCCGTGAGATGGAGCACTTCCAGCAAAAGTCTACATTTTGTTGCTGCGTTGAGTGTTGAATCTGGGGCATGAGTTGTTAGGGATATAAACAAACATTATCTACTATGTTGTTTCCACATTTTTCTGCCATATTGCTTGGAAGAGAGAAGGCCTGCTAGAGGCAGGCTAGTGGAAGACATTTTTTATGAATTGGAAAAGCGAATATTAAGAATGAAAGAGACAGCATCGAAAGACGTTGTCAAGGATTATAATGTGTGAATCATGCATGGAGTAACCAAGACAGGAAGGATTACATAAAATAAGTCTTGTAAATAAAAGTCACCACCTAGCTTTCAATTTTGGTGTGGCAGCAAAGGTTTTCTTGTTTAAAGTTTGATGCAAGAATAGAAATGTTGTAAGATTTTTGAAAAACATTAATTTGAATGCACATAAAATAGCAAAAAAATAGTAGCTGTATTTGGGAAAATCAATTGAAAGATCGATCATACATTGGTGTATTATGAGAAGGGAACAATTTGCCAGCTGTGTTTCCATTATATTATGAATCGTGAGAGGTATTTCCATAAGATCTTGAATTGTTGAAGATGGAGAAAAACAAATCGGAAATACTCAGTGTATTACTGAGATGAGAGATTAGATGGGCCACATTGAAGACGGAGTTGTCTCTGTTCCACGCTCCTGCAAGAGGATCTTATACACATTTGACTCAATTTTATGTGGGATTTAAAGTTGGGGGTCCACAGAAGTTTGTCTACAAATCCTGTCCTTCGTTAGTTTTTCATGGTACTTAGGAGGTTTCCTTGTCATCAATTTCAGAAAGAAAGCTTGATCAAGTGAACTTCTATCAGGAGTTTGATAGCGAGGATCATATTAATCTAGTTTGAGGGGCCTATAGATAAAAAGATGTTTATTCAACTGATGCAATACAAACATGATGTTGGTCTGAGTAAAATGGAATTCTGAAACGGCAATTTCAGCTAATCACAGACTGGTTAGACTAGGCTTTACTGAGCTTTCGCGGCTTTCTGAAATTTTGTTCCTGGCTGTTGTATTCCTGACATTTCAGGAATTTCTTGAAAACAGTTTTCGCCCCTCCAAAGACATCCTTAAAGGATTAAGATGCCTTGATGGATTCCTGAGTAGATCTTTCAGGTGTGTTGATGGATTCCTGAGTAGACATACTATTCGGTTTCACAGGCAGGAAAGATTCTTGCCAATTTAATTGTGATGAGCTCCGCTATCCGAGGCAGGACTTTCTTTCCATTACTCCTGATTGCTGGCATTTTTCTATCTGTTCTTGAGTTGGAGTCCTTACCACCAAAAATAAAAAGAATAAAAAAAGATTGTTACACTGCTGATTCAAGAGAGCTGTTATCTTTTGCATTGACATCGTAGTTTCCAAAGATAACTAAATCCGACAGAACTTAATGAACATGTAGGGACGGAACTGCTGGTGGTAGCAAAGTCATATCCTATTGATGTATTGTTTGCAAATATTTCTGGCCTCGTCTATAATATTGAAAAAAACAGCTACTAGTGGGTAAAACACTCCTTGAATTTCTAAACCCAAATTTTGCTACCCAATTTTTGACCTCCTATTAAAGTATTTTCGGAAAAAAAAATAAAAAATGAAAAAAAAAACAGCAAATAACCAGCAAAATATGTTTTTGATGTAATTACGTTGTTTTCAAGAACAAGGATCTTATGAGTTATACTGAGTGGTGACCGATTCTTTTGGGAAAAAAATTACGATGCATGAATTACGGAAAACCCATCCACTTTCTAGGATAGATGATCCTTTTAACTCATCCAAATTGATTTTTTCCTAATATTTTATTTGGGTACGCGAGCTCATAATTAAATTTATTCATATGAATAAATACTACCCATCAATTGTTTTATATCACATCAAAATATAAAATGCAGGTAAGGTGTACTAGGGTTGCTAATACATTCGCTTTACGCAATGAGTACCCTACCTTTGAATCTCTGGCTAGACCAGTTACAACCGGGTTTTCCTAGTGACCCTGAATAACTAGGTGGCGACTCCTCAACACTCGAAGAGATCCTCCTGGGACGTCGCGCGACGTAGTGCGACTCCACTCAGAACGGTATTTTTTCTAAAAAAAATATTAGACTAAGCTTTGATTATTTTGATGTGATTTATCTATTTTGATATATTTGATTTTTACATGTTTTTTTATTTTTAGTTATGTTTTCACATTTTTTTATCTAGCTAATATGTTCATGCATTTGGCTTGCGACTTTAAGTTAAGTGGGGGACTAACAGTTTACCTTACGACCTTTATTCAAGGTTTAAGTTTGTATAGATCCCAATTCTTTGCTGAGGGCTTAGACTAGTAATGTTTGGTACAAGAACCAACTCATTACTTGCTAAGCCCCCATATTGCCTTCACGAGGGTGATCACTATGACCACAAGATATCCTGTTTATAGACCAAAGTACCAAATTGACTCTTCGACGCGCAATAGAATTAGAACAAACCATTAAGGTGTATACTCCCTTCATTTTGTTTTGCATTAAAGCCTTTCTCTAAGAATCTTGAATTTAGGACTTACGGGCGAGACAATAATCATTCCTTCAGAAATTTTTATTGTAGAGTTTAAGCAAAACTCAAGATTTTGTGCAAGGGTTTGCATAGAATTGAAAGCTTCCCTGCCCCCAGTGCATAGCTTCAAGGTCGCAAGCTCTCTTAGCGAAGAACCAGTCACAGTGGAAGTAGACTACGAGTGGAAGCCATCTCGGTGTGCCACATGCAAAGTGTTTGGGCATTCTTGCAAGATGCAGGAGGCTGCTGGGAACATTGATGAAGTGGGCAAGGTGAAAACTACAGAAGAGATTCAAACGCCAGGTGAGGGGCCTATAGAAAAGCTTGTGGTAACTGATCTAGCCCTCATTGACACGAAGGTAGCAACTTCAAATAATGGTGAGAAGGGAGACAGTAACGAAGTCTCTTTGCATGGGACTCACAAAGAGAGGCCCAAGAATGGGCAAATGGTGCAACACACAGCCAATGAAAGGCTTCCAATCACCCACCCCAGTGTCTCACGGGGAATGGAAAACAGTGGTGAAGAAGATGGAGAGAATGCATCAGTCGGCAGTAAGGGGGCTTTGAACACTACCACTAAGGACAAAGGGAAGGGGGTGGTGCATACAAGGGACCCTGGGAAGCTTCCACAATGCGAGGACAGTAATATGGATTCTTTGAGCTGTACTGTTGCTAGCATCACTGAGGAAGAGGAAGCTGGCAGTAGCATGTGTGGCAAGCCATCGACAAGTCAAAATGGTTCTAACACACCATCTCCAAAGGCCAAGCGGCGTAAAGGGAAGAAGAAGAAGGAGGCGAGTCGCCTCCATTAGGTTAGATTTTTCTCAAATATTATTAATAATGGTTGTTATCGGAACCTGGAATATTAGGGGAGCCAATAATACTCACAAACACCACGCTGTTCAAAAGTGGATCAATCACCATAAATTAGATATTTTTGGGTTATTAGAAACCAGGATTGAAGCTTCTAATATGGAAGCAGTGCTGCCAAAAATCCTTCCTCTCGGTTGGGATGCTTGGACTAATATTGAGGACCATCATAATGGTCGAATCATGGTGGGGTGGAATGCCAGTCAATTTCAGCTCAGGCGTATTGAGTCTTTGGCTCAATGGATAACTTGTGAGCTTTTGAATCCTCACACTTTCTCAGGAACTCGTGTGACTTTTGTTTATGGGTTCAACAACTATGGGGAGAGAACTGTTTTGTGGGATTATATTCAGCGTACTAGTGAGGAGAACAAATTTATCCCTTGGGCTATTATGGGGGATTTCAATGCAGTTATGCGTCCTAGTGATAGGAGTGGGGGTGCAAGTGATTGGCAGCGGCATCATGAGGATTTCCCCACTTGTATTGCTCAATCATCCCTCCAGCAAGTTCCTTATAATGGTTTTCGTATGAGCTGGCATAATGGGCAATCAGGGGCTAACACTATTATGAGAAAGCTGGACTGGGTCTTCGGGAATTTGCCTTTTTTAACTGCATGGCCAACTGCAAGGGTTCAGTTTCTTCCTCAGCATCAATATGATCACAGTGCCATGATCATGGCCTTAAATGGTCCGAAGCTTAGGGAGAGGCCTTCCTTTAAGTTCATGAACCAGTGGGCTGAGCATGGGGATTTCCATGAAATTGTCCAAAGGGTTTGGGGGGAATCTATTCCTGGCAACCCAATGTTCCGTTTGACTACAAAATTGGCCAAGCTTAAGCAGCTCTTGAGGAACAAGCACCTTCGGTGCACAAGCCATATTTCTTTTCGGGTTTATAAGGCCAAATCAGCTTGGACCGAGGCCCAGCACCAGCTGGATTTGGACCCTTCAAGCGTCAGGTTTAGGGAGATTGAACGGGAGAGGGCTGGTTTGTACTGGACTTTATGCCGAGAAGAGGAAGCCTTCTACAAGCAGAGATCTCGTGTGCAGTGGTTATCTTTGGGTGATCATAACACAAAATTTTTCCATAGGTCCCTCATGCACAGAAACTCAAGGAATGCTATCCATCGACTTCAGGATGGGAATGGTGTGGTGTATACTGGCAGGAAAGAAATGGGAGATCTTGCTATTCAATACTACAAGTCTATTCTTCGGGGTACTAGACCAACTCAGGGATTGAACCTGGGGGAGTATTATAACAAGGCCATTTCGGTGCAAGATCAGGAATCATTGATAATCCCTGTTTCGGATAAGGAAATTAAGGACGCCCTTTTCTCCATCCCAGATGATAAGGCTCCAGGGCCGGACGGGTACACCAGTTTTTTCTTCAAAAAGGCTTGGACTACTATAGGGGCAGATTTTGTGGCAGCAGTAAAGAATTTCTTTACTCACAATCATTTGCCTCGGTGTGTCAATTCCACGCGGATAGCATTGGTTCCAAAAACAGAGAGTCCAAACTGCCTTGATGACTTCAGGCCAATCTCTTGCTGTAATGTTATTTACAAATGCATCTCTAAAGTGCTGGTTAATAGATTGCAGGGTTGTCTGGCCCAGGTTATTGGTGAGGAGCAAACTGCTTTTATTGCGGGGCGAAACATTAATGATGCGATCCAATTGTCTCAGGAGTTGGTTCATAATTATCACCTTGATCGGGGGCCTGCGAGATGTGCGATCAAAGTTGACCTGCGGAAAGCGTTTGACACCGTCAATTGGGATTTTATTGTTGTTGCTCTTGAAGCTATTAAGATCCCTGAGATCATGGTGGCTTGGATCAAAACATGCATTACCTCTCCTTATTATTCTATTGGGATGAATGGAGGTCTGTTTGGGTATTTCAAATCGACTAGGGGTTTACGGCAAGGGGACCCGTTATCTCCTTATCTGTTTATATTGGCTATGGAAGGGTTATCAGGCATTATACGGAAGTTAACCGCTTCTAGTCAGTATCGATACCACTGGCGTTGCAGCAAAAATAAAATCACTCATCTCAGCTTTGCGGATGATTTAATGCTTTTCTGTTATGGAGATGTTCAGTCGGTTGGTGTGGTAAAGGATTCCATGGATGCCTTTACGCATTTATCGGGGCTGTCTATTAATCATACCAAGAGTAATTTATTTACTGCAGGCATTGATCCTGAGGATTCAGATGCCATTGTTGCTAGGCTTGGCATCCAAAGGAGACATTTGCCAGTGAAGTACTTAGGGGTGCCCCTGATCACTTCTCGTCTAAATAAGGTGCATTGTTTGCCTTTAGTGGAGCGTATCACAGCCAGGGTTAAGTTGTGGACATCCTTAGTGCTCTCATATGCTAGTAGGTTACAACTAATCAAAGCAGTCCTTTTTTCTATTCAGGTTTATTGGGCTTCAAAATTCATGTTGCCAGTTCACGTAACCAAGCAAATAGAAAAAATCTTGAGGAATTTCCTTTGGGGTGGGGTCACATTGACTAGAGGAGATGCAAAGGTGGCCTGGAAAGACATTTGTTGTCCGTTCAGTGAAGGAGGTTTGGGTATCAAGCGGATACAAGACTGGAACACTGCTGCAATAATAAAGCAAATTTAGAACATATTGACCAACAAGGAGTCCATCTATGTCTCCTGGGTCAACTCTTATTTGTTGAAGGGGAGATCCTTATGGGCAGTCCCAATGCCCTCCAAACCAACATGGGGATGGCGAAAGGTTCTTCAGACAAGGGATTTAGTGCGTGGGAAAATAACCAACATTATTGGGAATGGGCAGAATACATATCTCTGGCTAGATTACTGGTTGCCTGGAGGGTTGAGGTTCTGTGATCTATTTCATATGAGAGCCCTCACTTCGACTGGGTTTCCTTGGCAGGCTAGAGTCTCGGCCATAATTGAGGGGAATAATTGGAATTTCCCGGTGGGTGACAATCAGCTTCAAGCCACGTGGGATTCAATTGCTTTCCAGCCTAACAGTGAGCAGGAAGATGAGCATTGCTGGGAGCTTAGTGCCACTGGAGTTTGCACGATCCATTCTGTGTGGGATAATATCAGAATTGCAGGGCCTCAAGATGGTGGGGGAAAGCTCATTTGGCACAAATGGCACATCCCTCGCCATGCCTTTGTACTGTGGCTGGCATCAAAGTGCCGTTTGAGGACTATAGACAGGATGCACAACCAACCTTTGCCTCAACCTCCCTGTCTCCTTTGTCGCACTCATGAAGAGAATCACAACCACCTCTTCTTTCAATGCAGGTATTCCCAGATGGTCTGGCAAGCGTTGCTTTTGAAGGCTCAGGTTCACTGGCCAACGATTCCGTGGATGGAGGCTTGGGATTGGGCATCTACTGAGTACAACTCTGGTGTTCAAACAAAAATGATGGGGCTGCTGTTAGGGGCCACGATCTACTGTCTGTGGCAAGAGCGTAACAGACGCTTCCACGATCAACACTTTGGTACTCCGCAGAAGATGATTGAAGACATCACAAATTTGATAAGGGATAAACTAGGCACCTTACGTGAGAGAGACGAGATACCGGAATCCCTTCGAAGTCACTGGAATATTCCGTGAGAGTTGGATGGATTGTGGGAGAAGGCTGCTGGAGGAGTAGTTCTGTCGGGCCTGGCCCATGAGCCAGTTATGGCTGCTATTTGGGGCAGGCTGCGGCTTGGCCTTTTGTGGTGAGCTGGTCTGAGGTGTAGTGCCTTTGGGTTGTTCCAAGGGCCTTCGGCTTCTTTTGGGCGGGCTGGATTTGTCCTCAGCGAGGGTTGTTTTCAGCCTTTTTGGTTTAGTCTTAGCGCTGGGCCGGGTAGCCCTTCGGGGTTCGTTGTAGGCTTTAGGCTGTTTCTTGTTCCTTTTGTTTTGGCGTGGCTGGGGGTTGTCCCTTGCCAGGCCGTCCTGTTGGCTTTCTTGGCCTTTCCTTCATTGTATATTTCCCTCTCTTAATGCATTGAACAAGTTTCAAAAAAAAAAAACTCAAGATTTTGTTTAGCATACAATTGTTATGAGCACATGTCACTCTATGAAGGGTGAGTCTATAAAAAAAATGCATATACATTTCAACATGCATTTTCACAGTTTGAAATTAAAGTCCTTCAAATTTGTCATCCTCTAAAGATTCAAAAGCTGTCAACATCTAATAATGCTAAGAAAGATTCACACCGATATAAAAACATAAGTTATGTTTTTTTTTTGCAAGCCAACAACAAAGGCTTTTGCTTTACCATGAAATCAGTTTGAACCTATGCCCAGATACCATCTGTGAAGTGTTGACGCGTTCATCAATGGAGACTATGGGAAATTTAGGGTTCTATTTAAGAAGTGTACTAAGTTCACATATGATTCCATCTTCGGGAAGCATTAGTCAACGAACCAACTTTTCTAGGGGTACTTTATATAAAGCACGATCATAAATGAATATCAGGTTTCATTTGTTTTGACTAACATTTTGAAACCCCATCCAGAAATATCATTTGATTTCTCTCTAAATCATGTGGAGTTGTTGTGGCATTGACAAACCAAGGAGTTTTATGCCACCATGCATAATAGAACATGTTATACTACATACAATTCTGCCATTTAAAGCAATGATAAAAAAATCTTGAATGAAAAAAAAAAACATGATATTGTTGAATCTTGATGTTAAATCACGTGGAGTTGTTGCGACATTGACAAACCGAGTTTTATGCCACCACTCACAATAGACCATGTTATTCAACGCACATTTATACCATTTAAAGCAATGATAAAAAAAAATCCTGAATGCCAAAACACAACATGATATTGTTGAATCTGGTTTGATGTCTACATGAGTAAAGTATGGACACTACAAGATTACATTGCTCATCAAAGTGAAGTTGCCGCTAGAAGAGTCTTTTCATCGTATAACAAAAGCGTTCACAAATAGCACACTTTGGTGGCTTATATAAAAGAGTGTTATATGTAGTTTGATATAAAAATGAGAGTCATTTCTTATTTTCCACTTCCTCTACCAATCTACGAGGACAATGATTAACAAAGAAATCAAACGTGCCGAATACAAAGAAAAGCTTCTCACAACTTGCGTTGATAAACATAAAGATTGCATAGATATATAGATAAAAAATGACCACAATAGAAGACAATGCAACGAAGATCATTCAATAAACCTGAGGGTTTTAAACAAAGAAAGAGCATCATATGAGTCCTTTGACCTTTTGCAATGCTAATATTACACTCATGGATAGGTATTGTCATGACAAGACAAATTTCAACTTCGAATTCTAAAAACATTGAGATGCTACAAAAATATTTACTTTATGAATGCTTCCATCTCAATTCACCTTTCATGCCCAAGGAAAGAGCACGGTGGAACACAACATTGAAAATTTTGTGCCCTTAAGACAATTGTCTAGAGCACCATTCCCGATGCATCATCATAGTGATGAGAGATATGAATAGTTTCAAGATTTTTAATAATCAAGTCTAGAAGTTAATCAGCAAGAGGCAAGTCAAGTTTATGAAGGATGTTATCATTAGCAATATATTATCACGAGCATAACAAAGATCAATGAGCAGTGACAGGACATAAATGATTATAGAAGAGGTTGAGAAAAATGTCATGTTGTCAATAACTTTGTTTTGGAATCTCCTTGGTTTTTGCTTTGTTTTTGGGTTAAATCATCATTTCGAGGAAATATGTAGTTTCTTTGTTTTTTTGTTGTTTTCAAATCAAAAGATATTCACATTCTTATTGTTGACAAAATATTTTGATCAAACTCTAACATGCAAAATTTAAAGTTTATCATTTCTAAAAATTAAAAGTGTTTTGATTACATAATTGACCCACCTTTTGTTAAAATGGCATGATGAACAATATAGGGTGACTAAACAATTTTTGAGCTCATAGACCAAGTTTTTTAAACCACACATCACAGAACAAAGCTTATTAATATGTATATTTACCTATGATGAATTTGGTACTTATGGACCCGTGAATCATGACTTTTTCATGTCCAAATCATTATTTTTGCAACGACATTTTTTCACAGTTTGCACTCTGCCATCCTCGGAGAGGAGACGATGTGCAGAAAAAATGGTTTATAATTGTAAAATTCCGACTATAAATCTTAGGAGTCACCACCTAGTATTAAGGTCACTAGGAAACCTAATGGTGTGCTAGAGTCTGGGTAAGGGGTTTTAATATGCAGGGAGAATACGCATCACCCCAATGCATACTACCTAAGATAAACTGCAAAATATTTTTTTTTATGAAAAATATGCTTGGAAAAACGTTGGAATTCGATCGCATGCACGAAAACAACAAATTTTGTTTTTTTTGTTTCTTTAACTGCAACACACATGCCCATTCTCTTTTTCATTAATTTTTCATTACATTTTACAAACAACATAACATGTACAAAAAAAACAACAATAATTTACACAAACACATAAACATATAAGATTACAACATAAACCACCTTGGGAACACTGTTGAAAATGGAGGTAGTGCAGGAACACTAGTGACGTGTGGTTCCACGCGCCACCGCCGGAGAAGTAGTAGGTCGGGGGTGTGGATCTGCCCCTTTTCTTCTCTTTCTCGTCGATGATCATCTTCACGATGACCTGCAAAACAACAACAAAAACCAAAATCAAATCGGTTCCTTCTACCAAAGGAGGAAAGGGAACAAAAGGGAAGTTTGCTGTGAGGGGATAATGTTAGTACTGAAATAGAAAAGGAGAAGTTTTTTTAAGGTTTTTCCATGGTTCTAGTATAATGTGTTTTTTTTATTTCACCTCCACTCTTTTGACTTAGATCCAGCTCAATATATAGCGTCAGAGATGATTCTTCCCCGCTAAAATTTCAATATCAACCTTAAATGTATGCTGAATTGGTTTGTGCTCTATAATTTCATGGTATTGTTCTAATTCAAACAACAAAATTAAATGATTTTATTAATTTAATGGGACATTTACCTTCCAAGAGTGGCCATGAAAAACTTAAAGTATTTTGACTAAGAGTTGTCACGTAAATGCAACACTCACATGTAGGAACCATTCAGGGAGAAGGTTTTGTTGGTCAAAGACGTGGTCTAAGTTGTTGGTCATGTCCACAAAGCATGCTTGCCTAAGAATAGGTTTAGTAGTTATTATTTGATTGTCAATAATGCAAGAGTGGTTGGTTGGCAGTAAGTGATAGTGTCCTAATTCATGGGGATATGATCTCATAATTAGGAGTGGTTGTTATTTTGTTTCTTGTATTTAAACCCTTTGGGAATTAGTAAAGGACAACTTATTTTCCAAATAAAATTATTGTGATTAATTGTCACCCAAAGTAGAATACTATTGCACTATCATATACATAGCCTAATTAGGACCTATCATTGGTATTAGAGCCATGGGAACAAATAAGGAGAGGATATAGAGTTTAGAAGCTGGCTTGGGTGGACTCCAGAATAATTTGAGTCGCATGGAGGCTGGTGTTACTAACAAGTTGCACCACAGAGAGGGTGTACTCAGCAAGCTCTCTAAAGTAATATTATCCAATCAAAATGCATCAGTTAGTAACACCATGGTGGGCACCAACCCTTCTAACCCTACTACTAGCTCTCTTAATGGACGTTCTCGTTCCATAAGCGAAAATCAAGAGAAATTTCAAAAGGAGGATGACCATTGTTTTCTTCAAAGTTAGCTAGTTTGGAGTTTCCTCGGTTTTCTGGAGATGACCCTATTGAATGGTTCACAAGAGTGGATCAATTCTTTGAATTTCAAGGCACCACTGAAACTCAAAAGGTTTCTCTAGCTTCTTTCCACCTACAAGGCGAAGCTAATCAATGGTGGGAGTGGTTGAGATGATCTTATAAAGAAAAAGGCGGAAGTGGTTGAGATGATCTTATAAAGAAAAAGGTAGGGAGGTGACATGGGATATTTTTCAAGAAGAACTGTGGGCAAGGTTTGGTCCTACTGAATGTGAGGACTTTGATGAAGCCTTGTTAAAGGTGAAGCATGAAGGATCTTTGCATGAGTATCAAAAGGAATTTCAACAATTGGGTAATTGGGTTCACGGATGGCCATAGAAAGTTTTGGTAGGAACATTCATGGGTGACCTCAAACCAGAAATAGCAGATGGCATAAGAATGTTCAAACCAAAGTCATTAAAGGAAGCTAACAACCTTCAATGAATACGAGATGAGCAGTTGAACCACCAAAGGAGAAGTACTCGATCAATTCCTTGAACTATTGCAAACTACCATCGAGTTGCGGCAAACTACGCTCCACCAACACGATTCAAAACAACTCCATCTATGAAAACACTCTTCTGGGATGAAATGCAAAAGAGACAAGCACAAGGCCTATGTTTTAACTGTGAGGAGATATTCGCACCTGGTCACTGGTACAAGGGGCCACAACTCTTACTGTTAGAAGGTTGCTGTGAATATCCAGATGGAGATGACATCGAAGGTTTGATGGAATTCCAGCCTGAAATATCATTGCATGCACTTTCTGGATGAACAAACATATAAGACCATGCGGGTGTTGACAAAAATTAGACCCTATGAGATTGTTCTTCTCATTGATAGTGGGTCTACTCATAATTTTATCAGTGAAAAAGGTGGCTATTCTGTTGCAATTACTAGTAGTTCCAACGGACTCCTTCAATGTCCGAGTGGTAAATGGAGGACCACTAAAATGTGAAGGGAGATTTGAAAACATTCATATTGCACTCTAAGGTATCCCTTTTGTCCTCACTCTGTATGCATTACCAATAGTTGGGTTGGATTTGGTCTTAGGAGTTTTTTATTGGCTAAAACAACTGGGCACTGTGGTATGTAACTGGAAGCAATTTACAATGGAGTTCCAGTGGCGCAACCAAACTCATAAATTAAAGGGGTTGGATACATCTATGAGAGCTATTGCCAAGAACTTGCGACAAAAGAGTTCTATGTTTGCCATTTGCCTTCAATTTTTACCTAGTTCAACATCATAGAGTCTCAATCTGGAATTAAAACAACTATTGGAGGAATTTGAAGATTTATTCCAGGAGCCAACATAACTTCCCCCCACAAGAGAAGTAGATCATCACATCAATTTACAGGAAGCAACAACGCCCATTAACGTGTGACCCTATAGGTGTGCCTACTTCCAAAAAGATGAAATTGAAAAACTCAATGATTGATGCTACTTGGAAACGAATTCCACTCAATGATGCTACTTAGGAAAACACTCAAGAATTACAGGACAAGTTCATCAATTTAAACCTTGAGGACAAGGTTTGTGTCATAGGGGGAGTATTGATAAACCAAGAAGATTTGCAAGAGTGGTTGTGAAAAACTCAAAGTGTTTTGACTAAGAGTTGTCATGTAAATGCAACACTCACGTGCATGAACCATGCAGGGAGAAGGTTTTGTTGGCCAAAGACGTGGTCTAAGTTGTTGGTCATGTCCACAAAGCATGCTTGCGTTCCTATAGGTCTAGTAATTATTATTTGATTGTCAATAATGCAGGAGTGGCTGGTTGGCAGTAAGTGATAGTGTCCTAATTCGTGGGGATATGATCTCAGAATTATGAGTGGTTATTATTTCTTTGTTGTATTTAAACCTTTAGGAATCAGTAAAGGACAACTTATTTTTCAAATAAAATTCTTGCGGTTAATTCTCACCCGAAGTATAATACTATTGCACTATCATATACATAGCCTAATTGGGACCTATCAACCGTCCTGAGCGGAGTCGCCATTTTGTCGCACGACGCCGTGCGGCATCCCAAGAGGGTCTCTTCGGGTGTTGAGAAGTCGCCACCTAATTGTTTAGGATCGCTAAGAAAACCCGGTTGTAACTAGTCTAGCCAGAGATTCAAAGGTAGGGAACTCATTGTGTAAAGAGAAGGTATTAGCAACCCTAGTACACCTTTCCTGCATTGCTTATTTTTATGTGATATAAAACATTTGATGGGTAGTATTTATTCATGTGAATAAATCTGGCTTTTAAAGTTTTATTATGGGCTAGCGTACCCAAATAAAATATTAGGAAAAAATCAATGATGCGTTAAAAGGATCATCTATCCTAGAAAGTGGACCGGTTTTCCGTAATTCATGCATCGTAATTTTTTTTCCCAAAAGAATCGGTCACCACTCAGTATAACTCATAAGATCCTTGTTCTTGAAAACAACGTAACTACATCAAAAACATATTTTGCTGGTTATTTGCTGTTTTTTTTTTGCATTTTTTATTTTTTTTCAAAAATACTTTAATAGGAGGTCAAAAATTGGGTAGCAATATTTGGGTTTAGAAATTCAAGGAGTGTTTTACCCACTAGTAGCTGTTTATTCAATATTATAGACGAGGCCAGAAATATTTGCAAACAATACATCAATAGGATATGACTTTGCTACCAGCAGTTCCATCCCTACATGTTGATTAATGGTGAAACCAAAACTGTCGGCTTTAGTTATCTTTGGAAACTACGATGTCAATGCAAAAGATAACAGCTCTCTTGAATCAGCAGTGTAACAATCTTTTTTTATTCTTTTTATTTTTGGTGGTAAGGAATCCAACTCAAGAACAGATAGAAAAATGCCAGCAATCAGGAATAATGGAAAGAAAGTCCTGCCTCGGATAGCGGAGCTCATCACAATTAAATTGGCAAGAATCTTTCCTGCCTGTGAAACCGAATAGTATGTCTACTCAGGAATCCATCAACACACCTATAAGATCTACTCAGGAATCCATCAAGACATCTTAATCCTTTAAGGATGTCTTTGGAGGGGCGAAAACTGTTTTCAAGAAATTCCTGAAATGTCAGGAATACAACAGCCAGGAACAAAATTTCAGAAAGCCGCGAAAGCTCAGTAAAGCCTAGTCTAACCAGTCTGTGATTAGCTGAAATTGCCGTTTCAGAATTCCATTTTACTCAGACCAACATCATGTCTGTATTGCATCAGTTGAATAAACATCTTTTTATCTATAGGCCCTCGCTATCAAACTTATATGTACACTCATTTATGCTTCTTATTGTCATAATTTATGATTATAAGATCCCCTTTCCCGCGCATCGTCTCCCCTCTCCAGAGATAACAGCACACGAGGCGAGTGAAAAACAAATTGGCCGTCGCGACAACTATCATGAGCTTTTGCTATAAGAAAATAAAATTATCAAATAGGGGAGGGAATGAAACATGAATGGCTCTCTTGGAATGACTTAGATGTCAATTTGGTAGCTCGTAGAGGAATCAAATGTGATATTCGCATTTATATTTTTCCAGACAAGACAAACTATCATGATTAATTTGAGGAAGAGTCATACAAACACGGTCGTAAAGCTATTTTCTATACTTCATTTGAATTTCTTGCAAATTAATGCAAAATGTCTTATTCTGATTAATTCCTGTATTGAAAAAACCAAACGGGCTGTGATTAAATAACTTTTGTTTTTTCCAGTAAGTTCAAATGTCATTGTCTTTCTTTTTGTTGGCATGTCGCTCTGCCTCCAAAATATCAAATTCAGATGAGGAATACTACAGCTAGCTAGGGTAACTTTGTAGATGATCCTATAGCCAAAAAGAGAAGCATGGCTCGAGGATATTAGGTAAAGGGAGCCATCGGTTAGTTGGACAACAAAGTAAAGTCAATCAACAATTGATGGATAGATTAATTTCGATAATATAATCTATGTTAGGTTCATGCAAGCAACTTGATTTCTATACTTGTGTTTAAAATTCTAACATTCGTACTAGACCATCTTCATTTTGAATAATTCATTGTAATAGAAATGAACACCCCCACACAATTCAGATATAATTTCTTTTTGAAGCTTCGTTTGATTCGCATGTTCCTAGCATGTTCTGATCGGATCTTGTTGCTTGTGTTGTGTTAAATCCCATAATCAAATAAATTAATAAACAAATAAACTTGTACTCTCTCTAGATAGCTAGGAAACAAATGAGTTAGTTTATGAACCTAATTAATACCAATTATCAGTTTTTTATCGATTAAAAATTCGATGGATCTCGTGTTTGGGATATATACACGATGCAACATCATAATCCTAATCCTAACTAGCTGACCTTAATATATAATCCTATAAAATATGTTTGATTTGGTGATAATTAGAAAGGGTTTTTTTAGTTACATTTTTAAGATCAATATAAAAATGTGAAGGATGTATCTTGAAGATTGTTTGAAAAAAGAAGTTAGTCTTCATTATCATGTAATTTATTCTAAAGTTATCAAAAAAAGTTCCTGACCTTAATATCATCAATTCCGATTGTGTTAATTTTGACATAAATTATTTTTACTTAGGTTTATGTTTTTCATATCTTATGTTTACTTAGGTATGTTTTTCATAAAACCTAATTGGAAATGCATATTGGAAATCTTAATTAAATCTCATAGTTGAGTTTGAGTTTATCCAAGAGATTATAGATGGTGATGGATGACTTATTCTTGATTTAATTTATATATTGTTCTTCCATATGTATTTCTTAGATTTGGGATTTTGCTCTAAAGAATTACATCATTTTGAATATTTATATATCATGTAGATGAAGAAATTAGAAAGCAAAGCTAAATTAGATCATATAAGTATTGTTGTTCACGATACAAAATAATGTGGATTAATGGAATACGAACACTGTAAAAATATTTTCGTAGTTCCAATAAAAGCTAAATACCTTGATTATAGAGGTAATATGGTCATGTCGCACCCTCCCCTAGAGCGCGGCGTCGTGATGACCCTCCCCATGAGTGGGGAATGCATTTCAGGGTTTTATCTTTGTCTTGTGAAAAAAAGAGTCGCGCACCTAGTATTATGGTTACTAGGAAACCTAAACTGATCTTTCAGAGATTCTAAGGCAAGGGACTGGTTCCGTAAAGGGATGGTTTTAGCACTCCTAGTACGCCCTACCTAAGGTAAGCTGCTTGGTGTTCTGGTTTTCCTTATAATTGCTATGGTATTGATCTTTCAAAGAAATGTTGGTTAAATGATGATGACGTATGATTCCTGTAAAAATATTTTGAATATTTACAACTTTATGATTTCTTTATCCAAATATTTATGTGAATAACAACGATTTATCCCCGCTTATATTTTGGATATTAGCCCCTTTAGGCTTACTTTACCCAAATATCAACAGTGAATAACAACGAATTATCCTCGGCAATATTTTGGATATTAACCCCTTTAAGATTTTTGTACCCAAATATTAATAGTGAATAATATGAATCCCCAAAAATAAGATTTTGATATTTTTGGAATATTGCCAAATACCCTTTGGATTTTACAAACATGTTTTAAAATCCAAAAATGCGAGAAAATGATTTTTTTTTGTTTATGAAATCCATGCTAAAACCATTTTTTTAAACTCCAAAAAAATATCTTTTGAAAGGAAATGTTCAAAATATGTTAGAGTATTAGCCATATGCACGAAAACAACATATTTTTTTAGATATTTTTTTATTGCAAATTTTATATTTTTTATTATTTCTTTTTCGGTGGGCTGACAGTCAGCCCACCTAAATTCGGGTTAGGCTGCCAGCCCAGCTAACTTTGGGTTGTGCTGGGCTGCCAGCCCAGATGAATGGAAGCCCAGAACCTATCTGGACTGGGCACAAAGCCCGGCCCACCAGCCTATTGTCCACATAGTTACTGTGGGTAGGGAGTGAATTAATTCACTCCCCACATGCAAATGTAAAACAGACAATGAATAGTAACATGGCAAATTTTGGAGTATGATGAACGACGTACTTGTTAATATCGTTAGGTAAAGGAGGTCGAGGTGGCTCTTCCTGTTGTAGTGGCGTCGGAAATGATCACTGGAGCAAGCATCGGAAGTCGACGGGCTCTCATCGCTGCCTCTGATACCACCTCTACTGCCTTGCTGGAGAGTGTGGCCAAGTCGCTAGTGTGGAGGGGGAGCAAGTGGTGGTGATGATGGTGGATATGGGTGGTTGAATGGCCTCTATTGGTGGAGAGAGAGAGAGCTCGACTGAGCTAGTTTTAGTGAGAGGAAAGGACCTGGAAACCTAGAGAGAGAGGGAGTTGGTTGCTGAGGGAGATGGTGTGATTTTTGTGTGATATTTCCTCGTTTTTTACTTGTTTTTCTTTGCTATAACTCTCTGCAAATTCTTTCCCCCCTCTACGTGATTTTTCTGGTCTATCTCCTCTGTTAAAAACAAAATCCTCTGTTTCGTTTAAATCTTCTCCTTTGTCTCTCAATCCCCCTGCAAACGTCCATCTCTGATTTTGAATTCCCCCATTATACTCTCTCTTCTCTACGTAAAATATTTTCTCCTTTGTTTCTGCGTGAATCACTTCATTCTGCTCTCTCTTGTTTTGAATTTTTCTCCCCCTTTTAGTCGTGCATGGTTGCAGTATTTATAGGCGCAGGAGATAACTGTTGCAATGGTGGGTCACCTCCTACGGCATCATGCCTGAAAATATGGTTGTCGGTTGCGACGTGCAGGGGCTTCTCGGCGGCGATGCAGCGGCTTGTCGACAGCAATGCAGGCGATGGCGTGCGCTGCTTGTTGCTTTGGGAGGTTTAAGTGTAGTTTAGTCCCTCAATTTTGTAATTGTTTTAATTGCACCCCCAGTTAGATTTAAACTTATGATTTTGTGCAAATACATCCCGTCAGAATTTCAATATCAGCCTTGACATTGCGCGCCTTTTTTAGTTTGGTCCTTGATTTCTGATTTGCGCGATTTAACCCTCAATTGACCATTAAACTCTCAATTTATTCAATTTGGCCCCTGATTTCTCATAATTGGCTTGAAAAAATTCTAATCGGTCTCCAAAAATTCTAATCTCATCAATTAAACCCGAATTAAATTCAAGAACTTGATTTCTTATTGATTAAGCCCTTAATGAAATTAATTTGACCAATTTAAATTATAATCAAGTCATTGCACTTAATTAAATCCTTCAATTGGATCCTAAATTAATTCTCAAACATAATTACACTTTTAAATTGGCCAACGATTAAATCAAACTAGCCCATAAAAATATAATTATATCTTTTGACTTAATTTTTACACAGATTTATCCGATAATAAATTACTTTAGCTTTAAATTTGCTTTTTCCTTCATTTTTTGGCTAAAAATGGTACAATCGAGCTCTCAAAAATGTCCGAAATTTTCACCTTAATTTTCCTACCGACACCAGCCTCTTTTATTTTATTTTTGTTATTTTTGGGTAGACGTAGGGAATGACCCAAAATTGGGTTATGATAGGTCATATTCACATGACACATTGATCATTATTAAATTGATTTTAAAAAATCATCTTTTTTTATTTTTTTTAGTATAGTAAAATGGTTAAAATGCTCTGAAGAGTGAAAGAAAAACATAAATTCATGTTTAATAGCTTCATAATCTTTTCATACTCTAGCACAATAAATGACTTGATTATCCTTACATTGGAGAAATACAAAACTAACTCTCCAGGGTGTTGTTGTCTATTCAATTTTGTTTGTTTGTTGCTATAATGAGGTTCACTTGAGGTTGATTTACTGATTTAATTAAAATATATATTATTAAAAAAGAGTGGTTAACGTGAGCGGTGTCAAACATTGTCTTCCACGATAATGTTAGAAATCTCTCGACATGGTTTTCATGATGGTCATGCATGTAGGTATAGCAGTGCAATGGTTTGGCTCTAGTAGAATTTTTTATTTTCCTCCCTCTTTTCTCTGTTTTCTCCTTCCTAAAATATATAAGTGTTCACCAAAATTATTTTCTTCAAATTTGATCTTCAATTTTTTTTCACTATTTTTTTTATCTAGTTTTTTTCTTTAATTTGGACCCTCATAATTTGACTTCATTTAGTTTTTAAATCAAATTTGGTCCTTTTTATGTTGTTGTTTTTCTAGTTTTTACCTAATTGAGTTTTGTTTTCAATTTCATCGTTTTACTTTTTTTTTTCATTTACATTTATGTCAAATCTGGTCTCTATTTTTTCTATTGTTATTTGTTGTCTTTACGCTTTTCTATTTCAATTCTTAATATTTTGTTGATTAAGGGTTTTGTTTCATGATTTATTTTGGGGTTGTCTTCTATGAGGTTAATCTCGAGCTCATAACCAGGTTAATGATTTTTAAAGGTTAACACAAATTGATTGTGGATGTGGTCCTCTTGTTTTAAAGTCCATCTTTAATTATTATTTTTGGTTCTATCCTTCAACATTTGATTTATTAAAAATTCATTTTCATGTTTTGTTTTAACTTTTCTCTCGATAAGGCTATCTCAATTCTATATTCATGATCACAAGGTTAGTAGTCATCAAAGGCTATTCAAAATTCCAGCTATTCAAAGTTGCAATGATGAGAGAGAGAGAGAGAGAGAGAGGGCACAAAATCATCAAAGGCGGCCAGATGAAGGTTCGTCGCGGCCTAATTAAGGCTGGAATTTTAATTATGTATTGATAATAATAAATCAATGATTAGAGTTTTTCTCCAGACTTTTCTAAAAAAAAGAGACTTGTGTGATAAAAACGAATAAAATGCTATCATTTTCCAGAAACCTTATTCTGGAGCAATTTGTCGACTTGGTTAACGTGGACTGAAGATGCCGGCGGTGGTAATTGAGAGATTTGCTTGCTGATTGATGTACAAATGGAGGAGGGTTTGTCATATTCGGTGTCATCCAATGACCTCATATGAGTTAATTGAATCCATAAATGCTTGGACGAATTTTTATCTCTTTATTTCTTTAACCAACGAGAAAATAAATGGCTTGCCAAGAGACCAAAAGGCAGTGGAGAAGGCAAGATTGAAATGTCGGGACATAAAAGGTAGATAAAGCTAGGCGGTGTCTTCTATTTAGAAGGCTTCTTTATGAGATGCTTCCTTTCTTTAGCAGATCCATGCATGATTCACACATTATAGTCCTTGACAAGGACTTTCTATACAGTCTCTTTTATTCCTAATATTCGCCTTTCCAATTCATTAATGTCTTCCACTAGCTAGCCTGCCTCTAGCAGCCCTTCTCTCTTCCAAGCAGCAAAATGTGGAAACAACATGATAGATAATGTTTTTGTTTATATCCCTAACAACTCATGCCCCAACACTCCACGCAGCAACAAAATGTAGACTTTTGCTGGAAGTGCTCCACCTCACGGCATTGACTGACTGCTCAGGTGGTAATAATTTCAAAATACCTGGAAAATGCTCGTATAACCTTTTGCTGATGAGCTATCAATTGTTGCTAGAGGAAAACTAATCATGGCAAATCAATATAAATATATACACGGGGTGGGTTTTTCATCATTAATTTTTGGCAGCTGTGTGCATGAACAAGGATGATTTCTAGGACGATGACTTTTAAGCAAATGGTCGATCGGAGACGAAATGGAAACTGAGATATTCCATGCCCCATGTGCTAGCTTACGCTGTATAATTTCTACAGCTGTTTCGGAGTTGCTAGCTCCTGTTAAAGAATTTTGATGGAACTAAATAAAATTGGTAAATGTCCCACAAAATTAATAAAATCATTCAATTTTGTTGTTTGAATTAGAACAATACCATGAAATTATAGAGCACAGACCAAACCCAACGATATTGTTAATTAAGGGACAACTTAATTAGCGACTCTTGCAGCCACCTAGAATAGTGTGGACGTGTTTTGATCTCTGACATGGTTTAATAATGTCCCTGATCCATAGGTGGGATCCAACTTTGCTGCAAGGATATCAACAACGTGTTAGCATTTTCAGCTCCATGTTCTTAACACAACATTTCAGCAGGCAAACATATAAATCAAGGAAGACCAGTAAATAGAAGGATAGCATCTACAGATTTCGAGGAAGACCAGTATTTGATGAATCTTGATAAAGCAATTGCCTTTCAGCACCATTTTTTATTTTTGTTTGGAGTGTTTCTACTCGATTATAGAAATATGGGAAGCACATCATGAATCATAAGATGATGCTAGGGCCAGCAGCAATAAATAATTGAACAGGGCAGAGGAGTGGAATTGTTACAAAATGACTTTGAAATAATAATGAAATTAAAGCATTATTAACTTATTTTGTACCGTGTTATAAGATTAAATTAGATGAGTTGTTGGAAATTAGTTCTGAACAGATAGAGGAATCCAAGAGATCAAAACAGTGTTTGGTTTTAGTTTATATTCTCTATAAAAAAAATATAATAAAAGGCCAGCTAGGAAAACCCTATTTTCTAGATTAATCTAAAGACCAACTGTATTGGTCCGTGATGATACATCTCCTTCAACGACTGCACTTGCTATAAATACTGTGTTTCATGCATGCTTTCTCATCTACACACACAAAATCACTACATTTCCCCTTGCCTTCTCTTAATCCAAAAATAAAGAGAAGAGGTGTAAGAGTCCAACACATTGCCGATAGTTGCTGGAATTTCAGGCGGACGGATGACAGGTTCTAGCGGCGGCCCCTTTTGGGGTCGTCTTTGGTCTCAATTGGCCGTGGCATTTGTTATTCTGTTTGTTTCCAGCAATGTAGGTTCAGTCGCAGGAGATGCCTATGTTTATAGTTCACCACCTCCACCTTATTTATACAAGTCTCCACCACCTCCATCACCATCTCCTCCACCTCCTTATGTATACAAGTCACCACCTCCTCCATCACCTCATCCACCACCTCCTTATGTGTACAAATCCCCCCCACCGCCATCTCCATCCCCACCTCCACCATATGTGTACAAGTCACCACCACCTCCATCCCCATCTCCTCCTCCACCATACGTGTACAAGTCACCTCCTCCACCATCCCCATCTCCCCCACCACCTTATGTCTACAAGTCACCGCCTCCACCTTCACCATCACCACCCCCACCCCCACCTTACGTCTACAAATCTCCTCCACCCCCTTCACCATCCCCACCACCTCCCTATTACTACAAGTCCCCACCACCTCCTTCACCATCTCCCCCACCACCTTATGTCTACAAGTCACCGCCTCCACCTTCACCATCACCACCCCCACCTTACGTCTACAAATCTCCTCCACCCCCTTCACCATCCCCACCACCTCCATACTACTACAAGTCACCACCACCTCCCTCACCATCTCCTCCACCACCTTACTACTACAAGTCCCCACCACCACCCAAAAAGTCACCACCACCACCATACTACTATAAGTCACCACCTCCTCCCTCACCATCACCGCCCCCACCTTACATCTACAAATCTCCACCGCCACCTACTCATTCACCACCTCCACCTTACTACTACAAGTCACCACCACCTCCTTCACCATCTCCCCCACCTCCATACTACTACAAGTCACCACCACCTCCTTCACCATCTCCCCCACCTCCTTACTACTACAAGTCTCCACCACCACCTAAAAAGTCACCACCACCACCATATTACTATAAGTCACCACCTCCTCCTTCACCATCTCCTCCACCACCATACTATTACAAATCTCCTCCACCACCTTCAAAATCTCCACCACCTTCTTATTATTACAAGTCCCCACCACCTCCAACTAAGTCCCCACCACCTTCAACACCGTACTACTACAAGTCTCCACCACCACCTTCACATCCTTTACCATCACCCTATTATTACAAATCTCCACCGCCACCTAAAGCTTTACCTCCTCCATACTACTACACTTCCCCTCCTCCACCTGTCCCTTATCCGCACCACCAACATAATGACTTAATTGTCAAGGTGGTGGGAAAAGTTTACTGCTACAGATGTTATGACTGGGGATATCCAGTGAAATCACATAACAAAAAGCATCTAAAAGGTACATTTAAGCATTCATAATGTTGTTTATCTTAATCTTGCAAGTTTATTAAATTTAATCTTGTTTGCTCAATGTAACGGGAAACACTAATTTATAGCATGTCCATGCATGTTTTTGGCTTGATTTTGGATATCATGTGTATATTCATTATGTTTTTATGTATGAATATCAGTAGAATACATGATTGATCTATTTTTCAAACAAGAATAACATTATTTGATGGTGACCTATTCACTATTGGACATGCTTAACTTGTAAAGAAAAAGGATTATATATATATAGCTATTGTAAAATAGAGTGGTCCAATTATGAAATATCCAATCAATGATCAATCCATCTGTAGTAGTTGCCATATTCAATTAATAATTGAATTGATCGTCAAACATGTCTAAAATGTCCATGTATAAAACCAAGTAGCTAATACTATTAATTATATTATATTATATATGAAGAATAACAAGCTTATAAGTTTGATCTTATAAAAGTATATAAGAAATTACTAACTTTTATTATTGTACATGTAACAGGTGCCGTGGTTGAGGTAACATGCAAGGAAGGTACCAAGAAGGTCAAGGCCTATGGTAAAACAAAGATCAATGGAAAATACAGTATTACCGTTAAAGGTTACGACTATAAAAAGTATGGAGGAAAGGCATGCAAGGCCAAGCTCCATGCAGCACCAAAAGGTTCATCATGTAGTATCCCAACTGAACTACATTGGGGGAAAAAAGGTGCCTCCCTCAAGGTGAAGTCCAAGACAAAGTATGAAGTTGTGCTCTCAGCTAAGTCATTTGCTTATGCTTCTAAAACCCCTTATAAGGAGTGTGAGAAGCCCATGCCCACTCCGACTCCTTACTATTACAAGTCCCCTCCACCTCCGCCTCCAACTTACATATACAAGTCACCTCCACCACCTCCACCAACCTACATCTACAAGTCTCCACCGCCACCATCCCCATCACCACCTCCCCCTTACTACTACAAATCACCACCCCCACCATCCCCATCACCTCCTCCACCATACTACTACAAATCACCTCCACCACCGGTTCATTCCCCTCCTCCACCTTACTACTACAAATCACCACCCCCTCCATCCCCTTCACCTCCTCCACCATACTACTACAAATCACCTCCACCACCGGTTCATTCCCCTCCTCCACCTTACTACTACAAGTCACCACCCCCACCATCCCCTTCACCTCCTCCACCATACCACTACAAATCACCTCCACCACCGGTTCACTCTCCTCCACCATATTACTACAAATCACCTCCACCACCGGTTCATTCCCCTCCTCCACCTTACTACTACAAGTCACCACCACCACCATCCCCATCACCTCCCCCACCATACTACTACAAGTCTCCACCCCCACCATCACCATCACCACCACCACCATACTACTACAAATCACCTCCTCCACCATCACCGTCTCCTCCTCCACCCTACTACTACAAATCCCCACCACCTCCATCCCCATCTCCTCCACCTCCATACTACTACAAATCTCCTCCACCACCCGATCCTTCACCGCCACCTCCATACCATTACAAGTCCCCACCACCTCCTTCACCATCTCCTCCACCACCCTACTACTACAAATCCCCACCTCCACCCTCCCCATCACCTCCACCCCCATACCACTACAAATCTCCACCTCCACCATCACCATCTCCTCCCCCTCCATACCACTACATCTCCCCACCCCCGCCATCTCCATCACCACCACCTCCTTACTACTACAAGTCTCCTCCTCCACCATCCCCATCCCCCCCTCCTCCATATATCTACAAGTCCCCACCTCCCCCCTCACCATCACCACCTCCTCCATACTACTACCATTCACCTCCTCCACCGATAAAATCACCTCCTCCCCCGGTTTACATGTACGCTTCTCCACCACCACCAATTCACTACTAGGCATAGAAAGCTCGAAAAATCACTATAAATCATGTAAGTAAAGGTTTTCTTCACTCAACTGCTCACCATTTTAATTATTAACTGCCAAAATGGCTCAAAATAATATAATGTAATTAGATCTCACTTCCAATTGTACTTGATTTGCAGGTTTTAGTTTCAGCAACATAATAAAAGAAGGGTGCAAGAGCGAAAAGTGTAGAAACGAAGCATCCTTTCCAAATCCATTCAATAAGTTTGCAACAACAAAGTTTAAAAACTTCACCGTTCTCTCAAACTTCAAAGTGCCAGTCTTGCATATCATTATATTGGGCTTGTCTTCAAAAGGTTCCTTCTGGTCAAGATGAGGAAGTGAGATCGAATAAGTAGAATGGGACTTGGAAATGAGCTTTTGCAGAATGTTTGTGTGTTGTTTTTATTTTATTTCAATTTTATAGGGGTTCCATTTAATTTATTTACTGTATGTATTACCGCACAACCTGGTTTGTTTAGGCTTCTATTTATTGTGGGAAAATTATGGTTTCTTGGACCTTCTTGTGCTCTGTGCCGAGGTTATTAGTAATAAAAGATTGCTCTTTTTCATCTTATGCATTCTTAAGTGGTAGCATAGCAGCAACAACAAACACCATTTAACTTAAAGATTAAAATAAAATGCAACTATTACATATTGATGTCCTATTGCTTGATCAAATTATTAAGGGATGTAGTAGCACTCAGCTATAGTGGCTGCTTGCCTCCTTCTTAACTACCTTGATCATTGTTTTTGTTGATCTTCAAAAGTGAAAACTGTATTGGAGAAATAACAAGCCTTCATGAATGTATATGTTGGACCCATAATGTTTCAACTTAAAAAATTAATTGAACATTATATTTAGAATTAATACAAAAACTTAAGACTTGCTGTAACTAGACAACTTGAGTTTGGTTCCTCAGAAGAACTTAGCAAGCTAGAGTTCTAGAAGAGCAAGTCCTCCAAAATGTTTCCTCTTGTTTCCATGCCTTCTTGAATAGTAGATATCCTATTACAACCACATAACAGAATCAAAGCATATGCTTTCATCGTTTCATGATGGGACATTCTTTTTTTTATTATTACTTTTAAGAGTTAATTATAACTTTTTTACCTCTAGTTTAATATTTAATAATAGAACTAATTAGTTAATCTCAATGAAATTTAAAAAAATAGTAATTGAATTAATCCATTCAGCATCCTCAATTTAATAAAATTGATTGAAGAAATAGGTTATTTTGATTTATATATGTCGCGACGGCGATGGAGATGATGGGTTGCTGGAGCAAAAGAAGAGGATGGGTTGTGTTTGTGTTCGTGTGCAATCTCTGTTTTTTTAGTGTTTAACGATTGTCCCCTCCTCACTGTCCCAAAAATTTCTCCCTCTAACTATGGTTTTCTTCCCGTGATTGTCTCTCTATTTTCTCCTTAGTTTTTTCCAGTTTTCCCCATCTGTGATTTCATTTTCCTCTCCTATTATTTTTGTTCTTCCCCCCCTTTTATAGGTTAAAATCTGCAACTTGCAGTATGGTAGAGGAGTTTAGGAATGGGATATTTTGTGTTGCGGGTTGGAGGTATAGCTACGACAGTTCTTTTTTTTAAAAAAAATTGAAATAAATAGGGTGTGACAAAAGAGAGTTTTTCAACGTGAAAAATCAGGAAGAACGATGTTTTTTTGTTCAATTTTGGCTTCTGATTTCACCCAAAGAGTTTCGTCACCGAAAATTATGATCTTTCAAATTTAACCCAGATTAGGCTCCAAATTAATTTCTCATAAATTAAGCACTTAATAAAATTAATTTGACCCATTTAAAGTATAATTAAGCCCTTGCGCTTAATTAAATCCTTCAATTGGGCTCTCAATTGATCCCTAAACATAATTACACTTTACATTGGCTGACGATTAAATCAAATTGGCCCATAAAATATAATTATATCTTCCGACTTAATTTTTACACAAATTTATCTAATAATAAATTATTTTAGCCTTGAATCTGCATTTTACTTCATTCTGGGCAAAAAAAGGTATGACCAGGCTCTAGAAAATGTCCAAAATTTCCACCTTGATTTTTTTGCCGACACCAACCCCTTTTATTTTATTTTTGTTATTTTTGAGTAGATTTGGAGAATAACCTAGAAATTGGGTTATGACAAAGAGGAGCGTGCACACCAAGATGCCCATCTCCAAGAAGCGTTGAATGCCTTAAAAGATAGTGTAGCTCGTTTTACCGGCTTACTCGAGCAAGCACTGAGAAATACCTCTAGTGAGGGTCCTTCAACTAGACTCGTAGTGACTGCTCAAGCACAAGAAATGAATCACCATAAAGAGGTGACAGGAGAAAGGGTTTAGGACCCGCAACAAAATCCAACATTCGTACAATCAGCAGCGTCGACAACTACCGTAACCCCAACGATTATAACAGCATTAAAGGGTATCAACCAAGATAAGATGATGATGTTGGAGGCCAGGATAAGGGCCATTGAAGGAGTGAACCTATATGACCTAGTACAGGCTGCAAAAATGTGTCTAGTCCTGAATGTTGTGATACCAAAAACATTCCGTGTTCCTGACTTCATCGAGTACACTAGGACACAATGCCTTATTACTCACCTAAAATTATACTGTAACAAAATGGTGGAAGTAGTGCATGATGAAAAACTACTGATGCATTTTTTCTAAAACAGTTTGAGTGGGGCAGCTTTGAATTGGTACTTGAGACTAGACAACACCAGGATCCATAGCTGGAAAGATCTGGTATATGCTTTCATCAAGCAATATAAGTATAACATGGACATTGCTCCTGACAGAACAAGTTTGTCCAACATGAAGAAGATGAACAAAGAAAGCATAAGAGAATATGCTCAGAGATGGAGAGATCTCGTTGCACAGGTACATCCCCGCTTTTGGATAAAGAAATGGAGATGTTATTCGCCACCATGCTAAGAGCACTCTATTATGAACATGTAATGGACAACTCGGCACAATAATTCACAGATGCTGTAGCCGTGGCCGAGTGGATAGAGCAGGGAATCCAAAGTGGGAGAATCCCCACACCTGTGGAGAAAAATGGCTTTGAAAGCAAAAGAAAAGTGGTCGAGCATTTTGAAGACGACTACAAGAGTAGGAAAAACCAATTCCAAAACTATCATAACCCTTTATCCGAAATTGCTAACATCAATCTTCAAGCCAAAGATCCACCTAAAAATTTACAGAAAAGAAATTACCAAAAAACCCAAGAACAACTACCTCCGCTACCATTGCCTTTAAATGAGATGTATCAAAAGTTGGTAAGCATTGGGCAAGTATCTCTTTAACCTTAGGCACCTTTGCATCTGCCTTACCCCAATTGGTACAAACCCGACCTCACCTGTGAATATCATGCTGGTGCTGCAGGGTATAGCATTCACACTTGTGGTACCTTCAAGAAGAGGCTCATGTAATTGATTAAAGCAGGGTGGATAATATTTTGAAGAAAATCCAGGTCATGCGTCCAATTAAGCTTTATGAAGATGAGATACCAAATGTCTACACCATTAAAGTAACCCTTGCAAAAGCTTAATAAAAAGAGTGCATATGTATTGGAAGATGAAGTTTGCTTCCATGGTTGCCTTTTGTTTTGGTCATGTCTGTATATCACATACCCATTTTGACTTATCGATAATTTTGCTTGTAATGCCACAAGACCTTTTGTTAAACAAGCTTTTCTCTCCAATAAGATCATATATTTTCTTGCGTTTATGGCGTGCTCTTTCTTTTTGTTTATGTAACACAAGCACACCTAATACCCTTTCATTCAAATTATACATGATCCCATGTTTTCGTAAAGATTTTTGGCAAATCAAAGTCTAATACAAAAAGAAATGCTAATTTGATGTTTGTTTAACAAATGTGGTATGGGAATTCAAAGGATTTCATTAAAGGGTGATCTTATACCTACAAAACCCCACATAATAAAGTTAAGCTCTTAGCAAAACAAATAACCCCAAAAAATCAAAAAATATTTCACATGGAAAAGCAAAGCTTATTGATTCAGAATGCAAGTTTTTAAAATGAGGAGAGGCCATCTTTGATATGCCTTCACAAAGTCTCAAATACCCCTTGTAGTCTCTATTTGAGCCTAATAATTATTTCTTGATAATTAACCCTGACAAGGATCACACCCCTACACTGGGGGGCAAGTGCGAGGATCAAAAAGCACTCTACAAAATAATCCATAATGACAAGTGATGCCTAAACAAAGCTAAAGGGCATGAACATAAAAAATATTTTAGCACACAATAGCAAATCAAATCAATATGATAGTAGTGCTAAAAACCATGATAGAAACTCAATCAAAATACTAGGGGGCATGTCAAGATAAAAGCCCAAACAAAATATTAGGGGGTATGTCAAGACAAAAACCCAAACAAAATGTTAGGGGTATGTCAGGTCATTATGCAAATCAATTATGAGGACCAAAAAGAGTTCTAAGAGTAAGCACTAAGTGATCCTTAGTTTAGAAAACCCTTAAACACCTTTTGAGCCTACAAATATCTTTTTTTCATAGTCAACAACCTAAGCCTAATAAAGCCCTTTTTGATAAAGTACAAGTAATATGGATCGATAGACAATGTTTTTCTATTTGAAACAAGCCTTACAAATGCTTTACCAAACTTGAACGAAGCCTTTATGAAATACAAGACAGCGAACACGCATCATTTCACACTCCCATCAAAAGCAACATAAAACCTGACAATGACATCTCTTGAATTCTTTCGAGAACAAGTTTGTTTAAACAAACATCAAATTATTATTTTTTGCTTGGAATAACTTTGAAATTCCAAAAATCCTACATGAAAATAATTTTTGCAAATAATCATCCCTTTCCTGTAAACACTTGAAGCCCAAAACACTTGTGGGGAATGACCAGACTAGGAGGCAATCTAAAAATGTAATTGAAGTTGACTCCATCATTCCTTTTCAAAAAATGTTGATCAAAATTGAGGGGGGCATGTGGACATGGAAGGTCTATCATCCCCAGTGGAGACGCCATCTGTCGCGACGATGATTTTTTCACGCTCCGCGTGTCTGTCTCCCCAATCCAGGGATGTCGGGTCATGAAGCGTGAAAAATATGTCGTCACGACACTCATTCTCCATGCTTCTATGTAGGAGTCGAGTGCTGTAAATTCTGGGAGGTGAAGCTCTTTGGGGACCTATATTTTGACCTGATAATAAAATGTTATGTACAGTGATGGATGCATATGTATGCAAATGTATGTACATACACATCAGGTGAATTATCAGGGAGTTTAAAGACAAGTTCTAGGTCATTATATGAGGGGTAAGCTTTGTATCTAGTCTCAAAGGTCTATGAACTGCCTAGTGACTGCCTTACATGAAGGTAGTATAAGGGGTTACAAGAAATGGTTGGGGCACGATGTGACCGCCATTATCGAATAAACAACTCAGCTCATAGTTGGACGAGTCACAAATCTAAACCCCGATTGAAAGTCATGAGGGAAACCGCTACTCCCCACCTAACCTAGAATTGGGTTTATTGACAACATTAAAACGCATGATTAATTCACACCCGATGTTATGCATGGACTGAAATTAAAAATGCATGCTAAAGCAGTAAAAATGTGTGTTAAAAATAAACTAAAGAATAAACAATCAAGCAAACAAAGCTTAGCCCATCTATGCCCCTAGTGGAGTCGCCATCTATCGCGATGGATATGGAAATGATGGGCTGCTGGAGCAAAAGAAGAGGATGGGTTGTGTCTGTGTTCGTGTGCAACCTCTTTTGTTTTTAGTGTTTAACGATCGTCCCCACCTTATTGTCCCAAAAATTTCTCCTGTTAATGATGGTTTTCTCCCCGTGACTGTCTCTTTATTTTCTCAGTTTTGTCTAGTTTTTCTCCGTCTGTGATTTCGTTCTCCTCCCCCGGTTATTTTTGTTCTTCCCCCCTTTTATAGGTTCAAATCTGCAACTTGCAGTATGATAGAGGTGTTCAGGAATGACATATTATGTGTTGCAGGTTGGAGGCATGGCAAAGCATGGCCTTAACAGTTCTCTTTTTTTATATATATATTTGAAATAAATAGGTTATGATAAAAAAGAGTTTTTTCGAAGGGAAAAACCAGGAAGAATGATGTTTTGTTGTTCAATTTTGGCTTCTGATTTCACCCAAAGAGTTTCGTCACCGAATATTTTGATCTTTTTAATTTAACCCAGATTAGGCTCCAAACTTAATTTCTCATCAATTAAGCCCTTAATAAAATTAATTTGACCCATTTAAAGTATAATTAAATCCTTCAATTGGGCTCTCAATTGATCTCTAAATATAATTACACTTTAAATTGGCTGACGATTAAATCAAATTGGCCTATAAAATATAATTATGCCTTATGACTTAATTTTTACACAAATTTATCCAATAATAAATTATTTTAGCCTTGAATCTACATTTTACTTCATTTTTGGTCAAAAACGAGGTACAACCGGGCTCTCGAAAACGTCCAAAATTTCCATCTTGATTTTTCTGCCGATAGCAGCCCCTTTTATTTTATTTTTGTTATTTTTGGGTAGATTTGGGGAATAACCCAGAAATTGGGTTATGACAATATATATTTACAAGTTGTAGGATATCCCTTTCGATTTCCCAAAACTAGGTCTTCCATGTTTTTATATCAATGAAAATCCATCTAATCTTTTTTATTTATAAAAAAATATTTGATGCATTGTGATGCGTAAGAATCATTTTACAAAATATTCAAGATTTGGACTTAGCCCAAATCCTCACTGTATCACAAGTATTTATAGCTTGTGTTGGCTCTAGTGGATTTACAAACAAAGAGATTAAATTTATAGTTTCAAAACTATTAAACTAATATTTTTTTTTGAAATTATAGGGATTAAACTACAATTGTATTCAATCATTGTGGAAGGTGAAGTCATTAGTGGTCTCAATCTTGATTAACCGTGCACCTCATCACAAGCTCCCAAGCTAGAAGTTCATTGGAAAAAGGCATTGCTCCTGGTGTATTCTACCTAAGATAAGTTATATTATTATTTGATTGTTTTTGTAGGTGAAATCATTGGTTGTTCTAAAGTTCAAAGTAGATTTCTCTTCGTGAGACAATCTCGACCTCATTGGGTAAAAAACCTAACAGTTCCAAGATCTGAATTTTAGCACAACATTTATTGTATTTTTAATATCTAAGGTTGTATTTTACAATGTAGTTTTATACTCCAAATATTAAAGTCTACAACTAAATAAAATGAACAAAATAGTTGTGAAAGATTTTTGATATTTTCATAGAACTCTAACGGATAATCATAAATTGGTTATGATATTCCATTTTGCATTTTATAACATGATAAAAGATGAATTCTTTTTTGTTTTTTTTTTATGAAAATATGCTCATAAAAAATTTAGGATTCGACTTTATATACGAAAACAAAACATTTTTTTATTTTTTTAAATGCAGTTCTCTTACATATTTTTCTCTTTATATATTTTTCAGGCTGGAACAGAAAGGCCCAGCATTACTCAATTTTAGGATGCAACCCAGTTGGCTAGGTAGGGTCCAACCCTAAGTGAGAGGAAAAAACAAAGTTTACATGAGCAATGCAGAATAAATCAATTCACTATGCACTGTTCAATATTACGTGAACAACACTGAAGGTGAAGGAGGGAGAGGAGGTGGAGAAGGTTACATGACATGGAGTAGTCTGATATGAAGAGGAAGCTCTACTAGTGGTTGTGGTGGCATTGTTGGTTGCAGCGGTGGCTAAAGTTGGTTGAAAAATCCAAGAAACCATGACAGTTGCAGTCACGTGGGAGGAAGAGATGGGAGAAAAGAGAAGAAGATGGTTAATCTTGGTTGTTCTTAAGAGTATGGGAGACTTTTCTAGTGGTAATGAGAGGTGTTGGTGAAGGATATGTTGGCAAGGGTGGGTGGAAAAAGCAAAGGAAATGCCGGTAAAAGACAAAAAATGGGAAAGAGAGTTTTTGTTTTTAAATTTTGGTTTCTGATTTCCTCCCTTTAGGCCATGTATTTCACCTCTATATATAGTTAGGGGAAGAGGAAATCTTGTCTTTGCTAAGGTAAAATTCTAGTCGTTGATTCAATGTAGAACCATCTCAATCGTTGATCCAAAATAGATACCCTGAACTACCTTAGTTGTAATATATGGGGTGGTTCCGAGCCATTTATGGTTTCAATTGTCTAGAACTGACCATACCACAGTATAGGTAAATGTCAAGCCATTTGTGGTGTCAATTGACTAAAATTGTCATTTCTCCAATACAGTTTTCACTTTTGAAGATCAACAAAAACAATGATCAAGGTAGTTAAAAAGGAGGCAAGCAGCCACTATAGCTGACTGCTACTACATCCCTTAATAATTTGATCAAGCAATAGGACATCAATATGTAATAGTTGCATTTTATTTTAATCTTTAAGTTAAATGGTGTTTGTTGTTGCTGCTATGCTACCACTTAAGAATGCATAAGATGAAAAAGAGCAATCTTTTATTACTAATAACCTCGGCACAGAGCACAAGAAGGTCCAAGAAACCATAATTTTCCCACAATAAATAGAAGCCTAAACAAACCAGGTTGTGCGGTAATACATACAGTAAATAAATTAAATGGAACCCCTAGAAAATTGAAATAAAATAAAAACAACACACAAACATTCTGCAAAAGCTCATTTCCAAGTCCCATTCTACTTATTCGATCTCACTTCCTCATCTTGACCAGAAGGAACCTTTTGAAGACAAGCCCAATATAATGATATGCAAGACTGGCACTTTGAAGTTTGAGAGAACGGTGAAGTTTTTAAACTTTGTTGTTGCAAACTTATTGAATGGATTTGGAAAGGATGCTTCGTTTCTACACTTTTCGCTCTTGCACCCTTCTTTTATTATGTTGCTGAAACTAAAACCTGCAAATCAAGTACAATTGGAAGTGAGATCTAATTACATTATATTATTTTGAGCCATTTTGGCAGTTAATAATTAAAATGGTGAGCAGTTGAGTGAAGAAAACCTTTACTTACATGATTTATAGTGATTTTTCGAGCTTTCTATGCCTAGTAGTGAATTGGTGGTGGTGGAGAAGCGTACATGTAAACCGGGGGAGGAGGTGATTTTATCGGTGGAGGAGGTGAATGGTAGTAGTATGGAGGAGGTGGTGATGGTGAGGGGGGAGGTGGGGACTTGTAGATATATGGAGGAGGGGGGGATGGGGATGGTGGAGGAGGAGACTTGTAGTAGTAAGGAGGTGGTGGTGATGGAGATGGCGGGGGTGGGGAGATGTAGTGGTATGGAGGGGGAGGAGATGGTGATGGTGGAGGTGGAGATTTGTAGTGGTATGGGGGTGGAGGTGATGGGGAGGGTGGAGGTGGGGATTTGTAGTAGTAGGGTGGTGGAGGAGATGGTGAAGGAGGTGGTGGGGACTTGTAATGGTATGGAGGTGGCGGTGAAGGATCGGGTGGTGGAGGAGATTTGTAGTAGTATGGAGGTGGAGGAGATGGGGATGGAGGTGGTGGGGATTTGTAGTAGTAGGGTGGAGGAGGAGACGGTGATGGTGGAGGAGGTGATTTGTAGTAGTATGGTGGTGGTGGTGATGGTGATGGTGGGGGTGGAGACTTGTAGTAGTATGGTGGGGGAGGTGATGGGGATGGTGGTGGTGGTGACTTGTAGTAGTAAGGTGGAGGAGGGGAATGAACCGGTGGTGGAGGTGATTTGTAGTAATATGGTGGAGGAGAGTGAACCGGTGGTGGAGGTGATTTGTAGTGGTATGGTGGAGGAGGTGAAGGGGATGGTGGGGGTGGTGACTTGTAGTAGTAAGGTGGAGGAGGGGAATGAACCGGTGGTGGAGGTGATTTGTAGTAGTATGGTGGAGGAGGTGAAGGGGATGGAGGGGGTGGTGATTTGTAGTAGTAAGGTGGAGGAGGGGAATGAACCGGTGGTGGAGGTGATTTGTAGTAGTATGGTGGAGGAGGTGATGGGGATGGTGGGGGTGGTGATTTGTAGTAGTAAGGGGGAGGTGGTGATGGGGATGGTGGCGGTGGAGACTTGTAGATGTAGGTTGGTGGAGGTGGTGGAGGTGACTTGTATATGTAAGTTGGAGGCGGAGGTGGAGGGGACTTGTAATAGTAAGGAGTCGGAGTGGGCATGGGCTTCTCACACTCCTTATAAGGGGTTTTAGAAGCATAAGCAAATGACTTAGCTGAGAGCACAACTTCATACTTTGTCTTGGACTTCACCTTGAGGGAGGCACCTTTTTTCCCCCAATGTAGTTCAGTTGGGATACTACATGATGAACCTTTTGGTGCTGCATGGAGCTTGGCCTTGCATGCCTTTCCTCCATACTTTTTATAGTCGTAACCTTTAACGGTAATACTGTATTTTCCATTGATCTTTGTTTTACCATAGGCCTTGACCTTCTTGGTACCTTCCTTGCATGTTACCTCAACCACGGCACCTGTTACATGTACAATAATAAAAGTTAGTAATTTCTTATATACTTTTATAAGATCAAACTTATAAGCTTGTTATTCTTCATATATAATATAATATAATTAATAGTATTAGCTACTTGGTTTTATACATGGACATTTTAGACATGTTTGACGATCAATTCAATTATTAATTGAATATGGCAACTACTACAGATGGATTGATCATTGATTGGATATTTCATAATTGGACCACTCTATTTTACAATAGCTATATATATATAATCCTTTTTCTTTACAAGTTAAGCATGTCCAATAGTGAATAGGTCACCATCAAATAATGTTATTCTTGTTTGAAAAATAGATCAATCATGTATTCTACTGATATTCATACATAAAAACATAATGAATATACACATGATATCCAAAATCAAGCCAAAAACATGCATGGACATGCTATAAATTAGTGTTTCCCGTTACATTGAGCAAACAAGATTAAATTTAATAAACTTGCAAGATTAAGATAAACAACATTATGAATGCTTAAATGTACCTTTTAGATGCTTTTTGTTATGTGATTTCACTGGATATCCCCAGTCATAACATCTGTAGCAGTAAACTTTTCCCACCACCTTGACAATTAAGTCATTATGTTGGTGGTGCGGATAAGGGACAGGTGGAGGAGGGGAAGTGTAGTAGTATGGAGGAGGTAAAGCTTTAGGTGGCGGTGGAGATTTGTAATAATAGGGTGATGGTAAAGGATGTGAAGGTGGTGGTGGAGACTTGTAGTAGTACGGTGTTGAAGGTGGTGGGGACTTAGTTGGAGGTGGTGGGGACTTGTAATAATAAGAAGGTGGTGGAGATTTTGAAGGTGGTGGAGGAGATTTGTAATAGTATGGTGGTGGAGGAGATGGTGAAGGAGGAGGTGGTGACTTATAGTAATATGGTGGTGGTGGTGACTTTTTAGGTGGTGGTGGAGACTTGTAGTAGTAAGGAGGTGGGGGAGATGGTGAAGGAGGTGGTGGTGACTTGTAGTAGTATGGAGGTGGGGGAGATGGTGAAGGAGGTGGTGGTGACTTGTAGTAGTAAGGTGGAGGTGGTGAATGAGTAGGTGGCGGTGGAGATTTGTAGATGTAAGGTGGGGGCGGTGATGGTGAGGGAGGAGGTGGTGACTTATAGTAGTATGGTGGTGGTGGTGACTTTTTGGGTGGTGGTGGGGACTTGTAGTAGTAAGGTGGTGGAGGAGATGGTGAGGGAGGTGGTGGTGACTTGTAGTAGTATGGAGGTGGTGGGGATGGTGAAGGGGGTGGAGGAGATTTGTAGACGTAAGGTGGGGGTGGTGATGGTGAAGGTGGAGGCGGTGACTTGTAGACATAAGGTGGTGGGGGAGATGGTGAAGGAGGTGGTGGGGACTTGTAGTAATAGGGAGGTGGTGGGGATGGTGAAGGGGGTGGAGGAGATTTGTAGACGTAAGGTGGGGGTGGGGGTGGTGATGGTGAAGGTGGAGGCGGTGACTTGTAGACATAAGGTGGTGGGGGAGATGGGGATGGTGGAGGAGGTGACTTGTACACGTATGGTGGAGGAGGAGATGGGGATGGAGGTGGTGGTGACTTGTACACATATGGTGGAGGTGGGGATGGAGATGGCGGTGGGGGGGATTTGTACACATAAGGAGGTGGTGGATGAGGTGATGGAGGAGGTGGTGACTTGTATACATAAGGAGGTGGAGGAGATGGTGATGGAGGTGGTGGAGACTTGTATAAATAAGGTGGAGGTGGTGAACTATAAACATAGGCATCTCCTGCGACTGAACCTACATTGCTGGAAACAAACAGAATAACAAATGCCACGGCCAATTGAGACCAAAGACGACCCCAAAAGGGGCCGCCGCTAGAACCTGTCATCCGTCCGCCTGAAATTCCAGCAACTATCGGCAATGTGTTGGACTCTTACACCTCTTCTCTTTATTTTTGGATTAAGAGAAGGCAAGGGGAAATGTAGTGATTTTGTGTGTGTAGATGAGAAAGCATGCATGAAACACAGTATTTATAGCAAGTGCAGTCGTTGAAGGAGATGTATCATCACGGACCAATACAGTTGGTCTTTAGATTAATCTAGAAAATAGGGTTTTCCTAGCTGGCCTTTTATTATATTTTTTTTATAGAGAATATAAACTAAAACCAAACACTGTTTTGATCTCTTGGATTCCTCTATCTGTTCAGAACTAATTTCCAACAACTCATCTAATTTAATCTTATAACACGGTACAAAATAAGTTAATAATGCTTTAATTTCATTATTATTTCAAAGTCATTTTGTAACAATTCCACTCCTCTGCCCTGTTCAATTATTTATTGCTGCTGGCCCTAGCATCATCTTATGATTCATGATGTGCTTCCCATATTTCTATAATCGAGTAGAAACACTCCAAACAAAAATAAAAAATGGTGCTGAAAGGCAATTGCTTTATCAAGATTCATCAAATACTGGTCTTCCTCGAAATCTGTAGATGCTATCCTTCTATTTACTGGTCTTCCTTGATTTATATGTTTGCCTGCTGAAATGTTGTGTTAAGAACATGGAGCTGAAAATGCTAACACGTTGTTGATATCCTTGCAGCAAAGTTGGATCCCACCTATGGATCAGGGACATTATTAAACCATGTCAGAGATCAAAACACGTCCACACTATTCTAGGTGGCTGCAAGAGTCGCTAATTAAGTTGTCCCTTAATTAACAATATCGTTGGGTTTGGTCTGTGCTCTATAATTTCATGGTATTGTTCTAATTCAAACAACAAAATTGAATGATTTTATTAATTTTGTGGGACATTTACCAATTTTATTTAGTTCCATCAAAATTCTTTAACAGGAGCTAGCAACTCCGAAACAGCTGTAGAAATTATACAGCGTAAGCTAGCACATGGGGCATGGAATATCTCAGTTTCCATTTCGTCTCCGATCGACCATTTGCTTAAAAGTCATCGTCCTAGAAATCATCCTTGTTCATGCACACAGCTGCCAAAAATTAATGATGAAAAACCCACCCCGTGTATATATTTATATTGATTTGCCATGATTAGTTTTCCTCTAGCAACAATTGATAGCTCATCAGCAAAAGGTTATACGAGCATTTTCCAGGTATTTTGAAATTATTACCACCTGAGCAGTCAGTCAATGCCGTGAGGTGGAGCACTTCCAGCAAAAGTCTACATTTTGTTGCTGCGTGGAGTGTTGGGGCATGAGTTGTTAGGGATATAAACAAAAACATTATCTATCATGTTGTTTCCACATTTTGCTGCTTGGAAGAGAGAAGGGCTGCTAGAGGCAGGCTAGCTAGTGGAAGACATTAATGAATTGGAAAGGCGAATATTAGGAATAAAAGAGACTGTATAGAAAGTCCTTGTCAAGGACTATAATGTGTGAATCATGCATGGATCTGCTAAAGAAAGGAAGCATCTCATAAAGAAGCCTTCTAAATAGAAGACACCGCCTAGCTTTATCTACCTTTTATGTCCCGACATTTCAATCTTGCCTTCTCCACTGCCTTTTGGTCTCTTGGCAAGCCATTTATTTTCTCGTTGGTTAAAGAAATAAAGAGATAAAAATTCGTCCAAGCATTTATGGATTCAATTAACTCATATGAGGTCATTGGATGACACCGAATATGACAAACCCTCCTCCATTTGTACATCAATCAGCAAGCAAATCTCTCAATTACCACCGCCGGCATCTTCAGTCCACGTTAACCAAGTCGACAAATTGCTCCAGAATAAGGTTTCTGGAAAATGATAGCATTTTATTCGTTTTTATCACACAAGTCTCTTTTTTTTAGAAAAGTCTGGAGAAAAACTCTAATCATTGATTTATTATTATCAATACATAATTAAAATTCCAGCCTTAATTAGGCCGCGACGAACCTTCATCTGGCCGCCTTTGATGATTCTGTGCCATCTCTCTCTCTCTCTCTCATCATTGCAACTTTGTTTGAATAGCTGGAATTTTGAATAGCCTTTGATGACTACTAACCTTGTGATCATGAATATAGAATTGAGATAGCCTTATCGAGAGAAAAGTTAAAACAAAACATGAAAATGAATTTATGTCAAAATTAACACAATCTTCAAGATGATATTAAGGTCAGGAACTTTTTTTGATAACTTTAGAATAAATTACATGATAATGAAGACTAACTTCTTTTTGCAAACAATCTTCAAGATACATCCTTCACATTTTTATATTGATCTTAAAAATGTACCTAAAAAAAACCTTTCTAATTATCACCAAATCAAACATATTTTATCGGATTATATATTAAGGTCAGCTAGTTAGGATTAGGATTATGATGTTGCATCGTGTATATATCCCAAACACGAGATCCATCCAATTTTTAATCGATAAAAAGCTGATAATTGATATTAATTAGGTTCATAAACAAACTCATTTGTTTTCTAGCTATCTAGAGAGAGTACAAGTTTTTTTGTTTATTAATTTATTTAATTATGGGATTTAATAGAACACAAGCAACAAGATCCAATCAGAACATGCTAGGAATATGCGAATCAAAAGAAGCTTCAAAAAGAAATTATATCTGAATAGTGTGAGGGTGTTCATTTCTATTACAATGAATTATTCAACATGAAGATGGTCTAGTACGAATGTAAGAATTTTAAACACAAATAAAGAAATCAAGTTGCTTGCATGAACCTAACTCAGATTATATTATCGAAATTAATCTATACATCAATTGTTGATTGACTTCACTTTGTTGTCCAACTAACCGATGGCTCCCTTTACCTAATATCCTCGAGCCATCCTTCTCTTTTTGGCTATAGGATCATCTACAAAGTTACCCTAGCTATAGTATTCCTTATCTGAATTTGATATTTTGGAGGCAGAGCGACATGCCAACAAAAACAAAGACAATGACATTTGAACTTACTGGAAAAAAAAAAGTTATTTAATCACACCCCGTTTGGTTTTTTCAATGCAGGAATTAATCAATCAGAATAAGACATTTTGCATTAATTTACAAGAAATTCAAATGAAGTTTAGAAATTAGCTTTACGACCGTGTTTGTACGACTCTTCCTCAAATTAATCATGATTGTTTGTCTTGTCTGGAAAAATGTAAATGCGAATATCACATTTGATTCCTTTACAGGCTGCCAAATTGACATCTAAGTCGTTCCAAGAGAGCCATTCATGTTTCATTCCCTCCCCTATTTGATAATTTTATTTTTTTATAGCAAAAGCTCATGATAGTTGTCGCGACGGCCAATTTGTTTTTCAGTCGCCTCGCGTGCTGTCATCCCTATAGAGGGAAGACGATGCACGGGAAAGGGGAGGTCTTATAATTGTAAAGTTACTATTATAATTTTTAGGAGTTGTCATCTAATATTAAGGTCATTAAAAAATATAATGGTCTGCGAGAGTTTGAATAAGGTGACTTGTTGTACAAGAAAAAGACGCATCATCTCAGTGTACCCTACTTAAGGTAAGATACATTGTTGTCTGATTGTTTTTCCAAGTCAGATTTTTTTATTTATTGGTCTTTTCGAAGGCTCAAAGTAGATCTCTTTTCATGAGAAAGTTTTTACCTTATTGGGTCGAAACCTAACCGTTTTAGGGTCCGAATTTTAACAATGCATTTATTGTACTTTAATATCGATGGTATACTTTACAATATAATTGTACACCTTGATAATTAAAGTTTAAAGCTAAAAAATGAACAAAAACATTGTTGAAAGATTTCTAATACTTTTTTTCCAAAATCTAACGGATAATCATAATTTGATTACGATATCCCATTTTCATCTAAAACATGAGGAAACATGCGGATTTTTTGTGAGAATTATGCTTAGAAAAGTTTTAGAATTCGACCGTATGCACAAAAACAAAACATATTTTTTAATGCAACTTTTTTTTTAAAAATAATATTAAGATTGAGCTTGACCCAACAAAATGGGTCAGCCTAGCCATGTGAACAGTAACAGTGTCGGAGGAGAAGGAGAAGGTTATCAATTTGTTGTCATCATGTAGAGCATATCATGTTGGTACGATAAGTGGTGTTTCTGGTGAGAATGGTGGTCTGTGGTAGCTGCAGGAAGGTGGTTGCAATGGAGGGAGAAGGCAACATTGATGTTGCTTCTGTTGCCAGGGGGAGGAAACTGCAGCGGTTGTCGCTGGGGAAATGCAGTTGTTGCTATGGCTGGAGGAAAGAGAGAAGTGCAACTACTCCTGTAATCACTAGAAGAAGAAGAAGAAGAAGAAGAAGAAGAAGAAGAAGAAGAAGAAGAAGATGTTGTCACTGATGTTGCCAAAAAATAAGTGCAGATGTTGTTTCTACAAGAAGAGAAGAAGTTGTTGCCGATGAAAAAGAGGCTACTATCAATGGCTACTACTAGGGGAGAAGAGGCTATCAGTGGCTGCTACTGCTACTACTGGAGGTGAAAAAGAAGCTGGCATCTACCGCTAGAGGTGAAGAAAAAATTGTCGTCTATCGTGAGCCAGAGGTTATGGTTGGCGGTGCCGACGATAAATAGATAGAGAGTTTATGTTGCCAACAATAAAGAGGGAGAAGTCACAATCTGTGGTTTCCATAACATGTTTTGTGTTTCATGTTCTTTGTGTTTTTTTTATTCCTCCCCCTTGTATCGTTCATTTGCAGGTATTTATAGGAAGAAAAACGACCTTTCTAATGCTCCTTGTGTGCAAATACATATTGTCTCTTCCACTTCCACTGCTCATTGCATGAAAAAGATGGCGTGTTTGCACTGTTCAAGCCAGAATAGTGCAGTCACACTTGCAAATCTTGTAGAATGTCACCAGTGTATTTTGGTCCTTTAATTTATAATTTTTGTAATTGTGAACTTAATTGGCCTTAAACTTTTAATATTATGCAATTTATCCCCATCAAAATTTCAAATAGTTGCCTTAAATTTACATGTTTTTTTTTTTTTACTTTTGTCCTTGGTTCTCAATTTATGCAATTTGACCCTCAATTGACCAATTTTCTTCATTTGTCTTTGATTTTTGCCCTAATTTCAACCAAATGACTAGCAAAAACTTCAATTTGGTCTCTAAAAATTCCTATCTCCTCAAATGAAACCGAATTGGGCTCCTAAACTTGATTTTCATCAATAAAGCCCTTAATAAAAATAATTTGACCAATTTAAAGTTTAATTAAGTCCTTACACTTAATTAAATCCTTCAATTGGACCCTACATTAATTCCTACATTATTATACCTTAAATTGTCCCACAATTAAATCAAATGGGCCTATAAAAATATAATTATGTCTTTCAACTTAATCCTTATGGTGATTTATCCAATAATAAATTATTCTAGCCTAGAATCTGCATTTCCCTTCATCTTTGAACACAATAGAGGTACAATCGGGCTCTCGAATCCGTCCAAAATTTACAACTTGATTTTTCCACCAACGCTGGCTCCTTTTTTTATTTTTGTTAGTATTTTTTTTCGAGTAAATTTTAGAAAATAACTCGGAAATGGGTTATGAGAGTAGTGATGAGTGCAATTACTATACCCATATCCAACATCTTGTGGCTTGAACATAGCACTAAGTTTAGATAACGAGCTTGAAATGGGTTGATGTCTAAGCCTTGATGTTGGGTGAGCATCGAAGTTTTTATGAGCTCACCTAACACCATGTTGTGGGCTTGAGTGGTGTTTCCAAGCCCATTTTAAGAGGCGTATCTTCTGGGCCTTTTTAACCCAATCCCAATAGCATGACTTGATGTTTTTGGACTCAATGAGTGTCTCAAGCTCGTTTTAATTATCTCGTTCATGCATGTCTAAATAATATCGTATCTTAATAATGCATGTGTATGAGATATCATGTCTCATTAATGTTTGGATAGAAGTTATTTATCTCTAATAAATGTTGTTATAGTTAAACTATTATTTGATCCCTCAACTCATAAAAAAAAAAAAAAAAAACTCAGACTTATAATATCCCTTGAACTACTCGGGTAAGAGGTTTAAAGTTTTTACATTCAAAACACACATATTCAACAAAACAACAACTTTGCTCTTATAATTTAATACTCTCTTGTATGTTTAATATTACTTTTCTCTATAAAATTACTAACTATCAAAAGATCGTCAAATTCCATTAAAAAAACCCTTTTTATATGTATCCAAAATCATTTATCAAAATAATTTTCTCTACTTAGTAGGAAAGAATTATTTAAAAGATGACTTAATCAACTCATAATTTAACCACTAAAAATTCTTATTCTAAGGTATAGAATTTTAAAACATCATCAATAATGTAACAAATCCATCATAATAATTAAATGCTTGACCAGGTTTTAAAACATCATCAATAATGTGTGAGTTAGGTCATTTTCGTGGCATCATTTTGAAAATCACACATTTCACGAGTAAATCCATGAAGGTTTCACCGTTCAACTGGTTGCAAAAAATCTTCTAGCTCAAAAGATTGAGGAGCACCTTCACACGTTATATTAATATTGAACTCAGTTTTATAATTTTAGAATTTTATTAAATGTAAGAAGTAGAGGGTTTTTTTATATGAAAAATAGATTACTCACAAGTTGAGTTGCAACTCTCTTATAATTTTAACTATATATATATATTAACACCTATATCTCAGTCCGTACGGTTTTGAAACTAAATAGCTTTGAATTAAACAACAGAAACAAATAAATAAACGCAATGATTTTTCTAAGTCAAAGAAACCTATAAATATGGCTGGAACGATGGCATTAAACGACAACATGACATGTGATGAATGTTGGTTCTTCGTAATTAGATAAAAGATATACAATGTCTAACTGAAGATCCCGTTGACTTTTAGGGTTTCGAGGTAGAAAACTTGCCGTGAGGCATATTTGTTCTAACTTCATCAACAAGGAAGAGAGAGGTCGAGGATGTTCCTGTCGATCATGTGCATTATCTCTTTTAATTACTAAACTCCTACCTACCGATGGAATATTGAAAAAAATATATATAGTTTCTATATCTTAGAACATATGGATAAGATAAAATAAAATAAATAGATTTAAAAGTATACATTTCAAAACTTGCACCAAGAAATCTTTGTAAGCCAGAATTCGCTAACAAATTATCCAAAACATTTTGACTATTACAAGCCCAAGAGTAGATCCTTTCAAACTCGACAACCATAGTTACAAACAAGATTCAAGAAACCCTAATCTCTACGGTTGCAGCTCAATCGGTAAGATTCTAGGTTTGTTCCCTAAAGATCATTAGTTCGAGTCTCATAAATTTTAGGATCATCGGAAGCTTACATGGCCATTAATTGACCTGTAAAATTAGTTGAGGTGCGTATAAACTGACCCGAACATCCATATTATTAAAAACAAGTTCAAGAGACCCTAATAACCTATCTTCTCCTCACCGCCATAGCAGCACAGCACAAGCTAGACTAAAACCTTGCCGGCATCTCTGATAATCTTCAGATCTCGATTACTGCTAATAGTCTGACGGCATCTCTGTCGGATTCCGAGCTTATACATCGGAACCTGATTCGAATTATTGCATTTTGACCTGACAAGCAGGTCACATGGCGAACCAAACCAGTTCAACCACTGAGATATGCTAAATTTCGTAACATGTTTTCTCCTAATCCCAAATATTTAATTTGCTGTGCCTTATCACTAGCCGTTGTAACGTACGGTGCCTAGGGTTCGTCATTCTTTCAACTAATGAATAAACAAATACCTTCACTTAATTTATTATTAACGAGAATCATAGACAGCACAACAGCTGGTTTTATTTTTTTAGCGATAAAAGTTGTCTTGAAATAACTTATGTTTCAACAACTCTTTTTTTTACTAATATAGTTTTTTATCTTTGTGATGTATAGAATATATATATTTTTTATTTATTTATGATTGAACTTTAATATAAAAATAAACATGACATGAAATTAATGCCCGGGAATTAGGGCTAGCGATGAGGGAATGTCATGTTCAAAACCTTTTTATTATGAGAAATACAGGAGGAGGGCGTGCTATGAACGGGGGATAGTATTATCGAGACTCGCAAAGAGGAAACTCTGATACTGAGTGGGCCATTTCAAAATATATTGGGCTATATTATTGAGCCCAAAACATATGTGGGCTATCTAATTAGTGGGCCTTTGTGTTTCCATAGTTTGGGCCAAGGCCTTTATTTTTAATAATTTTATTATTTTCTAAGAAACTGTTTTTGAATACTGCTGGATTCTCAAACTGTGCCTGAATTCTTTTATTTTTCCGCAAATATTCCCGTCGGCTCTGTGAATTGAGTCGGACTGACAGCACTCGAATACGTAGACGGTCGTCTCCGGCTAAAAGAGAGGTAAGTCCTCTCTGGATTTGATTTATTTTATATTATTTTCAATTCCCAAATGACCGTAAATCTTCTTCCTGTTTTGTTTTTATTGTTCTTTCAGAAAATTGCTTTGATTTATCTGCTGTGAAGATTCAAGAGAGTGTGCGATTGAGGTCAAGATGGCCTACGAAATGAGTGAGCTAAAGAGTGAGCACTCCTTTTCTGCTTAGTAATAATTTGCTCTCGCAAATCACAAAGTTTTGTTCTCGAGAAATAAAATTCAGCTACTGTTTTGCAGAAATTGGATTGGGTCTCATTGGCTTTGGCATCTTTTTTACCTTTCTTGGTGCGCTTCTCTTCTTTGATAGAGGTCTGCTTGCACTTGGGAATGTAAGGCTGTTTTTATTTTATTTTTGAACTTTTGATAGAGGTTTTCTAAATTGCTTGCTTCAAATCTTATCTGTCTGTGTCTGTCATCAGATTTTTTGGTTATCTGGGGTAGCCATTTTGCTTGGTTGGCAGTCTACCTGGAAGATCTTTACTAACAGAGCAAATTATAAGGTATCATTCAGATAGGAACATCTTTTTTATTGTTTTTCTTGCTTACTGCAAACACTATGTTTTATAACTTTATGGTTTACGGACTCCCCTTGCTGGAAGGAAGTGGAAAACTTTATGCGTCTGTGCAATCTGTCAAATTTCTAAATGCTTGGTTGATTCTCATGGCTAAGGAAAATCCTTAAAGCTGCATTGCGACCCACTGTTAATTATCATGCTCTACAGGATTGATGCGAGCTAACATTTTGTTTTCTCTATCTTGCATTCATGGGCAAGTTATTGTTGTTTTCCTTTTAACTGCTATGAAACCTTGCATCCCTCTTCTGTATGTACTGTATATATATATAATTAAGAGCGCCAAGGTTTTTAACATTCATTGAGAAAGGGAATGCTGGAGTTTGAAGTGATTCATAATGGAAACTGAAACTTTACTTGGTGCAGTACTCTGTTGAATTCACTTCCATTTTTTTTTTTTCATGTGCCAATCATGTTATTTGCCAAATTGTTATCAAGTGTTCCTAAGTCTGGATTACCGCCCATTCTTCCAATAAAGGCATGGAAATTTGAATTGTATAAAACTTGGTAGTGAATTCTAAATTGGTAATGATCATTCTAAACTTGAGAAGAGATGTATCCATACGTAAGAAATCAGAATTATACCATGTAAGGATATACGGAATTTGAAATTCATGTAGTTATTTTAAAGTGTTTTTTCTTCTGCAGGGTTCCGTTTGTTTTCTCCTGGGGCTCTTTTTTATATTTGTTCGGTGGCCAGTTGTTGGAATTATCTTTGAAATATATGGTTGCATTGCTCTATTTGGGTTAGTTTCTTATCTTTATCATAAGCTCTGAACTTAAATTATTTCTTTTTTCTGTGGCTGAACTATTGCTGTTTATTCCTCCAGTGGCTTTTGGCCTTCTGTCAAGGTGTTCCTCTATCAGATTCCTGTTTTTGGATGGATAATACAGTATCCTATAATGGTGAGTTCTTTTGATGCCTTATATCTTCAGGTTACCTTTGCAACCTTTTACTTTTGCAAAGGATGACTTTTCCCAGTGCAATTTTTGCTTGCATGAAATCCGTGTTCTTGTGACCCGATCAAATTTATTTTTTTTACATCAACTATAGTCTATTTTACCAGTCCTTTTTCTTGGAGGGTTAAATTACACAGTTTACTGAAATTCTATACATAATGTGATCCCTGCATTTATATTAGACCTTTTATGTTCCTAAAGTATCTGGCAATGCATGTACACCTCATCAATAGCTTGTTATGTGACTATGGTTCTTCCATTGCTAATTGGTGGCTACCTGGTACAGTCTTAGCTGTGAAAAGATTTTCCATTATCTTCTTTTCAGAGGGTTGAGAGTGCTGACTGACTGAAAACCAATTCAGAATTAAGTCTTTCAAGTATTTTCACTCTAGTCCTTTAGTTTTGGGAGAAAATATGAAAGAAATCTTTTCAATCAAACTTTTTGCCTTCTGTTATTTGAACATCGTTTCACCCTGACATATATTTATTAGACTTGGAAGAAAATTTCTATTTATCCTTTCCCATGAAACTTGGGCATTCTTCTACAACTGACCAATATGTACATTAATGCCAATTACTGCAGCTTCTTGATCGCTTGAGGGGTTCTGCTTGAAACGCTTGTTGAGATCTGACTCTGTTGTCAAACCATGCAGCAACTATGTTTCTCTATCGTTGCTATTTCAAGAGGTAACTAGAGAATGAGTAGTTTAAAAAGGTTAGCAAATAGCACTTCATCACTGCATGAAAGAGAACCATTTGGACAGGTGCCATAAGCTTTTCAAAGACTTAATTTGTCATAATGGTTTTGTTTCTGGTTAGTCGACCCATTGTTCGGCAAACAAAATGATTTTCTAACAAGTATTGCTGTAAAGTTGTGGTCAAGTTATACAACACTCGCCAAAAATAACAATATCTTTAGTATTTTCTTATTTTCTTTTGGTTTGGTGATGTGCATATGCTTAATGTTTTTAGGCCATAGTTAGTCTCTGTTAAGGAATCATCTTACCTTAATATTAAGCTATAGGGTGAGACCCAGAATATGATTTATATTATTCTGTAATAGTTTTTTATATTCTATCTACCTTTGAAGATAACCCCAGATGGGGTTTTGCACACTATTGAAGCAGGGAGAGGATGTACCAGCTATCTTCCATGCCTGCCCTCTGTAATGCCCCTTAATTTATCTTACTTTTCGCATCCGATTTCTTTCCGGCAACACCATTATGGCCAGGCAGCTGATACTGGAGTCCAAAAATTAAAAAAAAAAAAAAAAAAAAACTTGATAATCAAACTCTTTCATGACTTCGTTTTTTACTCTGCAGTTCCTTTAGTTTTTTTCATATAAAAGCTTATTTTCTAATATTTGAGCTTAAGGGGGTAGCTTTTCAAAAGTGCTTTTGAAAAAAATTAAATTTATTTTATTTTATTTTTTATTTTAAATTGATTTTTTTTGGTGTTTTTAGATAATTTTGATTTGTCGATATCAATAATAAGTTTTAGAAAATAAAAAAATATCATTTTGATATATTTCTAAATAAAAAACACTTTAAAAAACAACCGCAATCACACTTCAAAACAGGCACTAAGAGTTTGAGAGAGGAGAGGAAATAATCTAGAAAATAACAAGAGAAAACTGATAAACAATCATTTTTGGATAACAAAACTTATTATTCTCCATGTTAATGAATTTCATTGGAAACAAATTAAATAATACCTCTAGTTTTTATTTTAAAGACTTATTAGTACATAGATGGTCTTACCAAATGATGTGGCAGCGGATGCATGATTGGTGATTTATTTGTTAATGCATTTTATAATTATCATTCCATCACTAAATATGATAATATTCATATTCCATGATTGGAATACTTCTTTTTTTCCTAATAAATGCTACATCGTTAAGTAAAAATAAAAATGCAAAAATCTAATATACATCCTTAATTGATATCTTGAATAGTATTGATCATGCTTAATTTAATATTACTCTATTTAAATTTCATTTATTCAAAAACATTTTTCGAAACACAAACAGGAACTCAACTTCAATAGTGTGGGACTCGGAAATTTATTTTACGTAATTACAATCAAGGTTGTCAATATCGTTCTGGTTGTCGTTCCGGTTTTTCTATTGGAACAGAACATTTCGGTTTCGGAGCATTTCGGTTTGCTGTTTCGGGGTTGTATTGTTCATATATAATTAATTATATATGTGTGTGAAAAAAATTAAAATATTAATTTAACAGGTATAATTAAAAATCAAGATAAATTAACTTCAAATTATACAATACAAACACAAAGTCAAACAATATAATCTCAAAATTAGAAACATCTCTAAAATTTCAAAATATTATAATAGTAAAATGTTCTAAAATAAAAGAAATATTATGATTTTGAGCCGGAATGGCACGGCCGGAACAGTACCGAGATGTTCCGGCCGGAATTTCCGGAACGGATCAGAATTAAAACCGAGACGAAAACATCACCGTTTCATTCCACCCGAAACGAAATGAAATTAACAAACCTAACTCGTTTAACTTTCAACATTACAACGTCCACTAAAACACCTCCCTAAATTATTCTATTAATTTAATGCCAATTTATTTAAAAAATATCTTATTTTGTCATCAGTCTATCTATATTATCTAATTGTTTTTTTCTTTCTCTATCGCATACAAGTAAAGGAAAAACAGCAACAATGAAATGGTTGAAAAGTACTGTTAATTAATTAGTTATGAGGCATTAATGAGAAGACGGCTGAGTTATCATTGATTGAGGAGGTTAAACCAGAACGCACCGTTTAGGTTGTTGAACATTAATATGGATGGCTGCTATGTTCACCTTATTAATTACCAAGTTAGTCTTAATTAAAGCCAACCATATTTTAGTTAGTTGATGAGAAATTTCTGCATTCATTACTTGCGTGCGCATCTCTGCTTAACTCTAGAGCTTATCTTCATGCGAGAGCATTTAATGTTCGCTTCCCATCGAGCATGTAATGTTTCCCATCATCGATCGATAGATAGATAGATAGAGTGTTTGTTGATATGCTGATGAACAGGATAGAATAGTTTTTTTTTTTTTTTATAGAAAACAATTCTAATTTAATTTAGGGTTTTCGAAGAGATTTTGCAAAATTAGTTAAAAATAACTCAAATATAGTTCTCCAATCAAAAGGTTAACTAAATTAGTGGAGATCAAAATGCTAGTCGAATAAGAAAAACGATTTATTTTTTTTACTTCCTCCCCATTTTCATTATTGTTTTTTTAATAAATTCTGCAACTATAAATTCAATTTATTTTTTGATGTTATCAAAAATGAATCACCGGACGAGTCCCATGCACGTTGTGGTTATCCTTAGCAGAAGTTTCTAAATCATAATTTCTCATGGACTTGTAGTTAATAGAAAACTAAGAGGGTGTGTGGGGGCAGCATTCAAGATTAGATGCATTCAGAGGTGTTTATCACTGCGTTTCAAAAATATCTTTGAAAAAAATTTAAAAAAAATTATTTTTATTTTTTACTCTAAATTTAAAAAAAATAATGTTTTTAGATCATTTTCATGTGCTGATGTTATAAATGATTTTTAAAAAAATATAAAAATATCATTTAGATATATTTCTAAACAAAAAAACACTTTAAAAAATAATTTTAATCGCATTAATAGTCAAATTGAACGCCACAGTGGTAGGTGGAGGGGCATTACATGCTTACGGGCATGCTAGAAAGATAGACAAGTGTAGCAGGAGAAATTAAACCCTAAAAATTCAAGGACGGCCATAAATCCATTTCTGCTGGGTATTCAATTCAATCCTTCGAAGTGGAGAGCTTGTCAGTGCAGGAAACATTTAAAATATCATTAATTAGGGTTCATGCCCCAACAACCAAGTGAGAGGGCGCTCTATTATTTATTATTGTTTGTTGGCACAGCTCAAGATTATCATCACATTTATTAATTCCCAGCTCCTCTTTTTTTTTTTTTCCCTAAATTTTTTTAATCACTCCCTTAATCATCGTCAGTCCTGGCTAATGCGGTGTTTAAGTAAATTCTATGCACACGGCATTTTTTTTTTTTTTATCACAATGAAACTGTTGGGATAGTTTTGATTTAGAAGTTGTTTAGGAGGGGGGTTGTATTGTTGTTTTTTCAAAATTTGTTTTTGTTTTTTTTTTCATTTTAAATAAAATTTTTTGTTCTTTTAAATCATTTTGATGTGCTGATATCAAGAATAATTTAAAAAAAAAATATCATTTTGATGTGTTGATATAAAGAATAATTTTTAAAAAATAAAAAAATATATCATTTTGATGTATTTCTAAATGAAAAGCACTTTCAAAAGCAACCGCCCTCCCAAACAGGCCCTTAATAAACTCTAACATTCAATAACTATAATTGCTCTAAAAATAATCTGGTCATAATTCTAAACCATAGTTCTTATAGAAAATGAATTGTTATTAAAATTCACACAGCTAACATGGAATTCAACTAGTATTTATATTGGGGTTTATAATTTTAAAAGTAAAATAGCTAAGAAAAAAAAAAACCTAAATAGTGTTTTTGTAGTCTAATCCGAGCATGCGTGAGAAATGACGTTGACCGGTTAATTACAACAAGCTGACATCCTACAAAACAAGAATGAAATCATAAAATTTCAACCGGTTCGCTAATCAAATTAAGATTTATTTACGATTTAGTCAACAAACTCGCTTGACATGTTGAAATTTCTTTTTGAAATGATAATCTATACGTCTCATTGTGATTGACATGCTTCCTCTGTCATTGACCATGATAAATATTAATGAGGTTGAGTTAATGCTGTAACCTACAAGTCGTAAGATACCACACTGCATGCAATGCTCAAATCATGCGGACGTTATACACCCATCATCATCCTGTTTGTATCATGAAAACATGCCGTTTCCCGCTTCCTCGTTTGCTGCATATATTATTAGGGTTAGGGCAAAAGGTAATGAACGAGTCCATCCATGGGGAGAAATGTAAGATTACGCAGCAATAATTTGTGGGAAACTAGTAGTGGGCATGGATATAAGGTCTAGAAAAGTGTGACGTGATATCATAAAACTTGTGATTCATACATCAAGTCTCGAGTTAGGGCGTGCATCCCTACAAAAACTTGGGACAATTGAGTTTTATTGGCTCACTTGACCTACAAAATACGTTTTTTAAGATGAGTTTGCTCACATTAAAAAATAAATATGAAGTATAAGCCATTGATTCCGAGTTTATGTGAATGTGGTCAGATCGTTTCATTTCGACGACGTGAATGCATGGAAGATGAAACTCCAAGGGGGAAATTAGTAGTAATTAATATGTTGAAATATTTGTTTTAATTTCGCTACAGGAAAAAAAATGCTATCAATTTGTAAGCAGAACGTGTGGCTGATCATCCCTCATGTGACTGCATTTCAATGGCAAAACGAATGGTACAGTGACTTGGTCCCCATGAATTTCCTTCTTTTTCAGTAAATATTCTTGAATCTTTTGTCATCTACAAGTTAAGTAATTATTAGGGTGTTTAGTTAATTTTAATTACAAAAATTTATGGCTAGAAATTAATATATCATGTAATGAAATGCTACGAGATATATCATCCAATTCTTGTGAGAGTAGACAATAGCCTGCAAAGCAAGTGTAAAGGGCTTTAAACATAATATTTACATCAAGAAAAAAAAAAAACTACATTTGAAAGTTGAAAATAAAAATAAAAAATAAAGCCCTTAAGGGAAGAAGAAGATAAATTAGACATGAAAACTAAGAGGAGTAGAAAATTAGTTCTTTTGATTCTCTAATAACTTTTCAATTTAGTGTTATACACTTTGTATAATCGAATACTAAACTTACATAGCAGTGAAAATTTTAGATTATAAATTCTTCCAATCATTTTTGTTCTAGCTCTGAAAAGTTTCCAATGCAGCAGTAGCAGCACACCTTCGAAATAATAAAAAAAAAATCTTAGATAAATTTTCTGATTTATGTCTACCAATAGTCATAGATGGAATATACATGTTATTATTTATAGATAGATCATGGACTTTCTCATTAATTTATTAGCTAATTTTCTCCTCTCATCAAGGAGAAAATTAGAATATTGATCTTCATGATCAATCTATTGATCTCCATGATCAATTCCCATGATCTATTTTCATGATCATGAGTTTGAATAAACAAGAACATGAGTATGTTATAACAGGCATAATAGTAATTTCTAACATTTAGTTCTAAATTTTATCCCATCCTAACCTAATAGGACCGTCTATGATGATGGTCATGAATTCAACTTAGATTGATCCAATATAATATCATTTCAATATTAAAAAAGATATATCATATTTTTGCCGGTCATTGAGTTGAGGTTGCCGATTCAAAAGGGGATTTTGTGATTTCATTTCATGATCGAGCTAAACAATGAATTTTTCAAGAGTAACTATTAATTTTAACATTTTATAAGAAAATCCAAATGGCCTAAAAGTTTTGTTTGTTAAAAAAAATTACTTATTTCTTTTTTTAAAAAAAAACCGGGTTTCCACCTGTCAACTTGGTATGGTATACGCTATGAATCTAAACTTGTTATTTAAAAAAATAAAAATAAAAAAAGAATTATGCTCACAAAAACATTACTAAGACCATGCACGTACAAATTCTAGCCTAACTCTTTAAAACCACACAATATATACAGGCCTAACTCTTCTCAATCTCTCGAACTTTGAACCTCTAAATTAACGTAGGATCTAGAATAGTTAGTTGTGCGACTTAAAGTTGAGAAATTAAGTCGGCCATGAAATTGGATTTCAGGTAGCGATCATGAGGAGGTTCGTTTTAAATGTTTTGAAAGGGAGAGTTGGATTTTGCGGGCATTAAATTTGCTTCTACTTGCCTCCTTTAATGCTTCGCCTGCCTGCCCAGATCCTCTTAATGGGTTTGGCGGAAGCAATTTAAGAACCCTAGCCTCTTCAGTGGACACGCCTCTCTTGCATGAACAACCCTATCGATCTGTTTCTTTACAAAGTTTTCTTCCTCAATCGATCGGCTCTCGCGCGTCTTATCTCAGCTTCGAAATTTGATTAGAAGATGCAGAGTCAGGTTATGGGACAGACGTGGAAGGGAAGGGCTGGAAATGGAGAGAAAACTTGCGGTGGATATGTACATAAAATGGAGCTCACGGAGCTGTCGCTGGCTCCAACACAAGCGGCTGTTCTCGAAAAGAATAGGAACAGCTCATCATCATCATCAGAATCTGAAAATACCCCTTCCAGGAAGAGGAAGCTCTTCTATGATCCGTTTCAGCTGCTCGAAAATGGAGTTGTACCAGTCCAAGCAAGTGTCGACCTCCATGCTAGAAGCCCGCTACCACTGGACTGGGAACAATGCCTTGATCTTGAAGTATATATCTTTCTTTCTATATTTTGTTTGCTTGCCATGCACGCAGATCGCTGTCTGAATTCTGCTTTAGTGCGCAGTTTTCTGGCTATAAAAATGCTGATATGTCGTAATTTAATGCCTACACATGTCAATAATGAAGTACATCTGCTTTCTTGTCGATCGCTCCATTAGTCTGATATATATTTCCTAATTAAAACTGTGTTTTCTGCAGTCGGGGAGAATATATTATCTGAACAGAAAAACTTTGAGAAAGAGCTGGAGCTGGCCGAAGAACCAGAAGCTAGACCTCGAGCTCAACATGTCAACAATTCCAAACTGTCCTGATCAATGGAGCTCTCCGGAAGAGTCTGATAACAAGAATCATGCCTCAAGCAACAGCAACATGGTAGCTCTGGCTTGTTCAAATTGCCATCTTCTGGTCATCCTCTCCAAATCCTCTCCTTCTTGCCCCAATTGCAAGTATCTCCACTCTTTCCCAGCCCTCCGATCGCCACAGAAAAAGGTCTCCCCCACCAGGTCCCTGAGCACTCTACGCCTCCTGAACTAATGGTCTCAGCACGAGATCGATCGGCACAAATTTTGTATTACTTCTCGCAGAAGTCATAAAATTAACGACGACCCTGTTATCGATGTAGCTATGTATGTGATCAGATCCTGTCTGTGTTCATAAAAGAAACAAATCAAGTAAATAGAATCTAAGCCATGAAAACGTGATTTTCCTGTAAATCTTTCACGTATCCTCTTTAACTCTTCTCTGCACTTGCCAGAACATTTTCTGGATTATTGCGAGTTAAGATCATCTCTACAAAATCTGGGTTTGGTGTCACCTTTCAAGGAAAAATCACTGTTGAGAAGCTGACAGTTTCCAGGGGAAAATGCTGATTCAGTTTCCAAAGCTCATCTCTTACTAGGTGTAGCTAGGGTGTTACTGGCATTCAAGGTCGTCAGCTAGTTAGGTTTATCTCCCGCAGTGTCTCCCACAGAAAATATCTAGGGATTTGCAAGATTGCTGGGCTTCGTGCATGCCCCTATTTAATCCTCTGCTGCCAACTTGTATTGGATTTTAATGCGTCTTCATGTCACATTATCGTTTTGTTTGTATTACATATGTTTTTAAAAGTGTTTTTTTATTTAAAATTATATTAAAATAATATTTTTTTTTATTTTTAAAAAATTATTTTTTACATCAGCACATCAAAATGATAAAAAAAAAAATTATTTAAAATAAATAAAAATAAAAATTTAGTCAAATAACAGTTTGATTGCAGTGTCAAACAGGCACTATAGTTAGATTCATCGGAAGAGAAAATAATTGTCATATATAGCTTAGATAACGTGCTCGTATACAATTCTTTTTTTCTTTTTTTTCAATAGATGAAACCTTCTCTTTTTAATAAATTCGGTAAAATTTTAACTATTTTAAATTTATAAAATAAATAAATCTTAATTTAAATTCAAAATTTACAAAATATATCTTAAATTCTTCATCGCAACGAACTTTGGGACAGTTGGTATACAGTTCATGCTCTCAATAAATTTTTTTTTTTATTCTACAAAAAAATCATAGGGTAAAAAATGTAAGACGTAGATCCAGCACTCTTTACAAATATACAAAATATTGCGGATCTATATATAGTTTTTTTTTATTAATTTATTTTAGTCTTTAAAGTTTTATATTAAATTATTTAATCTTAATTCAAGACTAATTATTTTAGAATTTTTAATCAGAAAATATGAATAAAAAAGCTTTAATATGTTTTTTAAAAATAATTTTAATTTTATGTTTCAATTAATATCGTTTATATATGATTTTTTTATTTAATTTATTTGGATATAGATTCTTATAAAATTATTTTGTGTTTAAAACAACTTTTCAGATTTTTTTTATTTTTTTTTTACTATTTTGTATAAATTATTTTTGAAAATAAAAAATATTTATTCTAAGATAATTTTTCTAATACTTGCAACTTGACCTAATATATATATATATATATATATATATATATATATATATATATATAGTAATTAACAAAACTTAGCCAACACAGCTAAGCTAAGTATCTTGTTTTATGAAATTAAATATCTTGGTATATAGCTATTTCTTGATTTTTGTAATTTTATTTGTAATTATTATTTTTAATTTATTAGTACATATAACTTTTAATTTATTTCATTAAATGTATGCATAATTTTTTTTTATCTATACTTGAAAAATTATTAATTATAAAAATACATAAAAAACACCCAGCAAATATAATAATTGTTTTTTTTATAAAATAAAAATATCTGATGACCGTTTCACATAACTGGTTAGCTTATTGATTAATAATTAGTTGACGAAACAATTTTCACTTTTTGTGCATCAATTCAACAGGCACCAATGAACAAGCAGGTCAGCTTTTCAAAGAGAGAAATTAGAAAAGACTTTCGTTGCAGTATCGGCCAACAAATATGCGTCCGTGCAAACCCAAACTCTCTCTTTGTCATGTTTGGTGCTGTTTAATTTGACGATCTTCACAGCATTTCAGAGAAACCCGCTTTCCTTTCCAAAGAATAAAGCCTGAAACTTGAGAGGCAATAGCAATGTTGATTTCCTCAACGGTGAACAGTTTGCGAATAAGTACGATAATATTGGGTTTTTCAAATCTATCCGTGGTGGTTGTTGGTGGGGTTCTTTTGTTTCTTGTGTTTCCTGGTTGTGACCTTCAGAGAATAACTATTCCTGTTGCAATGGTGTCTTTGGCTGCTGCTTTCAAAATATTTGCCATGTTTAAGTCTGGGATTGCTCAAAAGGCCACTGCCTTTTCCATTCTTGATTCTCCTCTTGATTCTTCTGCTGTCGACTCCATCAATCGCCTTCGAAGACGGGTATATGCTCAGCTCTCTCCTTTTTAGAAAAAAAAATAGGTGTCTTTTGTAGGATTTAACTGATTTTTTGAAAATTAGAATTCTTGTTTGTTGAGCTTATTTCAGCCGAGTCTTTTGCATTAGTTTTGACTGGGTTTTCAGAACGTGTTATGTTCAGTTGGTTGCAATATTTTGATGGTTGGTTTACTGAATTTGGATGGTTTTAGAAATGGCTTGTCTTTCTCGCCTTTTTTGACTGAATTTGTACATAGAGGATTACTATGTTTAAGAGCTGGATACCAAGGATGCATGTTAAACTCTTTATGTTTTACTTTTGGTTCCTTAGGTAGATAGCATACGGATGGGTGGAAACATGCTTCTTTGGGTTAGTGTTTGAAATGTGCATTTAATCTTTACAGTTATTTTTGTCAAAACTTTCAGGTCAGATTAGGTGAACAATATAATAATTGGAATGGAACTATATGGATTTTCTGTGCAAAGCTGAAACTGGCTGAAAAAATATGTGAAACATTAGCTTTAGGTTTCTCCTCTTTGCAAAGAGGTAAGAGGTTAAAGAAAAATAAACCAGAGAAGACTAGTTTGCTTGAGCTAATCTGGTTACATGAGCTACTGCCCACGATTGGACCAGTGGCAATTTCCTTCTGAAAAACATTGCATGTGATGTGTTCTTAGAGTGGTGAGAACAATGAATTTGTTTTCTTCAACTGTTTTGTTACTTGGAGCGCATGCAATGGGCTTTTTAATATTTTGGTGAGAATTTCCTGTTAAATTTCCTTCTGTGATTTAGGGAGGAAAAGGATAGCAAGCTTTTCCTTTTAATAAACAGAAACAATGAAATGATTTAAGTCTTAAGTATTGACTTTTGGAAAAATGGGATTTAGTTATTTTTGGTTTCTTTGTAAATTGTTCAAAGCATATTCTTCAGCTAGTTTCAAGTATTGGTAGTATTAGTAACACTGTTATGATGCAAAATTATAGGGAATGTGCTGGAACATTTTATTTTGACCTTACAAGCACACGTTAGTATATTTTGCTAGTTTCCTTTGCTTTTCACCTCAATTTAATAATTATTTTGCTCGCTAAACAGCTGAGGTACAGAACATGGCTTTGGTGGAGTCGTTTTGGATTGGTAATGACTCTGCTGCAAGTTTCAACTGCAATTTACCTTGTTTTTAATGTGGCTAAATTTATCTCTCATGATGGGAAATCAAGTGAATGTCAACAAGGTAAAATGAGTTAGTTTGTTTTTAATATTCTATAGTATTTATTATCTTTTGTGAATAATCGATTTGCATCAGTAGCAATTGTTTCTGCTTTATCTGATCATTACTGTCACTGTACTTCCACCTGTTAAGTATCCAAAATCAACAGTTTGAAATCTAGATTTTCTTGTTCATGTATCTGCAGTAGGAGGTGTTGAAAACTCTGATTTTATACAAACTCAAGATGGGAAATGCAATCTAGAGTGAAACAGAGATTAATGGATCAGGCATTCCAAAATGAGATTGGCTGATAAAGAGAGAAGCCATCTAGATAACTGTTAACTTGAATTACAAGGCCTAAAGTATAAAAAAAACAACCAAGGCAATTTTTTATAGGCCATGTTAGTTTGGCTAAAAATTGGGGAATAATTCATTAAATGCAGCAATAAATTTTGAAGACCCCCATGCACTATTCTCTCCAAACTTGGAGGTAATTCTTTTATCTGCACTTTTGCATGAGTAATGCATAAACTAGTAATAGTGTGTTGACTGCTACCTTGCAATGGAATTTTACAGTTGATAACTACAGCGTTTTGAGCCTGTGTTGGAATTGTTCATGTACGCAGGTGGCACATTATAGGATTTGATGTTGTGAAGAGGCATTAATTTAGTCGAGGATATAGATATTTGGTCCGACCATCATTAAACCATTTAGCTATGCTAATTTTTGAGTTGTCTTATTATGCTAAAATTTCTAGTATAGATCATTTTGTGTTTATTTCAATTTATCATTGTTGACAGTTTCTATTTCATTTGGATTCTGTTTCCATTTAGTTGGAGCTTCTTGGCTATAATTGCACCTATGACTTCATTTTCATTAGCCTTTTTGATGGCAAAATTGAACTTTTGGAGTTCTCTTGCAGATCCAAGGGTTTAGCCTAGTAGATACTAGAGTTCATTTCTCATAAACAAGTTTAATGACTCTTTGTTTCTGTTCTCCTGCAAAAAATTGAGTTCTTTCAAAAAATGTTTCTCATGCAGGGACAACCTCAAATGATAACAAATGGAAGACAAAACTACTCATTTCATTTGTTATCACAGTCTTTACTATTCCACTAATCCATATTTTTGTGGGACCTGCGGTCCTAAGATGGAGGTCTTTTTATCAAACCCAAGATGATGTATGGAAGGCGCACTATCAGGAGGTGTTTGACCATGGAATTCGTGAGGCTTTGTGCTGTTTGGGGCGTGTCAAATACATGTATCTTTCTCTGCATTGGATTAACCTCTGAGATTTGAATTTTCATCAACTATCTGATAATCAACTTCTTTCTATAATTCCTCTAGGCGGGTGTCTAAGGAAGATGAAGTTTACTCAGTAGCACGATTATTGGGTGATCTTGTTGCCTATCGTGCATCAGGCACTGGACATTTAGAACTTCTGGCAGGTTTGTTTTCTTCTCATGCAGTTGCATGTTGCATATTGAGTTGTTGGTGCTCTATAATCTCCGTCTTAATACGAAGGCATGCTTCCTCTTCTAAAAGGGTTAGCAATTTGAGAGCTAGAGATCTTAATTAAGATGGATCCTAGATACTTATTAAATCAATCTTTAGTTCATCAGTGGGACATGACGAACTTTGACTTGATTTGCTCATGCTTCTTCTCTTATTTTTTCTTTCTTCTCTTGGTTTTGTATGTAGTATTGTTCAAATCTATACTTTGAACAAGTCAAAGTGCATCACCATGGGACATGAGTGGTACATGACTGTGAAGCACTTTGATTTGCACAAGCTTTTTCTCTTCTCTTGTCTTTCCTCTCTTGGTTTTGTATGTAGTATTGTCAAAACTATACTTTCCCATGATGTCTTCAAATTTACTCTAGGAGCACCCACTGGGGCACTATATTCTGACAGAAATTGAGCCATATATATGAAATTAAATCTCAGCTTAAAGATTTAGGAAATTAAAGAATGAATACAAGAAAGATGGCAGTAAATTGGTAATTTGACCATATGTCTAAATGTCAGTGGAAGTTGTACCAAGTGGTCGGTCCTCCTGGAGTACTGAATTTTTTTCTTGCCACCTGTGTTCTCTATCAGATCTAAATCTTTGATTTATTTGTTTGTTCCTACAAATTTTTTTACTGCCAATAATTGACTTTGTTAGTCATAACAAGAAAATCCCACTCTTTAATTGGGCTATTAGAAATGGTACTGGACTGCAGCCTTGTACCATCACACTGGCTTTTTTCTTTGCATTTAGTTAAATTATGTTTTGGAAGAGAAACTGTATTAAAATCATAAAAAGAGTCTAATCAATAGAAAGGAAAAGAAATAGCTCTCTCTTTAAAATATTAATGGGACCAGTTATTCTAAAAGCTCAAATCATTGGACATATAAATAGGGATACTGCAGAGTTACTGATGCTGAGATTCTAAAACCAGATTGTTTTTTATTAGAAGATGCATGTTCTTAACATCGAGACACACACCACTCACATTCCCATATACATGTTCTTCAAATTCTGAATAGTCTTTCATGTCTTACCTTTTCTGTTTTTCACTAACTACTTGAATATACTTATTTCAAGGGCATTAGAAATGCTTAAATCAATGAGTTATGACTCCATCGCAGTCATAATTAATCATGACAAGAAGATCTTATTTGTTTGTGTAAGGGGCTGCACTTGAGAGGGGGTGTTGAATTGGTATTCCCACACCAGTTTTATAAGGGGCTTGATATTGGCTTACATATTGAATGGAGAATGCTTTGCACACTAATTTTTTTTACAAACAAACATGGTGTCCAATGAGGCTTCCAGACATGCACCTTGTCATTGCCCTGTTATGGAAGCTATGACATTTTTGTGTTTTTATAACCTATGGATTTGATGCATGAGCATACATCTTGATTTTTTTTCCACGTGTGTTTATGGCTTGTTTTGTAAGAGTGGCATTACTCATACTGATAGGTGATCTTGATGGATAAAGTTTTGCAAAAACTCTTGGTTTGTTAATTTGGTTTTGTAAGAATGGCATTAATCATTAGTCCAAGCTGGTTTGTGGACCCGTCATGAAACATTTGTTTTTCTGGGTAAGTAGAGCTTGGTTGTTTCTCTAGGACTTGTGTCTGCCTGGCTTGATTAGTGAGTGAATCCCACATGAGTCACGTTTTCATTTTAATATTTATGCACCACAAATGAGCCCTAAAGCTATTTAACTTCTCCATTTGCTGCTGCTGCCTGCTATCATCTAACTTGTTCATTCGCATTTCATTATAAGAAAAGGAAAGCTCAGTTCTTTGGTGTAGATTGTTGCCTAAACCCTGAAGTCTCTGTCTATTTTTTTTTTTGTTCTCTAATATCCTTTCGTTAATCTATACCTTAAATATGGTACACTATCTCTGCAGGTCTAGCTTTGTTGCAGAGGCATAGCGAATCCCCTAAATCTCATGATGGATTGGTAGAAGCACCTAGAGAAACGATTCAGGAGGCCTTTGCTTTTCATGAATTTGCTGAAGCTGCATACACTGTATTGTGATTCAACTTTCTAATTAATTTTAAATCATGCTTTCTTTTTCTGTCCTTGTTTTCAATTTTGTGAAGACTTCTCTGGCAAATTTTGTAATGCTATGTATTTCAGGGTCCATTGCTTGATTTGGGAAGACATACTGTTTTTTTTCCTTGTGCATGGCTCTACAGGCAAGGGATTTTGGCTCCATGGACTCGTAACAGGTCATTTATTCATAGATATCTCGTTTAATGTATGTATATCAATATGACATACATCTACATTATATCAATGAAAATTTCTGGAACTTTTTTCTTTTTTTGTTTGATTTTGTTTTATGGATCAAAACATTAATATGCATGCAAGGAATTGTTTGTGTGAGAGAGGTTACATGCCTTTTCACACCCATGGATTTTTTCTTGTTGTTTCCCTTAAAGAAACCTAGGCTTGAAAGAAAGGAATAGTCCTCCTCCTAGTTTCCCGTAAACAAACCCAGGCTTGAATGAAAGGGATAGTACTCCTTTCCTTGCTCCCAATCATACGTGGGAGATTGTGGACTGAACCTGCTGTAAGAAAAGCAACTCATACCTTGGGCGATCCTTGGAATTTTAGCCTTGCATGTTATGAATTCTGGTTTTCCAGTTGATTATTATTTATCGCAATGTCCTTACATTTCCTTTTTGTACATAAATGAAGAAGAATGTTGATATTTCCCACCGATTTAGATGGCGACTAATAAGAGAAATCACATGACACGTGTAGCTTTGCAAATGTAAACTGTTATAATGGGACTAGGCAAGTAATCCATACATACAGACATGCAAATAGTCATGTGGCCTTATGGAAATCACATTGTATGCCATCGTATGTGCAAGGGCAAGAGATTATTCCATTATCAGATTGGTCATACATGAATGTCTTTTCTTCTCTCAGGCGGCCCTCTCTCTCTGGAGATAATTGGTGGCGGGGTCATGCAGCAGCCTTTTTAAAATATACTAATTTACCCCCAGAAGCTCTTCGATGTGGTCGTGTTTGTCAGGTGAAATTCATATTTCTTATCCCAACTCTAATAGAAAATTTGTTAAGACATGGTTTGTTATGTTAGGTGGCAGGAAATTGAGAATGCAAGCATTAATGTGTTTGGTTTGTCCTTGGAATCCAACTTTCCTGAAAATTATATTCCAAACCCTCTTAACACCCCTCTGAAAATTATATATTGTTCTTCACACTAAGTTGCTTTTTTATTTCTAATTTATTTTTCCTTATAATTTGCATACCAGTTCACATATATCAATTTTTATATGATTAGTTCAATTTCATGAAAAAGTTTTTTGCATGTTCATGTATACTTTTTCCCCTTTAAAAATACAATTAGCTTCACCATTGCACTTGATAATTCAATAAACCATAATGATAGAAAGGGTATGATTGTAATTTATGCCAAGTATCTTTAGGGTATCCAATGAAAAAACAATTTTTTCCTTGAAGTTCTCAAATTCCCATCCAAATGCGAAATTTCATATCTCAAGGATATGTGTTGTGTCACATTCCTGGGAGGGATTCTAGAGGAAAAAGTCAGAACTTGTGAACCAAATGCTACCTTAAAGTCATTTTGTGTTCCAAATTCAATGTAAGCAGTGCTGGATTTAGTGTTGCACCCAAACCAAGTATTTCAATGATTCAACATTTTCCATATTTGAACTCTTAACATATTTAACCCACAAATACAGAGTAGTTTAATATGGCTTACATGGAAGCTTGTTCAAAATGGTTTATGTATAACAGCATAAGATATATGTTAAGTACCTGATGTAGGGCAACTTTGGATTAGTGCCCCATAAAGGATATGGTAAGCTAGGTTTTGAGAATTAGTGATTTAGGAAATTAAGATTTTACTACTGGAGTGAATAGCAATCGAGGATGTAGCAAGAAAAAAATAGAAGAAAGTAAGAGGAAACTATTGCTTAAAGAAAAGGGAAGAGAGCAAATGGTGTAGGCCACAACCTTAAACTAGACCAAAATTCATACTTCCAGTATCAAAATCCTTCCTATGACATAGAATAAGCGCTCCGTTTATAGGTAGTTAGGTACCAAAAGCTCTAATAGTACAAAACTAAATAGTTATAAGATTCCTAAGCAAGACAAATTCCTAAATGGACTAAGTTTACAAGATAAACTAGAATATAGAGAATTGAAAGTCAAAATGAGGTAAATTTTAAACTTCTCTCTCTTTGGTGGCTACCTCATTCTACCAATGGTTAGAAAAAACTCGATCTTGAGTTTTGAAGTGTTATGATATAAAGCTTCTCACACTTGGAACATGCAAAATGTGGAACCATGGAGTTTTCTTGAATTGATCTCATCTTTACTAAATAATTACAAGACCTTGAAACAAATCGAAATTCAAATGTTTTTAGGTATTATAAAATCGACAAGAGACAAAATTGTATTGTGCTCTCACTATCAATAATGTACTTATCTTTTAGCTTTTCCACTTCCATTGTATTCATCATAGTTTGTTCCTCTATTGAATAGTGTCTCCATCAACGTTATTAACTTCACCTCCTGGTGCTTGCACATGTTACTCTAGTTGTGGCTTTTTTGGATTTGATGTTGCTGCAACTCTCCTTTCTTCACATTCTTCATGACATACTGATTGCTTTGATCCCTCTTGGTAGTAACCTAGTTTCCCTAAAGTCTTGTCAATATTGCAATTGCTTCAGCAGTTGATTTGTGATTGTTGTTTGAAGGGGCTTCTCTTTCTTGACTAAAGTTTCATATTCTCTGTTGTTATATAAAAAAAAAAGTCCTATTCTGAACATCTATTGTAGATATTTTTCCTTTAAAGCAAAGCATAGCTGAAAAGGCACTCGATTCATGCTGATATTTTCCAAACAAACCATAAAGACAAAGTTGATGGAGCATATCCATTGTGATAGGATATGGTACTTGATTCACTTAGACTAATAAAATAGCATTGGATCGAATGAGCAGTTTGTCATGAGATATCATAGCATGATTATTGCCTACATAGTTGGTCATAAGATTTCCACCCATAGCATTCATTGACTTGAGAATACTTATTGTTATATGCAAAACTTTCTTTTGAAAAAAGCAAATTACATATGCTTTATAGGAGAGAAATAAAAAGAGGGGGATCACTTTAGGTCTTATACCAATTCATGTAAGGCAACTGGAGACCCACTAAGTATTTAAGGTGAGTTAGGTTCAGAGTAGGAATTTAGGATTAGGGTTTTTACTCTTATCAAGAGAGAAATAGAGGAAAATAGTGCTGAGAGAAAGATGTACATCACCTTCTCCCATCTTTCTCGACTTTATAAGGCTCCAAGTTCAAGGTTTTGCATTTTGCGAAGTGGTAATTTTCTTGGGATTTTATATTACGTAGAAACTAAGGATCTTCTTTTGTTAGTTCTCTTACTCTTTGAAGACACAAGGATGAAGGGCATGGCCATTTTTCATTTTACTATTTTTCTTTTATTATTTTTATTTGAAAGCCAAGGTTCCATCTAATGCTTAAGGCTTATGTGCGGTCAGTGTTCATCATGTAAAATGTCAATGAATTACTGAGGTGTAAAATAATCATTAAATTTTAGAAAACCCTCTACATTGAAGGATTTCTATGCTGCATACAAATAATGCAAGGACTTCAGCATGAAATTATTAAAAGATGCAAGAGAGATTGCTTATTCCTAATGATTTACAATCATTGATGATATATGAATAGATGACAATCTCCACACTTTTGCACTGTAAGGAATGCTAAATATCGATTTCCTTCAGCATTTTATAATTTCACATCTTTTTTTCAGGAAAAATGTGAAGCTGCATACTTCGTTGTGGTTCTACACCATCTAAGATCTGTAGTGATCTCTGTACGAGGAACTGAGACCCCTGAAGACCTCATAACAGATGGTTTGGGCAGAGAATGCCTCCTTTCTAGAGAAGACTTGGATGGGTTGATAAAGCATGTTCTCTCTCTCTCTCTCTCTCTCTCTCTCTCTCTCTCTCTCTCTCTCTCTCTCTCTCATTCAATCACTCACTCCACACTCACACACACGAATCAATGCCTGTGTGATAATTGTCTAGAAAGCATGAATTTCACCATACTAATGCCACACTGGTTAATCAATTGTATTGTGCAAAACTAGGTTTTGGTTATTTATGCTATTCTAAGCTTCTATTTATTGTGAGTGCACTGCTGGAATTTTAAGTTTTTGCATCATTGTTTTACCGTACCTATCAGTATCTTTCCTTCTTAGGGTAAATCCCCTGAATCTCTTTGTCTACCACAAGAAGAATCTATCTCCTGCTAATAGTACTCTCTTAATTGTTTGGTTGATATTTGTTAATTGAACTGATGTCTTCATTTTTATTATGGCTTTTGGGCCCAACTCCACAAATTGTTTCTGGTCTGAAACTTTCTTTTCCGCTTCTTTACAGTAGCAGCCATATTTGCCCTGATGTGAAGCGAAGTGTGGAATCATCTTTTCCACACTATGGGCACTCAGGCATAGTTGAGGCTGCACGTGATCTTTATGTGCAACTTGAAGGAAATCTTGCAAATAAGGGTAATCATGATCTCTTTTTGCTTCACGACACAGCTTTTTTTCATAAATTTTAAACCAGTCCTTTTGACCAAATTGTCCTAAAACAAATCCCATCGCACTCATGCATCTATTGTTCTCTGTTGTCCTAGCCAGGCCCTTCAGTTTTGTAGAAGTACCTGGTCACAATTCAAGTAATGGAAAATTTCCTGGACTTGAATTTTCATAGGGTTGATGTGTCATAAGCACTCAAATATTTCATAGAGTTAAGTTACGAATGTCAATTAATTTCTATGATATGCAAACCTGTGTGATTTTTGTTCATTTTTTCCCCTTTTTATTACTCATATGTGCCTTGATTATCAATAAAATAGCAGTTGAATGACTAAAATTTAATCGTACATTCTCACCAGAAAATTTGCAACATAAAGCTTCATGAAGTTTATATCCGTTGTAAAGCTGATAGTGGAAAAATATTAATCATTGGTAAACATCAAGCTTCACCTATTGTAATGTTTTCAGATAGCTTTTGAGATTATTGAATCTAAATTTTCTTGGTATCTCTACTGGTTGACTTCCTCTCTCTTATCTTTCCTCTCCTCACCTCCCATCTTCTCTCTTTCTCAATCTTTTTTTTTTGAATGGGTAATCCAGACCCGCTGGGGCCTGACTAATCCCATGGCCCAACTGTACCGCGGCAAGCTAGAGGAACCATTTAATTCATGGGCTTCGCCCAAGTCCGCTGGCCCAAAGGAGTTGTTTGCACCTGGTGGGATTCGAACCTGAGACGTGGAAGGAGCACACTCCCCTATCCCAGGCCTCCTACCGCCAGGCCAACCCCCTTGGGTTCTCTTTCTCAATCTTTTACTCAATCAACTTCAAAATGCCTTTTTTCCCCACAATTTTAGTGAGGTCAAATGATCTTACCTGCCCATATTTTTGTTCTTGTTTATTTATTTGCGCGGAAGGTGGGCTGCTCTTCTGGTTGTGGACCTTTGTTATCCCCAGTAACCTTAATATATGTCTGTTTTAATCTATTTGCAACTTGTATGGAGATACAGAATCGAAAAGCAGCTCTGGCGTCCTTTCCTCATTGCTGGGAGCTGGATGTGAGTGTGATGGATATAGTCTGCGCATAGTTGGCCATTCCCTAGGAGGTGCAATTGCTGCTTTGCTAGGACTGAGGGTATGTTTTCTTACACGAAGCAATTTGATTGTCTTCTATACTTTCAAGATGTGGGTGTAAACTTAAAAGCAATTTGATTATCTTCTACGTGTTAAGAAATGTGCGGTGATCCTCTGCTAAACTATGGCATTTTTCTTCATGCGATGTGCAATGATCACTATTTGCTATTACCAGGTTTTTTGCTAAATCATCTCTATCATGGATCCAAAGAAAATATTAGCACCCACCTTTTTTGTTGAATTGGAACCTCTTATTCCATTGGGTGAGGGACTAAGGGTGTGTTTGGCATTGCTTTTGCTTTTGCGATTGAGGTTGAAAAAAAGCAATTTAAAAAAAAACGCTTTTACTGTGGTTCAAAATAAGCAGTGAAGTGTTTGGTTAAAACTGTGGTTGAGTTGGAGGTTGAAAAAAAAGCAGTTTTGGTTGTTTGGTTACCAAGCTTTTTATATTGCTTTTAACTTGTGAAATTACTTTAAAGGGTATATATTTATATGTATATAATTTTTTTAAATATTGTAAATTTAATAATTATAATAATATAATGTAATTAATAATTCATGAAAAAACAAATATATATTTAAACATTTTTTTGATTTTTTTTAAATCTATATTTAAAAAAAAAATTGCTGGGCCAAGGGCAGCCCAACTTTAATGGACTTGGGCTGGGCCGAGTGCAGCCCAGCCCAAGTCCAGCTTCAATAACAAATTGAAGTGAAACGGTGCGCTGCACTGTGCGTCTTCTTCGCGACAGTGCAGCGCACCTGTTCACGTGAATTATTTCACGTGCACAGTGGCTTCCGACCGACCACTACGAGAGCTTCAACGGAGGATACCTACGGGTAGAGGAGGCCGAGGTGGTTCTTCCTGTGGTGGTGGCGTGTGAAATGGTGGCCTGTGGTGGCCGGAGGCAGTGTTAGAAGTTCTCGGTACTGTTCACCGACCACGACGAGAGCTTCAACGGAGAATAATTACGGGTAGAGGAGGCCGAGGTGGTTCTTCCTGTGGTGGTTTCATCGTAAATGGTGGCCTATGGTGGCCGGAGTTGGCGTTGGAAGCTCTCGGCTTCCTTGGCTATTCTGTTTCGGGCACAGAGAGAGAGAGAGAGAGAGGGAGGGAGAGAGAGAGCATGTAAAATTATCGAACATGGCAGCTGCACATTCGCATGTAAAATTCTCACATTTTGCATGTAAAATTCTCATAGTTTTGCATTCTCATTTGCATCAGTTTTGCATTCTCATTTGCATGTAAAATGGATTTGTATCGTGGTTTCAATAAGCATGAATCGCACCCGAAAAAGCATCAATTTCCAACTTTTTTTGAATCGGCGTTTTGTACATAATATGGTGGGTCCCACACAAAAAAAAGTGCTTATTTTTGCTAACCAAACACCAAACTGTGGTGCGATCTGCGAATCGCAGATCGCACCACAATGCCAAACATGTACTAAAACATGCGAGGAAACATGGTTGTACTTCCACACTCTTCCAATACCAAGTTGTTTTTTATCACATTGGAAAATTGTTTATTTATTCATTTTTATGAAAAAACTAGTTTATATGTTCACTTTATCTTTTTCATGTACCAGCTATATCACCAGTTCCCATCTTTACATGTCTATGCATATGGACCCCTTCCATGTGTGGATTTGGTCATAGCAGAGGCATGTTCAGAGTTTGTTACAAGGTAATTAATTGCCCTCCATCCATCAGAAGCTTCAAAGCAAGTTTTCACCATTTTTCTTTCATCAAATGTTTCTGTTGTAAGTTTTGAGCTTTCTGCAGCGTTGTACACAACAATGAATTCTCTGCACGGCTTTCAGTTGGATCGGTCCTACGGCTTCGTGCTGCTGCAATTGTAGCACTCGCACATGATTCCAAGACTGATACAGCCTTGATTTTTAGGCTAGCTCGTCAATTTCTCTTTGTGAGCAAGAATCAAAGGGAGAGGATTGAGGTAGCTGATCCATCAGAGCTGCATTCTGTGGCCGAAACAGTAGATGAATTGGATCACATAGTGTATGTGGGTTAGTATTGATTATCCAGCTCACCATAATGAAGAATGCTCGCACTTTTTTATGTAAGCGTTCAAGAGTTTGTTCTACTGAAAGAATTTTCTTGCTGCAGGAAGCAACAACGAGGATCAAAGTTATTCTCTCTGGAAAGAATCAGACGAGACAAATAGTGGCTGTGATACAATTGATGACAATTGTGAAAATCCATTTTATGATAACACTTCTGTCATAAATTCATTGGACGATCCCATATCACAATTTTTGGAAACTGTCCCTAGATCTGAAAATGGATCTGCAGGGGATCGTGCGGAGATGTTTCTACCAGGTCTTGTGATTCATATGGTACCCCAACAAAGGCACACCAGTATGCCATTATGGAAGGGCTGGAGATTTCAAGAGAGTGTACGGAATTATAAAGCTTATATAGCGAACAGAGATGTCTTTAAAGATATTGTTGTGTCACCAAATATGTTCCTTGATCATCTACCTTGGAGGTATGCCCACTGTATCTTTGTTTTTAAAATATTTGTTCGTGGAAAGATTGAAGTATATGCTCTTGACCAAATCAAGTCTTTTCAGATGTCACAATGCCATGAGAAAGGTGTTGGAATCTCAAAACGACAAAGGCATGCTTGACGTATCTCAAATCATGTGAGTTACATACATTCACTGTAGTGACATGAAGATGCAATTCTCTTTTATGACCTTGACTGCATTCATTTGTTCTTCTGCCATTCTGGGCTGGAGCTCCATGTCTGATATCTAGGTGCGTAAGCTAACTGAAAGATACAACCAAGATCTACGAGTGAGTCTGCATGAACTAGACCCTGGACTTGGAAATATATAGCCAAGATCTACTATCATGGTTAATTTGTACAGCAGAGGTTGCTCTTGATTCCAATTTTCATAATCAAGCTGCAGTCACTCGACAGAAAATTGTTAACATATGATAATCTTCACCTGTTCCTTGCAAGAGGAGCATTGCTACTGTTAAATTGGATAGCAGATGCTGTTTAGCTTTCTAAATTCCAATTCAAACTCTTAACAATGTAACCATTCTACAAATGATTAAACCAAAGTATGGTTACATACAAACTAAGCTTAGAAGCTGTTATGTATGGATGAACAAGCAGTAGGTGTTGTCTTAACACATTGATGGATTGTTCCGGCAATGAAAAAGTATTCCCTCGTCAATATGTTTGATTTTTATTTATTTATTGTAAAATTCGGTTATTCACAGCATTGCTCGGAAAAGTGTTTTCCAAAACAGATCGTCACTAGATAACAATGCCGCCTGCACTCGACACATCTCTCTCTGTTTCTTTAATCTTTTGCAGTTTCCATGTGCAATAGAAATAACTTGCGTCATGCATGTATTCTTCGATATGTGCACCCCACCAAATAAGTTGCTCTGGTTGCATCTCTTACTTTATTTATATATACATAGTACTGTCTTGAAATATGATGGCTCAGGTCAGAAAGATCGAAGATCATGATGAGACGCAGAGCCTATTGGATATTTGTTATTGTAATGCTTTTAGAGCATAGCTTTTCGCTATTTGTCTGAACATTTGTTCAGTTAACGTCGCGAACCTGACTTTTTAAAAGAAAATCGTTAAAATCGTTTTGCTTTCGATTATCCCTTGCTTTAAGGAAAAGCAAAGCAGTATATCATCACTCCTTTCCCATGAAAATTAAAAATAAAAAACAGAGATTGGCATTATCGACACCCTTTTCGTCTACTTCCTTTTCATCTTTTATATATATATATATATATATAGTGACTGTTAATGTCAAGGCACAGTAGAAAACACTAGGCTATGCTGGGCCAAGGTCTATAATTGCTTAGGTTTTAGATTTACTTGTCAATCTAAGGTGGTCCTCTCCACTCTTCTATTAATGAAAATCACTTTTTTATATATATATATATAAAATAAAAAATAAAAAGCTGTCATTTCCATTGCATATGCATCTTCTTTGGCCATTAACCAATATAGAGGGGGGGATTTCACTGGCTACTCGATGGAAATTTACAATTTAATTAGAAAAGTAATTTAAAATGTGTCCTGGATTTCATGACTTCACCCCCCAAATTCAGTGTAAGAAATTTCTTGATTTTCTTGTCGGGGTTTCAGATAAGATAAAAAAAAAAAAAAAAAAAAACGTTTAAGATGTTTTCCCACCCCGCAAGTGACTCCCCAGCCATGGAGTCAGAAAATGGACAAACCGAGTGGAGCAGGGATGCTTCCTTAGTGGTTGAGATGTGGGGCATGGGTGTGCAATTTCATCTACATAATTCAAGTCATAAAATCTTTGCTCTCCTGGATGAACGTCATAGAATCTTTTTCATTCACTCGTAGTAAGAAAAATGTTAAGAAAAATCCAAATTCAGAGCATCAGAATCTAACGTGATCCATCCATGATTGAGAGATGAACACCCTTAATTTAATGTAGTGTTTCACTTCATTGTGATCATGTTTGGGATGTACATCTCAACAATATTTTGTAAGTGAGAAATGGAACATTAACTATAAAATAAAAGGTGTAAGCCTTTCACTATAGCTGTCTGCATTGTTCACACATACTCAGTTGACTATTCATTGCTATAGTAAAATTATCATTTTGATCCCAGGATCAAAAAAATTTAACCCCGAACCAAGGGACATGGATGGTATTTTCGGATTTATTGCACAGTAAAACGACACAATTAGCCCCCCTAAACGACAAAAACATACACCTGGAACCGGGGGTATTTCTGAATCTTCACCCCCGTTTTTTCATAGATATCGTTGGGTACAGGAGCATACTTTTGGTTTTTATTTTTGAATTTTTGTCATTTTATTTTTTATTGGGGTTTTATTTTTATTTCGTTCAATTTAGAAATTTTAATTTATGTTGGTGATCATTTTAAAATTAATATTGCTCCATTTTTCTCTTTGTTCTTTTTTTTTGTTTTTTGTTTTTATTTTTTCTAATTTTTGGATTAGATGATTTTATGATTTTATTGTTTGCATAATAATAATAATAATAATAATAATAATAATAATTTTAGTGATTATTTTTATATTGTTTTTTGGACAAAATATTTTACTTTTTAAAAAATTCTTTGGGGGTAATTTAATGATTTTCACTGTTTAGGCAGTAATGTTAATAATAATTTTAATTGTTATAGTAATGATAATGACAGTAACGTGGGGATGGATTTTCAACTTATGTTTTTTTTTCTTTTTGGAGATAGAAAATCAACTACTTATTTTTGTTATTTGATTAATGTAGGTTCTTTCATAATTTATATTTTGTTTGTTGTGTTTACTTTAAATTAAATTATAAAATGAACTAATCTTAATACAATGTATTCAATAATTTAGATATCCAAATCTTATTGCTTTTTTTAATGATAATGATAATTTTATACTGATTATTTCATTGAAACCTACTAAACAAATAAATTTATATCTATTTAAAATTCATATATTTTATAGAAAACTTGCACTTCACAAGATTTCTATAAATTTATTATTTTGCCCAAATTTATATTATAATAAAAAAATCACACATAATTAGTATTTTTTGCCTTGAAAAAAATATGGTCCCGGCCGCGACGAGGCGCGAGTGCCATGGCTAGTACATATACAAATGTCGGGGTGGCAGGTGGGTTTTCTTTTTATAAAAAACAAATAGCACAATAAACTTAAAGTTGACAAAATAATATTATTTGAAAAATATTTGATGAACACATTTCAACATTGTTGATATTTAGTAAATATAACTATTAAAAAGCGCAACAAGGTAACAACATATTTTAAAAGCATCACATGTTTAAATGTCAAGCTTCCGAAATGCAATAGCTTAAGATGTTGTGCTTTTCAGTAGCACTTCTTAAGCAAAACATCAATTTGAATTTAAACCCAAATAAAAAAAACATATAGAACATACATATTCATTGTTAAATGAGATAATACCAACACTATTAGACGTGGTGAATTTTCTTATAGTGTCTATTAATGGATGAACTATCATTTTCTTTTCTGTTTTTTTTTTATTCGAGGAAACTCCACCTCTCTTTAGTAACTCTTTGTGGGCTCGGGTTAAACGAGCAAAATCCCGGTTGTCCCAGACTTTTATGAGATGAGCACGTCCTGAGTCAAACCCGAGACCTGTAATGCAGATCTCTAGTCCCTTGTCATCTTGTTACGCCTCTTGGAAACAACTATCATATTCTATAGTGTTTGTAATAGGACTGTGTTCTACAAACGATCATTGAACATCTTTTTTTATTAACACAAAGAGTCTTAAAAAAAATTCTCAAGTTGTTGTTATAAATAAAAGAGTCGAATTTGGAACATTTGTTGATTAGAAGCACAAAGGAATCTTAATGATAGTATAGTGATTTATAGGTGAGGTTTTTGGTCATTTAAACTCTGTATTAAGGTTTCGAGTATTGTAGACCACTTATTAGTATTGATGTCATAAATTCGTATGGGTGATATAAAGAGAATAATTATTGATGAATAATAGGTTATTCCCTATGGCTTTTGCAATTATTGGTGAAGAAAATAATTATAATTTAAGATGGTTTTTTCTTTGCTTACAAAGATATGTTATTGGTGTTAGAATATAGATATATATATTAGGTTGACATATAGACATCAAGAATGGAGTAGCAAAAAGTTTGGCGTGAAGCTAAAAGATACCATTAGTATTGTGCCAAATATTTTTTAAGCAACTTCAATTATAAAGTTAAAGACCAAAATGCAAATTTGATTTATAATATTAAATAATATGTAAATTGAACTCAACATATAAAGAATGACTTGAATGGAACAAAAAAAAAAGGCTTTATATTATAATGGCGGTCATCAATATGGTAATATGACAACTAAATTTGAAGAATCATTTAATCATGTTTTAAAAGGTGCTCATACAATGCTTCTTTTACTAATGCAATTGACATTTATAAGTGCAATAATTATTGGGTCAAGCAGAGACATGAAACTAATCTTATTATTGAATGTGGTAAGATTTAGATCCCAAACAATTAAGATTGAATTGACAGTGAGTAAAGATAAATCAAGAGATCATATTGTAATGTGGCTTCACATTGAGTAAGGGGGGTTCCAGGTCAGCAACCCTATTAAACCTAGTGTTGTTAAATAAGTGAGACATGTAATCAATTTGAATGATAGAACTTGTGTATGTGGTAAATGAAAAACATTTCAACGTCAATATTCATATATTTTTCCATGTTGTGTTGTTAGTCACATAGGTTTTATATAGTTTGTTGACAATCAATATGTAATTCGGATTTACAAATCAATTTATGTTATGTCATTATGTTCATTACTAGACAAGTTTGAATGGGCTAGCTACATTGAACCTCAAGTTCATCTGGATGAAAATCTAGGCATGATCGATGAATTTCAATGCATTTTTATAAAAAGATGAATGAAAGAGAAAGTCATACATATTATTGGAATGACATATGCAATGACAAATGTCATAATTGGAAAATATGTCCTAATTGACAAAGTATATATAACAATATAATTCTATCCAATATATTATTAACTTATCATGTTATGTTGTTGTAATATTATATTATTTTATGCATATTAAACCTATCTAGTTTCACATCAATCACATATATTATTGCATAGGATGTTGCCACTCAAGGTGACAGATCATCTATTTATATTAAGCATTTATATTTGGACAGATCAAGGAGAGCATGAATAAGAGTTGAGAAAACATGACTGTGAGGTGGGAGAGCATGATCATGGAGAGCATTTGTCACAATACATGCCTACCAGACCCACCAACATTTATTCCCATTGTTATAAGATTGACATCGATTAAATGATGTATTAACTAGCTTTGTAAAAATCTTTAATTTTAATAAAGTTTTAAAATATTGTTTTTTTACTTATTATTAAATATATGAATGTACTTATAATTTAAATTTTTTTAATGGATGAGAGCACTATTTATTATCGTACACAAAGACAAATGAGACTAGATAGATGGGTCCAACTATATATATTCTAGACAAGTTTTTTATACATTAGTTGCCTAGATCATATCAAGATTTAACATGACTTTATCCATATATTGTTTGAGCAATGAAGACATGATATACACACGTTCCATCTTGGGTATGGAGAGATAACACCAACACTATCTGATGTGGTTTTTCTTATACTGCCTATTGATGGATGAAAAATCATATCCTCTAGTGCTTGTAATAGGATTGTGTTATACGAGTGATCATTTGGATGACACCCCTTATTTCTAAGTTGAAGCGAGGCTAGAATACATTTTAAATGGATTAAAGAGACATTTATGACACCACTAGTTGATGCTAACTGTCGTGACGATGATTTTTTGTTGCCTCGCGTGCTGTCGTCCCCGGAGAAGAGAGACGGCGTGCGGGAAAAAGGTTTTCTTATAATCATAAAATTATGATTATAATTTTAGGATTCCCTATCTAGTATTACGGTCACTAGAAAACATGGTCTGCGGGAGTCCAGGTAAGAGGACTTATTGTGCAAGGCGAAGATGCATAACCCCTAGTGCACCCTACCTAAGGTAAGCTGCATTATTGTCTGATTATTTTTCTAAGTTAGATTTTTTAGTCATTGATCTTTTCTAAGTCTCGAAATAAATCTCTCTTTGTGAGAGAGTGTCTACCTCATTGGGTCAAAAACTTAACCGTTAGAAAGTTTGAATTTTAGTACTGCATTTGTTATTTTTTTAATAACTATGGGTGTACTTTACAATATAATTTCACACCCTGGTAATTAAAATTTAAAAAAAAAATGATTTTTGAAAGATTTTTGATATTTTAACTGAATTCTATTAAATAATTATAAACTAGTTACGATATGCCATTACTCAGTCGTGTGGCAAAGCGCAGTTAAAAAGGATATGAAAAGTCAGAATCTATAAAAACTTACGACTTGCGAACAAACAAGGAACGGCAATGATATTTCATTGAATTGGATCGACACCGAGGAAAAGGGAGGACGTTGAAATCTCTGTGTGCGTGCGTGGCCACCTTTCCTATTCAAAATTCACCAGCACGAGCAACCTTTTGGCGGCCATTGTTTCCCAAACTTTGAAGTTTAAATGATATTGAAAGCAGCAGGAAGCTGCAGCGTTCAAGTTTTGAAAAATCCGAGACTCTAACGAACCGAAAGTGCAGCTGAGATTGCTACGGTTTGACACCAATTGGGCTGCCGCAGCTTCCTGGAAAACGCAGAGGGACCTGCGCGCATGATTTTATGCTTTCTCGGCGACCAGAAGGGCTCGATCCAATGGAGAAGGAGACCATCATTTCGAGTTCCAACAATTTCAGCCGAGCGTGCTCTTACTTGTTGTTAGAAACTGAGGGGATTTGGTAATTTGAAGACCACAGAAATTTGGAATTCAAAAGAGGTTTCCGGCCAGGAATTGGATGCAAATTTTGTTCTTTGGTCTCTAAGTTTTCTTCATTAGTTAACTAATTTCTTGAAATCTTGGCATGCAATGGCATGGATGGACTCACGTACTTTAGCCTTTTTCATTTGTTAGACATATAAAAGAGTAATTAATTATTTAATTTTTTTTAATTCAGAAATCCCCTTCTGACAAGTATTCGGTCAAAATTCACCTGGTCAAGTCTTTGAAGCTAGGTGACAGCCGGAGATTTTAGGAATGGACGTTGCCACAAATTTCTTGAATTTTTAGCTGGAACCTGGAAGGAAAAGGAAAAATATATTACAAACTTTAAACGAGAATTATGACACTTTATTATATTTTAAAAAATAAATAAATATTTTTAAGTACAATATGCTAAGTGTGTATTTGTTTTTATTTGTGATATGTGTCGCACGACATGCTTGAAAACAAATATATTTTAAGATCACGATGACGTTCAAGTGTTTTCATGCATGATGCGGAAACAACTACGTCTATAACTATTTTTATAAAGAGGAATAATATATGCGAAAACAACGATGACGTTGAAGTTAATCAAATAATATTGAGATTACAATATATTAAATCGATTTGGGTGACCTCAGCTTAACCTATCAATTTGCATATTGAGTTATAAGACTATAATAACTTATAGAAAGCAAATCAAAATAAATTATGAAGTTTAATTCTAATAAATATAATGTTGAATAATAAAATTAAAATAAATATCTCAAAAAAATAACATGAGTCAACTCGAGTTAACGTTTCGAACCCATGACCAGGGTCATGTAACTGAAATAACCCAATAAAAAGTAACTGCAAATAAAATATCAAACTCAATTTCAAATCAATCTACATTTAAAAGATGAATTTAAAAAAAAGACACAAAAAAGACTTCAATCAACCCAGATTAACCTATCAAAATCATAAACAGAGTAATAAGACGGATATAACATTATAGAAAGCAAATCAAAATAAACCATAAAATCTAACACTCAATCAATCCATTTTTTTTAAAAAAAGAAAAAAGAAAAAAAGAACTCTCAAGTTAATCAAATTAATTTGTAAAGCTCATGGTCCAAGTCTAGGACTAGGATAACCATATAAAACTTAAATTGAGAAAAATCATGAAGCATAATCATATTCACTTGTCTTGAGTATTTTTAGTCAAACTATATTTTTAATAGTTTTTTATAGTTTGTTTTACCCATCAAGTCAATCGTGTCATATAAAATCAACCTCTATATGGTTTTTTTCTACTAGGAAACGTAATAGCAATGCTTAAACATTGCTTTTTACATAAAAAAAAAATATTCCAAACTACAATGTAATGTAAGGCAATATATAGTACATTGTGTCTTGCTACACAATACCTTCTACTATAGTAAAAATATAGTTTATTTTATAGTGTAATTATTATGATTTAAAAAATTATTCACTTAACAAATTTAGAAGAGTTGAGCATCATTGTATTAATGTTTATTAAAACAATCTATTATATCAATGATCTTATATTCAATTAAAAGTTAAAAAAATTATTGTAGTCATAGACAAAGTTTACTTTAAATTGTCATAGTGATTTTGTTTTTTTATCCTTGCATTGAAATAAAAAGTATTTTGCTCTTAAGGGTAATTTAGTCTTTTCTTATAACTCATTAGTCATTAAGAGATTGTTTAGTGATATGTTAGTATTTTCCTTTTTTTGCAAGCAAGGTACAAATACATTTTTACTCTTAAAGTTTACATTTTTTTGAACTATTGACCAAAGGTTATTTAGTCTTTTCAAAGACTATGAAATTGTTAAAATACTTATTTTCCCTGAGATTAAAAAAATATTAGAGTTGTTGAGAAAGATTTTTTTTTTTATGCATTTCATAATATAAAAGAAATATAATTATACACTTAGAAAAGACAAAAAATCAAAGCATACATCTAGAGGCATTTGTGTACATTCACCATAGGTTTTTTTATTTCCAATTTTATAAAAGGGTTTCTGTTATTTTTATGTTGGGAAATTTTTTTTATCAATAAATTGTTGTCATGTGAAATTCAAGCGTCAAAGAAATGGTGTTGTCTGCGGTGTTTGGGGGCGCGTGCAGCTCTATCTGGTGGCCAAACATGTCCTTCCATCATGTCCGTGGACGCACCATTTTGTCCCTTATTTTTATAAGATAGCGCGTGACAGTAGATGATGGGCAATTTGTCTTCGATGATTGCTTGTTCTTTTTTTTTTCTCCCTTCCAAAGAAAGTGCATATTTTTCCTCTTTTCTTTAGATTTGTCCATTTTAGTTCTTATGTTTTTTATTGTCTATTTTTGTTTTTGGTACTATTATAAAAAAAAATAAGTGTTTTCAATTTAGTCTTTGAATTACAATTTGGCAAGCTTTATTTTTTTTCAATTCATTCCTTATTCTTTCATTGATGATTTTTTGCCTTTGGCTCTTTTGTTGATTTTTAATTTCATCATTCAATCAAAATTTATGTTGTTTTATTGTTTTAAATTTAGCCCTAATTATTTGGATCTATTTTTCATTTTATTTGTTTCTAAATTGACCCTCCAATTTATTTATTTTTTATGTTCTCTTTAGATTTTTCAATTTTAGTCCTTATGATAAAAAAAAAAATCAGGTTTCGTGTTTATAGACCCTAAGAACCCAATTTTCAAGCCATGTTTACCTAAAACTACTATGAAAACTTTCATGTACCCCCAACCAACCCAACACCATCCCTAAATCACTAACAAAACAAAAATCAATGTAATTACAAAAATTCAACATGGACCCTAATTCAAGAATGTTTATAGAAAAAAACTACAACTATCAAACTTCTCTCAACGAATAGAGCTAGTTGACACCAAGATCAACTATTTTGTTTGTAATAATACGGTCAACCTAAATTCTTGCCCCATATGCTATTGTTCTAAAAAATATTATCTCTCGTCTCTTAAACCTAAGGAATTATATGCAAACAAAATACATTTTTCAAATTAAATGGACTAAAAACAAGTTTGAAAATATCTTAAGGAAAAAAAATATATCAAAATACACATTCTAAATTAAAAAAAAAAAAAAAAAAAAAACTCTTTGTTTCACCCATGATATTAATTTAGGTCCCTGTGTTTTTAATAATATTTTAATCAATAGAACTAATTTTGTTTTTGATAAACTTCACAAGAACCAAATATAGGATCATTTTCTTGACACACTAAGAATCCTATGAAAAGTTCATCGAAACAAATTCTCTAGTTATAATATCAAAAAAAAAAAAAAAAACAATATGCAAGGATAAATTTGAAAATGATTAAATTAAAAAAACTTAAAGAATTAAAAAAGACAAACATTGTTCATGTAGATAACAAAATTCTGGCTCGCAGGACGAACTAAATTTTTGTTAACATGAACAAAAAGTTCAAGAGACAACTATATTTTTAAAGAAGTAATATAAATTTCTTAACCATGTTAAATCTTCATAAATTTGATAATTTAATAAAACAATATAAGGAAACAACAAAAACATATTAAAAAATATTAATCTAGGAAAAAGTTGTGTTAACTCATGAAACTCGTAACCTGACATATGAGATAGGGTTAACACTATAGAAATATGATGCAATCAAAATCGATTATAAAAAATGATTTGAAAAATGAATTTTGAACAATCATATCAAAAAAGATGTTAGCCCGTATTAGCTTTTCAAACAATTGACCCAGGTAATCAGAATGAAAGCACTATACATTAAAAAATCATGAAATTCAATACCTTGGAAAAGAAACATTGAATGAGGAAATCATAAAATAAATTACACATAAAAATTCAAAAACTAGTAATTAAAACAATAAGGGTTAAAATAAAAAAAATGGAAAAAATCTAATTCCAATTTCAGAGTTAAATTGAAAATTAAAAAAAAAATAAGGAAAAAAATACACAATAAACTTAGATTGAAACATGAAATTAAAAATTAAAATATTTATAAAAGGGTAAAAAAAAATATTAAAAGAATAGGGATCAAATTGAAAACATCAATATATAACATATATATAAAAAAGAACATATAGAATTTGTCAACGTGTTTTTTTACATAAACAAAGTTCCTAAATATAAATTAAAAACAAAATTACACACATATGAATAAATAAATCAAGAATTATTAAATGAAAAAAAGTTTATTGAGTATAAAAAAAATACAAAATAGTAAAAACTAAGAGATAAATATATTAAATATCATAACACGAATCATTTGCCTGGCTGTGTTCAATGAATTTATTTATTATAACCAATTTGTAATAGAAATCAAAACACACACATAAATTTATTGAGTAAAAAAAAAGTAAAGCAAAGAAGAAAATATTAAAAATATTATAAAAAACTAATAAATTATTTATTTTAAAAAATAAATTAAATCTATAAAAAATACAAATGAATCATATTAAACTCTTAAAAAATTAAACACGTCCTATTTAATAAAAAAAATCATAAATAAGTAAAATACAAACTTAAAATTGTTTAAGAAAAACATATAAAACATTTATAAAAGCTTACTCGATGTGAAATGTTTTATTTAACATGTTTAAAGGAAATCTATATTCCCTTTTTTTATTTCCAAAAAATAATGTTGAACAATAACTAAACTTAGAAAAAAACAATAACAAGGAAAAAAAAATAAACGAGAACATTAAGTCATGTGAACTTTTCAAACCAGTAATCTAGGGTATATATTAGATCGAAAATACCATATATAAAAAAAATAGTGAAACTCGATATGAAAAAACAATCAATCACCAATAACAATTTAACCACCATAAACTTACACCATATGAAGGGAAAAAAAAAAAAAAAAAAACATAGCACATCCATTGAGAAGCTGGATGGCCAGAGCGCAGATGTCACCCACTCATTGGATCATTTCCTATAATAAATCTGTTAATTTTTAAAAATTATAAGAGTGTAAGCTATTAAAAAAGATGGGTTATTTTTAAATTATAGTATACGAAACCAAAAGGTAAGAAGAGACTCCACATTTTGAAAGTCAGCAAAAAATATATTCCGTAGATGGAGAAGATTCCTGGCCATATAAAAATTTAGTGGAACACCATCTCCCATTTTCTGGTATTCTTTCGTCTGCTGAAACGTGGCTTGTCGTGTACAAAGCAGTCCAAACTCTAAGTTGAAAGAGATTAACTAAGAGTTTAGGAAATATTATTTTCTTACGTGGATTAAAAATGATGATATTGTTTGTCATAGCCTAAGGGTTACTCTCTAAAATCGAATCAAAAATAACCAAAAAAAAAAAACTATGATCAGGTTCTCGAATACACGTCATAATTATAGTCATAAAACTTCATTAGTTAAGGTTCATACATGATTTAAAATACCTTAAAAATACATTACAAACAATTATGTCCATAAAATTTTATTAGGTAAAAACTAACAAATTTAAAACAAATATTCAGCTGGTGTGCATTGTAAAGTAAAATCAACCTCATTTTCTTCTACCTCGCTATTTCTAAGACTTGCATCAATAACATCACTATTGAAAGGATTATTAGACTACCACTAATATCATCATCGATATTGTTAGTACTAGCTCAAACTCCAACAAATTATTTCGACATCAACACATAAAAATAATCTAAAAACATCCAAAAAAAATTAATTTAAAGTAAAAAAATAAAAAATTTATTTTTTTCAAAACTTTTAAGTGTGAATTTTAAAGTTAATATTTAAATCAATACATGAGAATTAAAATAAAAATATTGTCTAAGAAATAGTTTATACGTGCATTTAAAAAATTTGATTTTCAAACCATTCAAATGAATTACACCATTATTGAGGAGAGTGAAGAACAATTATGATGCAATCATAGGACTTCCTTTCTTTAATTTAATATTTTAGTCAATGTTGATGGAGAGAGAGAGCGCGGGGGAATGTCGGGGGGTGTAGACAGGCGTCATAGGCCTATAAGTTGACACATAAGGGGGATAGGCCTATGGCCTAGGTTGTATTTTTCAACGAGATGAAAATTTGACTTTTCGTCTGGGATCGTAAAATCAGACCGATTTTTGTGTTTTTTGTCAGATTTTTTCTACCTGATTTAACAAGTTTTGTTGAATTAACTTGTAAAATTATATGATTTTACGAGTCAACTGGCGAGTGTAACAACCATGGACATAACCCACCCAATGGGAGATGAAATTTATGCAAAATAATTTACGACACGTCATGTATCCTTACAATGATACGAGTCTAGCTACTTTGTGATTGAATGTCCTTGTAGTAGTCAGAGGCGAGTAGATGGTTTTAGAGGAGAACTGATTTTGTTTTGTTTTGTTTTGCGTAGAAAGATAATTAAATCATTTAACTAATTAAACATTAAAAGTCAAGTGTCATCCTAATTATTTCGTTAATGTCCCCTCCCCTCAAGATGCTGTAAACCGATCAAAGATTTTTCATCGGAAAGAGGAGAGATACCATTTGTACAAGTATGAATTTTCTCTCATAAAATATTTTCTTTTGAGGTGAGGAAGTCAAATTCTCAATTAGGGAAATGGTCGTTTTAATTTTCCCTCCCCAGCTAGCTCTTCCCAGTTCTCACCTTTCTCAATCTAACATTTAGTTAAGAAAAAAGTGTAAATTTTATAATTTATTTATATTTTTAATTAAGATTTTATATTTTAAAATTATTTTGATATTAAAAATATATTTTTTATATAAAAAAAAACATCATTATCGTACTACTAAATACCCTCTTTTTTAAGAAACGAAGGAAGGAACAGACAATATGAGTCTGTGAAATCGAACCGAACCGGCCACATAATTTTATTATTTAATTTTTAAAAAAAAAAACTTCGAATTTTGAAAAGATGATTCTCAGTCAAATACTCGCCAAACATACCTTTTACTTTCTTATTCCATTTCCTTCCTTCTTTGCTGTCTGTCGATGTCATCTCACTCCCACTTTATATATATATATATATATATCCCACTCCAATCTCCATAGCTAATTAAGGCTCTGTCCTCCCTCGCTCTCTCTCTCTCTTTCTCTCTCTAGCTCCACAATGGCTTCCAAGATTTTGATGCCAAATCCATGTGTAACCCATGTTGCCTATTCAGCGAGCATGGTGCCTCGGTCTCATTCTTCTGGGCAGGTTTGTTTGCCCAATAAGAGCACTGCTGAAACAACTGCGTCCATATCACTTTCACTTGTTTCTTCTTCTCTAACATCAGCCATGCCAGCAAAATCAGACAAAACTAACTCTGCTAGAACTCCTACTCTGGCTCGCATGTGGAGAGAGGTTCATGGCTGCAATAACTGGGAAGGCCTTGTCGAACCCTTGCACCCGTTTCTCCGGCAAGAGATCATTCGGTATGGGGAATTTGTCACTGCCTGTTATCAGGCCTTTGATCTCGACCCCAGCTCCAAAAGATACTTGACCTGCAAGTATGGCAAGAAGAGCTTGCTTAGAGAAGTTGGGATGGGAAATTCCTCCTACGAAGTCACCAAGTACATCTACGCCACTCCGGATGTCAGCATTCCAATCCAAAATGAACCCTCCTGCGGGCGTTGGATTGGATATGTAGCTGTATCTTCGGATGATGCGGCAAGGAGACTTGGGAGGAGAGACATAGTCATTACATTTCGAGGAACAGTGACGAACCCAGAGTGGATTGCAAATTTCATGAGCTCGCTGACCCCAGCAAAGCTCGACCCCAATAATCCACGCCCAGACGTCAAAGTAGAGTCTGGTTTTTTGAGCTTGTACACTTCAAATGAAAGTGATGACAAGTTCGGACTCAAAAGCTGCCGCGAACAGCTTCTATCCGAAGTATCCAGGCTCTTAAACCTTTACAAAGGTGAGGAGCTTAGCATTTCCTTGGCAGGGCATAGTATGGGAAGTTCACTGGCTCTTCTTCTTGCATATGATATTGCCGAGCTTGGATTGAATAGGCTCGGCGCCCCGGACCTGGACATACCAGTGACGGTTTTTTCTTTCGGAGGGCCAAGAGTAGGAAACTTGGGCTTCAAGGAGAGATGCGAGGAGTTGGGGGTCAAAGTTTTAAGAATCGTAAATGTTAATGACCCCATCACAAAGTTACCAGGGGTTTTTCTCAACGAAAGTTTTAGGGTTTTAGGAGGGAGATATGAGTTTCCATGGAGTTGTTCATGTTATGCACATGTGGGAGTTGAAATAGTCCTAGACTTCTTCAACATGCAAAACCCTTCATGTGTTCATGACTTGGGATCCTATATCAGCTTGCTCAGATGTCCAAAGAAAGGAGATAAGGTTCAGAAAGATGATGAAAATATTTTCATTCGAGCTAGAGAATCGATATTAAGCAGCTGGGCCCAAAACAGTACTAACATGGAGCCCTTGAGAAATGCTGCAAGCAATTTCGTAAACCTGTTTCAGAACGTCTGAATTCTTATATAGTAGATGATAATATGTTAGGGTTGATGAACTCCTTGGCCCCAGTATATATTTTTATAGGTAGAGGAGCTTCATGTTTTGTAAATTATATCGAGAATCGATATATTAGTACTTTAGCGGAAATAATTTGTATCTTGTGAAAGAAGCTTGTGCTTAATTAAAGAATCAAGCAACCATTTTTTTAACTTGTTCATATGGTATTGTCAAAGGTAATATTTAGAAATTAATTACTGAAATCATTTCTGGTTTTCAGACTCGATGATATGATGGTTAAGCTGTGATCAATAATGTAATGATACAGTTTTTTTTTTTTTTATTCGAGGAAACTCTATATCTTGGAAAATACACTTTGTGGGTCTAGGTGAGTGAATAAAACCCCGGTTGTCCCAGACTTTTACAAGAGATATACACACTGACATAAACTCGAGACCTGCTGTGCAAATCCCGAGCCTTTTGTCATCACATCATGTTGTTTAGAGACAACAGTACCATTTATAAGATAGAATAATTTCTGGGTTAGTGCAGGCTAGAAGTTCGGAAACATGTATAGGATTTTGATTATATTCATATACATTAATGTAGAGTGGAGATTATAAGATCTAACTTGCCACCAAGCTCTTTCTTTCAGTCTGTACTCAGTGAAGATCTTGGTGATCATTTTTATGTTTTATTTTGGATTTTCAACATTCGTTCCTCGATCTCCCAGCCTTCTCTGATCCTTTTTTTGCTGATTTCTCTCAACCAAACTGTTTGCTGTTCTCTATAGTTTTTCGTTCAATTATTTTTCTTCGTCACGAGCATGATCTTAGATGATTTGGAATAGCTTGGTCGGCACATCGTTTTCGGTGGATTTCAAAGATGATGAACTAAATCCACTTTGAGTTCAATTATCAACTTTATAGTGCTTGACTTTGACAAAAAAAAAAAATCAATCCCTTTATAAATACACGATTATGTAGCATATCAATGCCTATCGGCTAATTAATTAGTGATTCAGTGTTGATGTTTAATTAATTTCTTTTCAAGATGTCTCGAGCTCGAAACTCAATCTAGTAATTAAAATTTTATTTTATCAATGGCTTGAGGTACGTAGTAACACAAAAGTTATAGTTTCTCAATTATAATTATATATTTAAGGAGAATTATTGTGTAGCTCAAAAGTTTTTAAACCTCCCACTGCATTGAAAAAAGAAGGAGAAGATACTGAAAGCATTTACTGTTATGTTAATTACCTTCGGATCAAGTCTTTCCATCAAAGATGGGAAGCAGGGAAACAAAAGAGAGGAGGTGTTGCTGGCAGGTTGTTTGCTGATCAGATGACCACTGACCAGATTCCCATAAAAAAAAAATATTATTTGAAAAACCAACCATAAAACTAGATGAATAATTTTCGAATTAATTAACGGTTTGGATTGATAGAATATTATCTATAATGTTCATTAGAAAAGTATCTCTATCCTAGCTACATTCATTAACACTTTTCTGAAAATAAGATTTTATGATGATTAAAACCTAAGAAATTCTTGGAAGTTTAAATCCTTTAAAAAACTCTATTGCTAATTTTATTTTGAGGTTCTAGTGAGAAGATAAGAAAGATTATGTGGATATGTGTGTGCGTGCTTGTGTGTAAGTGGGGTAAATAAATAATTACTTGGAACAGAATTTTTTTTTGGTAATAATTGGGGCGGATACGTCCTATTAAATTGAACGAGTTACAATAGACCCAATCAGATCATAATACAATAAAGTATGAAACTCTGAACGTGGCTCTGCTAGAACATTAGACTCTTTGTCTAACAAATTTCTAGTTAACCCATAATTAACCAACCAATCAGCCACACAATTGGCTTCCCTGTAAACATGTAAAATTTTAACCTCTTAAGCTCTGCTCAACATACCCTTAATTTGCATGGTAAGATTATAATTTCTATCCATACTCACTCTATCCTCATTGATAGGTCCAATTACAACACTAGAATCTAACTTTAAAACCACCTTTCTAAACCCTTTAACCCTTGTAGGTTGTAATCCAACATAAACAACTCATAACTCGGCAATAACTAATGAATAAATATTATTATTCCTTGCAAATCCCACTATCCAGGAACCCAAATCGTCCCGAATTACTCCTCCAGCACCTGTCACATCTAGATTTCCTTTACTACACCTATCAACATCGAGTTTGATCCAATTATCTGTGGGATAAGTTTAACCAACTTGTTGAACTACATTACTGCAATTCACCCCCCATTACCACTCATCTGAAAAAAAAATTATTATCTCCAACCATTCTTTTTCTAGCTAGAATAGTCTCATATTAATTATCCTAATCAGAGTCAAGCATCTCTCCTGGACGGTGGGAAAATATGGATCAAAAATTTGAACAGTTATATGAGGTCGCAAGAATAATTATTACAATATCTCTTATGGTATACTCCGTTGAGTGAAAATGAAGATTTTTATAGTGTAAATGGGAATAATTAATTATAAACTAGACCAAAAAAAGAGGCGGGTCATTGTCAAATTACGAAAAAAAAATGCAGAAAGAATAGGTGATATCCACGTGATGATATATACTTTCACTTGATTTTATTTATAAATCTTATATATAGTGGTTCAGTCTATACCATGAACCCTGCTGCATGATCTGGATGCCAATTAATTGAACAGAAGATTTAATGATCACTCCCTAAATGCTGCCAGGAAATCTTCATGCTCCCTGGAAAGTTCATGCAGTAATCATCTTGGCTTGCATTAATATATCATCTTCATATGTGATATCTCGAAGAACCCACTTTATACTCAACAATGTTTGCATTGACAGCTTGCTTCAGATTTCTCGAACAAATTAAGAGTAGCAAATGTATGAGCATCACTGTGATGAAGCACAGAACGTCGTCGTACGCGTATCAGGTGTTGAAGAAAGCAAAACGAACATTAACTAATAATTAAGGCTAGCTGCTGAGAGATCTGTGTAAGTGGCTGCTGATGATATTAACCTTACAGGATGTAACTAAGAGAGCAAAAAAAATAAAAACACCAGAAAATGCAGAGTAATTAACCAGTGATCAGCTATGTATATTCACCAATCCAAAGATTAAATTCTAAAAATCGATTCTATTCTGCTAAGAACACAGCAGAAAGGGAATGGATTCGATTTTTTATATATTTTTCAAACAACCCTTCAGCATATCTGAATCATAAACTACAACCTCAAGAATGATATTATAGAATTAATCGCTGGTTTTGCCATGCAATCAGACGACAATTATATTTTATTAAAGCCAAAACAACAATAAACACCTTCAGGTGCATGCATGCTGTCAGCATCATTAGAACTTTCGGGGGGAAATTAAGCCCTAATGAACAAGATTGCCAGTGTGATTGCAAATTAAACCGTGCAAGGACTAAAAACATACTAATTACTGTTTTTGCTGCGAGTAAAATGAAGATTTGAAGTGTCACTCTTTAGCATGCACAGTACTGTTGACTGAACTTCGCCATATTTTTCACGAAGCTTGAGTGTGTGTGTTCCTCATGATGGCGGAACGCGTCTATCAAAGGAAGCATAAGCGGCATTGCTGTGATTTTAATTGTTTTCTACGGCGCCAATCACAATCACTACTTACTTTTCACTTAAATCCAATTATATAAACAATCTTAAGATCGGAAGGTAGCTAGCATTAATGTTCTGAAAATAATTTTTGGAACTATTATGTTAGGCTTTTATTGGAGTGGAAACTTAATATATTCGGTGATAAACTCATCTATAGATTGGTCATCAGCAATCCAAACATAAACTCTTTCCAAAAAACCCTAACTTCTAGAAGAGAGACATCTTTATTATATTAAAAAGATCTATGCGGGTTTTGCTCGTTAATCTGATATCATATTAAATAATTATTTTATCTAAAAACTTATGCAATTAGATGATGTTTTATGATATAATTTATATTATTTTCTAGTATTCATTGCATCCCAAATAATTAATTGTTTTTCTTAAGGGAAATTGACCCATAGAATGCTTTCAGAAGATAAGGAATAGTGTTAATTTTCAGATAGTGTTTAATAACAACAGCCGACCACGTAAAAGTCAAAACTCACTGTCCTGATTCTTCATCATCGCTTGATTTAAATGTTGGTGAGTTCGAATCAGTGCATGGAGATGTTAAGTATGAAGAATTGTTTTTTTTTTAAATATATGTGTGTGAATTATCATATTAGTTAAAGAGTACAATTTAATAGCTCATGTTTTTCTTGGATTTTCTTTTCTCGTCGTATTTATCATTTCTCATCTAATATAAGGTTAGATAATTAGTGGATAGAATATATTATAAGGTTAGATAATTATATTAATTATACATAGCTCGCTAATTATTTAACTAATTTCCGAGCATGAGTCAAATAAATTATTGGGAGTTACGGGATTAATTAAATAAACGAAAGCTTCCATGTTGATCTGCATGCGGGCCCTCTTTTGGACTTGACAGAACTCTTATTGTGCAAATTTTGACTGTGAGAGTACCCTTCTCATTCACTTTCACATTTTCTATTTGATTTTGGTAGCGGCAGGAGCAAGAAAAGGTCGTTTCGTGTTTTAGGCTGTTTTTAAAATGTTATTTTGTTTAAAAAAATATTTTAAAAATTATTTTTAATATTAGTATATCAAAATAATATTAAAAAAATTAATTTAAAAAAAAAAAAAAGCTTGATATAAATTAGATAGTTTTGCACTGCAGAAGTGCATTTCTAAACTTTATTTAAAAAAAAAAAAAAAGTCTTAGTCTAAAAGTTTTGTGGGAGAAAAGAGAAATTTGCTAGAGAAGTATTGAGATTATTAGTTGACAACAATTGAATAATAAAAAATTAATCTTAGTGTTATTGAGATTCTCTTTACTAGAGAAGTATTATCATTCAGATGTCAATAAACTTCTGACATTATTTGATATTATATTTTAAAAATATTAAAAAAAATAATCTTTTATTTTAAATTAAAAAATTTGATGTTTTTAGATTATTTTCATGCACTTATATCAAAAATAATTTTTTAAAAATAAAAAAAAAAATTATTATTTTGATGTATTTTTAAATGAAATAATAAAAATAACATTAATCACACTCCTACCACTATCACTTCATTTCATTAATGGGGTGTTTGGTACTGCATTTCAAAAGTGTATTTAAAAAGATTTAAAATTTTATTTTTAATTTTTACTTTAAATTAAAAAAAAATGTATTCTTAGATTATTTTGATGTACTAATGTCAAAAATAATTTTTAAAAATAAAGAGTATATATATATATAATTTGAATATATTTCTGAATAAAAAAACACTTTAAAAAACAATAATATCATACAATTACTCAAAAAAGAACAAGAAATCCAATGTTGAACCCCACCTTGCAACATCACGTGAGTTTGGGTTTTGTTTCATTAGGCTAGTGCACGAGTCTAATCTTCAAAGCCTACGAACATGACCTCTTTTTATGTAATTCTAGCTGCTTCTTCTTCTTCTTTCGTTAAATTCTAATTAATATATATATAAATAAAATAAATGAAGATATGTTTAAATTATTATTCCATCGAATGCTATTCAATTTTTCTTGTTTTCAAATAAGATTACAATATGTTTTATGATATTCGCAATCATTTTGTTAGTTATTATATATCAATTTATTATTCAAATGTTTTTTTTTTTAAATTTGAGATTATGAATATTTAATAAAAATAAAATTTATTTTTATCATAAGTATTTTTTAAGAACTCTCTCAGGTTGTTTTTTTCTTTAATATCAAGAAATGATTTTCAATCTTTCTAATTGATACTTGCTTTTCAGATCGTATTAAGTTACTAATAAAAACATTTCTTTTATTTTTTATTCAGAAAACATGTTACTAACAAAAAGCATGGCCACCAAGAATGAATAAGAAAAGAATGATTTATTTAATAAAATAGTTTTAAAATAATGTAAATTGTAACATTTTATATAAATGTCTATTTTAACTATAAAATAAATAAATAAATAAATGAAGATTTCAAAAGCTATCTAACGCGGGCAAAACACTAGCTTTCTATTATGAGTGCAAATAAAATGTGATTCACTTAAGACTTGCAACCTCTCTCCATTTTTAGTCCGTCAAAATGTGCAAACGTTTAAAATATAGCCATGATCTTTAGGTGATACTTTTTTTATTTTTAATTAATATATGATGAAAGGAAATCAATTATTTACACTTTTGACAAAAATAAAAGTAGTGATATTTCTCTATCAAGCCCCGAAATGCATTAATTAATTAATTAATTAATTAAGATACCAGCAATGCCTCCAAAAGCGCAAGCAAATGGTAACCGGGAAGCACTCAAAAATTGTTTTTTAGAAACATATTTAATTTTTTTTAATGTTTTTAGATTTTTTTAATGTGTTAAAGTTAAAGATAATTTTTAAAAAATAAAACAAAAATTATTTTAATAAGCAACTACAATCATGCTCTCCTCTCTTATACTAGCTTTTTGATTGTGATGTAAGAAAAAATGTTTTTAACTATAGTATAAAAATATATATACATATAAAATTGATATGAGATGAGTTTATATGTATAATTTTATATGTTTCTATATATATATATATATATATATATATTTGGATAAAACACAAAAGGAATCATACTCAAGCTTGTCTTTGCCAATGAGAAAGCATAGGGTTATGTCATAGTCAGGGCAAGAAACACGTGTAGCTTTTTATCTAATTAGACCATTGGCTTAAAGTTTTATTTTCTTTTTACAAACATTTCAATCTGAGCAAATATTTTCCGCAGCAAACTATGACTTCAACACATCATGGGAATGACTAGCAAATCATTCTAGTTTGAAAATTGTGCTCAAAATAAAAATTAAATTGTTATGTGGGCTTAAAAACATTTTTGTTAGTAAATCTTTTCAAATAAATATTTTTTTATGCGAGAAAATTTCATTCTCCAAAAAAGAGCATTTTATAGGCCCAGATGAACGATTAAAATTCTGGTTGTTTGAGACTCTTATAAAAGGTACATGCTCTGACTCAAACTTGAGACCTGCTGTGCAGATTAAAAGCTCTCTGTCATCACACCACGACCATTGGGAACTTGAATAAATATCCTTTGGCATGAAAATGTGTAAGCATACCATTATCTTTTGATGATTTCATTTTAATTAGAAAAATGAAAATGGTAAAATCCAAACCTATAACCATTGTTGATATCATATTAAAGAAAACAAAATTGTTAATTAGTGAGGCTTCAAGATTTATTTTATATTAATTCTCTAATATTTTACAGCATAACTATTATTGATGGTAATTTTGTAGATTTAATGATAACCTTGTTTCTTTGGTGATTTTTATTATTTGTAGCCGTCTCGCCTATTTAAATTTGAAAAGGGAAATTCTCATATTTTACAATGATATTTTCACTAACTATGAATTTATTTGCTTCAAGATTGATTTGGTTATTTGTTTGCTGTATAAAATTTGGTTCTTATTTTTTTATTGCTTTTTTAATACTTTTTTATTGTTTTTTCCCTTAACATTTTTTTTTATTTGAGTTTTATATCAAATTTAATATTTATTCTTTTGATTGATATTCTTTTTATACCCTTTTATTAATTGAATTTAGTTTTCAATTTCATCCCTTTTTTATTTTATTTTTGTATCAAATTTGGTCTTAAGTTTCTTAATTTATTTTTTGTTTGCTTTAGATCTTGTTTAAATTTTTTTTTTCAATTTTATGATTTAATGTTAAGTTAGTTAAAATTTAGTCTTCCTAATTTTTTTTGAAGCAGTAATGTTAGTCTCATAACCCAAGTCAAGGATATAAATATTAGCCTGAATAGACATTGATCTTTTTTTAATCTTATTTTACATTGATTTTTTTATTTTATATTCCATATTAGTTTTGTTAGGGAGTGAGCTTCATGATTATTTATATATATAAGGTCATCTCAATCTCATTATTTAGACCGTGTGTTCAATGAGTATGCCTAAGTTAGACTGGATCTTGTTTTAAAGTTTTTTTTAACATTAAAATTTGTTTTGACTCCAACTTTTAAAATCTTATTTATTTGAGAGTTGAGCTTCATGTTTGTTTTCATTTTATCTTTTATTAGATTATCGTGTTCGCATTATCCAATTTGTGAGTCTTGATAGTCTTGCTTAGGTTTGCAATTTTTTATTTTGGAGGTTAGTTTTTTTAATGATTTTTTCTCAATTTTATCATTTTGTATTTCTATTGGTGAAAGTTAGGCATTATTAAAAAAAAAATATTTGCTTTCAATAAGGTTAGTTATGTCTTATGACCCGAATTGCAAGTTTATGATGATAACTCGGGTTGACTTTGAGCTTTCTTGTCATTTTTAATTTGTTATTATCATTTTTTTTGTTTTAATGTTGGGTTGTCTTGGAATTTAGCTTTTTTTTTTTTCTGTGGCAAACATTCTTTTTTCTTATTGGTCATCATTATCACTTCTTTAAAAAAAAAGAATTGATATATATATTATCTATGTTTCTTTTATCATACAACAAAATGAAATCATCTTATTAGACATAAAAAAATAAATATGAGCAATGCCTAGACATTATTTTTTTTTTGTTACAAAAAAATTTGCTCAATTCGCATAGCGAATCACCTTTCTAATAACTAGTTATTATCTTCATAAAATAGTAAAAAGAAATTGTAAATATAGACAATAAAAGAAAAGACAAATTTACTTTATCTTAAAATAGTATTTTCAAAACAAGATCGGTGGTTTTGATTGAAATATGTAAAGAATAAAAAAACAAGAGTTGAAAACAAATATAAAGGGAACAAGAGAGTGTGTGAAAGAGAATATGTGGGAGGAAATTAGAGTTAAAAAAAAAACAATTATGAAAATAAAGGAGAAATATGAATACAATAAAGCATAATATGGTAAACATTTTGTTGGTATTTCTAATAAAATATATTAGGAGTATATTTCAAAATCAAAATGTTATTTGTGAAAATATGCAAACAATTATTGTAATTATTTTAGATGAAAATATTAAATTTTTATACTAAATGGCCGCCCATGTTTTTTGCCTTGACTAGGAGGAGGCTAAGAATGGCTTTAAAGCACCCTCCTTGGAGTCAAAATCTGGCTGCGACGGTTCTCGGGCTAGGGAACAAAGCTTACGCCATGGTCACGTAGAGGTGATTGTCAAAAGGCCATGCTCGTTGCCACTGTTATATTCCCCTGCGACTTTATATATTTTATGGCAACTTGAAACAATGTTATTAAAGTATTGATTCTCCTGTTTACCATTGTGTTTTTAAAATAATTTTGATTTTTTTACTTTAATTTTTTTAAAAAATATAGTGTTTTTAGATCATTTTCATGTTCTGATATCAAAAATAATATTTTAAAAATAAAAAAATATATTATTTTCATATATTTCTGAACGAAAAACACTTTTAAAAACAAATTTAATATATTGTCAAACCATCGCTTAAAGCTTACATGCAGTATTCCACCAAAAAAAAATGGTTGACAAATGCGTCTTTTCAAGCTTTGAAATTATAAGTTCATGTTCTAAGAAATTATTGCATGAGTGCCCATTTATTTTTACTAATCTATCGATCGAATTAAAAGATATGATTGATATTGTTAAATTATTTATTATTTTAAAAAAATACTATTTGTCCAAAATGGAACGAGCAGAACGAAACCGGAACATTTCGGCCGGTATTTGGATGAAAACTCTGAAATGAGCCGGAATTTAAATTGAGGTAAAAACAACGTTGTTTTATCTCTTTTTTTAATTAATACGAAACGTTTTGACTGTTTTAACCGAAACAGAATGAAACTAACTAACTGCCTTTTATACGAAGTATTTTTACCACAAAAATCATATTATTTTTTCGTGAAATAGAGAGGGTAGAATCGCCACTTAATAATTGTGTTTTTATTATTGTTTTTAGGGTTTTAAACCGGCGACAGGCAGGACTGGGGAGGAGGAGCGGAAATTCAGTGTCAAACAGAAAGATATATATTAGATAGACACGTAAAACATATATAATAAAGGGGTTTTATAGGCTGATTATTTTTTAAAATATTTTTTACTTAGAAATAATATTTTTTAAATTTTATTTTTAATATCAAAATATTAAAATAATATGAAAATAAAAAAGAAAATCATTTTTCAAGAAAAAACTCTTAAAATATAAAAATAAACAGCCTCTCAATCAACATACGCCACGATTGTGTTTGTGGTGGAGGGAGTTAAATTTTTTCTTCTTTATCATTCTTGATAGCATTGTCTAGGCCTTACTCCGTGGGCCTTAGGCCCGAATCATAGAGGGATAACACTGGCCCATATTTCAGCTAAGAGCCCATCCTCACTTCTCTCCTCTTCTCTCTCTGAAAACCATGCTTCTTTCTTTTGCTTTCACTTTTTTGCAGATGAAAAAAGAGAGGGAGAACATGGGATGAGAGGTTTAGATCCCTGTAACGCTAAAAGGGAATAAGAAAAAGGGATGCAGGGAACAACGATTCTCAGCCCCTTTGGCTATACTGGGAGAAAAATGCAGTAAATGGTTACAATCCTACGATTGTAAGTTGTTGCTGCCATTTATTTTTTCTTGCCTGCGATTTGGTCAGTTGTTTTTGCCAGTTTCTCCTTGGTTTTAGCAATCTACAACTCCTGAGGAGATATAGCAGCCAATTCATGGTCATTTGCAAATGCAAGTGCCCCATGACCTGCAAGAGCTTCTCAAAGCTAGCCCTGTGCTCTCTTTCTCCTCCCATCTCTCTAATTTAAAGTTCATGTTTTTAATACTCAAATTGTGATGTTTTTTTGTTTTTTTGAAACAGGAGGAACCACGTGGCCTGGAAAGCGTACTTTGTGGGCCCAGGGCACGCGTAAACCCCCTGGCTGTCCCAGGCTCTTACGAGGGCAATTGATGGTGTAGGGCATCGAACCTAGGAGGCGACATCACTTTGGATGACTGAACCCCAGGCTGTGCCGCTACACCCCACCCTCGGGGACCAAATTGTGATGTTATCATATAGAAACAAGCAGAGTGTCGTGATTTGTACTGAAATGATGGGTTTGGGTGCAAAAATCCCCATGAGTTTTCTTATCTTGGTTTAATTCAGTCAAATTCAGTTGTGTTTTGCAGAACATATCAAAACAATACTCAAATTTAGTTTCTGAGATATATGGCGCCTGATTTATTAATTTTTCTGATAATTTTAAGCTGAGCCTTTACAGGTCGGTGAAGGTATAATAAAAGCATTGATTAATGTATGAGCCGATTTTGATCACTATGTTGCTGGAGAAGCAGAGGATGTTCCAGTTTAGGGCTGAAATTCCCAGCAATGTAAGGTAATCATTGGCATTTATATTTAGATTTTTTTTTATGACCTTAGAATCTGCTGATAATGACAGGATCAACATCTTTTAGCATCGTGATCCTCATCAAGTTTTGCAAAGTTCTCATTAAACGTTTTATGAATTGAATCACACCGAATGTTAAGATATTGTTTAGGCAAAACGATCGTTGATTGGTCATAACATAGTGCATGATTGAGGCAGGTTTGTGTTAATTCCTTTCACCTCATCATTTTCTTCGCTTAATCTTCTATTTTTTACCTTTTGAATTATAAATTAACCTTGCAAGATTTGCATTTTTTAAAATGTTTTCTTTTGTTTTTCCTGTCCTGACTCTACTGTTCTGTTTCTTTGTACACACTTAGCACCACAGATTTGTTTCTGTGGTGCTATCAAATGGTGCATTTTACACACCTTGGTAGGCTCAGGCTGCCATATAATATCGGCCAGGTAATCGGTCTCTAGAGATCAAAACATATATTTATTTATTTGATTAACGCGGGTGTCTAGACTAGCTTGCGTGTATCTCGATTAATCCCACGAGTCTTGAAGTGAACAATCATGTAAATCTCCATTGACATCGTATTATCAACCACAGGGCTTGCTCGACCTGAAACCAACCGGAGCGTTGTTTTAGAATTGTATTATTCAACAAACATAATTTTAATTCAAATTTAAAGATAAACTAATTTGGAATTATACAGTTTAAATTTTAAACATAAAAAAAATAGAGTTGAATTGCTATGATCTAATTAACTTGATAAGTTCAAAGATAACTTGAACAATTGATAAAAATATAGTTTGATTTAAAAACATTGAGATGATATATATTTTTTTAAAATATATTAAGATGATAATATATTGGATTGATTCGAGTTAATATGGGTTAGCCTTCTAGATTTGTGACTCAGATTATGAGATCATAATAGATTCAAATAAAATAAATTAAAATCAATTATGAAATTTAATTCTCAACAAATCTCTCACTTCAAATACGAATGCCCTTTTACCTTACTAAATTCATTCGATAAATTTAAGTTGTTGGCTTTTTTTTTTTAATATTTCTTTGTGTGAGGATATAATTGTTGAAATATGCAAATTGGCCCTTCCATGCAAAATTTAAGGTTTTTCATGCTGATTAGGTTTAGAGTTGTTTTTGTGTTTCAAAAATATTTTTGAAAAATATTTTTTTATTATTTTAAATTAAAAAACTTTAGAGTTTTTAGATCATTTTCATGTGATGATATCAAAAATAAATTTAAAAAAATAAATAAAAATATTATTTTAATATATTTATAAACAAAAAATATTTTCAAAAACAACTTTAAGCACAAAATTTCGAACATGCACTTAATCTACCTTTAATGGATTCGAAATGCATTTTTGCATGGATGAGGCTTGCTTTTTGTGAATCTTAACATTTCGGTTTTGACGAGGATTGATTCGCATTTAATTATATTGTTTTCATTGGAAAAAAAATATAATTATCCTGGCAAACAAGACCAGAGATTTCAAAAAAAAAAATCATTGAAAATTCTTAAAAAAATGATTATGTTTTTATATTCCAAAAGCAGAGGTATAATAAATCTGTTTATTATTGGAGTTTTTGTTCCTTATTTTCTCTAAATGATTTTTTTTTAATTTGAATAAACTAATATTTACGGATTGTTTTTATTATTTACTTGGTCAAATGTGATTTTTATATGTATATAAATGTAAAGTTGACATTTCCTTGTTCTTAAACATAAAAACACTTAATTAAAAGCGCACACACTAATTGAAAATAAAAAATCAAAACCACTTAATTAGAGAAATTTAAGAATAATCATAAAGTAATGATAAAGTACACTACCCACTTGATAATAATAATAATAATAATAATAATAATAATAAAGTAAAGGTTCCCCCACATGTTTGACAAGTTGCTTGTCTCGCTATACATTGCACAAGATCACAAAAACAAAAAGTCACCTCAGGCTCAGGCTCAGGCTCCGCAGGGTTACGCAACAAGTACACGTCGGAAATTTCTCCGACGAGCAACCTCCTCCCTCGAGATCGAACTTTCCATCCTCTCTCAAGAATTTTAACCAGCACAGTAATTTCAAGCAGTTGCGGCCTGTAGTAGAGTTGCCGGGAAAAGCCCTGCACAGCGCGTATCATGTATCAGCAACAACAACAACCACCATCTTCTTCTTCCTCACCACAAAAATCCAATCTCCCAAGTGGGCTAACAAGGTATGGTTCAGCCCCCGGTTCTTTTTTAACCCGGGCAGTTGATTCAGTCGTCGGAGCTGACCGTGAACTCTCAGGTTCTGGATCAACTTCACTCTTGCGCCGTCAACAGCACTTCTCCGGGGACTCATCCTCAATCACCTCAGAGCCGACTTGCAAGGTCAGCTCTTCCAGCTGCGATCGAAAAGCACCCAAAAGTGGCGGCGGGGGCCTGCAGAGGTCGAACGGTTTGAATGAGATAGCACATGGTGCTGGATCTCTGGTGCGGCAGAGGAGCTCGCCTGCTGGATTTCTGAGCCATCTCGCCAATGAAAATGGTAAATATAATTGCATATATATATATATAATATTATTTCAATTAAATACATAAATATCACCAGTCTTTATCCTTGTTGATTGGATTAATTAGGTGGACAGGAGTGGATCGCTTCTTGATTTTGGATTGTATTCTTTTGGTTTCTTTCATTTTCATGACGACCTTGTCAAAAGCAAAGTGTGACGAATCTTTCGCTTTGGTGGGTAGATTAGACAAGACACTTTCAATAAGCTGCAATTACTTTTTTGTCCTTCCACTCTCCCTCTCCCTCTCCCGAGTTTTTTTTCTTTTTTACCGCCTCATTTGTCAAGGCAAGTTGATGCTTCATTTCCTTACTTTTTATGATAGCGTAAACTTTTCCTTTAAAAAATAAATAAATAAATAAATAAATAGTTTTTTAGCTCTTACCATCAATTCCTCTTTTTAGCGTATACGAGCTGGTTGATGTTGATTTTTTACCTATTTTTTTATTAAAATTTATTCTCTTCATTTAAATTAACTTTATTTTAATGTTGTTTGGATTGTTTTGAAACGCTATTATTAAAGTTATTTTAAAAAAAAAATATTTCGATTAAAAAAAAACTTGGAAAAATTATTATTATTATAGGAAATAAATAGTGATAGAATCACCGCATAATCCAGGGACAACATTGGCGTTGACTAAGAGGTTTGCTAGTAGAGACTTACATGTTTGTTAATTATGAAACTATTGAAATACACATAAACTATCCTGGAAACTCACATTAATAAATAAATACAAAGGTGTAAATTGCAATATACCTATCTCCAAAGACAAAACCACCAAGTGGTTTGATTGGGCGAAGGTGAATGAATGCTTACATTGAAACCCACGTGTGGTCTTTGTGGGAATGGAGAGTGGATTGGGTATCTGTGCCTTTTTGGGTTTATTAATTAATTTATGGGTTCATCTGATTCGAGCCCCGGAGGAAAATGGCATCCTTTTTCCCAAGTTTACAAATGGTGGAGAGACGTGCTTTCTTTTTGTTTATTTCTCATGCATCGCATGCACCACTGCTGCTGTACTTTGTTTATGGCCGTGCATGGACCAAGACATTGGTTTGTTTAATGCACCACTGCTGCTTTGCTTTCTTTATGGCTGTGCATCCACCAAGACATAGATTCAGACCCCCTTGTCAATGCATGGTTTCTCCCAAAACGTTTCATAAAATGTGCATTCCAAGGGTAGAATATTAGCAGATAGGGTCCTTTAGAGAGAGAGAAACTCTCAAATTAGTCCCTCAACTATGATTTGATTTACAATGTAGTCCCTCAAGCCATCGAATCTCTCAACTGGGTCTCCAAAGTAGCTTGCTTTTTTCAACCGGGTCTTCCCTGTTAAAATATTCCCAACTGAGGATGCCGGTTTTTTTCCCTCCATAAAATATTTGAGATTTGGGTAGATAGTTGAAGTTGAAGTTGTATTAATTATTTGAGATATGGGTAGATAGTTGTGCAAGTGTTGGTATTAAAACGTGTTCAGATGAAAGACATGGCGTCTGGATGATGAAGTGAAAAAGGAAGGTATCTCTCAGTCTCAACTGTCAGTTTACACCAATGATAATGAGGCTAGCAGTTATTGGTACAACAAGGAATTAACAAGGCTTTGAGATTGAATATTCTTCTCAATTATGGCCAAGACCATGTTCTATTTGTTTCTTCTTTATTACAAAGAAAAAAAAACAAAGGATCAAAGTTCATGCTGCTAAGGAGCAACTGGGACAGATTGTCCTGGCTGGCAATGACTCAGTTCTGTCTAAAGGACTTGATAAGATATGGTCTTAGGTACTTCTTTTTTTGGAAGGAAAAATAAAAGGAAGAAAAGTGAAAATGATAGCTACTTTTGTTTATGAAACCTTGCTGCTAATATAGTTGATTTAGGTGGCAATGATATTTGGGACTGTTCATCAACACCCACAGGTTGTTGGAAGACATGTCGAAGTAGATTTGAGGGATGGTGTTGTGGGGTTATGATATGTAATCCCTGTTAGAATTTACCTTTTGGAACCTCTTAAAGAAAAGCTTCATTTATAGGCTAGAAATTATAGTTGGAAATTATGATGAAAGTAAAAAATAAGTAACGTTTATGAAGCTTCCTGTAATCATGTCAGTTTATGGAGGGAGATTAAGAATCAGGTCACGAGCCTGCACTAAGTTTATTTATTTGATATGATATATAGATATCTAAAGTGTATTTTTAACACTATTATAAACTCTTTATATGTCTGTTGAAGCATGGATTGCAAAGACATATTCTCCTATGTGCCTGAGGATTACAACCGCTGGCTCACAATAAATCTGTTTCTTTTTTTATGCTCCTGTGTGTAACTGCGCTGGTTTTATTTGTTCATTCATCCTACCAATAACCAATTCATTAGATGAAGAAAAGGACTAGAAAAGAAAATGGAGTGTAATGAAATTGAATTGCATACTTATTCAGCAATTATCTGGTGTACATAACTATGTGTCCTGAACTTTTTAAAGATAGTTGTTAGCATGGTATAAGAGCTGTTTTAATCAAATGATCTTGCATTCCATCTGCAAGATCTCAGCATGGAAAGTCGAAAGTGACGCTGGAAAGGTTTGGGTCTTGGGAAGAAACAAGGATATGGTAAAAGCACATATAAAAAATGTATCCCTACATCTGAAACTGCTGTCAATTCATTATTCACATTTTATTGCAGAAATAAGTCGCTGTGTGAGTTATTTTGTAAAGCTCCTCCTAAGATTATAAGCATCAGTTACAGTAGTCCTAGTTAATTTTAGAGGCATTTAGTTTATATCTGACTAAAAGCTTTATTCATGCATCTGAAAGCAAGGCTTATGCTTTATTGTTATTCTTATCTTTAGGATTGAGGCTTAGACAACCTGTGATGAGTTTATATTTTTGGTTTTGAATAGCATCTCTCTTTTGCCAATTTAAATAGGAGGTTTCTCAATAACAAGGGGAAATGGAAGCTATAACTCTCGCAATGGTTCTGGTGGTGGTCCCTCAGTGTCAAGGTTGAAGTCTCAATTGAGCTTCACTAGACAAGAGTCTCTTTCTCAGATATCTGAAGTTAGTGAGAATGTTGTCGAAGGCATCGGATCTGACAATGGCTGCCAGAACTCCACTCACTCTTATTCTGCGGCTAGCTTTGGTATGGAATCTTGGGACACTCCAAATTCCATTGTATTTTCTGGCCATCCCCCGAAACAAGCCAGGACTGGAGATGGAGACATTTATAACTGTTTCAATGCTTTAGAAACTCAGGTACTAAATTTCTTTTCTGAAGACTTGTATGTCAGGAAATTCATGGAAATGTCGATAACTTAGTTTGTTCTCTGGCCTTAACATCCCATAGACATGTAAAACACATGCATTCGCAAGTCCATACCAGTATGGTCTGCTACCCTCTCTGAAGTCGCACCTGCCTGTAGCATATTTTACCTAGGCTGCATCTAAAGACTTGCTGACCTCATTTTTTACAACAAGAAGTAACCTTAGCCTGACATTTGCAAAATTTATTTCAGCTCGTGTGTGTGTGTTTTTTTTTATATATATATATATATATAATGGGCAATTCTCCTTGGCTGGTGTAAATCATGCTTAATTTTATATTATGCAGTGCTTCTTTTTGTTTTTTCTTCTTGTAATACATTTATCTGAATCATTCTGCATTCAGTTTAGCCTGCCTCAGACAACTCTTGAGATGGCAACAGTGGAGAAGCTGCTACAAATTCCTGAAGACTCTGTTCCTTGCAAAATCCGTGCTAAACGTGGTTGTGCCACTCATCCTAGAAGCATTGCTGAAAGGGTTAGTAAAAAAAATTCAACTTTTTAAGAGAGGATTTGTAGAAGTTGCATAAAGATTCCTTTCATGCATTAGTTGTCATTTGAGTCCGCTTATCAAATAGGATCATGGTGAATTGAAGTGACTTTTTTCAATACAGTCCTGATAGTCATCTTATAGCATGTGTTTGTCAGTGATTGTCCAACTCCTGATCACGTGCAACCACATTCCTGACCTGCTCTGACATCTGATTTCCTTAATTTCATTTCTAATAGCATAAACATTCTAGAAATAAAACGGTGACAGGAGTAAATATTTTCAGATGCGTACTAGCAGAATTAATCAACCTTGTTAAGATATCTAATTAATAGATGACTTAGCTTGTAACTTCAAATAAAGGGACTGCTGTACATGCTGCATGCTCCTAGTCTCCTACAGCTTGCCACTTTCCTATTCAAGTTGCCAATACATCCACTTTGGTTTCACCCAAGAAGAACAGGGCCAATTTTCTTATTTGATCAAACGGAAAAGACGTGAGTCTACATTCTTGGCATTCCCTTTACTCTAATGAAACCAACATATGGAGAGGATGGACTTTTCTTAAAAGATTATGAAGAAATGTACATTCTTGAATATTCTCCCATAGGTTCATTCGAGTTTTGTTTATAGAAATTTTTTTTACAATGAGGTTTGTAGTTGTTTGCTGATGCAATAGTGAAACTCATCGGCACAGAAGCGCGAGTAGTGGATTTGAGTCGAGAGGAGTGACCAATTTATGCAAAATACTGAAGAGGAAGGCCATTTCTAGATTACCCTGTAGCCAGAACCCTACTTTCACCACAACAGATAATGCCCTTTGTTGGAAGGCGGAAGAGGATAACCAATGAAACAAAGAATCATATTGTAAAAGATAATCACAAACAACTAGGGCTGACCTTCAAATTTGTAATTTTCCATGTTAGGTGAAAAGTGAATGCGGGGATACAATTTCCGGCTCCATATATTATTTCTGTTTGGATGGTGCTGAATTATCTTGTCTAGGAGTTGATCCAATCTGCCAGCATCATAATAAGAAGATGGATTGCTGTGATTTGATGTTCTACAAGACAACAATTCCTCGAATAATGCCCAAGAGTGCAACAATATACTTGTGCTTATGTTCATTCATTTCATAATTGGATTATGCTGTCCTACTGTAGATGAGGGTACTAATTAACTAATTACTGTAGATAGAAGTCAGGATTATGTCTTGCAAACTTCACGATTTACAGCTCCATTTGTTAGGAGAGAAATGGGTCTAGGAATCTAGGTACTGGGTCCATCAAACTTAATTGAAAATAAACTGCTAACATGTGCACATGAGAGGCTATTTGAGTATGCATGCGTACGTTCAATCATCTTATATTTCATCTAAATCAGGAGAGACGAACCAGAATAAGTGGGAAACTGAAGACGCTGCAAGACCTCGTTCCTAACATGGATAAGGTAATAATGTGTTATTCATTTCTTTTCACATCATGCAATCTGGCTTTGAATGAGTGTAAGCTGATTTTTTTTCCCACAACTTGCAGCAAACAAGCTATGCAGACATGTTGGAGCTGGCAGTGAAGCATATAAAGGGCCTTCAGAATGAAGTGGAGGTGAGCAAAACATTAAATGATCGCTAAACAAAAAGAAAATATCAATGGCGAATGGCTGTATTTATTCAATCAAACTTGGTAGATGCCATAGGTGTGCTGCGTTTTGCTGTTCCTTCCCTAATCCTCACCTGATATTTGCTTGCCCGTCTCTCACAGAAACTCCACAAAGAAATGGAAGGCTGTACCTGTGGATGCAAACAATCAACCCCATGATCCAGGCTAACAAAGGAGACCTAAATCGACCGGCAAAATCTATGTTTTTTGAATGAATTTTTTTGTCTCTTGAGAGCACCATGCTGGCAGGCTGAAATCTTCAAAACATTGACCTGACAGATTCATGAAACAAGATTGGTGTTCAAGGATCTTGAAGGCATGGAACCAGGCAGGCTGAGGTTGTCTTTAACAAATTCCAGTTTAGCAATTGCAGCACCGTTGGGAATCAAAGCTGTATATAGTGAAGTAATACTGTTGATTTGTAGTTTATCAGAAATCATGCATGTAAAATGCTGTTTAATTTCCCTTTTAGTTCTGCCATTAATTCGAGGATTGAGAGAATATTTGAACCTGGCCGTCTCAAACTTCTTCCAGGGTTCTACCGTTACTGTTCTTCGGCGGATTCTATGGTTTGGCATTAATTTTGTACCTTGTTTAACACGCTTTGATTTTGAAACTAGTAATGCAGCGGGCAGACATTATTTTTTTTAGCATGTAAAAGAATGTGAGAATGTGGTGAAATTTGTAGCAGTATTATTAAACTTTTAAATATTAAATCAATTCTGAAATTTCTATTTTGGCTTTTTAATCGAGTTCAAAATTTTAATTAAATCATATAGGGAGCTGATTTGATTTGAATAAAAACATGGGTTTACCTTGGATGTATATTTTTTAACTTTTTTTTTAAAAAAAAAGAAATATTAACACTGTCATTAGAGGTTATTCTAGATTTTATTAGTTTTGATAACTTTATTGTTTATATATATATATATAAATGCAAAATTGAACATTATATATATATATATAGGTAGATAGATAAATGCAAAATTGAACATTAAACCTAAACTAAATTTTTATTTGAGACTGTGATATCCCAAAAGAGAGAAGTAAATTATGAATTTTATTTTTCAGACAGTTTAATATTGAAAAGATAAAATAAATAAATAAATAAATAAACCATCAAATTCATGAATCGATAACCCAAATTAACATATTAAACTCATGAAAAAAATTAATAAAAATAAATAAAGAAGTTAGCTTCTATGTAATTAAACGGAGAAAAAACTCTCATTGAACATCTCGCATAAATCTGAAAAGTGTTTGATTTTTTTTTTTTTTTTTTTTAGTTTGGATAGATTATATCATTAAATATTTGATTTAGTTTATTACAAATAAATAAAAAAACTCCCTAAAAAATTATAAATAAATGATATGATGAGTCCACAACATGCGCATTATGTCTGTGCCAGCTTAGCTTAGACTGAAAACGCACATTCATACGCCTCCATCTCCACCTCTCTCTCTCCCTCCCAACACAGCTATCACAGAAACAGCAAGCAAACATGTCATCAGACGAGGAAGGAGGAGAGGAGTACTTGTTCAAGATCGTGATAATTGGGGATTCTGCTGTAGGAAAATCAAATCTGCTTACTCGATATGCAAGAAATGAGTTCAATTTGCATTCAAAAGCCACAATAGGAGTGGAGTTTCAGACCCAGAGCATGGAAATTGATGGAAAAGAAGTTAAGGCTCAGATTTGGGACACTGCTGGTCAAGAGAGGTTTAGAGCTGTTACTTCTGCTTACTATAGAGGTGCTGTCGGTGCGCTCATTGTTTATGATATCAGTCGCCGTACTACTTTTGATAGTGTCGGTCGATGGCTTGATGAGCTTAAAAGTAAGTAATTTTTTTTCTTTTTTGGTGTGAATTTCATGACTGCCCGTTTTTTGTTGGTTTTGTTTTTGAAGGGCTTTCGGTGGATTTGGTTCAAAAGTATTTAGTAGTGTAAAAGGGTTGGTTTTTTGGCTAGTTGTAGTTAGATCTGAGGTTGGAATGATGGATTTTTCAACGAGACTTGAGTTAGAAGAAAGCTATAAATTGATCTCCTTTAGAAAAGTTACTAAAGATGGTTGCTCTTTAGTTTAGAACTTGCCATAGCTTTATATTGTGCTTCTTGTTTTTTTTTTTTTTTTGGTTTTCATAGTTGCATACTTTATGGATGGTATTGGCATGGCATGAATTTCTTGAATGCTATTAGTTTGCTATTTTGTTGCTAAAAATTGGAAAATATATTCCTTGTTAGGATAACTAGCGATTTGGAAGTGCAAAATCTCATATTATGATGACAGGGTTAATGAGTATAAAGTATAAACTAAAACAGTTAAATATAAAAGCAGTTGATTACAATTTCTATGTCGAGTTTCTGTGATTAATAGCTCGGTTCAGTTTAACAAAAAATATAGGTTGGTGAAAGAATACAGTGGGACCGCATTGGTGGTTGTATACACTATGCATCTGTTTTTGTGTTTACACATCATCTTGCATTGCAGTGCAATTGTCTGATCTTGGTATATAAATTTGGTCCTATAAACATAAAATGTCTATGATTTAGCTTTTTTGGTGATGCCATGCCAAATTCTGGGATTGCATCCAAATTGTTCTTACTGTATTTAATTGTTCTGCACAGTTAATCTCATCTCACGAATTGATTAGTTCTATGTAATTTTGATGAGAAAGGTGAAGTTAATTTCATATTACTTAGGCATCGAATTACTATGATCATCACTTGCTTAAATTTGTATGCTTTAATTTGGCCAGGTTGCCATGGGTGCATGCCAACCAAGCCCAGTCTTTAATCTTAACCGGGTTTGCTGAATTATCTTTGAGGTTGTATTGGGGGTTTATCTTTCTGAGGCTTGAATCAGTAATATAGCTGGTGTCAATGCTGCAGTCTTGCAGTTATATTATACTTTCTCGTCCACAATGTTCATTTCTTCAGCACAACATAGAGCATATGTATTTGTTATGCAAAGGGAAGTTCAGGCAATCTTTTTACGATAAACCAACAAACATATCTGAAAGGACTTAATTGATAAGTATGTGCAGAAACCTGAAAGCATCAAAAGATTATACTGGATAAGTGACAGATCAAAGAGTATTTAGTGATGAGAGTTAGAATCCTGTTGGAATAGGTAAATACCTCTCTTTGGAAAAATATTCAACCGATGGAAAAGAATAATCAAATACAAAAGGGATGGGATGGGGGGCACCAAGTTTTTTTTTTTTTTTTTCATGCAAAAGAACTTTTAAATACTCAAGTTCAAACATAGGAATGACAATGGGTACCTGAGGTTTGACTTCTTGATATCTATATTCCACCCATTATCCATCGGGTAAGAAGTTTAGATATTTATAAGCTATTCATTGAGTTTCGAGTATTATTATCTACTATTATTTATTATAGAATTAAAAATAAAATAGTTAACACACACTCTTTTGAAGTATGTATATGTATATTAAATGATAAATATTATACATACATGAGTTTTATGTCAATATTGAGATATGTATATATCATATGGTATTAAAAAAATTAAATATAAATATATATTTCGGGTTAGGTTTGGGCGGGTTTGACAATATTCATATTCTACATATTATTCATCAGGTAAGGTAATTACCCTAAAAATACTCACCCATTCAGGTTAGGTCGGTATGTATCAAGTTCAAATTAAATTGCCATGCTTATTCAATCACGGTACCTTTGTCTACAAGAAGCATGATTCTTCCTTTACTCCTGACATATGAGTAAGGATAAAATCATCATGTCTACAAGTGATGCTAGGTTCACAACTTTGTATTGGATAATGTACACATCATGAAATCTACCACATGAATAGCACACAAACACTCACAATGGCACACTTGAAAATATACAATGTTATGACCATTAATATTATGTTAGTGTTTGCAAATCACGTGCTTTGTTGAATGTGTCATTTCTCTGTGTACTTCATGGAGAGTTTCATGAGAATGAAATGCTTAAGCACTGAAGCCATGTTCTGCAGCCATAAGATTTGGTGTTTCGATGAACTTGACTCCAATATATTCAGTGTGTGTTTGGTATTGTGGTGCAAGGAGCTTTAAAAAAATGCTTCATTATAATTGTTTTCAGTGTTTTTTGTTACATCAACATATTAAAACCGATGAAAAACACTAAAAAATCATTAATTAATGTTTTTTTCATGTCAAACGCACTTTTGAAACGCTACCAAATGTAGGTTGAAATGCAATGTCAAAAGCCTCTTGATAAATAATGTAGTTGAGTCAATAAGTTAGTGCTATCCAGCCTCAAATATTCATCTCAAATCAGTATCATGAATAAAATCAACCTTAAACTGGATGGACCTAACTAGTGACTCCCATATGACTCCAACTATTAAGTGGTTGATATTGTTTAGGAACTCGCTATGGATGGATATTATGGTATGAATAGCATTACTCTTGTGCAGCATGTCTCCATTGCATTTAAGTGGCTTATAGAAATAACATGTGGCCCCAAGTGTGCTGGAGTTCATATCCTACCCTATTTGTTCTTTGAAATAATGAATAAACATGCAGTGCTTTGAGCATTGAGCTTCAAGTGGTGGGAATAATTGAGCGAGAAACAATTAGCCATCCGAAATTCTTAAAAGGTCAATGCACCTTTCCAATGTCTGCATTTAAAATAAATAAATTAAGCAGTTCGATTACTAATTAGTTTCCCTATTGCTGTTCATGTTGTGCACTCTGTTATAAGCTGAGAACCGATCTGTTATAATCTATCGTTCTCTGTACATGGCAACAAAATGATGTTTTTAGCCTGGTCTGGGATTGGTTAGAAATGGCAGAGCTAATACGTTGTTTATTAATGGTTTATAGATGTATCAAGATTCAGCAGTATTCATTATCCTTTGCATGTATATCTTGCATATCTATTTGCTTCCAAGGAATCACTTTCCTCCTGATTGTTGCCCTAGATTTTTCACAAATGCCTTCTGTTTAAAGATCACCTGTTGAACTTAACTGAAACAATTCTGCAGCCCATTCAGATACAACTGTAGCAAGGATGCTGGTTGGAAACAAATGTGATTTGGAGAATATCAGGGATGTTAGTGTGGAGGAAGGCAAAAGCCTTGCGGAAGCAGAAGGCTTATTCTTCATGGAGACGTCTGCCCTCGACTCAACCAATGTTAAAAAGGCTTTTGAGATTGTTATTCGAGAGATATACAACAATGTCAGCAGGAAGGTCTTGAATTCTGACACGTACAAAGCTGAATTGTCTCTGGATAGGGTGACCCTTGTTAATAATGGGAATGATTCCAAGCAAGCTCAGAGCTACTTTTCCTGCTGCTCCAGCTGATCTCCCTTCTTCTCATCTCCAACAAGTGCACGAGTTATGGGATTTTACTTGGGTGGTTGGATTCAATTTGGTTGGTTTTATTTAATTGTTATGACTTCAGGGCTTCATTAATTGCCAAATAACTTGATATTTATAGAAATGAAATTGTTTACTCAAGACCTTCATAATTTTACTCAAGATATTTATAGAATGTAATGACCTTGTCAAAAATTATATATATATATTCATAATTTTGTTCAGAAAAATCATTTTATTGTGTTTTTTTAGATTAAATTGCACAATTCTAAATAATTTTATTTTTGAATTTGAACTATTTATTTTTTAAATTAATATATTTAATTATATATATATATATATATATACACACACACACAAAAATAATACAAACCCGAAACAGCACGATAAAATACTCCAAAACCGAAATATTATGTTCTAATTGAAAAAAAAAAAAAAAAAAACAAACTGAAATGGAATTGATAATTTTAGTTATTTTTTGGGGTGGTAAAGGTCTTGCAGCTTTTGTTCCCCTTCCAAGTGATGATGAATAATTTGTGCCCAACCTTTCCTTGTTCATTGCTTTATCATGGCAGACTCTGCTCGGATGAACTGAGAAAGCAGTCAGCATTGCAAGTTGCTCTCAGGACAACTGTGAGCTACTTCGATTACCTGGCAGCCAAATATCACAGCAGTTACGTGACCTGTAATCCACGTGCTGCTGGGCTACTTATCTATCCTCTCTCTCTCTCTCATTGTATGGAGAAGGGGTTAGGAATTATTGGGATGTCAGAAATTAGCGGGATGTCAACGCACAAGAAAAACTCAATCCTATCACCACTGCTATCACAAGCCTCCACACCCAAAAACACATATTTATAAATCGGAAGGCAAATTCATTCCAGTCACTTTAATGGTTATTATTTTCTTATTTCCAAATAAAATTAAATGGCTTGATATTGGGGTTATTTCGGTATTTTCACTTTGTTAGGGGGGGGTAAAAGTTTTTTTAAAACAATAGAATTATCTAATTACCCTCCGATTTGATATCTTTAAAATCGGAATAGATGGATATTTATGTCTTTTTATTTTTTAAAATATAGTAAAATAACATATTTACCCTTGAAAAAATAATACATGACTCTATGGGCTTTTTGGTCCTTCGACTCCAGTTTTTCTGTTATTGTCTAGTTCACAGAGGGCATTGTCTTTCGAGAATGATTAATTATTATAGGTCACAAGTTAAAAAAATAAATAAAAAGAAATATTTTTTTTATTTTAATTTTTGATTTCATTATTCAACATTAGTTTTTTTATATAAAAAAAATTTGTTTGGTTTTCTTTTATTTTTTGTTCTATCAAGTAATCCTTACCTCAAGACTTAGAACAGAGACTTGGCAGAGTAACCTGGATCGGCTCGGCTCGCCCCTTATTGTCCACATTACAAGGGTTGATCCATATTGATTTTTTTATTTTATTTTATATAATCTTATCCTTCCATATATATTCAACGAAAATTTAAATAATATTATTTTTTATCCTTAAAAAATAGTTTTTTTTTCAGAATATTGTGGTTGTTTTCTTAAGAAAAAAATATTTATTTACTATGTTAGCTATTTTTCTCATCTAATCAAAATAAAAACAACTTATTTGATCACTCAAGACTATATTAAAACATTCTTATAGCACCTACGCATTATTTTTTACATGAAAAATTAAAACGGGCCATGCCCCACGTCCACTCATCAACGAATAAGGGAAGAAAGAGAGAGAGAAATACTCTAAAGATATCAACCTGCCACTATATAAAATGTAATTAAAAGGAGAAAATTAAATTTGAAAAAAGACAAATAATAAAAAGAGATCAACTAAGATGAGCTGACCCGTCATGACTTTAGTGATAGCAATCTTTGCTTCCTCGGCTGCACTTTCCATTCTTCTAGAAGCTTTTTTTGCCCCCAACAGAAGAAAAAAAAAAACATCATTTTCAGCTTCCATGTAAGATTGCTGCGTGTGAATGCAGAAATTGACAGATAAAGATGAAGTGTCCTTCATTTATTCTTATGTTTTTTTCCCCTCCTGACAGTAGCAATGTGCGTCCATGGTTTTGCAGAGCCCCCTCACTGGGATCTCCAGAACCTGGCCATTTCAAACCCGTTTTTGCTGTAGTTGTAGTCCTCGATGGTCTGATCGATTTCTGCCTCTGTGTTCATCACGAAAGGTCCGTACTGAACCACAGGCTCGTTGATCGGCTGGCCGGCAATCAGCACGAACCGCAGTGGCTTGGAAGATCTGTTCCACGCGCTCAGGCCATCTCCAGGGCCTAGAACCAGGACGTGATGAGCAGTGGAGGGTGAAGAATTTGGCTTGCCGAAGACCCCTTCACCTTCGATAATATACACAAATCCATTCCATGATTCTGGGATGTTCTGATGAACTTGAGCTCTGGGTTTCAGGGTGAAATCCAAATACATTGTCGGAGTCCTGGTGTAAACTGGAGATTGAACTCCCATGGATTCCCCTGCTATGATTCTCACTTCAGCCCCGTCTTTCTCTGCTCTTTTTATGTCATCACTTAGAAGTTCCTGATACCTCGGTTCAATCCTGCCAAACAGGTTTCGGGTTGTTAACATCGTTTGCATGGTGAATATAGAAGATAGATTCTGAACACTTTTTCTTTTTTTTGTTCAAGATGAACATCAGAAATACATGGAAAAGTTTGAGTTGCTTGCTGGTGGGGGGGAAGCTGGCCTCTCAAGGGAAAAGTTTAAATGAAAAAAAAAAAGTGAAGCTAAATTGTCAAAAATATAAACTAAATTTTCGAGATATAGGAGAATTTGATTGAGAATTAGGAGCTAGCAAATGATTTAACGGTTTAGGAGTCAGCTGGTTCTGGTCCTGCCCTTACAACCTTAAAAACCCAGGAAAAGAAAAGAGAGTAATTTAGAAATTTCTAACATTTTGTCTTTGGAAGATAGATTTATCCACAGCTGCAGACCCGTTTGAGCACCTTCTCCGGCAGGCATTTCTGAGTGGATGATGCCTCTCCCTGCTGTCATCCACTGCACAGTGAAGGAAAAAAGAAAAAAGAAGCTAAGAATCAAACGAAACAAAGAAGAACAAAACCTAAAATGTTTAACGGCGTGAAATGCCCTGATTCATTTCCCCGTCTAAAATCCTTCACCTGCACATCTCCGGTATGGATTGTACCCTTGCGTCCGGCAAAATCCTGATGAGTGATGCCTCCCTGATAACCACAATAAACAAACGTCAGTTTCTTAGATATTCAATCGTCCAACAATCTGGATTTACAGCCGAAAACAAATTACCTGCAGCATGTATGTAACAGTCTCAAAACCTGCAATCCATGTTTTAGAAAATAAAATTACTACAAAGTATATATAAAAAAAAAACATAAAAAATGATGGAATAAATCAGAACCTCTGTGCGGATGATCTGGAAATCCAGCAGGAGAAGACACTGCAAAACAACAACCGAACACCTTATAATTCCAGCACCATACAATATTTCTTGAATCGATTGGACATTGACATGAATCTAACCTGAAAAATCATCCAGCATAAGAAAAGGATCCAAGAACTTCTGCTCGCTCCTGAAAACCAATTTCCCAGAACAGAGAGAGCCAAGAGATGGATCAGAAAAACCAGAACTGGAATAAATCAGGGAAAAGAAGCCATGCATGATTTAAGATTGATATGAAAGTACCTTCCGATGCCTCTTCTAACAACAGCACCATCACCTTCATGCTGGAGCTTTGCCAGGATCTTCTTGGTCACCAACCTGGGTGTGTCGAAACCAATGGATTGATCTGATTCAGACATGATATTTCTTATACGACTGTTACTAGTCTTGGTAGTAGTTGCTGGATATAATATCTTCAGAAAGTTTCGATAAATAGAAGCTCTCATATACTACAAGCAATAAACAAAAAAAGCTAAAAGAAAATCAGTTTGTATTTTCTTGTTCGTGCCTATGATTTATTTGTAAGCTTCTTTATAAACTAGAACCTCCTCTGCATCCATATATATATAGCAAGAGCAGGTGGCTTTGTTGCTTTCGGACACACACAGCAAATAGATTATTCTTTCTTCCTTGGGTTTAGAGCATGATTACAATTTAGTCTTCAAGTTTGAATACTTGTAATCTAGTCCCTTGACTCTCGAAGACCTGCTCTTTTTTTTTTTTAAACATCTCCTTTCTCCTCCACACCTTGGTTTTTTTATGTTGAGAATTTAAATAACAAAAAATCCAGAAAATGTTTTGATCCAGCAAGAGTCGACGAGGTCGGCTGTAAGTCTTCAAAGGTGAAGGACCGAATTATGATTTCTGTACAAATCCGGGGACTAAAGATAATATTGAAACACGTGCTGTTAACTTGGGGTTGGTTGGTGTCCGTGACCCGAAGGAGGGTGGAGGCGTGGGGATCTCCTTCTACTTTCTCTCCTGGACCAATTATGATGATGACGTCATGCTCTTGTCATCGTGATGTTGTAGCGTTCGTCTGCCTTATAACAATTTCCTTTTTCTTTTTTTTCCTAGCAAAAAAATAAATAAAAAGCGCTTCGCTTTTCCATTTCCTACGAAACTTTATGCTAAAGATCTATTTAGTTGACTTAAGAGCTGTGGGTCCGCGCTTTACCACGGCATTGGTTTTTTTTTTTAATGGAAAAAAAGATATTTAAGAGGACAAATTGATAAAAAAAAAAATAACATATCACAAATTGAGATTAAAAAATAAAATTGAAAACAAATTAAAACTTTACAAAAAAAAAAGCAAAGAACAAAAGTTATAAATCAAAAGAACAAGTACCAAATTTGACATGTCAATTAATCAAGGGACAACTCTAAAATTAAATTGTTCTTCAACTAACATAATAATAACAAAAAAAAAAAAAACATGAAAAATACTAAGAAGCTAGCGCATACAATTTTTTTTTCTTTCAACCATATTTTACTCGTTTTATTGTGCTTTTAAAATACAAAAAAAAAAATTATATATGATATCTATCTTTTATTTATAACATTTTTTAGTTAATTGGTATTTATTAAAAAAATAAAGATAATTTTAAAAAATCATAATCATTAAAAAAAATGTAATACCTCGAACGTGATGAAATGATTCGTAACGCTCACGACAGATTGCTTCCGTATTTGTTCTTCGGTCCAATTTTACCTGCTGGACTGCATTGGAATTTGGATGTCGCTGTCTTATAAAATCACGACGGCAGCCATTTCATCTCATGCTTTCGTAATACACGTGTCATGTGACCATTTCATGCTGTCGTAATACACGTGTCACGTAACTCTTTTTTTCTGCTTTTTAAAAATGTTTTTAAAAGAAATCATTTTTATTCTTTATTTTAAATTAAATATTTCTGATGTATTTAAATTATTTTAATATATTTTAAAATAAAAAATATTTAAAAAAATAATCTCAGACGCGTGGTCTCTCTGTGCTGTTTCAGGACGACCAAATGTATAGTTGTTTTTGCTGGATTCAGATTTAAAAAGCATTGACGACCCATTTTACCTTTGACAAGTCAAATTATATTATTTATAAATAAATGGTATAATTAATTTATCTCATTAAATCACGTTCCTCGGAGGCGAAGGCTTGAAATCAGGCGAGTGAGAGGCTTTTACATGGTCCGAAGAAGTCATGACTTGGTGATGGGTACAGCGAGGAAGGCATTGTAGACTTTCTATTTTGGGATTATTCCAAGTATATTCGTAGGGTTTTTAGTTTTTTTTTTTTTTTTTGGACTGTGATGTTAATTAACTTGGAAGTAGCCACAATATGTTAAGTTATTTTACTGGTCAGATTAAGGTATATTAATTTAATTTTCTTATAAGATGCATAGCTTAATTGCAACTATTTTATAAAAATAATAGCTTGGTCTCATTGAGAGGTTGCTGTTTTTATAATTTAATTAGAATAATATAATATATGAATATTAAGGAGCAGTTTTATTCTATGCCTTTAGGTGTGAATAGATCTTGTTCTTGGCAGTTTTATTTAATTTATTAGTTTTATAATTAGAAAAATTCTAAGTTCTATGTATGATGCAACCTCTTCATACATCAAGGTTAATTAGATTTACTACTAAATTGACATAGGATAAAGTTTATGTTTCATGGCATTACAGTATTATCTTGGTTATTACAGGTTTTCATATTGTTTTTATTGACACATTTAGTATTCTATGCTATGTGGTGATAATTTTGCTAATTGAAAGAAAAGTATTCGGGGTGTGTGGATTTGAATTTGATCTTGTGTATAAATAAACCCGTCATTCTCATTCTCATGTAATCAATTAATGCTCGGAAAAAAAAAACTAATTATGAGTTGTGAAAGCACTCTAACTGTTTAAATTCAATGCTAATAATATCTCACTTAATTATTGTAGGTCATACAAAGATCAAAAGTATTATTGTAGGTACACAAAAAGGGATAAATACCAAGCTTATTTGCAAAGCTCCTTGAAGAAAAGGACATTATTGCATAATTTATAATGTTTGGCACACCACAAGGAATCATACACTTATGGATATGGTAAGGATCATGATTAATATTTCTAATCTATCATTATTCTTATAGAGTAAAGCACTACAGACAAGTGTATATGTTTTAAATAAGGTTCAATCCAAAGCTATGAATAAAATACCTATTGAATTATAAAATAGATGAAAACTCAGTTTAAATCATACACATGTATTAGATTATTTTACTAAGGTAAGGATTTTTAATCCTCAACTAAAGAAATTGGATCTAAAAATAATTAGTTTATATTTTATTAGTTATGCATTGAACTCTAAAGGATATAGGTTTTATTGTCCTTCTCACAGTACAATAACTGTGGAGGCAAAAAAAAAAAATTAATTCCTTAAGGATCTTATGATTAGCAGGAGTGATTTTTCTAGAAAAATGGAATTTAGGAGAGCACAAGACTCAACTAAGTTGTCTAAAGATAAAAAAAAATTAATAGGTATCGTTTAAGAAAATATGATATAATTTTGAATAAAAACAAATTTAAGAGCAATTAGTTCTTGATTAACTAAACTCATAGAGGAAAAATGAATTAAAAAGAACTTCAAGAATACAAAGACCAATAATTTTTAATTACTATGTTTTATACATTCAAGAATTTGAATTTAATGTTGGATTTAAAGATGATCCAAATTTATTTTCATAAGCTATGAATAGAGAAGACTTTGTTTTACGTTATAATAAAGGAATAAACGGAGTTTATGTATAAAAATAAGGTTTGTAATCTCATCAAATTACCAAAAGTATATAAAGCCATTGTTATAAGTGGGTTTATAAAACCAAAAGAATTGCTTATACTAATATCGAGCGATAGAAAACTAGACTTCTAGCTAAGGGTTATATTAAATGGATATGAAAACAACATTACTAAATAGAAATCTGATGAAGAGGTATATATGAGTCAACTTAAAGGTTTTTGTGATGTCAAATTGTGCACTTTCAGTTGCACCCATTATTAAAAGGAACAAATTCAATCATAACCAATGACCATAAAATGCTTTGGGAAATAATGAGATGAGTAACATTCTCTATATTTCTATATTTGACAGTTTATGTAAAAATAAATATGTGTAAGACCTTACTTGGTTTTTGCAATAGAAATGTTAAGAAGGTTATAAAGTAAATTAAGAGTGGACCATTGAGAAATTGCTAAAACATTCATTAGGTACGTTTAAGAAACCAAAAATTATATATTGACTTATAGATACACTGATCACCTTAAAGTGATTAGCTATTCAGACTCAGATTATGTTTGTTGAGTAGACAAAAAAAAATCTACTTCAAGATAAATGTTTTTTTTTTATAAAAGAGTCATGTCTTGGAGAAATAATAAACAAATTATTGTCACTTCATCTACTATGGAAGCATAATTCATTACATGGTATAAAGCACACAATACATGCAATTTGACTAAGAAAATTTATTTTGGTCTTAAAATTAACAATTTTATATCAAGATGAATAAATAGTGGAAACTAAAACAAGTATATTGATATAAAGTATCTCATTATGAGAGAGAAAATGAAGGAACACGAAGTGCTCATCGAACATATTAGTATTGACCTAATAATTATAGATCTTAATACATGTCTCAGAGCGATGTCATGAGATTGATGGAGTCATCACCTGGTTGTTTAGTTTAGGGTCGCTGGAAAAACCCTGGTGTATTAATCGTATCAGAGATTTAAAAGGTAAAAGACTTATTGTGTAAAAAAATATTAAAACCTCTTTTACGTTCCACTAAAAGTAAATTGTATTGTTATTTTTTGTATTATTGTTATGAGTTAATGATATTTGTTTTATTTTATTTATTTATCATGACAAGTTTGTTATGATATGATGAGCAATTCTTGTTTTAACTATAAAAATTATTTAGAGAAGTAAAAACAGATCCTCAATTATCATTTATACTTCTTCCAGGATAAAAATAGAGATTTTTGCTAACACTTCATTCCAAAAATATTTCAAATAAATTTCCTTGTAATTTTATCCTCGTATTAAAAAGAATGAGTTGTATTATTTACATAATATTTTGAATATTTACTCTATGTAGTAGTTTTTAAAGTGAATAATAACAATATTATCCCTAATAATATTTTGGATATTAGTCTCTTTTATGATTTTTATACTTCTATAAAAGTAAAGAATATTTACTTTCTAAAAAAAAATATTTTTAAATATAGAATAAAATTCTTAAGAATCTTAAAAACTTGTAAGAACCTTGCAATATATTTTTTTTTCAGAAAAAAAAAACATGTAAATATATTTTGATTCTTTGAAAGGATGCTCAAATAAATTTAGAATTTTTGGCCATGTGAAAACAAATATTTTATATTCTCTTAGGCTTTGTTTGGTAAAATATAAATTTTCCAAAATAAAAGAACTCAATTCTCATGTAATCAATTAATGCTCGGAAAAAAAAACTAATTATGAGTTGTGAAAGCACTCTAACTGTTTAAATTCAATGCTAATAATATCTCACTTAATTATTGTAGATCATACAAAGATCAAAAGTATTATTGTAGGTACACAAAAAGGGATAAATACCAAGCTTATTTGCAAAGCTCCTTGAAGAAAAGGACATTATTGCATAATTTATAATGTTTGGCACACCACAAGGAATCATACACTTATGGATATGGTAAGGATCATGATTAGTATTTCTAATCTATCATTATTCTTATAGAGTAAATTAGTATTTCTAATCTATCATTATTCTTATAGAGTAAAGCACTACAGGCAAGTGTATATGTTTTAAATAAGGTTCAATCCAAAGCTATTTATAAAATACCTATTGAATTATAAAATAGATGAAAACTCAGTTTAAATCATACACATGTATTAGATTATTTTACTAAGGTAAGGATTTTTAATCCTCAACTAAAGAAATTGGATCTAAAAATAATTAGTTTATATTTTATTAGTTATGCATGGAACTCTAAAGGATATAGGTTTTATTGTCCTTCTCACAGTACAATAACTGTGGAGGCAAAAAAAAAAAATTCCTTAAGGATCTTACTATTAGCAGGAGTGATTTTTCTAGAAAAATGGAATTTAGGAGAACACAAGACTCAACTAAGTTGTTTAAAGATAAAAAAAAAAATTAATAGGTATTGTTTAAGAAAATATGATATAATTTTAAACAAAAACAAATTTAAGAGCAATTAGTTCTCGATGAACTAAACTCATATAGGAAAATTGAATTAAAAAGAACTTCAAGAATACGAAGACCAATAATTTTTAATTACTATGTTTTATACATTCAAGAATTTGAATTTAATGTTGGATTTAAAGATGATCCAAATTTATTTTCATAAGCTATGAATAAAGAAGACTTTGTTTTAGGTTATACTGTCATAAAGGAATAAATGGAGTTTACGTATAAAAATAAGGTTTGTAATCTCATCAAATTACCATAAGGATATAAAGCCATTAGTTTAAGTGGGTTTATAAAACAAAAAGAATTGCATATACTAATATCGAGCGATAGAAAACTAGACTTCTAGCTAAGGGTTATACTAAAAAAAAGACATAAAATACTTTCTCATGTTTTGAAGAAGGATTCACATAGAATAACAATGACACTAATACCTTATTTTGATTAAGAGCTATATTAAATGGATATGAAAATAACATTACTAAATAGAAATCTGATGAAGAGGTATATATGAGGCAGATGAAAGGTTTTTGTGATGTCAAATTGTGCACTTTCAGTTGCACCCATTATTAAAAAGAACAAATTCAATCATAACCAATGACCATAAAATACTTTGGAAAATAATGAGATGAGTAACATTCTATATATTTCTATATTTGACGGTTTATGTAAAAATAAGTCTGTATAAGACCTTACTTGGTTTTTGCAATAGAAATGTTAAGAAGGTTATAAAGTAAATTAAGACTGGACCATTGAGAAATTGCTAAAAAATTCATTAGGTACCTACAAGAAACCAAAAATTATATATTGACTTATAGATATATTGATCACCTTGAAGTGATTAGCTATTCAGACTCAAATTTTGTTTGTTGAGTGGACAAAAAAAAATCTACTTCAGGATAAATGTTTTTTTTTATAGAAGAGTTATGTCTTGGAGAAATAATAAACAAATTATTGTCACTTCATCTACTATGGAAGCATAATTCATTACATGGTATAAAGCACACAATACATGCAATTTGACTAAGAAATTTTATTTTGGTCTTAAAGTTAACAATTTTATATCAAGACGAATAAAGAGTGGAAACTAAAACAAGTATATTGATATAAAGTATCTCATTATGAGAGAGAAAATGAAGGAACACGAAGTGCTCATCGAACATATTAGTATTGACCTAATAATTATAGATCTTAATGCATGTCTCAGCTTGATGTCATGAGATTGATGGAGTCATCACCTTGTTGTTTAGTTGAGGGTCGCTGGGAAAACCCGGTGTATTAATTTTATCAGAGATTTAAAAGGTAAAGGATTTATTGTGTAAAAAAAGTATTAAAACCTCTTTTACGTCCTACCTAAAGTAAATTGTATTGTTATTTTTTGTATTATTGTTATGAGTTAATGATATTTGTTTTATTTTATTTATTTATCATGACAAGTTTGTGATGATATGATGAGCAATTCTTGTTTTAACTATAAAAAATTATTTAGAGAAGTAAAAACAGATCCTCAATTATCATTTATACTTCTTCCAGGATAAAAAAAAATAGAGATTTTTGTTAACACTTCATTCCAAAAATATTTCAAATAAATTTCCTAGTATTTTTATCCTCGTATTAAAAAGAATGAGCTGTATTATTTACATAATATTTTGAATATTTACCCTATGTAGGAGTTTTTTATCCTTATATTAAAGTGAATAATAACAATATTATCCCTAATAATATTTTGGATATTAGTCTTTTTTATGATTTTTATACTTCTATTAAAAGTAAAGAATGTTTACTTTCTAAAAAAATATTTTTAAATATAGGATAAAACTCTTAAGAATCTTAAAAACTTGTAAGAACCTTGCAATATATTTTTTTTTCAGAAAAAAAAAACATGTAAATATATTTTGATTCTTTGAAAGGATGCTCAAATAAATTTAGAATTTTTGGCCATATGAAAACAAGTATTTTATATTCTCTTAGGCTTTGTTTGGTAAAATATAAATTTTCCAAAATAAAAGAACTCAATTGTCAAAATAATTCTGAAATTTGACATGAGTTTTTATTCTCCACATCACACAAAAGTTTCTAGATGATTGCTCAAATGCTTGATCAATAATAGAAGAAGGTATATATCCTATTGATTTTTCATTGATTGAAAGGGATTTGACAGACATTAGATAGATGGCTGTTCACCAGATTTTGATCCGTACACCTACTTACAGATAAAATATATTAGATATTTACTATGATTTTTTCCATGGAATCTTCCTTTTCCTAACCAGAAAAAGGAAAAAGAAAAAGGGATGATGGTGGATGACTCATGCCAGCTGTTTTCTCAAGGTTGGTTGCTTGTCTTCTTAATCCTCAAACCATGAGAGCTCTGTTTTTGGATTTTGTGGTTGGAATCCAAGTTTTCCAGTTCAAAAGGCGGGCCCCACCCTCTTTTTTTTTTTTATTGGAGAATCCAGCATCCTCGTCGGATTTAACCATATCCAAATGACATCTACCATACCTAAGCATGGCGCCTGACGAGGAACCTTGACTTTGCCCTTTTATTTGACTAACTGTGACCGTTGATTTTTATAAGAAAATCAGCATGGGACCCTGTCATTTCCTAGTTCGAAGGCGGCCATGTGGCACGTTGGTAACCACGTTGCACCAAACTATATCGGTGACTTGTTGTTTCTTTTTTTCATTTGAAATGGAATGTTTCAGTTTTGGAATATTTTGGCAATACGATTAATATTGTAAAACTATTCAATATTTTAAAAAAATATTATTTGGCCAAAATGGAACAAGCGTAATAAAACCGGAACATTTTGGTCGGTATTTGGCCAAAAAATTCAGAATGAGCCGGAATTTAAACCGAGGTAAAAACGAGGCTGTTTTATCTCGTTTTTTAACTGGTGCAAAATGTTTTGGCCGTTTTGACTGAAACGGGATGAAACTAACAATCATGCTTCAGATTGATTAATTATATAGATATTTAGATAATAATATTTAAAAAAATAAGAAGAATTTAATACTTAAATTATTAATTCAATTATATTTAATAATATTAGGTAGTTTAATAATCTGATTTAAACTATCAACAATGGTAACACATGAACTTTAATGTAATTTTTTTAGCAGCAATAAACTAAAACAAATGAACCATCAATATTATATTCAGAAAAAAAAAAGAAAAGCAAAGAGGCACATAATAAATTGTTAACGTAGAAGTGATTTACGAGACTATGATAAAAATTGTTTTTTAAAATAATTTTTGTTAAGAAATACTTCAAAATAATTTTTAAAATTTATTTGTGATATCATTATATAAAAATAATTCAAAACACCAAAACATTTAACTTAAAGCATAAAATAAAATAAAATATTTTTTTTATATAAATATTTTTGAAAGTCAAATATTCACTTAATCCATTTTCGCTATGACATCAATCATAGCTAAGCATTGCGCTTGCCATGGAACCTTGACTTCTCTCATTTATTCATCTAATTATCACCATTAGCTTTTATCTTAAGAACAAATCAGCATGGGACCCCTATGGTCCTCTGGTTAGAAGACAGCTAAGCCACGTGATGCCCTGCCCAAGTGTAGCATTTATATATATATATATATATATATATATATATATATATATATGCCATACCACGTGCCCAAGAATATATTTATACACACACACGTGTGTATGTATGCCATAGCACATGCCCAAGTAAAATCGAATTGATACGAGTTGATTGGCCCGCTTTGCTGGGTATTTTTATCTATGTAGAAAATTATTTGATTTTATAAATGTTGTATTTTGTGATTTTAATATTTAATTAGTATAATTGTAATTGATAAAATATGCTAAAAATAGTTTTTTTCAACCAAAATGTGATTGAATATTGCTATTGCTAAAAAACTTTTGATAAAATTTGTTAAAAAATTTGCTAAGAAGGTGAAATAATTTATAAGAAATTTGTTGTCATGGATACTCTGGTTAAAAAAACAAAACAACAAAAGAAATCCGGTTAAAAAAGAACAACTGAGTTGGACAGTAAAAAATCAAAAATACATGTGAAAAAAAGGTCATCGTTTTTTAAAAGAAACAAACAAAGGGTCTAAAATATAAATTTAAATTCAAAGCCAAAGTTTTTTTTTATAAGATTTATTCATCATATTATTATATTAAATATCTTTAAGAATGCCGATATTAATTTTTTTTCAAGAAATTGTAGGTCATTTTTTTTCTCTCTTTATATATTTTTAGGCGATAATATTAAATAAATATTAAACACATATACTTAGTCTCACATATTATATAGTGTGATCGAAATGGGAAGTGATTTTTTTTTAATTGTAGATAACCTAGGTAAATTTGTTAAAAAAAACAATATGAGTTGTTTTTTTCCCAATAATATTAGATCTGACACATTATAAATAAAAACATTGCAATATTTTTCAAGAAAGGAATATATATTTTTTGTGTGCTATAATTACTTATTTGCTGTCTAAAAAGAACAGTATAGTTGAAACAGAAAGTGCATCATATATTTTTTAATTGTATAAAATATACGCAAATTTGTTTACTTTTTGTTTTTTTGAGTTGTATTTTTTCCCGGGTAATATTAAATCTTAAATATTAAAAATCCAATTTTTTTTTTTCAGAAATACACCTGAACAAAAGAGCACAAAATTAAATTTTGAAGCCAATTTTTGTTTTATTTTATAAGATTTATTCTTCATATTACTATATTAAATGTATTTAAGAATGCTGATATTAATTTTTTTCTTGCAAAAAATCCGAGGTCATATTTTTTTATCTCTTTATATATTTTTAGGCGATAATATGCAATAAATATTAAAACTTATAATAATGACTTGTTTGCCGTTTAAAAGGAACAGTGTAATCGAGATAAAAGTGACTTGTATCGTTTTTTAATTGTAGATAACCTAGGTAAATTTGTCTATTTTTTGTTCTTGAATTGTCTTTTATCCCCAGTAATATTAGATACAAAATGACTATTGTTATTATTGCAAAAAATTATCGTGAAGCCCCTCTCCCAGTAGGCGTGATTTTGTCGTTTTCAGGGGATGAAATCGTTAATGCACTGTTCAATGACAGAATAAAAAATTAAAAAACCGGCCGGACGAACTGGGCCGGATCGGACCGGCAGCGGTCAATTACCGCGGAGCCCCTGAAACCGGCTGCCCTGTTTTGTCGTTTTGGGGGGACATTTTCGTTAAATCACTGTGCACAGCCAAAAGAAAAAAAACGGGGGTGCTTCACGGTTAATATTTAGGCAGAAGAAATATTTAGGGTGTGTTTGACATTGCTTTTTCTTTTGCGATTGAGGTTGAAAAAAAGCAGTTTCAAAAAAGCGCTTTTACTGTGGTTCAAAATAAGCAGTGAAGTGTTTGGTTAAAACTGTTGTTGAGTTGGAGGTTGGAAAAAAAACAGTTTTGGGTGTTTCGTTACCAAACTTTTCATATTGCTTTTAACTTGTGAAATTACTTTAAAAGGTATATATATATATATATATATATATAATTTTTTTAAATATTGTAAATTTAATAATGATAATAATATTATGTAATTAATAATTCATGAAAAAACAAATATTATTTTTTATGCTCCCATCAAACTACTTGCAATTTCATCACGAACAAATATTTTCCTTCCATTAGGACTGATCTGTATATACACATTTTTTTAAAAAAAATATATATTTTTAAAAAATGGCTGGGCCGAGGACAGCCCAACCCAATTGGGCCTGAGCCCAACTTTGCTGGACGTGGGCTGGGCCGAGTGCAGCCCAGCCCAGGTCCAGCTGCTTCTCTCTCGGGGAAAATCAAAACGGTGCGCTGCACTGTGCGCCTTCTTCGCGTGACAGTGCAACGCACCTGTGCACAGTGCTTCCGACCGACCACGACGAGAGCTTCAACGGATGATACCTACGGGTAGAGGAGTCCGAGGTGGTTCTTCCTGTGGTTGTGGCGTCTGAAATGGTGGCCTGTGGTGGCCGGAGGCAGCGTTGGAAGGTGGCGGTACTGTTCACCGACCACGACGAGAGCTTCAACGGAGGATACTGACGGGTAGAGGAGGCCGGGGTGGTTTTTCCTGTGGTGGTTTCATCGTAAATGGTGGCCTGTGGTGGCCGGATTCAGCGTTGGAAGCTCCGGCCACCATGTCTGTTTTCGGGAGAGAGAGAGAGAGAGAGAGAGAGAGAGAGAGAGAGAGAGAGAGAGAGACATGCATGTTGCGGCGGGAAAAAAAAGAGAGGTAAACGTACGCGTGCGATGCACAATTTGCAAATGTCCAGTCCACAGTGATTTTACTCACAATGCACAGTAAAAACCCGAGCTGTTTTAGCTCTTTTGTTAATATAAGGAATTAATATTTAATGGTTATGATGTAGTACTAAAATAGTGTAAAATAACTCTGGTGGTTTCAAAAACGTTTAAAAATAATAATTTATTTATTTTAAATTAAGTTTTTTTAATGTTTTTAGATATTTTGATGTACTAATATTAAAAATAATTTTTTAAAAATAAAAAATATTATTTTAATACTTAAAAAAAAAACAATTTAAAAAACAATCTTAACTACACTTTCAAGTGACCAGTACCTAAAAAGTAAATAGCCCTTTAAGCACGTGCTTTTGACAAGAAATTTACCTCATCCTTCTATCATTACTGAACTCTTAAGTTCATAACTCCACGCTTTCTTCATCGGAGCTTGTTTTAAATAATTTGAAGTTACAGCCTGTTTATTTTTTAGTTTTGAAAAGTTTAAATTTTTTTATTTTTTTTCTATATTTTTAAATCATTTTAATATATAAATATTTATCGTTTTTGAGTATCCTATAAATATTTATTATCTACTATAATGCATTAATCAATAAAAAAATAGTTAATAAATTATAAAATTCATACCCTACCTATTATTTATCAATTATAAAAAATTCTACTCGTTCAGGTCGGAATGGTATCTATCTAGTTCGGATTAACTTATCATCCAACAAAAATGCTCAAAATCATAGCAGTCTACCTATAATCTTCATCTTTTAGATAGGTCCGTGGAAGTTATAGATCTCCCCTCCAAATTAATTATTTATAAAATAGGAGTTTGAATATTAAAAAAATATAGAAATAATTATTAATTATTCTTGCGGTCCCTCAAAATTAGAAGGGCAATGCTAGGAATTTATTTACTTTTAATATGACATTTATCATGTAGAAAGGTTTTCGAATCATGGAATGTGAATTTAATCACCTTGGATGATACAATGATAATTACTAGAGCATTAATTAACTAATAAATCCAATCATTTTCATCAAACGTGATGAATGTATTGTAAATCATGTTTTGTCACATCATTTCTTCTTTCTCTTTCTCATCATACATCATGACATTATCCAGCTAAATTGCTCAAAACATTTAAAAATGGAAGAGCATGCTGACCACCAACCATTAGCTATTGATGATGGCCTTGAAACCTTTTCCAAACACCAAGAATAGTTAGATCTCCCCTCCAAATAAATCCTTATAAAATAAGAGCTCGAATCATGAATAGGATTTTTCTTACTAAACAATTAATAGGTCCTCACGTGAGCTCTCAAAACTAGAATCACAAGTACCTCAGATTAAAGTAAGGGTCTGTTTGGGAGGGCGGTTGCGGTTATTTTTTAAAGTGTTTTTCATTTAAAAATACATCAAAATGATATTTTTTATTTTTTAAAAATCATTTTTAACATCAGCACACCAAAATGATTTAAAAACATAAAAAACAATTCATTTAAAATGAATTTTTTTTGGGGAAACGGCAGTACAACCGCCATCCCAAACAGCCTCTTAAATGTGCAGAAGAAATGCAAAATTTATCAAGGATGTAATGTGAAGCATCATTGAAATGTTTAATCATTCAAAAAGAAATTGTTAATAAAGATTCTAATATTTAAAAATAATAGCATAAAAGGATAGTTATTCAAACACAATTGAAATAAATTCATTTAAGAAAAAAATCTAAATATAAGTCATCGGTGGTCAGAATCCAACAATCAAGAGTTTTTTTTTTCTCTCTTGAAGAATTTTAGCAATTTACTCTCCTTTCTCAAGATTAATAGGTCCAAACATAAGAAAATAAAGTTGTATGGAAGGTGTTTGAAACCATATTTTTAAAAACATTGATTATTATTTTGATGTTTTCGAGTCGTTTTAATGTGGATATAAACAATAATTGTTTTTTAAAAAAATATTATTTTACAATTATTGCATAAATACATGTACATTATTTTAAGAGGAAAAAAATCTCTCCTGTTTTTTTTTTTTAATCGGAAGTGCTTTTTATAGATCCCCAGATGAATGTTTGTTTTTTATCCATTGCCGTGACAGCATCACTCGTTGAGCCACCATCAAAAAGTACAAAACGCCACTTGTTAACTCATTTATAAGGTGTTGAAGCAACCTTTGATATTGACCACAGAATCCATAAAAGTCAAACATGTAATCATTACAGCAATCCCAGACATTGCTTTACATGTACTTTCTGTTCTTTCATTATTTCTAGACAGCACTAAACTGATGTGAAATCCAACTACAAAACATCAGTTAAGATTGTTAAAGATCCCAAGATATATGTTCTGAACCTTTTTACCTGGCAAAGATGGTCCACGCGAAGAAGCTTTCCCATCTGATAATTAAACTCAATTAATTCACCCGAAAACAAGGTGAGGAGTCCATGAATTATCATTTATCACTTTGGAAGGTTATATATCAGATTTTAAAACTAGAAAACATGAAAATGGGTTTTGAATCTTGTCACAGACCACCTTGGACATAATGTACAGTGATGTCTCAGAGTGATGAGAATTTGAAGTTGAGTACTCTGAGAAGATAAAGCTGATATAACAATTCATGGACGTTTAAAATAATACACATCAAAATTTAGGGTTCTGTTACTTGTTCATGAGGAACTCTTCTTTTTACCCGTGAACTCCTTGCTAACTGCGTTTGGTGTAGGACCAAATAGACAGATGCGTAGATGGCCTTCCAGTAGCCGTTGATGGAAGAAATCTTTGTACAAGTCCCAGAACTTATCTCTGCCAAATAAAATGGATAAAAAAGGAGATTAGAGGGGGAGGGGGTTAGCAGTTGGCTACGTTAACAAGACAAATTGTTGGAAATAAAATCACCTCAATCAATATAAAGAGAGAATCACAAACAGATTATACCTGACTTGTGAAAGGGTGAACAATGAATAACCCTTAACATCTGCTTGCATGTCAAGCACAATCATTTTTAGCCGTGAAAGCCCCAATGCCTCGATGTCGATCAACTTCTTTACCCTTGAAATAGTAAAGATGAATGCATTATTAGGAAATCATTTCTATCAATTAAATTTGAAAGCTAATACACGTAATGACATGATGAATCTAGAAATGAGCAAAAAGAAATTCAAAAGATAACAGACATTGCTTCTTAACAGTTAAAACCTATTTGTTAATGGAAGCTTAAAAGCTATTTCAGAGTAGAAGTCATACTGAACAAAAAAGTCTCCTAAGAGCTACTTGGTTAGATAATCCTGCTCGGAGAGGACCGACAACTTAAGGAAGTCACGGTAAGAGACATATGCTAGTGTTTTTGCAGCAGATATTGACTATTATGGTCCTTACTCATTCCTGTGGTTTTTACCTGTTTCATATAGCCTGTCTGTAAAGGAGAACATAAAATAGAGTGTTGTTTTTGCTTCTCTCGTTGTCAATTTCACTATTATTCATCTCAGATTGTTCATCCCACTTCAAGTGCATGGTTAATTCCGTTCAAAATATGGAAATGTAGTTAGCAACAGGAGACAGGTGGTTTCAGTTAAAGCCAAAGAAAAAGGAAAAACAAACACCACCCTTTAAAATATTATGGCATGAAACAACAAGGTATGCGGTGAATTTGGCCGAAACATTCTATCGATAGCATCTTTTTTTTAACAGACAAAACCGATATGATTCTTACCTGCTTGGTGTGCCACTAGCAAAATTTACACGGTTCTTCAGCATGACTACCTGCATTGACCATAGAAGTTCAAGAATGAAAATAAATGTTATTAAAAATATAACAGATAGCTAAAACAGAGATAATATGTGAGACCTAGAATATGGAATACAATCAGAAATTTTAATAATGTATCTAATAGTGAATGCAAGTAAGCAATTTCTTCTCTGAGCAGATTACAGAAACTTCACTGAAAAGATAATAGAATATTTTCTTGAACACCAGAATATAGATAGGAGCATTTTCATCTCAGTTTATAAGATTGGAACATCTTTGATTTGTTGATATAGGTACCCCGTCCTAGGCGATGAGTAAAACATTTGCCATTAATTAACGACTCATTTGAACCTCAGAAAGTAAATCTCTTCAAAGGTATCTCAGTATCACCTTTTCCATGTCCATGGTTCTAGGATATATTCCTTTCCTTAGTTATCCCTTAGATAGTCATGCCTGATGCTAAAGCATCAGAAGTTCAAAGAGAATAGCCTGGTTGGTTTTCTATATTGCTGTGGCTAAACATGTTATGAAACAAAAACTCTGGTCTAAAACTAGCGCAAGAGAACTCTCTTAATTCATGTCATAACTGTAGGAGCCATCCAAAAGAATCATAATTCAAAAGATAATTTTTGTCCAATTTTATTGAGTTTATTCAAGTTTGCATCAAGATGTGGAGCAGAATGAAGATTTACTGAACAATATATGAAAAGAAAAATGCCATTGTTGAAGAACAGGAAGTCAGAAAAAAATAAGAAAATAAAATTGACCACTAATTTTGTAATGTGCCTATAAGAAAACAACAGCTATCCACATCCAGTTATCACTTATTTGCATGACCAGAGGGTAAATTCTGTCTTTCAGTTTAAGAATGGTATTTTATGTTTAAAAAAACAGAGAACTATGTTCTAGGATCAGACTGACGTGCAAGATAGAATTTCAGCAGAGCTGGTGCCTCTGATTAATTTTCTCATCATCTCCCAAAAATTTTAAAAAAGAAAAGAAAAAAAATAAAGCAGTCACCTCACAAAAAATGGACTTATCAAAGATCACATAAATTGTTACAATAATGAAAAAAAAAATCAAAACCATAATTAAACATAGAGATATACAAACAAAACAATATCTAGGGGCACATTTTGAGGTCATATATAGGTGTAAATGCTTTCAAAGTCTGTTTGCAACTCAAGCATCACACCATGGATTCTGGACTAATAAAATTGACAGAATGGTAAAAAAGAAACAGATTCCAAAAAGCCAATCAGACAACAAAAACTATTAGTGAACCAGTTGCTCAAAAAAATAGAGAACATAGGAGATAGACAACAAATAAGAACCAGATAAATTTTATTCGGATCAGACTGACGTGCAAAATAACTTCAGCAATGCTGTAGCCTCTGACAATTTGTTTAGTCATCATACCCGAACTTCAAATAAACACATATTGCTGATGGACAAAAGTAAAGTTAGAACACAAAACAAAACAAAGATAGAAACAGAAACAAAAATCCAAGAGAATGATGATAGAAAAAGAGGCGCTAAAGCATGAATCAACAACAAGATTAATGAGTCCACTTGTTAAAATAAATAAATCAGAGCATAAAATAACTAGTGATGAAATAGAAACAGATTGCAAAAAGCAATTCAGATAATAAAAAATATTGGTGAGCCAGTTGCTCAAAAGAAATAGAGGACATAGGAGATAGACAGAAAATAAGAACCAGATAGATATTAATCGGATCAGACTGACGTGCAAAATAACTATTCAGCAGTGCTGAAGCCTCTGACAATTTGTTTAGTCATCATACCCGAACTTCAAATAAACACATCATGCAATCTTACGATAGACTTATTGCTGATAGACATAAGTAAAGTTAAAACACAAAACAAATATAAAAATTCTCATAAGTGAGATTCTTGGATGAGACTGGACTTCAAAAATTGAAAACAGGAACAAAAATCCAAGAGAATGATGATAGAAAAGAGAGGCGCTAAAGCATGAACCAACAACAAGATTAACGAGTTCAGCTGTTAAAATAAATAAATCGGTGCATAAAATACTTCATCTCAAATTAGACTGGCGCCAGCGCATAGGAGATAGACAGCAAATAAGAACCAGGTAGATTTTATTCAGATCAGACTGACGTGCAAATTAACTATTCAGCAGTGCTGAAGCCTCTGACAATTTGTTTAGTCATCATACCCGAACTTCAAATAAACACATCATGCAATCTTACCATAGATTTATTGCTGATGGACAAAAGTAGAGTTAAAACACAAAACAAAGATAAAAATTCTCATAAGTGAGATTTTTGGACAACACTGGACTTCAAAAATTGAAAACAGGGACAAAAATCCAAGAGAATGATGATAGAAAAGAGAGGCGCTAAAGCATGAATCAACAACAAGATTAACGAGTCCAGCTGTTAAAATAAATAAATCAGCGCATAAAATACATCATCTCAGATTAGACTGACGCCAGCACATAGGAGATAGACAGCAAATAAGAACCAGGTAGATTTTATTCGGATCAGACTGACGTGCAAATTAACTATTCAGCAGTGCTGAAGCCTCTGACAATTTAATTAGTCATCATACCCGAACTTCAAATAAACACATCATGCAATCTTACCATAGATTTATTGCTGATGGACAAAAGTAAAGTTAAAACACAAAAACAAAAGATAAAAATTCTCATCAGTGAGATTTTTGGACGACACTGGACTTCAAAAATTGAAAACAGGGACAAAAATCCAAGAGAATGATGATAGAAAAGAGAGGTGCTAAAGCATGAATCAACAACAAGATTAACGAGTCCAGCTGTTAAAATAAATAAATCAGCGCATAAAATGCATCATCTCAGATTAGACTGACGCCAGCACATAGGAGATAGACAGCAAATAAGAACCAGGTAGATTTTATTCGGATCAGACTGACATGCAAATTAACTATTCAGCAGTGCTGAAGCCTCTGACAATTTGTTTAGTCATCATACCCGGACTTCAAATAAACACATATCATGCAATCTTACCATAGACTTATTGCTGATGGACACAAGTAAACTTACAACACAAAACAAAGATAAAGCATTCTCATCACTGAGAATTTTGGATGAGACTGATCTTCAAAAATTCAAAACTGGAACAAAACTCCAAGAGAATGATGATAGAAAAGGGAGGTGTTAAAGCATGAATCAACAAAAAAGATTAATGAAACCAGATAAAATAAATAAATTAGTGCATCAAATAAGAACCAGGTAGGTTTTATTCGGATCAGACTGACGTGCAAATTAACTATTCAGCAGTGCTGAAGCCTCTGACAATTTGTTTTGTCATCATACCCAAACATGCAAATAAACACATATCATGCAATCTTACCATAAACTTATTGCTAATGGACAAAGTAAAGATAGAAAACAAAACAAAACAAAGATATAAATTCTCATCAGTGAGATTTTTGGATGAGACTGGACTTCAAAAATTGAAAACAGGGACAAAAATCCAAGAGAATGATGATAGAAAAGAGAGGCGCTAAAGCATGTATCAACAACAAGATTAACGAGTTCAGCTGTTAAAATAAATAAATCTGTGCATAAAATACTTCATCTCAGGTTAGACCGAGACCAGTTGTGAAAATTAAATAAATTAGAGCATAGAATACTTCATTTTGGCTCAGACTGACGTGCAAAATATCAGCAGTGCTGAAAGCCTCGGATATTCTGTTTAGGCATCACATTCAAACCCTTCAAAAAAGGAAAGAAAAAAAAACGGAAATCACAATCCTAGGCATCTCACTACAGGCAATGACTCATTAGAGGTCATTAAAAGTAGGTTAAAGCTAAAAAAACTAAAATCTTAAAGAAAATAAAATAAAAAGTAGAAAAAATCTCAAATAACGAATCAGTGTTGTCAATAGCATAATCTTATAATTAAGAGAAGCCCCAAATAACGAATCAGAAGTGGATATTCAACAATTTAATATTAACAGAATCAGACACTTTCTGTCAGTAATAGCCAGACCATTGTCACTGCTCGAGAACAAAAAGTCAAGAAATCCATGGATATGAATGAACACCAAGAAAATGACGGAGACCTTCAGAAACACCATCACCAGTATGTAAACCGAAATAGGTATTTCCTTTGCAAATCAAAAATCATAAAGCATTAACAATTCTTATAAAAAAATATCAACCAGAGGAATATTTATAAAGGGGAACCTACATAATATATCCATTCAAAAAGAAATAGCTTGAAAAAGAACAAGAGATAACCTGTTCCTCGACCTTCATATGCTTGGAGAATAGCTTCGCGGCATGACATTCTTTTGTCAATGAGCGCACACCTCTAGAGGAAGAAAATTTGAACTTGTTAATACTTTAGACTTTCAAAAAATAAATGTCCAAAGTAAATCATATCTAATTAGCGAGAGCAGGAAAAAAATGGACCTTAGAAGTTCTAGAGATCTCAAGGCAGATGTAGAAATAATAAGAACAGCAGGACTCCCTGGATCAACATTGCCTTCCATCAACTTCCCCTCACAAAGAACTTGTTTCCATGAAGGGCCAAAAGCCGTCTTCATGTGGTTCCCTAAGGCCATTACATCGTGACCGAATTCTTGAGATAACTCAACAAAACAGGTCTCTGCATCATCAATGTATCAGGCTCCAAACAAATACAAACATTAAAAAAAACGAAAGAAAAGAATAAAATACCATTAATTGATTCAAGCTCAATGGATGAAAGCTGAACCCCATTGGCAGATTGAAACTCGTTTATGAAAAAACTAAGCTGCTGGGAAGCTGAAGCTGGAGTAGAAGTCTCGCTCTTGTTCTGGTTTTCTTTGTTTTTGGATAGTTCAGTCTTCTTGTTCATACCCTTTTCCTTCTTGAGGTTGATTTTTTTACTAGGGTTTCTGATAGATAACCCCTTCCTCTTCTTTGTCTGTGAGTGTCGTTCTGGTTTCCCGCTTCCCATTTCTTTATTTTGCTTCTCTGCTTACAAAAACTGCGGCTTAACATAAGCACTTATTTATAGTACTAGGTTTTCTAGTTTGGCTTTCAAACCCAAAATCAGTCATGGTCCTCGTACTACAGTGAATAGATCCACTCCGTCCTCTATATTTATTTTAATTGAATAAGCTCCTCGTAATTGTACAAAAACATTTGGGAAAACTTCAAAAAACATCTCCCAAGTAGTCCCAATATTATTTATTATCAAATAATTTTTGTATCAGTTCTTATACTTAATGTTGTCAATATCATTCCGGTCGCTATTCCGTTTTTTCTATTGAAACGGAATATTTCGGGGTGCCGTTTTGAGGTTGTATTGTTCATATATATATATATATATATATATATATATATATATATATATATATATATATATATATATGAAAAAAATTAAAATATTAATTTAACAAATATAATTTAAATTCAAGATAAATTAACTTTAAATTATACAATTTAACACAAAGTCAAACAAACATAATCTCAAAATTAGAAACATCTCTAAAATTCCAAAATATTATGATAGTAAAATATTCTAAAATAAAAGAAATATTATGATTTTGAGTCGGAACGGTACCGAGACGCTCCGGCCAGAATTTAACCGAAATTTCCGGAGCAGGCCGGAATTAAAATCGAGATAAAAATAACACTATTTTGTCTCGATTTTTTTAATGACACAGAATATTTCGGCCATTCCAACCGGAACGGAACAGAATTAACAATTCAAAGTTTTGAGAAAAAGAATTATAGGCGTGGATCATGTACATGCACGTGATGTATTCCTGTATTTCCTTGACGGGCAGATATATACAACCAATCAATTGCAATATTTTGATCATTATCGTACCATTCATTCTTTCTTTTTCACCTCACTTTTTCTCCCTAAAAGACTCACCTACCTCATCTCACTGTTTAAACTTGTTTCTCCATCACCGTCACCATCAACCAATGAATCATAAAAACTCTTTAGTTCTGCCACTACAAGAGATATTGTACCAAATACTCTCCATTAAGCTATGTTTTGAAGTTTTGCTCCTACGATTAATAGATTTTCCGATTTATGTCGCAGGAGAACCCCAAGAAGAAAGATTACAAAACTGGGTTAGGGTTGATGCAGCAACAGGTTTCATTGATGTTTTTTTGGAGACGTTAATTCTTTATTTGATAATAGCTTATAGCTTGCCCCATCCTCGACAGTGAAACATGATACTTCCTGTGATGAAATCTGGTAGAAAACGATCCATTTTTTTCCTTCATTAAGGAAAAGGGAAAAAGAGAGTGCCTTCTCACCCTGATAACCATCTAGTAGGTGAGTAGGTATTCCGGTAAGAACTTGAGATTAAAAGATTTGTTCTCTAGTCTCAAGTTTGAGTCATGTGGTTACTAATATAATAATTACTAGATGTTAAATGTGTGAGGTTGCTTAATTTGAGGACTAAGTGTTTGACAGAATGCTAAAGAGAAAGAATGAATAACAGGGGTAGAGATCGTTGATCATGAAGCTTAACTTGTATTGAATAAGAGAACTGACATATATAGCCAATTCATTGTACCAGTACTAAAACCAACAAAAGCACGCAGTGCATGGTAAACAAACTTGAAACAGAAAATACAACTGGAAAAGCAAATGGAATAACAAAACAGAATTGAAATAACAGAATTAAAAACAAACTCCTCCACGTCAGACTTCATTTTCCACCTGTCAACCCTTTCAATCTCTCCCTTAAGCTAATTGATCCTGAAATCAACTAGCTTAACTCAGCAGAATCACAAACTCCTAAGGCTCTGCGAAGCTTATGAAAAACATCAACTTTCAATGGCTTGGTCATAATATCAGCTGATTGATCCTCACTCCTACACTGGACCAATTCAATAGCTCCTGCCTTTGTAAGGTTTCTCAAGAAGTGATACCTTACATCGATGTGCTTACTTCGGCCGTGCATTACAGGATTTTTGGAAAGTTTTATGGTTGAGCTATTATCACACTTGATACTTATGCATTTGTCTTCACTGTGTCCCAGCTCCTCCAATACTCGTTTTATCCAAATTGCTTGACAAGCGCACACTGTTGCAGCCACGAATTCAGCTTCTGTGGTTGACAAAGTAACAATTGGTTGCTTCTTTGATCCCCACGATATTGCACCCGAACTCAACAAGAATACATATCCACTAGTGCTTTTACGGTCTTCTATGTCACCGGCATAATCACTGTCAGTGAAAGCCAATAAACCATCATTGTCACCCCGTTTGTAGTGGATACCGTAGTTTATAGTTCCTTGCAAGTATCGCAGAATTCTCTTCGCAGCTTGAAGATGTAATTCTGTGGGTTTTGCCATATATCTACTGACGAGATTTGTTGCGAACATAATATCTGGCCTTGTAGCTGTGAGGTATATGAGACTCCCCACTAGTTGCTTAAACATTGTATCATCCACAATAATTCCATCTCTATCCTTACTAATTTTGTTCCCTGGCACCACTGGACTACTCACTTCATTGCTTCCCATCATGCCGAACCTCTGCAGAATTTCCAAGGCATACCTGCGTTGGCAAATGAAAATCCCATCTTCTTTCTGCATTACTTCTATCCCAAGGAAAAAATGCATTTTTCCTAAATCTGTCATGTCGAATTCCAGCAACATTGACTTCTTGAATTCAAGTAGCATATCATCATCATTACCTGTAAGAATTAAATCATCAACATAAATGCCTACTATGATTATCTTACCAGCAATGCCTCTCTTGGTGAACAAGGTTTGCTCACTTTCACACTTCTTGAACCCAGTACTTAGGAAGTGAGTTTCAATCCGATTAAACCAAGCCCTCGGGGCTTGTTTTAATCCATACAACGCCTTGTGTAATTTGTAGACCATGTGTTCCTTCCCTTTCTTCACATAGCCCTTCGGTTGCTCTACATACACGTTCTCACACAATTCACCATGCAAGAAGGCTGACTTTACATCCAATTGCACAATTTTCCAGCCCTTATGTGCAGCAAATGCTATAATCATCCTCACAGTGTCCAGACGTGCTACTGGTGCAAATACTTCGGTGTAGTCTATACCGTATTCTTGCGTATACCCCTTCGCTACCAATCGAGCCTTGTGTTTGTCAATTTCTCCATGTTCATTGAATTTTGTCTTGTACAGCCACTTGACGCCAATCTTCTTTGCTTCAACAGGTAATTCAGTCAAAGTCCATGTTTTGTTCTTCTCAATTGCATCAATCTCTTTGTCCATGGCTTGTTTCCATTTCACCTCCTTTTCTGCTTCTTCAAACGTGAATGGATCTTCTGCTGCCACTGCTTGAGCCATGTATACTTCATCTTCACTTAATTCATCCCCATCCACATAATCACTCATCCAGACCGGGGTGCGTCCTGTCCTTCTTCCAGTGGCTTCTGAGTTGATCAGCTCATGTTCACTCTGCTGTTCATTTCTACTCGGCTCACCTATATTTCCACTCTGCTGAGCAACTTCAGCTTCACCCTCCTCAGTGTTGACATTTGTATGTCCACTGCTGCTTGTCCTCCCTTCAATATCCACATCAGTCAAGGCTCTCCCTTCATTCATACTGGAATTTATTGCAGTTTCCCTTCTTTCACCCAAATTCACCCCAAATTCTGCCCCTGCAGAATTATTTCCACTTCTGCCAATTACTCTTTCTTCATTTGCACCCTCACTCACCGTCACTCCTTCACCTCCATCACTGTCTTCTTCTTCATTGATTCCATCATCTCCCCATTCTAGATCAGCTAGGATTTGTTCTTGGTAGTTTATGTCCCAATCCCACTCTTTCTCTTCCTCAAAAATTACGTCTCTACTGACAGTAATTTTCTTTGTTTTAGGGTCATACAATCTGTATCCCTTTGTCTCTTTGCTCACACCTAAAAGGACACAAGGAGTGCTTCTGCTGTCTAGTTTCCCTCTCCTTGCACACGGAATATGAGCATGTGCAAGGCAGCCAAAAATCCGAAAATGATCCACCGAAGGCTTCATTCCACTCCAAGCTTCTTGCGGTGTAATCCCTTCAATTGCAGCTGTTGGACACCTATTGAGGACATGAAATGTCCAGTTCACCGCCTCTGCCCAAAACACCTTTGGGACTCTTTTATTGGACAACATGCAGCGAACCATGTTCATTACGGTTCGGTTCTTTCGTTCGGCTACCCCATTCTGTTGGGGTGTATATGCTGCCGTTAATTGTCTCCTCATCCCAATGTTGCTGCAATACTCATTGAACTCATGAGAGGTGAACTCACCTCCCCTATCCGTTCTAAGACATTTCATAGCCAACCCCTTCTCCTTTTCAACCAATTTCTGGAATTGCTTGAAACACATGAATGCTTCTCTCTTCTCAATCAATAAATATGCCCATGCTTTACGTGTGAAGTCATCAATAAAGCATAAAACATACCTTTTTCCACTGTTAGAAGTGGGAGAGATGGGTCCACAAATGTCTGCGTGTACAAGTTCTAGTGGCTGAGCTGCTCTCCATGTGGCCTCCTTTGGGATTGCATCTCTGTGATGCTTCCCAGAGATACAATCTGTGCAAGTTGCGTCTGATGCTTGCAATTGGGGAAGTCCATGCACCATATTATTGTGCACCAAAGTCTGCAGACCCTTATGGCTTAAGTGGCCATAACGTCTGTGCCATAATTGAGCCAATTCCTGCGAGGCTGTAAGGTTGCACATGTAATCACCAGTATCCTCTTGAGCTTGAGTCTGCAGCACAAACATCCTGTTTGCACTCATCCTTGTCTCAATAATCAGCCCCCTCACTGGATGATATATTTTGCACATTCCCTTGTGAATTAATATAGCAAGACCATTCTCTTGCAGTTGACCGAGACTCAAGAGATTATTACTTAATTCAGGCACAAAGTAAACCTCCTTTATCACAAAACACAGACCACTAATCAACAATTTCACAGTCCCTTTTCCTACCACACGCATCCTATTATCATTCCCCAACTTCACAGAATGTTCAAAATTCTTATCAAGGTGTGTAAACATACCTTGATCTCCACACATATGGTTGGAGCAGCCAGAATCTAAGAACCAAGGGTCACTGCGTCTTCCCTTGTGTATCTCCACATGTGCCATCAGCAGTAGTTCACCTTCATTCTCCATTTCTGCATAGTTAACTTCTTTGCTTGAGCTTGGACATTCATATTGGAAATGTCCAAGCTTATGGCATCGAAAACATTCAACTGTGGCTCTGTTGAATGTTTGGGATGTTCTTCCATTCCCTCTTCCTCTAAAGTTGCCTCTCCCCCTGCCTCTTCTTCCATACCTTTCATCGTATATTCTGAGAACTTGATCATCTTCTCTGTGCCTTCGAAATTTTTGCTCGTGGACAGTCAAGGAGCTTTGCAGTTCATCCACAATGAGTGTGTTGATGTCCTTGGATTCTTCGATTGAGCATACTATGTAGTTGAAGTTTTCAGTAAGGGTTCTCAGTATTTTCTCCACAATCTTCATGTCTGGCATGTCTTCTCCCAGATTTCTCATGTTGTTTGATACTAATAGCACCTTTGCAATGTAATCTGTCACCAACTCCCCAAACTTCATTTCTAGTACCTCAAAATTCCTTCGAAGAATCTGGAGTTGTGCACGCTGAACTCTTGCATTTCCTTGGTATTTAGTCTTCATGGAGTCCCACAGTTGCTTGGCTGTATCCTTCTGCGTGATTGTCTTCAGAATCGTTTTGTCTATTGATTGAAACAAATAATTCTTGATCTTCAAGTCTTTTAGTTTCAATTCCTCCAAAACTTTCTTCTCTGTTGCTGATAACACCTCTCCTGCAGCTGGCTCCGTGAACCCAGATTCAACCACACTCCAATACTCCTTTGATCTCAGAAAGTTGTTCATGAGCATACTCCAATGCTCATAATCTCCATCAAATTTTGGTATGCAAGGTTGTGCGAAGTTGGACTCTGCCATTTGTTTAATTTGAGGCTCTGATACCACTTGTGAGGTTGCTTAATTTGAGGACTAAGTGTTTGACAGAATGCTAAAGAGAAAGAATGAATAACAGGGGTAGAGATCGTTGATCATGAAGCTTAACTTGTATTGAATAAGAGAACTGACATATATAGCCAATTCATTGTACCAGTACTAAAACCAACAAAAGCACGCAGTGCATGGTAAACAAACTTGAAACAGAAAATACAACTGGAAAAGCAAATGGAATAACAAAACAGAATTGAAATAACAGAATTAAAAACAAACTCCTCCACGTCAGACTTCATTTTCCACCTGTCAACCCTTTCAAAATGATCGTTAACTTCAGGGTGTAGGATTAGTCGAGTATATACAAGCGGATCCGGACACTCACATAATTAAATAAAAAAAGTGATCTGATCATATTCGAAACTCTCTTTTGTAACAGGAAAAAAGAAAAGAGAAAAAGTGCAAGCTCTATTTATTTGATAGGGAATTTAGAAACTAAAATAACTTCCCAATTCCATCTAATTATTGCTTCCATCTTTAGATTAATTCACATTCACTAATCCTTTGTATGCATGTAAAAAAAGAGGCATTTTTTCAATATATCCAGGATAGGGTTTGCTATAAAATCAGGAAATAGTTCTTTGCCTCATCCATTTTGTAGCTGACCACTTCTCCCCGGACACAACCTCACATGCTGAATGTAAGCTCTTAGGATCCGATTGTCCATCTAGTCCCTGAAAGAAGCAAGAACAAGAAGCTAGCATCAGACCGGCTCTGTATTTATCAAAACATCAGTTAACCTTCCCCTGCATCTAATCATTTTATCTAAAGTAAAACTCAACTCTTGTTCTGGGATATGAGAATCTAAATTAAAGATAACATTTTTATCACAAACATTTTTATATAATGAATTCTCAAAAGATAAGAGGAGCCCCCACCCCTGAAACCAACTCCAGTCTCCCTCTTAAACAGGATTAACAGGGAGGGATTGACTGAATATGTTCCAGAAATTGCAGGGCAGATAGGTTCTTTAGGCTTTCAGAATAAGCTTTTCCAAATTTGGATCCAGCTTGCATGTCTTAACTGAAACCCCTCTAGAAATGCGACAAAAGAAAGCTAAGCAGGACTTCCTATCACCAGTAGCACAACTTGAGAAGAATTCCAAGCTATTCTGAAGTTCAAAACCCTCATTACAAACATAATGCATGTTTGGAAGTGTGGCTGAGGTTATTTTTAAAAGTGTTTTTCGTTCGGAAATGCATTAAAATGATGTTTTTTAAAAAAAAAAAAAAAAAATTTGACATCAACACATCAAAATGATCTAAAAACACCAAATTTTTTTAATTTAAAATAGTAAATAAAAAAATCATTTTTTTTCAAAAGCGTGCACACACGTTAGAGGATTTAGAAACAGACCATGCTCCAGAAAAGCACTGCATCTCCTTTGAATGGTTTTACAGACAACCCTTCCACAACTTTTCCACCGCAGCTACAGTTACCTGAACCAGCCTGCAATCACTCAAAGGTGCAAACATCCATGCAATACTGAGTTAAACTTGTTCTCATTACAAATAAAGAATGGGTAGAAAACAACATTTGTAATGATAAAGAAATTAGACATAAGACTTTCATGTTAAGGTACAACTTTAAACATGTATTTTCAGTCAGAAGCACAAGATATCAAACAATCACAATAAGAACAGTAATTTCATTAGTCTTCATGGTCGAAACAGCTGTGCCTGTCAGGATGAAATACCAAATAGTGAACTGCTGAATGTAGTAGAATATCTTGACAAGTTATTCAATATGCATGCCACCTAATGGAGGTCACATGATGCCAACAAAGACCACACAGGAACCAGCTCAAGGGAGATGATAGTGCCAAAATGTGAAAACATGCTTGGAAAAAGCTAATGTCAAGATCTAAACATGACAATGCAGCGGTTCATTCCATATGATAATATTCTGGACAATTATTCCCAGCCTGGGGAGCCTAATCCCAACTCTTATGTGTGTGGTGGTGGGGTCTACACAACAAAGTCAAGTGCATGGAAAAAGGCCAAGTCTTATTCCTATTCTGTACTGTGAAATGTTGAATGAATGAAATTTCATTAAAAATCCATTATGGAATTACCCCAACTTCATTGATTAATCCCTTGTGCTTTCATGCTAGCAAGTTTCCCTCTAGACAGTATTAAATGCCCCATGAAACTACAATCATTTGATAAATTCATCCCTTGCTAGCAATAATTACTAATTTGAAATATCCAAAAACATGTTCTTAACACATAAAGAAATAATTTGCAAGTAATATAGAGATGAACTGTTCATATGATGTAAACATGTAAATCCAGGTTTAAGTTATAATTCCATGGCCTAAAATTATTGTCTGTGTTAAGTTTTACATTCTGTGGTCCAAAATTATGGCCTGGGAACCTAGGAATCTGCTAGGCAACCAACAATCCATAAAGATTTCCTGGTATTGAACCAAACTTTCTGAAATCAAAAGACTTCTCTACTTCTTGATTGTAAATAAGGCCTCAAAATTTTCCAACTCACTCATTCCTAACAAAAGCCTCCTCAAGAACTTTTTGTAATTGGAACAAGATGAGGTTAGAAAAGATAAAGGGGACTGAATGAGAACATGGGAGAAAGGTACTGAAAGGATTCTGAATGAAAACGGTGGAGAAAGCTACTGAAGGAGTATAGCAGTTTGCAATGAGAAATTCCTTGCCAAAATACCGTGAAAGAACACAACCATCTTACTCAGATCCTTAAGGGAAGACAGATTGAATTGAAGCAATCCTTTGACATTGATGAATTTTTCATATGCCCATATACAACATATTTTTTTAACACGAAACTTTAGTTCATATATCTGAGATGATAAAAGTAAAATAGAACATCAGACTTGACAATACTTACCATTGGGAAATATGTTTCTCCCCCCTCAACAGTGTCACTCAAGTACATCAGCATTGTTGCTATTCGCTGACCACCACTCTTCAAGTTAAACTATCAAAAATGTGGAGAGAGTGATTTTCATATTGTGAGACAGCTGAAATTAAGGAAATCTGATATGATAACAGTATATGTAATGAGATATATGTTGACACTAAAAGGGGGGAAGATATTTGACTCACAGTATCAGAAAAGTAGTCATGATGAAGCTTGTAATACTGATTTTTTCCATACCTGTGCTACAGCAGATGTTAGTCTTGATACTAAAAACATTAGTCTTGCAATTTTATGACCAAGTAATTGCTAGTAAATGAGCCAGATCTGCACCTCAAAACTTGGATGAGTTCTCCATTTTCGACAGGCACTTGAGAATAGACTGAAATCCTTTTCTCAATTATCTGATGGTGAATGACAAAAAATAAAAGTTGGATTATGCATGCCAAGTTAACAAGCATTGGAAATTATTCCAGCTATATTTATAGCAATTTGCTCCCTTTTTTCATTTTATATTGAATAAGAAATGAATCCAAAATTATGCTGATGAAGATATTTGCATGATCTACATGATTTGAAAACCTAAATTAAATTGTTGTTTAGATAAACAAATAATAAAGTTATGCAAAAAACATGACGCAGCTTCTTGTTCTCAAACAGGGTAGAAGCTACTCCATGCATGCATCCATGCATAAGCATCCATAAAAATGATAAGGATGGCTTGCAAGCAATATTGAAAGAATTAAAAAGCGTTTTGAAGCTTCTAGATTATCTCAGAGAAGAATGAAGGTGATAAGAAATAAGTTTGACAGCAAACTAACCTGTACCATTGGATACTTTTTCTCTTCAGAACTCAGAAACATTCCAGTGCTTGTCCTTACCTCACTTTCTATTCCCTGAAAACACAGACGCAATGTTCAAATTGTCTTTTGAAACTAAATCAGTTCAAATAAATGAGTAAAAAAAAATGGAAAGAAAAAAGGCTGTTCAGAGGGATACTGAATTTATAATTAAAAAATAAGTTAAATATCAAACAAGTCCACAAACTACATGAGGGATCTTGATTGAGTCTCCAAACAATGTCTCAATTGCATCCCAAAGGTTTCAGAGAATTCTCAGTTGTGTCCCCCCATCCATATCTGTTGACGGATTGGAGTGCATCCAAATTTTACATTTTTTCATAATAGATGAGCCACTTCTGTAGGAAACCTGATGTTTTCTGTTAAAATATTGTGAAGAGTTTACACAGAAAACTTATTTTTGTGGCCCGGCTAACTGGATTTTACTAGTGTTGGGTGGTGAAGAAGCATCGAGTTCAAAAAAAGAGTTGGTAAAACACCTAAGTTGAAGACATCACAACCTAGAAAGCAGAAAGTCATGCAGAAATCCAAAAACCATATGTAACATACGTTGAAGTTTGAACAAGTTGCAAGGAATACTAAAAAGATAAATTTTCTACAACTTCAGAATGATTAAACTTGGGTTCTAGAAAATGAAATAATAACATCAAAACTAACAGAAAGAACAAGCCTTTATCATAGATGAGGAAACCTGACGAGCCAAAGTTTATTGAAAAAATATAAGCAAAGAGCAGCAGAAATGATAAACCATCACATGGTCTATTAAAGCAGTGAAGTGTACCTTCCCTGTTTTAGCATCCACTACAGTAGAAGTTTGAAGCCGAGGTTTAGCTATGGCTCTAAGAAAGTCACATTCCTGCAATGGCAGTACAGTTATCATGAGGCAAATTCATCATATGCAATTTTTAGAGCATCTGAAAACAGTTCAGCTCCTTTATACATCAAGAACCAATGAGCAGCTATAAATTATAGACAGATGCACATCAGATAAAGATGTTGGGATGGTGCAGCTACGCTCTACTAGCTTTCTCATGGAAAAACAAAGTTTAATCTCAAAAAGAAAAGAAGATAATAGTAACAATCACAGCACAAATTACTAATGAATCTTATTCAAAAAGTTCAAAAAAAGGAAGTTCAGGCCATTGATAGATGGGTAAGTAGTGGGGACACCAGATCCACACCGCAAACTACACGAGTATATAGGCAAAGACGACGTAGGATGACCCAGTCTGTCACGTTTTGGTTGGGAGACTAAGCCCATTTGGACCTATCTCATTGTTATCTTATTTATTTAGCCCACTTGGGCCTATCGCGTTGCTATTTAGCCTATTTGGACCTATTGCATTGTTATTTTATTTATATGAAATTACTTATGTTAAACAATTTGATTCGATGGGCTGAGCCCAATAGAGAGATATTTTAGAGTTTACTATTTATATGTTCCTCTGTCATTTTGAGAGGCAGTTTTTGATGATTAATGAAAATATTGCAGACTTTGCAAATCTTCAATTCCCTTTCTTCTCTTCTTTAGCTTATTTCTTTTTCTAAAGCTTCTTTCTTTTCTTACTTTAATTCTTATTATTTATTGTCCCGCATCAGTAAGGCCAGAGGGAATGATTAACTAAAGCCAAGGTAATTAACAACTATGAATATAGACTACTCTGCCTTATCACATTTAGTATAAACTACGAGGTTATCTTCCCCTCTCATATCATAATTAAGTTCTTAAACCACAATAATACACCGATTAACAAAATCAACACGGAAATTGAAAGGGAAATGAATTGTCAGTTGAGAAAAGTGAGGCATTACAGCGATCTTAATTGGCTGAGTTCAATTCAGAACCCGACAGCTTCATAACAATCAAGAAAAAATCAATCCAATCACAAGTTAGGATATAGGCATACCTCTGTGCTCAAAAAATTGTGTAGTAAAGTAATTCGTGGTGACCAGCTAACAATTTGAGGTTTGACCTACATCAGTAGAAACATATATAATTTAAACTTGACCACTCAGAGTGAATTTCCAGAAAAAAACAAATCAACATGCTACTTATCAAAAGGAAAATTGTCATAAATATGCGTATAGTAAACTGCAGATCAAAACGACAAACAAAGGCAGGTTGAACTGATATGAAATTAGAAAGAAAACACAATTATAGTAGTTTTCCTTGGTTGGAAGGCAAAAAAGTCAGACAGAGAGAGCAAAAGACCTAGCAGTTTGTGGCAATAAGCTATCGAATTCAATGTTGAAAATAATTTTGTTTAAGAGAAGGACAGCAAACAAACAAAAAAATAAAGAACAGAACATGACTATCAAGTACATGCAATTTATCAGATGCCACCAAACACCAGCTAGCATGTTTCCAGTTCATTACAACTATATTAAAAAGTTTTTTTCTTTTTTCGTGCATGCTTTCTTTCTTTTTCTGCATCTCCTAACGAGATATATCGAGTCCATTGACTTTTTCATCGAATGTTTAAGGCAATCGAAGGCCAGATAACAACAAACATACATAGCCAATACGTAAATTGTCCACTTCTTTGTCATTTTCCCAATGAGAAATCCCTGAAAATAAAAATAGAAACCACAAGTTTTAGATGCTTATCAGACAATATCAGATAAAGAACAAGATGATTATAGCCATGGACACAAGTGCAGCCTCTATATACTGAAATAAAGCAAGACCTAGCCATGCAAACTACCATTGTGGCATTTCTATCTGTATTCTAAATGATGACTATAAAGGATACGATGAATCACGAGAAAATACACCAAAATGTTAGTCTGGTTCTTAAGCCATCTCCATGCATAAAAAGAACAAAAAAAAAAAAAACTAACTTCACATGCATTGCAAGACATTTCTCCATAGCCCACTAATTTGCAGAATCACTGTCACTCTGCTTGATTTTTCCACGCAGAAATCAAAATTACAAAACAACAAGTAGAGGCATTGATTTGGCCACTAATAGATGTCTAATGCAAGTCCGTTTGGATTGAAAAAACACCAAATTGAATGCCTTTTGCATTTCCAGCCACACTCCATCGCAATTACCAAAAGGCCCTGACAGTATATATACTTTATGATGATGTGATATTCAATCAACAAAAAAAAAGGAGATAATTACCATGGGAATTTTCCAGCTTTTGTATAAATGCTAACTGAAAGAATGCCACTGCAATTAACAACAAGAATCATCAATCTCCTCAGACCTTTATAATACACAGATAATTGATGAACAATTTTTTTTTTTTAAAAAAAAAAACGAGATACTTGGTAATAAATAAGATCGTAGATTAGATAAATGATACCTATGATCATTCCAGCAGTGACAAAGGTTATGAGTCCGAATACGTTTTTCATGGAAGCGGCCATTGCTTCTCATCTACCTCCACAGAGATCGCCGACAAAGAAAGAAGCGACTGAGACTCTACCTTTCCCTCTCCTTCCGTCAACTGAGGCAAGGCTAAGGCTTCTTATTTATTTATTACAAAATACAAACAACTCTTTTATTTGTCTTATTAATATTATTAAGTTATCGACACTTCGATTTTGTACGAGAAATCTGGGTGCGGTGATCTGGTCTGTGGGCTGGTTGTCTAGTAAAGGGTGTTCTCGTTTGGCGGCGTTGTATTTTTTTTTTTTTTTTTTTAATGAAGCCGTTATGGGCTGTTAGTTTGCGCGTTTCTCACATTGTAATAAGAGTTTGAAATGTGTTGAATTTCTTTTATTTTTTATATTATTGAAATTATATATAAAAAATAATTTAAGGAAAAGAGAAAATCTAAAAAAAATGTAGTTTTCGCTTCTCTCAAGAAAACTTGTGCACTGGTGGGCTTGTAATGTATGGGAGTTCTTTTATAAAGTTTTTTTGAATAGAAAGTTTATTTTTTATTTTAAATTATTGTGTTTTAAATTATTTTGATGTATTGATGTCAAAAATAATTTTCAAAAAATAAAAAAAATATCATTTTGATACATTTATAAACGAAAAACATTTTCAAAAATAATCTCGAACAATCACTGAATATAAGATTTTTTTCCACTAAATATAATATTTTTTTTCTTTCATAAAAATATTTAGCATTATTTTAGATTTCTATTTTGTTTGATGTACATTTCGTACCCAGATCCTTTGTTGATGCAACAACATCCAAGCAGAGCTGGGTAGAGTTTTTAATTGCTGCAATTTTTTATTTTATTTTTTTATATCTATTTTGTTTTATAGGATAAATTAATCAAGTTGAGAGCTTCACGTTCTATGGATTTTAATTCATGACATTACATTGAATTGCAATATGTATGTATGTATGTATGACATTCACGTTTGGTTTTAGACATGACTAATTCTCTATATAATTCATTGAATTTGGCATTCACGTTTAGTTTTAGACTATATATATATATGTGTGTCTGTGGAATTTGTTTTTAATTTTTTTTCAAGAATCTATCAATATTATATATTACACCATTTATCAATCATATTCTTCCACACAAAAAGTCAATTGTTCACAATACTTATTTTATTCACTAGTTAGATTGCTCGCACCACTTTACGGGTTTTGTAAAGAATTTCTATAATTAATAAAATTAAAACAATTAATAGGTTATGCTAATTTCAAAATAAAATTTAACATTTTCAATGCAAGGTTTGACATAATTATAACACAAAATACATAAAGTGATAATAAAACGGTAATGGATGCTGCTAGAGCACATCAATAAACCCAAGTATAATAATATCAACACAAAAGTCTCATCATTCAATAGATGAAAATTGATAATTGCTTCGAAATATTTTTAATACAAAGGTGAGGAAAAAGATGTAGATTTTATAGCAACTGCATCAACTTTTATGTTGCCATAACTCTAGCAATTATACACAACAAAAAAGTAGATATAATTGCAGGATGAAGAATGTGCACACCGTGATGCTGATTCCCTAGAACAACTGGATTCTTTGAAAGCTAGTGTGGCTCATTTTGCAGGTTTACTCAAGCAAGCATTGAAATGACCCCTAAAAGAGTCTTTGAAGAAGAAATGCATCGGAGTTGAAAAATGAAGCATGCTTCCATAATTGCTCTTTGTTTGGTCATGTCCACACATCGTGTTTTGATTTAAACCTGTTTTAGTCTTGTCTACAATTTTACTCATATCACCACAAGACTTTTTTTTATAAACAAGTCTTTCTTTACAATAAGATCATGTATTTTCTTGTGTTTATGACGTGCTCTTGGTTTTTGTTTAAATAACACAAGCATACCTTATACCCTTTCATCCAAATTATACATGATCTCATGATTTCATAAAGATTTTTGGCAATTTAAAGTTTGGTACGAAAAGAAATGTCAAATTAATGTTTTTTAACAAATGTGTTTTGAGAATTCAAAGGATTTCATTGAAAGGTGATCTCATACCTCAAAAACTCACATAATAAAACTAAACTTTTAGCTAAGCAAATAAAAAAATCATTTTGCAGGGAAAAGCAAAACCTATCGATCACGGATGCATGTTTTTGAAATGAGAAGAGGCCATATTTATTTTTGATAACCGGGGTGTCCGGGCCAGCTTACGCGCACCACAACTAATCCCCGGACTCACTGAATATCCTGCAAACTTAGCGAGCATGTAAGGCACCGCGGGGGTGACAGGCGTGGATAGTGGGACTTAAATCCTAGTGCAGAGGAAGGAAACAAGTCCCTTCAACCGCTAGACCAAGACCCAACTTACAGAAGAGGCCATATTTGATATGCCTTCACAACGTCTCAAATATCCCTTGTAGTCCCTATTTGAGTCTAATAAATTCTCTTGATAATTAACCCTTATAAGGATCACACCCTATACTGGGGGCAAGTGCGAGGATCAAAAAACACTTTTAATCTACAAAATAGTCTTCAATAACAAGTGATGCCTGAACAAAGTTGAGGGCATAAACATAAAAAAAGTTTTAGTACACTATAACAAATCAATTCAAAATGATGGTAGTATTAAAAACCCATGATAGAAAGCTGAAGCAAAATACTGGGGGGGCATGTCAATATAAAGCCTAAACAAATATTGGGAGCCATGCTAGGTCATTATAAAAATCAATTATGAGGATTAAAAAGAGCTTTAGGAGTAATTGAATATAAAATACAGGTACAAACACATTGCTAAACAAACTTTTAAATGAGAACAAGAACTTGTTTTAAAGTATAATATTTTTTTTTATTTAAAAATATATTAAAATAATAATATTATTTTTATTTTTTTTAAAAATTCTTTACACTATTACATGATGTAAAATCCTATTTTTTTTTCCTAAATCTATTTTCAAAAAATGCTCTTAAAATATAGCTTCAAACTCCCCCATGAATCTAAGGTTCACACTTCACACCATTCATTTCATTAAAAAAAGTTTTAAAAGTTCCGCTAAAAATAACAAAATTACCCGCCATTGTCTTTTGCCTTGTGCACGCAAAGTGGGATGCGATTACTCCCCCATATTACTCTCTCTCTCCTTCCTCTTCAACACAAGCAGGAAAAAAAATAGATTCAATATCTTTCTGCATTTCAAATCTGGGTTTCCATTTTCAGTTTTCATAGCCATCCATGGCGTTTTCATCAAGAAGAATTCGCTCTCTTCACACAATCGTCTTTTGCATTTTCTTTCTGACCAGTCTCTCGTTTGCTGAGGAAGCTTCTCACGACGGCGATTCCCCCAAATTCCCTGGATGTGATCATCCTTACAATTTGGTTCGCTAGCATTATTGGTTTCCTCACACTTTCCGAATTCGATTTCAAATTTGACAATTGCAAATGACAGTTTTGGTTATGAAATTTTTTTCTTGTCCTAAAATGTTGTAGGTCAAGGTTAAGAACTGGGTTAATGGTGCCGGAGGTGAAACTTTGACAGGAATAACTGCAAGATTTGGAGCTCTTCTTCCAAAAGAGGAGAAAAATGGTGTCAGATTAACGGCTGCTTTCTCTAATCCGTTAAATAGCTGTTCGCCTTCTTCTTCCAAGGCAAGGTTTTCCCGCTGCTCTTTTGCTTATCTTAGTACATTCAACCGGGAATAGGAAATGTTGTTGTTGGTGTCATAAAGTTTTGAATAATGAAATTCTGACTTGCGTTGTCACAATTCCATTGGTTTTCATCCGTGAAATTTTCTGAATTATAAATGATGCTGTGGCTATTTTTCTGTTCTGAAGCTATCTGGCTCAGTTGCCATTGCTGTGCGCGGTGACTGTGACTTCACAACAAAGGCTAAAGTTGCACAGTCCGGAGGTGCAGCAGCTCTGTTGGTGATAAATGACAATGAAGGTTGCAGTTTATTTAGATTGTTGGAATGTTGAGGAGTTGGCCATATATCGTTCCTTTTGAATTGACTGGGATTTTTGTTTCTGTGTTTGAATTTATTCTCTTAGAGCTTGCCGAGATGGGTTGCGAAAAGGATAGTTCTGCCCAAGATATTTCAATCCCTGTTGTACTGATTCCAAAGTCAGGGGGTGAATCTCTGAACAGATCTATTTTGGATGGACAGAAAGGTGACCATTTAGTTCTTACAGTTTTGTCATGATTTTGTATGCTTATCTAGCAATGTCTTACACTATGAGACCTTCAAAAGAAACCAGGATGATTTATGCTGCCACGCAGGTATGAGTTGGATAGGAAAGTGAGGTGATGGGTGAAGATCACTAACCAGTTAGAAAAAAATGGAACATGTATGGGCTTTGCACCAGTACCGCTAAAATGTTTATTTTTTCTGTATGTAATGTCAATGATTGTACAGAAGCATAGTTAATTAATTGAATTAAGCATGAGAGCACATTACTTTTTGCTGTTCTCTGCCCTTCAAAATTTGAAAAACAACATACAGTCTCTTTCTCCCTTCTCCCTTCTCCCTCACCCAAACCCTCACTATACACAAACACAGCATGTGTACCACTCCTAATTCCTTATATGGATTTTCATAATACAGTGGACCTTCTGCTCTATGCACCTGTTCGTCCTCCAGTGGATTTGTCGGTGATATTCTTATGGATTATGGCTGTTGGAACAGTTGTCTGTGCTTCACTTTGGTCTGAGATATCTGGTCCTGAGGAAGCCGGGGAGCGGTACAATGAATTGTCACCAAAGGTTAACGTGCACTCTTATTTTTGTCTTCAAGTCTACACTCAAGTTCTTGGCATCTTTATTCCCTTTGCTCTTCTTTTCTCTGTCTATGTGATGAGTTTTCAGATGGACTGACATCATTACAAAAATAGCTTAAAGCAAGTAATTGTCCTGTAACTAGTGCGACTTGGAAAGCCCCTTGTTTGTTAGGCGAGAATAAATGGTCGTGATAGACATTTTGGACTCCATAAATTCCCTCGTCGAGATGTTCTTTTTACAGATTACACAAATCAATTCATTTTGAATTCTTCTATCACCCAGGATGAATATGCATGTTGTGAATAACATATTGGGGATCTGCTATAATATTTTAGAAGTCTACATTTGCCATCAATCTTCACCTTTCTAGTTTTTTGAAATATTTTCCCGTCAAGCTACTTGATACATATTAATTTGTTTTTTCTTATTTTTATGGGACATTTTGATAGTAAGCTATATGGTGTTTACTTATTTAAGTTAACTTTATAAAGCTTATGGATCATTATTTGGAACAAGTAATCGGGATTTGTTGAATGAAAGGACTTTCAAGAAATAAGTGCCTCTCATATTTTTTTAAGCTTGTTGGATATGCTTCCATTAAAAGATCATTGTTTGGCAACACTTTGATGAATATACTTTGACGTGGTGAATCCAAAAACAAGAAAGATATGAGATGCTTCCACAAATAGAAGTTCATTTGCTCCATTGTTGAATGGATAAAACTGGATGAAATGGGAATAACTCTACTGAAAATCCTATTGTAGTTACCAATCACATTTAGTTTGTGTCACTTCTGCAAAGAGAAACTTCCAGCCAGAATTATTGTATTGATTCTTATTTTTATGCAGAACCAAATATGTCATATCCCCATCTGGTGAACCGAATCTTTTGCAGGTGTAAGCTATGTTCTTTCCTAGCCTAACTCATTTTTGCACACTGTAAACTGGCTTTCGCTGCAAATGGTTTCCCACAGTTCTGGTCTGGCTTTATTGCCAGTCAAGAGATTGGGAAAAGAAATTGTCAGATTTTAGTCCTTTTACTTCTTGCACTTTTCATTCGAGTCTTTCTACTTTAATTCTCTTTTTTTCCATTATTGGAATTATATAAAAATTCCTAATCAAGTACAATATTCAGCAAATATTCGTTAATCAGTGACATGTCATTTGGTATGGATACCGAGGGGTATTGTGGAGCAATTTATATTTTTTAATGTAGTTTAGATAACTAACTAGGTTAAATTGAAGTTGAAAGGATCAAGTAGAGATTAAGAGAATGTTTAAGGATTAAAGAAGGAGGTATCCCCTAGACTTTCTTAAAAGTGTTTTAAGCCATTGAAATTGATAGTGTTGGTACCACTTTATGCTTCGCAAAACACACCTCAAATACTTATAAATTCACCTATGGGTAGAATGCCAATGAAAGAAAGGTGTATTGAAATGAGAATGACACATGGGCATTTCCATCACCTGAAGCAAAATCTCATGGACATTTACTTGCCTTTAGCTATGATCTTGAAGTCCTTGACATGCGTGCACACTCATGCATGCGTGTGTATACATGTCTATGCATGCATGATATTCCTTTTCCTGTATTTTTTTTTTAACTCCTGTTATTGCTTAATTATGCTTAGTGGAGCAATATTTGAATATTCCCCCCTTTCATTGGCTAGGAAACTTCCAATGTCTCAGCATTCATTGCCGAGAAAGATTACCTTGATATTGATGTGAAGAGTGCAGTAGTTTTTGTGATAACAGCATCTGCATTTTTGTTGCTGCTTTACTTCTTCATGTCAAGCTGGTTTGTGTGGCTGCTGATCGTACTCTTCTGCATTGGTGGTATTGAGGTACAAATTTCTTTATTGGCAAATTGCTAATATTACAGCTTTGAAACAGGTGCTTAGTTGTTATATTTGATGAATTTGACTGAAAATTTCATGAAACTGTAATTTTGAGCTTATTGTTTGGGAATGGTACCATTTTTTAAAGAATAGCAGACATAAAGATATGATAGAGTGGATCTGAAGCTGCGCTTGGTCAGTTTAATTCCTGCATGTCATACTTCCACTTCTCTGCCCATGGTTTGAAGAAGTGTAACTGCTCTTTCCATTTTCTTGGCGCATTTATGATGTTTCATTTTTGTTGAAAAATACATATCTTTTCTCTTTTGGGATCTTAAACACTTAGCTGACTCATGGCCAATGCATGTTAGATTGCAATAGAATACCATATCTTTGCTCTTTTGGGATTTTATACACTCAGCTGACTCATGGCCAATGCATGTTAGATTGCAATAGAATACATATCTTTGCTCTTTTGGGATTTTAGACACTCAGCTGACTCATGGCCAATGCATGTTAGATTGCAATGGACACTGATTAAAGTTCTTATCATAATTTCTGAATCATTAAGTGCATATGTTAGGAGTGTTCATTATCTAATTGTGGAGTCATGGGTAGAAAAATAATTTTATACTCTTTTCTTATATATATCTGATGTAAGTTAGTGATAGATGTAATGAATTGTCACTTCATTTCAAAACAATTTTGACAGGCAGCAACTAATTCTGCATCATGCTTATTGAAGTATTTTCTTTTTTCCTCAGGGGATGCACAATTGCATAACAACAGTGATTTTAAGGTATAATGGTACTTAATTTCTTGCGTTTCTTAATTTGTGAACAGGTGAGCTTGTGGATTTTATGTTATACTCTACATCATGGTACTCACTTTTCTTATATTTGGCACAGAATATGCAAAAACTGTGGGCGGAAGAAGCTAAAATTACCTCTTCTTGGAGAAACTTCACTTTTATCACTTATTGTATTATTCTGCTGTGTGGCATTTGCCATTTTCTGGGCTACAAATAGACAGGCATCATATTCATGGGCTGGACAGGATATTCTTGTAAGTTTCATTTATCAATACTTGTAAACAAGGCTAGTTTATTGATCAATTGTCATATTGTGAGGAAATATCTTTAGTTTTTAAGTTTGACTAAGCTCATGGAAGACTGTTAGGTCATCTCATGCTAGTTATAACTGCATATCTGGTTGATGTATCTGGTTTATCCTCTGGATTATTTATTTGATGCATTTAAATTTCATTGCATAAAGCATGTGCACAATTTTTTGTTCAGGACTGTTCTTACGCCGTGATGGTTTTAAATATTCCTTTCCCAATCATGTAGCCATAATGATGTGGAGTTGAGATCTTACTCTTCATCTTCACCAGGGATGATCTAGAATCTGTTGTGGTTTGCATTTTGGGATCACTGTAAGTGGATGGTACCATACCCATAAATCTGGAAGCCGCCATATTTCATGGCTTTTGGCTTTTGAGTTTTCTTGTTACTATCATGTGTTCAATTGCTGAATGCTTAGGAACTAGTGGTTTGATGCAATGTATTCTATATATGATCCGTTGAAGTTGTTTGTAAATTGTCTAGATCATTTGTACTCTCCTGCTCTTCAATAAATAATGACTTTCTTGTTGTCAGGGCATTTGCTTGATGATAACTGTCTTGCAGGTGGCTCGATTACCTAATATTAAGGTACCTCAGCTCTTATTTTGTCATGCATTCATGTTTATATATATATATATATATATCTTATCTGATATTTCTATGGTGACTCAGGTTGCTACAGTACTTCTTTGCTGTGCATTTGTTTATGACATCTTTTGGGTCTTTCTGTCACCAATAATATTCCATCAGAGTGTTATGATTGTGGTAAGTTTAGTTCTGTATATTCAACATCTCTTTCCATTGTGTTGTTCAAACACATGCCTCATTGCTTTTAAATTGAGCATGGAAAGTTTACTTCATTGAAAAAGACTGTTAGTTGTTGTTATAGTGCATAAAATTATGTTTTTGGTAGACGTATGAAAATGAAAGCATTGAGACCAACTGTAGGGAAGTCTCTGTTTGTTGATCCAGCATAAAGAAGATGGAGAGTTCAAAGTTCAGTTGTGAATTTTGTAAGATTGGTTGATGTAGAGTTGCAATGTGCAAGGTTGATCATTTAATTGACTGTTATTGCACTTAAGTTGTTTTATACACAGAAGGAAGTAAATATGGATAAAATGATACTTGTGGACGGGTTATCATTTAATGGACTGTTACTGCACTTAAGTTGCATTATACGGAAAAAGGTTAGACTGATGAATTGGACGAGACTGTGTTTATGCCGGCTATGCATAATGGCAGTGAGTGTTAGACAGTGGTGAAGCAACATGTTTATGTAATTGGTGTTACTAAGATGAGAATGTTAAATGATTCAAGAAAGGACTTGATAAGAAATGAATCCATTCGATAAAATTTGGAGGTCGTGCTCAATCTTGTCAAGGAAGAGTTGGTGAAGGAATGTGGAGATGCTTTGGTCATTTTACAATATAGCATGAAAGCGGGATTGGATTGAGTTGAATGTACGTAAGAGAATTAAAGAGGTAGACCTAAAATGATCTCTCTGAAAGTGGTGGAAATTGATTAAAGGTTGAGTTAGCTGGCCAAATATTAGGCCTTAAACATTACTAAATGGATTGAGTTTCTAGTTGAATTGAGTTGAGTTGTACTTTTGGTAGATGCAAAGTCACGACTGAGTTTATATTAGGCTGATGTATGGTTTCTTCAAAGTATTTTCTGCAGCTAGGTATTTCTGCGTGTGTCGATTAACATCATGGGAATGAGTTAAGTTTATTTGGCCAAAAAGCTAATGATTGCTATGGAGGGATCTGCTTTTGTAAAGCACAAGCTTTTTCCATTTTCTTTTCACCCCTACATCTTTTATTTTAGCAGTTACATCTTTCCTAGAACTCAATTGTAGAAATTCACAGAATCTCTCTTTTTTTTTTCCTTTTCTTGGAGTTGCCTTTGCCTTAAATGCTAAGGAAAGTGAAAGAGAGGCTGTTGTTTCCCTGTTGCTGCCCAGCTGTTGCCATTGATGAATAGGTTTATGAATCTCATACTGCTGCTTTTTAGTCCATTACATGCGAATGGACCATGGTCCTACCTGTCTGTACAGCATCTAATGTGACTTACTATAGACAAGTTGAGAGTGAAAAATGAAGATCATGATTACAGCACTCCACTAGCCAGGACGACATCTTTGATACACAAACATATATCAAAGAAGCCCTTCTGATTCTGTAAAAATGTTACTAATGTTATTTCTGTTTTGTGACATTCTCTTTGATTCTTTGCCCAATAAATTTTACGTTGGTATGAATACATCTTCAACAGTATTAAGTTTTTAAAGAACTTGTGATGGGACATAATTCTTTGCTCAGTAAATTTTACATTGGCATGAATAGTGATACATCTTCAACAGTATAAGTTTTTGGAGAGCTTGTGATGGGACATAAATGGGAGGGTTTGTTAGAATTTATAATCGGATGAATTTTTGTATTGATTTACCTTCTCTTTCTTTAGGTTGCTCGAGGTGACAACAGTGGCGGGGAAACTATTCCGATGCTCTTAAGAATTCCTCGATTTGCTGACCCTTGGGGTGGTTATGACATGATTGGATTTGGCGACATTCTTTTTCCTGGCTTGCTTGTATCATTTTCTTTCAGGTAGGCTGCTAACTTCACATCAGCTTATAAATTGTGCATTAGCACAGTGATTGCATTCCCCTCGAAAAATGATGGGATAAAGTTATTAAACTCGTATTGGAATTCATTTTGTCATCTTCCATCTGGATCTTGTGTCATGCATGGTCGCAAAGAGAATACTGTGTATAGAGTATTAATTAATATTTTTGTTATATACTCTCTTTGGCAATTTCTCATTTTTGTTAGCCTTGTTGCGGGAGGCCCATTCTCAATATTCTATATTGCTATGTTTTCTTGTATTTATTAGATGTGGGACAGTTCCTCTGACATATGCTACATATTTTTCTGCTGGTTGTTTCAGATACGACAAAACAAACAAGAAGGGTATAGTAAATGGATATTTTATTTGGTTGACAGTTGGCTATGGAGTTGGTGAGCATTCTGCCCCCCCCCTATATATGGCGCCAATTTTATTTAGGATAACACCATGTTTTTAAACTGACCAAATTGATAGTCAAACTCACCACATGTTACCCTATTTTGCTGCAAGAGTATTCTGTTACTTCTTAGTAATCCAAATTCAGATTTCAGTCCTCTGTCCATATCAGGTCTTCGAAACAATTTCAAGCACCTGAAATTCTTTAAATCATCCATCATTAGCTGTCAATTATTCTGTTATCTGTGTAGAATTTAAAAAGAGTTCAATCTTCTTTGGCTCTCAGTTCGTGTGCCTCTCTCTTACTCGTCGAAGTGTTGTAGAATGGCGGGGGTGTAGAAGTAGGAAGGACCTTGGTTATTGGTGGGGCTGACAGGGTACTGATTTTCCGATTTCAGGTCTTTTCCTGACGTACCTGGGCTTATATCTAATGCACGGGCATGGTCAGCCTGCACTCCTCTATCTTGTTCCTTGCACGCTAGGTAAGTGGCTGATTACATCTTCATCCTCGACATGTTTTCTGATTTGCTAATATGCAAAACAACCACCTCGTCACAAAACTTCGCTTCTTTTCACTTTGTTTTCAGGAACTTGTGTTCTATTGGGTCGAGTGCGAGGAGAGCTGGAAAAACTCTGGAATTATAGTTCCGAAGAAGCTTCATCAAGGGGTTCTTCCGGCGATGCATGAAGCTGTAGACCAGTTATTTAGATCACCTCAAGTGGTTGACTCCATATCATTCTTGTTGACTCCAAGCGGGCTGATCGTCTGACTGCATTTCTTCCTGAAATATTCCAATGTAATTCATTCTCGTGTATTTACTTCTACTACAACTGTTGCCAGTCTTGATATATATAATTCATTCTCGTGTATTTACTTCTACGACAACTGTTGCCAGTCTTGATATATATATATATATATATATATATATATATATATATATATATATATATATATATATATATATTGTGATATGTATGACAATGAAAATCGTATTTAATTTTGTCTGCAAGATTCAAAAATATTTTTTAATCGAAAAATATATATTATTTTTGATATTAACTTATCAAATAAATAAAAAGCTCCTAAAAAACATTAACTTGATTATTTATTTTTCAGGTAAAAAACAAATTGAATATGGCAGCAGCTTAACTGTAAAAATATGTAAAGCTGAACGGTCATTTGATGATGGATAGGATCCGTGTACTCGATTCAGACATCAGGAATTCAGGATGGCTTTTCCTACACGGGAACCTAGAAATATTCATATGATAAGAGTTTTGCATTCTTGTACTCTATCAATTCCTGTGGGTCCTTGTTTTTTGCAGGATATTAAAAGCCTCCAATCGCCAACAAATAACAAATAGAATAAAATAAAAATAAAGAAAAAACTATTCAAGTCGAAGCAGTCTTTTAGCTGGCCAGCACGTAAAAGCTTGATCCATTCTCCTGGGTCCTAGAGTACTTGAGTTTTTTTGCCATTAATTAGTTTCAACCATTGTCCTTGTGTAGTGCCCAATCTTGGTCGGACGGTGATTATTTACCAATAGTGATTTCACAATAACCATGCATATAAATATATATATATATATATATATATATATATATATGCAACTGTTTCCCCCCCCCTGCCAATAACAGATCCATTTTTACACCTTGCAGATTGACAATGACTAAGCACGGCAAGGCAATGGGACTTCCATGGGATAACAAGCACGACGCAGTGGATAGAACATTGACACAAATTCTTACGATTTTATTGGATTAACTTAAGCTTAATACAAATTCATCAACTGACATACATGGACTCACAACAAGGAACATGAAATCATAATCAGAAGGAAGGATGATTCGCTAGTACTTGATTAGCCAACTTCAAAAGCGCCTGGAAGTTCAGCTGATTTATTACACTCTTTCTTGATATATATATGAGATCTTTTCGTTTATCACATGTTTTATACATGTCCCTTGGATCGATAACGAGTACTGGTAGCCTAGCAATTTGCAGGGGTAGGAAGCTTGCACTTGGCAGGGAGCTGCATGGCGAGTTTTGGGTCGATTCCAAGGGAAGGGAGCAGGTTGGAATTCTTGTAGGAGCAGAGGCAGCTTATGTCAGCGTGCGAAAGCGCCGAGCAGCAGTCTGCCGTGGGTGCAGCCGGGGTAGGAGGAGTCACAGAAGGCTTGCATGCCATCAGCCCAGCAATAGGCATTTTGCAGATGGTGCTCTGGGCATTCGCAACATGATCACCTGCCATGGCTAGCACCGCAAGCAATAGAGCCACGCAAAAGAAGAGCTTCTGGGCTTTCTCCATTTCTTGGCAGAGAGACAGTCGCTAGGCAGACAGACAGACAGGTGATCCTCTTCTAGTATCTGATATTCTTTTTAGGTGTTTTTGGTTCGATTATATATAGGAAAAGAAAAGGGATAGGGATAGGAGATAAGGGTAGCCCGCCCGTGAGTTTAACTTGGCAGGTTTCCCTCGTCCATCAATCAACAGGCTGAGTTGAACTGTGGTGTCACGGAGTGTTAGCTTGTGGTGGAGAAATGTTCGGCGGAACCTGTCTCTCTGTCTGAACATGAGGATCTCTACATCCTCGGGCCCCACTCTAACCTATAGCAATGCAGTGATTTAAGATGGAATTTAAGCAAATCGATTAACCATGCATGCATCTCTTTTTCAAGTAGAGCTATATATACAAGGTAACAGTTCTTCTCAGGGGCTAGCTGGCTACTCTTTGGAAAAAACGACCAGGGCAGTGGGAATATTGGAGACAGAGTCTTCTATTGGTTCGAGAACTCAAGGAAAGTGGCGAATTAAGCAAAGACCTTTCCTTTATTAATTCATTTCTCAATATGTGGGATTCTTACCAGAGGGCATTGGTACGTATTACAATGCCTTTTCAATGCAACATTTATTTCTTTTTGAAACAACTTACTTTTTCGAGAAATTAACCCATATATATATATATATATATTCTGAATACATGCCATTAATAAAGTGAGTTATCTTATTAAAAAGAATAAATAAAACTATCTTTTTTATTAAAAACTAAAAATATATTTGTTAAGGAAACCTTACAAAATTTGTTTTGAAAAACAAGTACTTTGGTTGAAAAAAACACTTTTTTTTTAAGAAGTTGTAGAAGGTTCTATTCAATGAATTGAGATCATTGATGAAATATCATGTCTTGTAAGAAAAAATAATGAAACTAATTATTATTTATAAAAAATAAACACATGTTTATTAAAGAAATTCTAAAAAGGTTGTTTAACAAAACCGATATTGCAGTAAGAAAAGATTTTTTTTTTATGGAGAACATATAGAATATTTTATTGAATGGTTTAAGATCATTAACTACGTGTCTTATTAAAAAAAATGAAACTCATTCCTATTTATTAAAAATTAAATACTTGCTTGTTGAGGAAACACTAAACAAGTTATATATATATAAACCATAGTTATTAAATTTATCTCAACCAAGGATTAGTTTCATTTTTTTTATATATATAATTAATCTAAACTTTTTATATTTTAATATTGATTAAAATACTACGCCCTCCATTTAACAACAAATAACAAACTCGACAAACAACTTGAAGACACGAAAATGACCTTAGATCAAAGGTTTTTTTTTTTTTTTTTTTTTTTAATTTAAGGGCATTAATTAAGTAATTTAAATGTTAATTCAAAAGTGAAAAACCAAAATTGCCCCAAGGTATCATGCATATATTTTTTGATTTTATTGGCATTTTAGTAGTTCTATTATTCAAAATAAAATAAAAAGACTACCATAACCCTATTAGCCAACCTAAATGTTATTTGATTAAAGGGTTAAATAATAATTTTGTTATTGTGATCCATATTGAAATGAGTCTGGTGCTACAATAAAGGCACTATTTATTCCCTCTTTTAGTTTATTTGGTACTAGGCTTATTAGCCTATCGAGCCTATGATTCACAATGAATCATATTATAAAACTCTTTCAATGCAAAAATATATGTAGGCATCATCAAAACATTTTCTGATTGCAAGAAAGATTTTAAATGGTAAATGAAAACTTAATATATATAAATTTAATAAAATAGACTAAGAGTTACATGAGCCAATACATATTAAAAAAAGTTGTTAAAAAGGTAACTAAAAATCAAGCCAAGAAGCTTACAAATAAGTATAAATCAATATATCTAATCTCGTGTGGTAGGGAACTCTTAAGATTTTTCTATATTTAATTATATGAAAAATAATTATTTTTTTTCTTGAAAGAAGATTAATAATTTAATTTCCTTTGAAAAATGATTTGCTAGCATAATCCATAGTTTTCTTATCATCTTTTATCCCCAAAGAAATATAACGTTTTTTTTTGTCTTATTTATTTAATAAAAATAAATAGCAATCAAAATAAATATATCTTAAAAATTTGAAATAAGGATAAAAGGCATCTCATAAATCAGACAAGCGATCATTATTTTATTCATGATTTTTTTTACGAGGGTATTTGTTTCTTACAGAATAATAAGTTTTAATTAAAAAGGTGAGGTACCTCGAGCTCTACCATTACCTCATGATTAATAAAAAGAACCAGCAGTAGTAATGAAACTTCACAACTGGATTGTAAGAGATAATTCAATGGTTGTAATTTTGCTCACTTTTATTTCTGTATCAGAGGTTCAATATATACAGAGTTACAGTGTGTTGCTCTAAGGAAAGTATTCTAAATATAGAAGACTATATACAACATTCATGCTACGATTGTGCTGCCAGTTTATCAACATTTACTGTAGGGATCAACGACTTTATTTGTCTTAATGGTCTTCATGATCTTTGGCTGATATCTTGCCTTTGTATTGCTGATCTGCCTTGATATCTTGTTCCTCTTGATCTGCCTTGATACACGCCCTCAAAATTGAGCTGCCATCAGCAAGGGAAATTTTGCGTCTGAGAAAGTCTGTGCGCTGTCTCGACAGTGGTTTCGTTAGAAGATCAGCAAGCTGGTCATTTGTGTGAACATGGTGAACTTTGACAGATCCTTTCTGGACTAAATGTCGGACAAAATGGAGATCTATTTGGATGTGTTTCATCCTTGAGTGGTTGACTGGATTAAAGCTCAAATGTGTGGCACCAAGGTTGTCACAAAGCAGGCTCGGAGGAGACTGAAGTGGAAATTGAAGCTCCTGCAGAAGAGAAGTTAACCAAACTGTTTCAGAGGCAGCAGTAGCGAGAGCTCTGTACTCAGCTTCAGTGGAGGAGCGGGCGACAGCGCGTTGTTTTTTTGAACTCCAAGAGATGGGATTTGAGCCGATAAAGCTGATATAAGCTGATGTGGATGTGCGGTCATCTAGATTACCTGCCCAGTCTGCATCTGAAAAGGTGGTTAGTGTAGAATGAGCTTTGGAATTGAGCTGAATACCATAGAATATAGTGTCCTTCAGGTAGCGTAGGAGACGCTTAGCTGCTGTCCAGTGAGTCTGAGAAGGCATATGCATAAACTGTGATAGCTTATTCACAGCAAATGAGATGTCCGGCCGAGTGAGTGAGAGATACTGGAGACTGCCGATGATCTTTCGATAGGCAGTGCTATCAAATGGTGGGGTGCCATCATTCAGTTTGAGAGGGATGCTGGTTGAGAGAGGCGTAGAAACAGCCTTGGCACCTGACATATTAGTGCTGGACAACAAGTCCCTAACATATTGATGTTGGGAGAGGAAAATACCATTCGAAGTTGGAAGAACTTCCATTCCGAGAAAAAAATGTAATGCACCCATATCCTTAAGAGAGAATTTAATACCAAGTTGCCCAACAATATATTCCACAAAGAGAGGATCATTTCCAGTGAGGACCAAATCATCAACATAGACTAACAGATAGCACAAAATAGTCTTATGTTTATAAATAAACAGTGAAGAGTCAGCCAAAGAGTTGATAAAGCTGAATTGAAGTAAAACAGTTTTCAATGCTAGATACCAGGCTCTAGGTGCCTGTTTAAGACCATAAATAGATTTTCACAGGCGACATACATGATCAGGATAGGTTAAATCTTTGAAGCCAGGGGGCTGCATCATGTAAACTGTTTCACTAAGAGTTCCATGCAAAAAAGCATTATTAATGTCCATTTGACGTAAACACCAACCATTCATCATAGCAATTGAAAGAACAGTCCGAATGGTGGCTGGCTTAACCACGGGACTGAAGGTCTCGGTATAATCCAGTCCTGGTCGCTGGTGAAACCCCTTAGCAACCAGACGGGCTTTGAAACGGTCAATTGAGCCGTCAGGGTTGCGTTTGACACGGAAAACCCATTTACAGCCGATGGGAGTGCAAGATTTGGGTGGGGGAACTAAGTCCCAAGTCCCATGCCGCATAAGGGCAGTCAATTCTTGGGACATGACAGTGCGCCAGTGTGGTTCAGAGAGGGCATGTCTCACACAGGTGGGTTCTATGGGTTCGGCTAGGGGATGTTTGGTTGTGGTGTTTAATTGCTTCGATTTGAAGATGTTGTTTAGGGAACGGGTAGTCATAGGATGGGTCCGAGGAATGGGTGGGTTAACAGGTGGGTTGGGAGATGTTGAGGTGGATGGATGAATTGGGGATAAATTGGGGGAATTAGGGTTTCTGGAAGAATCAATCGGGGTAGGCAGAGACATAGAATCAATTGAGGAAGAGAGTAGAGGAGTACCTGGAGAGACAGTGGCCATGGGAGCAACATCAGCCGGAGACACTGGTGGTGAGGACGCCGTCGATGGTGCTGCACTGGGAGAAGCATTGACTGGATTTTGTGGTGGAACGGGCAAGGGGACGTGTGAGGAAGAAGGCTGAGTAGGATCATTTGTGACGTGGACATGGGTAGATTGAGGTATAAGCTGTGGACATGTGTTTTCGTCAAAGATGACGTGGCGTGAAAGATATGTGCGTTGGGCTGCAAGATCAAGGCATCTGTAGGCGTTTTGGGTGAGGGAGTAGCCTAAAAAGAGACATGGTGTGGATTTGGCCTCCATTTTATGCTTGGTGTATGGTTTGGTGAGAGGATAGCACAGACAGCCGAATTTCCTTAGTTTGAGGTAATTAGGTGGTTGACCAAAAAGGGCTTGAAATGGGGATATATTGTCTAGTAAGGGTGTGGGCTGGCGGTTTATCAGGTAAGTAGCTGTGTGAAAAGCATAGGGCCAGTATGTGAGAGGTAGGTTTGCATCATGGAGTAAGGTGAGGCCTGTTTCCACTAGATGTCCGTGTCGACGCTCAGAGACACCATTCTGTTGTGGTGTGTGTGGGGCTGTTGTGAAATGACAAATACCATGGAGAGAAAAAATTTTTTTGAGACTCATGTATTCCCCCCCGTTGTCTGAGCATATGGTTTTGATGGTGCTTTGAAAACGTTTTTCAACAAAGGTCTTGAATTGGGGAAATATAATTTTTACTCCAGATTTTGTTTCCAAAGGGTAAAACCACATGTACTTGGTATAATGGTCAATGAAGATTATATAATATCTAGAACCATCTAGCCCAACACAATGGGCTGGGCCCCACACATCTGTATAAATGAGTTCAAGAGGGGCATTGCTTGAAAGACTAGTAGAGCGAAAAGGCTGTCTGTGAGCTTTATTAATGGAGCATGAGGAACATAGGGAGGAACTTTTATTTGGAGAAATAGGCAATGAAAATTTATGAATAATATTTTGGATAGTTCAGAGTGACGGATGACCCAGTCTTTTATGCCACCCATCAATAGAAATTCTTTCAAGCACATTTGCAACAATTGGAAAGCGAGGAGCCACCGGTGAGTCCAGAAAGATGTAGACCCCATTTTCACATGCACCTCTTGCCAGGATTACCCTTGAAAACCTGTCCTTCACAAGAAAATAAGAGGGGTGAAATTCAACAAGTACATTATTTTGCGATGTAAAATGATGTACGGATATAAGATTTTTAGCAAGGCTTGGAACACAAAGAGTATTTTTTAAAACAAAAATTTTTTTGTTGGATTTTAGGGTGAGGGATCCTATGTGAGAAACAGCCAAACCTGAACCGTCACCCAACACCACTTCATCAGTACCATCATACTCTGAGTGAGTAGTGAGATTATTGAGATCTCCTGTTATTGGATTTTAGGTAGCCTCCTATTCTTCTTCTTCCCTCTACTACTTTTTTTGCATGCATTCTACATGTAATTCTAATTAACATGGTCACTCGACTAGGCCAATAACCATGTGGACCTCGTATGGCTCAAAACAATCAGGTTTGGGCTCCAACCCCATGTCCATATGGTTGAGCCAAACCTGACCTAATTTAAAGAAAAAAGATGGCAGGTCTTTTAGTCCATCACTCGGCCTAACCCAAATTGGATGGGGTTTGACCCAACCCATATAATATTTTAATTATTATTAATAATATAACAAAAAAAAATTGCAAGGGTTATTTCAAAATATTTGTGATTTCTTGCATGTTTTTAGCCATTTTTTTGAATATTAGGTCATAGACTTACACTGTAAAATACAAACTTGGTATAAAATACCTGATTTTCTATTAAATTTCTGAATTGTTTTATAAAAAAAATAAAAATCCTCATTTCAAAAAGAAAAAAAATGTTTTGTTTTTGTGCACACAACTAAACCCTAAAAAAAATCCAAGAATATTTTTATAAAAATCAAAATTGTATTTTTCTGAAGTTTTAATATGCAAAAACAAATATCGTAATCAATTTAGGATTATCTGTTACGGTTTGGTCAAAATATAAAAAACTCTTTCACCAGTCATATTGTTTTAAATATTAGAATTTAGTTGTAGACTTTAATATTTAGAGGTGTCAAATTACATTGTACCCTTAGCATTTAAGTTACAAAAAATAAAATAAACATGTTGCTAAAATTTAGATTTTATAATGATTAGGCTTTGATCTAATAAGGTAGACACTATCTCACAAAAGAATATTTACCTTAAATCTTAGATGAAACCAATGAATACAAATTTGATTTAGAAAAATAATCAAATAACAATGTAACTTATCTTAGGTAGAATACACTAAGATGATTTTTTTTCTTACATAACTAGTTCCCTTATTCATACACTCGCATACAATTAAGTTTTATAGTAACTGTAATATTAGATAACAACTTTTAAACTTTATAATTATTACTTTATTATTATACCTAAAATCTCCTTTACACAATTGAAGATAGAACCGTTGTTTCCACACCGTGGACATCACCACATAATATAATGCTTGTCTGAGTATAAAGTTAAGAAAGATTTGCTTTGAAAGTTGATCACGAGAGTGCCAGCTTACTCATTAACTATATATATATATATATATATATATATATGTACAACGACTAACTACGATTGTTAATGAGTAAGCTGCCACTCTCGTGATCAATTTTCAAAGCAAATCTTTCTAATTAACAATCGTAGTTAGTCGTTGTACATCTTGCTCCTCTTTATATAGATATATATATAGATATATATAGATATATCCATGTCGATACAAGAAGATTCATAAGAAAAGCTTACATCTTTGGTTGATGTTTGGAAGGAAGTTTAAATCTTAATAGAGCCTCCTAAACTATCAATTAAATTAAATATAGAGAACTGATGTAACCAAAATAGTTGGACAGCTGTTAAACCCACAAGTACTCCCTTTCTTTGAATAATTATCCAGTGAATGTCCAATTAATTAATTAATTAAGCAAGAAATTTATTTTTTGTTAATTTTGAAGCCCAACAGGATTTCAACTATAGAATAAAAAGTAGTTATTTTCCATCTTTAAATTTCATATCCCACCATTTCCAAAGCTTGAAATTGAGTTCTTAACTGCTTCGCACTCTCTGTAATAATGACTATAGGTAGAATAGTCGAAAACACTACAAATTAAATTTAGTAATATTGAAATGATGAACAGCAGGATGAGTGCAGATGTTTCCCTTTTAGTTTCTTTAAATATTATCATTACTCTTTTTGGTGACGACTAGCCCATTCAAGGACTCTGGACAAGCTCCCCATCCACTCAATATGATTGATGAACGAATCATCAAACATTACAGGATGTGAAAACTGTGCATAGATATCCTTTAATCAACGACCCGCTGGCCGATGGCTACTTCAAATTCAAGCACCGTTTATCCTAACACAACTCTGGCTAATCAGCATTTGAAATACATTTTCTTACACAGCTGAATATATATATATATATATATATATATATACCTTAAGTTTTTAGGTGAGATAATTCTTTAACATTGTATCAGAACTCTGTTGACTCAGCGGTCACGAGCTTAAATCTCACTGCTCTAATTCTATTTGATAAAAATAAAGCATAATATAGCGCAAGTCTGTGTAAATTTCAAGCCAAAAAGACTTTCACTTAAGGAGGTGTGTTAGAGAATAATATAAATTATATTTTATAATCTAACTTAATAGTTTAAATTTTTAGATAAGATGATTTCTTGTTTGTTGACTACCATGAAACCCTTGTGATTACTTAGATCGACCAGTCTCTCAAACCGTATTGAACTTTAGAAACAAAATTTGCACTGTCAGATCTTCTAACAGAAGGTATGAATTATTAATAGGTTAATTGGTCCCAGATACAGGGTTCCCTTATTATGTTGCCACCTGCAACATTATACACTACAATCGGCCTATATATATATATATATATATATATATATATATAATCATTGTGTGCAAGCTATGGAAAATTATTACAGAAATTCAAAAAAAGTGAAGATGCAGTTGAGCTTATGCTGTAGAGAGGGAGGGAAGGAAAAAAAAAATACAAAAAACATTAAACGATATCCTGTCTCTCAGATAATATATTTATGTACAACAAACAAAAACCATTTGGTACGATTAGTCCCTGATCTGACTTATATCTGCTCTCAAGATGCTGAAAAACATTACTGTAGAGTGATCTATATATATATATATATATATAGATATAGATAGATAGATGTAGAGAATTTACCTGTCCACGAACTCATCATCTGGATCCTTTCCTAGCAGAACATGACATGGTGTAGTTTTATTCTTTATGATATTTAATACAATTTTGATGTATATAAAAACAATAAATTCTAATTACCATGCATGCAATTCATCATCTGATCATCATGTAGAGTATAAATCGGCTATACTTTGCATCACCTTAACCTGAGTAGCAAGGCATTTTATGTAATGTGCAGTTTCTTCCAGCAAGCTGCAAATATCCATCGAATCCCCTCCAGGAACAAGCTTTCGAAGATTATCAGCACGATTGGGCTCTCTTGAGATTACCTGCACCTTCTTTTCCTTTCTTAGAACTTTCTTCTTAGAAACCAAACATCTCTTTCTCAAACCTACCTGGATTCTGGCTCGGTTTCTAAGCTTGAAAAGAAGGGCTCGGCTCCAAATTTTTCTTGGCCCAACTACACGAGCCATCGATCTATCAGCAGCAGTCTTTATTCTCTGAGTATTCCTTTTCCTGATCTCTTCATTTGACTGGAAACCAGTACCAAGTCTATTACTCCTTTTCATTTTCAGAAGGGATCTGAGAAATCTACGGGCAAATCTGTTCTTAATAGACCTTGTGTGTGCTGTAGCTATTACGTGCTTTGTAGTCATGGCTGTAAACCGAGTTTCAAGGAAAGAAAAAGTAGAGAAAACAAAGTGGATATTAGGGTTTTGAAGAGGGAATTGTCCTGTATGAACTGTGTGAATGAACTGTCCTGTAAAATCCTCGTACTAACTAACTAGCTAACTCTGACACAAGTCACTTTATGGGGTGAAAGAGGGACAAATGAGCGTTTGAGATTGGATTTTTTTCTGACACAAAGGCTGCCTCATGCTTCCATGGACAAAAGCCAAAATTCATCGTAGACAGACCCGCGCAAATCAGCTGTTAATATTCTTACAGGGCTGAGAAAGAGAGAGAAAGCTTTCTTCCATGGGTATGGAGAGCTAATTGTGAGATTTTGATGGGGAGAGTGAGAGAGAGACAAGGCTAATATGGAAGGAATATTAGCTAGATGAGAGTGGAAGGGATTGAATTTGGATGGCTAGAGAGAATTTTAGCCTTTATGTTTTCGGCTCCTAAAGGATTTTTTTTCATCAATAATTTTTTTTTTCTGGCTCTTGGAGCGTTATTGAAATAGATTCCATCGCACCAATATTATATATCATTAATTATATTTAAATGGGTGTGTTTATATAATTTATCGTATTTTCTTTTATTAATCCAGAGCCTTTTTAAAGCTTTATTCCAACAATACTAAACCCATATGCTCAATTAGACACATCCTTATTACTCTATTTATACATATAAAAAATTGTTTTCTTGTAACTTCTCAATAACCTGTTACGAAACCATCTCACCTAAAAATTTAAATTGTTGGATGAGGTTTCAGATTATAATTTATATTATTCTCTAACATATTTTCTCAAGTGAAAATCTGTTAGGCTTGAAACTTATACAAAATCATACTACTTTGTGCTTATTTTTTATCAAATAGAATAAGAATGGTGAGATTCGAACTCGTGATCGCTGAGTCAACAAGGCTCTAATACCATATTATAAACCATCTCATCTAAAAAATTATACTATTAAATAAGATTTCATAATATAATTTATATTATTTTTCAACATAAATTTCTGGATAAGACTTTGTTTATATTTGGCCATAATAAAAGCGTGGCATCTGTCTATTTCCATTAGGGGACGTGAGCTTCACGCCATCCCCGCCGTGTGTAAAAACCATGTAAAGATTCTCGTTGCTTTATTATTGGAAATTAAAGAAATTCTTCGGTCTGAGTTGAGAGAAGACGAGCCATGATTCTACGAGAGAGAGACGTTGAGTGCACTCGCTATATATCAGAAATAAAAAGCAAACTGGCTACTCTTTTTTATTTTATTTTAAGGAAAAAGGGCAAAAAGAAATTCCCTGTCAAGAAGGAATAGGGTTGGAGAGGTGGGCTGGTGGGCCCGCCAATGGCCACCAACCACATGATCGCACATGGTTCAGTTACCCACTTGTCGAATGGGGAACCTTTTTCTCCTTATCTAATCTTTTGATTACTGACTTGTCAATTGATGCTTTGTGTTCATAACTTGTCTTAGCCCTCAACTTATATTAACCTCATATTCTTAAGCTCCTCTACCTCTCCTCGTAAGCCATCTATATCCCAACAAAAACACTTTATAATAAGATTCTAGTTGGAAGTACACTAGTATTTGTGCTAGTTGTTAAAGAGTTGTAGTTCAATTTGAATTTTTGGTGTTCTCTTTGTTTTTCTTAAGAGATGTCTAGTTTATATATATATTAACTAAAAATCTATATTAAATTGATGTTTTATAGTGTTTTTAACATTTCTAACAACTGAAGAGTTAATACATTTTCACAAATATATGAATAATTTGTTGTAACAATTTAAATTTTATTTAAGACCATTATTATTTTTTACATGGTGATTCGGCTTCATCAAAACATAAAACATGCGTATAAATTAATATATAAAAGAAAAAAATATTTTTTTATATGTAACAACCTCATTTGGGAAATGATATTATATTCCAGCAAAATATTTGTTAATCACCTTTGTCGCAAGTTACCACATGACGTCACGATGGGGTCTATTATTGGAGTTGCTACTTAGCTATTTGTTTCAGGGTCACTAGGAAGACCCAGTGGTATTGTTCTAGTAAGAGATTCAAGGTTAAGAGATTGGTTGTTAATAGAAAATGTATTAGCACCCCTAGCATATCTTACTTAAGGTAAACATGCATGTGAACAATAGGATTTGGCTAGGCTGTACGCGGTGTCAGCCCAACCTCCTTAAAGCATTTTAGCCCATTTTGTTGGGCAGCCCAGCCCCCTTAAGCATTTTGGCCCATTTCATTGGGCATCCGAACCATGAATATACATAAAAATTATAGAAATTGCATCTCAAACAAAATATTTTGTTACAGTCGAATTCTAAAAATTTCCTAAGTATATTTTTCATAATTTTTTTTTCTCATGTTTAAAATGAAAAATGAGATATCGTAACTAGTTTATGATTATCCATTAGGGTTCAGTCAAATATCAAAAATCTTTCAACAACTATTTTGCTCATGTTTTTTTAGCTGTAAACTTTAATTATTGGGGTGTAAAATTATATTATAAAGTACATTCTAAGATATTAAAAAGACAATAAATGCAATGCTAAAAATTAGATTTTAGAGTTGTTAGGTTTCAACCTAATGAAATAGAAACTCCTCATGAAGAGAGATATACTTTGAAAGTTAGAAAAGACTAATAAATAAAATTATGACCTAAAAAAACAATCAGACAACAATGTAACTTACCTTAAATAGGGTAACCTAGAGATGATGCATTTTCCCCCTCACAACAAATCTCTTACTCAGAATCTTGCAAACCATTAGGTTTTCTAGTGTCTCAATACTAAGTGGTGATTCCTAAAAATTATAATCATAATTTTATGTTTATAAAAAACTCTTTTTTCCGTGCACCTCGCTCGTCTTTAGGATAATCATGCACGGAGCGCGAAAAAAAATCAATGCCGTGACAATATTAATTCAATGTGCATATATGTAACACAATAACACCTAATCAATTAAAACTCTTCCCATTTTATTTTAATAGTTTTTAGGTTGAAACTTAATATCAAAGAAATTATAGATTTCTTGTTGTTTTTCCTTTAAATTTTGTATCAATCCGTAACTATAAGGGTTGACACAATCTTACATATCTTATAAATAACAAATTAGAAGAAAATATCCCTCCTCTTCCTTATGCCCTTAAGTCGAAATCAATACTAAAGAAAGGATAAAATTATTTTTCTTAATTGCTTGAGTCCTAACTTGTCCTATCATTTAATTATGATTATCAACATGATTTCAATATAAATTCCACAATTCAAGCAAGAATTCCTCAAATCCCTAAATCTCTATTTGAAACAATCGTGTTTAACTACTCAACATACATAATTTAAATTAATTGATTCAAAAACAAGAAAATGAGAAGAAATGCTTGGTTTGCACTCCTTTCCCTTTCCTTCCCTTCCCCCCAATTTCCTTCTTCTCTTAAGCTTTAAACTCTCTCAATTTATGTAATTAACCTTTCTAGATCTTCCAACAGTCCCCATCAATCCTTTGATCAAGAAATTTTATGTTATTTATGCTTTGCATGAGAGTTAGGTTTTTCTCCCCCTCACTTTTTCTAAGTGGCTGGTTGTTCTTGGCTTCCATCGGAAGCCAAATGGCCTTTCATATGGTGGAGGAAGTCCCCACAATTACCATAATACTGTTTTCTTTATCAAGTATCATTTTTCAATTGGTTTTGACCATCAACGATCCCCAAAAGTTTTATTCCTTGACCCCTAAACTTAATTATCAAACACTACTATTATATTTATTTATTAATTATTTCATCACTATAAAAAGTAGAATCTCTATGAGAACAAGCACACACAATTCTCTAGCTATTAAATAAGGCATACATGTTCATACGATAGAATCAAACCCTCTTTTTCTTGCTTCTCGCTCTACCATACAATGCTTACATAGCATGTAATAGTCTCTGCTCGAGATGTTGTCTGCTTTACATGATCTTACGAATTTGAAATCTAACTTTATATGAATTTAAAAATGTAATAAAGAGCTGTCATCTTTATTTTTAAAAATATTGAATATGTTTAGAGCATTCATACTTCTGTCCTACTATATAATAAAACTCCAAAATCGCTTCCGTCTTCACATGGACGATTCTGATCCCACTCGTGTGAGCTAATGTGAACTCTAAGATAAATGTCTAATTATGATTTCGTAAGAAAATGTCGGACCATGTTTAAAGCTCAAGTGATACGTTGGTTGGGTCAATTTATGAATCAATAGATTAATCCGAGTCTATTATCTTTTATTCTATTATGAAAAATAATATTGTTTGGATAAAAAAAAACATAAAAGATATGTCAAGGATCATCTCACCTAAAACCTTAAACTATTAGGTGAGGTCTCAGAATATGATTAATATTATTTTTTTAACGCGCTCCCTCAAGTGAAAGTCATTTGGGCTTGAAACTTGTAAGAGACCACACTACCTCGTGCTTGATTTTTTTATCAAATAGAATGGGAGAAGTGAGATTCGAACTCGTGTCCATTAGGTCAACAAGGCTTCGATATATGTCAAGGAACCATCTCATCTAAAAACTTAAGTTGTTAGGTGAGACCTCAAAATATAATTTATATTATTATTTAACATAATATAGTTTTAAATAAAAAATTAATTGGAGTTGATTTCTTCGATCTCATTAAACTTTTACCTGCTAAATAAGTTGATAACAATCTCAACCCAAACCAAACTTAAAACTGACGAATCATCATATCGAGAACATCCTCGAGGGGCCGGACGTGATGACAGAAGATTTGTATTTTATATAAAATGTTTCGAGTTCAAGTCAATATTTTTATTCTTTATAAAAATCTAGGATAACTAGAACTGTTCTTATTGACTTGAACCTACAAAATATAATTTCCAGTAATTGAATTTCTCTAAAAAAAAAAAGAATTTAATAGCTAATGATGTTGAAACCTTATCGTTCATTGAATTCAGCTTATAATTCTTTTCTATTGAAATTTCTCTTTCCTCGCCGAAGTAGGGCTCATCATGTGACTCTACAGCATCGATGTTAGAGACATCATAATAATGTCCACATATATAGGCATGTTGATGAGGCAGCATGCCTATCGAGCTGTTTGATTTCCGAATCTCTGTCTCTTTATTTTATTGTGTAGTTAATTTAAATTGATGATTAAAAAGAAAATTCTTTAAGATATACTATGACAATGAAGGATCACTTCAGTGTCTCTTTTCCCTCCCTCTCTCTCTTCTTTATCTTCCCTGGTTTTCCTCTTCATTTTATAATTTTAGCACCTTTCAATGGTGATTTTATATATTTTTTTAAAAACTATTATGACTACCCCAAAGCCTACTATCTCAAAATTAACGCAGCGTGTGAAGAGTAATAAATCCTAATGTTTAGAGTAAAGTTATTAATTCTATTTTGATTGGTGATTTATTTTTTTAAATTGAAATGAAATATTTTAGTTTTAAAGTATTTTGATGTTTTGTTTTGGGATTGTACTATATATATTAATTAAAAAAAAGTTCAAATCAAAAAATAAAATTATTTAGAATTGTCGAATTTAACTTTCAAACATAACTAAAAAAATGAGAGTTAAACTGATATAACTCGACCGACTTGATGAGTTCAAAGATAACATGAAAAATTAATAAAAATATAGTTTAATTAAAAAAATCAAGTTGACATCTTAAAAAATATTGAAATAACGATATATTGAATCAACTCAGGTTAACTCAGGTTAACATTTCAAATGTGTGACCTCCGATATAAGACCATGATAACCTTAAATAAAGGAAATCAAATTAAATTATAAAGCTCATTTTGTAATAAACTAGTTGTTGAATAATAAAATTGAGAAAAAATTAATCTAAAAAAAGACACAATAAAAAAAAATTCAGAATATGTATAATATTACGAGAATGTCATAATTAATCTCACAAAATCATTACATTCTTTAATTGCTCTAAAATTCTAACATATTATACATAAATATTTCAAAAGACTCCTCGTAAAACTTCATCTCAATCTAATAGTCGGATTAAGAGATATGATTGATATTATAAAACTATTCATTATTTAAAATAAAATACTATTTGGCCAGAACAGAATGAGCAGAACGAAACAGAAATATCCCGGCCAGAATTTTCAGAACGAGTCAAAATTTTAAGGAAAGTAAAAATATATTATTTTATCTCATTTTTTTAACTGGTACAAAATATTTTGGCCAATACAGAATGAGATGAAAGACACTGTTTTAGAGTTCAGTTTGCGTGGTCTCTGTATGTCTACCTTTTCAGCTTTCACTCATTAATTATATATATATATATATATATATATATATATATATATATATATATATATATATATATATATATATATATATAAACAGGTCATAACATTATCATCTGGATCTTAATGTGTTGAATGTTATATGCTGCTAATAAATAGGCCAATGGATTTCTATTATCCTGTATGGCTTCGGCTGCTACTCCAATTATTTAATTTTAATTATGCTGCTGAATGAAAAGTAATGCAACCACTAGTCATCCAAGCTGATGGGCCAGCAATTAGCATTTACTTAGGTCTTGGGCCCAGCCCCATAGGCTAATATAATGCAAGCAAGAGTGATTAAAACAACAAAAGCGAACTTTGCAACATTTTGGGAGAGATTTTGTGGTAGTTTTTTAAAGTGTATTTTGTGCTAAAATATATCTAAATGATATTTTTTTATTTTTTAAAATTATTTTTGACATCATCACATTAAAATGATCTAAAAATACCAAAACATATTCATTTAAAATAAAAAATAAAAAAAATAAAAAAAGCAAAAGCTGCGGCACGGCTTGAAAAAAGCCGTGCCAAACAGCCTACAGAAGAAGCCCGGATCAACTTAAGGCAAATTAATATTGTAAAAATAGGAAAAAGATGGGGTTGAAGTGAAATAAAAGTCTTAGCGATATGGGATAAAATTTGCAATTAGAAAAATATTAACCTACCATTGCACTAAAGTTAAGATATGGAAGGCAAAGCTTGTTGGTTTCAGAATCCTTGAATTTGCAGAGAAGAATAATGTATTATTTGATTGCAGCAAATTGGGCTATTTTATAGCCTTTACAAAATGGAAGGAAAATAACGGACCCACGCTTTACAAGCCTATAACGTGGCAACTAGAATAGAAAATAAAAAACAAACTTTATTCTCCCTGAAGACCAGCTCTTCCTAAAGACTAGGACTTCTTCTCTGACTTAAAGACTAAAACAATTATATCTAACATTCCCTCCCTTAAGCTAATGCGTCTGCACTTAGCTTACTTCAGTTACTCCAAGCATTCCACGAAGTTTCTCAAACTGCTCCAGCTTTATCGGTTTTGTCATAATGTCTGCAATTTGATTTTGAGAGTTGCAGTAGCTTAGCTCAACAATTCCTTCATTCACCAGGTCTCTTAAGAAATGGAATTTTACATCAATATGCTTGCTCTTCCCATGAAACACTGGATTTTTAGACAACTGTATAGTGGAGCTGTTATCACACATAATCACAGTACCTGATTTCTCTTCAATTCCAAGCTTTTCGGTCACCCTTCTGAGCCAAACACACTGACATGCACACAATGCTGCTGCTATATATTCTGCTTCCGTGGTGGAGAGAGCGACTACTGTTTGTTTCTTTGAGGACCAAGAAACAGCCCCTGACCCCATCATGAACACAAATCCTGATGTACTTCTCCGATCATCTAAATCGCCGGCATAATCACTATCTGTAAAAGCCATGAGGCTCAACCTGCTTTCTCCCTTTTTATAAAGAATTCCAAAATCAGTTGTACCTTTTAAGTACCTCAAAATTCTTTTTGCCGCAAGCCAATGTGACATAGTGGGACTGGACATAAACCTGCTTATTAAACTAACACCATACATCAAGTCAGGTCTAGTTACAGTCAAATACATGAGGCTTCCAACCACCTGCTTGAATAGAGTTTCATCAACCCGAACTCCTCCCTCATTCTTGGATAACCTTGTTCCTGGTACTATAGGATTTTTCACTGCATTAGCACTCTCCATATCAAACCTTGCTAACACTTCTCGAGCATATCTTTTCTGACATATGAAAATGCCATCTGCACATTGTTTAACTTCTACTCCAAGAAAATGTTTCATCTTCCCCAAGTCAGACATATCAAATTCTAGCATCATTGATTTTTTGAATTCATCAAACATGCTCTTATCATTACCAGTAAAGATCAAATCGTCAACATAAAGACTTACTAGCAATATTTTACCTTCTTTCGACTTTGTGAACAATGTGTGCTCACTAGGACACTTTTCAAACCCTTCACGTGTGAAATACGCTTCAATTCTGCTGTACCAAGCTCGAGGTGCCTGTTTAAGGCCATATAATGCTTTCCTCAGCCTGTAGACTTTCTCTTCCTCTCCTTTCTTTGTGAATCCTTCAGGTTGCTGTACAAACACCTCCTCTTTAAGCTCCCCGTGAAGAAAAGCACTCTTCACATCAAGTTGAAAAACTTCCCAGCTGGATTGAGCAGCCATTGCAAGTATCATACGGATGGTATCAAATCTTGCCACTGGAGCAAAAACTTCAGTGTAATCTACTCCATGTCGTTGTGCATAACCTTTTGCCACTAGCCTTGCTTTAAATTTTTCCACATCCCCATTTTCGTTAAGCTTGGTTTTGAACACCCACTTAACTCCAATAGGTTTAACTCCTTTAGGCAACACAGTGAGTTCCCAAGTCTGGTTCCTTTCTATGGCTTCAATTTCTGCTGACATTGCTTCTCTCCATTTTTTGCTCCGAACTGCCTCTTCAAACAAAACTGGATCATTTTCAGCCACCATCATTGCATTCAAGTTGTCATCTTCAAATAATCCCTCTCCTGTTTCATAGTCTGCCATCCAACTTGGTGCTCTTCTTCCTCGTACACTCCTTCCTTCAGTCAATTCTCCATGCGTATCAGGATTTGGCTCATTTGGAGGTGATTCTGTCAGGCTGCTACCCAAGCTGTTTGTGTTACTCTCGGAATTGTCTTCATAAATTCCATCATGTAAGTTGCTGTCAGAGTTGTCTGAAGAAGTTCCACCATTTTCTTCATTATTTTGGTCATCCTCTCCATCACTTTCATCTTCATCTTCCCATTCTAATGTGTCTTGCTTGATCTCTTCCTCTGTTCTGCCCCAATCCCATTCTTCTTCTTCTTCAAACACAACATCTTTGCTGATGAGGATCTTCTTTGAGACTGGATCATATAATCTCCACGCCTTGGACTCATCACTAACACCTAGGAAGACACATTTTCTGCTCTTATCATCCAGCTTGCTCCTCCTTTGATCTGGTACATGAACGTGTGCTATGCATCCGAAAATCCGAAAATAATCCACCACTGGTTTTTCACCATTCCATGCTTCTTCTGGGGTCTTGTTTGGAACTGCAGCTGTTGGGCATCGATTTTGAATATGCACACACCATCTTGCTGCCTCAGCCCAGAAAGCTTTAGGAACTTTCTTCTCAATTAACATGGACCGAACAACATTCATCATCGTCCTGTTCTTTCTCTCGGCAACTCCGTTTTGCTGAGGAGTAAAGGCTGCTGTCAACTGCCTTCTGATGCCTTGTGATTCACAAAACTCTTTAAACTCCTTTGAACAGAACTCACCACCTCTATCTGTCCTTAAACAAGTTATGTATGCACCTAATTCTTTTTCAACACAGGCTTTAAAGCTTTTGAATATAGCAAAAGTTTCAGACTTTTCATGTAAGAAATAAACCCAAGCTTTACGAGTGAGATCATCGATAAAGCTTAAGATGTACCTTTTTCCATTATTTGACGCTGGCTTGATAGGACCACATAAATCCGAATGCACAAGCTGAAGTTGCTTTGATGCCCTCCACAAACTCCTCTTCGGTACAGACATTCTATGTTGCTTGCCTGTTAAGCATACCGTGCATATCTTCTGTGAAGATTTCAGAGAGGGCAAGCCAATCACCATTTTATTATAAGAGAGTGTTTGCAGTCCCTTGTGATTCAAGTGCCCAAAACGACAATGCCACATATAAGCTTCTTTCTCTGATACATCTTCAGCTTGTAAGCATAGAGAATTTCCTGGTATTATGGAAACTGACAGATAAAACATTCTATTTCTGCTCATATCAGTTTGCATAATCAGTCCTCTCTTAGGATGAAATACTTTACAAGTTCCATCCTTAATTAAAATGGCTAGCCCCTTCTCTTGAAGTTGTCCTATGCTTAATAAATTATTTTTAAGCTCAGGAATGTAATAAACATCAGAGATTACCTGAGTCATGCCATTCAATTTCACCCTTATGCTTCCTTTTGCTACCACTGCCATTCTCATGTCATTCCCAAGTTTCACTGTCCGATTAACAACTTCTTCCAAATCTGAGAACCAATTCTTGTTTCCAGTCATATGATTACTGCACCCCGAGTCAAGAAACCATACCTCTTCTTTCTTTGTTTGATGAAGCTCGGTGTAGGACATCAACAATAGCTCATCTTCTTCTTCCATCTCAGCATAGTATGCTTTCTTTTCCCAGTTTGGACACTCATCTTGAAAGTGTCCCAACTTATGGCATTTGAAACATTCGATGAGTGCTTTGTTTAGAGGTTGTCTCCCTCTACCTCTACCACGTCCTCCTCTAAACACACCTCGACCTCTTCCTCTGCCATATCTATCTTCCTGAGCCACTTTCAGAACATGCTCCTCCTCTTGTTGTCCCTGCATTCTTTGTTCATGGACAAGCAGACTCCCATGCAATTCATCAATGCTCAAATTACTCAAGTCATTTGACTCCTCTATTGAACAGACGACATAATTGAATTTGGGAGTCAAAGATCTAAGTATCTTACTGACTACTGTGCTCTGCTCAATTTTCTCATCATTGGACTTCATCTTGTTCACCACAGTTAAGGTGCGTCCCACGAAACTGTCTACCTTTTCTCCTTCTTTCATGGCAAGTAACTCAAACTCCCTTCTCAAAGCTTGAAGTTGTGCCCTTTTCACCTTCGTAGACCCGTGAAATTTCTGTTTCATGGAGCACCAAATGGCCTTTGACGTCCCCTTGTCAAGAATTGTTTCCAGGATTTCTCTTCCAATTGCATGAAACAGGTAGTTCTTGGCCTTCATATCTTTGAGCTTGGCCTCCTCCACGGTCTTTCTCTGTGCTTCACTTGCAGTTGATGTCCCTATTGCTGGTGCGGGGATCCCTTCCTCCACCAAACTCCACAACTCCTTGCTTCTCAAAAAATTCTCCATTGTCATTGACCACCAGTCATAGTGGCCATCGAAGAAAGGGAAAAACTTGTCTGGGGTTGTCATTTTGATCTCTCTGTGTTTCACTCTCACTCAATTTTCTCACAATTTTGATCGCTCTGTGTTTCACTCAAACCTCTCACAATTGCTCGCACACACTCTCACAATTACTCACACAGATCACTCACACACGCACTCTCTGTGATTCACTCGCACACACAATGTTGGGCTCTGATACCAATTGTTGGTTTCAGAATCCTTGAATTTGCAGAGAAGAATAATGTATTATTTGATTGCAGCAAATTGGGCTATTTTATAGCCTTTACAAAATGGAAGGAAAATAACGGACCCACGCTTTACAAGCCTATAACGTGGCAACTAGAATAGAAAATAAAAAAACAAACTTTATTCTCCCTGAAGACCAGCTCTTCCTAAAGACTAGGACTTCTTCTCTGACTTAAAGACTAAAACAATTATATCTAACAAAGCTCTCATAAGAATACCATTGCTCGTGACAAACACATCATTGTGAAAGATACATGAACATTTTCTCTTTATTTCATTTTCTCTTTTACAACTAAGTTGATTTGAACGTCGAATAGATTGATGTGCTTCTAATTGCTTTTTAAATTATTTGTTTTTCTCCTCTACTCTCTACTGTAAAGTCAAGTTCCTTCTCCAATACTAAATATATCACTTCCATACAAAAATCTTTTCCTTTTATTCGTGTGAAAAGATATGTTTTTTTTGGTGGATTGGAAAGAAAGTTTTGAAATTATGGTGCACTTGATTTTGAGATTAATATACTATTTATTAATTTATCATTTGTTAAACTATATATACTCATAAAAAAAATGGTGGCGTCACTGAACAAAAACGTTTTAATAATATATTTAAAGTTATCGAAAAGGATAATTGTCGGTGTAGTTTGTAAGTAAATAAATAAATAATGAAAAGATGTTTATCCCGCATTGAAAATAAATATTTTCTCCTGAGTCTTTATAAATATGAGTTTTTATTATGCAGTTAATTGAGTGATGAATGAGTTCTCATAGAGTTTTTAATAATATTCTGGAGATGTTGTTTCTATGTGAAACAAATAATCACTTTAAAAACAATGTTTTCACATCTCTAAACTAATTTTTCTTTTCATTTATTTCTATTTTATACCATTCACCATAACACAATGAAACGATGTCGTCATAACACTGTATATCATAATTTAGGCTGAGATTGTATTACTTGAACATAGAGAATTACATGTGGGCACTTGATTCATGAACAAGTAAACTTATTTCTATGTTCTTACAGAACAAGAGCGACACAATAAATTAGCTAAATAATTAAACCGGAGATAGGACAAAGAACGATGACGGCTATAATAAAATACACAAATTCGGACCCCATCGTACGTAGTTTCCATTTTCGAGCCTTAACCACCCAGCCCAGAATCGAAAGCAACTCCGGTGGGGGGCAACCAAACATTCCCGCCAATGAAACTAGAAACCGTGAACTTTTGAGCTTCCGTGGAGGTAAGCGAGCTATGATAACCAGGCCACGAGACCCTGTCAGAAGTGGAGGAGCCCGGGCCTGAGTTCATGTACTCACCGTAATAGATTGACGAGGGGGAGGAGCCACCAGCCCATGGAAACCAACCAGCAGGATCCACTGAACCATCCAAAAAGGATTGTAGTATAACTGTTCTAGAATATTCCTTCCATGGCCTGCCGAGATAGGTGACCGCTTGCCCCTCAATCTTACAATTCTGTATAGAAATCCCCGTGTTTTGATCAGGGCTGGTGCGACCCTGCGCAGTCACATAATTTTTCTGTCCTCTGGCAAATATATTACAGTTCTGGAGAACCACAGCTGAATTCCCGAAGATGAAATCTACTGTGCCAGAGATGTCTGTTTCTCGATAGAACTGTCGTTTAGAAAGAGTGTAGAGAGTGTCCTGGTAGCCATCGAGTGAACATCGGAAAATCACTGCTCGATCGGATCCAACTCGAAGGGCAACAGCTTGGTGCTTGCTTGGGCCGGCACTGTTCACGATTGTTATATCTTTCGCCATGAATCCATCCCCCATCACGCCTAAACACCGACGCATATTTAATTAGTACAAAAAAAAAAGAAATATTTGCGGCCAAAAATCAATAATTAATGCCCAGTTATTATGAAATGCATGCGTCCAATACGTGCAGTTGGACGTCTTGATGTTTTTTTAATTATTGATTTTTGCCAGCCCCACGCTAATCAATCTCAAAATTACTGTTGTGTTAGCTCCAAAATCATGATTAATTAACACGTCAGATTCCATTAATATTCATGTTTTTTCACCCTTCAATACAAGTTTATATATATAACCACAATAAGTAAAAATAAAGGCTTGTTTTCTCTAATCATCTAGTAGATAGTCCACTAGAGTAAAAGTAAGAGCTTGGAACTCAAATATTTATTTTTTATGTAGTTTCAGGTTCGAACTTCATAGTTGCTAATATAATAATTAATTTCAAGGCTCATGGGATCGGGTTGAGATACATAGCTCGGACACTACTACTGATATAAAGAAAAAAAGACTTGTTTTCTTGCCACCATGCATCGAGAAATTTAATATAATAGCATACCTTGAAATAATGACCGAGTTAATTAAAACTGATTCCTCGATTATCAAGTTAAATCACCACCATGTTCATTATGTTAAGGCATGTAAATTAATTTTTTATATATTTATATACAGACATGTCAAAATTGTTGACAACAAAACAAATAAATTTCAAAAGTACGTACCCACTGTGGCGGAATCGAAAGTTGTGGAACCATCTTCAACATTTTTACTACCGACAATCACCGTTTTACCCTTCCCCTCGCCAACCAAAACCACGTTTTTCTGGTTTGAAGGGATCTTGAGGTTCTCCTTATAAGTCCCGGCTTTGATGAAGATTACATTTTTTCCCTCGCCCTCCAGAGAAGCCGCCACCTGCCTGATGGCCTCCGCTATGGTGGTATGGGTCCCACTCCCATCCCTTGCCACCACTGCGTGGGCTTCTATCTCTCCTATAGGAGCTTCTAGAAGCTTCCTTTCCGACAAGGACACCCAGCTTGGGAAGTCATTAATGATGTTATTCTGGTCCGTCAACAATTTCCGACCACCAGGACCGGTCCTTCCATAGTTGGACACATACAGTGTTAAAGAGTTGCTTATAAATTGACTTAAATTTGTTGCCATGGAATCGATTTCGCCTAACTTCTCTAGATTATTCTTTTTAACATTTTCAAGCAGGCTTTCTTTGCACGTGTCCTGATTGGTAAGTGCAGCGCTAAGCCATGTCTGGACATCATCGTGGGTGTGGGTTGGGTCATTCTTGCGATTGGCGACATTAGAGAGCTGGTGCAAGGTATCGTCAAGCAACTCCATGCAGTCTCTCATGCCACTACCAGCCAAGTGAGTCGAGTCACCGATCTCTTGGTGGGTTTGGCTAACGAACACGGCGGCGAGTTGGTCTACGGCGGAATGAGCTTGGCTTAGGGTGAAATGGACTGAGTAATCAAAGAGTTCTTTCGAGGTTTTAGGAAGAGCGTTATTATTGGTATTCAATGCCCGGAGGAGAGTCTGACAGGCTGCTTTGTGAGGGGTGCCTCTGCAAGCAGAGGTGTCATCAGTGGATGGTGTTGACCTAGACAACTTTGCGAACTGAGATGGCAAGGGTTTTGAAGTGGCAACGTCTGCAAAAGCAGCCAGGCACAGGATTTCGATGATAAGAAGCGTTGATAGGGACGGCAGGAATGAGTTTTTCTTGTCTCTAGGATTTGCATGGAGGAATTTTGGCATTGTTTTCATATTTGTACTTGATAAATAGGATTTTAAGATTCGTAATGGGTGCTTGAATACCTCAAGCTTTCTAGTATATATAGAGTGGCCATCCCTACAGCAGTACCCTTTTTGTATGGGAAAAACTCATGCCATGGCGAAAAGCTCCAAATTGTTTTTCATTTTTATTTTTACTGCCACCATACAGAACTATTGCTGGCTTAGTGATGTGATGATGTACGCTCATCCTTTCTGAATCACCTAGCTTGAATTCCAACGTGTTGCCAATACTGCAATTAATAGTTGATCAAGGAAGCGAATTTCGTTTATTATTTTTTTATAAGAATTTGAGATAATTAAAATTTTATTCATTTATTTTAGCCCACTTGTGAGCAAAAACAAAATAGTTGCAATAAAGTGCAAAAATAAATAGCCACGGTGAATATAACTTTTATTTTTATAGCAGGGACCATTCTTAATAGCCTTACAGCTTGAAGGGTGGAAAAGAATTCAACTTCTGATTCATTGCTCAGGTTCTAAAATTGATTTTATAATATATTCTTTAAAATTAAGTGGAAATTATTAGTTAAATAATAAAAATTCCACTTCATATACTTGTATATTCTCTCATAATTAACTTGTAAGGATTTTTTAGTTGAGAGAATACATATATATGATATAAAACCATCCTTCAAGTTTGTGTAAACACGCATGCCTATATGTTTTGTCACACCCATCAAATTTTTCCCATTTAAATTTAAGATTCGACGACCATATCTGGGACCCTTTAATTAATTATTGGGTTGATTATCTCATGTAGTTTCTCCGTTTGTAGCTATCCAGTGTCTTTTAAACTTCCTAATCCAACCAGACATCCATAAAACACGAAAAAATCCAAAATAGAATAATTTTGGTAAGAAATTCATCAGAAACCAGTCTCGATATTGGTTCCTTTCAATTTTCATCTCGGTAGATAACAACTGTATACCAGAAATACGATTCTTGAGTCACCTGTAGCTGATAAAAATAGAAAAAGATAACATCTGTTATCGCTGTTTGCCTTTCTTGAGTGCTATGGTTGCTTCTGAGATGCATTTGATCAATTGTTCTTGATGACTTCTTGTGCTTTTGGGGATCCGTGAGCTTAATCTTGGAACAAAGTTCCACTTTTATCTAAATTAAGAGATGATCTGTTCTCTAAGATATATGGATGATTTTGGAGTCAATATCTTGATCATGCATCAGAGGATTAGCCAGCAAAGAGAAGGCTCGTCAATTAAGCTCTCTAATTAAGGCCTTGCTTCTTGTGTTTTTCTTTTGTTTGGGAAGATGTTCTATCTTTTATTCTGAGAAATTAGAAGCCCAGTTTTCTCGTCTAGCTTGCCTGGTGTTTGGTTTCCTCACTCCATGCAAGAAGAGTTCTCTATCTTGTGGTGGCGGCGAAGGTTCATTAAATCAATACGTGTTAATTTTTGGTCTGTGCTTTCGAAAGAAAGAGAAAAGGTTTTTGAAGTTTTCAAGATACATTATTCTTAAATATTTGTAAAAACAATTAAGAGCTTGAATGGAAAAGCTATGAATAATCAATCTTAATTATTTTTTAAAATAAGCTATTAATTCATTTAAATAGTTGCTAAACCAATCTACTTAACCAAATCAAATTAAAATTATACCATATAATGAAAATAAATAAATAAAATTCCAAACATCATTTTCTAAGTCTAATCGAAGCATATTCCCGGTCTCGGCTAGACAACCATAGAAGAATAAAACATGTAGAAGGCTATGGTAGACTTTTAGTTTCTCCAATTATTGAATAAGAACTTGTGCTTCTTTTTTTGTCATTACCCTTTGTAATTCCTATTGAAACCATATACCAAGTTGCTTCCTATTTTTTCAATCATTTTTATACTTTGAAATCATCTCTGTTTTATAATTTCCCAACAAAGAATTACATGTAATTTGAATTTTACATAAAAATTAAATTACTTATATAAAAATAAAAATACATATAACCTTTTTTAGATTTATTATCTACGAGGGCACTAGATTGCTTATCACTTTAATACAAAATTAAAAAGACATTATCTCATGGTGGTTATTTCTCAATCTTGTTAGCTTGACACGATGCAAATGACATTGTATCTCTAGAACGAGTGTTTATTTTGTCATCCATTTTAGTTAATTGATTTTTCTTTATAGATTCTAATCTTTTTTGAAATTTAGGGGTGGACCAAATATCCGTAATCATTTAATTCCAATCAATATTGTCTATCCAAACAACACCTTTATCAAGACAGTCTATAATATTTATGGTGCTTTTATTCGACATGACCTTTTTCTGAGCTCGTGTCAATTACTGATTCAAAAAATCCTAAAAACAACTCTAAAAAAGATTGACTATGAATTAAGTTCTTAGTGTTTTCCCTCTCTTGCATGTTGTTTTCCATATAGTCATGATCGTCTTTGGAAACTTCCATTTCCTCATCCTTGTTTGTGTAACCCCTTGGTAGGTTATCTAACCAATCCAGTTTTTGTGCTAGAGTTCTTTGTACTGCTCTCGTAGTACGTTATATAAACCCTAGCTACTTTTGCATCACAAAGTGAAAAGATATCGATCGCACCATCTGTGTCCATCAAAGAAGTCAACCCGCTCTAATAATTTGATGTAGAATATAACAAAATATATCAGGACTTGCTATAATTCAACCTATAAATATATTTAGAAAAAAACTAGAAACACTAATAATACTAAATATTAAAATAATATAGAAAAAAATAGAATCCTAGAATTATTACCAATTTTCCAATAAATCATTTGTCTAGTTAAATAAAACTAATAAATTCAGATATTAGTATAAAAAAACACTAAAAATAATTGTGCTCAAATTTAAATCATATACATCCCGCTTCGGTGTTGTTAACTAGCTCCACTTTTTTCCAGTCTTTTTACTGAGAGAATAAAAAATAATCTAAATCCATGTCAAACCTAGTTCATCAACCTATAATTATTTAAGATGGTTTTTTAACATGAGTTTAAATTTTATAATTTTTATTGTTTCAAATTATTCAAATCCACAAAATCTTTTCCTTGACGAAAGGATATCCAGTCTCATTAATGATATTGAAAACACCATGCTAAATGTCGAGCACCTTCTATTTGACTGAAAATCACAGCAGGAAAACGCAATGCCGACGAGTCTCTTTAGCTGCCTGCTTTTTGGGGTGTGTTTTATTAGGATAATGTGGATGAAAGGATGCAAACGTAGTGTCCAAGTAATGGATTATCCTAATTAATTAATTATCCATAATTCACGTATTTTTTTTTTTCAATTAGGAATCAGAGGAGCTAGTTTCTTCGGAACTTTGATTAAGAAGTTGACCTCAAAGTCACCAGTTATTTATGGATGATTACAGGCTGATAACAATTGATGAAGAAACGTCAACCTACTTTTTTCCCACAATTACAATCACAGGAAGCATCCATTGGGGTCCCGAGTGGGGTTCTTCATAATATTGTCTGTAGCGCAGATCGATTTCTGGAATGGTGTCAAGTCTTTCTCTTCTTTTCCAAGATTCTTAAGCTCAGTTTCATCAATCAAACTCCAAGAATAGAACAAGGAACTAGGCTTGGAACCTTGGATTGTTTGCTGGTCTTAAGTTGTGTTCGAGAATAGTATAAATTATATTATGGAGATTCATCTAACATTTTAAGTTTTTAGGTGAGATGGTTCATTGACATGGTATCAGAGTCTTATTATTGACCCAGCAGTTATGACTTCGAATCTCACCATCCTCATCTATTTGATAAACAAGATAGTGTAGGTTTGTGCAAGTTTCAAGTCCAAAGAGTTTTCATTTGAGAGGGGTGTTGGAGAATAATATAAATTATATTCTGAAGACTCACATAACAGTTTAAACTTTTAGGTGAGATGGTTTTTTGACAAGTTGCGTGATATGAAATTACATCTTCTCCTGTTCTGAAAAATGTAATTAAACTAGTTTAAGTGGTCGGATCTCGTCCTCGTTAATAAAGAAGAGAACTTAAAAAGCTGAAAAAGCTATCTATCTCGTGATTAATCAAGAGCAAAGTTTGTTTCGTTCATGCTACTCGATAGGACTTTTGAACGTCCAGATTCGCATCATGCATAAATACTAGCGAACATATATTTTATTTATTTATTTATCTATCAAGTTCTTAGTTGCAAGAGATGAGTGCCAAGAACAGAGAAATATGTATATATTTATGCGACATTGTAGGCCACATGAATTTAATAATTTATTTCCAAATTAAAGTCCATTCACCTTATCTTCACTAAAGCAATATTGTGGCATGCAGTGGGTTAGCATCATTATCGTGATAGCTTTCAATTTGTTATATATATTGATCAGGTCGTATTTTGCGTAACTCGGGTTTAAATAGTAGACTTTTCTTAAGAAGAAGAAGACGACGACGACGACGAAGAAGAAATCATATACAGAGCCAGCAAGGGAGTGGCCCGATAGATACAGCAGCAAATACAAAGATTCAAAGTCACGCTAGACAATCAACTTGTCTTATTATTATTATTATTATTATTATTATTATTATCATTATTATTATTATTATTATTATTATAAACATTATAATAATAAGTGAAATAAAAATTACATTTTACAATTAAATATATATTCTTCTCTAATTAACTACTTTTGTTGGAAATTAAATGGAGAGATAAACGGTTAAATATATATTCTTATGATTGTTCAATTATTATCTCACTAACTCGTCATGTAAAACTATTTTTTGTTCTCATATAGATCTACTAATTCTTTAATAGTAGATTATCTCACGTGTACAATTGTTTAACTAGGCTAACGTCTCACGCACGTTTATAATCGTGTCCAAACAAATTCAATTAAAGAATATTTTGGCTTTGTAGAAAAGAAAAACAATATCATTTATATGATCTTCATTCTTGTTTAGATTATTATTTTTATGTGTGTGTTATATTGAATGATATCATGGAGCTCGAACTTTATACAATCTATCATTACTTTGCAATGATTTTATGTTAATCAGAAGAGAAAATAGAAATGGTAGGATTTGAATTCTTATCTATTCATTGAAAGTTCTAATATATATATATATATATATATATAATAAACTACCTATTTTAATTTTTAAACTTAAATTATTCGATATGTTGAAGCTAGTAGGCATATTGGTACAAGCTTAGGATTCAGGAGTTTGTTTTTTCTATGGTTTCAGGTTCGAGTCAGGTAATTGATATTATGATAGATAATATAGGCTTACATGATTATTAGCTTCATGGCTCGTGGGATTAATTGAGGTGCACGCAAACTGATCCAGATATTTAAGGAGATAACTGAGTACATCTTCTGATAAAAGAAATGAACAGTTGTGTTATTTATCGGATGAGTCCTTTCTATCTTTTATGGAATCTTTTCAAGTTTCTTTTTTATCAAGTCGTCTCTAGAAATAATGCAAATTTGCCTTTTTGATAACCCAACTTGAATCTTTCTAATCACTTTTCCGCTCGTGATTAGGTAGAAGGTTGCGCTCCATAGGCGGAGCTTTCGCATTAGAAAGATGTGTATTAATGGGTCATATTTTGATGGCTTAAATCCATAGTTATTTGCTGAAACTTGAAATCCTTATCTCTAAAGTTTGAAAGGCGGTGCCCATTCTCCTGTGAGAGCATCTTCAGGAAAGATAAAAGTGTTCAGAGAAGTTAAACTGGTAATATTTTTTTAATACATGTGCTCTAATAAAAAAAATCATTTAGAAAAGTTAATTTTATTTAATATTTATAATATTGATATAAATATTTATTGACAATAACGAACTTATACAATCCCAATAAAAAACTGCTTTTTTATATAGAAATATATTAAATAAATTTTTGATTATTTTGATCAATATGTAAGAATAAATATTGAATATAGAAATGCTATTTTGGCTATTCAATATAGTTATTTCCTTGGAGCTATGAAAATAAAGGATAAAATCTATTTTTTTTTTTGTGTTTTCTTTTTATCTCTTCCCTTTGAGATTCTCTTACAATTCATCTCTTGTTTGAAAGTATAATTGAGATTATTTTTTAAATTATTTTTATTTTAAAAATATATATTTTTAATATCATCGAATCTAAATATCTAAAAATATAAAAAATAATTAATTTAAAATAACAATAAAATATTTTATTTTATTTTTTCAAAAATATTCTTAAAACACCATCATCAAATATAAAATACTAGTAAAAGCATATAATCCATGCATGCATGTCGCTATGACCGAAGGAGAATCCCATCATTTTCACCATGCAACTTGTTTTTCATAATTGGTTTATTTCGTACCACGCATTTTACTTCAAAACTCTCTTTCGATAGCGATACATGTCATGCCAACAAGGAAAGGAAGGGAAAACGTGGCAAAGTGACAAAAAAATATTAATGTCTACAACAAGATTAGGGTTCCGGCAAGTATAGGCTAAATAAAAAGTGGGAATTAAAATGGCATTTTTTTTTATTTCTACTGATTTAATCTAGGTAGATATCTAGGATTAATTTAGATATATGATTTAATTAAAGATTTCTCTAATATATTGGAAAGAAAAGCACCTGGACCACTGCTGCTATCATTATACCAGCAATTAAATCAAGCTGTGGAAAAGAAAATCTCCTTTAAAATCTTGAATAGAAAGGCATGATGTATAACTGTAAGAAGCATACATACCATTATACCAACCATTAATTATCGCGTCCTTTTCCTTTGACCGTGTCAATGGGAAACCAAAGGAGTGGGGCGACATATGTGTCGAAAAGTCAGTCCTGCTGCGAGCATCCATGGCTGTGGAGTACTTATCGTGATAATGCATGTCCTTCTCGGGCAATTGGTGGAATCTAATCACTGTTTCCATCGCAAATGTCACCCCACCCATGAGTTTGATACCAAAAAAAACACAACAACTTGCAATGCTCTAATTTTATACGAGCTGGTATGCCAACATATTAAGTCATTTTTCTTGTATATTAGGAGAAGGATGCTTTTTATTTAGAATTGTCATTTTATCGGTATTGAATATACTGATAGCTTTACCGACAGAAAAACATGCCGAAAAAATATTACTTGCTCAATTTCATCGATATATATATATATATATATATATATATATATATATATATATATATATATATATATATATATATATCGGTATATTAAAGGTATCATTGATAGAAACTCCAACAATGATTCTATTGGTAACATTTTATCGGTGATTCGGTTTACAGTAGTGGCATTTCAATTAATTATTTCGAACTCTCACTAAAGAACATTAGACAGAACCTAAATATATTTTTCATTATCTTCAGACGATGACATATTATGGATTACATATTACCCGAGGGTCATCCTTGTCTCTTCATGGTTGTACTAATGCTAATTAGGCTAGAAGTGTTGATGATCATAATTCTATTAATGATCATATATATATATATATATATATATATATATATATATATATATATATATATATATATATATATATATATAGTTTACGTACCATGTGTAGTCTATTCCATGAGTATTATTATTATTGTACACAACTTTAAACATGTATATACAAAGGATGGTTATTGCTCTCATCAGCATCCAATATTATATATTCATACAAATATATTTCTCTTTTATTTCTAACTTTGTATATGAAAATTTAGTATGTTCTAATTAAAGGTAACCCATTCATTTTGGGACTAGGAATTTCATGAATTTAAATTTGTGTTCTTGTTGTATAACTAGTAATATAAATTGAAAAGTGAAGATTAAAATATGAAAACATGAATGAGTCCTCGATCCCAAGGATTAAATCCTTTATATTGAAAATATTTGATATTCTAACTATGTTTTTAAGATTTTCAATGATCATGTTTGACAACTTCAAAACACAAGTTGTATGTGAGAGAAACTATTAGGAACTTGATATGATCCAACCCAGAAACATAAGTCAATTTTATTTAATATTTACAATATTGATATAAATATTTATTGACAATAACAAACTAATTCAATCCCAATAAAAAACTACTTTTTTATATAGAAATATATTAAATAATTTTTCGATTATTTTAATCAATATATAAGAATAAATATTGAATTTAGAAATGTTATTTTGGCTATTCAATATAGTTATTTCCTTGAAGCTATGAAAATAAAGGATAAAATCTATTTTTTTTTTGTTTTTTCTTTTTGTCTCTTCCCTTTGAGATGCTCTTACAATTTATCTCTCATTTGACAGTATAATTGAGATTATTTTTATTTTTTAAAAAAATATTTTTAATATCATCAAATGAAAATATCTAAAATTACAAAAAATAATTAATTTAAAATAATAATAATAAATTATTTTATTTTTAAAAAAATTCTTAAAACACCATCATCGAATATAAAATACTAGTAAAAGCATATAATCCATGCATGCATGTCGCTATGACCGAAAGAGAATCCCGTCATTTTCACCATGCAACTTGTTTTTCATAATTGGTTTATTTCGTACCACGCATTTTACTTCAAAACTCTTTTTCGATAGCGATACATGTCATGCGAACAAGGAAAGGAAGGGAAAACGTGGCAAAGTGACAAAAAAATATTAATGTCTACAACAAGATTAGGGTTCCGGCTGTTGGTGGGAGAGGACACTGGTGGTGGCTTGTAAACACTCAGAAAGGATAAAACACACTGTTTTATTTCAACAAAAATTACACAGAAGCTTTAAACAAACTGTCAAAACTCTCTCTTTTTCTCTCTAATATCTCCCACTACTATTTCACCTTAACTAAGCTTCCTATTTATACACAAAATGAAAGCTTGATAAAAATGACTTCAAAGTTGGAAAGTTGCAGGCGACTGGAGGCGGTGGTCATAGGCGGTGGTCGTGGATAGTGGCTGTCAGAGGCTTTAATTGATGGATGCCAGTGGTTGCCTTTCTGGACTTTGTAGATTTGAGTTTATCCCAACAAATTCCCCCTTTAAACTCAATCGGGAGATGTCATGCCAAGCATGAACTTCAATCTGATAAATATATCTCCCTTCAATGGCTTTGTGAAGATATCTGGAACTTGATCATTTGTTTTACAAGAGATCAATTCAACTTCTTTGTTCTTCACATGCTCTTGGATAAAGTAATGATGTGTATCAATGTGTTTACTTCTTTCATGATACACTGGATTCTTTGCTAATGCAATCGCTGATCGATTATCAATATAAATCTCCGTCGGATCTTCTTGAGGAAATCCCAAATGCTTCAGCATATTCCTTAACCATATTAAATGGCATACAGCTGAGTTGGCAGCAACATACTCAGCTTCACAACTTGATAACGTCACTATCGATTGCTTCTTGGATGACCATGTAAAGATGTGTCTCCCATAAAAAATACAAACCCTGTTGTACTTTTCCTTTCATCCAAATCTCTACCCCAATCACTATCTGAGTAGCCAATAAGTTTAAAGTTCTTACTTGAAGAATAGAACATACCTTAACTTATTGTTCCTTTGATGTAACGGAGAATTCTCTTAGCTGAACTCAAGTGCATCTGATCCGGTGTCTCCATATATCTGCTGATAAGTCCTACTCCATAGAGTATATCCGGTCTTGTACATGTCAAGTACCTCAAGCTTCCCACCAAGCTTTTAAAGTAAGTAGGATCAACATTTCCTACTTTACTTTTCCTCAATTCCACTCCATTTTCAACTGGAGTTGATACTGGATTGCAGCTTTCCATCTTGAACTTTCCAAGAATTTCTTTGGCGTAGCCGCTTTGGGACACAAAAATCCCTTCTTCTTTCTGAGTAACTTCTAAGCCCAGAAAATGTGCCATCAGACCAATGTCTGTCATCTCAAACTCCTGTATCATGCTTTTCTTGAAGTCTGTAAACATGGTAGGATTGTTGCCGGTGAATATCAAGTCATCCACATATAAGCAAGCAAATAGTGTGCTTCCATCATCTTCTTTCTTCACATATATGGCGTGTTCATATGGACATTTTTCAAATCCATTTTCTTGAAAATACCTGTCAATTCTGGTATTCCAAGCACGCGGAGCTTGCTTCAGACCATAGAGAGCTTTCTTCAACTTGTATACTTTGCCTTCATTGTCTTCTTCAATGTAGCCAAGTGGTTGCTCAACATAAATCTCTTCTTCTAGGAAGCCATTCAGAAATGTTGACTTCACATCAAGTTGATAGATCTTCCATCCATGTTGTGCTGCAAGTGAGATAATCAGTCTGATTATCTCTAGACGGGCTACAGGAGCAAATACTTCTCCGTAGTCTATGCCTTCTCTCTGTTTGTAGCCTTTTGCCACCAATCTTGCTTTATGTCGTTGAACTTCACCTTTTGCATTCTTGTTGGTTTTGTAGACCCATTTCACACCAATTGCCTTCTTACTTTTTGACAAATTGGTTAACTTCCAAGTATCATTCTTCTCAATGGCATGTATTTCTTCATCCATTGTTGTTACCCATTTCTCTTCTTTAATAGCCTCATCAAAGCTAACTGGATCACTATCTGTGAAGAAACAAAATAATGTTGTATCTTCTATTACCTGAGTTGCATCGTATAAATCTTCAAGATTTCTCATCCTTCTTGGTTCTTCTGATGAAGATGCTTCTGGTGATATTGATGATGTTCTTGGTGTTGGAGAGTTTCTCCTGTTGAATACAGGAAAACTATGTACTGTAGACTGTGGCTCCTCTTCTGGTACTCTTGGATCTTCTGCAAGTACTGTTGGTACTTCTACTTCATCTTCAAGGATCAAATCTGTATTGATCCATTTGATTTCTTCTTGATCCTCCTTCCATTCCCAGGTTTTATCTTCTTCGAAGATAACATCTCTGCTGATTATCACTTTCTTTGTGATGGGATTATACAGCTTGTATCCCATTTGTCTATCTCCATATCCCACAAAGATGCATTTCTCGCTTTTATCATCGAGTTTTGTTCTTCTTGCATCCGGGATCTTTGTATAAGCCACACAACCAAAGACTCGAAGATGAGTCCCACTTGGTTTGTGGCCACTCCATGTTTCTTCTGGAGTGATGGCTTGCAAACTTTTTGTTGGGCAGCTGTTCAGTAAATATACTGCACAAGATACGGCTTCAGGCCAGTATTGTTTGGGCAACTTCTTAGCTTTCAGAAGACTTCTTGCCATATCAAGAATAGTTCTATTCTTCCTTTCTGCTATCCCATTCAACTGTGGTGTATAAGCTGGTGTTGTCTGATGTCTGATGCCTTATTGTGTACAAAAGGCTTCGAAGTCATTAGATGTGAATTCACCACCTTGATCAGATCTTACAGATCTGATGTTATATCCACTCTACTTCTCCACAATTGCTTTAAAATCTTTAAAGCAATTGAACACTTCTAACTTCTCTTCAGAAAGTATATCCAGGTCTTCCTACTTAAATCATCAGTAAAAGTGAGGAAGTACCTGTTATGTCCAATTGACATAGGCTTTATTGGTCCACACACATCTGTGTGAACTAACTCCAATGGCCTCTTCGCTTTCCAGTTGACCTCCTTGGCAAAACTAGCTCTGTGGTGCTTGCTGAGGACACCACTCTCACAGACTTCTTCAGGATGATCAATGTGAGGCATACCTTTGACCATCTGCTTACTTGCAAGCATCTTGAGGCTTGTAAAATTCAGATGTCCAACCTTAGGTGCCAAAGCCATTCTTCACTATTAGTGATAGCAGTCAAACACTTTGCTACATCATACTGGATGTTTAGTGGGAACATCCTGTTCTTAGACATCTTCACAAAGGTAATCAATCTCCCATTGTTGTCTTTGACTGCAACATGACAATCGTTCATGAAAAGAGTATACCCTTTCTCCAGAAGTTGTCCTATACTCAGCATGTTATGTTTGATAGCTGGAATATAGTACACATCAACAATGTAGCTGTTATCGCCATTCTTCAACTTTATCGACATATTGCCTTTCCCTTTAACTGGAACTTTGGAAGTATCTCCAAATGTGACCTGTCCTTGTATGGTCTCATCGAGATCACTAAAGAGGTCTCGTTGCCCGCACATATGATTGCTAACTCCAGAATCTAGATACCATACATGCTTCTCATTTTTGCCTAGTCCTTGTTGGACAAATAATGCAGCTGACCCACTGATGATGGCATCTTCGTCTGCATAGTTAGCTTGCTCATGCAACTCTACTGGAGCTCTCTTTCAGCATTCAGTGCTATAATGCCCAAATTGATTGCAATTATAACACTCAATATTTCTCTTATCACGGTTATTGTAACCGCCTCCTCTTTCTCTAGGAGTCAAAGGTCGTTGTCCTCGTCCTCCTCTGGTGGTGTTTCTACCACCTCTTCCTCTGAAGCTTGTATTTCAAGATCCTCTTCCTTGAAATCGTTGGAAGCCTCCTCTTCCTTGTTGATTTCTTCCTCGAGGGGTATATTCATGTGTTGAAGTCCTCCTTTGCTCTGATACCAATTGTTGGTGGGAGAGGACACTGGTGGTGGCTTATAAACACTCAGAAGGGATAAAACACATTGTTTTATTTCAATAAAAATTACACAGAAGCTTTAAACAAACTGTCAAAACTCTCTCTTTTTCTCTCGTGTTTTCTCTCGAATATCTCCCACTACTATTTCACCTTAACTAAGCTTCCTATTTATACACAAAATGAAAGCTTGATAAAAATGACTTCAAAGTTGGAAAGTTGCAGGCGGCTGGAGGCGGTGGTTGTGGATAGTGGCTGTCAGAGGCTTTAATTGATGGATGCCGGTGGTTGCCTTTCTAGACTTTGTAGATTTGAGTTTATCCCAACACCGGCAAGTATAGGCTAAATAAAAAGTGGGAATTAAAATGGTTTTTTTATTTCTACTGATTTAATTTAGGTAGAATTAACGTCTATAACAAGATTAGGGTTCCAGGCTAGTATAGGCTAAATAAAAATTGGGAATTTTTTTATTTCTACTGATTTAATTTAGGTAGAATTAATGTCTACAACAAGATTAGGATTCCAGGCAAGTATAGGCTAAATAAAAAGTTGGAATTTAAATGGGATTTTTTTTATTTAGCTATTCTTGTTAAAAACATCTCTAAATATGGCCAATTTATGTTAATGGCGGTCTCAAAGGAAGAGTATTTGGATAATAGATATGGTGGTAATCCTGCAACAGCATCACAAAAACCAGATCTTAGTATCCATGAGATGAACGTGGAAGAGAGACTGAAAGAGAGAGGGACTGATAGAACCCCTACCCAAGGTTCTTTATACTACTTCTTCCCTTTCAGGGGTAACGGATTAATAGCTCATCTACTCTGGCAGCTGAAGGAGGGACAAGAATTTTCCCATCATCATCCATGGTATCTTCTGTTCCTGACCATCTGCTACCAGTGTTCTCATGCCCAAGAACATTATATTTCCTTATCAAAAGAGGTGGTGATGGAGCACCTGGGCCAAAACAACTTGCACTTGAGCTGCAGGTGTGAACTTCAAACGTGAGTGGATAACGATGATTGATATCACAGTAACAGTATTTTAAAAACCCATCCCAAAATTGTTCATCTAGTAGTGCAAATTGACTGAGAAATCTAGCCCATCACAGGCATTGTATCTATTCCAATTATTTCATGGATGGCAAAACCGTCAACAAAAGCTATCATGTAACAGAACACAAATTATTTTCTTTTAACTGTTTATGAGCTTCTAATTAACAATTGTGAAGCATAGAGAACCATGAACAATTAGGGGTCGTTGCTTATTGAGATGGTATAGCCTAAAGCATACCATAGTTTTAGCACTTAAAGCTTAGTATGCAAGGAAACAAAGTTACATGGACTAAGAGAGAACACTAATTAGAAGCAAGGTGGCCTAAATCCCATCACACATATTACTGCTAACATATATTCAGTTGCGGTCTGAATTCCCAACTGGAAGGGCTTTGCCAAATCAACATGAGTCCATGTAAGCAGATATAGTTAAGATAAACAAAACAGAAGAAAGACGAAAAGCAAATGATATGAAGACAGAATTGAATATCCAAGCCAAAGAGAGATTACGTTTCTTTTCTTTAGGGACATGTCTTCTGAGATTTTCCTACACAAGCAAATCATAGTTGAGAGCTATGAACATAGATAAATAAATAAATAAATAATTCCATATTCATGTTGCAATTTGATAAGCATTGAATGTTTGTCTATAGCATTTATTCAACTTGAGATACTGCGTAAAATTAGTCGACAGGGGGATGCAAGGAATAGCGGTTGCTGCTAGTGCGGAAACTTGGGATGCAGGCTGTCCTGAGATTTTTGTGGGAGTTTCTCTCCAAATGTCCTTAAATTTTCTTAAGGTTGCTAAAAAAAATTGAGTGGCGATCAAGTGAAGATTAAGAAACCAGGAATAAGAATATGATAGCCCATCTTTGTTTCACCAGGAGCCCTTGTAACCCAATGTTAAGCCTGGTGGGTGCATGTAACGTTGTCTTCTCTGTGTATCTCAATTAAATAAACATAGTTTCCTCCTTTTCTGATTAAAAAAAGGAGCTATTGTGATTCAATTAAAGGCTCGTTTTGCCTTTTTAATTTATCTCTTATGAATTGTGCTCATTTATAAAAAAAAAAAATATATAGGTTTAATCTTGACCAAAATCTGGATACATTCCTGACCTCATGAATTTTCTTATGCTTGATATTAACGAGAAGGAGAAAGAGTACCAGTTCAGTCTGACATAGAGAAAAATTAGCGATAGCATTGCACTTATCAGTAAAGGTCAAGGAATGACAATTCGTTTTTCGAGGAATCTCCGAATATGCACTGATTGCCACCCATTTCCCAAGCATTTATCAAAATTATACAGCCGATAAATCATTGTTCAAGATAATAATCTTTTCCACCTTTCCCAACAAGTTTTCTGTTCTTATGGTGATTACTGGCAATTGATATGATATTGTTGCTCCCAATGTCTATATCTTAGAGATGCCAGTGAGCTACACAAAACCGAGTTCTTCGTTTATTACAGATTATATTAGAATTGTCAATTTGGAAAAAGCATGTCTTAGCAATTCCCGACCCTCCAACTGCAAGAACATTATATGGAATCAAGAACAAAGGTGAAAAAGAGAGCTAAATGTGGCTATTTATGCAAGTGACAATTGTACAAAAGAAAAAAAATAATAACCAAGGGCAAACCATAAGAGAAACTTCAGTTTCATTTCAGATGCAGGTTATACAGTTCAAAGCTCTTACCCAAGATATTAAGGAACAACCCACAAAATTAGCTTAAAGTCGAGATGTGTGCTTCCTAACTGTGGGAAAATGGAGTCTACAAAAGCATGGTGCATTGGATCAGATTGCCAGAATTTAGCCACGTGATGATGTGCACAAACCATAAGAGAGGTTTCACTTCCATTTCAGATGCAGGTTATACAGTTCAAAGCTCTTACCCAAGATATTAGGGAACAACATACAAATTCAACTTAAAGTCGAGATGTGCTTCATAACTGTGGGAAAATGGAGTCTACAAATGCATGGTGCATTGGATCAGATTGCCAGATTTTAGCCACGTGATAATGTGATGATGTGCGCCTGTGAACTTCTTCAACAAGCCAGATGGTGGCTTCATCTTTACAAGGATGCATCATGGTGATGTAGAACAGGTTGCGGAATCATACATGCTCAAGAGGGATCACCCGAAATTCAAAGGCAACTGAATTTTGGCAACCGGGTCATTGAAGTCGGAATGACGCGATACTCACCCAGTCAATGCGTTTCGCCGTTTGCGGAAGAAGTCAGCGGCTATGCCCCTTGTGTCCACTGGTTTTTGGCCAAATTCCATTGTTTCGGCCCCGAAATCGTCATTTTTGCTATTTTAGGAAAGTTTCATTTTAGCCATAACTTTTGATTTAAGAGTCCAAATTGACTTTTGTCAATTGGTACCCTCTCAGAATTTATAGGCCTTTCACATTCTGCATTTATCTCAAATTTGCCATTTATGGCAAATTTAATGTTTTATGTCGTTTCCTTTTCTGTATTGAATTATGCTAGGGTTTTTACTTTAAGTATCAATGTAAAACCTGCAGCCGACTCATCTATCATTTTATTGAATAAACATTGGGTTTGATTGAGATTTATTCTCGTTATCTTTGATTTACAGAATATTGACGTTGGTCATATTCCCATGTGATTTTCTGCTACGTCAATTGGTATCAGAGCACGGATTTGCCGAACTCGATGGCGAATAACGAAGCAGGAGACAAAAACTCTATTGGCGGAGACCATGGAGTAGAGGCCTTGTGGGTGGAAGTGGAGGAAACACGGCAATAAGTAGCACAGATTCTTGAGATGCTTGCTGCTGGGATTAACCTCAACGCCAACAACAGGCCACCGGTTGACAGGGTTCACGCTAAGGGAGTTGCCCGAGGCCAACCTGTTGATAGAAGATGTAACCCAACACCTCGCATAAAACCCGAAAACGATGATGATTCTGATGAAGAGGATGCTATGGGGTATGATTTACCTCCACCTGTGAGGAGACCAAGGGAGCAGGACGATTATCGACTGAAAGCAAATCTACCTAGTTTCAATGGGAATCTGGGAATTGAAGATTTCCTTGATTGGGTCACTGAAGTAGAGAGGTTCTTTGAGATGATGGAGATACCAGAAGAGAAGATGGTGAGGTTTGTGGCGTTCAGATTGAAAGGAGGGGCTGCAGTATGGTGGGATCAATTGCAGAAAAATCGACAGCGGCAAGGAAAATTGCTAGTGAGGACATGGCGTAGGATGAAGCAGTTGATGATAGGGAGATTTCTGCCTCCAGATTATGAGCAATACATGTTTCAATCACTCCAGGACTACTCACAAGGGTCCAGATCCGTGTTTGATTATATCGCGGAGTTTTCTCGACTCTTAGAACGAAACAACCTAAATGAGACAGAGGGGCAGCGCGTATCCAGGTACATGAATGGGTTGAAATCGTTATTGCGTGACAAAATCAGCCTGCAGGTGGTGTGGACTGTGGAGGAGGCTCACAATCTTGCGTTAAAGGCTGAGCTGATGGAGCGAAGGGGAGGATTTTCAGGTTTTCGTCGAAACAATCCAGAACCATCATTTAGTAATAGAGACAAAGGTGGCAGCAGCAGCCCAGCAGGGGTGTTGAATCAGGGCAAAGAGGGAGGCAGCAACAGCAACAACCTCGCAACCCAAGTAAACAGAAATATGCCGCGAAACACGAATCAGAATCAGAACACAAATTTGAACTCCAACCCATATGCCAGACCTGCCCCTGGGTCTGTTATCGCTGCCAAAAACCAGGACATCTGTCTAATACTTGCCCAAATCGACGCAGGCCTGTCAACTGGATTGAGGGGGAAGAAAAGGGTACAGGCGTTGCTAAAGATGATGCAGGAGAGGATGACTATTACGAGGGAGTAGAGCTAGATGAAGAAGATGGGGAGCGAGTGAATTTTGTAGTGCAGCGCATACTATACACCCCAAGGCAAGAGGAGACAAGGCAGGGGAATAATATCTTCCTTTCATATTACACCCTGATTTAGAAGGTGTGTGATCTAATTGTGGACAGCGGGAGTTGTGAGAACTTTGTTGCACGGGGTTTGGTTGAGCACCTAAAATTGCCAACCGAGAAGCACCCGACTCCTTACACTATGGTTGGATTAAGAAAGGGCCCACGGTGAAGGTAACTAAAATCTGTCGCGTTCCTATTTCCACTGGAAAAATATATAAGGATAAAGTAGTTTGCGATGTGATTGATATGGATGCTAGTCATGTGTTGTTGGGTGGCCGTGGCAATATGATGTTGACATTACTTATAAGGGGCGGGATAATACCTATTTGTTCACATGGGGGTCACATAAAATTGCTATGGCTCCTTACAAAAAGAAAGCATTGTCCGATAAGGCTTCTGAAGTGGAGAAGCAACCGTTTTTGACATTGTCCAGTTCGGATACGGAGTTTGTGGCAGATATTAGGGGTGTGCTAGAATTCTATGCGCTAGTAGTAAAGGCCCTCATGGTGGAAGGGGAAGTTGAGACTTCGGTGACAATCCCTAACCGGCTGAAACCAGTGATAGAGGAGTTCAAGGATATCATTTCGGATGAGCTACGGAATAATTTACCACCTTTGAGGGATGTCCAGCACCACATAGATCTCATACCAGGGGCCAACTTGCCAAATCTGCCTCATTACCGGATGAGTCCGAAAGAGAATGAGGTCTTGAGGGAGATTGAAGAGTTGCTGTGGAAGGGTTTTATCCGTGAAAGCATGAGTCCGTGCACGGTTCCTGCGTTGTTGACGCAAAAAAAAGATGGGAGTTGGCGTATGTGTGTGGACAGTCGCGCTATCAACAAAATAACTATGAAGTATCGTTTTCCAATTCCCTGCCTAGATGACATGTTGGATCAACTTGAGGGTTCGAAGTTGTTTTCGAAGATTCATCTACGCAGCGGGTATCATCAAATTCAGGTTAGGTCAAGGGACGAACGGAAGACAGCTTTCAAGAGCAAGGATGGGTTGTTTGAGTGGTTAGTTATGCCATTCGGGCTGTCAAACGCGCCCAGAACATTTATGCGCGTAATGAACCAGGTTTTGAGGCCTTTTGTGGGGAAGTTTGTTGTTGTTTATTTCGACGACATTCTTATCTACAATAAAACCGAGGATAAGCATGTGGAGTAGTTGAGAGAAGTGCTGTCAATACTACAGGAAAACCAATTGTTCCTTAATTTGAAAAGGTGCAGCTTTATGACGAATAGCCTGTTATTCTTGGGTTATGTGGTGACTTCAGAGGGAATTCATGTGGATGAAGAGAAGGTCCGCGCAATCAGAGGATGGCCTGCACCGAAGACAGTGAGTGAGGTTTGGAGCTTCCATGGTTTAGCCACCTTCTATCGCCAATTTATTCGGAATTTCAGTACTGTCATGGCACCGATAACCGAGTGCATGAAGAAGGGCAAATTTCTATGGGGAGAAGAGGTAGAAACGAGCTTTGCTTTGATAAAAGAGAAGCTATGCACCGCGCCAGTATTGGTCATTCCCAGTTTTGAGAAGATTTTTGAAGTTGAATGTGACGCGAGTGGCGTGGGAATTGGGGTTGTACTATCCCAGGAGAAGCGACCAGTAGCCTTCTTCAGTGAGAAGTTGAGTGAGGCTCGTCAGAAGTGGAGTACTTATAACCAAGAGTTTTACGCGGTGGTCCGAGCTTTGAAGCATTGGAAACACTATCTAGTGCACCGGGAGTTTGTTTTGTACACTGATCACCAAGCACTGAAATTTATTAATAGCCAGAAGCACTTGGATAACATGCATGTCAGATGGGCAAATTTCCTTCAAAAGTTCCCTTTTGCTATTCGACATAAATCTGGTACTTTGAATCGGGATGCCAATGCGCTGAGTCGTCGTGCCAATCTGTTGGTGACATTGGCTCATGAGATAGTGGGGTTTCAGTGTCTGAAGGAGTTGTATCAGGAGGATGAGGATTGTCATCACCCCATTTCTGGGTGATTCCCCAAAATAAATTAAGAAATAACAAAAATAAAATAAAAGGGGCTGGTATCAGCAGAAAAATTAATGTGGAAATTTTGAATATTTTCGGAAGCCCGGTCGTACTTCTTTTTTGCCCAAAAACAAAAGAAATGCAGATTTGAGACTAAAATAATAAATCTGCATAAAAGTTGAGTCGAAAGATGTAATTATATTTTTATGGGGCAATTTGATTTAATCGTCGGCCGATTTAAAGTGCAATTATGCTGCGGGATCAATTGAGAGCCCAATTGAAGGACTTAATTAAGTGCAAGGGCTTAATTATACTTAAAATGAGTTAAATTAATTTTATTAAGGGCTTAATTGGTGAGAAATTAATTTTGAAAGCCTAATTTGGGTTACATTGAGACGATCGGAATTTTCGATGACGAAACTTTTCGGGTGAAATCAGAAACCAAAATTAAACTAGATAACACCTGAATTCATAGCTGGAAAGATCTGGTAGATGCTTTCATCAAGCAATATAAGTATAACATGGACATTGCTCCTGACAGGACAAGTTTGTCCAACTTGGAAAAGATGAACAGAGAAAGCATAATGGAATATGCTCAGAGATGGAGAGATCTCGCTGCACGAGTACATCCCCCACTTCTGGATAAAGAAATGGTGACATTATTCGCCAACACTCTGAGAGCCCCATATTACGAACATGTAATGGGCAGCTCGGCACAATAATTCAAAGATGATGTAGCCGTGGCAGAGCGGATAGAGCAGGGAATCCGAAGTGGAAAAATTCTCGCACCTGTGGAGAAAAATGACTTTGAATGCAAAAGAAAAGATGTTGAATATTTTGAAGACGACTACAAGGGTAGGAATAACCAATTCCTAAACTACCGCCGTAAAATTTACGACTATAAATATAAAGAGTCGCCACCTAGTATTAAGATCAGTAGGAACCTAATGGTCTGCAAGAGTTTGGATAAAGGGGACTTGTTGTGCAAGGGGAAGACGCGTCACCCCCAGTGCACCCTACTTAAGATAAGCTGCATTGTTGTTTGATTGTTTTTTCTAAGTTAAAAATTTTTACACTGCATTTTCAAAAAAAATATTTTTTTGTGTGCAAGTGTACTTTACGATGTAATTTTACACTGCAGTTAAAACTCTTTTTTTTATATCTACGGATGTACTTTACAATGTAATTTTACACCTCAATAACAAAAGAATTATTCGCGGGTGTACTTTACAATATAAATTTACACCGTGAAAGCTAAAACAAAATAATTATTAAATTATTTTTGACATATTGGCCGAATACCAATGGATAATCGTAAACTGGTTACGATATCCAAATTTTATTCAAAATATATGAAAGATGTAACATATATTTTTTTTATAAAAAATATGCATGAAAAAACATTGGAATTCGGCCGTATGCACGAAAACAACATTTTTTTTAAATGCATTTTTTTGTATTTTTTTGAATTAAAAAAAATTAAAATTCTTTGGGACGGGCCTGCCCAACCAAATGGGCTGGCCAAGGTGGGTCAAAGGCCAACCACTGCTGGGCTGGGCCGGGCCGGGCCGAGAGCAGCCCAGCCCAAAAGCTAAATAACTAAAAAAAAGAAAGCTAATTCATGTCAACAGTGAATCACTACACTGTTACGTGAACAGTGATTTCGTGTTTAAACGACCACAACGAGAGGCTCACCCGCTGCTGCCGTTGGATAGAGGAGGTCGAGGTGGTTGTCTCTGTCGTGGTGGCGTCGAAAATGGTGGACCGTAGTGGCCGAAGGAAGCTTCCAAGTGGCTTGTTTGAGGCTGTCATTCGCTGCTCCTCTTCCCTACTGCTGCTGATGCTCGCCGGAGCTGGAGAAGAACGCTGAGCTGGAGCTGCTAGCGACGGAGCTCACGGTGGTGAGGGGAAGAGAGGGCTGGCTGCTGTCGTGATTGTGCTACTGTTGGAGGAGAGAGAACGCCGACTGCCACTGGTTTTTTTGAAGAGAGAGAGAGCTGCGGTCGGGGAGAAAGAAAGGAGGGAGTTACAGCGGAGAAGAAAAGAGGGCTGCAGCTGCTACGGGATGTTGGGCTGCCATGGTTCTTGGTGGTCGACGGTGAAGATGGAGAGAGAGAGACGCTGGCGTTGGAAAGTGAGAGAGAGGATGCCGCCGGAGTCACTCTGCCGGTGACCAGAAAAATAAAAGTGGAGTTCCAGTGATTTGCTAATTTTCCACGTTGTCTTCCCAGTTTCCTACTGCCCTCTTTTTTTCTCAGCCTTTTCCATTCGCTTCCTCTGTTTTTTTTCGTTCCCAGTTCAATTTTTCTCCCCCAGTTTCAGTATTTTCTCCTCTCGTGACAATCCCTCACTGTCAAAATTTTCCTCTCTTTTTCCCCTGTTCTCCCTGTGTGTCTCCCAGAATTTTCTCAGTGTTCTCCCCCCCTTTGCTTTGATTTCTCCTGCCTATTTATAGGCGAATGAGGTAAGGTGCAGTCATGGGGGTGTTGTCCACGGGATGGTGTTGCAGAGGGAGTGGGTTGAAGGCATGGCTGCCGGCATGGTGCTTCTTCTTCTTGTTTTTTCTTTTTTTTCTTTTTTTTTTGAAAATTTTGAATTTATAAGTTCTTACAAAAAAAAGTTTTTTGATGGAAAAACCAGGAAGAACGATGTTTTTATGTTTAATTTTGGTTTCTAATTTCACTCGAAAAGTTTCGTCACCGAAAAATCCGATCATCTCAATTTAACCCAAATTAGGCTTCCAAACTTGATTTCTCGTCAATTAAGCTATTAATAAAAATTAATTTGACCCATTTAAAGTATAATTAAGCCATTGCACTTAATTAAATCCTTCAATTGAGCTCTCAATTAATTCTGAAGCATAATTACACTTCAAAATTGGTCGACGATTAAATCGAATTGACCCATAAAAATATAATTATGTCTTTTGACTTAATTTTTACGCAGATTTATCTAGTAATAAATCACTTTAGCCTTGAATCTGCATTTTCCTTCATTTCTGGGTAAAAAAGAGGTACGATCGGGCTCTCGAAAACGTCCAAAATTTCCACATTAATTTTTCTACCGACACCAGCCCCTTTTATTTTATTTTATTTTATTTTTTGGTATATTTGGGGAATAACCCAAAAATTGGGTTATGACAATGTTGATGTGAAAAATCTATCATCTCTAGTGGTCAAAATCTTAAGTTGCGGCTCGAGTAAGCAGAAGCGAGAAGCCTTCAAAGCCAGAGATCCAACCTAGGAAAAGAAGGCCAATAAGAAGAAAAGGGGATGTATATCTCTCAGGTAAGTATATATGCATCATCATGCATTGCATCCCCATTGCGAATATAGGAAATGTTTTGTAGGGATCGTAATTTACGATCCTTCATTCATCATTTTGTGTGCACGCTTTCAAGCTCTCATTTCTTGCATTTCCTTGAGCATGCTTTTCAGCTTTATCTCTTTTCTAATTGTGGGTTTCATCATGCATGCATCCCTATTGAGAATATAGGAAATGTTTTGGAGGGATCGTAATTTACGAACCTCTATTCATCATTTTTGTGTACGCTTTCAAGCTCCCATATTTTTTATTTCCTTGAGTATGCTTTTTAGCTTTATCTCTTTCTTGATTTTAGGTGTCATCATGCATTCCATCCCTACTGAGAATCTCGAAAAAAATTTGGAGGGACCGTAATTTACGAATCTTTGTTCATCATTTTTGTGTACGCCTCCAGGCTCTTACCTATTTGACGCGCTTTTTAGCCTCATCTTATTTCCTGAATTTGGTTGTCATCACGTGTGGCACCTTCCCACCAACAATCTAAGAAATGTTTTGGAGGGATTGTAATTTACAAACCTCCACTCACTGTTTTTGTGTGCGCCTTCGAGCCCCTACCACTTTCACTTCCCTGAGTGTGCTTGTAAGCCTTTCATCAGCATAGATAAAGTGTTTTCAACCCTATCTCTTCTCCTTTTTTAGTGTGCTTTCTAGCCATCAATAAACTAAAATAGTATGCTTTCTAGCCCTATTTTCCTTTCATTTTCGAGTGTGTTTTCTAACCCTCGCCATCAACTAAGATGGTTTTCTTTCTAGTCATATTTTTCTTTCATCTTCGAGTATGTTTTTCAACTCTCGATCATCAACTAAAATAGTGTGCTTTTCAACCCTATTCTCCATTCACATTCGAGTGCGTTTTCCAACACTCGCTATCAATTAAAATAGTATGCTTTCCAGCCCTATTTCCCTTTCATTTTCGAGTGTGTTTTCCAACCCTCGATCATCAATTAAAATAATGTGTTTTCCAACCCTCGATCATCAATTAAAATAGTGTGTTTTCCAGCCCTATTTTTTCTTCATCTTCGAGTGCGTTTTCTAACCCTCAACCATAAATTAGGATAGTGCGCTTCTTAGCCATTCCTTTCCTCTCTTTTGAGTACGTTTTTGAACACTCAACCATCAATTAGGATAGTGCGCTTCTTAGCCATTTCTTTCCTCTCGTTTCCAACCCTCAACCATCAATTAGGATAGTTCGCTTCTTAGCCATTCATTTCCTCTCTTCGAGTGTGTTTCCCAAACCTCAACCACCAATTAGGATCGTGCACTTCTTAGTCATTCCTTTCCTCTCATTTGAGTGAGTTTTCCAACCCTCAACCATCAATTAGGATAATGCGCTTCTTAGTCATTCCTTTCCTCTTTTGAGTACGTTTTCCAATACTCAACCATCATTTAGGATAGTGCGCTTCTTAGCCATTCCTTTCCTCTCGTTTGAGTGAGTTTTTCAACCCTCAACCATCAATTAGGATAGTGCGCTTCTTAGCCATTCCTTTCCTCTCATATCCCCTTATGCTTTCTCTGTTCATCTTTTCCAAGTTGGACAAACTTATCCTGTCAGGAGCAATGTCCATTTTTTACTTATATTGCTTGATGAAAGCATCTACCAGATCTTTCTAGCTACAGATCTTGGTGTTATCTAGTCTCATGTACCAATTCAAAGCTGCCCCACTCAAGCTGTCTTAGAAGAAATGCATAAGTAGTTTTTCATCATGCACTACTTCTGTCATTTTGTTACAGTATGATTGTAGGTGTGTGACGGGGCATTGTGTCCCAGTGTGCTTGATAAAGTCAGGAACACGAAACTTTTTTAGTATCACAACATTCGAGACTAGACATATTTTTGCAGCTTGTACTGGGTCATATAGGTTCACCCCTTCAATGGCCCTTATCCTAGCCTCCAATGTCGTCATCTTATATTGGTTAATGATCTCTGATATTGTTATAACCGTTGGGGTTGCGGCAGGTGTCGGTGTCGTTGCTTGTACGACTGCTGGATTTTGTTGCGGATCCTGAACCCCTTCTCCTGTCACCTTTTCATGGTGATTCATTGTTTGTGATTGAGCAGTTGTTGCAGCTCTAGTTGAAGGACCCTCGCTAGAGGTATTTCTCGGTGCTTGCTCGAGTAAGCTGGTAAGACTAGTCATGCTAGCTTTCAGAGAATCCGGTTCATCTTGAAAATGAGCATTACGGTTTGCACGCTCTTCATCCTCCATATTTCTCTGCTTGAGTCGAGTGGTAGGAGCTCTTCGGGGACCTATATTTTGACTTGTCGATAAAATGTTATGCACAGTGTTGGATGCAAATGTATGTACACATCAGGTGAATTATTAGAGAGTTTGGACCTAAAGACAAGTTCTAAGTCATTACATGAGGGGTAAGCTTTCTACCTGGTCTCGAAGGTCTATGAACTGCCCAGTGACCGCCTTACGTGAAGGTGGTGTAGGGGTTTACAAGAAATGGTTGGGGCACAGTGTGACCGCTATTATCGAGTAAACACTCAGTTCATAGTTGAACGTTTCACGAATCTGAAACCCGACTGAAAGTCATGAGGCAGACCGCTAATCCCCACCTAACTTAGAATTGGTTTTATTCAGAAAATTAAAATGCATGCGAATGCAGTATAAATGCATGTTAAAGCAGTAAAAATGCGTGCAAGAACAAACTGAAGAATAAACAATCAAACAACAAAGCTTAGTCTAGCTATGTCCCCAGTGGAGTCGCCATCTGTCGTAACGGTGATTTTTTCACGCTTCGCGCCCCGCCATCTCCTGTGATTGGGGAGACAACGGCACGCGGTGAAAATGAGGGGTTTATTTTATAGTCGTAAAATTACGACTATAATTATTAGGAATCGCCACCTAGTATAAAGGTTACTAGGAACCTAGTGGTCTGCGAGAGTCTTGGGTAAGGGGACTTATTGTGCAAGCGGAAGATGCATCACCCCCAGTGCACCTTACCTAAGGTAAGCTGCATTGTTGTTTGATTGTTTTTCCTAAGTTTGATTTTTTTGTCTTTTCTAAAGTTCGACGTAGATCTCTCTTCATGAGAGAATCTCTACCTCGTTAGGAGTTTGAAAGACTAACCAAAAGAATTTTACAATGCATAAAAAAATAAAAAAAATTGTTTGCGGGTGTACTTTACAATGTAATTTTACACCGCAATAAAAGAAAATCTATTTTAGTATCTCTAAGTGTACTTTACAATGTAATTTTACACCGAGATAGCTAAAACAAAAATATTTTTTATTTTTTTTTATATTTTGTCCAAATTCCAAAGGATAATCATAAACCGGTTACGATATCCAATTTTTATTTTCAAATATGAGAAAGATGCAACATATTTTTTTTTACGAAAAATAAACATGGAAAAATCTTGGAATTCTACTGTATACACAAAAAGAAAAGCATTTTTTGTTTTTATAATAATATTTTTTGTATTTTGAAAAAAAATAAAAAAAAATAAAAATTTTGGGCTGGGCCTTGCCCAGCTAAATGGGTCGGCCCAGCCAAGGATGGTCATGGGCCCAAGTCTGCTGGACTTGGGCCCAACCCAGCCAACTAGGCTGGGCCGAGAGAGGCTGGCCCAAAGAAAGAAAGAAAATAAAAGACAAATAAAAAAACACAAAACACGTGAATTCGTTGCACTGTAATTACGTGAACAGTACCAAGGGGTTCAGTCGACGACGACGAGAGGCTTAACTGCTACTATCACTGGGAAGAGGAGGTTGAGGTGATTTTCCTCGTGGTGGTGGCGTCGAAAATGGTGGACCGTGGTGGGCGGAATGAGCTGTTGAAACTACTGGACTGATGCTGGAGTGGCTGCCTCTGCATCGTCCCTGCTGTCGTTGCTGCTGGCCGGAGATGGAGAAGATGATCTGTCTTCTACTGATATCTCTGGCGTGGGGTTGAGGAAGGAGAGAGAGGGTCGTGGTGGTCGACTGGAGGTTCGTTGTTGTGCTGCTGAAGGAGGAATTGCACCGGGCTGTTGCAGCGTGGGGAGAGAGAGACCGTTGGGGAAGGAGAGAGAGAGCAGGTGCAAGGCTGAAAGAGAGAGAGCTGATAGTGCAAATAGAGATGGAGAACTGTCTCTGGCAATGGAGAAGATGGGCTGCTGGCGTTGGAAAGTGAGAGAGAGGATACTGTCGGGGTCACTCTGCCGGTGACCAGAAAAATAAAAGTGGAGTTCCAGTGGTTTGCTAATATTCTACGTTGTATTCCCAGTTTGCTAATGCCCTCTTTTTTCGGCCTTTTTCCCTTCGTTTCCTCTTCTGTTTTTTTTTCGTTCCTAGTGTCCAATTTTTCTGTTGATTCCTCCCCCCCCCCCCCCCCCCCTTTGCATTGTATTCTCCTGCCAATTTATAGCAGAATGAGGCATGATGCACGGCATGGTGGTATGATGTTGCAGAGAGGGAGTGGTGGCAGCATGGCTTCAGGCATGATGCAGCATGGTGAGGCATGGCTCCGGTGAGGGCTTTTTTTTTTGAAAATTTTAAATTAATAAGTTGTGACAAAAAAAAGAGTTTTTCTGATGGGAAAAACCAGGAAGAATGATGTTTTTATGTTTAATTTTAGTTTCTGATTTTACCCGAAAAGTTTCATCACCGAAAATTCTGATCGTCTCAATTTAACCCGAATTAGGCTTTCAAAATTAATTTCTCACCAATTCAGCCCTTAATAAAATTAATTTAACCCATTTTAAGTATAATTAAGCCCTTGTCTTAATTAAGTCCTTCAATTGGGCTCTCAATTGATCCCGTAGCATAATTACACTTTAAATCGGTCGATAATTAAATCAAATTGGATCATAAAAATATAATTACATCTTTCAACTCAACTTTTATGCAGATTTATTATTTTAGCCTCGAATCTGCATTTCTTTTGTTTTTGGGCAAAAAAGAAGTACGACCGGGCTTCCGAAAATGTTCAAAATTTCCACATTAATTTTTCTGTCGATACCAGCCCCTTTTATTTTATTTTTGTTATTTTTTAATATATTTTAGGGAATCACCTAGAAATGGGGTGATGACAAGGATTTTAAACAAATCTGGGCGAAGTGCATTGAGAAACAGCCCGTCAGCGATTTTCATGAGAGCGAAGGTTTTCTATTTCGCGAAAATTGTTTGTGTATACCCCGGATGTCGCTGCGCGAGAAATTGATCTGTGACCTTCATGGGGGTGGATTGAGTGGACACTTGGGCAGGGACAAAAAGTGGCTAGCTTAGAGGAGCGATATTTCTGGCCGCAACTGAAGAGAGACGTCGGCAATTTCGTGCAGAGGTGCTATATATGTCAGGTATCTAAAGGTCAGTCACAAAATACTGGTCTTTGTACACCTTTACCCATTCCTAATGATATTTGGCAGGATTTATCCATGGATTTTGTGTTGGGGTTACCTCGTACCCAGCGAGGAGTGGTTTCTGTTTTTGTGGTGGTTGACAGGTTTTCAAAGATGGCCCATTTTATACCCTGCCGAAAGACCTCAAATGCGTCGCACATAGCCAAATTATTTTTCAGGGAGGTGGTCCGACTTCATGGGGTGCCGCAATCAATTACTTCTGACCACGACATGAAGTTCCTTAGTCACTTTTGGGTGACGTTATGGAAGATGTTTCAGACTTCACTGAACCAAAGCACAACCGCAAACTGATGGGCAAACAAAGGTGACAAACAGGACTTTGGGAAATTTGGTTCGCAGTATTTGTGGGGATAAACCGAAGCAGTGGGATCATGCGTTACCACAGGCTGAGTTTGCTTATAACAGTGTCATTCATAGCGCGACGGGAAAGACTCCTTTTGCCATGATATATGTGTCACCACCGAGGCACACAGTGGACTTAGTTCGTCTACCCAAGGGAGGTCCAGGATTTAGTATGGCTGCTAAGAACATGGCTATACAAGGCCAGGCCGTGCAGGAAGAAGTGAGGCAGAGGCTGGAAGCAACAAATGCTAAGTATAAGGCTGCAACTGATAAGCATCGACGTCGCAAGGTGTTTGAAAAGGGTGATTCAGTGATGGTTTTCTTGCGCAAAGAAAGGTTTCCCGTAAGGACTTACAACAAGCTGAAGCCCAAGAAGTATGGTCTGTATCAGGTTTTGAAGAAGATCAACGATAATGCCCATGTGATTGATCTTCCCAAAACAATGGGCATTTCCAAGACTTTCAATGTTGCAGATTTGTTTCAGTATTACGCGGAAGAGCCATTGTATCCTGATTCTGATCCAGAACATAACTCGAGGTTGAGTTCTTTTCAAGTAGAGGCGTCTGATGTAGAACAGGTTGCGGAATCATACATGCTCAAGAGGGATCACCCGAAATTCAAAGGCAACTGAATTTCGGCAACCGGGTCGTTGAAGTCAGAATGATGCGAAACTCACCCAATCAATGTGTTTTGCCATTTGCAGAAGAACTCAGTGGCTATGCCCCTGATGTCCACCGGTTTTTGGCCAAATTCCATCGTTTCGGCCCCGAAATCATCATTTTTGCTATTTTAGGAAAGTTTCGTTTTAGCCATAACTGTTGATTTAAGAGTCCGAATTGACTTTCATCCATTGGTACCCTCTCAGAATTTATAGGCCTTTCACATTCTGCATTTATCTCAAATTTGCCATTTATGGCAAATTTAATGTTTTATGTCGTTTCCTTTTCTGTATTGAATTAGGCTAGGGTTTTTACTTTAAGTATCACTGTAAAACCTGCAGCCGACTCATCTATCATTATATTAAATAAACATTGGGTTTGATTGAGATTTATTCTCGTTATCTTTGATTTACGGAATATTGACGTTGGTCATATTGCCTTGTGATTTTCTGCTGCGTCACATGGTATCCAAGGGTGTATACTCATCCTCACTGCCAATTCGTTGTTGATCCGGGAAGAGTATACTTGATTTATAATATAGTTCCACACTCACGGTATAAATGTACAAATGATTATTTTATCAGGCTAAATAAATTGGGCACATCTAGACTAGGAGATGTTTAAAAATATGTGAAAAAGAGTATACTTGATTTAATTAGCTATCCAAACTATACCAAATATATACTTTGATGATGGCAAAGCTCTCATAGTAATACTATTGCTCGTGACAAACACATCATTGTGAAAGATACATGAACATTTTTCCTTTATTTCATTTTCTCTTTTACAACTAAGTTGATTTGAACGTCGAATAGATTGATGTGCTTTTTTTAGATTATTGTTTTTCTCTCCTACACTCTCTACTGTAAAGTCAAGTTCCTTCTCCAACACTAAATATATCACTTCCATACAAAAATCTTTTCCTTTTATTCGTGTAAAAAGATAAAATTTTTGGTGGATTGGAAAGAAAGTTTTGAAATTATGGTGCACTTGATTTTGAAATTAATATACTATTTATTAATTTATCATTTGTTAAATTATAGGAGAATTTATAATATTATTATAGTTTGAAATTAAATATTTTTGTGGTATTAATTTATCTTTTCATTTATTTCTTTTTTATACCATTCACCATAACAAAATGAAAGGATGTCGTCATAACACTATCATAATTTAGGCGGAGATTGTATTACTTGAACATAGAGAATTACATATGGGCACTTAATTCATGAACAAGTAAACTTATTTCTATGTTCTTACAGAACAAGAGCGACATAATAAGTTAACTAAACAATTAAACAGGAGATAGGACAAAGATCGATGACGGCTATAATAAAATACACAAATTCGGACCCCATCGTACGTAGTTTCCATTTTCGAGCCTTAACCACCCAGCCCAGAATCGAAAGCAACTCCGGTGGGGGGCAACCAAACATCCCCGCCAATGAAACTAGAAACCGTGAACTTTTCAGCTTCCGTGGAGGTAAGCGAGCTATGATAACCAGGCCACGTGACCCTGTCAGAAGTGGAGGAGCCCGGGCCTGAGTTCATGTATTCACCGTAATAGATTGAAGAGGGGGAGGAGCCACCAACCCATGGAAACCAACCAGCAGGATCCACTGAACCATCCAAAAAGGATTGTAGTATAACTGTTCTAGAGTATTGCTTATATGGCCTGCCGAGATATGTGACCCCTTCCCCCTCAATCTTACAATTCTGTATAGAAATCCCCGTGTTTTGATCAGGGCTGGTGCGACCCTGCGCAGTCACAAAATTTTTCGGTCCTCTGGCAAATATATTACAGTTCTGGAGAACCACCGCTGAATTCCCGAAAATGAAATCTACTGTGCCAGAGATGTCTGTATCTCGATAGAACTGTCGTTTAGAAAGAGTGTAGAGAGTGTCCTGGTAGCCATCGAGTGAACATCGGAAAATCACTGCTCGATCGGATCCAACTCGAAGGGCAACAGCTTGGTGCTTGCTTGGGCCGGCACTGTTCACGATTGTTATATCTTTCGCTATGAATCCATCCCCCATCACGCCTAAACACCGACGCATATTTAATTAGTACCAAAAAAAAAAGAAATATTTACTGCCAAAACTCAACAATTAATGCCCAGTTATTATGCAATGCATGCGTCCAATACGTGCAGTTGGACGTCTTGATGTTTTTTTAATTATTGATTTTTGCCAGCCCCACGCTAATCAATCTCAAAATTACTGCTGTGTTAGCTCCAAAATCATGATTAATTAACACGTCAGATTCCATTAAAATTGATGTTTTTTTACCCTTCAATACAAGTTTATATATATAACCACAATAAGTAAAAATAAAGACTTGTTTTCTCTAATTATCTAGTAGATAGTATAAGAGCTTGGAATTAAAATATTTATTTTTTATGTAGTCTCATGTTCGAGCTCTATAATTACTTATATGATACTTAATTTCAAAGCTCGTGAGATTAGTTGAGATAAATAATTTGTACACTACTGCTGATAAAAAGGAAAAAAAGACTTGTTCTCTTGACACCATGCATCTAGAAATTTAAGATAAGAGCATACCTTGCTTGAAATTATGACTGATTCCTCGATTATTAAGATAAATCACCAGCATGTTAATTATGTTAAGGCATGTAAATTAAATTATTTTATATTTATAAACAGACATGTCAAAATTGTTGACAAAAAAACAAATAAATTTCAAAAGTACGTACCCACTGTGGCGGAATCGAAAGTTGTGGAACCATCTTCAACATTTTTACTACCGACAATCACCGTTTTACCCTTCCCCTCGCCAACCAAAACCACGTTTTCCTGGTTTGAAGGGATCTTGAGGTTCTCCTTATAAGTCCCGGCTTTGATGAAGATTACATTTTTTCCCTCACCCTCCAGAGAAGCCGCCACCTGCCTGATGGCCTCCGCTATGGTGGTATGGGTCCCACTCCCATCCCTTGCCACCACTGCGTTTGCTTCTATCTTTCCTATAGGAGCTTCTAGAAGCTTCCTTTCCGACAAGGACACCCAGCTTGGGAAGTCATTAATGATGTTATTCTGGTTCGTCAACAATTTCCGGCCACCAGGACCGGTCCTTCCATAGTTGGACACATACAGTGTTAGAGAGTTGCTTATAAATTGACTTAAATTTGTTGCCATGGAATGGATTTCGCCTAACTTCTCTAAATTATTCTTTTTAACATTTTCAAGCAGGCTTTCTTTGCACGTGTCCTGATTGGTAAGTGCAGCGCTAAGCCATGTCTGAACATCATCGTGGGTGTGGGTTGGGTTATTCTTGCGATTGGCGACATTAGAGAGCTGGTGCAACGTATCGTCAAGCAACTCCATGCAGTCTCTCATGCCACTACCAGCCAAGTGAGTCGAGTCACCGATCTCTTGGTTGGTTTGGCTAACGAACACGGCGGCGAGTTGGTCTACGGCGGAATGAGCTTGGCTTAGGGTGAAATGGACTGAGTAATCAAACAGTTCTTTCGAGGTTTTAGGAAGAGCGTTATTATTGGTACTAAATGCCCGGAGGAGAGTCTGACAGGCTGCTCTGTGAGGGGCGCCTCTGCAAGCAGAGGTGTCGTCAGTGGATGGTGTTGACCTAGACAACTTTGCGAACTGAGATGGCAAGGGTTCTGCAAAAGCAGCCAGGCACAGGATTTCGATGATAAGAAGCGTTGATAGGGCCGGCATGAATGAGTTTTTCTTGTCTCTAGGATTTGCATGGAGGAATTTTGGCATTGTTTTCATATTTGTACTTGATAAATAGGATTTTAAGATTCGTAATGGGTGCTTGAATACCTCAAGCTTTCTAGTATATATAGAGTGGCCATCCCTACAGCACTACCCTTTCTGTACGGGAAAAACTCATGCCATGGCGAAAAGCTCCAAATTGTTTTTCATTTTTATTTGTACTGCCACCATACAGAATTATTGCTGGCTTAGTGATGTGATGATGTACGCTCATCCTTTCTGAATCACCTACCTTGAATTCCAACGTGTTGCCAATATTGCAATTAATAGTTGATCAAGGAAGCGAATTTCGTTTAATAACTTTTCGTATTCACAGCCTTCTCAAATTTAAATTAGAGTATATATTTTTTTATAAGAATTTGAGATAATTGTAATTTTAAACAAAATAGTTGCAATAAAGTGCAAAAAAAAAATGTTGTGTAAGATAATTGTAATTTTTTATAAATTCTTGATGACTTCTTGTGCTTTTGGGGATCCGTGAGCTTAATCTTGGAATAAAGTTCCACTTTTATCTAATTTTGAAGTCAATATCTTGATGCATCAGAGGATTAGCCAGCAAAGAGAAGGCTCGTCAATTAAGTTCTCTAATTAAGGCCTTGCTTCTTGTGTTTTTCTTTTGTTTGGGAAGATGTTCTATCTTTTATTCTGAGAAATTAGAAGCCCAGTTTTCTCGTCTAGCTTGCCTGGTGTTTGGTTTCCTCACTCCATGCAAGAAGAATCCTCTATCTTGTGGTGGTGGCGAAGGTTCATTAAATCAATACGTGTTAATTTTTGGTCTGTGGTTCTTAGGGTTCTAGTTTTTGGTCAGCCGGCTTACATTATTCTTAAATTGTAAAAACAATTAAGAGCTTGAATGGAAAAGCTATGAATAATCTATCTTAATTATTTTTTAAAATAAGCTATTAATTCATTTAAATAGTTGCTAAACCAATCCACTTAACCAAATAAATTAAAATTATAACATATAATGAAAATAAATAAATAAAATTCCAAACATCATTTTCTAAGTCTAATCCAAGCATATTCCCGGTCTCAGCTAGACAACCATACAAGAATAAAACATGTAGAAGGCTATGGTAGACTTTTAGTTTCTCCAATTATTGAATAAGAACTTGTGCTTTTGTTTTTGTCATTACCCTTTGTAATTCCTATTGAAACCATATACCATGTTGCTTCATATTTTTTCAATCATTTTTATACTTTGAAATCATCTCTTTTTTATAATTTCCCAACAAAAGAATTACATGTAATTTGAATTTTACATAAAAATTAAATTATATATATAAAAATAAAAATACATATAAACTTTTTTAGATTTATTATTTACGAAGGTACTAGATTGCTTATCACTTTAATAAAAAATTAAAAAGACATTATCTCATGGTAGTTATTTCTCAATCTTGTTAGCTTGACACGATGCAAATGACATTGTATCTCTAGAATGAGTGTTTATTTTGTCATCCATTTTAGTTAATTGATTTCTCTTTATAGATTCTGATCTTTTTTGAAATCGAGGGGTGGACCAAATATCTTTAATCATTTAATTCCAATCAATATTATCTATCCAAACAAAACCTTTATCAAGACAATCTATAATATTTATGGTGCTTTTATACGACGTGACCTTTTTCCGAGCTCGTGTCAATTACTGATTCAAAAAATCCTAAAAACAAGTCTAAAAAAGATTGACTATGAATTAAGTTTTTAGTATTTTCCCTCTCTTGCATATTGTTTTCCATATAGTCATGATCGTCTTTGGAAACATCCATTTCCTCATCCTTGTTTGTGTAACCCCTTGGTAATTTATCAAACCAATCCAGTCTTTGTGCTAGAGTTCTTTGTACTACTCTCGTAGTACGTTATATAAACCCTAGCTACTTTTGCATAACAAAGTGAAAAGATATCGCCACCATCTTTGTCCATCAAATAAGTGAACCCGCTCTAATAATTTGATGTAGAATATAGCAAAATATATCAGGATTTGCTATAATTCAACCTATATATATATATATATATATATATATATATATAGAAACACTAATAATACTAAATATTAAAATAATATAGAAAAAAATAGAATCCTAGAATTATTACCAATTTTCTAGTAAATCATTTGTCTAGCTAAATAAAACTAATAAATTCTAGAAAATCTTAATAATTAAAGAATTATACACTAAAAATAATTGTGCTAAAATTTAAATCATATACATCCCGCTTCGGTTTTGTTAACTAGCTCCACTTTTTTTCCAGTCTTTTTACTGAGAGAATAAAAAATAATCTAAATCCATGTCAAACCTAGTTCATCAACCTATAATTATTTAAGATGGTTTTTTAACATGATTTTAAATTTTATAATTTTTATTCTCTCAAATTATTCAAATCCACAAAATCTTTTCCGTAACGAAAGAATATCCAGTTTCATTAATGATATTGAAAACACCATGCTAAATGTCGAGCACCTTGTATTTGACTGAAAATCACAGAAGGAAAACGCAATGCCGACGAGTCTCTTTAGCTGCCTGCTTTTTGGGGTGTGTTTTATTAGGATAATGTGGATGAAAGGATGCAAACGTAGTGTCCAAGTAATGGATTATCCTAATTAATTAATTATCCATAATTCACGTATTTTTTTTTTTCAATTAGGAATCAGAGGAGCTAGTTTCTTCGGAACTTTGATTAAGAAGTTGACCTCAAAGTCACCAGTTATTTATGGATGATTACAGGCTGATAACAATTGATGAAGAAACGTCAACCTACTTTTTTCCCACAATTACAATCACAGGAAGCATCCATTGGGGTCCCGAGTGGGGTTCTTCATAATATTGTCTGTAGCGCAGATCGATTTCTGGAATGGTGTCAAGTCTTTCTCTTCTTTTCCAAGATTCTTAAGCTCAGTTTCATCAATCAAACTCCAAGAATAGAACAAGGAACTAGGCTTGGAACCTTGGATTGTTTGCTGGTCTTAAGTTGTGTTCGAGAATAGTATAAATTATATTATGGAGATTCATCTAACATTTTAAGTTTTTAGGTGAGATGGTTCCTTGACATGGTATCAGAGTCTTATTATTGACCCAGCAGTTATGACTTCGAATCTCACCATCCTCATCTATTTGATAAACAAGATAGTGTAGGTTTGTGCAAGTTTCAAGTCCAAAGAGTTTTCATTTGAGAGGGGTGTTGGAGAATAATATAAATTATATTCTGAAGACTCACATAACAGTTTAAACTTTTAGGTGAGATGGTTTTTTGACAAGTTGTGTGATATGAAATTACATCTTCTCCTGTTCTGAAAAATGTAATTAAACTAGTTTAAGTGGTCGGATCTCGTCCTCGTTAATAAAGAAGAGAACTTAAAAAGCTGAAAAAGCTATCTATCTCGTGATTAATCAAGAGCAAAGTTTGTTTCGTTCATGCTACTCGATAGGACTTTTGAACGTCCAGATTCGCATCATGCATAAATACTAGCGAACATATATTTTATTTATTTATTTATCTATCAAGTTCTTAGTTGCAAGAGATGAGTGCCAAGAACAGAGAAATATGTATATATTTATGCGACATTGTAGGCCACATGAATTTAATAATTTATTTCCAAATTAAAGTCCATTCACCTTATCTTCACTAAAGCAATATTGTGGCATGCAGTGGGTTAGCATCATTATCGTGATAGCTTTCAATTTGTTATATATATTGATCAGGTCGTATTTTGCGTAACTCGGGTTTAAATAGTAGACTTTTCTTAAGAAGAAGAAGACGACGACGACGACGACGAAGAAATCATATACAGAGCCAGCAAGGGAGTGGCCCGATAGATACAGCAGCAAATACAAAGATTCAAAGTCACGCTAGACAATCAACTTGTCTTATTATTATTATTATTATTATTATTATCATTATTATTATTATTATTATTATTATTATAAACATTATAATAATAAGTGAAATAAAAATTACATTTTACAATTAAATATATATTCTTCTCTAATTAACTACTTTTGTTGGAAATTAAATGGAGAGATAAACGGTTAAATATATATTCTTATGATTGTTCAATTATTATCTCACTAACTCGTCATGTAAAACTATTTTTTGTTCTCATATAGATCTACTAATTCTTTAATAGTAGATTATCTCAAGTGTACAATTGTTTAACTAGGCTAACGTCTCACGCACGTTTATAATCGTGTCCAAACAAATTCAATTAAAGAATATTTTGGCTTTGTAGAAAAGAAAAACAATATCATTTATATGATCTTCATTCTTGTTTAGATTATTATTTTTATGTGTGTGTTATATTGAATGATATCATGGAGCTCGAACTTTATACAATCTATCATTACTTTGCAATGATTTTATGTTAATCAGAAGAGAAAATAGAAATGGTAGGATTTGAATTCTTATCTATTCATTGAAAGTTCTAATATATATATATATATATATATATATATATATATATATATATATATATATATATATATATAATAAACTACCTATTTTAATTTTTAAACTTAAATTATTCGATATGTTGAAGCTAGTAGGCATATTGGTACAAGCTTAGGATTCAGGAGTTTGTTTTTTCTATGGTTTCAGGTTCGAGTCAGGTAATTGATATTATGATAGCTAATATAGGCTTACATGATTATTAGCTTCATGGCTCGTGGGATTAATTGAGGTGCACGCAAACTGATCCAGATATTTAAAGAGATAACTGAGTACATCTTCTGATAAAAGAAATGAACAGTTGGGTTATTTATAGGATGAGTCCTTTCTATCTTTTATGGAATCTTTTCAAGTTTCTTTTTTATCAAGTCGTCTCTAGAAATAATGCAAATTTGCCTTTTTGATAACCCAACTTGAATCTTTCTAATCACTTTTCCGCTCGTGATTAGGTAGAAGGTTGCGCTCCATAGGCGGAGCTTTCGCATTAGAAAGGTGTGTATTAATGGGTCATATTTTGATGGCTTAAATCCTTAGTTATTTGCTGAAACTTGAAATCCTTATCTCTAAAGTTTGAAAGGCGGTGCCCATTCTCCTGTGAGAGCATCTTCAAGAAAGATAAAAGTGTTCAGAGAAGTTAAACTGGTAATATTTTTTTAATACATGTGCTCTAATAAAAAAAAATCATTTAGAAAAGTTAATTTTATTTAATATTTATAATATTGATATAAATATTTATTGACAATAACGAACTAATACAATCCCAATAAAAAACTGCTTTTTTATATAGAAATATATTAAATAAATTTTTGATTATTTTGATCAATATGTAAGAATAAATATTGAATATAGAAATGCTATTTTGGCTATTCAATATAGTTATTTCCTTGGAGCTATGAAAATAAAGGATAAAATCTATTTTTTTGTGTTTTCTTTTTATCTCTTCCCTTTGAGATGCTCTTACAATCTATCTCTTGTTTGAAAGTATAATTGAGATTATTTTTATTTTAAAAAAAAATATTTTTAATATCATCAAATGAAAATATCTAAAAATATAAAAAATAATTAATTTAAAATAATAATAAAATAATTTATTTTTAAAAAAAAAATATTCTTAAAACACCATCATCGAATATAAAATACTAGTAAAAGCATATAATCCATGCATGCATGTCGCTATGACCGAAGGAGAATCCCGTCATTTTCACCATGCAACTTGTTTTTCCTGATTGGTTTATTTCGTACCACGCATTTTACTTCAAAACTCTCTTTGATAGCGATACATGTCATGCCAACAAGGAAAGGAAGGGAAAACGTGGCAAGGTGACAAAAAAATATTAATGTCTACAGCTAGATTAGGGTTCCGGCAAGTATAGGGTAAATAAAAAGTGGGAATTAAAATGGATTTTTTTTATTTTTACTCATTTAATTTAGGTAGAATTAATGTCTATAACAAGATTAGGGTTCCGGGCAAGTATAGGCTAAATAAAAAGTTGGAATTAAAATGGGATTTTTTTTTTATTTCTACTGATTTAATCTAGGTAGAAATCTGGGATTAATTTAGATATATGATTTAATTAAAGATTCCTCTAATGTATTGGAAAGAAAAGCATCTGGACCACTGCTGCTATCATTATACCAGCAATTAAATCAAGCTGTGGAAAAGAAAATCTCCTTTAAAATCTTGAATAGAAAGGCATGATGTATAACTGTAAGAAGCATACATACCATTATACCAACCATTAATTATCGCGTCCTTTTCCTTCCTAGCAAAGAGCCAATTCTAACAAAAAGTACTTGGAAGATAGGGAATTATTTAGAGATAATTGCTGGGATGAGCCAATCAGAACGTAGAAAAAATATATAATTCTGCTAATTAACTAATTAATCAGACATGGAGAGGCAGCACGAGGTTGAAGTTAACAGAACCTTTGACCGTGTCAATGGGAAACCAAAGGAGTGGGGCGACATATGTGTCGAAAAGTCAGTCCTGCTGCGAGCATTGCATGGCTGTGTAGTACTTATCGTATTAATGCATGTCCTTCTCGGACAATTGGTGGAATCTAATCACTGTTTCCATCGCAAATGTCACCCCACCTATGAGTTTGATACAAAGAAAAAACAACTTGCAATGCTCTAATTATATACGAGCTGGTGTGAGCTTCTTTGTTGTATGTGCAGCTACTAATTAACATTCTTATGCCAACATATTAAGTCATTTTTCTTGTATATTATGAGAAGGATGCTTTTTATTTAGAATAGCCATTTTATTGGTATTGAATATACTGATAGCTTTACCGACAGAAAAACATGCCAAAAAAATATTACTCGCTCAATTTCGTCAATGTATATATCGGTATATTAAAGGTATCATTGACAGAAACTCCGACAATGATTCTATTGGTAACATCTCATCGGTGATTCGGTTTACAGTAGTGGCATTTCAATTAATTATTTCGAACTCTCACTAAAGAACATTAGACAGAACCTAAATACATTTTTCATTATCCTCAGACGATGACATATTATGGATTACATATTACCCGATGGTCATTCTTTGGCTCTTCATGGTTGTACCGATGCTAATTAGGCTAGAAGTGTTGATGATCATAATTCTATTAATGATTATCTTGTGTATAGCTTTTATACTTTTGCTTTTTAGAAATATAGGAAGCAATGAATCTTTGCTAGATCCTTTGCGAAAATCAAATACAGGGCTTTGATTGGTGGCACTACTAAAATTGTATGGCTTCGTTTGTCATCATCAAAATTTCATCTTCCTTTTTTTACGACTTTTTTATGGTGTGATGATTTAGGTGTCATTTTTTTAGTTGTCAATCCTGTATTTCATTCTCGTACTAAACATGTTGACGTTGATTATCATTTCATTCATGGTAGGGTTGCTAAAAAGGAGATTTAGGTTCAATTCTTCTCTTCAATTGACCAGTTACATGACATTTTTATTAAATCTTTATCTCATGCTCTATTTGCTCATCTTTAATTCAAGTTTTGGGTGGAATCTCTCATTTCAGTTTAATGGTGAATATTATGGAAATGATGTTATATATATATATATAGATTACGTACCATGTGTAGTCTATTCCATGATTATTATTATTGTACACAGCTTTAAACATGTATATACAAAGGATGGTTATTGCTCTCATCAGCATCCAATATTATATATTCATACAAATATATTGCTCTTTTATTTCTAACTTTGTATATGAAAATTTAGTATGTTCTAATTAAAGGTAACCCATTCATTTTGGGACTAGGAATTTCATGAATTTAAATTTAAATTTCAAGAATCCTACTGCAACTTGGAAACAACATGGGTGTCTATATTTTCCTTTTGTTTCTAGGATTAAGGAGTTACATGGAAGGCTATAAATAAGTCTTTTATCATCTCTATAATATTTTTCTTCCTTATCTTCTCATGGCAGAACATGGATTTAATATTATGAGCTTTATTTAATTTTATTAGCTACAACTCAAAACTTGTTTGGGTTTAATTAATATTTTATTTTTAGATAGAATCCAAGGCTTGTTTGAATTAAGTTATGGGCTTTTGAGTTTAGGGTTTTGGGTCAGTTTTGAGTGGACATCATTTAAGAGCACGTAAGGGGTTTCATTAGGGTTAGTTTTTCAAGAACTATATAAACTCATGTAAACTAAATTTTGACAGCCATTGATGAATATGTCATAACCCAATTTTTGGGTTACTCCCCAAAATAAAATAAAAGGGGTTGGTGTCCGTAGAAAAATCACGGTGAAAATTTTCAGAGTCGAATTGTATCTTTTTTGTACTCAAAATGAGAGAAAATACAAACTCGAGGTAAGAATTAAGCCAAAAATCATTATTATATTTTTTATAGGTCAATTTGATTTAATCATGGGTCAATTTAAACTATAATTATATTTGGGAATTAATTTAGGATCCAATTGAAGGATTTAATTAAGTGCAAGGACTTAATTATACTTTAAATTGGTCAAATTAATTTTATTAAAGGCTTAATTGATTAAAAAAAATCAATTCTTGAATTTAATTCGGGCTCAATTGAGAAGATTAGAATTTTTGGAGATCCAATTGAATTTTTCCAAGCTAATTGTGCAAGGTTAGGGGTCAAATTGAAGACAATTAAGAGTTTAATGGTCAATTGAGGGTCAAATTGCATAAATCAAAAAAGAAGGACCAAAATATTAAAAAAAAGGCATGCAAAGTCAAGGCTAACATTGAATTTTTGACGGGGATACAATTGTACAAAATTAAAATTTCAAAGCCAATTGGGGTGCAATTAGAACAATTATAAATTGAAGGACCAAATTGCATTTCCACTTTCTACCTTTACTGCACTGCCCACCGACCAGCCACCACACCTGCCGACCAGCCACCGTTGCAGGCACGTTGTCGTTGCAGGCCACCACGCTATCATTGTAGGCCACCATGCCACCGGCAATCAGCCACTGTGGCAGGCCAAGTTCCCCTATAAATAGCATCCATGAACACTGCAGGGGGAAAGGGAAAAACGGAGAAACCGAGGGAAAAACAGGAAGTTATAGGAAAGTTCACTGAGATTTTCAGCAAACAAAAACAAGAAAAAACAAGGGAATATCACACGAAATAACACCATCACCTTCATCTTCCCCGGCATCAGTTCTCTCTCCCCAGTTTCACAGGCCCCTTCTCTCTCTAAATCCAGTCTCTCGGCAGCTCTCTCTCTCTCCAACGTTAAAGGTCATTCAACCACCTAACATCACCCTTATCACCACTGTGAACTTCCCCTGCACACTAGCAACCTAACAACACTCTCAGGCGAGGCAACGGCCACGGTTGCAGTAGCTGCAACGTGAGCCCCGACGACTTTGGAAGCTTCCTTTGGCCACCACAGGCATCCGTTTCTAACACCGCCGCCACAGGAATCATCACCTCGACCTCCTCAACCCAATGGTATTAACAAATGCACCTTTCATCACACTCGAAAATTCTATTGTTCATCATCATCTTCAAACCCACTGCATGCAATGGGATGTAATTTATGTCCCACTATTCATGCGGGTTGGGTCCGAGTGAGCAGAGTTGGGCCTTGTGCCCGACCTAAAAAAAATAAGGGAGGTGGGCTGACAGCCTACCTGGACTGTCAGCCTAGCCCAGCCTATGCAAGAGTGGGTTGTCAATCCGGCCCATCAGGGCTGGACAGTTAGCCCAGCTTTTTATTTTTTTATTTTTGTTTTATTTTATAAAAAATGGCAAAAAAATATATAAAATATAAAAATACAAAAACACAAAAATGTGTTGTTTTCTTGCATACGGCCGGATCCCAAAGTTTTTTCATCATATTTTTCATAAAAAAAAATATGTTGCAGCTTTCTCATATTTTAAAATGAAAATTGGATATCGTAAACAGTTTATGATTATCCATTGGAATTTGGTAAAAATATCAAAAATAATTATAATTATTTTTGTTTTATATATTAGGGTGTAAATGGATAAAAAAAGAGTTTTAACTACGGTGTAAAATTACATTGTAAAGTACACCCGCAGACACAAAAAATGGTTTTTATTTAAAAATACATTGTAAAAAAATTGAACTCAGAAAAATAATCAAACAACAATGCAGCTTAACTTAGGTAGGGTGCACTGGAGGTGATGAATCTTCTCCTTACACAACAAGTCCCCTTATTCAGACTCTCGCAGACCAATAGGTTCCTAGTGACATTAATACTAGGTGGTGACTCCTGATAATTATAGTCGTAATTTTTACAACTATAAAACACACCTCCATTTTCACCGCGCGCCATTGTCTCCCCAAAACCAGGGGATGGCGGCGTGCGAAGCGTGAAAAAAACACCGTCACGACAGAATATACTTCTGAATTTTTCAATTTTACATGTGATAGTTCTTGAACGAACTAAATCTGACTTATCGAATATTAAATGGCTTCGTGCGTCATTTTGCTCATAGCAATAGTGTTGGTGCTTTGGGACAGGTTTCCATTGTGTCACTCCTATCAGACCTATTTCGACTTTCCAGGATCAGATCTCAATCTTGATTGTGGGTTGTGTGATCATGAGGTTCACATCAGAACATATTTGTAATAGATAAATAAATGATGACCAATATATATAAAGTAAAAATAGAATGATCTTAAGATTGTTTTTTTGATAAAAAAAACTCAACTATTAAATATAATAATATTAATTAAAAAAACATAAATTTATATTCAATTCAAATATGATATAATTTTATGATGTATTCAATGCAATAATTATAAATTTATATTAATTCATAACACCTTCTCCTAATATTTTTTATTTAAAAAGAAAATCAAGATGTTATGATTTGAAATTATAATTATTTGTACACAAACCTTAATATCTTATCATATAAAAGAATCCTTGAATCCAAATACTTAAAATAATAGGTGAAGTTATACAAATTTACCATATTAATTATAACTATATTTGAAAGAGATTAAAACTTTCTTTTCTCAAAAGAAAATAACGACTACTTTTTTATCGTATTTTTTAATCATGCTTGTGTGATGATTCTTATTTAGCTTGAATGGCATACTTAACTAGAAAATATGAAAATGCTCATGTAGTCTTGTTTAATAACAAATCCTTCCAATGAGGTGATATCATGATATAACATTAGACTTTTTTTAAAACAATTGAATGGGTTTGGATTCTATCATTTATTCCTCATCTTATAATTTAAATTTAATAATATAAGATAGTTGTTTGAATATGTACAACTTTAAGATTCTTAAAGCTTTTAATTGTTGAAATGTGTTGACATTATATGATATAATATAAAATCATTTAAGTTTAATGGTTGATTAGCCCTCTAAATATTTTTAAAATTCATTGTATCCCTTAAGTTGAGCCTTATTTTTCTATTAGAATTTTAAGAAAATATTATTAAGCCCCATAAATCTTCAAATATTCAATAATGTGTTATGTGACATGAATTTGTTTCACCATCTACCTAATAACTTAAATTGTGGGTTAAGTGGTTTTTTTACCATATTGTCAGATGAATAAAACTATACATGACTTAGTTCATACTGCTGACTAAAAGTTGTCCCTTACACTTAAATGTTTAATAAAAAAATTCATGAGGTTTTAGTTGAGATGTAAACCTCGAGAAATAAATGTAGGTGTAAATTATAAAATAAATAAATAAATAAAATAAAATAAAAGTGAAAGAATTCACGAATAAATTTAAATAAAATAAGAATTTAGAAAAATCGAATATAACATTCAAACAAAATATTCAAGATATCGTAGTTTTTAACTCAGAATGAATTGGGGTTAGTTTTAAATTAAGAAAATTAATAAATAAAATAAAATAAAATAAAATGATATATAATAGGTTGATAGGTGTGGAATTGAAATAAATATAAAGAGTAAATTTAATTATAAGAAGAGAAGATGTGGTGTAAAATGATAACATTTAAAGGAAATGGGGGTCTAAGTGCAAATAAAAAAACTGAGGGGTATAAATACTCCCTTTCTTTTCTATTATGGGAGGGAGATTTTGATATTTTTCTGACCCAATTTAAGAAGAATTTCAAAGAAAAAAAGAAATCAATTGTTACCAAAACATCCAAACATCAAAAACACAAGGGTTTGGAGTATTATTTAAAGAAGAAATTGGAGGGGGGGGGGGGGGGGGGGGGGGGGGGGATTAGGGCTGACAGCAATAAGAATAAAAAAGGAAGGGAGGAAATTATGATTTCACAAGTAAATAGAATTTTAAATCTTTCTTGGTATGGTGTTTCTTACATACATATAAAAAAATTTATTGTTATTGTCAAATTGCATGATTATTTTTATGATATTTGGGTTAGGATTCTTTGAAAGATTAAGTGGGAAATATGAAATTGTATGTAATAAATGAATGTGACATGAAGTGGTATGAAATGAGATATAATTGGCAAGACAAATGAAAAGGAAAAGAGGAGTCTCCTAGGAAAGGCTATGGTTGATCATTAAAAGGAGTAATTAAGATAGAAAGATAATGAGTTTTGCAAAATAATTATTATATATATTGTGTTGGATATTAATATTTGTGTAATGAATGGATTGAGCATGAAAAGAATGAGGAAAGTTTTATTTTTTCAAGACCAAGTTTCAGCCAAATATGCATAAGAAAAGGGGAGATGATATTAAGCATAAGTTAACATTCAAAACATTATCCCAGTCTTTTTCTTTGCTCAAAAAAATTATCAAATGATTGTTTCAAGCCTTGATTCTTGGGCTGATTAAAAGTTTTTGCTGGTAAATTACATGTTGATCTTCCATTATTGAATGAAGGATTGATTCTTTGTTCTAATTTTCTACTCTTAGATCTGACATCGTTGGACTTTTCTTGCCGCTTTGTCTCCTTAAAGTTATTGATAGATTCATTGACTTGAAGGTTTTTGACATTTACTAAAGGCCATCTTTCAACTCATTAATGAAATTAGAGACATAATATAACTCAAGTAGTGAAGGGTTTACAGTACTTTTTCAGCTCTTCAAACTTTTCCACATAATCTTCCATATTTATTTCTTATACCAGCTTATTTTCAAACATGATTCCTTAGAATTAATTCTACGAAAATGGCCGACTATGAGTTGCTATGCAGCTGGCAGCCATTTATCCGTTGAACTCATCACAAGACAACCTCATTTCCGACGACAAACTAGAGCACTATTTTAAGCAAGAATGTTGTACAAACCAGGGAACCATGCAAATCGTATTAAAATGTTGCCTGACAATGCAAGTCCGCAGAAAACAAGAAAACTAGGTTTCCACCAAAATGATTTATGAAAATGAACATTCTATATACAAACCAATCTTCTCCTCCCGCCGTGCTATATAAAGAATATCAACTGTTTTTACACCTAGCAGCAAGCTACCCTTTTGACTTGAACTCTATGCATGTGAACCCCAGGACTCCAAAACCCATGCGGATCGTTCTTAGACTATACTCGTTACAAAATGGGCCAACAATAGGACGGGTAGAAAAATGAATATTGGCAACCTTTTATATTAAAAAAAAATACATACTTATATAATATATATATACATATATAATATATATCATTACAAGGTCGACCGCTCCAAAATGATTCCCATCCCTATGACATGAACTCTATGCATGTGGTTCTTCTTGATTTCAAACACAAGCGGACCAATGGACCTTAAATCAGCCCCGGGAAGAGTCAAGTGTGGAAAGGAGATGACTAACCTGAACCCATGGCAGAGAAAGTCACAGCCCACTTATCACACAATCTGAAGACTAATTGGGAACTCAAATGTGCAGAGCTCCACGATAACTTGAACCTGAGAATTCTTCAGGATTGATTGACCTCTGTGACCAATGACCTAAGAAAATGCTTTAATGAGACTGGCAATGACTCCAATGCAATATGCATGAACTGGACAGCAATGAGCTTGAAACACAAGGCCTCCAAGCCTCTAAATTACGAAGCACCAGCAGCAGATGTCTTCTCCGATTTTTCTTTTCCAATCACTACCCTCCTCTGCTCAGCATGCTCGGCAACACCATTTGCCAGTGCTTGAAAATGAAAATCAAGTGTCTGTGTAAGGTTCTGGAACCTTAATGGATCCAATGCTTGCATAGCTGATTCAACAGAATCAAAAACAACAAAAGCTGATGGTTAGATGGCACCAAGACTTTAGTCTTGAATCTTTTATGTATTATCGCAGAAGAGGTTCCCCTTGCCTTTGATCGTGTCCACAAAGAAGATGAAAGGGTCCACCTCGTCAATTGGTGATTGCAACTCATCATCATCACTGTAGTCATCATCAGAGTCATCATCATCCTCGTCAACATGACGGAAAGATTTTGCCTGTGGTGTAAATAGCAGGTGATGATTGAGTAAAATGCCCAAGAAAGTGTGAAGAGTATAAGAGAGTTGAGGAAAAACATGAGGCAAACAATTCAGTGAAAGTTCAATCAGAATTCTCCATACACCAACAAATCAGCTTCTCCATACACCAAGGTTTCAAAAGAATAGTTTCACATGAAGAGAAATTTGAAAACGATCTCATGTAAAATCCATCCAGACTACCAAGTTATAGCTCAATGCATCTTGAAGATAACATAACAAATCAATATGGGAAAAAGATATAATCCACATTAATTAGCAATCCCAGCAAAAGAAGTTCACCTGTGAGATACAGGAATCATGGTATATGCATGGCTTAAAGTGAATGGAGATCAATTGCAAGGTCAGAGACTTATGGGCCATGGCAACATTAAGGGTACAGGCACTGAAGAAACTCCAAAGCACTTGGCAAGCTACTGTTCTGTGTTATAATGAAATGATTGAGCTACTAAAACTCTAGCCGAATATCAGTTTGAATTTTTTTTATATCAAGGCAGTCATACTGTCAATCAATTGCTGGTTTTCCAAGAGTGATGTTACATATCACAAAGAAAACCTAATGAAAAAATCACAAATGGAGACAATGGCAAGAGATGTTATTTTAGTTAACTCTTTGAGAATTTATTGATTGTCTATTTGTGTCATTTGTTAAAAAATAATCATGACACACATCTTTACTCTCTAAAATGGATCTTTGACCTCTCAAAATTTTAGATTTTCAACAATTTAAGTACATACTGTTCTCTTAGAAAAAGTTCAGGCTCAGAGGAGAATATTGAATCAACTTGCATTGCAAGCTTGCACTTAATAATGTGCTTTTATAAGTGCAAACATGAAAGAAATTAGGAGGAAAGTCTAAAAGGTAATGCAGGAACTGAGAGTGATAAAGTACAGACTTTGACTTTTTCAGCAAGGATGCAAAATGAATAAAATTGAGTACGCATGCATTCTCCTGGGATAGGGAGTAAATTGATTTCTCTTTTAAACACTCGCTGGATTTTAAGATGGAAGTGACATGTACAGCATGTTTAATATTCATTTCCAATAAAAACAAAATATAGATCAAAGCTACCAATATTACCATCATACTGAAGAAAATATGGGGTTAAAAACCATGGATTCTCATTAAGAATGAAATATGAGAAAATGATCACACCTGTGCCGCTAAGTTGTGAAGTTTAATGCTATCAGCTTCATCCCCATCCTCAGCATCAACTCCCATTTCTTTGTCAGACCCATCACCATCATCATCGGTCTGGAAACCATCCATATCATCAAGATCTACAGCTTCTTCCTCCGCCGCTTCTGTCCCAACACATAATGTACACAAGAATATCAATATTCTACCTAACATATAATGAAGAAATATCATGGTAGTGGGGAAAAGACCAGACAGAAGAGAGAAAGACAATCCGACCTGCAAGTTGATCCTTGTATTGAACTAGGAGATCAAGAGTGGCCCTGAAAATTCGCTCTAGAGCTTCTCCTGGCAATTGATCCATTGGGAGAGCAAGTAGTGATGTCAATCCCAAACAACAAACTTTCTTATCATGTTCCCTGCACCACAGAAATCACTAAGTATGCTCCACCAAATCATAGAAAATATTTAATGAAAATAGAAGAAAAATAAGCCTCCACTTCACAGCTCATATGAAGCCCAAGGATAGAGGATAAAAGTATAAGAAAAGTTACCTTCTAAAATTTGTCCGTACACCACTCCTTTTCACTTGTTGCAGCATCTGGAACCATAGATTAAAGATCTCAGTAGCAACACCAAGTTTTTGCAATATGCTGAGGGTCAAAGCTGGATTGTAGTACAGAGCATCCGCAATCTGCACAGAAAATTCAGAAGGATATCCTTTTAACAAAATTTCAATACAAATACAATGGGTACCTACAGCAGACAAAGAGGAAGTTCACTTAAAAGGGAGTGATCTTGTTAAGCTGCCAACAGCATTCACTACTAGCTACCTCAAAATGAGACATTTTTACAAAAATATCAAATAAATCTGAATGTCAGATTTTGATTTCCCGCCTCATAGAAGCCAAATCTCAGCCATAAATCATGATAGGATAGTATAGGTTTGTATATAAGAGAAAGAAAAGGTGTAATCTCTGTGACAAAAATGACGATACTTCATATATAAATATTAATAAGTTCACAAAATCATTTTTTCAGGCAACTCAAGAAACTTGAGAGTTATAGCATATAACCCAAAGACCCCATAAGTGAACTCCACAAAGAATGGAACTAACCCAACACATACAGTTGCAATAGGTTTTTCTGTATTCCTACCAACTAGGAAACTGAGTAGTATGAAACTTACAACAAATTACAATGTTCTCAATAGAATATTGATTAGCTAGGACATGGCAGATCTAATCAATTCTTCTGTTACCCCAACATTGGGAATGTATGCGACATGGGATTTTAATAGGTGCCTTGTCTTATAAATTTATCAGTTAAAGTCTAGTGCAGGTTTGTCAAGTTAAAATTTTGGTGTCACCAGCAATAGTTGACCGGCTCTCAGTCACACAGAGAGAACACATGCAAAGACAACAGCATAAAAGTAAACGACGTGACCAGAGGCAGAAATTCCCTGGGAATGAAGTGGACTGAACAACCTCAAATTTCTCAAGAAATGGGTCTTTGATAAAATAACATGAAATTACAATATCCATTATCTCATGGAGAATCCTTGACAAGCCAGCTTCCAATATTTGTGCAGAATATCAACAAGGATGAATAGTCAAAGCAACATTATGTGTTTATTCCAAAGAGTATGAAGTACCAATAATAAATTGCCCTCATTATCATAACAAACTCCAAAATCCGACACCTCCTGTTTACCATTGATGACCTAAAATTCCTAATTAAAAAAAAAAAAAAAAAAAACCTTGCTTGATTAATTATAGTGTGAAACACGAGCTTGTTCCACAATCTCACACTCTAGGCCTGTCTGCTCATAGTCAAGGTTAGGAATAACTTCCTACTCAAACCTAGTATGTGGTGAATATTCAAACTTTCAAACTACTTGAAAAAGTCAAGCCTGAGAAACAAGTAATCCCCAAGAGAAAATGAAGCAAGATATGGAATTCAGGGGATAAGTATAATAAAAAAAGTTAAAGTCATGCATCGAATAACAATATAATTCCTTACCACTTGCATAAGAAGACATTTCAAGTGTGATTTCTCAGTTCGACGCAACTGCTCAACAGTGATTCTCATATATGGCTCAACCCACTGATCCACTTGCCCTTTACAGTTCTGAAAAACCACTTCAATAAGCTTTGGTGCTGGTTCTATGTCACTGTCTTCCAAGTTTCTATCTGCCATGATCTGCAAAAGAACAAAAAACATAGACCCAAAAACAAAGATAAGTAGACAAAATAAATTAAAGAATGTTCGAGAAAATAGTCTCTTCATGCTTCAATTGCACAGTTAGAAAAAGAAAAGAAAAGGGTGTTTAATGATTCTAGAATAACTAACAGATGAAATCATTTTCCAAAGGCTTTGTTGGTAATCTGGTTCTCTGCATGCAAGGAAATGCGTCGTCCCCCTGGATATATAGTTTTCCAAGGGAACCAGAATGTCTGCAGCAGACCATAACAGCATGAAAACTGTTACAGGACTAAAAATTTAAAAGAATCAAAATACAAATTTAATTCATTCAATCACAGACCCTTGATTTTGTTATCCTGTTCAAGCTAGTAAATACTAGTAGCAGTTTTAGGAACATTAATTTCCCAATACATTTAGCAAATAATATCAATGAGGGTATAAAATACCAATGACAGCATTAGCTGCCAAGATGTTACGAGTGGCAGAAGAAGTCGATGAACTAAATACGTACTTGGAAAGAAATCAATTGCCCATTCTGCCAGTGCTTCAATCATCAAGGGCCAAAGAGACCACATCTCTTTAGATATTGTCGGAGAGAAAAGGGTCATAGATGAAATAATTTCCAAAACTTCTTCAAACACCTCTGCAGAAAGATATAAAAAGAGTTTAATATCACAATTTCACCAATAGAACAAAAGGCTCAATCAGTATCATGCCATCAGAGACAATTAAGCTTTAATCAGAGATTCTGTCCCAGAATAGATTTACTTCCAACATTTTTGACATGGCCAAAAAGAAAAGAAAAAAACTCTTCAGGTAAGTTTCCAGGAAAAACATGGAGAAATTCAATTGCAGAGTCTAAGTTTTCAAAACACAATAAGATCCTGCTTTAGTATTTTTTCAATCAAGTGACAAGCTAACACAGGATATAGATTTACATCCCACAAGGCATAGATGTCTCATTCCCAGGAGAGTAACAGGAAAGAAGACTGGATTGCCAAGAGTGAGCTGGAGAAAGAAAATTCCTCGACTGGCCTTCAAACCGCATCCCAAACCAATCACTGGATCTGAGGCAGCCAGATTGGCAAGCAGAACAAGAATGACAAAAAAAATTTAAAAATTCTACTAATCAGAGCATATCACAAGGATACAAGTCAGTCCTAATATTCCAAGCAGTCATCGCAGATTTCAATGGGTGCCACTTAGACAAGATAAGAGAAGTCATTGGATGCTCGTATACCTTGGCCATCTGTTGTCAACATTCTACACATTATAGGAAGCAAAGTTGGCTCAATTTGGACAAAAAGATCAGGTAGCCTGCTGACTGACTCAAGAATTGTGCTTATTGCGCGCAAACAACCAACTGCAGCTAAAGCACCAGGATCATCAGCTTCGTCATCAGCTTCTGCAGTATTCATGCATCTCCAAAACGCAGCTGCCTGAAATAAGGTTTAATGTCAGTCTCAGTCAGACACAAATGTCCAACAACCATAGCATGCAATCAAAACTGATGAGTATTACCAAATTCTGACATAATCCAAGAGCATAGGGCGCCATCTCCTCGCCAAATTTGTCCACTATAGTTTCCAGAGTAAAAACCAAGTCCTCATTCTCTACCTCATTCATTAGTTTGAAGAACTCTGGATGGGAGGAAGAAAAATAAATGAATGACATCACCACTTTTAGAACCTTTTTAACAAAGGCTAATTGGTCTAATGCTATTGATAACCTGTAGAATAGAATGTAAGGAAAAGAAACAGCAAAAATGCAGTGACACTGATATATATATATAAAAAAATAAAAAAAAATAAAAAGTTCTGTGAACAAAGAGAAGCCAGCTCTATTTAACTGACTTCAGACATTAATGTCATCACAAACTAAAATGAACTGTCAATGACACGAGTATAACCACATACCATCAAGAAGTTGAGGAAGAATTGGACGGATCTCACTTAAATCTGTGTCATGCATAGAGAATTTATTTAGATATATAGAAAGAGAAAGGGAGCTAGAAAGTGTAGCAGATTCATACCTTTGCAGGCTTCAACAAAGCTTCGCAATGCAAAAACTGAGTCAACACGCACAGGAAGATCTGGATCACGCAACCCAGAAACAATGCTGTGTAAAGCTTTACGGAAATTGTTCTGGTCTGAGAAGTTAATGTGGGCATATTGTCCAGCAACCCATGCAGCCTGATATCCAGGCCAATAATAAAAAGAAAGAAGAATAAGCTGACTCTTAATGAACTAACATATAGACTTTGCAATCTGGGAAATGCAATTAACATTAAAGTACCAGAGCCAATAGCAGCAGGGCATAGCTAAAATACAAAATGCCAAACAGAAAAATGAAAGAGCAATAAAAGAGCAATGAACCTTTGCTCTAAGGTGGCCAGCAGGGCTGCCGAACTCAGGGAAAACATGTTGCACTATCATATGCTCCAGCTCAGATTTGTAAGGGTCAGTTTGTTTCAGCTTATCACAAAGTGCTCCAATAGCAAGTAGAGCACCATCCTTTTGTCGATAGGGTTTAAATTCCAATGGTGCTTCATCATATCTACAAAACAAAATATATATATCAATCTGAGAAACATTAAGTATTCAAATATATTTCAATCTATTTCAAAGCTCAAAATGAAAGATACCTCTTAAAAATTTCCACAATGAATAGAATGAACTTATGAAGGTTCTCCTTCCCATGTTTTCTAACCAACTCGCTGACAAAATCCATGGAAGCAGTCCTTGGACTGTACAATTCTTCAATGATATCTGAAACAAGGCATGTCATGTATTAATCACCATTAAAACTAAGGATCTTTTAAGGAATGATGTAGACTTTTTATGTTTATGGAGAAAAGGTGGTTGTGGCTGTGAAGGGTTCATGATTGTTCATGAAAGTGTTTGGTAATGTTGCTGGTAATGCGACATTTTTAAATTTAAGGAAAATAAAAACACAAATTAATTAACAATTACTAAAGTTAATTAATTATTAAAAAAGATTGAAGGATATTTTTGTTGCTTATTAATTCATGTTGAATAGCACCTTTGAAAGTATCAAATTAATAATTCTCCAAAACATTAATCAAAATTCTTCTTAAAGCCAAAAAGTACATTTGAAACTCGAGTCTTTTTCTAACCAAATGGTTTATTGCACTCTATGGCAGGATCAGTGCCTTCCACCAGTCCAACAAAAATGCCAAGCATCTTAATTCTTTCAAGCAATGGATCCAGATGTTGATACTCACCATAACCCTTTCTCACATATTCATGTGGATCTTCATCCCAGAGCTTTTGATCACTGTCATTAAAGCACATAAGGGGGAAAACTATCTCAAAGAGAAGAATGTCAAGTTTTGGTTGCAGTAGATTGTACATGCTATTCTTTGAGACACTGCATGAGAGCAAAAATCAATGCAACAACATTAGCCTTCAACAATACACCATAGTGGCAGTGCAACATAACACAAAATATAGAAAAAGGAAATGCCAGTGGGTGCCCTTGGAACTTTCTAAGAAACCATTTTATTGGTAGCTAGTTGAATAATTGAGAAGTGCATTGTTTGGGTCTTAAGCAATGGGTTTGTGATGCAGTTAGATGAAAAGCTCAGAATTTAAAATTCCCTAATTGTGGCAACATTTAACTACCACAAACTAATAATAACTAAACTCTTCACAAGTGCCCTAAGGGCACCCATTAAGCGAACCCAACAAAACATATTGATAAGAACTGTGATGAACAACTTGTCACAATAATGCAAAAGGCATAAAAGTCAGATGCTCTAGAAACCAAGGCACATTCATTTTTCTGCTGCATACATGAACTTGAGTTTCTTTCCTCTTGCAATCAAATGATAAATGCTTTTAGAATCGCCATACCAAACCAAGGGGGGGAATACGAACAGTTCAGTAAAAAAGATGAGCAAGAAGATACTATCAAAAGAGAGGGTCAAACCCTAGGGAAGGCAATGATAGAAAAAAATCATGAGTGCATCTGTTTGGATTTTAAGCAGGCGTGTCATTCACACCTGAAATGATGCAAACGACAACAACAACTAGCCTCAATTTCAAACCTTCCAAAACCATGTGCATTCAACAACAACAAGCCTCAATCCCAAGTTCCCGACCCCAGCTAGTATGCAGAAACAAACTAGTTTTGAACACTGCCCAAAAGGAGTTTTAAGAAACTGGAGCTGGTATATATGATAATGGAAGGACAGAATGGGATGTCAATGTGAGCAAAAATATGACTGCAGTATGTGTGAGAAAGCATATTGTACAAACCTGTCACTTAGGTACTGAAGAACTAGGTTGATAACTCTGTCAGGTAAATAGCCACCAACACGGATCACATTCAATAATTTCAAGTGGCATCCCAAAATCTTCCCAGCAAAATTCTTCTGAAACATAAGGGCAAAAGCTTTGTTTTCTGGGTTTTGAAGTTTCAAATCTCCAAACCTACAGGTGTTTTAAATGGTCATGACACTGAAAGACATGCTCATACCAGCTACTCTAAACTTATTTCAAACACGAAAACATTACCGAGTGTATAGCCTGTTCAAAATGTGAATTGTCCATTTCTTCACCTTCCACCATCCCCATGACTTCCTAAGCTCGGGATCCATAGGCTGTCCATCAATGGGAACAGGCCTCTCCAAAACATTTAAGAAAAGGACCATCCAAGCATTGAAGACATTTGGACCAAACAGCTGCTTTGGAACCTCCAACTGATGATCAGTGACAATAAATTAGAACTAGTAGATAATAACATCAAAAATACTGTAATAAGCTATGTCTGAGAAATTTTCTGTAAGAACAAACTACATACAACACTAGGATATTTCCTAATTCTAAAAAATAAAATATGTATCATTTGACAGCATCCAAACCTTTTAATGTCTTATGAACGTTGGATGTAGAAATTGCATAGGATCAAACTTTAATTTATTCCTAAAACAGGGTAGAAACGTATTGCACCAGCTTTAAGTGGTAGAGAGAGGTATTGAACATACTGTTTTTGTACTAATATCCATATGCAAAGAGTGCCAACATTAGGTACCCCTTTCCTAGCACAGTGGTAGGCTGTTAAAGTACATGTTGAATGTTGAATCAGTATAAATCACAACATGTACAAGACCGCTCTAACCATTAAGGGAGAACAAATTTCATAATTGTCAGAAGCTGAACCGAGGGGTGAACATGGAGGGGAACTTCAGCATGCCTTACAGAACATCTCAATATGAGCAAAAGGCAGGATAATGGGGGGGGGGGGGGGGGGGGCACAACTCCAAAAAGCACATATGCTCACCATGATAGATACACTGTACCATCCAGTAAACAAGGAATCCTTAAATGGAACTTATGTAAGTTCACTATTGTAACTACCATTTCAGAACTTACATATATAGATGACCAGAATATTTTACAAATAAGCTTGATCAAATCTGCTATTTCCAGAGAGGGATTCGGAATCTGGACAAGCTTGATGAATATGTTGAGGAGATGAGAGAATGTCATCTCAACAATGCGATAAACAGGTGTCCTCTCCTCATCCGACTTGATTCTATGGAAAAAAAAAGTTTGGTGATATTAGAAAGGATGTTTAATATAGTATATCCCAGATAAGAAGGTGAATACAAATTTTGAGTTAGAATTATTACAAATGGAATTCCACTAATCAGACGATTTATTGATCTCTTCAACCAAACTCACAAGCAATGTACTCACTGCATGGAAGAATACGATGGATGCAAAGCATTCTAACAAAAACAAATTGTGACATTTTCTTTATTACAACGTTCTTAAATGGATCATTTGTAATAATCCTTAAGTCAAATTGGTACAGCAGCTCACTTAAAGAATCCATAGACACTGTTGTAATATGCTAGGACATGGTAGGTTGCAAGTCCTTCAGACTGGAAATCCAAAGTGAGGGCTGAAAAGCAGAGTCCCAAGACTCTCATACCACAGTTTATTGCTTGGGAAAGATTCTTTTCACTGATTATAAACAGCATCACTGATGAAATAAGGGAAAACCAATCCACACAGTCTAAATAAGTAACAAGACAGGTATCTGTGCCAATATATAGTAAAACTAGGCCAAGAAATGACTTCTTCTTTTTTTACGTGCAAAGATACAGAGGTAAGAATAATTTATATGAACTGCATCTCATCAGCACCACAGGCCCATTGTTCAAAACTGGGTCGTCATATTTGAGCTATATCAAGCTCAAAGGCCATATGCAAATTATTTGTGTCTTTCCTATTTTTTGTGGAAAATGATCCCAACATCAATGTTTAGATATTTATGAAATGAGGAAAGAGAACCACAAGCATGTTCAGAACTTGAGAAAATGTCAAAAAACTTAGTGATTGGCATACTATCTTGGAAGTAAATCAAAATATGAACAGCTAGCACATCCTTACTCGTATTTTCTAGAAAGAATCCTCAACACAAAGAGAGCTCCATAAACTTGCTGATCTTGTAAGTTATGTTTGATCCAATCCAGAAGATGCGGCCACTGTTCTGGGTAATCAGCATGGATCATTGTTTTGATACACTCGCCCAGCTGTTCCCTATAGATCATGGCATGATATTTAATACAAGGACACAAATCAGAAATACCTCTACATGGTCCACTAAATTCCAATACACATTCTACAAACAAAGTCAAATTTTGTCAATTTAAAAAAAAAAAGGAGATCATATTTATCCATCAAAACACTAATTAAAAGCAAGAAATTGAAATTCGGGGGGGGGGAGAGAATTCCCAACATGTAAAAATCAGAATCATCAATAAAACAGTAGAAATCACACAAATATACCTCAATAAAGGTGGAACTTGAACAAGAAACACTAGGATGTGATCCCTCACCATAGCTTTATCATTATGTGAGACCTTCGGTTGCTCATCTACAATAAATAATAACAACCCAAGCAATAAAAATCACCAACTGATCAAAAACAACAAGTTGTTGGTATAATTAACCGACGAGGATAGCATACCAGGATCATGAGGTGCCCAGTTCTTAGCAATGAAGTTCTTGAAGTGAATACTAGCTACTTGACGCACAGCCATGTCGCAATTATTGTCCATGATAATCTGCAGCAACCTCAAAAGGTGCTGAGGAGTGTACTGGAACTGCAATCAAAACACATCTTTAACTGAATTGATTATCGCAAAAGTAATAAAGAAATATTATAATTGATCACTTATTCAATCTTGAACCTGATCGAGTCTTTGCTCAGCTTCTTTGCGTTCATCTGGATTGGGACTAAGAACTGCTTGTAGGACAACAGCGAGGCCAGGGAGATCCATATTATTATTACTACTACTATTATTATTATTATCCAGCTGATCAGTGGATTAAAAATGATCGGTCTTCAGAATTTTTCCTTTTTTTTCTTTTTTGGATATGTCTAAACCCTAGGTGGATAGGCCGTCTTCTTCTTCTTCTTCAGCTTGGCTTTAGCGGGGGAGGACAGAGAGAGAGATAGTGAGGAAATGCAGAGAAGAAGAGGTGAAAGTGTGCGCGCGCGTGTGCTTGTTCACACGGAGAGAGACTGATAGTGAATGTTGTATTTACATGGTGAGGTTTTAGTTTTACTCTGAAATGAACGACAAATATATTTTTTACGACATGTATATGAGTTTATTTTTGCATTACTTCAAATTGTTTTGGTATTAAATTAATATATATTTATGTGTGTGTGGGGGGGGTGTTGATGTAAAAATAAAAGGAAAAATTTAAAAGAATATGTTCTTAATTAAAAAGTATTTTTTTTTAAATAACATATATTATAATATTAAATTACGTACCATAACTAAGCTAATAGAGTTTTAAATTGATTTTTAATGTAAGAATAAATAAACAAATCAGTTTTGTGGATTTTTTTATTATATAAAAATGATGTTTTATATTTAATAAGATGAATAAAAAATATGTGTGAAATCAAAAATTGAAAAGGTTGTTGATACTGCTTAAAAACTAAAAGTTAATATTCCTTAAAAAAAAGTGCATGTACAAATACTTCGTGTAGCTTTTATTTTATATATTTTGTTTTATTTTATTTATCTTAAAAAAAATAATTTTAATCTCTCTCTCTCTCTCTCTCTCTCTCTCTCTCTCTCTCTCTCTCTATATATATATATATATATATATATATTATAAAGATATCATGCAAATATAATTTGTTTATCTAAAATTGAAAGATAAATTATAATAATTGTTTTGAAGTATTATAGAAATAATTAAAATATATATTACTGTTTAAAAAACCAAATAATTTAAAAAATTAAAAAGAGGATATTGATTAAAATTAAATTAATGAAAGAAGAAAAAAAAAAGAATTGTTGGGTCTCGTTGGCAGGCCCGCACATCTAGCAAAAACATAAAACACATCACGCTTTCTTTAATATTAACTAAAATATAATTTGCATGCCAGTTTCACTATAGTGTTTTTTATTATGTACATAGATATAGATTATTGTGAATTACAATAATAAAATTACAAATTTATTCCTGGGGTCAAAAAATTTAACCTCTAGAATTGGGGTCATTTTTGACATTTTCAGGGGGCATGTATAGTATTTTATGAATTATTTGCACAAGAAAACTATCATTTTACTCCTAGGTTCCTACAATAGGATGCGGAACAGTAGGGTGTTTTTGGTTTTTCACAAAATCATACACAATACAACTATAAAAATACCCTGTAAAAAAGACCAAAAAAAAGGCCTGGAGTCGGGATATGATGGTACTTTCATCCCAAGTTTTTTTTGTAATTATCACTGGATCCAGGAGAATATAGGTAATTTACTATTTTTTATTATTATTTTTCAAAAACATTGCAGGCGTGTCGTACAAACACGTCAGCATTGTTTCACGTGCACGCGTCATATAGGTGGCGGGTGCATGTGTTGTTTGGGGGTGGAAACTGATCGTCCGCTGCGTCACCAGGTGCACCTCCATGTCATCTGCCTCCTGGTGCGGTGTGTGTCGGTGGTCAGTGAATTGTTGTTGAATGTTTTTAGTTTTTTCTCTCTCTTACAGCCGTAAATTACGTGTAAATCCTTCATGTTTGTGATTGTGTTTATTATAGTCCCTTCTCTTTTGATTTCAGTTCTAATCCTGATTTCTTTAATAAAAATTTTGATTTTTTCAATTGTGTCTTTCAATTGAAATTGATTATATATGGTGGTTTTCATTTCAGTCCTTATTCTTTTGATTTTTAGTTTGTTTTTGGTTCTTTTAATTTTTTTGGCATGTAGGTTTTAATTATGTCCTCCAATTGAAATTGGTCATATATACTACTTTTCATTTTGGGCCTTATTCTTTTATTTTTTTTAACAAAATTAAACAGATTTTTTTTTAAAATGCCTTCATTTGTTTTGGTCCCAAGATTTTTATTTGTTTTAATTTTGTCCTTCGGCTGGAATTAATTATATATTTTATTTTTTGTTTTAGCCCTTATTCTTTAAATTTTTTATTTGGTATTAATTCCTTTTACTTTTTTGGTGCTTCTTGGACAATATTTATTTTTTTACCCATATTTATGCACCTATGCTTTTACCTTTTGCTTTAAATTTTTTGGAGTTTTAGTTTTTATTGGATTCAATCTTGAAATTTTAATTTATGTTACTGATCATTTAAAAATGAATATTTCTCTTTCCCTTTTTTCTTTTTTAATGTTTTTTGTTATTTTTATTTATTTTTCGGATCAGATGATTTTATGTTTTCATTGTTTGTAAAAATGAAACATAGGAATGATAATTTTTACATTTTGTTTTTGTAAAAATATTTTGTTTTTTTTTTTAATTCTTTGGGGTAATTTAATGATTTTAATTGTTTGAGAAATAATATTGATAATAATTTTAACTGTTAATGTTATGATAATGATAGTAACATAGGAATGAATTTTCAATGATGTTTTTTTCTTTTTGTAGATAGAAAATTAACTATTTATTTTTATTTTTTATTATTGTAGGTGTTTTTACAATTTATATTTTGTTTGTTATTTAATTTAAATTGGATTTTAAAAATGATAATCCTAATACAGTGAATTCGATAATTCAAGTATCCGAATCTTCTTATTTTTTTAATGATGATAATAATTTTATGCTGATGATTTCATTAAAACCTTCTAAACAAATAAATTTATATCGATTTTAAATTTATATATTTTATAAGAAACATGTATTTCACAATAATTCTACATATATAATAAAAAATTCTTATATAATTAATATTTTTTTGTGCTGAAAAAATATAATTCCGGCAATAACGAGAGAAAGATAATGGCCAGGATGTATATTTCATGAACTTGACGATAATTATTCGGGTATTTACTCTCAGAAAACGGGCTTCCCTTGTTGGGCGGAGTCGGGACCTGTTCTTAAGCAGGACCCTAAAATGGCACTCAAGTTCCAAAACAATTCGATACCACCGTGGACATGGAAATTCAACAACTACAAAACCCTAGAAACTACCCGTTCTTTATCTCTCTGTTTTCGCCACCCAACAGCCCATGCCACCATCTCCCATGGCCAGGACTACTCTACAAAACACACAACTCTTCTTGTTGACAGCTTCCATGAACACAAGAGGCTCAAGTCCCTGCTTCGCAACCTTAACAACAACCAAAACCCTTTGCAGCTGCTTCAGCAGGATAGAGACTGGTCCAAAGATCACTTCTGGGCTGTCATCAAATTCCTTAAACTTTCTGCAAGATCCAATCAGATTCTTCAGGTGCACTCTCTCGCTCATTTATTTTTTTTAGCAGCAGGGAAAATTGAAAAACAAATTCTCTCTCTTTCTGTTGTGGGTTTTCTGAACAGGTGTTTCATATGTGGAGGGAAGTGGAGAAAACAAGAATTAATGAATTCAATTATGAGAAGATTATAGGGTTGTTAGGTGAAGAGGGTCTAATGGAAGATGCAGTTACAGCGTTTATGGAAATGAAAAGTTTTGGTCTTTGCCTTTCCTTAGAGGTTTACAATTCAATAATTCATGGTTATGCACGAAATGGAAAGTTTGATGATGCTCTGTTTTACCTTAATCAGATGCGTGAAATGAATTTGAGCCCGGGAAGTGATACTTATGATGGCTTGATCGAAGCTTATGGGAAGTGTAGAATGTATGATGAGATGGCTACGTGCCTGAAGAAGATGGAGCTGGACGGGTGTTCACCTGATCACTGTACTTATAATTTGCTTATCCAAGAGTATGCGCAAGGTGGGTTGCTGACAAAAATGGAAAGGGTTTATCAGTCTATGCGAACCAAAAGGATGACGTTGCAGTCTTCGACTCTGATTTCGATGCTTGAGGCATATGCAAACTTCGGGATTGTGGAGAAGATGGAGAAGATTTTAAGACGGGCATGGAACTCAAAAATCACTGTTAAGGAGGATTTGGTTAGGAAATTAGCTGGGGTTTATATTGCAAACTACATGTTTTCGAGACTGCACGACTTGGCTGTAGATCTTACTTGTAGAACTGGTCGGACTGATTTTGTTTGGTGCCTACACCTCCTTTCTCACGCTTGTCTTTTGAGTCGAAGAGGCATGGATACTGTTGTTAGGGAGATGGAAGATGCAAAGGTTTGCTGGAATATAACAGTTGCCAACATTATCTTGTTGGCATACTTAAAGATGAAAGATTTCACCCGCTTGAGGATCTTGCTCTCTAAGTTACCAGAAAGTCGTGTGGAACCTGATATAGTCACTTTTGGAATTCTTTTTGATGCAGAAGAAATAGGTTTTGACGGAAAAAAGTGTTTAGAGATGTGGAGAAAGACGGGCCAGCTTTATAAACGTGTAGAAATGAACACCGATCCTCTTGCTGTCTCTGCTTTCGGCAAGGGGAGCTTCCTCAGAAGCTGTGAAGAGGGCTACTCCTCCCTTGAACCTGAGGCTAGAGAAAAGAAGAGGTGGACTTATTTCGATTTCATAAATTTGGTGACTAGCAAAGCACAGTGAAATGCAACGTGAAATGAATGGACGCTGATGAAACTGAGAATCAAGATATGTGAGCTCATCGAGATTACAATGATCAGATCTTCAATTCCTGTTCATAAGTCAAAGCGTCACTTCTTTGCATAGGAAGCTTGATGTGGAAAGCTGTCCATTGTAACTTTTATTGTTTCTTGCCAAAATGGCCCCGTGGTTTTCTTCACTGCTCTCGTTGTTAATGGCTGCTGTCCATGCCATGTGAGAGTCAACCTGGTGTGCTTTCCACGAACATCTTTATTTATAAGTTGGGGATCTGGTCATGACCTCCTATTACAGTATGCTTGGAGAGGGCTATACCATCGTAGAGCTACCTTCCTTTGCAAGAGGAGAGGAGCATTTGCCAGGCGTGCTACCCTCTTATAGCAACTCCAACGCCGCATGACGCAAATGAAGAGGCAAAGTTAAAAAATTATATTTTTAGCTTCTGTTTTAATTAGTAGCTAAAATAGTTTTTCTGCTCCTGATTCCTATTTCTACATATTTTGATAAAGAAGCAAAAAGATAAAATATATGTGTTAAGTAAACACGAGTTCTTAGATGAGGTTTTCTATTTTATACGCCTTGTCACCTTGACAAGAAATAAAATAGAGGAAGCAATAAAGGTATTGGATTTTGCGCTCTCACACATCAAATGACGCCTCAAATTTCCATCCAAAAATCATCTTCAAATAGGTCCCTTTCATCTCTTTCTGATATATAGATTTATGGGTTTTCTTCAAAATCTAGACTAGATTTATGAATATCTTATTAGTTCAACGATCATTGTATTTTGTTTCAGTTGTTATTGTATTTTGAAGTAATATATTGTTTAAAATCAATGTTTATTAGTTCATATTTCGCTAGTTCAATTGTTATTGTATTTTGCTTCAACTTTTACTACCTCATAATAGGAGGTGACTGTAGTATAATGGCAGCGACCTGCCATGGGTCTCTTGGTTTGGCATTAATTTGGAAGTCATTGGCAATGTTGTTTTTTTATTTTATTTTTTTTTTAGATTTAGTCTCATATAAATTCTTTGAATTTTATTAGAATAGATAGATGTACTAACACAAGAACTCATGAACAATAGATTAAGAACTTAATTAAATATGCTTAATTACTTTTTTTATTACATTTTAGTCATATTGTTTAGATGTTGAAAAAAAAATTCAGCGTCGAGACATAACACTTATGTTTCTTTAAACAATAATGTTCTTGAGACTATAATGCATTTATTGGTGATCATAAAAGGCATCTGCACATCCTAACAACATAGGCCCGTCGAATATGTAAGATTTTTTTGGCAAGACAACAATTAAAGAAAAAACTATAGCGCGTGGGATAATTACAATTGTAGTGGACACAGATTATTGTAAATTATAATAGTATAATTATTTTTTTGTCTTTCAGTGCACAAATACAACTCTTAGACTCATGGGTATTTTCGACTTTCCATAAGACCGATTGACATTACCTTATTGTTTTGGAGTGTTTTTGTCTTTTTTTAATAGTAAAACACGTATTTACCCTTGATGCAGACAACAAAACGAAGAAATATCAAGGGTATTTACAGTTTTTAAAACTGATTTTGAGTAGTAAATTAATATTTTTACCCTCATATAAAACAAAAACAATTAACTAATGATGAGAGCATTTTTGGTTTTGCACGATTAGGTGAACAATTAAACTACATAAATGCCTTCTGAAATGACAAAAACAAAAAGCTGAAAATTAGGGCATAATGGTATTTTGATGCCAAGTTGTTAAGTGATTATCGTCGCCTCAGGGGTGTTGAGGTAATTCTATATTTTGTAATGGTTTTTTTGGTTAACTGCGGACGTGTCATTGCTATGCGTCAGATGTTATTTTCCTTACCCACCCTCAGACGACGTATACAGCGTCTTGTGACTGTTGAAAATTCTCATTCATCGTTTCTCTTCCACATGGTGGTGTGTATGTCGATATAAGGAAGGCGTATGGTGGTCAGTTTTGCCTTTTTCATCTTTTTCTCTCTCTCCTACAGTGACAGGATATATATCTGTCTTTTTTGTTAGTGGGTTGTTGATTTCAGTCCCTAGTCTTTTTATTTCATTTTCTCTTCCTGATTTCTTCTATAGAAGTTTTGGTTTTTTCAATTGTACCCTTTAATTTCAATCAATCATATATGTTGATCTTTATTTCAACCCTTATTCTTTTGAATTTTTGTTTGTTTTTGGTTTTTTTAATCTTTTCAGCTTGCGGGTTTGAATTCTTTCAATTTTGTCCTCCAATTGAAATTAATCACATAAGCTATTTTTTTCATTTTACTCCTTATTCTTTTGATTTTTTTGTTTTAAATGCGTTTCATTTTTTTGGTCTCAAAGTTTTGATTTGTTCCACTTTCATCCTCTAATTAAAGTTGATTGTATATTTTGTTTTCCATTTCGGTCCCAATTCTTTTAATTTTTAATTTTGTTTTAATTCCTTTGATTTTTTTAATCTTTCTTGGATAATTTTTATTTTTTGTCCATACTTATGTGTCTATGCTTTTAATTTTGTTTTTTTGATTTTTGTCATTTTTTTATTATTCAATTTAGTCTTGAAAAAATAAATTTTGTTGGTGATAATTTTAAAGATCATATTTCTTCTTTTTTCTTTTGTTCTTCTTCTTTTTATTTGTTATTTAGATCATATGATATTTTTATTCTCATAATATTTATTTGAGTTTTGCTTTTTTTCTTTTTTGTTAAAGCTTTTATTTTTTTATTCTTCGAGATAATTTCATGATTTTTATTTTTTATGCAATAAAAATAATAAGTTTAATAATTGTTGTTTTTTTTTCTTACTCTTTTGTAAAAGTTTTTTTTGTTCTTCAGACCAATTTAATATTTTTCATTATTTTGACAGTAATGATGGTAGTAATTTGAACTGTTATAGTCATGATAATAATAATAATAATAACATAATAATGAATTTTCAATGATAATTTCTTCTTTTTAAAGGTAGAAAATCAACAACTCATTTTTGTTATTTAGTTGTTGACTTGTTGTAGATGATTACACAATTTAAATTTCATTATTTAAATTAAATTAAATTAAATTATTAAATAAGTTAATTCTAATACAGTGAATTGGATGATTCATGTATCCAAATCGTCTTTCCTTTTTAATGGATGTGATAATTTTATATTGTTAATTTCATTGAAATTTGTTAAACAACTAAATTTATATCAATTTAAAATTCATATATTTTATTAGAAACTTGCAATTCATAAAAATTCTAAATAAATTATTATTCTGCCCAAATTTATAGCATTTTAAAAAACTCTCATAATTTTAAAAAAATGAGTTGAAAAAAATATGATTCTTACAATATTAATTTTAATTGTTTTTATTTTATATTTTATTGATTTTTTTTTGTTTTTTGTTTTATTCTTCAAAATAATTTTATTATTTTCACTGGTTGCATAATAATTATAATAATTTTAGTGATTATTTTTTTATAAAAAAAATATTACTTGCTTTTCTATTGTAGCTTTTTTTTCAAGACAATTTAATATATTTAATTATTTAAATAGTAATAGTAATAATAATAATGATAAAAATACTAATGTACTATAATAATTGTAGAGTTTATGGTATTAATAATTATGATTATTGTTCTAATGGTAATAATATCTCATAAAATAATATCAACAATATCCATAATAATAAATTTTATTATAATCCAAACAAGTATATAAACTATATTCATAATGATAAAAATACTTTTTTTTTTAAATTTTATTCTTTAATTATTTTCATTTATTCTTCAAATGAAATAGTTTTTTTATGCTACTAATATTTTCTTGAGTTTTGCCTTTAATCATGATAATAACATTAGAATAATAGTTGAAATTATTTATCATTGAATGTTATATTTATTTAAAATTAAGTTTTGCAGTTTCTCTATATATAATGTTTGGAATAATTGATGACTTATTAAATTTAATGTCCTAAATTAACGATTTGGAAAAACATTTATGGTTCAATATTGTCTTTATTTTTTTTTATCTTAGTTCTTTAAAATTTTATTACTTAATATTAGTATTGAACACAAATAATTATCTTCTTTAATTTTCATTCCGGCTCTTAATCTTTTAATTGTTGATTTAGCTTTGATTCCTTTAATTTTCTCGATCCTTCTGGGACAAACTGTATTTTTTTCATATTTATGTATTTGTACTCTTAGTTTTGATTTTTTTTGTTTTTATCATTTCCTCTCTTATTGGGTTTTTTTTTCAATTTGATCCTAAAATTTTAATTTATGTTTATAATCATTTTAAAATTTATATTTAATCTTTTTTACCCTTTTTTATTCTTATTTTTATATATTCTTCAAATCAAATGATTAAATGTTAATAAGATATATTTTGATTTTGTCATTTATTATGGTTGTTTTTATTTGCTTTTTTGTTAATTGTTTTTAATTTTTTGTTCTATTCTTCAAACTAATTTTATGGTTTTTATTGTTTCTACAAAAATAATAATCTTAAGAATTGTTTTTTATAATTATTTTTTGCTTGCTCATCTATTATGTTTTTTTTATTATTATTATTATTATTATTATTATTCGGTACAATTTGATAAATTTCATTGTTTAAATAGTAATAGTGATGATAACAATGATAACAATAATCATTTATTACAATGATTATAATGCTTATGGTATTAATGATTATGACTAGTGTGTTAATGGTAACAATATCTCATAAATTATTATTAAAAATATCAATAATATTTTTTTTATTATTACAATCCTAATGATTTTCCTTTTGTCCTTTAATTATTTTCATTTTTTTCAAATCAAATAATATTTTTTTACACTAATAATATTTTTCAGGTTTTTCGTTCTATCATAATAATAACAATGAAAATAATAATTCAACTAATTATCATTCTATATTGTATGTATTAAGAATTAAGTTTTACAATCTCTCTCTATATATATAATGTTTCAAATATAATATCACGGATTAATTGTTAAAAAAAATGTAACTCAATGTTATTTTTGATTTTTTTATCTTATTTCCTTAAAATTATATTACTTAACATTAGTATTAAACATATTAAATTGTCTCATAATTAGTTTTTTAACATTATTTAACAAAAAATATGTTCGAATTGATTATTTTGCTCAAATGTAAAGCACTATATATATATAAAAAAAAAACTCAAACTTTTAATAATTTTTATATTTTAAAATTTTTAATTCTACTTGCGATGAACGCTAAACAAGTGACTCGTTGTGTATTTTTGGAGTTCTCTTCTTCCCGAGAATAAATTAAAATAAAAATAAATAGGGAATAATGGATTGTTTGAAGCTAAGATTAGCCACACACGCAGTAATTAATGAATCATAATGTTTTTTTTTTTTTAAATCAGGAGGTGGTTAGGATTGCTTATTAGAGCATCTCCAGTGGGAGTAGGCATTTTAGAGGGGATAGTGTTTTTGGGTCCTAATGAAGTAAGCATGTCGGGGAAATTGTTTAGGCCCACTTATTGAATATGTCTTCCCAACCCAAGAAGACCTTTTGCGGCCCAAATACCTTTTATTATGTTTTTTTTTTTTGTTCTCATCGAGTTGAATTATTGAGGTAAATTATTTTTTTAATAAATACAAAATATTATTTATGATATTTGAGTATTATTTTTTTTTATTCATTTGATTGTTTTTAATTCACCATTCAAAAAAATATAGTTCTCCTCTATTTGTTTTATTGTAATTTAGATTTTTATGTTTTAATTGCTATGTTTGGTTTTGAATTTTTTTTAATTGATTAATTTTTTTTAATTTCATCGTTTGATATTTGATTTCTAATATTTAATTATTATTATTATTATTGATTTTTTTATTCAATTAATTTTTTTAATTCACCATTCAAAAAAATATAGTTCTCCTCTATTCTATTTTTTTTAATTGTAGTTTAGATTTTTATTTTTTAATTGCTATATTTGGTTTTGAATTTTGTATTTATTATTTATTTAATTTTATCGTTTAACATTTAATTAGTTAAAAATTAAGTTTCATAATTTTTAAAAAAATTTAGTGTTTATGTCAACAGCCTAGATGAGAAGTTTTAAAAGTTAATACATATTAATATAATTTAATTTATAAAAAATATCTTGTTTATTATTAAATTATTTAAGTTTTATGACGGGAATACACTGTGCTGATTTGCTTTTAATTAACTTGATTAGGATTTTAGCATCTTAACTTCTAGTGATTCACAATTATTATTTCTTACTTGATTTTATTATTTATATTTGATCAGCTAATAATTAAATTACGTTATCATATATTTTTTAATAAATTATAGTGACGAGTTTTGTTTTTTTTAATGAATATATTTTAATTATCTATTTTATTATTATCCAATTAAAATAAAATTAACCTGTATTCTATCTCATAAAAAAAAGATTCGCAGCACACGGGCAGATAACAGAAATAATGAAAAAGAGGAGAAAACGAGAGAATTCTGGAACCATCCCGAGCCTGTTAGACTTGAGAAGTCTCTAGAGAAATAACCACCCCGAGATCTACTATAAAACAACGAACTTCTCTGTTGCGTTCTCCTGCACTAACAAAATCAACGCAACCGATATTATTACATTGCTCTGCTGCAGAATCTCCTTACTTGTCGTTCGTTAGCTGTTGCTTGAGATCAGATAGATGGAGGAAGACTTTGAGCTCCCAACTGGAAGCAACGACATGGATTTTGAAGATGAAATGGACATGGGAGTCCCAGATGCAGACGATGCTATCATCAATGTGGGCGAAGAGAAGGACATTGGCAAAAATGGGCTGAAAAAGAAGCTCGTTAAGGAAGGTGAAGGATGGGAAACCCCCGGTGCCGGTGATGAAGTTGAAGGTATCTAACCGCTTTTCACCAGCCTGCCTTCTGTTGTGTCACCTAATCAATTGATTTCATAATGCGTGCGTGATGGTAACTCTCTTGTTCAATTTGCAGTGCACTACACTGGAACTTTACTTGATGGAACCCAGTTTGATTCGAGCCGTGAGAGAGGGACTCCATTCAAGTTCAAGCTTGGCCAAGGTAATCAACTAATTTATCGCTGTTATATGCTCTATTTACCTCTCTGTTTTGTTTTTTTTTGTTTTCTTATCTGGGTCATGTATTTAGTGGTTGATTTCTTTGACTAATGTCTCCCGCTAGTCTACCATCTGTGTCAAGTTTATGTGACTTCCTGTTGATTCTCATTTTCAAGTGAAAGGAAGATTTTTTATATATATATTTTTAAACATTTTAAATGTATTGGGATTTAACAAGTTTGATCCCAAGAAAAGGTGCCAATAACACTTGGGAATCAAATATACTTCATATACTGTTGCTGTAGTGGAATTATATAAATCTTGATTGTTTTCCCAGTGTGTTATGCCTAAATGAATCGAGTGATCTGTGTTGGAGTTAATAAAAACTAGGATCAATGATATAATTTTGCTTTTGTTCTTGTTTTCCATTCAATTAGATTTATTATTGCTTGTCTTGTGACTGTGGAATGGCGTTATTTCATCTCAGGGCAAGTAATTAAGGGATGGGATGAGGGCATCAAAACAATGAAAAAGGGTGAGAATGCTGTTTTCACTATACCTCCAGAGTTGGCCTACGGTGAATCTGGTTCTCCTCCAACTATTCCTCCCAACGCTACTCTTCAGTTCGATGTGGAGTTGCTATCTTGGACTAGTGTCAAAGACATATGCAAAGATGGAGGAATCCTTAAGAAAATAATTGTCGAGGGAGAGAAATGGGATAATCCCAAAGATCTCGATGAAGTATTTGGTACGGTTTTTATTTGCTGCTGCCTTACATCATGCAATGCTTGGATGGGTCTTTTTTTCATTGTTTCGTAACGGCTGTTTTACTGCTCAATGCAGTTAAGTACGAAGCGCGGCTTCAAGATGGCACAGTTGTCTCAAAGTCTGATGGGGTTGAATTCACTGTTGGAGAAGGTTTATCTCCTCTCTCACAAGCATGTACTTTGTTACGCTGAATGCATTTTTGGAAGAAAGTTCAATGACATGTCTCCTTGTGTAGGCTATTTCTGCCCTGCCTTGGCGAAAGCTGTGAAAACAATGAAAAAGGGGGAGAAAGTGTTACTGACAGTGAAACCACAATGTAAGCTCGATCCCTTTTTTAGATTCATTATTTAATTATATGGTATATTGGTTTATTAATGGCTTGTTTCATTTTGCAGATGGGTTTGGAGAGAATGGCAAGACAGCAGTAGGTGAAGAAGGTGCTGTTCCTCCGAATGCTACCCTGGAGATAACGCTTGAGCTGCTTTCCTGGAAGACCGTGTCTGATGTTATGAAGGACAAGAAGGTCATGAAAAAGACCCTGAAGGAGGGGGAAGGTTATGAACGACCCGATGACGGGACTGTTGTTCAAGGTATGTTTACAATAATATTCAATGACTGAAGTCTGAATAGTTTTGGCTCAACTTGTTTTTATACTACGTGCTCCATGATCTTTATTGTTTTCTCTCAGTGAAACTAATTGGGAAGCTGGAAGATGGGACTGTCTTTGTGAAGAAGGGCCATGAAGAGGAGCCGCCATTTGAGTTCAAGATAGATGAAGGTAATATAATTAGAATGGCTTCCCCTTTTCCCCTCCATTAGTGAAGTTTCTACGAGCATGGTAGTGTCATTCTCTAATACTAACTACTATTTGAAATGGCTTCCCTTACAGAGCAAGTTATTGATGGACTAGATAGGGCTGTGAAGACTATGAAGAAAGGGGAAGTTGCTCTGCTGACAATTCAACCAGAATATGCTTTTGGCCGATCTGAATCTCAACAAGATTTGGCTATTGTTCCTGTTAATGCAACCGTGTACTATGAAGTTGAGATGATCTCTTTCACCAAGGTGGGTATAGTACATCTGATTTCCTTAACGTGGTTGATTGATTTTAAAAAAAAAAAAAAACTGCTTTCATGGTGATCTAACAAATTGTTAACGGTTTGGTATAGGAAAAAGAATCTTGGGATATGAATACTCAAGAGAAGATTGAAGCTGCTGGGAAGAAGAAAGAAGAAGGGAATGCATGGTTCAAGGCTGGCAAATATGAAAGAGCCTCAAGAAGATATGAGAAGGTATATTTAAGGGCAGCGGGTACTTGCTATATACGGGATGGTGTCCAATTGTAATGAAAACATTGACAGAATGTTAATTGTTGTGCGACAGGCAGCAAAGTTCATCGAGTATGACTCATCCTTCACTGACGAGGAGAAGCAGCAATCAAAGGTGCTGAAAATTTCCTGCAAGCTCAATAATGCAGCTTGCAAGCTGAAGCTCAAGGACTACAAAGAAGCTGAGAAGCTTTGCTCCAAGGTCTCATGCATAATTTCATCCACATTCATTTTGATCCTTCGATGGTTGACTCGGGGATAATACATGCTAAACGTTGGAGGAGATTTGTGCGTGCAGGTGCTAGAGCTCGATGGCTGTAATGTGAAAGCCCTGTATAGGAGGGCACAGGCGTATATTCAGCTTGTCGATTTGGACCTGGCGGAGATAGACATTAAAAGGGCACTTGAGATTGACCCAGACAATAGGTGAGTTACCGCTTGAGATTGACCGTGATGACAGATTGACCCTGAAAATTAGCTGGAAACTTACCGTTCTTGAATTGCCATTTGTTTCTCATTCCAGGGACGTCAAGCTGGAGTATAAGATCCTGAAGGATAAAGTGAGGGAGTACAACAAGAAGGAAGCGCAGTTCTATAGCAACATATTTGCGAAGATGAATAAGTTAGAGCAAACAAATTCAACTGTAAATAGGCAAAACCCTAATTTATTTAAGTATGTTGTTATGGTGACATTGTGCCTGTTGTTGACTGTTTTTCTTGTGCGCGGTGTTTGGTATGGAAATGCAGATGGCAGCAAAGCAGGATCCAATGCCAATGACCATAGATAGCAAGGCTTAGCAGCTTCTTGCGTCCTCCCCCCCCCCCCCCCCCCCCTTAATTTCCATCTCGCATGCATAGGAACAGAATCATGGGTGTGCGTTTCGATCTTTTAGTAAATAGAAAATGGCTTATGGACTGGGAGCTGAGCTGGTCGGCTGTTAAAACCATGTATCCCTGTTGTGATGCGTGTAATAAAGAAACTTTTTTCTGTAAATCATCCATCATGAAATAGTGTTTTCTTGTTTTGTTTCTTGCCCACGCTTCATCTTTTACCAGGTACTCATCGCTCTACCCTAATTTTCATCCTTCATCCGGCTCTAGAATTTTTAGCGGCTGCTCCGATATTTTTCTTAAGCGTTGCGCCATCGAGTGCTGCTGCACCCTCGAAACCCTCTTCTCGTGGTTTATGGTTCGATGACTTCTTTTTTATCCATGAACTATCGAGACTGGGAGATGTACACTATCAATTTAGTCGATATTGTTCATGAATTATCATGTTTTGGACATGAATTTCCTTTTATGATTATTCCTTTTTTTGTATTATTAAATCTCTCTTTAAGAGGAAACACACAAAAATCCTTGGATCTTTTGTTCGATACTCCTATGATAATGATGTGATTTTTTTCAACCTCATGAAACCAACTTTATACACATGTTTAGTACTTTCTTATTTTTCATATTTGTTATATATTTTACAATATTATTTTAAATGTAATTTTTAAAAAGATGTGGACTTTAATTGACTCTCAAAAATGTTTTTTTTTTATTATTACAAAACATTGGAGAAGAAAATGAGTGCTATTATACTTTATTATGTTGGCCGAAAGTGTTTGCTAAGAACATCAAATTGCTAGTGATATATGATGAGTTGATAGTTTCATAGAAAAAATCTCTCATTTGTTATAAATACATATTAAGTTATATTTATATGTATTGAATGTCCATTACTCTTGAGTAACTCTTGGATTTCCATAACTCTTGAGTTCATTTTCTTCTCCTATAAATAGACCACTTGTGTCTTGTATTACACACACCTTTGAAATAATAGAAGAATTCATATTAAACAAGGTATTTCTCTCTTGTCTCTTTTGATTATGTTCTGATGTCTATGCTCTTCTATATTAATTACTTATTCTTTTTATAACACGTTATCAGCACGATACTCTAACTAGCTTATATCAATTTTAATATATTTGCTTTTCATTATTGTAATTTATTTTTGGCAAATTTTCTTTCACTATTATTCATAGAAAGAGATTTACAGTTCCCGAAGAACGAATATTATAAGTTCCTGAAGAACTAAATAAATTAAAAATAGTTCCTAAAGAGCTAGTATTACAAGTTCTTGAAGAATTACATAAATTAAAAACAGTTCCTAAAGAACGAGTATTATAATTTCCTGAAGAATTAAATAAATTAAAAATAGTTCCTGAAGAACGAATTCACAAGTTCCTGAAGAACTAGTATCAGAAGTTCCTGAAGAATTAATAAATTATAAACAGTTCTTGAAGAACTAGTATCACAAGTTCCTGAAGAATAGCATAAATAAAAAATAGTTCTTGAAGAACTAGTAACACAATTTTCCTGAAGAATTAAATATAGTTCCTGACGAACTAGTATTTTAAAGCTAAATAAATAATAGTCTTAAAGGCTTGATGTTCCTGAAGAATTAAACAAATTAAAAACAGTTCTTGAAGAACTAATATTTTTCCTGGAAGATTAAATAAATTAAATGTAGTTCCTGAAGAACTAGTATTTCTAAAGCTGAATAAATATTAGTCTTGAAGGACTGATTTTTTTGTTTATCTTCATGATTTTATTTAATAAGTTATTTCTTGTTTTTATAGATAAATATAATATCAAATCTGACAAAGCTTGAATTTATCGCTTTTGATATTTTTAGAAAAAATTATTTGTCATGAAATATTGATGTCGAGATTCATCTGGAAGCTATGAATCTTTAAGAGACCATTAAAGGACATAATATGTGGAAAAATCTAAATGAAAGATATGACCACCAAAGTTTATTATATTTCCTCAAGGTCATTATGATAGGTTGCACCTGAAGTTGCAAGATTTAAATCGATTATTGAATATAATTTTACTCCTTTTAAAATTACCTCATAGCTGAAATTGTGTGGTAAGATATCACATACGATCAAATATTAGAGAAAATATTCTCTACTTTCATGTCTCAAACATTGTCCTGCAGCAACAATCTAGAGTGCATAATTTCAAAAGGTTCTAAACTATTCCTTGAAGTGAATAAATTTTTTGTCCAGAAGACAAGAAAGGACCGAGGATATAAGTATGGAAGAAATAAATAGAAAAGGAGAAAAGATAATCCTTCTAAAGTAAACCATCATACCACCAGAAGTGGAGACATAATGAATAGTGGTATGACTTTTCATGACGGAGATTTATGTCTCGCAGACAATGCAACAATGCACACAATTCTTAAGGAAAATCAATACTTTGAGTATTTGACATTAACCAAAGTTAATGTCACTACAATATCAGGTCCAGCAGACATGATTAAAGGCTCTGGAAAAGCTAATATTGTGTTACCAAATAACACAAGATTGAGCATCAAAGATGCATTATATTCACCTGAGTCTAGAAGAGATTTACTCAGTTTTAAGAATATACGTGCTAATGGTTATCATATTGAAACAACAGATGAAGATAGAAAAGAATATCTTTATATTACTGCACGTATTTCAGGCCAAAAGCTTGTACTTGAGAAACTACCTGCTTTCTCTTCCGGAATTTATTATACGATCATGAAATCTATTGAATCAAACGTTGTGATACACAAGAAGTGTTCCGACCCAAAACAATTTATGCTTTGGCATGATCGACTTGGACATCCAGGATCAATAATGATGAGACGAATTATTGAGAATACACATGGGCATCCTTTAAAGAACCTGAAGATTCTTTTACCAAGTGAAAATCCATATGCTGCATGTTCTCAAGGTAAATTAATTACCAAACCATCTCCATCAAAGATTCTTATAGAATCACCATCTTTTCTTGAAAGAATTCAAGGAGATATGTGTGGGCCTATTCATCCACCATGTGGACCTTTTAGATATTTTATGGTATTGATTGATGCATCAAGTAAATGGTCACATGTTTATTTGCTTTCGAGTCCAAATATTGCATTTGCTAGATTAATAACACAGATTATCAGACTACGAGCACAATTTCCTGATTATCCTATCAAGAAAATTCGACTAAACAATGCTGGTGAGTTTACTTTCCAAGCATTTGATAGTTTTTGCACTTCTATTGGTATTTATGTTGAACATCCTGTTGCTCATGTACATACTCAAAATGGTCTAGCAGAATCATTTATAAAGCTACTTCAATTAATTGCAAGACCATTACTTATGAAATCAAAATTGCCTACATCTGTCTGGGGACATGTTATTTTACATGCTGCATCACTAGTTAGAATTAGACCAAGTGCTTACCATAATTATTCTCCTTTACAACTTGTTTATGGTATACCTCCAAATATATTTCATCTACGAATTTTTGGTTGTGCGGTATATGTGCCTGTAGCACCCCCACAAAGGACTAAAATGGGTCCACAAAGAGGAGTAGGAATTTATATTGGTTTTGATTCTCCATCTATTATTAGATACCTTGAACCTTTGACTGGTGATATTTTTAAGGCACGTTTTGAAGACTGCCATTTTGATGAGAACATTTTCCCATCATTAGGGAAAGCAAATTCAGTGCCTGAAGCACGAGAAGAAATTACTTGGAATAACCTGAAGTTATCTCATTTTGATCCAAGGACAAATCAATGTGAACTTGAAGTTCAAAGGATAATTCATTTACAAAATATTGCAAATCAATTACCGGATGTTTTCACCAGTAGTGAAAAGGTAGTTAAATCTCATATTCCTGCTGCAAATGCTCCATTTAGAATTGAAATTAGGTCAACATAGCAACAAATGAATCTATACCACGTCTGAAGCATGGAAGACCTATTGGAGCCAAAGACAAAAATCCTAGAAAACAAAAACTCCAACGAATCGATGATGGTACTCTTGGAGAGTCCTCATCCATAAAACAAACATCAAATCTTGTGTCCAAATCATCTCTTAATATTGATCCTCCTGAAGAGGGACCTCTTGAAGAGAACCAGGTACCTGGAAATAATGAGATCTCCATAAACTATGTTCATACAGGAGAGATTTTGAAACGAGATAAAATTATCATAGATGATGTATTTGCATTTAAGGTTGCTTTTGGCATCACCAGAAGTGATGATGAATTTGAACCACAAACTGTAGAAGAATGTCGACATAGAAATGATTGGCCAATGTAGAAAGAAGCAATCCAAACAAAGTTGAACTCACTTGCAAAACGTGAAGTATTTGGACCTGTAGTCCATATACCTAAAGGTATTATACTCGTTGGATATAAGTGGGTTTTTGTTAGAAAACGCAATGAGAACAATGAAATTGTGCGATATAAGGCACGACTTGTTGCACAAGATTTCTCGCAGAGACCTGGTATTGATTATGAGGAAACTTATTCTCCAGTGATGGATGCAATCACTTTTAGATTTTTAATTGGTTTAGTGATCTCAGAAGCGTTAGATATGCGTTTAATGGATGTAGTTTCATATCTATATGGATCATTAGATAAAGACATCCATATGAAAATCCCTGAAGGATTTACAATGCCTAAAGCTTTTTGTAATGAACCCAGAAGTGTTTATTCTATTAAATTACAAAAATCTTTATATGGGTTAAAGCAATCTGGTCGAATGTGGTATAATCGTCTTAATGAATACCTCTTAAAAAGAGGGTTTGAGAATGACGAGATTTGTCCATGCATTTTTATTAAGAAAACAATATCCGGATTTACTATTATTGCAGTATATGTTGATGATTTAAATATTATTGGTACTCCTGAAGAGCTCACAGAAACTGCAACCTATTTGAAAAATGAATTTGAGATGAAAGATCTCGGACAGACAAAATTTTGTCTTGGTATACAAATTGAACATTTTTCAAATGGAATATTTGTACATCAATCGATGTATATAGAAAAAGTCCTAAAGCGTTTTTATATGGACAATGCTCATCCTTTGAGTACACCTATGGTTGTTCGGTCACTTGATGCGAAAAATGACCCTTTTCGACCTCCAGAAGAGGATGAAGAAATTCTTGGTCTTGAAATGCCATATCTTAGTGCTATTGGAGCACTTATGTATCTTGCAAATTGTACAAGACCAGATATATCTTTTGCAGTAAATTTATTGGCAAGATATAGTTCTACTCCCACAAAAAGATATTGGAATGGAGTCAAACAAATATTTCGCTATCTCCGCGGAACAACCAAAATGGGGTTCTTTTATTGTGGATCAAATTCACAATTGATTGGATATGCAGATGCAGGTTATCTCTCTGATCCCCACAAAGGGAGATCACAAACAGATTATCTATTTACCTATGGCGGTACTGCAATTTCTTGGAGATCTGTCAAACAATCATTAGTGGCTACTTCATCAAATCATTCAGAGATTATCGCGATATATGAAGCAAGTCGAGAACGTATATGGCTAAGATCAATTATCCAGCACATTAAGAGAAAATGTGGATTGTCAGCCATTGACAATAGTCCCATAATATTGTTTGAAGATAATGCTGCCTGTATCACTCAACTCAGAGGAGACTATATTAAAGGAGACAAAACAAAGCATATCTCACCAAAGTTCTTTTATACTCACGAGCTTCAACAAAGGGGAGAAATTGATATCAAACAAATCAGGTCAAGTGATAATTTAGCAGACTTATTTACAAAGTCTTTACCAGCCTCAACTTTCAAGAAACTTGTCCATAATATTGGAATGCGACATCTTAAAGATTTGTCATAAGACATGTACTTTTGAGGGGAAGTCAATGCAAATTGTACTCTTTTTCCTTCGCTTAGGTTTTTTCCCACTGGGTTTTCCTTTGCAAGGTTTTAACGAGGCAATTTGACATTGTGTTAATGAATCCTGAAGTATTCATATATGGATCTTGAAGTATCTATATAAAGTCCTCCTTTAAAATTTTAAAGTACATGGTCATTCAAGGGGAAGTGTTATAAATATATATTAAGTTATATTTATATGTATTGAATGTCCATTACTCTTGAGTAACTCTTGGATTTCCATAACTCTTGAGTTCATTTTCTTCTCCTATAAATAGACCACTTGTGTCTTGTATTACACACACCTTTGAAATAATAGAAGAATTCATATTAAACAAGGTATTTCTCTCTTGTCACTTTTGATTATGTTTTGATGTCTATGTTCTTCTATATTAATTACTTATTCTTTTTATAACATCATTCAAATAGTTGAAATATTTTTCCAAAAATGAAATTTACGAGGAAGGGTTGATTGGAAAATATTATCCATTGGGCAATTTTTCAGCATTTATTTCAAACAAGAAAATGCAGAAGTTTATAATGATTATAGAAGACATAAAACGCAGAAAAGTTTTCGCAAAACAAATACACCCTGGAGATTATTATTTTTTTCTTTTTTTACCAGATAATTGCATCTACATAAAAAAATATGATATATTAAATCCTCCCCCGCAATTTCGTCAAAATCACCCACGAGACTGCCAATAGAAAACCCTTCAACTACACCACAGCGATTTGGAGGACATTTTCGGGAATTTGATTCACAACACGTACTCCTTATACTTTCTTTCTCAGCTATCTTTCAGGGTTTCACCTCTGATAAAATTTGACATCAATTGGAGGCACTGAATGAAACGAATTTTGTTCACGGCAAATACCAAAAGAAATCCTCACCGTTTCTTGTTTTTGCTCCCAACGAGCTCAGAGTTAATAGCGTTCCACCCAGCCTAAGAAATGCCATGTTCCACATGAGAAACTTGGCTCGTGCACTATGGTTTTTTTTTATTTCTCGAATGCAGTATATAAATACCATCAAGTACACACAATTTGTTAATTCTCATGAGAAATAACTGGCACCGCTGCATGCTGTGAACTATCATAGATTCAAGTGGCCAATGGCCGAGAACGGCAGCTGTACAGTCTACACTATCTGTCCAATTTCTGGTATCCCAATGATTGAAGTTGTTAGCAATCAAAATAACCTTATCAACTAGTGGAATTCCACAACTGCTTTTCCTGGGCATTTGATTTGCTATAATAGAAACACTATGGTGTGCAGGTTCCACACCTTAGACCATGCTGATGTCTAGATGAAGCTTTATGGGACAGCCCTGATTGTTGATCGGCAGACACGTAACCCTTGAATCAGGTGGAGAGCTTCCCACAGCCCTGCAGAAATCACTCGACTTCTTGTTAACATGAAGAAACAAGAAATACAGCATCCTATTATTTTATTGAACCATGGACCCGTGATGTTGGAAATTCTAGTACAGTTTAAATAAACTACATGAGCAATATGAAGAGAACTTGAACCATCATCATACAGGTGTGCGGAGTAGTGCAAACCCTCCCACTCTCCTGCTCGGATCCTAATCAACTATCTTTCTCATTATCAATTTTGTTTCATGCTAGTTAGCCCTGCCTTCACCATTTGATTCTCTTAAAGACCGTCTTCGTTAATCACTGAGACCTGAACATGATGCATATGTTAAGTGGGGGTGAGTGGGAATGGGTGCAAGCTAGCCACAGAGTCTTAACAGTGTAAGTAGGCTGCAGGTAGATGGGTGTGGCTCTGAAAATGTCCTGATAATGAGAAACCATCATCTTGAAACCCAAACTTTTTTGCTGGCTCCTGTGACAGAATGAACAGAACCCTTATATCCAACTTTGCTCCTCACTAATTCTAACAAATGACCTAATGATTAACAGAAATGAAAACCCTCAAAAAGGTTTAACAAAGATCTTCTAGTAAAGAAAGTTGCTGGTCATTAACAAAGTGAATCAACATCAACCCACATACTCCACACAAGGAGAATTATATTTCAGGACTCTAGAGCAAAAAGAATAACTCAAGGTTCTTATCTCATATTTCAATCAATGAAAAATCTCAATCATGATACACGTGCATCTGCCTCATATGTTTTAAGGAATTTCCAGACAGATCACCAAAATTATTAATTTCATTGCATATGCCAAATCCATATAGAGAAGCAACTTGCTATATCTGTTCGCAACAGGCCTGGTTTTATAAAAATAATTCATATAAGATTTAATGCCAATAACAAATATACCTTCCAACACCGAGTGAAAATGATTTCACTGCTGTCAATCATGTTAGATCCGGGAAGATCAAGTGGTTGGCCGTGTCATTGTAGACAAACCACGTCCCACAGGTATGGCTCCCTGAAAACCATCACCTGTTTCTTCCTCTTCTAAAGCTGCAAAGTACGAGTTAATCAGATGGGAAAACAATTTAAGAAATTAAGAAAAGCTCTTCAATAAATGAAGCAAAGGGTGTTATGCCAAAAATGAAATGGAAAAACAAAGACATGATGTTCCTCGTGCAGAATGTCCAGGAAAAATGAGAGTATGAATTGATGTGCTAATACACTGTAGATACGAGGAAACATTGGATGGCTGAACTTACCATTAATCTCCTCTCCAGCTTGTGCCCCAGCAACCCCGATGCATGAATAAAGAGAATCCTCATCTACTTTCAACTGTTCATATGCAACGTATACGTCCTCAATAGTTGCTGCTTCATATAGTGAGGTGAGATCTTTAATACATGAGACGTCCTGAACCCCAAAACCAAAAAGAACAGGTCATATGCAGTCGATACTGTCTCTAGTTAGAAGACAAGAACTGAAGGATGGAAAACTAAGCTTCAAAGATATTATTTTTTACCTTTCTAGGAACAGAAGAGGCTTGCAGATGAGCAAGCAATCCAAGCCAATAGGCATTGGACTTAATCTCAGTTTCATGTCTCATTAATAGTGTCCGTTTTGCCTGTAATTGCAAGTGTTAATTGAAATGTATACATCCATGAAAACATAGATAAAAGCATATATAAAAGACATCATACAATTAGATATTCTCTGATAAGAAAAAAGAAAAAAAATCCCAGCTGACAAGTTAATTAAAGAAAAAGCTGCTAAGGGTAACACCAACGAACATCTGGAAAAGTTTTTCATCATTTCCATTAATCATATTTGCTTCAATGGATTAGAATCCTATGCCCCAAGCTAAATGCTGTTGATCACAGAAAACACAGATTATTCAAGTAGTTGTATAATATCTAACCCTGTCCAACTCTCGCTGGGCAACCTTGTTGCTATGCAACCCTCTAAGAACACTTTTGCATGCATCAACCGCTTTATGTACCTGAATGTCAATAGAGCCAGAGCAAGTGAATAAGTCAGAACAGACAAATATAATATTAAATGCAACTATAGGAAAATGAACCCTACCTTTCCTGGAGTTGATGTTACTGATACCACATACCATCCAAGTTTAAGCCTATCAAACAGGCTTAACTCAAACGATACATCATATGTCAACCCAAGAGAATCCCTGACTGTGGTAAAAAGCCTGCACAAAACAAAGAGATTGCTGAAAGAAAATACAAATAATTCATAGCTATGGTAGATACAAACAATTCAGATTCAAGGCTGCATAATTCAAAACTAAAAGATTAATGACACATTTGCTATCAAGAAAGGCTCCTTCAGAATATTTTTAATCTGTACTTAAAGATTTGAAAGAAATGTTGACAGAGTAAAATGCACAGAGCATTCAAGGTACAATAGTAAAAACTTTAATAACTTTCCAAACTACTTTTGTAGCACTAAATCGATACACACTTCTCTGCTTGTTATTTTTATGTTTGGGGTATCAAAGGCCCCTCATCCTTAGGGAAAGGCTGTTTTGCAGAGTACAATACATGTAGACTAAATGCCCTCAGGCACCATTCTAGACAGATGCTTTCACAAGGTGAAAGAAACAAAGACTATCACAGGTTAATGCACGCATGATAATGAATTGCTAAAATATGCAGTGATATCATATAGATGTACGTGCTTCCAAGCACTGTTAGTCAGAAAAATTACCGTGAATTTATGATCTCAGCCAGTAGCCCCATTGTTATGCCAAAAAAGAGAGGATGGCTGCGAAGTTTTCCTTGCATATCCTTCTGGACATCCTTCCTGTCTATTTGCTGTGGGTCAGAATTTGTTTGTGTATCTGCAAAACATTGGCCAGCTATGAGATTCCAAGACTTCAGTTTATTGGGGGAAAATAGAGTTGTTTTCAACTGTCTACACATATAAACAGTTCAAAAGTGAGAGCCAGATAATATTCACAAAGAAAGGTAAACCTGAATAATACATTTTATATTAAGTTGTCAACCAGCATCGTCTGTATGCAGACAGGATCAATAGTTTTCAATCCAAAAGATATGCAACATGAAAATTCAATAGACATATTGGAAACCAAACCAATTGGTTACTCGACAATCCATGTCTTCTGAAAAGTGAGCAACATTTCTTGCAAGTCCTTAAATGTTTTATAAAAAAATGCAGTGAATTAACCAAGACAGATATCCTATTTACAAGACTATATATGACCATTAATTTTGCATACAGATTTTAGAAGAGATATTAAAACAATTCCATCTTTAAACAGCTACCCTGGTGAGGCTATTCAGCTATCCTTGCTGAGTGACAAAATTTCAGGATGGAAAATAAATAAGCTGGTGAATACATGACAAGATTACAAGAAAAGTGATAAAGGGTTAAACATAAAGGACTTCTCCCAAACATATTTTTCTTTTAAAGAAGAGAAGAATGTATTAATAGAAAAAACTACAAAAGCTTGATGGAGAATAAGTAAAGCTTCAAAATAATAAAGCAAAATGAATACCATAAATGAGCAGCCCAATTCCGCTAAATATCAGCTAAAGAAACTGTCCTAAAAGCACCTGAAGCATGACACCACAAAGAAGAAAGGAATACTTTCCTATCCCCATCCTTCCAGACAACAACTTATCCAGGCATTTGCAATACAGTTCTTCCTTTTTTTTATTTCTCGATTCATTCCATTATGCCCTTGCATATCTTAAGAAGCCTTACAAGAGTCAAAATACAAGCAGCAAATATACTAGTTCTGCTTATAGAACGAAAACTCACCAGCTGTAACTGAAACGCCACTAATCGACTCAAATAGGTCTTTTCCATCAACAGTGAAACCCCAACGATTTGGTGCAGGGCCAGCAATATATGCACATGCTCTCTCGTCAGTATCCTTCAAAAAGACCTGCTTAAGAGACATATACTTTAGGAACTATTGCCATGTAAATATAAAACGACAGGTTACTTCCATAAACTTATGAAAAAAACACTAGCATATCTGTGACAAAGGGCTTCAGCCAAGCCAGGCCAATTACTAAATGCTTGCAGGATTGGCTAGATCACATGGATGAAATGCTCTAACTTGCTCAAGCTCAAATTAAGCTCCAACAAGCCAGCTCAAGGACATGTTCAGCACACCAACTGGCGTGTTTTATTGACCAGCCTCTGCAAGGTCAATTTTGGAACTCTGACGTGGGAAACTTAACTGAACTTATTTAATTCACTTGATGTTAATCTCTAACAAGTCAAACTAAATGAAGGTTCTTGTCTGTATAGACAGGCTCTCGAGCTGAGCCAGTCAAGTCCATGCTTGTTTGGTTCAGCCTTATTTCTAAATCAAGCCTTGTTTTACAAACAAGCCGAGCAGTGTTGCTCGCAAGCTCAGCTCATTTCAACCCTACTAACAATAATCGTCATGAAGATTCCTGACATTTTAATTCTCAAATGTGAGAATTTTCAAGTGACAAAAAATGTTTTGATCCTTACTTGTTGAAACTGCAAATCAGATGGCGATGGTCGAAACATGATAGGATTGGATTCTTGTTCATGATCAAAATCTCTTGTTGCTCTAACTGTGCCCAGGTAATCAATAATGAAAGACTCAACCTCCTCCTCCGAGAAATCCCCAACAATACTGACCTGAACAATAAAGGCATGCACTTTTTATATGATGAAATATTTGTATCCACATGTGATATGCAGGATTAACAAGTAGATAATCACACACCTCCATGTTTCCACCAACAAACTGGTTCATCACTGCATCCTTTACAGATTCCAGTGTTAAATTTTGTAATGATTGTGGGGTTGGCTCAATAAATCGCTCATCCCCATTCAACATTGCAGTCATGAGCTTGTGAGCTGTTGCACGTTCCAAGCTTTTCGGAATAGACCGGTAATATGACAAGTAAAGTTGTCTGGCTCTGTCCAATGCATCATCCAGCCAAACACTATGCTGGGAATTCAGTAATTTCATGTATCAAAATATCAGTATCAGAAGTCAAGAATGCGGCACACATCAAAAGCAACCCAAACAACCAAACACCACCTAAAAATGAAAGACCAAACATTTACAGATTATCAAATTTTGGTTGTTGATGGGGTTACCTCAAGCACCATATGAAGTAACTCAAATGCTGCTCGCATCCCATTGTCTCGCAGAGTAAAGCGGAACTCCATACAAATAAACTCCTCAGTTGACTCCAAAGAGCAATTTATCAGGTGATTCACACAAAAAAGTTCTACCTGAAGAAGGATATTGTACAATTACAAGGATTAAAATAAATTGCTGAGAAAAATTTGACATGCACAAAAAGTATGATAGCACAAAAACTTGGAACTGACTTCACATAATGTTGTGGTGGTTCTATAAATTTGAAAACCCATCATACATTACACATTCAAACCTGATAGATTAAGATTTTGACCACGATTCTATCTTCAGAATATTAATTTCTCATACTCATAATGAACTTTTCTAGTATGTTGTCCCCAGTTTACAAACTTTAATTTTCTTAAACGCAGGCATATTAGTATGCATAGTTCACAGTATATATATATGTTTCCCTCCAAATTCTTCATCATTAAATATCCAACTGCAACAAAACCTCATCTGCAAATGATTCCTTATCGGAGCTAATTTACTGGTAAAAATGATCAACGCAATTCAAAAAATCTGTTATTTAGAAAATAGAGTATATATATAACCTGATAGCATCTCTGAACAAAATTGTCACTTAAAGCTCAGTTGTTTCTAAATCCCACCCATCCATTTTTTTTTAATGGTTTGGATAATCTTCTTGACATGTCCATCTAAACAGCTACATAATTTCCTGATGATTTCCCCAATCTCTCTTCACATAGCTGTTTATATTTCAGGCACACTCATCACGGTTTCAATTTTTCTCTTTTGCAATTTTAAAAGTCTAGAGTAATTTTGCAACAACTAAGGCATGAGTTCATCTCCTGTAAGTGCACGCTCAAGTCTCAAACAACCAGCCTGCAGTACCATTAAACTGAGTTTTGTACAGCAGATCTTCCAGATGAAAAATGAAAATTTTAATCATAAAAAATTGATGACAAGCATCACTAGTAATAATAATATTAATGTTTACTTTTTTACATTCATAACTCATTTCAGAATTAATAGCCTAACCGACACAATGGAGAACTTTCTAATAATTGATTCTAAAAAGAAACATAACATATAATACCACACTAACCTGTTCTCTTGAAAAGTTGCCAACCCGACCACCCTCACTGAGAGTTCGAACACCCACAACAACTGCTCCTTTTGACTCAGAACTTTCAGCTGCTCGCCCCCCACCCACAATTAACCGCATGACACCTCCCCGGGATTCACTTTTGGATATCTGTACAACAGCATGGACTTAAACTACAAATGAATTTGGTAGTGATATATTTAAGCATATTTTCATTATATATCCATCAAGTTTTCTATCATCATACTTCCATCAAGTTGCAAAACATGGGGATGAAAAATGGAGCAGACAACAAATATTGCTTTGCTTTGCTTTACAGTGAAGCGTAAACCCGAAATGCAACATGTCTTCTAAATGAAATACCAAAAGCACTGTTACACTACAACAATGGATGGCAATTAGGAATTAACTATATAATTGCTAGGAATTGGAAACACAATAGGAACCCAAATCCAATTGCATATTACAAAAGCATCAAAACATATCAGCCTAACGGAGCAACCAGCGGAATAAAATCATGCAAAAGGATACCTTGTAATTTACAGCAATCCCATTTGAAAGACGACACTGAGTGATGCCTGTTTCTGGGTCGTGCAATTTCGTGTAACCTGCATCTGGAAGTAACGGGATGAAGGATGGCCTGCGTTGTAATCGTAACTCCTCTAACTGTGTTGAAGTTACCAGTTCCTTTGGCACTTCAAGCTGCACATAAAATCAAATAATTGAACTTGCCAATGGAGTTTATTTTAATAATGGCTTTTTATATTGAAATGCAAAAACAAATAATAGTTGAAAGAATAAAGCATGCTAAGTTCCATGTGGACACCTCTGGCTCAGCCTCAATTGCTTCCTTCAATCCTGATTTTATGGCAGCTGTAATCTCACTTGATGATATCTTGAACTCAGTTTCACCCAATCCATCTACATACACTTTTGTAGGAACACACGCAACAATTGCTGCAGGAATTGGTGCTGTTGGTTTTCCAAAATCAGAGATAAATTCTAATAACTTGGCACCAATAGAATTGACCTATGAGAGAGAGAGAGAGTAATTAGAAAAATTCATGAAAAAAATATAATTTCACAAACAAAAGAGTATATAAATAACCTCACAATCCTCACTATCCACTTCAAAAACTTCAGAAAGCACGCTTGTCTATGCAAACAAGACATTCAACAAGCATCTACTGCCCGAAGGAAAATATCACCTTCAGAACAAACATAACTTCAAATATTTCCTAGAAAACCTAATCAGCATACAAATTCAAGTTGAAATACAAGAAATCAAGACATCTGGTAAATGGTAATGGAAATTTTGTGAAGCATCAAACCATTAGAAAATTATCTAGCATATTGGATTTTGGCACAATACTAACTATGGCTCCATATCAATCGCTTTACCAGTAATAGGATTCTTAATCAATTTCAAAACTACATACTGAAAAAAAATGCAGGGAAAATATATGACAGTCAGGGTCAATAAAAAATATAAGCACTTATGACAATGAATGAAGTTATGGCTTCCTGGATTATGAGCACACTCATGTTACTTGTGTAGCACAACAGGCAATAAAAGTTAGGGCCACTATGGGTGAAAATTACTTCTTCAAGTGTGACTGTTCCAGCAACAGCAAACAAACTTTCATGCCCCTGTCTCTGATCCATCACAGTGTGGCCAAGTGCATCACTCTCCATAATAAATTCCAAATTATCAACAGATGACACATTATCAATCATGGCTGCCAGATGTTCGCTATCTTTAAGAAGAGCATCCATGTAGCGATTTAATTCACCCTTTGTTACACCAAATTCTTTAAGCCTTCGAACCTGCATCAAACAAAATCTATAAAATATTGTAACGAAGAATGAGAAAAGGAAAAGGATCTGAATGTAATTGAAGAGAATTAGTAGCAGTATCAAATAGGACAGTGCTTTCTGTCTCTAAGATCTTTTACATACACAAACTGATGCATGTCGTACCATAGACTGCTATTAATACTTGCAGCTGCTAATGAATCTTATCAAGCAAAAGAATGCCTATTCTACAATTAGCAAATAAGGGGAACAAGAAGAAGAAGAATGGAAATAGAAAAAAATAATTTATTAAATGGAATTGCATTAGCTATAAAATGAAGAGTGGGGACAGTAAGAGCAGAAATATACAGACCTCTTGAACAGCAACTTTAATTGCATTTTGCCAATTCTTGGGTTCTGCAGTTACTGTAAGAGTAGTGACAGTGCATCCCTCCCTTCCAGAATCACTATGATCCAATTCAACTGAAGTGAATGGTGGATTTGAACTCTGAAAATTTTGAAAAATTAAAAAAACTTTTGGATGGCAAATCAAACTAGGTGATATGGACCGATTCAAACAGAATTCCGCCTGATATAGACAATTCACCGACTTCCGTCATTATTACCAGCAGTCTGCAGAATTGCTATATGTTTGGGTTCAAATTTTAATTGATAAATTTGCAGAGATTTCATCCTGACCATTGAGGCGAAAGTATAGCTAAATCCATGATCAATAATCAAAAGAAACTTAAAGCATTGCCAACAATAAAACCATCATCATTCATAATCTACTTAAAGCATTGTCAACAATCAAAACATCATCATTCCTATCTATGTTTACAAGGAGCCAAACTCGTTTTCCATTTTTATTCTCCTATTTAAAAGCCATTTAAAGGCAGTGCCAAGCAAACAAACAAGGAAGTAAGGCAACACAATAAATTAAAACTGATATTTCTGGAGATATTAATTAAAGGCCATACCAATCATAGATTAAATGGCAATGGATACAAAAGGAAACAAAAGAAACAAGAACAACAAAAGGCTTAAAATATAATATAACAAACACAAACCTTGTATCTAGTATTAATCCTGAAGTGCAGTGCAGATAGAAAAATTCTCTTCATCAAAACATTACGCAAGTCACCATATGTTTGGGCCTTGCTCACCGGAATCTGCAGCAAATCCAGAGCATGATGTCAATCCAAAGCCATAAAAAAACAAAGAATAAAACTCAATTTCCAAAGGCTAATATTTCGGTGTGTAGAACATATGATACTAGACAATACCAGCAGGAAAAACATGTAACCAAATAGAGAAGCATGAGTTTCTTCATGCAGATAAAGAGTATAACAGCATTTAACTGCAAGTGTCCAAGACAAACCAGAGTCGGGGAAGTTCTTAAATTAAAAAAAGGAAACCAGAGAAAATATTCATGTTTTTATGTTTATGGGAGCAGAAAAGTATTCTTCAACACTGCATACCATGAAAAGCAGTTAAGGATTACAGAAACAGTAGCATGGGAAGGCTAGGTTATTAGTAACCAACTATTTTTTGCCTTCGACTATGATGAGAAAACAATACTACCCTTTCGAACAGCATTACAGAGACTGTTATCTATATATCATGCATCAATTTGAAATATGACACATGTATGAATGAATAGAATCTTGAGTTTGTGTCCTCTGTGAGGAGTTGACAGGTAGTTCACTATAGTAGCCATAAATCCACGCATGCCTTGTTAGTGCCAGTGCTTCAGGGTCTCACCATTCAAAAGTAAGAAATCAGCAATAATTGACAATTCCATGACACTAATACATATGAACTTGGGTTATCAAAGGGGAGCTAGAAACCATCAAGAGACCAATTTCAAGAGTGAGGCCATTTAGTACTGAAGAAACTTATGAAACAAACTTAGGTTGTAAAACCTATGAACTTGGGTTATCAAAGGGGAGCTAGAAACCATCAAGAGACCAATTTCAAGAGTGAGGCCATTTAGTACTGAAGAAACTTATGAAACAAACTTAGGTTGTAAAACCTTGAAAAAAAAATCAAAGATTATGTATCTTTTGGTGTTGAAGATTTTATACATGTTCACAGTGAACTTTGTTCTTTATATGCCATCAATTGTTTGTTGGGATAAGCAAAAGTCTTCTTAATTTTTACAGCACCCAGCTTGGAATCAAAATCATGAAACAAATTGCAAAAAGAGTTCACATAAGAATCAAAATTAAAACACCAGAAGATCAAGAAATCAAGGGGACCTGAGATTCAACTTATCAAGCCGGATATTAAAACCTCAGAACAAAAAATACAGTCAAATGAGTTTCTTAAATGATGAAAAATTGATCCAGTCATAGCACTGTCTCGAGTAAAGCATCGAGCCAATGCAAACGAAGTCCTTCCTTGTTAAAAGTCTGGCTATTCTTCAACATCAAAGCTACTATATATTAAACAATAAAACAGTAACACAACTCAATTGCTTCACTATCTGCCAAGATTCCCTTTCCAAGCTGATAGAATCTCGAGTATTAACTTGGACTAGATTCTCTACAGCTGATAACTCTTCAATTTTACTGTTTGGCATCACAACATGTTCACAATGGAAGAAACAGTATTATGCAGATAAAATGATGCTTTTTACTGAAGTTAGAATGTGGTGAGATGCATGCAGTAATTATCATCACCCCTATAAATATGAGGATAAAATAAAACAAGAACATCATCATGAAAACCAGCACAATGCATAATGTTGATGCTACTCTTACTGTTCCTACCTTGCAGAACATATTAATTGAGAAATTCTGAAGAAACTCGTGCTGAAATATCTGTGGTGGCTTCAAATTTGCATTGCTTCCAGGAAGAGACCAATAATGCTCCACAGGAGGACGAACCACATGCCTTTCCTTTTTAATGATTTTAGATTGGTCTACAGAACTAGATGACTTTTCACGAGATGAACTTCCAGGGAGCCCAACTGAGAGTTTAGGAACAAGAAAACTAGCCATTGCACCAAATGCACTTGGAGAAGGAGTAGAAACTGTCTCGGTTTCAAGGCCAATTTGTCCAAAGACATTCTGCATAGCAAGAAGTAATTATAGTCTTTTTTTCATGAAAGATACCTAAGTTACAAAGCCAGACACTAGCTAATTACTACAAATTACAATCAACAAAATTTTGGGCATACTTCGATCTGGTGAACTGTCTTTGAGATGTTATCAATGTCGCCAACAATGTATAGAGTTGCATTTGCAGGGAAGTACCAACGCTCATGAAATTTCCTAATTTTATCTGCATCCCACTTCTTAATCTGCTCTTCCAATCCAATCGGGAACCTTTTGCTAAGCTTGTTTTCTGAATGTAGATGTTGTAACAACTACATTTAAAGAAAATCATCACATTGATACCAAACAGAAATGTTCAAACATTAGCTAGTTCAACATCTAGGCAACATTGAGTCTGTACCTGGCAGTCAACACGATATTCTATAGTATTCATCATCTGCAGTTCTGAAAGTATAGCGCGTCTTTCCTTTTCAACTCGAGAAGCAAGGAAACTTGGGTGGAAAGCTATCTGTTCAATGATAAACACGTTAAATAAAAACACAAATCATCACATCTCTATTCCACAAACCATTATGATAGAAAACATTTGTCTTCTTGACAAATATTTTTTTACCAAACTAAGGGAAGCATCTCAAATGCAAGAGCAATTTCTTTATTTGTACCTCATTCAAGGCATCCAGCACAGAGGGGAGTAGATCTCCATCAGCATCCTGGCAAGCACCATATGCATCAATAATACCACATGATGGAATTTAATAAAAAAAAAGTACTGGTTTAAGAAGTAAGCAAAAGAAAGCAAGACATAAAGGTAGTTCATATTACAAGAATACAATTACAATAGGCACACAAGAAGATACTGTATCACATGACATACTAATACATCTCCTTAATCCTCTCAACATGTTGTACAGATACTGATTTTTATAGCATCGCATGTCTACCATATTGGCTCTACACAACTCTTTGCAACTCCACCAAAATTCAAGCATACTACAAAATTAATGAAACATTAGCTTTTCTTTTTCTTTTTCCGATATATAAGCACATTGAATCTCTAGATGGATTTTATTTTTTCATATTAATCCAAATCCTCAAACTTTAGTTGTTTAATTTCTTGAACCTATCAAAAGTTAAAATGGAGCTGCAAGGAAAAAAACCAGGAAAAAAATATCAAGTGAAATACACACAACAGAGTGAAGGGAAACAACTGGAACTTCAAAAGTGTCAAGAACCCAAATCAAAACCATTAATTAAATCAAGTGTTAGTGTAAGGAAAATTTGAGAAAAGTGACAAACCTTTGTACTAGTTGGTGAATGAATGTGGAAAACTGTATGGTGGAAATCAGTGTAAGCATTAGATCGGGCACCTGTTCCAAGAAGTTTCTCACGTTTCTTACTTCCCAGGAATGCAACATGTTCAATCATATGTGCAATTCCTTGTTCATCATCTTCCTCGTCTATTGATCCTGCATGAACTTCCATGTGTGCCTCAAACCTAACAAATTGAAAATTAGTTTTGTATGAGAGAACAAACAATGAGTAATGACCACAAGTATCACCTTCGAAATTAGAAGCCTCAATTATGGATAATGTCCTCTCTTTCTATATATAACTCACTAGATGGAGAGAGAGAGAGAGAGAAACCTTAGGGTCTTGTATAGATGGGAGTGAAAAGAATGAAAATATATAATTTCAGGCCCCTCTAGATTTAGAGTGCGAAAAAATATATATATGATTTAGCAAATTCCACTACTTGCAAAACAAGAATCTAATATTAAGTAATAAGTTTTAATATCATTTGGTAAGCTTAAGCAAGATTCACTGAGCTAAATTAGTATCAAAACCCTGCAACTACTTTATACTTCAACATGGTCATGAATTCAACATACTTTACCTTAGGCTCCTTGTAATGTTAGCTTTGCTTTGGTGAAATAATGAAGTTAACGTATAGCTATACTAGAAGGTTTTTGGTGGACAGACTAATATATTACACATTTTTAATCCATTAGATTTCCACAAGTACAACACCAGATGCCGATCACATCGAATTTGAAGGAAAGGTTCGGACAATAAATTAATTATCAGCATCATGCATTGCAGGTGAATGAACATATGAGAACTTTCAACAATATGGCCAAGCATACATGGAGCAAACCAATTCCTCAAAAGTATAAGTCTTGGAATTACCTAAGGATTTTGAAACCAATCTTTAATATCAAAAAATGGATGATTGTTTCCTAAATTGATGTTAATGGAAGAGTTATTTTTGTCAAATTTGTATTGAATAGGAACTGAATGTCCCTTCTTCTTGAGTGTCTTGTCTCTTAAATAGACAATAAACCTAGCTACAAATTAGGGCTAAGCATAAGTGTTCTACTAAAACACTACTATCTATAACTTATAATTACTTTCCTAATTAATACATAATTGATTCCCTTGACATCCCCCCTCAAATTGATGCTAGTCGATCAAGAAGCATCAATTTGTCAACTAAATAATAATATAAGTCCGGCTAAGATAGCCCAAAGGAAGTAAGCCCAAAAACAACGGAGAGAGCCGAAGGTGTCACTGCAAACCAGAAATAGAGTAGTAAACACCACTCAGCCACCACAACAACCACCGAAACAGAAAACCCACGAAGTCGATGACCACCGACAGTGCCAACACACCAAAAGAAAATTGTCCTGCCACACAAGGATTAAAAAAAATCGTTGTGTGTCAACAGACCTAGCCACAACCAAGATCACGCCAGAACATAAGAGAACTGACGCTACAATCACACGAGAGCCTTGTTTCTAAAAAATACAGCCCAGAAACCAAGACGATGCCGAGGGGCTGTTCTCCGACCAAGCCACAACCAAGATCACGCCAGAACAAAAGAGAACTGACGCTACAATCACACGAGAGCCTTGTTTCTAAAAAATACAGCCCAGAAACCAAGACGATGCCGAGGGGCTGTTCTCCGACCCAGCCACAACCAAGAATCACGCCATAAGCGTTGAAACAGATGTATTTAGGAAAAATACAGTCAAAGATACCGAGAGCCATGACAGCACGGGGAGGGGGCTGCAGCTGCCAAGGGGGCTGGCTGCTGCAGCCCCTTAAACAAAAAAAATTAGGGTTTCCTTTGTGTTTAGGATTTTGGCTCTGATACCATGTCAAATTTGTATTGAATAGGAACTGAATGTCCCTTCTTCTTGAGTGTCTTGTCTCTTAAATAGACAATAAACCTAGCTACAAATTAGGGCTAAGCATAAGTGTTCTACTAAAACACTACTATCTATAACTTATAATTACTTTCCTAATTAATACATAATTGATTCCCTTGACAATTTTTATATAAAAATAAAGAAGCTTGTTGTTCAATGATTCTGAGGAAGAGCACTGGCTATTTTATTTATTATGAATTTTTATTGTGGTTTATTTTTCCTTCATGTGTTGCGCCAAATCCTCTCACACATTGGTTTATAAGGGCATGTGGTAAATAAAATGTAAAGGAATGTCTAATGACATTTTAAGCTTCTATAAGAAGTGAATAAAAGTTTTTTGAATGAACTATAGATCAAGCATATACTATCATGCAGTCACCATCTTTAAAATAACCATAAGTATTTAGAAATTTTAAAGAGGCATGCCTTGCAAACATGATGAAAAGCATAAGCCAGACAGGAAGGCATGAAATATACCTGTTTGGTGGAACTTTATTTGGTAGAATAAGATAACGGAGTCCATTTTTCAGTTGCCCTCTGTGCAACTTTGGGTGACATGGAAGTTCAGAATGCAAAAACTCAAATAGTCCTGCTCTTTCTAATTCTGAATCTAATAAATCAGAATCTTGTCTCTCAACAATACCATCTGGGCAGGCTATACTTGCGGCATGTGGCTCATTTGGACCCACCGATGTACATGGAACATGAACATGCTTCACCTGGAAATTATGCAGACAACAATCAGCCATCCAGAAGAACATGCATGCATCATGATCGTGAAAAGACTAAATAAGTCAGGTTGCAAGCTTGCAATTATCTGTGAAGGCAGGCAATTAAAATTGGGGTACACTGGAATTCAACAGAATTTGGAACTAACACAATCAGGGACAGCATTCATGCAATTTTCATAAATGATGAAATACTCTCCAACTATTATCATTTTTATTTCCCTGATCACGGTGAATGCACTCTAGTAACAGTAATAGCACCAAGCAAAACCTATGCTCCACTTGAGCAGGCGAAAGCTTATTATTGTTGGCTTAGATCTAATCTAAAGAACAATTACAGTAAGCTCAACCTTGGCATGAACTTCCCAAAACAGATTTGTACAATTCCAAGCCAGCTTATTAAATTACTTGCTTTTCTTCTCTTTTTATAGATAAACCTATTAATTCTTATCATTTAACTAATGCTTTTGACAGATATCATATAAAAGAATAAAGCCACTGAACCAAGTGCTTGATACAAAGTAAGCCTTATTTTCATTTTTTTCCTGAGAACTAATGCAAAATGAACTTAATAGGTATTGTAATTTAAAAAAAATATTGTTTAGGAGTTCATGTCCTTGATGGAGTGAGAGTAATAGGAACTCTATATAAAGCTATTAGCTGTGTAATATTTCAATATGAAGAAGAAGAATTTATGAATACAATTTCCAGCAATTATGCTTCCATGATTGTGCAATGCAATCGCTTTTCGGTGTGATTTCTAAGAATCCTGGTTGTGATGCTTAGGTTTTTTTCTCTTTCTAGGTATGATTCCAAGAGAACCTACGAAGAATGAAGCTAGTAGCCCTTTATATTCATTCTCAATTCGATTCACAGACCATACTTTTGTTTCTCCTTAATACAAGCCCTAAATTTCTAAATCATCCAAGCCTAACCCGCCATAGAACACAAGGAGGACAGAAATCTCAAATGTGCCCTGCATCATAGGAAACAGGATTTCCAAAAAATAATATTTTTATTTGGATTGATAAACATATCTTCTACAACTTTCTGTTTCCAAAAAAAAAATCTAAGAAACTGGAAAGTTCTCAACAAGCAAAGATTTTCAAAGACCTCTTTTTTTAGAGGCAACTAATGTGGGACACAGCGGCATTTTGTTTTCTTTTTCGTGCCACTCTGGGGGGTCTTCAATGTTCTTTATAAATGATACTCAATGAAACTATGAGCTCTAGTTGTCCAAGCAATAAGACGCTTTATTTTCCTAGTTGTGGGTAAGACGCTTTATTTTCCTGGTTGTGGGTGCCTCCTTTTAATATAAACTTCTTCTTTCAATTAGTAGAGAAAAACAAAACATTTTGATACCTCAAAATAGGGAAAATGGTCATCAGCAATCGGAGTGGGAGCAATTTACTTACCGAAGTATTATAAAATGAATGGCCAGACAAATTAAAAGCAGACTTGTCAACAAAGGCTCTTGGTATAGTTGGTATAGATCTTTTGATGCAATAGCGGCTTCTGCGGCGGTTAAGGGAGCAAGACATGCACTTAAATTGTTCTGGAGAAGATGCCTCGGCCACTCTCTCTCCCAGGAACGAACTACATTGTTTCCAAGCATTATTCTTCTTTCTACGATAGCCTGGTCCACCCGTAGCAATCTCGCATGGCCACCTAAAAAAAAGAAAAAAAAAGGCTGTTCTTCAGATAACAAAGCAAACATGTTCATAAGCATAAACTCATCATCAAATACCACGAAATCGTAACAGAGTGTACTCTCAACAGCACAGAACAGTTCAAGTTCCAAGAAGGGGATCGAAATGGTTGATTACCTTTTGGAGGAAATGGAATTCCAAAATTGATGGTGGTTGGAATGGAATCGAAACAAAGGGAAACGGCGAGGCTGAATTAGGTTTATCCGGTTCTTCCTTGAGAAAGTATCATCTTTATGAGGAGTAAGGGATGTACGGGTTTGAGGCACGCTCATCATCAATACAGAGCTTGAGGCAGCTGTAGCTGCCATTGCTAAACCTGTATATGAAATAAAACAGCGATAAAGTTACAGAATTCGCGAGTAAAACAACAGTAAACAAAATTCTGAATCCATAGAAGTTAAAAGCAGAGAGAGATATACCTATCGTGTGGTATGCTTCCCGCTGAAGAGGATTGATTGATTGACAGGTCTTTCTCTCTCCAGCTCCTTTTATCCCTTTTTGGCGTCTCCGATTGAGATTTTTTTCCCCTGGGGTGGGCTGGGTGGTTCTGTGTCTCTCTCTAAGGAATGCTCTGGCTCAGACTCTTTCCTTCTCCTTTCTTTTTTTCTAGGGTATTTCTACTTATTAGAGTTTTTTATTTTATTTTATTTTTGATTATTATTATTATTTGTGGTGAGTGGCTGATTTCCTTTTTCATGCAAAGATTTTAGAGTTAGGAGTTTGGAGTTTAGTTCCCTTTGACGACTTAGCCGCATCTTCTGTCATTTCTGGGAAGTTTTTGTAGATTTTTTTTCCCTCGTGTGGATAAATTACAAATCGGTCACTATGGTGTTAATACATTAATGGCTCAGTCCCTGAGAATTCAGAAATTGAGTCCTTCATCTATCAAATGTTATCCAACTAACTCATGACATCGAAGATAATGGTAGAAACGTTGTCATTTTAAGATAAATAGGTCCTCTTAATTTATAATTTAAAGGCACAAATTTTAAGGCAAGGGTTTGCTCGGTAATGTCCCATACAAAGGGGCGATGAGGAATTTTCTTTAATTTAAGAGCCTAAATGAGAGTTCGGTGATAGTTTGAGGTTAAATATGTTGTTTTTTAGCTTGCTATTGACACGTACTCTAGCATCTCAGCTTAGTAATCCTGAAAAACATTTATTGTTACTCTTTTAACCGTTTTTGAGATCCCTTTCATTTCCATTTGTTTTATGACGAAAGTGTCCCCAGTGCAGTTAATTTTTTTATAAATAATTTATTATTTAATAACGATAGAAGATTTATTATTTAAAAGTATTTTAATTTAAACATAATTAATTTTATTATTAACTTAAACGTTAAGACTTTGATTTTATACCACATGTAAATTTGAATATGTGTTTATTAGTATACATGTAAATATATATTTTTATTTATTATATTTGTGTTAAAAGCATGTTCAATTTGTGGTGAGGATTTTCTCTTAAATTGTAAATTTGAGGTTTTAGAAAAAGTTTGTTAGCTTAACCTAACAAGAAACTTGTTTTGAAAACAAGAAGTTTATGCAATTGATCACCTCCATCGTATATCTATAAAGAAATCCTTGTGAAAGAAGTAAATCAAAGGTTGTCATATAAGTTCCTGGTAATAGCATTAAAGACTTGTTATAGTAAATGAGTTTCATTACACTTAAATAACACAATATATTTTATGTTTTCACACTTTGTTGGCAAAATTTAGATGTAATTTTAAACACATCATTCTTTTCCATATGAACTACTAATCAGACCTACTATATATTAATGGGAAAAGGTAAATATATCCTTTATAACTCATTCGGAATGAAAATTGAAAATTATAATATATATTAAACCAAATTCTATTTTTTAATGGAATGAGTTCTAATGAACTACGAGCCATAAACTCGCGCTCCGCCACAGGGATTAAAAATTTTTTTTGTCTAGTTTTAACACATAATTTTTTATTTTGTATTTCGGTTTTTATTCTTTTATTTTTTAGTTTAGTTTCGATCCCTTGATTTTCTCGGTCCTTCTAAAATAGTTTTAAATTTTTTGTTTGTATCTATAAACCTTTGCTCTTAGTTTAGATTTTTAATTTTTATTGTTATTTGTATTTGTATTAAATGCAACTCGCGTTGAAAAAACATAGTAAGTTTAGCTTTGGTGGTGTAAAATGAGAGTGAAATTCTTTCTTATGCATGTATAATTAAACGTGAAATGCTTGAAACACCACCGCAGGTAACTCTTCTGTTTTGTCTTATTTAAGAGTACAAAAGTTATTTTACTGTGCACTAAAAAAGTAAAATTACCGGGACACCCCCACTGGCAATTCTTGGTTTTTGTCTTATTTGAGGATATTATGATTATTGTACTATGCACAGAAATGAAAAAAATTAGAAATACCTCTAATACCATGACATTATTTTAAACACATTTTACATAATAAAATAAATATATAAAAAGCTAATATATATTTTTAGAAGTTCTACGACGCCGCACGCGCTATCCGAAATGTGCATGAGCTCTGAAATTGACGTCACTCCCGAAGACACGCCTACAATACCACAACAAAAAATATAATGAAAAATTGGCAAATTACCAATACACCCCTATAGTCAACTCTTGGATTTTATCTTATAGGGGGGCATATGTACTTATACAACTCGTGGTGCGCATCAGCTGACCTGGACACCCCGATTATAAAAAAAGGTTCGAGGATTAGTCATGATGCACTTAATCTAACCCAGAGACCCCGTTATAAAACAATATATAAGTGAAAAAAAAACAAAAAAAAAAGAGCTTAAGTTGGCCCGGAGACACCGGTTATAAAAAAAAATAGAAGTGAAAAAAAAAAGTATAAGCATGAAAGCATTGTAGCAATCTATATTGTTTTTTTTTTTAAATTAGTCGTGATGCACTTAAGCAGGACCAGAGACCCCCGGTCATAAGAAAATATATAGGTGAACAAAAAAAAGTATAAGGAAAAAAATAATAAATTGGTCCTAGAATTAGTTGCGGTGCGCTCAAGCTGACTTGGACACCCCGATTATCAAAAAACAAATTTGGTTCGGGGAGTAGTGGTGATGCGCTTAGGCTTGCTTAGAGATCTTGGTTAAAAAAAATGTATAAGTGAAAGGAAAAAAAAATATAAGTGTGAAAGCACTGTAGCAATGCATATTGTTTTTTCAAAAAATTCGGTCCAGGAATTAGTCACAGTGTTCTTAAACTGGCCCAAAGCCCTCGGTTATAAAAAAAATGTATAAGTGAACAAAACAGAAGTATAAGAAAAAAATGTACCAGCAAGAAAGCACTTTAGAAAAAAAAAACTAGAGATTGTCGTGGTGTGTATAAATTGGCCTGGACACTCTAGTTATAAAAAAAAAAATGGATCTTGGGGATTAATTGTGGTGCGTTTAAGCCAGCTCGGACACCCCGATTATAAGAAAACAAAAAACAAAAAAAATATATAAGTGGAAAAAGAAAAAAAATATATAAAAAAGTATAACAGGCAAAAAAAATGTTTCGGGGAAAAAATAAAAAAAAATAAGAAAAAAATGAAAAAAAAAACATAATAAGAAAAAAAAGCAAAAAAAGAAGAAGCAAAAAACGAGGGGAAAAGCACTGTAGTGGGAAAAGCACTATTGCAATCAATAATGTTATGTGCAGGGAGTTATAGTGCTTTCCCCACACCATTTACAATCCATATTGTATTAAAAACAAAATCGGTCCAGGAATTAGTCATGGTGTGCTTGAGCTGACCCGGAGACCCCAGTTATCAAAAAACATTTTGGTTCAGAGATAAAGAAAAAATGTATAAGTTAACAAAAAAAAGTATAAGGAATTTTTTTCTTAAAAAAATAATAAATTGGTATGAGAATTAGTTGTGGTGCGCGCAAACTGGCCTGGACACCCTTGTTATCAAAAAACAATTTGGTTATAAAATAAGCTTAAGCTGACTCAGAGACTATGGTTATAAAAAAATATAAGTTAAAGAAAAAAAAAATATAAGCGTAAAAATAATGTACCAATCCATATTGTTTTAAAAATAAATTCAATCCAGGAATTAGTCATGGTGTATTTAAGTTGGCCCGTAGACCTTGGTTATAAAAAAATATATAAGTGAACAAAATAAAAATATAAGAAAAAAAAGAAAAATATGTACTAGCAGGAAAGCTCTTTAGCAAAGTGGGTTCGGGGATTAGTCGTGGTACGCATAAGCTGATTTGGACACTCTGATTATCAAAAAAAATTAGATCTGGAGATTAATTGTGGCGCGCTTAAGCTAACCTGGATATCCATATCATAAAAAACAAAAAAAATATAAGTGGAAAAAAAAATTAAAAAGTATAACCAACAAAAAAAATATTTCAAATTAGAAAAAAGAAAAAGAAAAAGAAAACGTAATTACAAAAAAAAAAACAAAAAAAAGCAAAAAAAAAATCAAAAAAAAGAAGAAGAAGGGGAAATCACTGTTGCAATCCAAGTAAAATGTGTGGAGAGCAACATGGATTTCCCCACATGATTTGGCTTATTGTTAATTTGTTATGACAAATTGGATATGATATTATACCATAGAAAAGTTAGATTATAATAGTTTATACATTTGTATTTTCTATCTCTATTTAAATAAATATGAATATATGAATCTATGATTTATTTTTTAGCTAGTTTATATCTTAATCTAAATTAAACTTTTAGAACAGCATTTATAGTGGCCTAATATATTCTCTGTTTTTTTTAAAAAAAACAATAAATTCTTTTAAATATTGAATCTGTAATCAATAAGATTGACATTGTGTTCAGAAAAAAGAATCAAGTTACTGGGCCACCATGTGGACCGTGCAAATAGTGACAATAGGCTAGTCATATATGCCTAGGATCCCCACCCCCTTCAACGCTCTGGATCCAAAAAAATTCAAAAATCACCCTCTCCCTCTCTCAAGAAACTAGAAAAAAAGAAATTCGAACTCCCCCGCTAACGGCTACACTCCCTCTCCCTCTACAGTCTACACTGCCTCTCCTTTCTCGTCTCTCTTCCTCTTCTCTCGCTGCTCTGCCCAAACCTACTCTCTCTCTCTCTCTCTATAACTAATAACCGGAAGTGACTAACTCTCTTTCTCTCTCCCTAGAAATTTAGTGATGAAGCACTTCATGCTACCCAGGAACACGATCTTGAGAGAAGCAGCAGCAGCACACAATGAGCAGTCACAAAACCCTAGCTCTCACAAGACGAAACCCTCGCAATCGCCTTCACGGAGGGTCAAATCGTCAAAAGAGAACGCTCCGCCTCCGGATCCGAACTCCATTATGGCCGATCTAAAGCCTTCGCCGTCTACTGCATCCGCCAAGTTGAAGAGTCCCTTGCCTCCGCGGCCTCCGTCTTCAAATCCTCTCAAGCGCAAGCTCAGTATCGAGACTTTTCCGGAGAATTCGGTCTCCGATTCTGGCGTCAAGGTAATTTATTATTATTTGTTGTTACTAAATTTATAATACCGCTTAGGTTTTCGCTTTTTGGTTTGGTTGCCGAGAAAATTTTGGTTTCAATTGAATTAATTGCTATTTTTAGATTTTATACATATATCTATTTGGAAACTGAAACTGAATAGATTTTTTTTTCTTATCTTGATGTTAATTTTATTCAATTCTTATTTTTATAAACCGTAGTTTACTTGATTCCACTAAACTGAAACTGAATAGATTTTAGCTCTCTATTCTGGATTGTGTTCTTAAGGTATCTATGGTTATAAATATGAGTGTTTTATTGTTAAAAAAATGTTTTAAGTTTGATTTCACTTATTTTCAAAATTTTGGCTTATGAGCGGGCTTCAATTCGCTTCCAAATTGTATGGTGGAACGGATTGGACTGGAATCTCTGTACTATGATCTGTTACTAGCCAATGGAAGAGTAAGAATATTTGCATTATGATCACCACACTTTATTCTTTTCATTTTCTCGGGTTACGTGTTGATTTTTAGATTCAAACAGTTTCGGCAACTTAGTGTTACAATATTAAAAATGTCTCAGGTAGTGGTACGAATGCGGCCTTTAAAAAAGGAAGAGGAGGAAGGAGAGACAATAGTTCAGAAAATATCTGATAATTCTTTGTCAGTCAATGGACAGACCTTCACTTTTGACTCAGTGGCAGATACGGGGGCAACCCAGGCATGATCTCTACCCATGTGTTCCTTCATGGTGTACTAATTGATGATAACTAATTGAAAACTCATTTAAGTTTTCTTGGATCTTGTTTTCCACAGCTAGACATGTTCCAACTTGTAGGAGCCCCTCTTGTGGAGAATTGTCTTGCTGGGTTTAACAGTTCTGTATTCGCCTATGGACAGGTAACTTCCCAATTAGTACAGTTAGTTCCTGCCTTTTCTTTTATATTACATGAGATAATGTTCCCAGCTCTTCTTTCTACTCTTGAAATTATATTGTTCAGACCGGGAGTGGAAAGACATACACGATGTGGGGCCCAACCAATGTTTTATCGGATGAAATTTTTTTGTGTGATCAACAAGGTTTGACCCCCAGAGTCTTTCAGCGACTCTTCGACCGTATAAATGAGGTCAAGACTTATTCTTTTCATTTTGAAAGCTGATTGAAGATTGTCTTATGTTGAAGATTATCAATGTCAGTGCTTTATTTTCCTTTGCAGGAGCAAATTAAACACACTGACAAACAACTTAAGTATCAGTGTCGCTGTTCTTTTCTTGAGGTGAAGTAATTCAAAATGCTTATTTTGGTACACTTAGCTCATTTAGCCTTGTATTTTACACCAGTTGATTATTCAACTATTTTTTGCAGATCTATAATGAACAAATAACAGATTTGCTGGATCCAAGTCAAAGAAACCTTCAGGTAAACAGGAAAATTTTGCATCTTAATCTACCCTTAATAAATAAAAAATGATTTTCTCAGATTGTCAGTCTCGATTCTTTTCCAGATAAGAGAAGACATGCAAACTGGTGTTTATGTTGACAATCTCAGAGAGGAGTGTGTATTTACAATGAAAGATGTGACTCAGCTCCTGATAAAGGTTTGATTTCAATTTCCTTCTGCTATGAAGAAATACTAGTGTTTGTGAAGTAAAATATTAAGCATGTTGTTTAGACTACTTCACATGGTGTACTGAGATAAACATGCTGTTATAAGCTGCTCTTACACAAATTAATACGAAGTTCAAAAATATTGATTGTGGCATAATAGTTCTATGAGACAAGTTTTAAGGTTCCCATGGAAAAAAATGTTGAGGTTGACATTATTTAATACTGTAGCAAAATGAAGATTTGTTGTTAGTTTAGACTGTAAAGGTTGGGAGTCTTTCCGCTGATATTTTTTCCACAATTTTTGCTCTCTTTAGAGAGTTTCTTGACTAGCAAGGATCTCTTGTGAATTTCTTTGATCTCCTCACTGGAAAGAGATGTAAACATGGCTAGAGGAAGAACAACTTGTATCCCCTTCGTTCTAGAGCATAAATAAGGAAGGGAATGATTCAATCACAGACCTTGGTGGTTTTAATGTCCCAGACCTGGTTCAATTTTCAACTCTTTCTAAAAGGATGAAAATCATCTTCACTTCTAATTACATCCTAGAGTGAAAACAAAAAAGGAAAAATGGCTGAAATCCATAGATTATATCAAGTAATTTCAAAATCTTAAGTGCATGGAGCTTTAGAAGTTTTGGAATGTCGTTGCATTTTTACTGCCATCTTATTCTGGGAAGTCTGTGTTTGAGAAGAAAGAATTAACCAGGAAGTAATGAATTTGGAAATTTTGTTGACTTCCAGTAAAAAAAATGTTTTATTAAGAAATGAATGTGGGTTTTGCTTTATCATTCTTAAAAGTATTTGGAGATATATTGTTGATGGAGTTGCTCTTATGGTGAACATGTAAGACTAGTTGTCATTATCTACTATATTAATTTTTTGTTTTTGATCCCCTGAAGACATGCACAGATACACGACTGCAGTCTCTGGTTGTTATTTACCTTCATCACTGCTTACAGTCTTATATTAAAGGAGGAATTGCCTCATGTTCTTGCTGAGCTTCTTTTCATTTTAAACTTTTTCGTAGTTTGGAATTTTATTCTTCAAAATGAGGTCGAGCATTATGTTTATGGCTGCTAAATAAATTCTTCAGGGACTGTCCAACAGGAGGACTGGTGCAACCAGTATAAATACTGAGAGTTCCCGTTCACATAGTGTTTTCACTTGTGTTGTTGAGTCCCGGTGCAAGGTAAGACTTTCACTACTCGTATATGCACCAATACTATTTATTCTTTATCCAATCGAATGAAGTATGTTGTCAGATTTTTATTCCTTTTATTGGTTTTTCCCTTTCTAGTAAAAGGTATGTTGTCAGATTTTTATTCCTTTTATTGGTTTTTCCCTTTCTAGTAAAAGGTTCTGAATTTATTGGTGTGATTCAAACTCTATTTTCCTCCAAAATATATTTGCTAAGCAAGCTGGTATATTGTGAAGTTGTAAATATTTGATTCATGAAAATGCTTCTTCTTTGTTGATTTTGTCTTGCATTTTCTGCTGGAGGGATTCTAAACTAAATTACTATCTTGTAGAGCGTGGCAGGTGGAATGAGCAGCTTGAAAACAAGTAGAATAAATCTTGTTGATCTTGCTGGATCAGAGAGACAGAAGTTAACTGGAGCTGCCGGGGAACGGTTGAAGGAAGCAGGGAATATTAACCGATCTCTCTCACAGCTTGGGTATGGTCATATCTTATCTACTGCTTTTTTTGTGATGAGTTTCAAGTTGCTGTAAAATCAGTTGCACCTCAAGAAAATAATATTGCTGTCAAACAACAGATCTTCTCTGTTTAGTTTTTCATGTTTGATACTACAACATTTACAATATCGAGTTTCCGAGAACAGCAAAACATACAATAATCTGGAACTTGTTTGAGCTTTTAGTTTAGTGCCACAATTGTGACTCTTAAAGATATTAGCATAAACTGCCTTTGAACAGTTGTTTGAAGTTAATTCACCTACAAATGAAATATAAAAACTCTATTTGCTACTCATGGCTCTTGTTATGCTACTATGCGAAACAGATAATAGATCAGATGGGAAAGTTTATACACACACATGAAAAAGGTTTTGGCTCATGATAAAGAACAAGCTCAATAAAGGAACTGAGATCTTATTGTTATGTTCAAACTTTCAAAGAATACACTCATCAATGCAAGGACAAGCTGATTGCAATGCCCACACTCTAAATTGTGGATCATCCAAATTAAATTATTATGATTTTTTCTATAAATAAAAAAGAACCCGGTCAAATCTATGCGAGGACCAAGTAGATCACTAAAAGAAAGGATATCCCATTTGATTTGGTTTGAAGTCTGTCCTGCTCAGTTTTATGATTCTTAGAAACTCTGTAATTTTGATAATCTATTTGTAGCAAGTCCATAACTAAACTGCTGGTTTTTAGATAAACAATCAATTTGACAGTGTGAAAAATGCCATCTGAATTGGAGTGACAATAGTGAGCATTGACAGTCTTCTCTATAATTGTACACCTGTTTTTTTAGAAATAATGTTAATGAATTTTTTCTCTGTCTAAAGCTCTTCCTGGATTTTCTTTGTTGGTAAAAAAAAAAGTGCACTGGAGAAACAAGACATGAGTTTGTAGGGTGTTTAAAAGAATTGTGTAGGATGGTTTGGCGGTAAAAATTAAGAGCAAAATGCAGTATACATATCAGAATCATCGAACACATATCAGTAGGGAAAGCAATGAAATGATAATCTACTTGGCTGTTTATGGGATTTCAGCTAAATGATAAATTCCTGATTGCCTTTTGTTCTGTCAATATGTTCTATGATGCGTTTTCAATGGTCATCAGAAAACGAGTTTGAGCTTCTTTAAAGATGCAATTTCTAATGAACATGCTCACCTAACCATGCATCAAGAGAGATCTAATTGTGACCGATTATTGTATTTGCAGGAACTTGATAAACATTCTTGCTGAGGTTTCTCAGACAGGAAAGCAAAGACATATACCTTACCGAGATTCCAGGTTGACGTTCTTATTGCAGGAATCACTTGGTGGAAATGCCAAACTAGTTATGGTGTGTGCTATTTCTCCAGCACAAAGGTAAACAATGCAGACACTCTGCTGTCTTGAAGCATCCTCTTCCTTCTTCTTTCTCTCTCATAATGGAAGTTCTTGTGAATCAAGCAGTTGTAAGAGTGAGACTTTTAGCACCCTGCGATTTGCACAGAGGGCTAAGGCTGTCAAGAACAAGGCTGTCGTTAATGAGGAGATGGAGGGTGATGTGAATCACTTGCGAGAAGTCATACGGCAGCTAAGGGTAGACTCTTATTTTCAATTTTTTTTTTTGTCTCATCAATAGTTGCACACTCATGACTCCGGATGAATGCAACAGGATGAATTGCACCGAGTGAAAGCAAATAGCAACAATCCAACAGGTTGGGATCCCCGTAAAAGTTTGAATATATTGAAAAGCCTTATCCATCCACTTCCTCGATTACCTGAAGTAGATGAAGATGGTGATGAGATGATGGAAATTGACGAGGAAGTTGTTGAAAAGCTCTGCATTCAAGTAGGTCTGGGACCAGCAGGCGCAACATATCAGAATTATGTTGATGAAGGCAGATCTATCATAGACCAAGGTACTGAGGATACAGATGTCGACATGGAAGAAACAATACCTGAACAAGCTGAAAAACTTGAAATTCTGATTTCAGGTTGTGCTGAACCTGCTAGAAACAACACGTCAGGTTTTTCCAACATACACTAATATTTGTCATGATTTGGATTTACATGAACAATCTTACAGATACTAGAAAGTCCAGTCGATTTACTTGTTGACACACACGATGCAGAATCCTGCAAGGAGCCAGCTGACGAGAAAAGGACTCTTAGTTCCTCCATCAGTAAATTGATAACAGAAGAATCACCAGACAAAATGGAGTTCAGGTCCTACCGCACTTCTTCTGGTTCCCAAAGTGGAATTTCCATTAGCATCTCCTCCACTGGCGAACCAAATGGTTCTCAAAAAGAGACAGGGAATTGTGTGTCTCCTTCTAGCCTCAGTATAGTTCCTTCTGAAATGTCCCCTGTTCTTAAATCTCCAACTCCAAGTGTTTCGCCTAGACCCAACATCAGCAGGAAAAGTTTGCGGACTTCATCAATGTTAACTGCTTCCCAGAAAGATGCCATGGACGAGAGCAAGTCAGGACCAGAGAACTTACGTATACCTTTTGCAAAATCCGAATCTTCAACTGCTCTAATTCCTCAAACCAATAAGAGTTTCCTTGCACCAACTGAACATCTAGCGGCTAGCCTTCATCGTGGCTTGGAAATTATTGATAGTCATCGCAAGAGTTCTATATTGAGGCGGTCATCCTTCAGATTTTCCTATAAGCCTGAAGAATCTAAGCCGATTCTGCTTGTTGACAAAGTTGATGTGGGTGTGCAAACTTTCCCTCAAGATTATGAGATATCAGAAACAGAAACAGCATTGTTGTGTGTGAATTGCAAAACACAACTAGAGGTGAAAGATGCAGATGACAGCACAAATCTGCAGTTAGTACCTGTTGATGGCTCAGAATCTAATGATATACACAAAACGCAAGTTCCCAAGGTACATTTGATGGCTTCATCTTGATGTCTTGGTTTTAATGATCATGCTTCCTTAGTTTTGTGAACTGACTGCGTAACATTTTATTGTTTCTTCAACAAACAGGCAGTGGAGAAGGTTTTGGCAGGAGCAATCAGGAGAGAAATGGCCCTGGAAGAGTTTTGTGCCAAACAAGCTTTTGAGATAACGCAGCTCAACCGTCTGGTAGGTAGTGACTTTGGACAACAGCAATGTTGTCGTTATTTTCTTGAACAGCTTAAATGATTTTTTGTCCATTGTTTACAGGTTCAACAATACAAGCACGAGAGAGAGTGCAATGCCATAATAGGGCAGACAAGGGAAGATAAAATTCTTCGGCTTGAGAGCCTTATGGACGGTGTTTTACCTTCTAAGGATTTCATGGATGAAGAGTTAGCAGCACTCATACATGAGCACGAGGTATGACTTTTTTTCTCAGATTTTAATTTATACTCCTTAGTTTTTAGATATATAAAAAATTTTATTTACAGCTTTTGAAAGAGAAATACGAAAACCATCCTGAAGTTGCAAGGACAAATATTGAACTGAAAAGAGTTCAGGATGAGCTAGAACATTATCGAAATTTCTATGATTTGGGTGAAAGGGAAATCTTGTTGGAAGAGATTCAAGATTTAAGAAGCCAACTACAGTACTATACAGACTCTTCTTCCCCATCTGTTCGAAAAGGAAATTCAGTTTTGAAATTGACCTATCCATGTGAGTCAAGTTTGGCTCCCCTTCTTAATACAATCCAGGAATCAACTGAAGAGAGTCCTGATGAGAAACTTGAACTGGAGAGAACGCAATGGATGGAGGCTGAGAGCAAGTGGATTTCTCTGGCTGAAGAATTGAGAACTGAACTTGATGCTAGCAGAGCACTAACTGAGAAATTGAAGCAGGAATTAGATACAGAGAAGAAGTGTGCAGAAGAGCTGAATGAAGCAATGCAAATGGCCATGGAGGGACATGCACGAATGCTTGAACAGTATGCAGATCTCGAGGAAAAACATATTCAATTACTTGCGAGGCACAGGCAGATTCATGAAGGAATAGATGATGTCAAGAAAGCAGCTTCTAAAGCTGGAGTTAGGGGTGCCGAATCCAAGTTCATAAATGCACTTGCCGCTGAAATTTCAGCATTGAAAGCTGAAAGAGAAAAGGAGAGGCGATATTTTATAGATGAAAGCAGGGGACTTCAGTCTCAACTAAGGGATACTGCTGAAGCTGTACAAGCTGCAGGTGAATTGCTTGTGAGGTTGAAAGAAGCAGAAGAAGCTGCTGCTGCTGCTGAGGTCAGTGCCAAATCAGTCCCACATTTTGATACTAGTATTATTTGTTAAGATCATTTTTCAATTAATTCCCTGGGCGATACATCTTCTAGTCTGAAAGTCTCGCTTCACGTGCTTACAGAAACAAGTAAAGGAAGGTCTAGAAGATGACACAAATTATCACCTTTTCTGGGTTTATTGTGTCTGACTGACATAGTCATGTCATTCCAATTACGTTTTTTTTGGCTAAATGGTAAAAAATCAAATTGTTTTTTTTTATCCACCTTGATATTCCACGCTGATAAAAGGAACTTTCACACTCATTATGCCTTTAACACCATAAGTGATGCACATGAACCTATTGATTACCAAAGGATCACTTTTAACTGATGATTGTGCTCTAGCTCTAAACGAACTAATTAGGGTCAGCAGTCAGCTACATTTGCTCTTCATTTTTTGCCTACTCAAGCTGCTAATTGCTCCTTTTACTTCGTTGCTTTGTGCAATTTTTTCCCCAGTGTATTCATTACTTGATCTAGGTTTTCTTTTCGAGCATGAATGCCAAACTCGTATCCTTGTCTCTTCAACATTTTGAATTATTGTATAATTTTGAATTCGTGAAATCTTATTTAGACCCCTGCAAATTCAACAATATTTTCAAAACCACCGCCTATTCTTCAAACTTGTATATTTTGATCAATGCTGCTCAGTACTATGAACACGTTATAGAAAAAAGGCCGAATTATGTCCCTTATCTTGTGCTATAGTTTGCATGTACCAATCAGAACCTTCATTTTTTCCAGAATCCAGTTTATACCTTAAATTATGAACTTCGTATTCAACTTGAATTTTTTTGGCAGAGGCGAGCTATGGAAGCAGAGCAAGAAGCAGTAAAGGCAAATAAACAGATTAACAAGTTGAAAAGAAAACATGAAAACGAGATCAGTTCTCTAAAGGAGGTGGTGGCAGAGTCTCGTTTGCTCAAAGAAGGAATACTACCTACTGACAATGACTGTAATATGCCCAAGTATGATGCAGGTGAGCCTCTTAGCGAAGGCGGTCAGCAATGGAGAGAACATGAAAACGAGATCAGTTCTCTAAAGGAGCCAGTGGCAGAGTCTCGTTTGCCCAAAGAAGGAATACGACCCACTGACAATGATTGTAATATGCCCAAGTATGATGCAGGTGAGCCTCCTCTTAGCGAAGGCGATCAGCAATGGAGAGAAGAGTTTGAGCCATTTTATACTTCCAAAGATGGTGAATTGTCAAAACTTGCAGAACCCTCATCGTGGTTTTCTGGTTATGATCGATGCAACATATAAAAAGTGTACGTATTACTAACTGTTATTTGATATATGGCCAAACCTGTGCTGCTATTTTTTGCAATTCATATCGGTGATGCGAGTTCTCCCCATTTGTGAGGGCCAACCTCTCGGCTCTCTTGTTGGGCCCTGTATTCCATTCAGATTATTCTTGCAGTTCATAAGAGTTGAATGAATATATTCTTTTATTCACACCTACATGCATTTCTTATCCATACATAGGCACATAATATATACAACAAGGATCCTAGGACTCGTTTTAGCGCCTCGAAACTTTTAAATGCCTTCTAGAACAGGCTAGTTTTGGTGCACCCGTAATGATGACTTAGGCTTTGCCCCCCATGTCCCGTCAAATACAGACCGTTGTCACAGCGTAAGACTCGCATGGACACACGCCGTGCTAAATGCTCAAGGAAGGGGAGGCAGTTGTTTTGTATTCAAATGGGAGTTTCGGATGTTTTGGTGTAATGGATATGGCGGGACCCCTGCTGGCTGCAGGGGCAATAGAGCTATACAAAGATTTGAAGAAAACTATAATGATGTAGTCATCCTTTTAGATCTCATTTATTTCTTTGGTTTGGATGTCAAGAGGATAGGAGGCAATCTTCAACTAGATCAGAGTAGTGTATGTCCATGGTCGCTTTAGGTATACGAAAGGCAGAAGCAGATTAATACTTTCAAACTTAGGCCGCATTCATAGTATTGGAGGGAGGAGTCTATCATATCATGGTGGAGACCATGAAACAAGAAGCTTGTGGCCTTGTCTTCTCTGACACGAGTCTATCCATAGTTGTGGGCCATTTCTAAAACCACAAGGGATGAAATACGCACATCTGGATTCCATTTTTTGTTACCAGATTAGAAAATTGCCTAACCATTCATCACCATAGTTGTGGGCCATTTCTAAAACCACAAGGGATGAAATACGCACATCTGGATTCCATTTTTTGTTACCAGATTAGAAATTTGCCTAACCATTCATTACAATCTGAAGGTAAAAGAGAATTTTTTGTTTAGAAAACAAACTTCTACGTATCTATTTACTATTTATTTTGTAATTGCTTCGGAGAACGAACTTCAGTTTGAGACCTCTATAGGTTTGTCAAATTGACTTTGAAAAGCTGAATCATGTTCTAGGCTGGTTTTAACCTTTTAGGTTCGCATAAAGTAGTTTGGAAGATTGGGGTGCCCCTCAACAGTTGTACTGGGGCGGGTTGTGGTTATGTTTGGTGAAACAAAATGATAGCTTCTGTTTTCCACCACCTCCTCCATCAAAGGTAATACCTACCCGAGTTATAGCCAAGTGCTTGTTTAGATTAAAGAAAGAGACATAAAGCGAAAGGAAGACGTTCTGGATGAAAAAACTACGAGAGACAGATTGACAGCCTGGTAATTGGACCCCCTCTGATGATCATTAATAATAACCCCACAAAAACAAACACATCCCATCAATCTCTCCTGATCACAGAGTCTTCCCCCGATTTACTTTTTTTTTTTCTACAAGAAGTGGGATGCTTGTAAGGGTTATAAATCCACAAATTCTGCCTCATATCATGTCAATCGTTTAGTCGAAGAAAATAATCTTCTTTTTGTAAGAAAAAAACTCCATGCATAATGTTCCGTGAAAGCATCACAGGGTTTACTTGTGAAAGCTCAATCTTAGGTCTTTCAGGTGCTGTAAAGAATTGATACTCTATGCACTAGTGATGTGTTATCTAGTTGAAGAAAAAGGGTAAAGTGATTTTGAGTGACTAGATTTTTATGACTTTCACAGTTAAGTGTTTGATTTTCAATTTATTCAAATAGTTGCTTGACCTTTTATTTTACATATAATACAGTGTCCAAGTATAGTTAATTACTATTTAAGTGACAATTTTTAATTACGTCAGCCCTAAATATTATTTTAATTGTCGGTGTTCATGCAAGTACGTAATGGGCACACTGATATTTCGCTGCAAGAAAAAATAAAAAATACCAACAAAATACTATGTGGGTGTACAGAGAAGATTTTGTTGGCATTGAAAAATGCCGATGGAATTGTTGATGGAGAGCCATCATCGAAAGTATCTCATTGGGTTTTCCATTTCATCGGTGAGTTTCAAGAATATATCATTGCTGTCAATTTCACCATTCATTCTATCGACAGAATTTAACAATGTCAAGCCAAAAGGCTATTGAACAAAAAAACAAACATGAGAGGGGAGAGGAGGAGAGGTGGTCTAGATGCCAAATTTGTGATCGGGGGGGGGGGGGGGGGGGGGGGGGGGCTATTGATGATGTGTTTTGTAATATGAGAAAGAAGAAGAAACGGGACTGCTAGATTTTAACTCATTTTAAAATCACCCATGAAGCTTTTGTCGGCAATGCCGATGAAATCAGAGATAATTTATTTGCATCGCCTTTCCCGTCAAAAAAATATTAACATAAATTTTTCTTTTTTCCCTGCAGGAAAGGGTCGTTTTCTGCGAGCGGGTAGTGAAAAAGAGGGGGTCTGGGGTAACATCAAAATCTTTTTACTACATGATTTGATGTTTTTTTTTAATAAGATGAATGTTAGAGTTTATATATATCTCAAATAATTTTATAAATTATTAATTTTATTAAAATTGAAAAGGAATTTGAAGTGGGGCGTCAACTGATTTATAGGCCATCACATCATCTGGTAAGGGATCTTTCAATCTCCAGCACTAATCATTTGAAATTTGTTGCCAAAAGGATTATAAGTAGATGATTTGACTTGAAGAAATGGGGAAAATATTGCTTTCAAGCGCACTAGTTGGCATCAATGTGGTTAAGATGTCCTCCCTTGGACATCACTTTCCATCCGATGCCGAAAATTCAGGCAGATATCAATTACTTTCTTGGCACCATTTATTTCTACAATCTTTCTTGTTGATCGCTGCTCCTATCTTTTATTTGACCAAAATAGATATCCTGGCTAACACAATTCTCCCTCTTGTTGCTTTTCCATCCTAACCCTAATCATTCTGTGTTCTGGTGGTTTTTCCAGCATTCTCTCCAGTAAGATTGAGTAACAAGGAAGGTATCCATCGTTGTTAAAGTTACAAGACCCTGCTCTGGAATTGATAATAGAGTCCAGGATATGAGCCGTGGATCGAATTGACCCCAGCTTTGAATCTTTTCTCTAGAAAAAACCCATAAAATAATGTTATTTTATAATGTTATTTTTTATAATAATAATAATAATAATAATAATAATAATAATAATAATTGGGTTTGCTTGCTCGAGAGAAATGAGTCACCACACACACGTTAACATGTTATGCTAGGTTTTATAGCACTTAAATATTTAAAATTAGGTAATAATCTGAGAGCTGTACTCATTTTCCAACGCGATTGTTTTTTAAAATATTTTTAGTTCAGTAATTTATTAAAATAATATTTTTTTATTTTTTAAAAATTATTTATGACATAAATAAATAAAAATGATTTAAAAACACATAATATTTTTAATTTGAAATGAAAAATAAAAATAACATTTTTGAAATGCAGTGACAATCAAGACTAAATGATATATTCACATAATTACAAAACAAGTTTCCTACTGTGGTTTCCGGCGAACAGAGGTGAAAGAAAATCAAATGGTGTATTTTGAAATATGTTCATAAGAAATTCAGAATATATATATACACACACACACACACACACAAGTATGATAACACTACAAACCCAGCAGATGGTGGGAATGACAGCACAGAGCAAACTTATTGAGAGCTGAGGGTGGGGCAGCAGAGAGCAGCCATGCTTGTAAGCTCTAGAAAATCTCATTAAATGAACACAAACAAAACGGAGCCATGGCAGACGACAATTAAATGAATGTTTTAAAAGCATTGCCTTCATCAACTATCTTAGTCTCTACTCAAACCAGTCGAGATCATATTTGCCAGAAGAAAAAAAAGATGACAGTGCAGATTGCTTTTTGTTGCTGTATGGGTATTTGATTTTGCTGACATCTGCACCCCATTACTTTATTTTTCCAGCTATCCATATAAACATTCCCTCTTCCAATTATATACACACGTATAATTTCAACTCAATCAAACCAATTATCCGGCATACACAAATCACAAAACCAAAAAAGAACTCATCAACCGAACACAGCACCCAAACAGCATACTCAAACCAATGTATAACCTAGCAAACCCAAACAAATGCATAACTCAATCACACGACCAACAAACCAAACAAAAACACATCAATCAAACCTGCAACCCACACAAAACAGTGGCCAGAACTATACCTCCGATGCACCAGCCAAACCAGCCAAGTCAGGCGAGAAAACCACCACGCCGACACTAGATTGAGCCGACAACAGGGCAGAACCTCCAGTCTCATGCCTCAGCCCAAACTGGTCTCAGCAAAAACTAACCCCTCGTCCCTCAATTGCTCGAAAAAACAAACCCAATACATGCACATGGTTTAAAAACATGTTAAGAAACCAAAAATACCTCCGGCCAACAACACACAGCTCCGGGGTCATTAAGTGTAATATCGTTTGCGCATTGTTGAAATTCACAGTAAATCACTTAACATGCTACAGTGAACTACGCAATAAAACACCCACACATTTAATATTTTAGTTTATATATATATATATATATATATATATATATATATATATTAACTATTAAGTTGATGAGATTGTAAAGCTCTCTGGCTCTTCATTCCTCAGCCAGGTCAGAACTTCACTCCTGCCAGCCTGGGCTTTTGATGCTCCCATGCCAACCTGTGCTTTTGATGCTCCCATTTAATAAATTTGGAATATTGACAACCATCATCCCTTTTCACACTTCTCTTACACTTATTTGGCTCATTTGACAATGTCATGATTCGAGGTTGTAACGGTCTTTTGCACTAATTATAATTTTTAAAATATCTAAGTTAATTAATACATATTATAGTTTTACATAAATTTCATAATAGAATTTACAAGGTTTTTTTTTTTTTGGATTTCTTAGCTAAATTCCAACTCTTATGTTCCAGTTTTATTTTATTCTTTATGTGAATAGTTTTTTTTTAAAAATATATCTTTTATTACTTAGTTTGTTGAAAATTAAATTTTATAATTTATTATGTGTTTTTTTATGGTTATCGTAGGCTTACAACTCATGTGATAGTTTGAGAAATTAACTCAATTTATTTAATTTTTCTTAAGATTTTTTAATTGGGTTTTTTAAAATTTAACATCTTTAATATCTAATTGATTATGAAGCAAACTTTCTCATTTGTTTTAACTTTTTTTCCACAAAGCTGTTCAAGACTCATGATTCAGATAATGAGTTTTACAAGTTAATTCAGGTAAAATTATATAATTTTATGTTTGAAATATACACTCCATACTCTCAAGTTATTTTTTTTTATTTCAATTGAAGTGTGTGTGTGTATATATATATATATATATATATATATATATATATATATATATATATATATATATATATAACCCCATTAATTAGTGGCCATTTGTTTATTTATATATATATAAAAATAAATAAAAGGAGATAAAGAGAGGGAAAAGATCCAAACTTTCCGTCAATTTGGAGCACAGTGAATTCCGAAATGACATTGGATTCCAGCTAAAGAAAGAAAAGAAAAAAAACTCTTAATCGTCTAATGGACTTAAGAAGCCATTTGTCCCCACTTAACAGCTGGTTACAAGTAAGAATCTATTTCCCCTTAATTCCCGCGATTTCCCGTTACATAATATCGTCTCATTACATGACCTGGACCCCACTCCCCGTCTCTCTTTTTCTCTCCGGCTACAATTTCAAAGCCGGTGTCTTTATCGTTAAACTGTTTTAAGCTTTTGTTTGGTTGCTCGGAAAGTTGAGAGAAATAAGTTTTCACAATGCTTGGTTTATCCTCCAACTCCCTCTTATTTTATTTAATTATGGATCAGCCCCTTTATCTTAACAAATCGAATTGCTTTGTCCCCTTTAGAGTTTGAAATAATTAGACGCTCATCTTTGTCCAGTGTTAATCATCCTATTTTCTGAGAAATAAATTGAAAAGGAGAGATCTTGACTAAATGACTGGTTTGTCATCAAGTTTAGAAATACAGGGGTTAAATATTTTGTTTGAAACTACAAGGACTAAATTACAAATAATTAATTCTTCAAATATTGGATATTAACGGTTCGTTTCTTTGTTAAACTTCAGTGGCAAGAACCTGCAATCTGCAGAGAATAATAAGATTAAAAGAGAAGTAAAATGGAGTTTTGTGTCAGCTCAATGAATATCTCTCACTGGTAAGGCAATCCAAATGCACAATAAAGTCGGAGAAAAAAAAAGATTACAAAAAAAACTTCTCTCTCTCAACACACTTCTTCCTTAACTTGTTACGCATTAGATGTAACTGTAGGCTATATTGTAGAATAGATGGATAGCGCTGCAATTAGTTCTACATTTTACAATGTAAGGAGTTCTATATAAGAATTATCCAATGAATCAGTTGCTTAAATCACTTGAAACAAAAAAATAATGGTGAAAATGATGTCTTTCTCCATGCTAAAGAGTGATTGGAGTTCTGGAACATGGCTGTACAAGCTGAGGCAGGCCCCTCTCTCTCTCTCTCCGGGGGGGAGCCTCAGTGGGATCAAACACAGTTTATTGGTTAATTATAGCTCGATTTTCATGTGAGTTGAGGGCACTGAGCCTGCATCAAACAGTTCATGGATTTAGATTTTGAACCATGAAGCTACCAGACTTTAAAACCTACGAGCTAACCAAACTTTTTCTGAAACTCTGCTTACCTTGAAAGCTCTCCTGATGATTCTGACCATATCCCATCTGCACAAAACTTTGAAGGTCGTCTTCCCACATCGCTGAGGCCTGGAGAGTAAAAAGGTAGATGTGATGAGACTATGGAAGAGGAGGCCATCCAAAATGTATTTTTATGGGGATTTTTCTTCTTCTTTTCAATTACCTGATGAGCAGCAGCGTCGCCGAGGGGTGGCAAATGCATGCTCGGGTTTCGCCGCAATGCAGCGTTTAATGGGTTCATAGAGAACTGGGTTTCGGCATTGCTCGGCATGAGATTTTGTAGGGCTAGCCCTTGCTGGGATTGGTAGCCATAAGGGAATACCTGCGCGGAGTCATCTGATGGATAGAGACCATCTGGCATAGATCCACGGGATTGAAAAATCTGGAATATATATTGATTGCCGAGATCATTAGACGTGAAAAATCCAGACCGGATGTTACAGAGACAGAACATTAAAACAAGTTAACAGATCAGCTTACATCCTTGGACAGCAAAGTTTCCATGTTGAACTCCATCCTCGGGTTCACAGATGATAACTTCATTGACAGGAACTGCAAATGGCATCAGCAAATGACAGGATCCAGTCAGAAATCAACCACTCCCACATTAAATAAATAAAAAACTCAAGGAGGGACCTCGGCAAATTTGAATATTACCTCAACCTGGCGCTGCAATGACTGCACATAGTTTATAATCTCATCAAGCATCACTGCTTTCCCAGTAACCTGCGAATCAACAACATTCAAGCCGCAATTTAGAAAATTTCACTCCATCTAATTTCTGCAATTTCCTTGCAATTATACTGTTTAGTAAAAGTTATTTTTTTAAGATAAAAATAAATAAATAGAAAAACAGTCGAATTTAGCATAATATAAACACCTTATTGCATCCGGGAACAAGATCCTGGAGGAACTTCATTCTTTCACTGATTTTCTCTCTTCTAACCTGGCCATTCAAGAACAGCAAAAAAAAAAAGGGGGATGTCAGTGCAAATGAATCACAGTGCCCAAAAATAGATGACAGAACAGAGTTTAATCAACCCGTACTCTTTCAGCAAGACTGTGGCTATCTGTAGCCTGACCCCTTCTGGCTCTGACGTGGATATAATCCTTCGGTGGCTCTGGCGGCTTTGAATTACTTTTGCTCTGTTTCTGATTTCCATTTTCTTCTTCCTTGTCACTGCCGTTGGTTTCATCCGACTTGCTTCTTTTTTCCCTCGATTCATCATTCTCTGCTGCAACCTGAAATGAAGCTAACTCATTGGTTTTCCAAAGGAAATCTCAACAGACGTCTCTATAGAAAGAAACAGAATTGTGTAAATTACCATGGCATCAGAAGCAGATGGAGATGAAGAGGGAGTTTCTTTGGCTTTTCCTCTGGGAATTGATTTTCTTTTCCTGGAATTGGCGTCATTCTGGGATTTCATGCTCAATTTCCCACCCGGGACCTGCTCAGACACCGAAGATTCCTCCCTGGAATCTCCATTCTCTGATGTTGAAGGCCTTGGCTGCCTACTGAATTTCTTGTCGGAATTCAAACTCCCGTCCTGGGGTGAGCTCTTGTTGCTTTCTTGAACATTTGCTTGCGATACAGTGACCCTCATTGAATTGCTACTCGAAACTCTCGAGAGCTTACCAGGCTCTACTCGTGGCATCAACCCATTAATCAATTCGGATTCATTCAATCCGAATTGTCCATTGTGGCCTCCAAGATTGTTGCTACCGAAGCAAGAATATCGCGCAGCCCTCTGTACAAAATCAGCTGGAAATGGTGCTAAACTTGGACGCTTAACCACGCTTTTTCCAGGAATTGGCAGGTTTCCTCTCATTTGTGAATCCATCATCGAAAGATTCAGCTTTGGAGGGGAATTCAGTGGGGTATTATAGCAAGAAGTGTTAGTGCTACTGTTATTATTGTTAACATAAGATTGTGGTGAAATGTCTCCAGAATTGCAAATGTTTCCTAGTCTTCCAATAAGTTCTCCAATCATAAAACTGTCACCGCCAACGCCAGCATTAGGGATGCCGTTGGCGTTGGCACTGGATGCAACAGGTGAAGAGACAATGGAGCTCATAGCAGACTCAAAGGGATCGCTCTGATCCAACGAGTTGTCCCAATTGGGATTGAGAAAACAATTGGCAAGTTGCTCTGGGCCGCAACTCAGCTCATTGGCTTGCATTTCCATTCCAAAACCGCAAGAATTCCAAATTGCTGCTGCTGTGTTGGCTCCCTCGCTCATAAACAGCTTATCTTTTTCCATGAGAGGAAAGGACAGAAAGTAACAAACAGTTATCTAGATAACAAGAGGTGAAAAAATGAAGCGAACCTAAGAAAGTTTAGATGACCCAGATGAAGAATTGGAGTCAAAACTAAGAATCAAGAAAGAAAAGTTATAGTGGAGTAGAACTTAATTTGCCAGGGAAAAATATATATATCTCGAGGGAGATGCGTTGCTTGGCTTTAGGACATACATGGAAGCAAAGGTGAAAATAGATTGGAGTTAAAAGGACATGTAATGATGATAAGAAGAGTTCTTGAAGGTCACTCAATTCAGGAATAGAAAAAAAGAAACAAAAAACAAAAGACAGGGAGAAAGAGTGCGGTGTGTATGAGCTCGAAAAAAGCAGAGAAAAAGAAAAGGAGAAGTGGAGAGTGTGAAGGAAAGTGGAGAGGAAGCAAGAAAGATAAAGAAAGGAAATGTCTGCTTGACCTTTTTTTTTATTATTATTTATAACATCATGTTTTCTAGGTTAATCTAGCACTTGTAAAACATAAAACATGACAGGATTGGTTGTCATAAAACCAAAAAAAGAAAGAAAAAAGCTACAGACTTGTGATATGTACTGTATCGACATTATTACCAGATGTGCATCTCTAAGCAATACCATATCTATAATCACTGTTCTTATTACAGCAATAATCTCTGGTCAGAACTCCGTTAAAGACGGGGAAAATGGGGGTGCCGGGCCTTAAACGTCAAACTAGAGAGTGCCTGCCATCTCTTTACTGATTTTTCAATGTTTTTGTCTGCATGAGACTCCACTCATCAAGAGATTTTTAGTGGTAAACTTAATATATATATATATATATAAACCCATTTTCTATCTACGGTTTGATTGATGGAGGGAGAGCGATGTAAAGCTTGGCGCCTAATTTATGTGCTGTTTATTCTTCTTCTTCTTTTTTGATAATTGAAGTGTTCGGGTTAGTTTTCGTTCATCATAACTAATTCCTGGATTCACTAAACACTCTCCAAGCCTAATGAGCAAATAAGATGCTGCAGAGATGACAGACATGCACAGAAAGAATCGAACCCGGTGAACCGCTAGGCCTGAAATTTCTTTGAGTGCAGAGGAAGATGGCTGTGGCATTCTGCTGGCACAGAACACTTGCAGTGTTTTGCTGTCATAAGGTGCTGCTACTCACCAATGATTAATGCAGAGGGGGAAAGGATGGAATAGATTTTTCTAATCTATGCTCTACGGTTAGTTTATTAATGATGATTGATTGCTTTAGGTGATATCTTTTATTATTTTTGCCCTCTATGTGGTTGTTAGGAGTTGTTTGGATCTAATGTGAAAAGATGGGAGTCTTCAGATCTAGAATAATTTAAATATTGTTATTGTTTTTAGGGTTTTGTTATTATTTTCTTACATGGATGGGGTGGTATGATTTACCCTCACCCTCTCTAGAGGGTGCTCGCTCAACACCTCTTGCATGTCTGAAAATGTCTTTGCGTACCAATAATTCAGTTTGGTCCTCCTAAAAGTTCTTTCATCTCCCGACCATAAGTATATGTGCATCAGTTTTTGTCTTGTAATATTAAATTTGTTTATTCGATTAGATTAGAGACATTATTCTTGTTGAGACGAGTAAATTCATGAGATTTACTTTTCATGATTTGACGTCGAGTTTTTTTAACCATGAGTAACTTGATGGGACGTGCTTTTTCAACCACTCAACTATTGTTCTCGTATTACTTTATACATAAAACTAATTATTTATAATTTAAAAAAATCTTTTTTTCGGATCTAATAATTTTTTTATTGAAAAAAAAAAAAGGTTTCGGCCGCGATAAAACACAGGTAAATAGCTAGTTTTATCAATAATTTCAAAAATAATGTTTCTTGCATGCGTAGTAAAATAATTAGTTATTTATAATTTAACAAAAAAAAAAAATTCAGATCAAATGATTTTTTTGCTTTGAAAAAAAATTTGGTTTCGGTCACAACAGAGTGCGGGTAAGTGGCTAGTATTATCGATAATTTCAAAATAATGTTTCTTGCATGTGTAGCAAAATAATTAGTAATTTATATAAAAAAAATATTTTTTTTTTGGATCAAATGATTTTTTTGCGTTGAAAAAAATATGGTTCTGACCACGACAATGTGTGGGTAAGTGGCTAGTATTATGTATAATTTCAAAAACAAAATTCTTGCATGCATAGCAAAACAATTAGTTATTTATAATTAAAAAAATGTTTTTTTGGATCAAATGATTTTTTTTGTTGAAAAAAATATGGTTCCGACCATGATAAAGCACGGGTGAGTGGCTAGTATTATGGATAATTTCAAAAAAAAATGATTCTTGCATGCGTAGCAAAATAGCTGGTTAATTATGTATGTATAATAAAAAAAAAAACCTTTTGCATTGGGCACCCCAACAACATTGTTCATGCTGATTAATGAGCATGAATAGTAGCTCAAAAAAATGCCTATGAGGAAGCTGCTTTGAAAACAACCCCTTCTACATTTGACATGGCAACAACATTGTTAAGCGAAAAATAGCAAGAGAAAGTGAAAATGCACTGTTTAAATCCACAATGAAATAATTGTGGGTGAACAATGATTTCACTACCTCATTTAACTGTAAGTGTAATGCAGAGAAGAAATTGATTTGCCCTCTCTCTAGCTGCTTTCCCTTGTATTTTTGACAAAATGAAAAAAAAATTGAAAACACATTCACTATAAACAATTACTTTCTGTTAAGAATGACACTACAATTAAAAATAAAAACACATGTTAATTACTTGGCATGACCTACCGTAGGCAAAACAAAAAAACAGTGTTCATGCTAATTAATTGTAGCATGAATAGTGGCAGGAGAAGGGAAAAGAGACAATGAATTGCACTGTTTTAATCCATAGTGAATTCAGTGTGGATGAACAGTATAGTCATGACCTCATTTAGTTTTTAGGATAATGTCAAGATTTTAACTTGTAATGAATAAAATAATATTGAATATGGACCAATTTATTATTAATAATAAAATAATATAGCCCATATCCACTTGGGTTTAGCACGATGTCATGTCCATAAGCTACGAGCTTGACAGTTTGTTGGGCTCGTGTTTTTTTTTAGGTTTATCATATTGTTAAACCTACAAATATTGGGTGTTAAAGCTCCCTGGACTCATATTTGTTTGAGCTTGGTGTGTGGTTGAATTCGAGGATGTTAGGTCTGTCAACTTCTCAAACTTATGTTCTCTTGGGCTAATTGAGTAACTCATGTTCTTTTGGGCTCAACGAGATGTAAAGAACGTTGAGTCTTGAAGCTTGTCGGACTCATGTCAACTTGAGTTGAATGCGTAGCTAAACCCATTAATGTTAAATTTGAAAGCCTGTTGGATTTATATTTGCTTGGGCTCAAGGCATTGTTAAACTCAAAGACGTAGGGTTTGACAACTCGTCAAACCCATTTTTATGTTAACTTAACGCGTAACTGAATCCAAGAACAATAAATATAGCAACTTAATCCAAGAATATTAAACTTAATAACTCGTCAAACTTATATCCATTTGGGCTCTACTCTTAACCCCGCAAAAATAGCAATGGGTATGGAAATGAGCTAAACCCATTTTATCTAGGTTTAATAATCTGTCAAGTCTATGCATATGGGGTATGTACATGAACATTACTCGCATATCATTAGATTATCTCTCTTAAAACCTTTTAAATAAGAAATTATATTCTGTTGATACATCCATTTTAAAAGATGTATCGTTGCAGTTTAATAATTTATTATGCCAGCGTGATGTATATTTATATATAGGTGAAAAATAATACGTGATTAATTTGTTGACTATGGAAGATAACCTGCTGACGACATCGTATAATGCCAGCTGGGGGCAAAAAAAAACAAAGGTCGTGGTCCAGGATGAAAAGATCACTTAATTCACTGTTTGTATTATTTTTATTTATTTATTTATTGCACTGTGGTTAATTGTCTTTATTCATGAATGGCTGCTATAGAGAAGGCATGTCCGTTCGTAGCCCACCCAATAAATCTCGTGGCCCAACAAACTCTATTTTAATCCATCTGGGCTCGAAAAATAGAAAAGGAGAATGATTTTTTTATTATTCAACTCAACTTAATATTAAATAAATAATAAAAAATCTAGAATGAAACAAAAACCTTTTATCGCGGCTATTTATCTTATATATTAAATAGATTTAAATATAAATTATCTTGTGTTATGAAATCGAAGAAAGATATTTTTAATTCCTTGCATGTTTTATTATGTTTAATGTTATGAATTCAATTGTTTTTCTTGTAAATTATTATGTTGATAGGATTTCGTGGTGCCATGTAATTTGATCAAATGAGTAACAATAGTGATTTAAAAAAAAATATTAAATTAATATATTTTTAACATCATTATATCAAAATGATTGAAATTATATATATATTAATAATAATAATAATAATAATAATAATAATAATAATACTAAAAAACGTTCCTAGAAACATGAATGTCGACATAGAAAACGCTGTAGTTGAACGTGTAGTAGCCGTAGTTATAAGAATTTTTTGCATGCATGAACTAAAAAGTAATTTGTATTTAATTAAGTTCTTACCTTATAGAACAAGCAAACCCACTTAATTAATTAACCCATCGCAAGGCTAGCCTGCCCTATAAAGGCAGCTACCTAGATATCATACCGAGTCAAGACATTTGAAGTGCGAGTCCAACTGCATTAACAGGATGTTTAGAATTACGATAACCATGGTAGTTTAAATGGGTTTTTTAATAAGTGTATTTTAAAAAAATATTCTTTTTTTATATTAGTATATCAAAATAACTTGAAAAAATTAAAAAAATGAATCGAAATCAAATAAAACAATTTTAAAAATCATTTTTTTTTCTAAAAACATTTTTAAAACACTAAAACAAACCAACTTTAAAATATCATAATGTGCTAGTGGTTTTGGCCAGATGAAGTCTGAAGACTTGATTGCTTCATCCTCGTTCAATTTTTTTTTTATCAATTAATACTTGTGCTGAGCCAAAAAAAAAAAACAATATAAGTATGGTGACATACTAGGCTTAATATTTTTGGATTTAATTATGTGTTGAACATAAATAAATATAAATTTAACGAGTTATCAAACCCCATGTAATATCTCAAGTTTTGCTATGTGTTAATCCTAAATTGATACGAGTTTGACGAGTTGTCAAAATCACCATCTTTGAGTTTAATTAAGTGTTAAGTTGAAGTAAACATTGGTTATGGCTAACTATCGCCTATAATCCTGGTATCATGATTATCTTGGATGGAAATGAGTCTTGCAAGCCTCTATACCGAGTACTCATAAACTTGCTACACGCTAAATTAAATAAAAAATCTTTTTTCAAACTTATAAATATCCATGATAATCTTATAAAATGATCCTTCTAAAATAAAGATCTTACACTTTAGCCCTCTCAATGTTGTAACCCTGGTTTCATCATCGACTATTACATTAATAAGTATATTTTAAATTTGTTTTTACCGCAACAACATGCCCTATTTGGCTTTCCATTTCAAAATTATTTTGAATTTTTTTTTTATATTTTATATTTTAAATTATAATAAAAAAATTTAATGTTTTTAAATCATTTTCATGCACTAATGTCAAATATATATGTTTTAAATAAATAATAAATCATTTTAATATATTTATAATAAAAAATACTTAAAAAAACAATCTCAAATCCATTACAAAACATTCACTTTATAGTTAAATTTTAAAACAATTCATACTACAAGACGACACGCGGTCAGAAAATATATTTTTTTCCAAATGCTAATAATAATTCATGTACTTCTGCTATAATTCATGGAATCACTGCAAGTTGCAATTTCTCTGCATCGCACGAAAGATGCCTCCCATGAATTAAATGGCGGCAAAGGAGGCTGACTAAAAAATTTCACACGAACCAGCCGGAGCTACCTCTTTCCTGCCCACTAACGTGACCTTCAATCATTGAGTGCACACATCCGCATGCATCTTCTCTTCGACCAAAACTTTTGTGCTTCTCGGTGCCACCTGCCGCCTCTCCATTGGACAGTGGGTTCGAGCTTCGAGATAAATTCTTTTTAATGTCTAAAAAACTAATATACCTGACACACAGCAGTTGCTGCTTATCGTTTCCGCTAGGCGTGTTTTGAATTGGATTAATTATTGCTTTTTAGTTTTAATTAATTATTCAAGTCTTTCCCAGAACAGCGAGGAAGCCTCTTCCAATCGAAGTTTGAGAGAAATCATGTGTGGCAGGACGGTTAATGATTAGGGCTGAGTCATGTTTTTTATTGTTTTTTTTATTCAGTATTCCTGGCGATCATATTGAGATATTTAAATTAAATAATGCTTTTTAGGGTTTGCTTCTTTTTCAAGGGCCAAGTTGATCTACTTTATTAGTTTCTTGGATTTAATGGCATATTGCGTATCTTTTCTCTTGATATTATATCTTTATTTTTTATTTTTTTATTCAATGTTCTTACTCTAACTATTTCTTTAGGTGAAGGATGGATTGCCACGTTATATCATGTGGTAAGAAAGAAAAATTGAGAAATAATCAAACCGAAACTAAAAATAAGGAAAAAAAAAAAAACAAGATAGGTTTTCTGAATTAAAAAATTAAAATCCACAGTAATTAACATTTTGGGAAGAGAAGAGTTAAGAATCACGGGCTAATATGTTTTCTGAATTTATTGATAACTCCATGCGTTAATCGAGATTCTTATGTATCCTTGGAACAATACATAACTTTTTTTTTAAAATTATTTTATGATCATAAATATATGGATTCTTGCACTCAATCACTATTGATTAGACCCTTAACAATGAAATAATAAATTATTGATAATGGATTTATTTATTTATTTATTTTAGACCATAATTAGTTGTAACTTATGAGTATGGTCCTGAGAGCTTGAACCCAGACCATTTTTAAGTTAATTAAATATTAATAATAAATAAAAAGTTTTTCTTAGTTGTAATTTCCATTAAAACCAATATTAAAGGATAAAACTAAAAAAAAACTAGATTGTAAAAAACAATTATAAAAAGATAGGAGGAGGATGATAAAAGATGAAATACAATATAAATAATATTTTTTTGAATTAACCTAATATAAAAAGATGAAATTAAAAAAAATTATTATAAAAGAACACAAAAAATAAATTTCAGTTAATCTGCTAAACTAAGCAAATCACAAAGTCCAATTACAATCAACCCTATTTCCTAAGATCGAACGATAAATTGGGAGAAAAAAAATCTCAATTAGAAAAATGATTTTATTAAAAGTAAAACAAGAAAAAAATATAAATTTCAATTTGAGATATAAAAAAACTAAAATGAATGATATTTTACGAGGAAAGGTAAATCAAATCTTTTTTTTTTTTAATGTTGATTTAAAGTCAATCCTGACCTCTCATATTAAAAATATATAAAAAAAATATTATGAAAGCCAACAACTAAACCCTAAATCTGCATTATTTTTTGTGTTTTGCCTGTGGGCGGTCTTGACTTTAGGCCCCCCTCCCTCGAATTGTGGGCGGGTGACTTTTCGCTCTGACCCCTCGGAATGCGTAAAGCAAAGCCCGTTAGCAGCTCCTCCTTGGTTTTTGTCTCGGGGGTGGAGCCTGGCAAAAACAAAGAGGAGTCGGAGAGAGACATGGATCGTGTGGAATAAAATATTTCCATCCACGAAAGAGAAAGAAAGATAAAGAAGAAGGCAGGGTGCCCTTTGCATGGGAATATTCTGTGGGGTTAAAAAATATTTTTGAAAAAAAATCGATTTTTTATTTATTTTTATTTTTAATTAAATTTTTTAGGTATTTTTAGATTATTTTCATATGCTGATGTTAAAAATAAATTTTAAAAAATAAAAAAAAACATCATTTTGAAAAATGCTTTCAAAAGCAACCTCAACCATACTTCTAAACAAACACTAAATACAAAGGCGATGGAAGTTACATGGATGACTGTTTGAGAATGTGGTTGAAGCTCTTTTTAAAAATATTTTTCGTTTAGAAATATATCAAAATAATATTTTTTTTAAATTCTTTTTTGATATCAGCACATGAAAATAATCTAAAAATAATATTTTTTTTCAAATTTCTTTTAAAACACAGTGATAAACACGGTGTAAAGTGTATAGCCAGCCGGCAACCCTCCCAGCTTTTGCTGTTAAATATTCCTTTTTTTTTTTTTTAATTTTAAAATATTAATATAACCTTAAAGTCACCCTCTCCCATACCTTAAAAAAGAGTTAATGATAATAAATTAAAAGGAAAACATAAAATATGCGAGCAAATTGAGTGGAGTCCCTCAAGGTGGCCGTCGAGTTTTTATTTTTATATCACTCGAAGACCCTTTCACTTCTCGGTTGCTTGGGGCTGTTGCCTTTTGCTAATCTTTTGTAAAATGTGATTAACAATCGGCTCGGCCCACACGCAAGCATTCCACCCCGGCTCGGACGAGAGCATTGCTTGGGTCTAAGGTTGAAATTGGAATAAAATAGACGCGGTTTGATTTTATGGTTTGGCATCTTTTATTGTAAATATAAATAAATAAATAATTTAAATTTATTATTCTAATTACAATGAATTGATGTAAATTTATATTTTTAAAATTGTTTTGAAATTAAACAGATTTAATATTGGTCGATGTGTATTTGAGCAACTTCTAATATATGGGGAATTAATTTTAAAATATTTAATAAACTTATAATTATCAGGTAATTAATTAAAAATTTATTAGAACTTAAAATTAATCAAGTTTAAATTAGAGCAATTTCTGCTATTTTGTAAAGATTTTAGATGAGTAATTGGGCCCTGGCCTCCTGGTCTCGAAGTAGTATTGGGCCGGTTTGCGAATTTCAAGAATAGGTTTGGGCCATTCTATGACGAAAGCAAAAGGGCCCACGCAAGTCTCACCTCCAGAAGTCTAATCCAAGGCAGCGAAAACAACCTGAGCTGAATTCCAAGGGCCTACCTTCACAGGATCGTATATAATAGGAAAGTGTCCTTCCTCTGTAAGCCAATCGAGACTCCAAGGTAGAAAAAAATGGCTCCTCCCAAAGTTCTCATGGTAAGCACCACCACTTCACTCTCATTCTCTCTCTTTGTAGTGAAGAAGAAGCTCTCTTATTGAAACGATTGCTGATGACAGGTTGCTGAGAAACCTAGCATCGCTTTATCTATTGCATCCACAATCTCCGGCGGCCAAGTAAAACACACTCTCTCCCTCTGTTTTTTGATTCTCAAACCCTAGCTTTCTTTTCTCTCTTTTCGAATTTATCCGCATGCTGCAGATGCATAGTAGGAAAGGCAGTACCGATGTTCATGAATTTGAAGGAATGTTTATTGGACTTCCTGCATACTTTAAAGTCACTTCAGTCATTGGACATGTTTTCAGGTCTTTTTTTCTTTCTCCCTCTTTTGCTTATCCACTACTTTTGGCTTTAAGTGTAAAGTAATGGGTGTTGCAAAGCTATAGGGTTCTCTGTTTGCCTTTTGTTTTGGATGACTTGGTTAGTTTTTCTGACATGTTGCTTCAATTGTTTTTTAAATTGACATGTCTTGGTGCTGGAGATATGGATTTTCTTTTTTTAACTTCATCAATAGGGTGTGTTATCCAGTATTGGCTGTTAGCTTCGCCAGGGATTTCTCCTGGACATTGTCCATTACTTATAGTTCTGAGGACAAATGGTTGAAAAGGTATAAATATTCATACATGAGTGCCTCTGTGAGTATAGGGCTGTGGGATTTTGTTTGCATTGTGTGATAGATTATGATTCTGGCCTGTGGTAAAAAATGAAAATACAATGCGCCTAAATGTTTTGACAATGTGTAATTAAATGACAGTAACTCTTACTAATCAAGTAGAGTGTTGGCTATCTATGGCATGTTATATGCATATCAGCATTCAATGGAAGTTGTTTTGGTTCAGCTGTAAGTGTTTTGCTTATCTTGGCCACAATAGCTTATTTCACTCTACTTATCGTGTTTCCCCCCCTTTCCCCATTTCTTATGCAAGTCTAGTGTAGATTTTCCAGCAAAATATCAAGACTGGTCCGCCACTGATCCTATCGATCTTTTTCAAGCTCCAATTCAGAAGACAGAAGCAAATCCAAAGGTTACACTGACTCTTGTCATCTATTTGCTGTTTCCTTACGAGTTTAAATGCCAATCATGATGCTTGCATCCATGGGTCTGCGTGAAGATCTCAAACTACAGTGCATGTGACATTTTTATTGCATGTAAAAGTTTGATGTTGTGATATCCATCAATTTATGCTTACTGTATCAATCAGGTTCTTGTTCACATGTGCACTGACTGCTTTCTCCTATAATCCATGCAATACCAGTTGTGATTATTTTGATGTCTTTCAATAAATGCTTTCTTATACTGCTTGCAAGTTGCAACTCAAAGAGTAGTTTTTTGTTTATAAACAAATATATGTAGCACTCAACAGCTATTGATGAGAACACAAGTATCATGGACTGTGGTTTTTATATTTTTCTTTATGCAGATGGCTTAAGTTTCCTTTTCAGAGAATAATCTGACTGTTTCTAGGTGTCAAGGTTCAATGCTTGTTGATATTTAAGTCAAGAAGCTCATGGTTGCAGGCTCATATTTGTAGGCATTTAAGTCAAGAAGCTCATGGTTGCAGTCATTTGGTATTGTGGTTGGACTGTGATCGTGAAGGAGAAAATATATGCTTTGAAGGTAAGTCTATTGCTTTTGAATGTTTTGATGCAACTCTCATGGTTATATAGTACTTGATGCATGGAAATCTAGTAAATTTGAATTCTGATACTTTAGAAAAAAATGAGGGTCTGAACGAGAGTGATTAATCAGCCTTGACCACTGGGGAAGACTCAAAATATTGGTCCTTGTGGACTTGATTTTGCAAAAGTTGATTATATATGGCTGGTTATTTGTCTAGGAGGAAGAAGAGAAACCATCATCTGGACCACAACAGACTGCCATCAAAACCCCTAAAAACACAAAATCACAACCAAGACAACAGCAAATCACAACCATTGGTTTGAACCTGAATTTAAGAACCCAAACAATTATGATACTTGATCTCACTGTGCCAAAAGTGAGATTTGACTTCAATGTGGTAAATAGGAAATTTGCAATGAATAGACTTGAAAAACCTAATTAAATCTGAAATGGCAGTTGGACTCTTGCAGACCAAAAAAGTCTTGTTTATCATGCCTCCCATAAATTGAGTTTTGGATTTCCACCGCAGGCATGTGTTCTATTCATTACTGTCATGGACTAAAAAAAACAAAGATCTTACATTGCTGTCCTCACCAAGAGGAAACCATCATATGTAATATAGCTATTTAAACATGCAAATGAGAAATGGAAAGGACTGCATGATGGATAGTTGCAGGCTGATCTTCACACATGCAAATGAGTGCTGTGTGTCTTAAGTTTGGGTCACTTATTAGTAGATTTTATTATATCAGAATTCAGCTTACCTACACACTTTTTTTCTTCTGGAAAATCGACAGGCTACCATTTGCTGGACTACTAACAAAAATGTGTGTTTGCTTATTAATAAATTTTTCACCTGCTAAAATTTATGTTAATTGTATCAACTACCTGGAGCTTGGATGCACATGCTTTCTTCACAAAATCAGCCGTCATATTTTTCTCCAAATATTTGACCTCAAAATTAGAATTTGCTGGAATTTAGTCAAGACCTCAATTTTTCACTATATATCTGCCATCATAAGTGAAAGTTCATTGTTGATATAGTTATCCAGTGTACCGGTTTTCAAGCAAATGATGCTAGAAGAAAGGTTCATCGCGCACGATTTTCTTCAGTTACCGGGAAAGACATTTTGAAGGCTATGAACTGCCTAGTTGAACCCAACAAATGTGAGGCATTGGCTGTGGATGCTCGACAAGAGATAGATTTGAAAGTTGGCGTTGCATTTACGCGATTTCAAACTGGTTATTTCCAGGGAAAATATGGAGATCTTGATTCCAGAGTTATCTCGTAGGCTCTCTCTTCTCTTAATGATAGTTTATTATGCAATTGTCTTTAGCACTATAATGCTTTGTTTTGTTGATGCATGCCAATTCCGTGCATCAATAAGAATTCAATGTTGTAGTCTAAAATATCTGAACTAAGATAAGTTTAGGGAAATTAAAGATCATTTTGATGAACCTTTTCATTTTTTTCCAAATGTCCATTAGTGGATTAAATTATACAATTTGTTGATTTGGTAGCTTTGACCATTAAAAGAAAAAGTAACTGATGTTTGGATGTGGATGGTTCACACAGAGTAGTATGGTGTCATTTGATAGATCATCTGGAATATTGGTCTTATCTGAATTTCTATTCTCCTTCATTCTTATTCTTCAATTAGCCACCATACTTAACATTCCAGGAATAATCTTAAAGTCCATGACAAGGAAGAGAGTGCATGTCTACTCCTCTCGCCCCTCATAACTCTCCCTCCCTCCCTCTTTCCTATGCAAAGAAAGCAACGGGTTTGAAGAACGATCCAGACATTAAGTTTTTTTTCTTTGTTGTGAGGAAAATGTTGGGCTGATGCTGCTTTAGGAGTTTTGAATTTGATTGGTATAACTGTTTGCTTTATTTGTTAGTGAATTTATTTTTTCTTGTGACAAGGAACTTGAGTGAAATTTAAGATGGTAGATTCATGAATCCAACTTCCTGTTTCTACTTGATACTTCCCCTTCCATTGTTGTAACAATTTTAATGGACAAACAGTGCACACACAACCTTTCCATCTAGTTTATGCTACTACTTGGAGAAAAAGTGGCGGTGAATATAGAAATGGCCTTTGATAGACTCTCTTCTGTTATTCTTTTTTGTGATTTTGAAAGACAGAAGTAGCAGTAAAACCGACCCTTTTACAGGGGGTTCTGCTTTTCTATTATATAACTAATTAATATTATGAAAATAGTAGAGGTGCAAATTGTTTTTTTGGTGAGGAAAATGGAAAGGTAGGCAGGCTATCCCACACTTTCCAATAGGGACATTGCGCCCACAGCACAACACCTTTTTATTTGGAAAACCCCCACCTCTCCTATGTTGGGGCCAAGCTTAGGGTCTTTTGGAGGCTAGCTATGATCATGCATGGGGTGCCAAGTTGACACCACTTGGTTCAATATTTTTAAAAATTTGGCCAACAATCAAAATCCCAAATTACCTAGGTTTTCTTGGACCACATTTGTATGTTATAGAGTTCAAGGTCTTGATTACACATATTGAAAGTCGTAGGATGTAATCCAAGAAATTGGACAAGTTTGAGGACTAATCAAGGCATGAAACCTTTGTTTTATTCTTTCAAATTTCAACAGCCTTGGCTTTGCTTTGATTTACCAGGTGCCCTCTATCTGTTCTTCCCCATTATTTCCTCTTTTTTTTATTGCACTCCATGTAACAATATAGCCTATTTTTGAGTTAAACCATTGTTAAATGAGAACAAAGCAAGATAAAGAAGCCTTCTTCTGAAGAAACACAAGAGCCATGCTACTGCTGCTGTCTCTGCTTTATCAGTGTGTGGGTATTTCTGGAGCCTTAATTTCTTACGAATACAATAAGTGCCCATTATGAATTTCAACATTAGCCTAGTGGATTCCGGGTTTTATATCCTTCCCTCTAGTCACTTTATTTTGTTATATATCAATTTACTATATTGATTTCATAGGAAATTACACTCTTTAGTAACTTTACTGTTATCTTTCATTTTTGACCGCATTCTTCATTCCTTTTAATGTTCTTTTTTTGTCCTCTTTGCTCTTGCTTTGCAAATTTCTGATTGTGGTCTTTTTTTATTGCAAATGCACTTCACTTTAGATTATCTTTATGTATGAACATGTACTCCATCTTGTTCCAATTTTTACCTCACCTCTTCTTTCAGATACGGGCCATGTCAAACTCCTACCCTTGGGTTTTGTGTACAGAGGTATTTGCAAATCACTACTTTTAAGCCAGAAAAGTTTTGGGCTTTGCGCCCTCACATAATGGTAGATGGCTATGAACTTCAACTAGAGTGGGAACGTCACAGGCTATTTGACTTGGACGTGAGGCTTTCTTTTCATTAGCCTAGATTTTCTCATTATTAGATTTTATCTTGACAGAAAAGCTGTATCATATCTTTACATATTGCAGGTTGCTTTGATGTTTCAAAAGCTGGTATTACAGGATAGAATATTGGAAGTAACCGACATGTCAGAGAAACAGGAAAGCAAAGGCCGTCCTCCTGGTCTAAACACAGTGAACCTTCTAAAGGTTAGAGTTATGTGGTATAACTTGTGTGGTGATTTGGTTCAACTTATTCATTTGCAACTTTGTATCAAGTATCTTTGATCCTTTCTGATGTAAATTTCTGGTGAATCTGGTCTAAACACGAGCCTTGTAGAGGTTAAAAACTTAAGGGTTTGGTAAAAAGAAGTTGTTTCTTGCAAGTATTTGGGCTAGCTTGGTTTGGCTTATGCATTTGCAACTTCTTTTCTGGCATCTTACTCCCCAAGCATGAACTGAACTCTACAAGTTTCAGTTCATTGGCTCGCAAGCGCAGCTTGAATGTATCATGGGGTTTAATGTTTGAACTCCTGACCATTTTTAATGAGGCATAAACACTTAACAGTAGGAAACTTGCTTGGACAAAAGAAGAGTGCCTGCTTGTCCCATTCTCCTTTTTGATAGTTTTTCTCCTGTGTTTCTTATTATACTTCTTTCCTAAATAAAACAAGGAAAAAGACACATGACTATTTGTCTATTCACAAACAGCTTTCAAGTTGATGAGCCCCCTAGGTAAGCCTAAGGTCACAAACATTTTTTAGACTTGGTTTATTTGCCTGCTTCAAAGCATCTGCATTATTCATATTCGATGGTACAAGAGAAGTTGTTATGTTCCAAAGTGAGTAAAACAGGAGAGACTTTCTGACTCAATGCACAACTTTGATAAAAACTACTTGCATGCATTGTATGTAAGTTATATTTTAAGATCCCTATAAGTAACAACAATACTTCCATAGTATAATTATCATGTTTTTGGTAGTTCTGGATGTAACCCTTTGACATTATTATGCCCATGAAAGATAATGCTGGCAACTGCTAATTCTGAACTATGATATGATGGGTAATTAAAATTTTAACGCCAAAAGGTTGGGGAAATCTTGTGATTCAGTGCCAGCTATTTGCTTAGTGTCAATTACAAGTTTGTGGCTAATGTAAATTAAAAAAAATATTTTCTGGCTCTATTCCCATTGATGTTCAACTTGGTAGGAAAATTTAGAGTATCCTACTCTCAGCATTTTTACATGAAATGGCTCCTCTCAAGACTCAAATATTCTTGTGGTTTTATGGCCAGAACTCTCACTATTATAATAATCAATGGTCCCTATTGCATAGTGTCATTTATTCCATCTGATCTTAGAGTTAACTCGTCAAGCTCTTTGTATAGATTGAACATGTGCTTAAGACATCAATGTGTTTTTCAGATTGCTTCAAGTGCGTTAGGTTTTGGACCTCAGATGGCCATGCAGCTAGCTGAACGTCTCTATATTCAGGGATTTATCAGGTTTTCCTAAGTTTCTTGTCCCAATGTAATTACGTTGTTCTTTGGTTGGTTGCACTTGTTTTGACTGACAAATAGTATTCTCTATTTATTTTCATAGTCATGTTGTTGTATACTTAGCCAATCTGAGTTGAATACTATTGTTAGAGTTTGATATATTGAGATATGAAGTATCTAAGTGCTGTGACCAAATTTGTCCTTGCGATTCATTGTGTTGGAATTGGATAAGAAGTGTTAAGAAATTATCTCACCTAAAAACTTAAGCTGTTAGGTAAGGTCCCAAAATATAATTTATATTATTTTTAAAATACATCTCCTCAAGTGAAAACCTTTTGGGTTTGAAACTTGTACATACCCACACTACCTTGTGCTTAATTTTTATCAAATAGAATGAGCGTGGTGAGATTCTAACTCGTGACCGCTTTGTCAACAAGGCTTTGACACCACGTTAAAAAACTATCTCATCTAAAATCTTAAACTGTTAGATAAGAAAGACCCCATATATAATTTATATTATTCTTTAACACCAAAAATAATATTTTGCACTAATAATATAACCTACAGGTGTATATGGTAGATTCTAAAATTGAAAACTATGAGGATCAAACATGTAGTTTCCAAAACTTTTGGTGTCCAAAAGTACATGCCGTAACTAATTTAAATCTTTGTTTGTTCTGGTGAGTGACCCACCTAGAGAAGACTGGGCAGAAGGGAAATGCTAAATAAATTCTATATGCCTTTTTCTTAATGTAAATAATATCTAATGAAAAAAATTATGAGATTAAAGAACATAGGGAAGATATGGAGTTGTTCACTTTGCAACCGATTTGTTGGTTTATATTCTTAGAGCCTAAGGCCCTCTGATTCAGTAATATGGACCTATCTTTTTGAAGCACTTATTTGGCATATAACTCATGTTGTTTGTACTGTTTGTTCATGACTGCTGTCTCTATCAGCCTTCTTTAAGGATGTTAAAGTTTCCAAAGCACTTTTAGGCATAAGAAAAGGAATACGATTGCCATCAGCATTATGGTCCAGCTTAAATGGGAATTTGGGTGGATATGGTCATTTCATTGATGTGTTTACTTTTGAACCCAAACTCACCAATGACAGTCCAGGACTTTACTGTGGTATGCAAATGAATGCATTGTCTATCAGAAGTTTGATGCATAAGAACTTCTTGTGAACATATTGGAGTTTTCATAGTGCATACATGCATGTTCATCACTCTGTGAAAGAACAACTGTTATTTTACTATTATGCACAGGTCATAGTTGAATTTACTGTCCACAATTTCCAAATCAGTTATGCTCTTAAATTGAATAATATATAATATTCACAATTAGAGGCCTATATGAATTGAAGATTGATAATAGATTCATAAATATATTTCTGTTGCCAGATCCTCCAATTATTCAAATAATTGGTTTAGTCACTTCTCCTTGTCTTTATGGAATCCAATACCCCTTATAATAATTTTATGCTGCTCTTTTAGTTATCCACGTACAGAGAGTACTGCCTACCCTTCCTCATTTGATTTTAAAGGCACACTCGGTGCACTAGCAAACAATCCAATGTGGGGCGATTATGTCCAGGGACTGCTTTCTGATGGTTATCATAAGCCTCAGTCGGGAAAAGATGCAGGTGACCATCCTCCTATAACTCCAATGCGGTCAGCAAATGAGGATATGCTTGAAAGAGATGCTTGGAGACTATATCAGTATGTCTGCCAACATTTTCTGGGGACTGTATCTCCAGACTGCAAGTATATAAGGTAAAAGCCTCGAAGTTTTATCGTTGTATTTATGGTCTAATCTTTATTGTCTTACCCAAGGCATTTTATCTTTGCACTGCAGTCAGTCATGAATCTATATGACACGTGGTTTTCTAATATTCTAATTGTCATTTGATTTGCTGCTACATGTTTGCAAACCTTTTCTCTCGCATTCTATGTCCTTTCACTACAAAGCTTTGCCCTGATATTATGCTGTTCAAAGGTTTTATTTTAGATCGCCTTTTCACCTTGCTCACAATGGATGTTTGAAGTCAATTGAAAACCATGTCAGTATCATAATGGTTAGCATTTTCATGAGAGAATGATATTGAAAGCATGCTTTGCCTTTAAACCAAATGATTATGAGTGGAGGATTGGCCTCAATGGATGGATGGGGGATGACCTCTCTGCCACTTAGCTTGTTAATGAATTCTCAAAAAACTATGTTCTTTCATAGTGAGGTGGCAAGAAACAAGAAACCATATTCATCTGATATCAGAAGCAATTGTATTCAATATATGTGCCATTGTCATTGTCAGGATGGCCCTTGTTTGATGGGCAATGAGTGATGCCTGCTCTGCGTTCAACTAGTCAAGAATTCTAACAAACAAATTTGGCCTGGTCTGGCACAAAGCTTGTTTTGAATCAACTTGAAAATCAAAATATCTAAGCTTGAGCAACACTTTTTAGGACAATGAGGCAAGGCCTGGTCTGGCCATTGTGCTTGACTCGATAGTTTGCTAACTCTTATAACAGGTTATGAATTCTATGGCACTTAGAAAATCTTGTTACTGCTCAGATCGTAGGTGCAATAATATTTCTCTGACAAAACTCTAAGGCCTGAAGTTATTATTTTCTCTTAAAACCATCAAGCTCTTACATTTGAAACTGTTCATGCCATCACAAAGAAAGCCAGCTAGAGAATCCTTAGAGATGAAGGTTCGTCTTCTATTATTGTGGACTTTTTACCAGAGCAAGCATTGGGTGGATAGTATTTGACTATAGCATGCTATATACCAATTGCATTCTTGGTATGTCTTGGCTGGAGTATACCATACTGATACAAAGTTGCATAGCATGATGACCATAGAAAATGATAGTCGAGTTACACAGCCTGCTGTGTGTATTGGGTCTCAGTGAAGCCAGAGAGGAAATCTTAACTTATTTTGTGTTTAACATTGCTTCTGCTTCTTTCCGTAAAGATCTAGAAGTCATACACATGAGAGTTTCACAATAAAATAAAGCAAAACAAGTGGGGTGCCTCTTTCTACACAAAATGGCCACCATTGTGAGCCATCCCAAGGGCCAGCGATTTATGTCTTGTATGATGTAATTTTAAAAAGCTTTCATGATCAAAACTGTGTAATGTTTGGCATATGTGGCCTCATGTTTTTTTTGCTTGTCAAGTGTGTGAGTTCTACTCAATAGCTTGACAGATAGGATTGGGGCTCATATGATAGGTGTTTTGGAAATCTGGATCCCTGCTCAAGTATTTTTATGTTTTGTACATGCTCAGCCTGAACATCCTGCTTGGCTCGATCCTATAGCATCATTAAGGCCAAACTTATTTGCTTTATCTGTTATGGATGTAGTGAGACTAATGTTGATATCAAGTGTTGAATACGAACTATGTCATTCCATGCTTTCTTGGAGTTTGGAGACCATTAGACTTTGAATGTACATATTAGGGATCAACTATTCTTTATAGTGATTATGTAAGTAGGTAAGAATGCTGAGTGCAATATAATGTGTTATAGCTAGAAATCAGAAGGAAAAGTGTCATTTTTTCTTGGTTCTGTAGTCAAGTATCATTAGAACCATGCTTCATCTTAACCCAAGTGATCTTTAATTTCAACTATGAAAACTGTATAAAGCCAAACTTGATATCTCAGTGTACAGAAACTTATGACTGCATTTATGTGCTGCTACCAAATCAATCGACTGCTATTCCTGTTATTGAATTTGTCTCTTACAAAATATTTATGTGATTGAATTGTTGCCAGCGGTACTTGGGTGGTCAATCAAGTCACAGTGTTTAAGATTGTTGTCATTGATTTGGTTTTTTTATCTCCCTGTCACAGTATTATTTTGCGAGAACACATTTTTTATCAATCAATGATCCATGGATGACTATGGGCTATCGTTGATTTCTTCTTGTTTTCATTTTTAGTGCATTTGTAATAGTTTTCTAATTTTTCTTTCTTTCATGACAGATATCTTACTCTCTTTCTTCTCCCTGTACTTTTACTCATCTAATTGTATGTTCTTAGTCTACTACACATGATGTTCATTTCAGGACAAAGGTAGAATTCTCAATTGGTGGAGAGTTCTTCCATTGTATAGGTCTGCATGTTACTGTCAAGGGATTTACATCAATTATGCCATGGTTGGCAGTAAGTGAGAAAAATCTTCCCCAGTTTGCAAAAGGAGATAAAATTGAAGTTTCTAAAGTTGAGTTATTTGAGGTATTGTTGGAACTATCATACTTGCAATTTTCTTCTGTTAGTGCCTGAGTTTATTAGACACTGTCCCATCCAACGGGGATCCAATTTTCTTCTCTCTCTGTTTTTTTTTATCTGATCGAAATATATCTCAATTGGGATTCTCTGAGCTTTTGATGGTTTTGGGATATGAAAAGACTGTAAAATGTTGTGGAAATGTTCCTGTGTTTCAACTTGGTGCATTTGGAACAAGTGCAATTCTATGATTTTCCAAACAAACTTATCCTTCCGACTGCTTTGGTATAAATTTGTGTTTTTAGCATCATTATGGTGCCTCAGCTGTGAGAGTATCTAGTAGATTTTCCCTACCAGATGATACAAAGGGATTGGATAATACTGTTGATCTAGTTTTGCCTTTTTTGTGTTCATTTGTTAATTCTGTATGATGACGATGTCTTATCTTCTGCCTGAACATCATTCTTCTAATGTTAAAAAAATTGTTTTTTTTTTTTGGTTCAAAAAAGAAATATTAAACTTGGTGTCGGAACGATATTTCTCGCTTGAGTTGGATCAATGCTTGTTGAGGAGGTTTATATCTGCTCCACACTTCCTTAGGAAAGGATTGTGCTATTTATAAGATGTCACAAAATGAAAACAGTGAAACCGATATTACTTTAAATGTTTCGGTATTATGGCAATGCTTTATGAATTCCTAAAATATGTAGGGGCAAACTGCTCCTCCGGATTATCTCAGTGAAAGTGAGCTGATTTCTCTGATGGAGAAGAATGGAATAGGTACAGATGCATCAATATCTGCACATATTAACAACATCTGTGAGCGCAACTATGTTCAGGTACATTATTATCTATCCCTGTTAAAAAAGGTGGATTTTCATTTTTCACAATCTCTTAAAGAAACAAATTCTTCTTCCTTATTATGTTGTATTATTTTCCCCAATTCTGATATTCCGTTTCTTTCAAATTGCAGGTACAAGCTGGCAGAAAGTTGGTTCCAACTGCTTTGGGTATCACACTAATAAGAGGCTATCAATGTATTGATCCCGATCTCTGTTTACCAGATATTCGTGGTTTCATTGAGCAGCAGATTAATCTTGTTGCCAAGGGTGAGGCTGATCATTCTTGTGTTGTTCAGCATGTGCTAGAACAATTCAATCAGAAGTACAGTTACTTTGTTAAGCAGGTCATGATTTGATTCATTCTTTTCCTTCCCTTTTTCATCTTTCCTTCATAGCTGAAAAGCATTGCTTGATGCAAAGTGGAGTTAGGCGAATTCTTGTCCTCTCTGCTCTCCCGTGTCAATTTTTGTGGCAACCTTTATAAATTAATATATCATTTTTGTCAGTTGTAGAATGATAATAGTAGAAATGCTATTTTAGGTAATGCGAGGTAAGACGGGATCGCCGTCATATCACATTAGTGTTATCCATGGAGAAAGTGATGCCAGAGTTACATGGATTTTCCCATCTTATTTAATTAGACAGGGAAGTCTTGTTGATTTGTTTGACTTTTTTTGGTAACCATCGTGCCAATCATTTTGAAAGGATTATTTTTTAAGTATCTGGTAATATATATATATGAAGATAGATAGGGCATTGCATTTGTCTGCTTTGGCTGCACATCGCTTTTAATCTGCTTCAGTAGTCAGAATGTTGTTGAACTTTGATTGTGATGATTACATTTCTTTCTCACTAGTTTGCTTGCTTTCTATTTGATCAGATTGACAACATGGATGCATTGTTTGAAGCACAGTTCTCCCCACTTGCTGACTCAGGACGTGCTCTTAGTAAATGTGGTAAATGCCTGAGGTATATGAAGTACATTTCTAGCCAGCCATCGCGTCTATATTGTGGTACATGTGAGGAAGTTTATTATCTTCCCCAAAAGGGAACTATCAAGGTAATTAACTTTACCATTGATTTTGTACCAAAAGGCATGAATCACATATAGAAAAAACCATACAGTATGTTTCAAGTTTTGAAACTTTGGAGGCTATGGTGGAGTTTCATATTATCAACCAGTAGCTTCTTGCTGTCTTTTTGCTAGGATAAAATTGCCTGATATTCTACAGTTTCATGTTTTCTTTATGAACACAATGCGTGTCTCAACATTCTGCAACTATGTCAAGCACAAATGAGCATTTTTGTGCCACTTCACTATGCAATTTAGTTTTTCTTCCTTTTTCTGTTCTCTCTTGTTTGTTTTATAAGAATTTCTTGAATTAAACATGCATTTACTGAAATGAAGTACAAAGTAAGGAGCGTAAATAGAGGAATTCTAGATTGACCTGTTAGCATCTATTTGTTTTGGATACCTTTTATTGAATAAAAGGCTAAAGTGAAGAACTGTCCTCATATAGACATTATATAATGTTTTCAACTTGCTAATGTAGAAGAATAAAAGAGAGAGAAGACAAACTCTTCATATAGACATTATATAATGTTTGTAACCTGCTAATGTAGAAGAAAAAAAGAGAGGGAAGACAGACTATTCATCCTGAGGAATTCACTACAACACAATCATGGTGGATTCTCAAAGTTAAAACTGAAATTATCAATTCATGGACAACTCCAAATCCACTTTTACAATCATGAGTTTTTTTTCGTCTTTGGATTCCCAAGGGTCTGTATCAATGGGGCAGGTACTACTAGTTGAATTACTATAGCATGTCCAAATCACAATGATATGGAACTCATTGGTGAACATGCTCACCATACAGTGGGATTATTAGATTTTGTGACTAGGTATCTCTTGATCATAAGATTTGAAACTCCATAGCATTATTGTCTTAGATTTTTTGTCAGATCAGTTTCAGCTAAACCACCATTTTAACTGAACAATGTATTGTTGATGGGAGCACAAAGATGTGAACCAGTAGTAATTATGACTGAGTTTGTGGTTCTGGCCACTCAAAGCCTGAGGTGTTTGCTTTTACTTGCAGTTAGGATAACATTACTGTTAGAGAATAATATAAATCATATTATGGGGTCTCACCTAATAGCTTGAGCTTTTAGGTGAGATGGTTCCTTAACATGGTATTAGAGCCTTGTTGACCTAGAGGTCACGAGTTCGAATCTAACCACCCCCATTCTATTTGATAAAAATCAAACACAAGGTAGAATGGACCTGTGTGCAAGTTTCAAGCCCAAAGGGCTTTCACTTGAGGGTGTGTGTGTGTGTGTTAGAGAATAATATAAATCATAATATGGGGCCTCACCTAACAACTTGAGCTTTTAGGTGAGATGGTTCCTTAACAATTACTACCATCCTGTGTCAAAAACAAGTGTTTTGTTCCGTAATAACTAGCTGTTTTTTTCTTCTTCTTTGTGGCAGCTGTACAAGGAACTAACATGTCCTTTGGACAACTTTGAGCTGTTGATCTTTGCCATGGCCGGTCCAGAAGGCAAGTCATTCCCTCTTTGTCCTTTCTGCTACAATAGTCCTCCTTTTGAAGGTATAGACACTCTCTTTGGTGTTTCCAAGACCGGTAGTTCTGGGAAGTTGGGGAAGGGGACAGGCATGCCATGCTTCCTCTGTCCGCATCCTACATGTCGACATTCTTTAATAGCGCAAGGGGTTTGTGCTTGCCCCGAATGCAACGGGACACTTGTTTTGGATCCGGTAAGTGCTCCCAAGTGGAGACTTTACTGCAACATGTGCAATTGTCTTGTCTTGCTCCCTCAAGGTGCTCACCGGATTGCCACTACTCGTGAACGTTGTCCCGAATGTGATTCAACAATCATAGAAGTGGATTTCAACAAGAATACGACACCCTTGGAGGATGGAGCAACCCTGCATTCTGGTTGTATTCTCTGTGATGATTTACTTCATTCTCTCGTGGAGGTGAAGCATGGAAAGTCATTCTTCAAGCGAGCGGGCAGGTGGGCAAGGGCAAGGGGGAGAGGTGGTCATAGAGGAAGGGGACGGGGTCTTGGAAAAATGGACCCTAAGATGAGCTTTCGGGATTTCTAAATGAGCTTTTCTGGATAATTATATAATAGAGAAACAGGAGCTCTCTCCCAGCAAGTTGTTGCATGAGCATGAAACTGTGAGCTTGTGGAACCTCGACGAGAATGAGGGTATCAACTCTATCTTTTTATTTACTGTTATTTTCTTATCTCTTGAAGTCCAGTTTTCCTAACTTCTTCTCATTAAATTTAATGCAATTTATATGAAAAGCAATTCCAACTGTATTTTTGTGAAAAAGAGATTTTTAATGACATGTAAAATCAAAACAGCTAATTTTTAAATTTATATCCAAATTTGCATGGAACATATATAATTATTGTCAGGGCTAAAATTTATAGCTATTTATTTATTTAGCTTCCGATTGTTATTTTGAAACCCGTGAACGTCATCACCTTCTTCGAAGGCTTAATTAACATAAAAGAAAGAGAAAGAAGGCAAGGGCCCATTGCCTCCCTTCTCAACGAGTGCTTAAGCATCGGTCTTCTTAGTTAAAAACGTGGCATGCTAATCAGAATTTAACAGATTTAAAGGGTTGTTTTTCCTAAAATTCTATATTTGAGTTTTGTGGTGACTAATATAATAACTATTAGAGGTTTATATGATTGTTAATTATAAGATCTATATAATTAGTTGAAATACATGTTGCTCTCAGCATTAATACTAATAATAATAATAATAAAAAAAAAAACGTGGAATGCTGATCATCATGACAGACACGGGTTTTCTTGATAAAAACCATGCATGGACCTCACTTCAATGGTAGCCACACTGCATGAGAGCATGGTCAATCTTAAATTCTGAAGAATGATCACTAGTGTTTGTGTAAATACAAACAATCCATACACTTAAATTTCTTGATACAGAAATTAATTAATTCCTCCAAATTCTTTTTGTTTTATATTAGTCTTTCAGAAACCTGTGAAAAAAGGCCAGGTTTTACATGAGAAAGAAAAGGCAATTATCATAAGGAGTATATATATATATATACCTTCTAATTTTACGTACAGTAATCTTGTAGTTTCGCGGGAGACTGGTGAGCAGCTAGGAGGAGCACGGGCCTTCTTGGGGCAGTTTATTCAATCGTGAATGCACTGGTTCTACCAATGCTAGGGTAATCTCTACTAGTATACACGAATATCATTCTTCATTATTATTCTCTTTAACAACATGCTGCATAATAAACTTTGCATGGAAAGAATAATGGAGCCTCAAAAACTTGTTTTTTGCCCTATTCATGAGGGATTGAGGAGGTCATACCACATGCAGCCAGACATCATGCATCAAGAATTGTCACCTTTTTTTATTTAATTTCAAGTGTTAATTTCTCTCTCTCTCTCTCTAAAAAATGAGGGGGGCCAGGCCTGCAGCAATGCTTCTTTATCCAGCGTAAGTAAAACCCCATCATTATTAATTTCTTTAATTAAGATAATGTTTTCCCCTCAAGAATCTACATATGATCTGAACAGCTACGCATCAATTCAAGCCATAATTTTGATTAATTATGCCTTGATTTGAGGAGAATAATGGCAATCTATTCTGAATGTACTTTTCAAGGTTTTTTTTTTTAATTTACAAACTAAAATCTGATCCAGTTTCTTACCTCAACCCTAGAGATGTATGAAATTAATATCTGTAATTAGCTACATTTACTTCAACCATATAAGCAATCAAGCATGGTGTTAAATACGAACTTCAAGTACCAACGGGGGCGTGGGTGGACTGGTAGGGGGTCCTCCCAGCTTAACCAAGGTCTCAAGTTCGAGCCTTGGGTATGCAGCTGCTTTAAAACTCGCTTGGGAGAGCTTTGCCGCCCTTAAGGGTCCTACCCGGCTTGAATCCGGATTAGTCGGCAGTGGCTGGATTACCAGATGGTTTCTACCAAAAAAAAAAAAATGAACTTCAAGTTGAATCCACGGTTCTGTGGTCTTTAAAAGATCCTAAAAAGATCGTGTACATTGTAGTAGCCAAAAGGGGCTGTTATACCTCATCCAGCTACCATTGGTGGATGATCAAGGAATAGTAAAGATCGAGCCACTAGTTAACTTGTAAAAAAAAGATAACAGGGCAGTAATGTTGGGCTTGATTCAATGGTCTAACATGTTTGTGGGAGATGCCATCCGGGAGGGTTCAGAAGAATCAAGCCGAAAGTTTCCTGAATTTTGTTTAGATTCTTGAGGCCAAGAATGTCGATGGAAAGGGTAATTGTTATGATGTGTACGGGAAGGAAGGAAAAAAGCAACAGTTGGGGAAGAAGAGTAATAGTATAGAAGGCTTCAAAAGGCATGTTTTGTATGTGCAGATAGGTAATAGAATTCTAGACAAAGATTGTCAATTCCGTGTTTTTATTGGTGTTTTTTTTTTTTTTTTAATTTGAACAATATATTTCAGTTTTAAAATGTTTTGATGTTCTGTTTCGAGGTTTGTTATATATATATATATATATATATATAATTAAATGTATTAATTCAACAAACAAAATATTAGTTCAAATTAAAAAATAAAATTATTTGAAATTGTGCAATTTGAATTTCAAACATAAATAAAAAAAAATTAGAGTTGAACCGACATAACTCTATCAACTTGATGTGTCCAAAGATAACATGAAAAATTGATAAAAATATAATTTAACTAAAAAAAATCAAGTTATCATCTTAAAAAATATTGAAACGAGGATATATTTGATCAACTCAAGTCAACTTAGATATGTGACCCGAGTTATAAGATCATGATAACATTAAATAAAACAAATCAAAATAAACTATAAATTTCAATTCCTAATACGCTCATTGTTAATGAAACTGAGAAAAAAATAATTTAAAAAAACACAAAAAATAATTTTTCTGAATAAAATTATGAATCTAGATAATTATGTTCTCTAATTATTCTAAAATTTTAACCTAATATGTATCAATATGTCAAGAGACTTGTAAAATTTCATCTCAATTTAACAGCGTGATTAAAATATATGATTAATATTGTAAAATTAAGTATTATTTTTAAAACAATATTATTTGACCGGAACGAAAAGAAAATAAAAGTGAAACATTCTTAATAAAATTTTCAGAACAGACCGAGATTTTAAGCGAGATCAAATTTATTCCGAGCGGAATTACCTAATATTTCATCATTTCTTAATATAATCCAGATCTAAAAAATCTGATGAATTGAGCAAATAGTACTTCATTAATTGTGTTAAATAATGGAAAAAAGCACTAAAAATAATGATTTTGAATGCGTAGTTTGTATGATGTAGCCAAACGAATAAGAACATCCTTTGTAAAGGATAATATGTTTTTCTTTTCTTTTCTTTTCTAACAGGGAAATTAGAGAGACTTGATCATTTGACAGAAAAAAGAAAAAAGAAAAAAGTATTTGTGGGCAGAGATTTGACACCTTGAATATTCAATGGAAGCTGACGACCACAAAAAAAAAATGTAAAATAAAAATATCCAAAGTTGACAAGTGGAGTGTTGTCGTCGTCTTTGTTGATAACCCAATCCAAACCGCATGCCACACTCCCTGCTCTCAAGTTCTCCACCTTTCAACCATGCCAATTTTCTCTGTAACTCAAGGATCACTCACACTTGCAGGCCCCTCTGCCTTTCTCTCACAACATCATCATCATCAACAACAACAACAACAAATCTTCGCTACTACTGATCACCCATCTCCATTTTTCTCTGTAACTTCTCCTCTCTTCATTCCTCCTTCAAGAACTAGACGTTCAACTAATAATATCACTTCTAAATTCTCTGTCTCTGCAAATGCCGAAGCTGAAAATTCTAGTGAAACAGCTACCACCACTGCCACAGACGAAGTTCTTGAACCCTCACCTGATGGTTTGCCACCGGCTCGGGTGTGTTGTTTTGCTATCTCTATCCTTGTTTCCTGCTCGCTTCAGTTCTTGAAATTTCCATTTTTTTTTAATGTTACTTAATGATCAAAACTAACACAGTGTTTGTTCAAAGAAGTAGAGGTCTGCTGATTGGAAGGCGGTAAAGGCTTGCTATGAGGGTGGACACATCTTTCAGGGAAGGGTTGAAGGATTCAATGGTGGTGGCTTAATTGTTCGTTTTTATTCTCTTGTGGGTTTTCTCCCCTTCCCTCTGTTGAGCCCTTCGCATTCTTGCAAAGGTACTTTTCCTTTCACTTGCTTTCTCATTGTATTTGGTATCAGAGCTTGCTCTCTCTTTTCACATAAATTTGCTATCTGGTTATGCAATTACGAGTTAGTAAGCTATTACTTGATCAAGATTACTTGCAAGTCATAGCTGCTGGGTTTGGTACTCACTTTATCATCTCAATTCGTCTCTGAAATCATCTTGAGCCTAATTCTAAACTAGTTGGGTAGATACTTTCTGGTAGAAACCCATGCATGTGAACTAGTTCTTTCTTTTTCCCTCGAGAGTAGCGAGTTTAGGACAACAAATCAATGCTCCTTTTCATTTCTGTATTATCTCTTACTTTTGGTTCTTCCCTTTATTATATAATGGGTATTTCGGCAGCCGAATATAATTTGACTTGCCTGTAATTTTTAACTTCAATAATGATATAGGGTTACAGGGAATGCTGTAATGACGGTTCTTTTCACTTTTTTTTTTTTATATGGAAAAACATTAGCAGACAAGGTAAAATGTTTTTATGGAGGATTGGAATGCTTTCCAGTAACTCCTATTGAACTTTTTAGTTCTCCATTTATGTAGGCTAAGCCTCACCTTCGCTGATAGTCCTAGAAATTTATCTCTTGTAACTGCTCCTTTTCTATCATACACTGGCATTTTCAGTGGAATTGTGACTGAGAGCTTGTTGCAACACTAAGTCTTTCTGATTTTGTGATTCCATTTTATGTAGATCCACAGAAGACTATTCAGGAGATCGGAAAAGATTTGACTGGTTCACTCATTTCCGTGAAGGTAATGTGATTTTCTTCTGTCTGTTTGGATAGAGCTGAAGTGCAAAATAACTTTATTCTTCCTCATATGGGTGTTACACTTTATTTAGTTTTATAAATGCTTGTAGCTTGTAAGCTTGCACATATTGGTCTTTTGGTATACCTTTGTCCTGTCTTGGTGGTTATTAAACATTGCCAGGAACATGTAAATGAAAATCCCATGATCATATTTGCTGTTTTCCTTTGTAAAAGAGTATCATGGATGTTTATATATATATATATATATATAAGCAATAAGAGGGGAAATAACTCTTCTCTCTCATATTAAGGAAAGTGACTTTAGCATAAAACACTTATAATGGAACAAGATGGAAAATATTATGGTATTCTTGTGCTAGAACCAAGCCCTATTTGGCTCTTCTGTGAAGGGTCTTCACTGAAGTCGTGACAATGTTTTGCTAAAAGTCTTGGATGATGCAAAGCCATGATTTTGGATGTCTTTCAAATGCATTTTGAAAGGCCCATTGAGTTCTTGTTAATAAACATTCTTCTAGTTAATTGTTGTGATCGAGCCATTGAGTTATCACATTTCCATTATCTTATGACCATGGTTCATGATAGCTCAGTGATATAGACAGGCACTCTGTTTTTTGGCCACTTCTACTAGGTGCTATACCATATTTAGGAGTGTCCTTTTGGTGACATTGTGTGTTTTTCGGATTGTGCTATCAAAATCATGATTCTAAGTCTCTTGTAATTCCAAATCGTGGTTTCAATATATATATATTTTTTTATCTCTCCCACAACTTCAAACACAATAGTTTAAACGATCAAATGTATGCATAAATGCATTGTCCAATAGGAAAGAGAGAAGATGAAGCCAATAAAATGGCAACTTAAGAGCAAAGTATAAGTCTTAGTATTTTAGTTTGAGTTGGAAGTGTAATAGCTAGAGTTCTATTTCTATTGTAACACTTCAATTTTGCTATAAATAAAGGAAAGGGATAGCAGTAACCTTAAACTAAAATTCTGCTCAGTTGTTGTTTTTTCTGTGTTCTTGCTCTGTCTTCATTCGGCAATCTTCCCAGAATTGAATTCAAACAGTAGCTGTTTGAATTCAATAAGAGCAGTAGCAATTGTTGATTTTTTGAATCTTTGTTTTTTCCAACACAAAGAATATATGCATAACTTAATATGCTATTTAAATACAGAATGACTTCAATAAGAGAAAATAGTGGCTGATCAAACTGATGAGTTTCGGCATTCCAGATGATGAAAACCTTACTTAGTATTGCTTAGATTTATTTCTTCTTGAACTACAGGTTTGTGTTTGTTATGATGATTTTCTGAAGATTTTACTTTCTTCGCTTAACATTGACATGGAAGAAGTAATTGCTTTCTGAACATGGAGGAACTGTTTGCTAGCGATGTTCACCATTGACCACAAAGATTCTGTTTTATTTTTAAGGCATTAAACAGCCGAAATAAAAGTGAAAATGGTAAAGAGCAGACTTCTTAGAGAACTGCATTCCATTTCATGTCAAGATGCTTCAGTTCCTCCTGACACGTTTCTTGTAATGTAAATGGTTCCCCTTGCTCATTCTTTTATTCCCTGTTTCTCCTTTTTCTGGTAATAATTCAACATTTCATTCAACACTAGTGATGTTGGTATACTCTCAAACATTTAGGTAATCCATGCTGACGAGGAGAGCAGGAAATTGATTTTCTCTGAGAAGGAAGCTGTCTGGTCGAAGTTTTCTAAGAGAATTAATGTAGGGGGGGTTTTTGCAGGAAGGGTTGGTTCTGTTGAGGACTATGGTGCTTTTATTCACTTGCGTTTCCCTGATGGTAGCCACTTTCTCTGTTTGTATAGACTTCTACCTCTTCATTGAGATCTATAATTTTGCAAGAATAATTGGTGGTGTCTTTAAACTACAATACAGGTCTGTATCATCTCACCGGACTGGTACATGTGTCTGAGGTTTCATGGGATTTAGTTCAAGATGTAAGGGATATCCTTAATGTTGGTGATGAAGTAACAGTCAAAATTATTGATATAGACCAGTAAGTCTTTCTTGCTCCTCTCTCTTTACTATTTGCATTGAATGAAATTCACAATGAGACATTTTCAGTAACATGTCAACCAATTGTGCCTTGCACAGTATCTAAAGTAGCCAGACCTTTATTTGGTGTACGCCATGGATTTCTAGGTAGTGGATTATTGCTTTGAGGATGTTTTAATCACAAGAACGATCCAGTGAAATACATTTTTTTTATGAAAATAATTTTTGAGAATTTGATTGATGATCTAATATTTTATTTTGTGATGCAAGGTTCCCTCCCTCTCTCTTTTTGTCAAGATGCTAAAAAATATAGGTTTCATTTTTACACCTAGTTTGTGTCTGTTCAATTCATGGGCTATTGATCCAATCTACTAAGTTTCCTTGTATGATCAATGGACATACCTTTTAAGTAAGATCGTTTATCTACTTGCTATGGTTCCTTGTACATTAAGGTCTCAAAGATCAATCCTAGTTACCACCATAACCTGAGAGGATTATAAAAAGCAGAGAATTGAGGAAACCTTTAAAACATACACTGATTAGAAAGTGAGAAGAAAAAGGGTGCTGCCATATAGAGTTCATGTTATCTTTTCTAACTCTTGTTTTCTTTTGAAGAATTAAAATGTAAACGTCAAGAAATTTGCATGACAATCCCTATGGTTTCTATATGACTAATCCATTCTTTAGCATATCATTAAAGGTTATCTTGAGTGGTTTTCTGAAAGAGGACATGGCTAATTCATTTTGCTAGCCTAGCATTACCTATATTTGGCAGCCTAAGGGTTGGAATCAGCTTAATTGTCACGGTGTTTGTCTCTGATTAGCTGTTTTCCTTTACTTTGCCTCTTACTGTAATATTTTAATTACAAATAAATGCAGGGGAAAGTCAAGGATTACACTGTCAATCAAACAATTGGAGGAAGATCCACTGCTAGTAACTTTGGACAAAGTGATTCCTCAGGTTTGTAAGGCAATTTTACGTGCTCCATTTACGTAGTTAAAGCTTCCACTTTGAATGGATATTTACGTATTACAGGATGGTTCGATTGCTCCTGATTCTCTGAGCATGCACAACAGCATTACTATTGAACCTCTACCAGGCCTTGAATCAATAGTTCAAGAGTTAGTACGTGAAGATGGGTATGGTTTTATCCTCCATTAAAGAAGTTCATTCTGAAGATTTAGGGTTTGATTGCAAATATATTAAACCAAAGTTTTCCTTCTCAACATGAACGTAATTTCCGAGCTTCATAAGTTTTCTGCATCTGTTCTCACATTATTTTGTAATCAGTTTTCCTTTTAGCATGCGTCTTTTATGAATCCATGGGACTTTTATGTCACTATATGCCCACCCTATTTCATTTAGACTCTTCTATGAATAAATAAATGTTTAGCTCCATCTATGAGTAGACTCTAAAATATTTACATTTCTCCTTTTATGCTCATTGAACTTACCATGAAATTACTTATTCAGCTTTCTTTGTATCCTTCTTGTCCAGCATAGATGACATAAGAATTAGCAGACAAGGGTTTGAAAAGCGTGTTGTTTCACAAGACCTGCAACTTTGGCTTTCAAATGTGAGTCGCTCCCGTTTAGGCGTGTTTCTTGTGCCGTGTGCTCCTTATATTGTTTTATTGTTCTCATCCCATAATCATTCTACAGGCACCACCTATAAATAGGAAGTTTACCCTCCTTGCTCGGGCTGGAAGGCAGGTAGGTTATGTTTGTCACCCCTCCGCGTTGATACGGTCTCCCTATATTTCTCTCTTACTCGTTGTACAATTCAGGTGCAGGAAATACAGATGACGACAACACTTGACCAAGACGGTATCAAGAAGGCATTGCAGCGAGTTTTGGAACGAATTCCGTGATGGAGATTCTTGTATTCCCATTTATTTCATGAGTATTCTTTTCCTTGTTCTTTTTTCCCTTTTCTTCTGTATAGATTTTACTGCATACTCAAATTCAGCTACTGTATGTACAGTATGTTGTTCCAAAAATTTTCTGATTTATAAAATCTGATTCTTGTAAGAATTGTGTTGATTTTTCCGATAGATGCTACTCTACCAGCCTGCAAGAAGTAGAACATAACCCATCTAACCAGTAGGCAAACTGTGCTTGTTGTCCCCTGATCTAAGATGGCTTTCAGAAAGTTTTCGACAAGTAGCAGGTATTTTGATACTGAAATAGCAAGTAACGAGGCACTCTTCTGCTTGCTACATTAGGTGCAAGTGAAATCTGATTCAATATTCATGTGTTTGCGTGTTTCAAATTCACCATTGGAAGCGATTAGTGCCTCGCTTGGAGCTTCTTCCACCATTCAAGAAGACAGTGAAGGTATTGATAGAATTGCAGGTCAACTGGATGCTGCTTCGTCTTCACATGGTTTCTATTTGAATACTGGTTTACTAGTTTTTTATTTTCCAGCGTCGCACAGGGGACAATATTTGTCGATGAATAGTAAATACTAAGTTTGTGGCCCGTGGCGTCAATTTTCTTTTCATCATAAGAAGAAAAAAAACATCAGACCAGATAGCAATTTAAAAATATATGAATAAATAAAATATAACAGCAATAAATAAAATAATAAAATAAATAAATAAATAAATAAATATAAGCCCGTCTGGATTTAAAAAATAAATAAATATTAAATTATAAAATTGGAAAGAAAAAAAAACAAAAAAAAAACTCGGTTAATTTATAAACTCTGATATTACATATAAGATTAATATAACCTTAAACAAAAAAAAAAAAAAAACAAAAAAAAAAACAAGAAAAAAACTACTTGAAAGGATTAGTTTTTAATACATCAAATGTTGATTGAACGACGAGGTTGAAACAAATAAATTAAATCTGAAGCAGTTATCTATATCTATCTATTTATATATATGTGTGTGTGTGTGTATATATATACACTGGTATTATGAAAATTATAACCAATGCTACCATCATCGTTATAGGTATGCAAATTTTGTTTCTGAATCATTTTTTCTCGTGTTAATCTATATTATTGTTCCAATCTGAAGCAAGATATGAGCTTTCGAATGTACTCGGTTCGACCATATGGTACAAATCCTACGCTTTGCTATGCGGGAAACTGTCATGCATTTTCATTTTTTCTATTTCCAAGCTCATATACATATATTGGAAAGCTTGAATTGAATAAACTTCACTCTGTGTATGTGGTTTTTCAGGGTGTGGATCCGTTCACGGTGGTTGTACAAGTTGAGGCAAATGTTTTTCGAAAGGAATGGTGAGCTATCGTTGCAGCAACAACTTTCTGCAAGTGAAAGCAAAGTTGAGCGAGCAAAAGTTTTTACCTCCCAGGAGTTTGAGAAGGCCACGGACAACTATCATGGGGATCGAGTTCTAGGCCAAGGAGGTCAAGGAACTGTTTACAAAGGAAAGCTGACAGATGGAAAATTGTAGCTGTCAAGAGATCAAAAGCAGTGGACGAAGCAGACTAAGAATTCATCAATGAGATTGTAATTTTGTCACGAATTAGCCATAGAAATGTTGTGAAGTTATTTGGATGCTGCTTGGAGACAGATTTCCTCTATTAGTCTATGAGTTCATCCGTAATGGAACTCTCTCCCGACATCTACATCATCCGAATGAAGAGTTTCCTTTTACATGGGAGATTCGTTTAAGGATTGCAGTAGAAGTTGCTAATTGCTGTTTCTTATCTGCATCCAGCGGCTTCCGTACCTGTTTTTCATCGCGACATAAAGTCTACAAACATACTCTTAGATGATAAATACAGAGCCAAGGTATCAGATTTTGGAACTTCATAAGAACTTGCCATTGATCAAACTCACTTGACCACTCGTGTACTGGGAACTGGTGGCTACCTCGATACAGAGTATTTTCAGTCAAATCAATTGTTGTGAATTTATTAAAGTAAAGAACGGAAACAAAAAACTTGAGGGGTGATTGTGCACTATTTTTAAGGATATTTCCCCAAAAGTAGGGTATCCTTCAGGATTCGGTAAGTTTTTCCAAGAATAGCAGTTACAAAATTAAATCATGGTGACAGTTGCAACTGGAAAATAGAAACAGAAAATGTTTTAAAATTTGTAATTGTTAAAAATAAATTTTCAATTATTAAAAATATCATGATTTCAGTTTAAGGGTCATCAAAAATATTTTAATAAAATAACAAAAAAAAATTAGAGTATAGACGTTGCCTCGCGCGCAGGAAGAGAGCGAATCGGAGGTTTTCCTCTTACTCGACTTATTCTCGTGTGATATCACTCCACTCTCTTTGTTGATTACTATTTCTCTTAAGTTTTATTATATAAACGGTTGATGAAAAACTTTTAAATACCTTTTATAACTCTTACAACATCAATTCACCGAAAAGAGCGATGTTTACAGCTTTGGAGTAGTTCTCGTCGAGCTTTTAACAGGGCAGGAACCAATCCTTGCAACCCCAACCGAAGAAGTAAGGGGTTTAGCAGCTTATTTTCTACAGTCAATGGAAGAGATTACAGCAGTCGGTAAGCTGGTAAGAAGATGTTTAGGCTTGCATGGCAGGACCAGACCCGACATGAAGAGAGTGGCAATGGAGTTGGAAACGATCAGAGCTTCACAAGGAGCTTCTTCCGCCATTCAAGAAGAACTTGATGGGGTTGATTATACTGTAGGTGACATTACTGCAACCGGATCATGTTAGAATACTGTAGCTGTATCTGTGCAAATAGACAGGCAACCACATCTTAAAATTTCTCTACGATGGAAAGTGTGCCCTTTCTTCATCGACTCATTGCATCAACTAATAGAATAAATTATTTTCCCAGCCTTGTATTGTATATTTATATTTATCCTGGTAACTATAATCTGTCGGTGTTATTCATGTTCTTGTCCAGTGGCATGATCAACTGTATGAGTCAATATATTTTACTCGAATAATCAACTAATTACCTGATTTAACTTCACAGGTCACGTATTTTATGTAGCACACGAAATCCGTTCCAACTTTTGTGTGTTTCAGCAACTCAACACTCCAATGGAACTCGAGTGACAGCATAAAAGATCGAACTTATAGTAGATATTGAATTTGAGTTAGTACGTATATTTTTTATAAAAACTTGGGACAGTCAAGGTTTTACTCGCTTATCTATAACTAAAAATATGTTTTCTAAAAAATAAAATTTCCTTGCATCCAAAATTAAAAAGGATCGACGGTCCGATGCACCGAAGATTTCAGCTGGCAATAAAAATAAAGAAGCATTCTTTGAAGTGTCATTAGTTCTTGGCAAAGTGCAGAAAAAAGAGGATGCATATCTGATAACATGTTAGGCTACATGTCAAGAAGTAACTGTGTATTCGACAGAAATTGGATTTAGGGATCATATTAAAAAAGGTTCTTGAGTGGAGGAACCAGATTAGAAAAGCTCGACAGTACAGGGACCATATAAAATACAAACCTCTCCAGTTGTCGGCTTGAGCATGGGGGGAGGGTTTATCAGAAACTAAAACGACTGATGTTCTAAACCACCCGGGGGAAAAAATGCTTATCTTGTCACCCCCTCTTCAATCCCAGAGCCTTGCGTTGTGGTGCCAAATATCTCGACACTCCAACTGCTTGCTTCCATTTCTAGAGCAGAAGAAGAAGCAGTCTAAAACCAACAACACTCCACTGTTCCTTAGGAATCATGCTCATACAAAGAGCACAAAAAATGACATTGATTTTGACTTCCCAAATGACTTTTCATCATCACCGCATAATCCAAGAAGAGATGAAAAGGATTATGATAAAGACCCTGAATTTGCTGACATTCTTGGTTCTTGTCTTGATGACCCACTTAAAGCTCGCTCTAAAGTATGTTCATCTTTTTTGTCTCTCCCCTTTTAGTTTTTTTAGTGTTTGTGTAATAAATATTGCTGCCTTGCCTTAAGTCAATTGATTAATGGAGGTGAGCACTAATGGGCTTTTAGATGGAAGAAAGATTGAGGCGTAAAAAGAACAAGATTTTGCAAGCAAAGACAGGTTCAGCTGAACCCGTCAAGGTTACTTTCAACAAGTAAGATATTCAATCTTTATGTCGTAAGCTGATTCTTTGAGAACCCGTTAGTTCAAAAACTAAGATTATCGTGTATTTCAATCCTTGCTTTGCTTGAAGATCGTCTTGGTATTTTTTGAGTAAAACAGAAGATAAAATCTGCTGGTTTATATAGAGCATTTTGAAGGGGGTTAGGTATAAGGATTTTTTTTTTTGTCTTGCTTCATGCTATAGGTGTTCATGTCGAAACTTAAGAAATTGATATTTGGTATGACCATGACACAATTTGATTCAAGTGGTAGTATTACAAGTCTATTTATGCAGGGCTTGAAAGCCATTGCAGAGCGATACCCCACGCTTTCACTCAGCTTATGCTGCAAATTCTTCATAACAGTCAGGAATCAGGATGCATATATATTTACACACACACACATATATTCTGGCTTGTAGAGTTGAATTCATAGCAATTCATATTGGCTTTAATATCTAAATTTTTTAAAATAATGATGCTTGCTTGTGATTAGGAATCGTATTGAACACTATTTCATGAAAGTAACTACTGCATCCACAATTTACCCACCCATATATGATGCAGTTACCAAATCCACCCCTTTTATCAACTGATCTCAAATTTCCTTGGTTCTTATAGCTTTTGTAATTTGAAGGTCTTTGAGAACTGCTTCTTTTTTAGCATGGTTGAATTGTAATTACTCTGGCCTTTCCTATTCGTCATGATGCCTGGTGTCTCATGTGAAAATGTCACTTGGATGCTTTTCTTTGACCTTTCCTATTCAGCTCCTGTTTTACCATCTCACTCTGTGACCATCATCTCCAGATTTGAATTCTCAAACTCGTATATATGGTTTGAATTCTACAATGCGCCATTGGAGAATGATGTGTCCATAATTTGTGATGCAAGTAACTTCTCCTTTACTCTAGTAATTGTATTTTGAACTATTAAATTAAATTACTATGAAGCTTATGTGGGCATGTTTTTGCAGACATTTCGATCATGGCATATTGTTGGGCGTCTTGGTGGATGCAATTCCATGAATATGCAAGTATGTAGAAAATTTTCTTGCCATAAAAAAATGTTGACAAATGAAATGGTTGATTGTATTGCATGAAAAGGTGGTTGAGCTTTATAAAGTAAAATCCTGCCAAATGGAGAGCACTTAGTTGCTGGTGAAATCAGATTTGCCATTGTTGCAACTTTCTTTCTTCCGGGCACTAAAGTTTGTTTTTCCTGTGTTTTATATGTTGCAGCTGTCACAATCAACTTTTGAAAAAAGACCTAATTATGATGCCATTCAGGGAGCAAATGTGACACCATCAACATTTTACAACATTGGAGATTTTGAGATTCAAGACAACTTGGCACGCGTATGGTATGAGGATCATTTCATACTATAGTTAATCGGTTCAAGAGTACTCTTTTTCACCGTACTGATTATGCTTGCTCTGATGGTTCTTGTTCATGGATGATGTTAAAATTATAACAGGGTAGATATCGGGACAACTGAGCCGTTGCTTCTGGACACTCTGATAAATGCCTTGACACAAATAAGCTCTGAGTAAGTTATCCATATTTCTTCTTTTTCTTAGAATTTCTGATGCTACGCCATAATTCTTCTGAAACTTTAATGAGATGAAATTTAATGGAACTAAACATATCCTTGCGTAAAAATATGAATTTGCGGTTTTCATCCCAGACTATGATAGATGTGTAATGCCAACTTCGTAGTATGAATACTATTGTGTACAAACCTGTCGTGAGATTCACATAAGATTCGCTCTGGTTCCCTTTCTGTTTCAACTCCTTTCTTTTGCTTGTATTCGTGCTTTATTTTTTTCATTATCATTTGTTTGGTGCTGAGGTCCTTTTTCTGTGGAATTGCTGCCCATTTGGAAAAATAGTAAATAGATGTGTTTTTGCTTTATGAGCTCCTTCAACCGATTTGTTCTCCTTCAACAGCTATGTTGGAATCAAGCAATTGGTGTTTGGTGGATCTGAATTTGAGAATTGGAAGGAGAACTTAACCTCGGAGTATGCAGGTTATAGCGTCCACAAGATTTAGCATCTGCAAAGTGCATTCACTTGTGTTTTGTTCCATGCTGAATTGTCAGATGATCATGAAATCTTTAGCAGATTTTGAAACTGTTGTGTGAGGGTTTGAACATGTTGCTGCTGTTGATGTGGGTGTGACCGGAGACAGTGGTATGCTATGTGCTAGAGGTTAGCTAGCTTCTTTTTTTTAAAAAAAATCACTGGTGGTTCATTAGTTTTTTATTATTAACATGGATGTTCGAGCTAGCTTGCGCGCACCTCGACTAATTCCACGGGCTCTGAAGTTAGCTGTCTGTAATATAATGAAAACAGAGGACTCCCAAGATTTAATTAATCATATAATGCAACTACTGAATCCAATAGGTTTAAGGTTTATATGCTAGGGTAAGAAGGGTTTGGGGACTGTTTAGGAAATTCTTTTATGCATCATTATTTTCTTTACAGGTTTGATTTTAAAATAAATAAATAAATAAATAAGCAACTCGTTATTGGAATAGTAATTTGACTAAATTACCCCATGCTAAAAAATAAACACTTTCAACTATAGATATTGGAGGCAAATTGGTATTTTCATATAATTGTCTCCATTCATTTGTGCAGTTTTGGCTGTTCTTTGCAGGGCTAAGTTGGTAATTTTATTTTCTTACAATAAAAATACTCATTTATCCCCATGATAAAAAAAAATGTCGCCTTTTTTAATATTTTTCAAAATGATTAAGTTATTTTGATACTCTTAAAAGCAATCAACATTCAACACAACTCGGTAATGTTATATTTTAATAATGTTAAATATTTGTTTTTAAATAAAACTTATTGGCACGTGCATGGTACACGTTAGCAAGTGAGCAACGCATGGAGAATCGCCTGGTAACTAAACATTATTTTCACCGACGATGTTGAGATCCTTATAACCCCATACATTATAATAGAGTGTTGTGTATTCAAGATTCTTTGTAGTTTGGTGCGGTGGTTATTCTCTTACCATCTCTACATTCTCATCCTAATTTTCAAGTTAGCCCCTTCAAATTCCTTAGCAACCCTTTAATTTATTGATTTTTTAAATTTGATTCTTATTTTTATTATAATTTTTTTTTATCTTGAATAATTTATAAAATTGGTATGTTCTTTCAATACCATTCCCTTTTTTTTTCAGTTTTTATTCTTATTCTTATTCTTATTCTTATTATTTTTAAATTGATTTTGGTTTATGATTTTACCCTTCTTTGGTTTTTTTCATATCAAAATTTGTTTTTCATTCTTTTAATTGTAAGCTTTTTTGCATTGACAAGTTTTGGAAATTGGTTTGTAATAAACTTTTCTTTTGGATCCAGGTTTTACAAGTTGTGAGTTTTAGAAGCTACTTGGAAGGGCGTTTGAAACGCTGTTTTTTTTTCTATTTTAAATGATTTTTTTGTGTGTTTTTAAATTATTTTAATGTATTATTATCAAAAATAATTTAAAAAGAAATTTATCACACCTAGTTGCATCTTTTTTTTTTTTTGTTCCTGATGGACCTTAAGAAAATGGGATCTGTATCCTTTGTCAGATGTGGACTTGCAGCTTGATATACCGTGCAAGATTATTTACAAGTAAAAAAACTATTAAAAAAAAAACCAAATTAATAATATGATTTTTGAAATAATATAAATATAATATTTTTTATATTTACACTTTAATGGAAAAAAATAATTTAGAAGAGTCAATTTTATTACTCCACATTTATTGGAATTGTTTTGACGTAATGTTTTGCACAGTCGTGGTCCACAGGGTCAGTTTTTTCTTTATTTTTTAATGCAAAACCTACTCTTTCCTGGTTGCCAGATTGGCGTCCTCAAGGACGCAATCTTTTACGAGGATTTGACGTGATTCTCGTTTAAATAAACAACCCTACCTGATCACTTAAATCATTAAATATAAGCAGCTAATGGAGTGCTACGGTAGCAAAGCTTACTCAATATCTCCGCCCTGCTCTGCGAATCTATAGTTGAAAATACAATCTGTATACAAAGAGTATTCTGCAGCCCCAAGTGCGTGCGTACAAGCCATTAATTATTACTCAACATCTCGTCACCCTTCCCTTCTCAAAACGCTATTCGCAGACACAGGCTTTTTTTATTCCGGAGTGGAGGATTCCCCTTTTTTTCCATGAAAATTTCCAAGAAAAAAGGATTCTTAGAGCAAGTCCAATGGTAGGAGGCATTTTTAAGAGGCAAATGATAGAAATGGCTCTTTGAATAGTGTATAAATGGCTCTTGAGGTAATGTGGTCTCCAATGGTAAGAGCCATTTTTAAGAGTCATTTTGAATAACCATTTTTTTTATCTTATTTTAAATAAAATTCAATTATTTTATATATAGTTTAATTATACAATTAATATAAGTAAGTTATATAATTAAATAATTGCTTTTGAAAACTCTCAAACAATAAAATTATTTTTTTAATTATATTTAAATTAAAAAAATAAATTTAAATATAATTTAAAAAAAACCACAATATTTGAAATTTAAGCTACTTATTGTATGTTTTTCAAGTAATTCTATGTTTTTTATGATTGTTGTATTTGAAATTAATTAATATTATTTATTGTCTTTCAGTGTTAGAAAAACTAAAAAAAAACAAAATGAACACATTAACAAATAATCAATAAGTTCAAACACAATTAATTAAAATACATTACATTACAAATAATTCAATCAAATTAATACCCCTATTTTTTATGCTAACTATTATTATAATAATTAATAATTATTATTATTAATAATTAATAATTATATAATAATAATAATTAATTATAATTATTATAATATAATAATTATATTAAAAACCCACCCCACCCCGTTTTCACCCCTTCATTTTCATTTCAATCTAAAAAACCCTACCTTCCTTCTCCTACACAACATGCGCCGCCCACCTCCCTCTCCCTCTGCACCCTCCAGCCCACCAACACCACCAAGATCACTCGTGAATGGTTTAGGCAAAGGAAGCCCTCTTTTTTCACCTGATTCCTCAAAGCCGTCCTCATCAAGATTGCTTCACCTCTTATTTTCTTTGATGCTACTGATTTTTTTTTATCATTTTTTCCATGCGGGTTCTCTTGATTACTTCCTTCTTTGCTCTTGCTACTCTTTCTACCCCCACCAAGCAGGCATTTTTTTGATTATCTATGTATTTTTGAACTGCGGTTTTGTTGATTGTTGTTGTTGTGGTTTTGTTGATTGATGTTGCAACGGTATAATTCCAATTCCAACGGCTCTTTTTAATTTTTAGCTCTTGATCAATAACCTGTGGGAATGCCTTCTCGGCTGAAGAAGAGGCAAAATGCCTCTCGGGATGCCTCTCCCGTTGGAGACCACAAAAGAACAAAAATAGCCAAAAAATTCAAAAATTTGCCTTTGCCTCCTCTAATGGCTCCTCCGTTGGACTTGCCCTTATACACTGCTCCGAAAGCGCGGGGGGGTCCTGAGCTTCCCCCATAGATATCACCAGCACAAACACGTGGCGGTCACATCACATCGGTAAAGATGTCCATTGAGCGGGCCATGGTCGTTTCCTTTTCTTTATTATCAGTCTGGTGGAGGGGGTGGCTTGGGTTATTTTCGGTTTTGCAGAGAGAGAGAGATGGCAGGGGATGGGGTTACCCTAGAAGACCTCAAGAAGAGATTGGCTGAGTTTGCCAAGGAGAGAGACTGGGATCAGTTTCATAGCCCTAGAAATCTCCTTTTGGCCATGGTAAGTTGCTCCTCTTTTTCCAACCCCGGCTATAATCTAGAAAAGTGTATAACATTACCATCATGCTTTGTTTGGTGCCTGATCTTTCTCTAGTCCCGTCAGAACTTGTAGCGAGGTGACAGATCCCATTTCTTTCTCTTGTCCATAGAGAGAATTATGTGTGTGCTTAGGTTTAAGTCTAAGGTTACGTGTAAAACATGCTTAATTTTGTACGTTTTCATCTTTTATATTGCTCTTCATCTGTGACTTTTGATTCTTCATTCTCGTTCTCATTTCTCTGCTGTGGTTCTTATGATTTGTCGTATTAAATTATTTACTGGAATATAAATAAAATCACTGAATCTGATGAAAAAATTACAAGGGAAAACCTTTATTTATTGACTCTTTCTTGATGATTTGTTTTCTTCCCTTTCCCCTTTCTAGAGTGTCTGGAACAAATAATCAGACCATTTGTTTTTTTTTATAAATTTTTTACCACAAAAATAAAAATTTGATCTTCTGCTTTTCTTACACGTTCATGGAGAGTTGCGCTCCTTTGTCAATGCTTTAGCTATGCTCATCGAATTGTTTCTCAGATCCAAACCAAGCTATATAGCTTTTCTCAGTTATTTCTTACTTTCCCATTTCTGTGTTCTGGTTTTTGAGTGGTCTCTCATGTGTGAATTTTGTAAAATTGATGAAGCTGGCCCTCAAACTGCTGGAACTTTAACTCTCCCTCTATTTAGAACCGCGTGCCCCTGTATGAAAAGTAATGTACAGGAAATTCACAAGCCCCATCTGGGGGACAGGTAATTCATACTCGAAAGACAAGAATGTACTCGCGTTTCAGAACAAGACCTCACATTGTTTGATTATTACAACAGTACCTTCGAAAAGACAAACACAATAATGGCTACTATGGTGCAGGTTTCTCTGCCAGGCTCGTTGTTTTCATTTCAATCTTGTATTTATTGCTGTTGTCTTGCATCACTGTGTTGCAGGTCGGAGAAGTAGGTGAGCTGTCTGAGATATTTCAGTGGAAAGGGGAGGTGCCACGAGGGCTTCCTAATTGGAAAGATGAAGAGAAACAGCATCTTGGAGAGGAGCTATCAGATGTGTTACTGTATCTTGTTAGGCTCTCTGATATATGCGGTGTTGATCTTGGTAAAGCTGCCTTGAGAAAGCTGAAGATGAATGCCATTAAGTACCCGGCTAATGCTGGCAGCCGGGGCTCCTCGGAAAAGCGCACGGAAATCAATACTGACGTCGACAACGATGCCGGCGGCGATTGTGTTAAAGGGAGGAGCATTTATAACGACAGCAGCACCAGTAATGGTGCTGGCAGCCAGGGCTCCTCCGAAAAGCGCACGCAAATCAATACTGACGTCGACAACGATGCCGGCGGTTATTGAGATACAGGGAGAAGCATTTATAGCGACAGCAGCGCCAGTAATAGTGTGGTTTGATTAATTACTACGATGCCTCGGATCCCATCGGAGGTTTAGTGTAATATATGCTAGATCGTCTTCCTTTTCTTTCTGTTCGTTGCTGTCATGTAGCAGGCCATTAATCTAGCTCGTCATTTTCACCATGTTCGTGTCGGATATTGGTATATTTGCCATGCTTCATCTTGTCTTTCTTAACCATGGTTTTGGTGGGGACGATGATGTTCACGATGATGTGGAGAGCGAGTAGGGTTTTCTTTTCTTTGCATGAAGGCAAAATATGGATTGGTGTGGTTTGCCCGTTATTCCGAGTCGATGTAGTTGAAGTTTTTAAAAAATAGTTTTATAAAAAATATTTTTACTTGTGGTTTATAATTAAAATTGAGTCGATGTAGTTGAAGTTTTTAAAAAATAGTTTTATAAAAAATATTTTTACTTGTGGTTTATAATTAAAATTAAAATACTTAAATTAAAATTATGGTTGAGTTTGAGGTTTAATGAAAATTAATTTTGTGTGTTTGATTATCATGTTTTTTATATTGTTGTCAATTTGTGGGTGGTCGATTGACGGTGACAAGAGGCTCACCTATCGATGCTGCAAGGTAAAAAAAATTGAGATGATTTTTCCTGTGGTGGTGACATAAAAAATAGTGGCTTGTGGTGACAAAGAGAAGTGTCTAAAGGTTGTTGTTGCTGCTGCTTCTATTAGGGCTTGTTGTTGCTGCTGGTGCTGAGGGGGATGATGGTGGTGCTCTCTGAGAACTAATGTTGAAGGAGAGAGAGGGTGCTGCCAATCAGTATGGAGAGAGAGACCGGGGATGATGGTGGTGTTATCTGAGAACTAATGTTGAAGGAGAGAGAGAGAGCTGCCAATAACTATGGAGAGAAAGAGACCATCGGCTGATTATAGAAGAGAGAAAAGTAGTTTTTGATTCTTTTGCTGCTTCAACTGACGTCGGCTGGAACTGCGAGGGGGGAAGAGTAATTAACTGCGAAGGACGCTTATTCAAAACCGAGGTTAAACCTTAGTTTTTGGTGGGTTCTATATTTTAATAGTATCGTCTATCATTTGCAATGTATTATCTAAAAAACTATTTTTACCTTTATTAACTTTGAAGGATCGATAGAAATTGGGATAAACATAAATTTTGATCGACCACTTACATACAATACCATCAGCACTTTGGATAAAAAGAATCAATCATTGTCTTAAAATTGTCATCACACATAATCGATAAAAGATAATATTGGTGCTCATCAATTTAACACTTCCAAGTTATTTAAACATCAATATCATTATAACTCCATCAAAATCCATCAGAAAATAGTTTCTTTCATTTATGTATACGACATACCTAAATTACCATTTAACAACAAATTGCTTCCACCATTATATGTGATACTACGATTTATAAATTATAGTTATGATTAAAATACCCATCAATGTTTTTGGTTGGTTAAACTAAACTCATTAGGAGTTGCAAATGTCTAATGCTTGTCATTAAGTTTTATTATTATAAGTATTTTGTTTGAAGTAGATATGTATTGTTGACTTGATGTAAAATGTAAAAGGAAAGACTGATGTTATGGATTTGATGAATACATTATGAAATCCATAAGGGATAACCCAATTTAGTAGCAATCAAGTGGGTTATCCTTTAGTAGCAATCAAGTGGGTTATCCAAAATTATAGCATCTGCAAGGAATAATTAGATAGATAGATTGATTGACAACTATATGAGTTGGCTGAAGTTTTATGGAATTCGTAAGGGATAATTGGATTGATTGATGTGGATAATTCGTATGGCATCCCTAAAAGATGGATAGATTGATCGACAACCATGTGGGTTGGCTGGCAAGAGTTCATGGCATCCATGAGGGAACAATAGAGATCATTACGTTAGAATGAGCTTATCGAATAGAAAGAAAGTGATGTGAAAAAAATATGTATTCAGCATGGGAAATATTAAATTAATTACAACAACGAGAATTTAAATGGATAATTGATAGTAACAACAGGTTCATCATATTAAATATTAATCCAACCTTAACGACATGAGATATATTGTATTTTAAAACTTGTATTGTGAATATCTAAAAGAATAGATGATCACGGGTAATGTAGCACGAGTTGTAATTTTTTTTTTTTTATTAACGTGGGTGTGTGGGCTAACTTGCGTGTACCTGACTAATCTCACGAGTCCTGAAATTAACGACCATGTAAGCTTCCAACGACAATCATATTAATAACCACAGGGCTCGAACCTGATATTATAACACGTGCTGTAATTTTTTTTTATTAACGTGGGTGTCCGGACTAGCTTGCGCACACCCGACTAATCTCACGAATTCTAAAGTTAATGACCATGTAAGTTTCCAGTGATTATCATATTAACAGTCACTGAGTTTAAACCCGAAAACAAACCTCTGTGATAAATTATTCGAATGAAATGATGGTTACGGTGGATATAAAGTACGAGTTTGAGTTCAAAAATAAATCAAACAAACAAATTACTATGTCTATGAGCTTGCGAATAAATTGGTTAAATAAACTCATGATGTTGATCAAAGTATGAAGCCAAGTATAAGAATATAATTAAAAACAAAATCTGAGTATGGAACTAAAACAGGAGTGATGATGATTGAAAGAAATAAATATACATGTTGTTGTAAATAAAAAGGCATAATTACTGCTGAAACACGTAATTAATAGCGCACATGTTATGAGATAAGATCTTGAAGGTCATATCAAAGGATACTTCAGTGAAGAAGATGAAGATCTCGGGGGGTGCATTATCTATATGAAAAGAAAGGAGATATATATAGATTTTCAAGGTCGAATCAAATATATTTTTATTATTTTATAAAAAGGAAGGAAAGTCCACAAAGAAATCACTTTTGGAATGCAATAAACTTGCTTTGAAACAGACCAGTTTTCAATTCGACAGCACGGTGTTGACACTAGTTGTCAAAATCAAGTGCTGAGGGTAGGAGTCATTCTTTCGATGAAAAAAGATAAGGTCAGTCGACATTTCTGCGTTTCAAAAGCACAGGCATATATGAGTTTTAAAAGTATTTTTTAAAAAAATTAATTTTTATTATTATTTTAAATTAAAATAATTTAGTAATTATAGATATTTTGATGTCAATTTTTTTCTTAAAACATAATATTTAACACAGTTTTAAACAGGAAATAAAACTTGAAAAATACTCGAGCTTAAAATTTCATACTGTATGTTTATTTTTTCTTATTTCTTGAATCAATCTTTCATAAACATGACTTCTCACGTTAATATATGTTTAAATAAAAAATAAAGAAAGAATAATTATTGCAAAAATCAGCTTTTAGCCATTTAAAAATAAAATAAAAATCTAGCAAGTATTCCTAGTCATTTACCACAGTTGACTTTTGATGAATCTAATATATGTAATGTTTTATTTTTTGGTTTAGTTTTGATTTTTTTTTTGGTTTTTTTGTGTAGTTTTTATTTTTTTTGTTTGTATTTATATATTTATACTCTTAATTTTGATTTTTAACTTTTATTACTATTTATCTTTGCATTAAATATAGATTGTATTAAAAAAATATTTTCTTTGTTATTATTGTTATTGGAAAGTTACTTGAAAACAAAAAATTATTTGAAGTTTTTAATGACAGGTGGGTTTATTTTTTAATTTTTAAATTTCTTTTTATATGAATAAAACTAAGAAAATATATATTCACATAAAAAAAATATAAAATAAAATATAATTTTAATTAAAGAAACTATACAAGTTAATAATAAAAACAAAACTCAAAGAACATGAAACCATGATGATGGATCCATCCATGAGTAATTATTGAGCTGCAATAAAAAAAAAAACCTAATCAATAACGCTGCGCTTTAACTTTAAAATCATCAATGACCATATAATTCTTTTTTTTTTCATGGCCGAAACAGAGCATGCGGCATGCTTCTGATGAGTTTCGACTTGTATTAGGCTGAAAAAGCTGAAACTAACTGGAATTTAAATCAAGATAAAAATAATCTTATTATATCTCGTTTTGTTGACCAGTATTTGAAATAAAACAAGATTGATAACCCTGTTAATGAGTGCAGGTACATGATTTATTTGAGGTCAAATTTGTAGAGATCCATCTTCGATGGAGTACCAAACCGGCAAACCCAACTTCTTTCTTCTTGAAAACAAAAGGACTGGCTTCGTTTTTTCTTTTTTCAAAGGAAAATTGGCTTCTAGAAAAGGAAAAGGAAAATGGAGTTCTGGGCCAATGGAGGCTCTAGGAAAAGGAAAAGGGAAAGGAAAAGTGGCATCTTTTGCTTATATTTTTATTCTTCATCACTTGATGCTACACGTTTCATGAAGACACAAAAGGCAGCTTTTCATGCACATTATCCCTGACTCTAATTAATGGGATGGAAAGACATTTTTCAATTTTTATTTTTATTACAGAAGAAGACCAGCGTTTTTGGATTTCAAGGAAGTAACTGCCATCCAAATAGCATTTTTATTTATAATTATATTAAAATAATATTTTATTATTATTTAAAAATTATTCCCATTTATTTTATTATTTTCAGCAGTTTTTTCCCATATATATATATATATGCATTAATCTGTGCTCCATACATACCTTTATGTCCTCGGACAATATCCAGTCCTTTCAACTGCTGACATATTTCTTTTCTACGAAGGAACTATATGAGCAACTCAAATTCAAAAAGGTATTTTTAAAGAGATAAATTGATAAAATAATTTTTTGAATATTGTAAAATATAACTTTTTTGTTTGTGTATTTCAATGGTAAAAACTATTTAAAAGAACTATTTTGTATATAGTGCAATTATTTTGCATATAATATAATTATGCAATTAATTATACAATTAATACGGGTAATTTATACAATTAAATTATTGCTATTAAAAAACCCTCCAACATTATAATTATTAATTTTTTAATTTTATTTAAATAAAAAAATCAAATTTAAAATAAAAAAACTCACAACATTTTAAATTTTAAAATATTGAAAAAAATCCCCTGACCCAGCGAATTTGTTGGATGACCTATACTACGTATATAAATTAGCAATGAATAATTTGTTGGAGAGCAAATAAATTAGCAACGGATATTCCGTTGATAATATCTGTTTCTGAATTTCAGCGTGTTTGGACAAGATAAAACTAAAAACAAAAGTTAAAAATATATTTTTTTGGCTTTAGCTTCTCTAATGGCTAGAGGGTTGGAGATGCTCCGAGGAGGAAAAAATGTTTAAGGTTTTTGGAGAATGGAAAGGATGTCTATAAGGGTGTCTTTCAGATTAGAGCAAGTCTTTCTTGTATCATCACAAAATTTATTCCATTTACATATCATAGCAATTTAATTATTTTTATGGGAAAATTGTACTTTTCATCCCTCTTTTCTTAACATTTTTTAATATGGCTCCTCTATCTTTTTTTTTCAAGGACAGAAACACGTTGAGAAATCCACATTAAAAAAAGTCTAGAGCGAAGGATGTGTGAGTAATAAAAAGAAAAATAAACAGTTAAGAGACCAAATTTAAGAAAGTCAAAGAAGAAAGGAACGAAATAAATGCCGGTACTCTATCCAATTTTGTGACTGATAATTAGGGTTTAAATTTCAATTCTAGGAGGGGGAAAAGAAAAGCAAAGAATTGGGGTAAAAAAGGAAAAAAAAAAGCCCAAACACTAACCAGGAGACAAGCATATAGGAGGTGTTTAACTATGCATTTTAAAAGTTTTTTTTTTTAAAATAAAAATAAAATATTTTATTTTTTATTAAAAAAATTAATATTTTTAGATCATATTAAAAATATTTAAAAAAAACAAAAAAAAAACATCATTTTAATATATTTTTTAACAAAAACTATTATCAAAAATAACTTACACTTTCAAACAATATACTTCCAAACAGACACTTGTCTGCTCTAAAAGTTGGACTGTGATTTTCCTATTTCATCTCTTTATTACCATTTATTTTATTAATTTCAGCAGTTTTTTTTTCATACATACATACATACATGTATATATATAAGCATTAATTTGTGCTACATAATACCTCTATATCCTCGGACACTACAGCTTATAAACAATACCATTGCCAAAGATATACTAAGTGCCCGGTCGGGAAGTAACCCTCCCTTCACCTTCCGTACAGAATAAGAGAAGCTTCACTGAGGCTGTGGGCGTGTCTGGACGACAAAGATATCTTCTCCAACCAAACATCCTTCCACATCCTGCGGCCTGCCAAACTCCCTTTCGAGGAAATAGCCTACTGAACAGAGTTGCTGACCCAGTTGGTGACGGAACGTTGGATCAACCGTTAATGGTTTTTTGCTGTAGTCTACAGTCAAACAGATTACGTCGCCATCAGCAGGACCTGCACTCGATGCCACCATCTCCTCGCTGAAATTTGCAAACGCCAGTGTTCTCACGTGCCCATCAAACTTCCCACATGAAAGGCGCCATGGAGTGCCTCTGGTGCCGGAGGCTAGGGTCTCGCCCAGCCCAGGGGCAATCTCTGCTTCGACAGAGCTCTGGTCACGGTCAGTTGGGCTGAGTGTGTGGAGCACAAATGATAGATCTGGGGAAAGCATTTCTTGCACCAGAACTGCCATTGCGGCGTTTTTCTGAGGCACACCAGCTGCGCGGCGGCTTAGAACTGCTCTCCGTGTGTACAATGAAGCCCATACTTGGCTAACAGCATTGGCGAATGCAGTCGGATTTGATGGGCTGACATTTGGAATTGAATCGTAAAGACCAGCAGCTGACATTCCAGCCAAGTCCTCAACATTGGCACTGGAGCGTACAATCAGCCTTGCATTGTCTGGAAACATTTGACCTATTCCATCAATGGTGTCTTTTGGGAGCTGCAGGGAAGAAATCAGTTCCTGGAGTTTAGAGCATAGCTTGTCAAGTTCGGCCCCATCCAGCCTAGCTGTTTCTATCTGTTCTAGAAATGACATGAATGTTTCCATGGATTTGCTATGCTCCAGTGCCAGTTCCATAGAACCAAAAGGTATAACCATGCTCTTGGGAACTTGAAATGAAGCCGGCACACCTTGGTCACTGGAAACTGCCATTTAAAAAGCAAATCCATAAAAAGTCAGCATCAATACAGAAAGCATGCAATAAAGGAGGTCGTCCAATAACTATTTAATTCCTAAGTCACGAACTTCTTCCAATCTTTAATCTATCTTTTACTCTCCAATGCTGCTCACTTATAAAACAAATTTAATGTAGGGTCAAGTATCACATGTACTTTTTGGTGGATCCAGTTGATGCAGCAGCAGTCAAAAAACATTTCTAGGACTGTTTATTTTGGGAGGAAAAAAGGATAGATGTTCAATTTTTCCTAAGAGGATTTGATTGTATTTTCGTGCTTGGGAAGGGAACTCCAATTCCTATTAGAATGATTGCTGGTGCCATTCATTTTAGTTTTAATGTTGTTAAACCCGATGCAAGAGCTTCCCAAGACGATTTGTGACATTCTATTATCCCAGTGCCCAATGCAGATATAAAAATCATATGAAAATGTGATGCTTAATAATGAGAATAAAGGCAAGTTGTCGGAATTAAAATCCACATAGCAGGATGGGACTTAAAAGTACAACCCCTTTAGAGAAACTTAGCAAAAGGTGATACGCGATTCATTCGTGAAAAGGTAAACCATCTTAACAACCAACCAACATTACCCTGTTTTGAAGCTGCTGTCAAAGAAGCTAAACGACCACAAGCAGCAGCCTTTGCACCTGATGTTTCTGCATCTGCCTCTGCAAGTATTATGAGACCTCCAGCAGAAACACCCTTGATAAAATTTAACATTTGTCAATTTTGATAAACCACATCTATTATAATCACAGGGTGGTTGAAGAGTTACAGTTACGCATGAGTAATAGGTATGTTATTGTACCTTATTGGAGTGAGCTTTAACAGCGGACAAGAATGGATCATGAGGTCCAGGAGGTTCAACAGTTGATGAACAATTTCCTGAAAGATCTTCTGAATTTTTATCATCTGGTGAAGAGAGAGTTAGATTTACGCCAGTCAAGGAAGCATCCAACCTGCAAACCATGGACATTAAAAACCAAGAAAAGAAAAGGAAGAGGAAGATAAAAAAGGAAAAGGATGGAAATCAAACACAACCAAATGCTGCATATTTCTAGCCATCAAATTCAAAAACATAATGAAGACACGAATTGATTTCATATCATAGGTACTCAGACAAACTAACCTCACATTTTTTCCAGTAAGCTTTTGCATGTCAGCAACTTTATCATCATCTTCACATGTCACAAAGACGACCCTCTCCTGCAGAAAACCAATTCCATTAAAGTTCACCTTTATTTATACATATTTCAACAGTATGTAATGACTTGATATATTTAGAGTTTAGTGAAGGCACTTGCTTGTCGAGCCCTAACACCAAGATGAGATAAGTGAGGCAGCTCTTGCAGAAGTATAACTCCCACTATGTTACTTCCAGCAGCTGATACCTGCAACATATAGTTGTAAAGTAAGTGAGAAAGTTCACGTGTACTATGACGAACACGACATAAAATATATCGAGATGAGAGACATTTCAACCTCTTCATCTCCATCAGCTTTGTTCACCACAAGAACAATAGGTCCTTCTATCGTCGATGGCAATGATCCAGGCACAATGCTCTGAACCTACGACACAGCAACTGAATGTCATATTGACCAACAATTTTGTAGAGATGTAATGCATAAACGTTCATGTATAAATTTAACATCAATGAGAGCATCTAATACTAAAAGCTTTTGTAGCAATTGATGTGTTTGACCAGGATCTGAGAGGCCAAAGACAACTTCATGGGGAATTATGACATTTACCAATTTTAAGGTCACCGAGCATGAAAAACAAGGGCCATAGTAATTCCAACAGAACAGCAAGCAAGGACACGCTAAAGTTTCTTTTCAAAGTATAAAAATGAACAGCTATTCCAATTAGCCACTACACTAAAGAATCCTTGCACAAACATAGAAGGGAGATAGCTTCAAAGGAATGGTTTTGTGAACACAGGTATGATAGCTGATCCTGTTAGCTCAGCAGCTGCAACATTGGTTCAGCAGCAACATTTCAATCAACTTGATGAATTTCAGTTAATTGTCCTTAATCGCGAACAAGAAGGAAATTTTATTAGAAAGGAAAACCTATGTTACAACAAGGAGATTGATGAATTCTCCACTCTAAGATGAATGAAGGAAAGACATATCAGAAGGCCAAGAAAATAATCACACACCCCAAAAGTACCATGCAGGGTACCGATAAAGAGGTCAGGAAACTATCATACACCGCAAAAATTATCCCATAAGCAAGGGTGCTTGAAATTATGAAACGCATTCCATCCACAATCACCATAAAGTGGTAACTCTGACTTGAACCGGGAATAAACAGCATTATTGTACATGGTCATTCTGGACTTTTATCTAACTTGTCATTCAGATGAGTAACCATCATTGTCCCAAGTCCCGAGAACTATCTTTTTCCCTCCTCTTTTTCCTCTTTTACTTTTTTCTTCCAGGGAAATGGAAGAATAGTGAGACAAAAAACGTAAGGTTGATACACAATGTAGCTCTATATTGAGCACAGAATGAGACCACTTATCAGCTCACTAAACTTCATCAGTGACATCTCTCAAAATTAATTTTTTTATCTTAGGAAAAAATGATGAAGTTTGGAGTATAATAATGATGTCCTTCCTATTAAAATCAATTGAAGCAAAAATGATCAAGAGTACCTGTACTAATGTGCCACTAGCAGCTCCAGGAACAAGAATATCCCAACCTTGGGAACCAAGGGCACTTCTAACCGCTTTCAAAAGCAGGGTACAAAGTTTTGAAACCTGAAAAATTACCCTACACGTGAAATCTACCAGTTAGAAGTTTACAATATTTCTATAACCAGTAAGATATTCATATGGTTTTGAAATCAGTAGCACAAAGTATCACCATATATAGTGCAAGCCTATCTAGAAGATCACATTCTTTAAGATTACAGAAAATGTCTACATACCCAGCACGAATCTCAGCTTCAGCATACGTCCTTATACTGTTTTCAGGAATTCCAAGTGCTTTTCCAAGCATCTGCAAGAGCCAGGGAACAATTTCAATCACAGTTCAGAGTCTATTATAACTCTAATGCTTTTCCAGTAGTTCATGGATAGCATCCATGAAATAGTTGTAGCACTCTAAAGCCATGATTTATTAAGATATATCAGCAAATCTAGCTCTGCAAATTGTCAGAGTCATGAGTCCCATGTAAAAAAAATGCTTTCCATTTTATTTGATCGTATTTTCCTTTTGACATATGCCAAAGTAATTCATCCACCTTCTAAGTAATTTACAAGGCAGTAATAGACTTTCCAACATCATTCCTATTAATTTCCACTAGCAAAAATACCAATTCTCAAAATATAAGTTAATATGTTTTCCAATGAAAGGGTAATTTTGAAAATATGTATTTAAGTCAGTGATACATGATATTGATTAAAAAATTGAAAGTAAAAATAGAAAAGTAAAACGGGATGGAGAGAGAAATAGAAGTGTTAATCCATCAAGAAACCAGGAATATCAAAAAGCATATGTAGATGTGGTCCTAACAAGGAAAGGAAAAGGATGATAAAGAAGAAGAAAAGGAAAAGGAGAAAATTAAATCTTATACCTGCACTCTCTGCGGAAATATTTGAAGAAGAGCTTCAGAATATTCCTCGGTGAGCCTTCTTGCTCTATCAAGAGTAGCTTTGAGCCTTAGTGCCCAAACTATTTGCCCATCTTCACTTCCTTTATAGTAATAGAAGAAGCCCAGAAAACGAAGTTAACAATAGCTCATTCACTGGAACTGAAATGTTTCCAACACTAGAGAACTACCAAGTACCTTCCTTTTCAAGGAGACCTCTCTCTTGCCAGGCAAGAAGCTCGGTTCCAATAGCTTCACATTCTTCTGGTTTCCAACCAGATAAACCAAGTTGATGAACACCAACAATCAGTGCACCAAGGGGGTCACTCCAAGAGCTTATATTCTTTGACTCCACATTGCCTGCAAGCCATTTAGCTCCTCCCATAGCTTCAAGTGCATTGACAAACCTGTATGGACCAATAACCATCAAGCCCATGCACGAATTTCAAACAGAAAACTAAATCAAATCTTGATAGGCTGAATCAACTCCAGAGTGGAAGAAAATTTAGTAATATATCCATCAGTAAATTTGGTCATTTGAACCAGGCCAGTGTTTTCATTTGCAGCCGAAAGAGCATGACATGCATGATTGTAATCCTTACAAGCTCTTTTCACCCAGTAAGACATCAAGATGCCACATCAGAAAATATTTTGGTCATGCTGGTCCCAGACAATATTTTCTCCTTGCATCATTTGTGTCATCCAGCAACATAAAAATATATTCTGGCCATGCTTGGTCTCCCAAGGCATAATAAAACTTATTTCAATTTCAGCAGGTTCTTCAAGGAAATTTGGTACAGATCATGTAATCTTTTTTTGAAGTACCAAATGGTGTGAAATACAAGTTAATGTATGAGCTGGTGAGCATCAAACAGGCAAAAAGCATGGCCAGAAGCAATTTATCCAAATTTTCCAGTTACATGTAAAAATTGACAAAAGGATTTATGTGATCATGTCTAGGAAGAAGCAAAAGGCATCTTAAGTAAACTAGGACAGTATTGCATACCTGCTCAGAAGAACAAAAGAAAAGTCTTCAAGACCAATCTCACATAGACGCCACTGTAAAGAAACCCACCCCCCAGCCCCAGACACGCATTAAAATGAGACAACAAATAAAAATTAAAAAGGAATCATCAAGGGCAGAATAATCAAACTCCAGCAACTGTTTGCTAATTTTAAGCTCTTGCTAAATGATTGCTGAGCATGAGCTCACCTTTTGACACATAGCTATTGCAGCATCAGAAGCATCATTCCTGATACCACTTTTAAGACCTTTTACTATTGTATCTCTCAGAGCATTCAGGGATTGCATAGTTTTGATCAGTTGAAAAACAGTGCGTGATTCTTCTGCAGATTCCAAATTCTGAAAATACAAACACGTCTCTCAGAAATTTCTCTGCCAAATTAGAATTAATAAAATTAACCAACACAGTTGAATTAAAACTAGCAGTGCCTTAAACTATCGCATGACTAAGCACCAAGGTTGAATTTATAGAAGTGAAAAAGATTTCATCATCAAAGACATAAATTCAAACGTAAAAGATCCTAACATATGTATCATGACTGTGATTCAATGAATGTACGAAGTACAGGCATAAAGCCAACGAGACAATTTGACTTTTTTACTGAGATGTACTTGTTATCATGTGGCAACTTTATACAATTCATAATAATAAAGGAGAACCAAAATTGATAGGAGACGATTTACCGTTTTGCAATCCAGAAATAATGTAAGATCTGAACAGCCCCTTTCATCCAAGGATTCTCTAATTGATACAAGTTGTTCAGCAAGACTGCAAAGCCAAAATTTAAAAAGAAAGTTGAATCAACAAAAACTAAACCAGTCAATACGTTGATCCATTTAGAAACTAGCAGATTCTTCAGATTGAATTGAATAAAAATGAAAAAAAATACAATAAAATGTTCTGATTACAGTGTTTAGAAAAAATAATAAAGCAGATTGTAGAAAACCCCAAGTTCTATGAAAAAAGCTCAGCAAATGACAACTGGTTTATCACATGCCGAGAAGTTCTCATAAGTCATACTACATTCCATAAAAATGATTCATGCTAAAAATAATGAATAAGGCAAGAAAAAGGAGTTAATATAAATTGCTGAGCCAAAACAATGTTCTTTATCCCTTAAATTCCTCCTCTTGAACGGATGCTTAGAACCTAGGACCTATCGACAATGTTAGGATAATCAGAGGTTTAAGATGTCATAACCAGACCTTCCTGCATTGAAGAAATCTTTGAGTTCATGATGGAATATTTTGAATTGTTCAACAAATGCTTCACTATATTCCCCTGGGTTCTTTGTAATTCTTGCAAGCATTGCTTCAGTAGCAACTAAATCTTCTGGGCCAGCATTGCGATGAAGTTTGTTTTGTATTGTATGTTTGATTTCTTGCTGGACGCGAACAATAAAAAACAAAAAGAAAAAAAATCAACACCAGTTATTTGATTACAGCAAAGATTACTTATCAAGTGTTATGTGATGTATCATAAAACCTTAAGGTCATGAGGAATGTCTCCCCGGTGAGCAATATCTCTAATCCGAGTAAGAGGAACAGATGCTGTGAATTCTGCCTTGAATGATGGCAAACAGGGATGAATTTTTCGAATAACAAGCACTTCCTGAACATTAAATTCAAAATTTGTAATTAAAGAGAAGTAAGAACTTTTTATCACGTCAAATGAGATAGATACACATGAATACACCACCAAAAACCAGTAACATATAAGATTAAAGTGCAGAACATGAAATACACCACAATAAAACATTAACATAAAAGATGAAAGTGCATATAAAGTTCCCATTTGATAGTAAAATATTTTGATGGTCATATTATCATAGAGTATATGAAATGAGACAACACCCAAGTTCAAGCACAATCCATTTTGCACCATTCCAGCCTGTCCTCAGTTCCACCCCTTCCCCATTTCTTTTGCCTGATAGTTTGTGTTGTCTTCAGTTTCAGCAAAATTACCAATGCTAGCAACAGAAATATACATCATTATATTAATCAGACATTAGGGGCATTAACTTCAACTTATCTATTTTGCTACCGTGAGCTCCTATTGTAAGAAAACACATAAATTATACTATCCAAAACATAAAACAGAACCGCAGGACACTGGCATCACAATAACAGGGACCAGTGCTTAATCCTCCAAGTCAATAGGTACTGAGAGATAGACAAACCAATTGCACTTTCATCAAAAGCAATTCAGGATTGTCAATAAAACCAGACAGGCCTGTTAAATTTAGGCAGAAATTTCACAAATTATTTGCCCAGACACCTCTATTTGCCCAGACACCAGATTGGTATTAGGATTTTGTTTTTGTGAGAGGTTTAGGTTTCTGAGTTTTTTATTGCTTCAGTGCCTGCATGAAATGCCACTCTTAAATATTTGAAAAACAGGTTATATTGATCAATCCACTAAAGTTGAGTTTGAGAATATGATTCTCGTTTCATTTTTTGCTTCTTCGCTTGTTCTACATCAGTTGTCTTAAATGGATAAAGAAAATGCTACTTCGTTGTTGATATTAACTTTACTTTATGATAAACAAAATGCAATCAGATCAGTGCAACCCTTGTGAGGTAAGGGGAAAAAGAGATAAAGTACTGTCAAATTTTGATACATCTGAACCATGACAAAAAGAATGATACGCCACCTGGGGTGAAGTATCTCCCCTTGAAGACACCTGTTCTAATTCCTGGAATATAAGCCTGGAAATTTCAGCATGCCGATTTGGCCGGTGATGACCTCCATCTTCAAAGCAAGGAACTTGCCCTGTGTTTATCCACTGCATAAAAGAAAGATCTAAGGAAAGCATGGATGGAAAAAAAACTTCCAAAGAGTAAAAGATTCTAAGATTATAAAGAAATACCTTCAAATAGATAGCAGAGTATATTAGAGCCTCCAATCGGTCCTTACTCTGAAGACTTCCAACTAGTAGCTCACACACAACTTCAAGCTGTTAATGAAAAATCAATACGGTGTTAACAGACATGAGGGGCCTTTGAATTAGCTCATAAATCATAAATTACAGGCTTATACAATGAAATAATTGTTTCTGAGTTTACATACATTCACACATATGGTGACATAAAGCAGCCATGAGTCTATATTAACTAGATGTATTCAGATGATGACAAAAAGAAACATCTTAGCAAGCATACCACAGAAGACAATAACAATAACACAATGAACAACCAATGTCAATATGCCTCAGTGAAATGGTATGTAGGATGAGTTGTCACAATCCTGCCATTTCAGTTGCTGCTTCAATCTAGAGCAAGTGCAAGAGAAGCACGAGTCATAGACTATAGGGTCCATTGTTAGAATAATTATCTGCTTTCTATTGTTCAGTTTTTGTCCATAAATTTGCAATGCTTAAAACTTGTAAGGGATTGCCTATACCATGGGGGCATGATTTCACTAAAACCAGCCACTCCATCTCATACATTGATGGAAAAAAATTTGAAAGGAAGTCCATGGTTAATTGTTTCAAGACTGGGGTTGCAAAATATGGTGAATTAGGGACTTAGGCATTGAAAACAGATGGGAAAGTGTGAGAAATTGAATGAAAACAGAATAAAACTACTAGCCTCACAATACTAGATTTAAGGAATCGCTCCTTTGATAACAAGCTAAGCATCTCTCCCAGGGTTAAGGAATCGCTAAAGAAAGCATTACACAGCATAATAAGCAAAATGCTGCACTATTCTCCACTGGAATTGAAAAACTACAAAGCTTATTTGTAATGATGGAGTTATTTGCTATGCATCCTAACAGCACTTGGATTATCTATTTAATAATAGATCTATATATGAAAAATAAAAAGTAAACCCTGCTACTGAAATTCCCAGCAATTTGTATAATTACAGAATTTCCCTTGATGCTAATCGCTTGAATGTAGCCTCTTCTGGAGCTCAAAACAGCCTGGATAACTTCAACCAACTCCCACAAAGAATCATCTAAGCTTTTATCGCATTAAATTAAAGCTTGGGGCTTGAACATTTGTTACCTATTCATAGCTTAAATATATGTCCAAAGTCAAAGCTAAATCCCTGTACTGCATCACACATCTTATACAAATATTATGTTTTAAATAGCGTGGATGGTGTAACTGGATATTTTGCATTCAGATACCATGAACACACATTATTTGCATTATTTGCATGATTTCCAGCATATAACCAAAAAGATAGAGAGGGGATTTATTTGTGCACTAGTGATGTTTTTCTTAGTCACGGCAGGAAATGGCAAATATTCTTAAATATATTTTCTGTTTTCTCCGTCCCAATCCGTGTCTCGCTTTCCTTGCAATCTCCAGAGACATATAAGTGCGCGGTCTCTCACATATGTGTGTGGGTGTAAAACAGTAATCGCAAATTATTTTTTATTATATAACAATCTCATTCTGTATTTATCATCTAGAAGTTGATAAAAAAATATTGGTTTGGATGGTTGTTAAAAAAAAATCCACGAAATCCAAATTTGGCAACACACATTTTAACAGCAATACCTTTCTCCGCCAATTCCTTGCATTCGAGTCACCTTCAACTAACTTTAAAACCGCGCCCTGAAGACCAGACGTGTCCCATCTTCTTCCACCTTCCCTGTTCCCATGGTCATTCGATCGCATGAAAGAGGCAGCCTTCCCTTGCCACTGCCCAACAAAAGGACTTGTTACCGCCTCCGAAGTGATATCAGCACCAGCAGAACCTGCAGAACCATTCTGTTCTAACTCCAAAGGCAACAACTTGACAGGCTCCCCAGTCGCGCCCCATCGACAAACAATCGCATAACTCCCTTCTCTGGGAAGCTTCAAAGCCCGGTTAGCCCCACTTTCCCACACCAAGCTATTGTCCATGCTCACAATAACAAACTTAAACTCAACAACCTCGCCCCCTTTCATCTCCAACTCATGAACCCATCCATTCGCCGTCCATTTCATCGGAACCTTCTTCTTCCATGAACCCATTTCTTCACTGGACCCCACGATCACAATATGCTCACCGAATTCAACTTGGTGATCTATCCTCACATTCAACTTGCTCTTCTTCGTTGCCCTCTCTTCTTCTCTGCCAAACTTAAACAACCCATCAGAACATGAAAAATGACAAGAAAAATAAAAAAAACAGAATTATCTCGTCAACCAAACAAAAGCCAGCTAATGATAATAATAAGAAGAAGAACAAGAATACCTTGTTTGAGTAGAGGAAACAGCACAAACGATTCTTCCGTGAATCGGAATCGAAATCCTTGGATTGAAGAATGTGGAGGTTGCGCATAGTCCCGGTGATCGAGCAGGTTCATAACGAGAATGAGAGTAATGGAATTGGTTTCTTCTAATCGGAGAAAAAGTGGCAAAATGCAATAGACGCTGAGAATTCATTTCCCAGGTTCAGCTCAGACAAGCAAATTTTGTTACTGGCGAGTGAAGGAGAGGTAGTGGAAGCGCTAAGTATCAAGGGGTTGTTTGGCACAGTTTTCAAATATTTTTTAGTTGAAAAAAAATTAATTTAATATTTTTAATAGATTTTATTATGTTAATACTAAAACATTAAAACTAAAGAAAATCTATGTAATGTATTTTTTTTATAAAAAAAACACCATAATTAAAAAAAAAATATATCGTTTTTAATATTTTTATATCAAACATAAATTTAAAAAATAAAATATGTGTTATTTTAATATATTTATAAATAAAATTTATTTTAAAAATCAATCCGTAACAACAACAATAATATATGTAACTTTTATGTGAAGTTGAAGGCTTCGTGCCACATACTGCTTAGAATTTTTATTTGAAATTATAATTCAATTATAATTTTTTTAATTTTGTAGTTTTCAATTAATTTTAATTGGATGCTGTGAAAAATAAATTTAAAAAAATAAAAAATTATTTGAATATATTTTTAAATAAAAATAATACTTAAAAAACAATATTTTTCATATCGCCTCCGCATGAGATGGCTGGCTTCACTTGATTCATTCATTTACAAGATATTATTATTTATTATTATTTATTATTATAATATACAGATATTGTAAGGGGATCAGTGCAGATCGTACTGAAGAAGTCAGTGTGAAAAGGATTGATTGGACTTCCCCAGGGCTGGGGTTGGATCTGGCGAGGAAGATATTTTCGACACCTTTTAAATAGTTGCTGCGTATGAGACTGTCGGTCAAATGTTTTTATTTTTTATAAGAAAAAACAATTATATATATAGATTTTTTTCAATATATTCTATAGTTTAAAAATATAAATAATAATTAAAAATAAAATTATAAAAATAAGAGACATGTGTAGATAAAAATAATTAATCTCATAAAAAAAATATTTATCACTTTGTTTGATAAATTTATTTATTAAAATAATTTTACATTTAATTTTTTTTCATGGATCATGAAAATCGACTGGCATATTAAATTGATTGAATAAAAAAATATCATTCAAGGTTGCATATATTAAAAATACTATTTGGAAATAAATATTTTTTATTTTAAAAATAACATTCATCTATGATTTTTATGATATATATATGAATCATAAAAATCTCTTTATAAACTATATACATCAAAAAATCATTTACAAGAAATTTTCTAAATAAAATAAAAGATATAAGTAATATTAGTCTAGTAATAATTAAAGAACACATAACGATAATATTAGTGACACAATTGTTTTATGGCACTTGTATAATCCAAGTAAATATGTGTATGCGTGAATTACAGTTTCTCAAAATCTTTATTTTATTATCATGTTTTGAATAAACACCTTTCAAAGAGCGTGATCAAAAGGCTATCATTAGAGGGTTCGTCGTGGTTCTTTGTTCTTATAGGACCTGTTTAGGAGGGCGGTTATGATAACTTTTTAAAGTGTTTTTCGTGTTGAAATACATGAAAATAATATTTTTTTTATTTTTTAAAAATCATTTTTGATATCAGCACATCAAAATGATCTAAAAACACCAAACGATATTCATTTAAAATAAAAAAAAAAAATGATTTTTTTAGAAACGGCGTTTGAAACACCGTCCCAAATGGCCACATAGTCTAGGCTATCCTTCTCTGGAAGCTCCGCCAGGCCGGCAACCAACGAGTCTTGCGGGGTTATTGCAATGTTTAGGTGTTAAAGGTTGGAATTTCAAACTCAGGACCACGCTAATTGAGCTTAATTTCAAACTAGAACTTAAATGGAGTGGCGTTTTTTCTTTAGAATTTTTCAATGTGCACAACGACACAGATTATTGTAGATTGTAACAGTAAAATTATTATTTTATCCTAGGACCGGAAAATTTAACCCTCAGGACCGGGATCATTTTCGATATGTTCAGGGGGTATGAATGGTATTTCCTATTTCTTTTCACAGTACAACTACTATTTTACTCTTATGTGCTGAGAAAATGACATGGAACAATGGGGTGATTTTGTTTTTTACAAATTTGTGTACAGTAAAAATACGACAATAACCCCGGAAAAAACAAAAAAGAAGCCCTGGAGTGGGGCGTACTGTGGTACTTTCACCCTATTTTTTTGTGATTATCGATGGGTTCAAGGGTGTATAGGTAATTTATCATTTATTATTATTTCTTTTTTTAAAACACTCCAGGCGTGTTGTACGAACGCGCCAGCAGTGTTTTCCGGGCACGCGCCATTTAAGCGGCGCATGCGGTTTTTTTGGGCAATGGAAACTACCCATTCATCATGTTATCTGGTGCACCGACATATCCTCTACCTCCTAGTGTGGCGTGTGTCGCTTAAAGTTGGTCGGTGAATCGCCGGTGAATGTTTTTTAGTTTTGCACCCTTTTTTCTCTCCTACCGCAGGAAATTATATTTAAGTCATTCATGTTTGTTATTGTTTTATTTTAGTTTCTAATATTTTGATTTCCTTTTTATTCCTAATTTCTTCAATTACAATTTTGATTTTGTTCAATTGTGCCCTTCAATTGAACCTGATTATATATGTTAATTTTCAGTTCAGTCCTTATTCTTTTAATTTTTGATTTGTTGTTGGTTCCTTTAATTTTTTCGGTATGCAGATTCTAATTTCTTCCTCCAATTGAAATTGGTCATATATGTTATTTTTCTTTTTGGTCCTTATTCTTTTAATTTTTCAACAAAATTACACTGCATTTTTTTTAAATGCCTTTATTTGTTTCGGTCTCAATTTTTTATTTGTTTCAATTTTGTTCTTCGATTGGAATTAAATATATATTTTATTTTTTATTTTGACCCTTATTCTTTTAATTTTTTATTTGGTATTAATTCCTTTTGGTTTTTCAGTCCTTCTTGAATAATGTTTATTTTTACTCGTATTTATGCATTAATGCTTTTAGTTTTAGTTTTTAATTTCTGTCATTTTATTTTTTGTTGGTGTTTTATTTTTATTTGGTTCAATCCTGAAATTTTAATTTATATTGGTGATCATTTGAAAATTAATATTTCTTCTTTTTTCCCTTTGTTCTTTTTTTTGTGTTTTTTTATTATTTTTATCTATTTTTCGGGTCAGATGATTTTATAATTTTATTGTTTGCGTAATAATAATGATAATTTTAATGATTTTGTTTGTAAAAATATTTTGTTTTTTTATTTTATTTTTTGGGGCAATTCAATGATTTTAATTGTTTAGGAAATAATATTGATAATAATTTTAATTGTTATAGTCATGACAATGATGGTAACGTAGGGATGAATTTTCAATGATATTTTTTCTTTTTGTAGATAGAAAATTAACTACTTATTTTTTTATTTGATTATTGCAGGTGTTTTCATAATTTATATTTTGTTTGTTGTGTTTCATTTAAATTGGATTATAAAATAAACTAATCCTAATGATGTGAATTCTATAATTCAGGTATCCGATTTTTTTTTTTGATTTTTTAATGATGATGATAATTTTATACTGGTGATTTCGTTGAAACTTACTAAACAGATAAATTTATATCGATTTAAAATTCATATATTTGATAGGAAATTTTGACTTCACAAGAATTCTGCATAGATTTTTTATTTTTTCCAAATTTATATTATAATAAAAAAAATCACACAATTAATATTTTTTTTTGAGTTAAAAAAATATGGTTATGGCTGCCACGAGACGCAGGTAAGTGGGCTAATATATATATATATATATATATATATATATATATATATAAACGCGTCTCTATTTTACTGTGCAAATTTTTATTGTTCACGCAGACACAAATTACTGTAGATTTGAACAATAAAAATACCATTTTACCCAATGACCAAAAAATTTTAACCCCGAGGACCAAGGGCATTTTTGAATTTTTCAAGGGACATGGATGGTATTTCTGAATTCTTTGCACAATAAAATAACTAAACTAACCCCCTAAACGACAAAACACCACTGTTGGAACAGAAGGTATTATAGTACTTGCACCCCCAATTTTTCGTAGATATTGCTAGGTCCAAGGGTGTATGAGTAATTGACTAATTTTTTATCATTTCTTTTTCCGAAACACTGCAGATGCTTCGCACACACGCGCCAACAGTGTTTCGCCCACACTCGTCTTTCGAACGACGCGTGCGGAGTTCTCAGGTTATGGAAACTAGTCTTTCGCCGTGTCACCCGGTGCACCGTCATATCTTCTATCTCCTTGACCGACGCGTGGCATGTTAAGGGGATCGTGGAATCGCCGGTGAAGAGTTCCCCCCCCCCCTTTTCTCTCTCATGCTACCGTCAAGTACAGTCTTGGTCCTTCATATTTGTGGCTGTTTTATTTCAGTCTCTGATCTTTTGATTTCGTTTCGCTTATTGATTTTTCAATGGAAATTTCTATTATTTGCAGTTATGCCATTTAATTGAAATTGATTATATATGATAAGTTTCGTTTTGGTCCTTAATCTTTTGATTTTTGGTCTGTTTTGGGTTCCTTTAATAAATTTGGTATGTAAGTTGTAATTTGTTCCAATTTCTGTCCTCCCAATTGAAATTGGTCATAATGCTACTTTTCATTTCGATCCTTATTTTTTTTAATTTGTTCACCAATTGCACTGCATTGATTTTTTACAATCCCTTTATTGTTTTTCGGTCCCGAAGTTTTGATTTGTTTCATTTTTGTCATTCAATTGGAATTAAGTATATATTTTGTTTTCTATTTTGGTTCTTAGTCTTTTAATTTTTTATTTGGTATTAATTCATTTGGTCTTTTAGTCCTTCTTGGACAATGTTTATTTTTTGTCCATATTTATGTTTTTAGATTTTGTTTTTATTTTTTTTTCATTTCATTTTTTATTGGGGTTTTATTTTTATTAGGTTCCACTCTGAAATTTTAATTTATGTTGGTGATAATTTTAAAATTAATATTTCTCCCTTTCCCCTTTTTTTTGTGTTTTCTGTTATTTTATCTGTTTTTCGTATCAGATGTTTTTTATGATTTTATTGTTTGCGCAATAATAATGATAATTTCTGATTATTTTTCATCATTTTTTTTGTAAAAATGTTTTGCTTTTTTTTTCCCGGGGCAATTTAATGATTTAATTGTTTGGGCAATAATATTGATAATAATTTTAACTTTTATAGTAATGATAATAACGGTAACGTGGAGATGAATTTTCAATCTATGTTTTTCATCTTTTTGTGGATAGAAAATTAACTACTTATTTTTATTATTTGCTTATTGTAGGTCTTTTCATAATTATATTTTGTTTTTAAATTTGATTTAAATTGAATTATAAAATAAACTAATCTTAATACAATGAATTCAATAATTCATATATATGAATCTTCTTGTTTTTTTTAATGATGATGATAATTTTATGCTGGTTATTTCATTGAAACCTACTAAATAGATAAATTTACATCGATTTAAAATTCATATATTTTATAGAATACTTGCACTTTATAGAAATTCTGCACAAATTTATTATTTTGACTAAATTTATATTGTAATAAAAAAACTCATATATTTAATATTTTTTATATTAAAAAAAATATGGTAGTGCCTGCTATTTGATACATAGTTATTGATCCCGTTCCGTTCCGGCCGGAACGGCCCGTCCCAATGCAAAATCCGGGACAAAACGGCGACGTTTTTGTCCCGGTCAAAATTCCGGCCAGTTCCGGAAAATCCGGCCGGAACGCCCCGGTTCCGTACCGGGCGTTCCGTTTCGGGACAAGACAAAACACACAGATTCAATCATTCAACCCGATTTCAAAAATTCCCAAATCAATTTTCATCTCTTAACCCCAGCTCAAAGATTGAAGAAAACCCAGCATGTCCCATTCTTTGATGGCTTCTTCTCTTCATCTTTACAGAGAAGATGAAACAAAAGAAGGTGCCTTTTTGAAATAGACCCTTTCATTAAGGAAGACGTGAAGAAGGTGATGAAGATGACCTAGGTGGTGATGATGATGATCTAGGAGATGAATGTGGTGATCTTGAGGCCGAAATCCATGGGGAAGAGTCGGAAGATGGGGACGACGATGAAGGAGAAAGAAGAGAAAGAAGGCTTGTCTGTGAAGTTTTTGAAAATGCCGAGAATGAAGAAGATGCTGAGATAAGAAATAATCCAACGGAGAGTATGCTGCCATTTGGAAGGGTTGGTGTGCGAGCTGATCCAACGGTTGGGACGCGACCAGATGGAAAAAGGATGATGACCGGTGGATTAGAAGATGCTCATCCGACGGCAAGCATTCAGTCTGCCAGGAGAAGTGACCAGCTGACACATGGTCTTGATCCAACGGTCATTTTAACGCCAGATGTAGAAGATCTTTATTTTTATATTAATGATGTAGAGGATGTTTGATGTATTTTTCTTTTATTTTAGAACATTTTACTTTCATAATATTTTGGAATTTCAAAGATGTTTCTAATTTTGAGATTATGTTTGTATTGTATAATTTAAATTTCATTTATCTTGAATTTAAATTATACTTGTTAAATTAATATTTTATTTTTTTCATATATATAATTAAATAAAAATGAACAGTACAAAACCGGAACGGTACCCGGAACGGTACCGAAACCAGAACGTTCCGTTCCAAACACAACACCGGAACGGTACCCGGGACGGGATCAATAACTATGATTTGATATGCTAGTCGAAGACTGAACAGGAAAGAGTTCATTGGCTAGTCGAAGACTGAACAGGAAATCTATTATTCCTTTTAAATAACGAAGATACGTGAGATTGCACCCTGTCAGGTTTCCATGAACGTTCGCCAGGTTTCCTTAACTAGTTCGATGCTTTTAATACCTTCCAAAACCTTTGCATCTGGCATCAGAACAATTAGGAAATCAATAAATAACATAAAATCCAGCATTTATTTTCCATAAATTAAAAGGCTCAGTATTTTCAGTAGCAGAACTAATATAAAAAAATCCAGAAACAGAAAAGGGAAGACTATTAGCTCACTCTGTAAACACCATGCTTGCTTCATACACAACTACTTGAGCCTTAGGGTTTTTTGTGTTTTAGTTCTTCTTTGGTCTATTGGGATTTTTTCGCTGGTTGGAAAATGCTGTGCTGTTGAGAGAATGGAGAGGCTAGCCATTATCCGAAACTGGTTTGTCTTCCTTGTTGCCTTCTCTTTCTTCATGGTGTTTTTCAAGGCTTTCGATTATTCTGCTTTAAGTGCCGGTGGAACAAACAGCGGCGCCGCCTCTTTAATCAACAACTTTGTCAACAACCCCCATACTCATAAACCCAATCACTCTCTTGATGTCTCTCAGATGTTCAACCAAACCGCTTCTCCTGATCCATTAGTCGATATTGACAATCCTCTTACTGATCATGATCGAGCAAATAATCTTACTGTGAACAAGAATACTACTTTGGCTGCGAGAACCAAGAGATCATCAGATTCTTGCAAGGGTCGTTACATATACGTCCATCATCTTCCTCACCGATTCAATGATGATGTACTAAGAAATTGCTCAGTCCTCGAGAAATGGTTAGATATGTGCCCGTTCTTGACGAACTTGGGCTTTGGTCCTCAGGCTGAGAATTCTGAAGGGGTTCTGTCTGAAAAGAGCTGGTTTACAACCAACCAGTTCCTTTTAGAAGTCATCTTTCATGAGAGGATGAAGAAGTACAAGTGTTTGACCAATAACTCATCATTCGCCGATGCCATTTATGTGCCGTTCTACGCTGGCTTGGATGTCGGACGCTACCTTTGGGGCTACAACATATCGATGAGGGACTCTTTAGGTTCTGATCTTGTCAAGTGGCTTGCGCAGCAGCCTGAATGGAAAACGATGTGGGGAAGAGACCATTTCTTTGTTTCGGGTAGGATTTCTTGGGACTTTCGAAGACAAACTGATTCTGATTCTGATTGGGGAAGCAGGCTTATGAACTTGCCTGAATCTATGAACCTGACAACGTTGTCGATCGAAACAACCTCGTGGAGCAATGAATTCGCAATACCATATCCCACATATTTCCATCCTTCGAGCGACAACGAGGTATTCCAGTGGCAAAACATAATGCGGAGCCATAACAGGCGCTACTTGTTTGCTTTCGCAGGAGCCCCGAGACCCAGTGCGAATGATTCTATTCGGATGGAGATTATCCACCAATGTTTAGCTTCAAGGAGGACATGCAATTTTCTTCGCTGTAATTCTGGGGGCGCGAGCCGATGTGATAACCCAGCTGAGGTGATTAAAGTGTTTCAGGACTCGGTTTTCTGCTTACAGCCTCCCGGGGATTCCTACACCAGGAGATCGATTTTCGACTCGATCTTGGCCGGTTGCATTCCAGTTTTCTTCCATCCATTCTCTGCTTACGCGCAATATACATGGCATTTACAGAGGGATTACTGGAGATATTCTGTGTTCATACCAATCGACCTGGTAAAAAACGGGTTTGTCAGCATCAAGCAGGTTCTGCTTCAAATTTCGGAAAATGAAATGTTGTCCATGAGAGAGGAGGTCATAAAGCGGATCCCGAAAGTAGTATATGCAGATCCCAGGTCTAAATTACAGACCCTTGAAGATGCATTTGACATAGCATTGAAGGGAGTCCTGCATAGAATAGGAAAAGTGAGAAATCATATGAAGAAGGGGAGGGATCCTAGTAATGGTTTTGCAGAAGAGAATAGTTGGAGGAAGAAATTATCTGGGATTGGAGTGGAAGAAGAGTGGGATCATTTCATTGATACTTCAATGAGATATTAACAGAAAACAAATTAATTCATTTTGCAGTTTCACATATTGGATTGCCGATAAAGAAAAAGAAGTTGTTCCTGAGCACTTAGCCCTACCAAACATATGATAAATTGCAATTTGCACTTTTTTTAGTGTTTTTTTATTTATCAATGTGAGTGTTCAGATCAATTTGTGAGTGTCTTAACTAATCCCATAAGTTTTGAAGTTATTGATCATGTAAGTCTTCAATGCTCATCATATTAGCAATCATAAATCTTGAACCTGAGACTACAAGGAAACAAACGATTTAGTCTCAAACTCTTACCACTGATCACCAACTAAATGGTTAACTATATATGTGATGGTATTTACACCAAAAACAAACAAACTATGTGATAGTATTCCCTTGATTGATTCATATTACAGTCTTATTTGTTGTGTAATCTTTATATATATATATATATATATAATCTTATTAAATATATGAGATCTATTTAGCACTTAAAAAAGAGAGTAGGCCTTCAATTTTCATTTAAAAAAAAAATAAAAACTGAAAGAGTATAATGTGTAATCGGTGTATGAAACACTAAATGTTCATTTATAACATTCAATATTACTATTTTTTATAATTGTTATTTACAATCTCAAATAAATATATATAAAAAACAAGATAATGCCAATATGACCTTTTTATTCTAACATAAGAGACAAAAAACTTACAACTTAGAAACAACGAGGTTACTTGACCGCATGTTGTGCTGAGTTTTTTTATATGTAAAAAACTAATTGATTTTGTGTATTTTATAATTGATTATCTTAATATTTAATTAGTGAAATTGTAATTGATAAAATCTATTAGAAATAGAATTTTTTTCCTCCTAAAAGTGATTGAATATTGTTATTGTTAAAATTATTTTGATAATTATTTAATCGATATATTGTACAATTGAAAACGATAAAATTCATTGAAAATGAGTCATGTGCTTCGTGCAACACACTGATTGATTGTTGTGTGTGTTTTATTTATTTGATGAATTATTTCATTAGCAAATAGCAAAATTACAATCGATGAATTTTAACACACATGAGTGATCTGTTTTATGTGGTAAACAATTTCATTGATGATTTTGTTTTAACTACTTGGGTAGTAATTTAATTGATAGATAACAAAACTTCAATTGATCAAATTGACTAAAGATGAGTTATTTCTTGTCTGCAACATAATAATTATTTGTTGAGCATGTTTTAATTATTTAATGAGTAATTTATTTGACAGATAGCAACAATGCAAAAGCTAAAATTTATTAATTATGAGTTTTTCAGATTTTTTTCTTCATATTATTATATTAAAAATATTTTAGAACATTGAGATTAAATTAATGTGAGATTTATAAAGGAATCTTTTATATATATTTTAAGATGTTAATATCAAAAACATATCACAAAATATAATTAGCCTCACCTATTTTTCAAGGAAAAAGTCCTAAAAATAATTGTTATCATTATTCTAAATGTCTTATCTATAGTAAAATAAATACATATAAAAACTATATAATCTCAAATTTTTTAAGTTGATTATTTAGCTAAAATGTTTAATATTATAAAAAAACATATAGGACCATTAACAATTTTTTACATTTTACAAAATTTGGTGTCAGTTGTGGTGAAAGGCAAGACATTTTGTTTTATTGTAGATAATTTGACATAATTTTTCTATTTGTCTTATCTACATATAGATTCAGATATTTTTTTTACGTGATATGAAATCTAAATGATCATTCATAAAAAAACCCGCAAAAGTTAATTAAACAAATATCAAAATATATAATTATTCTCAATTTGTGCAGAAAAAATATCTTTAAAATAACAATTATCATTATTTTAAACACATTATCCATAATGACATGAAAATTCAAAAGAAACTAACTAATTGAAAGTTCTATAGGCTGATTATTTTGTTAAGATGTATAACATTATTAAAAACAAATATTGGACCGTTAATATTTTTTTAACATGTTAAAAATTTGGTCTTATTTATGGTGAAGCGCAGGGCAAGTGACTTATATATATTGTTTTTAGATAATTTGACCAAAGTTTACCTGTTTATCTATGTAGCTTCATATATTTTTTATTCATGTGATATTAAATCTGAAATATCATACATAAAAAAATTACAGAAATCATTTTTTAACAAAAATAACATCGATTAATGAATTATCTCCATTAATATTCTTATTGTTATTATCATGATTGTTAAATTGTCTTAATTATTATAGTTGCTATTGTAACAATTATTATAAATAATTAATATTCTAATTATTACTAACAATACTATCGTTGCCACTATTTTTATTGTTATAAAAAAAAATTAATTTACTTCCTTATATATATATATATATAAAAGGTGTTAATATTAAAAAATATCAAAATATATAATTATTTTTAAGAGAAAAAAAACATTAAAAATAATCGTTATCATTATTTTAAACATATTTTCCGTAATAAAATGAATATATCAAAACCTACTATACAATTATTATTATTATTATTATTATTATTATTATTATTATTATTATTGTTATTGTAAATAATTTTGCTATAGTAAGAATTGAAAGTTTTGTTGGCTGATTATTTTGCTAAGATATATAGCATTATAAAAAAAATCTAAGACCATTATTATTTTTTTGCACGTTAAAAAGTTTGTTTATGGCTATGATAAAGTGAAGGGCAATTGACTTGTATATATTTTTTATTGCAGATAATTTACCCTAATTTTTCCACCCATTTTGTTTATGTGATATTTTTGATGAATTATTTCGATTCTTATTGTCATTGCTATTATCATTATTTTTAAATTGTCACATTATTATAGATGTCATTATAAATAATATTATTATAAATAATTAATATTGTAATTATTATTGGTAATACTATCGATGACACCATTATTATTGTTAGACGAAGAAATTAATTTTTTTATTTTATAAGATTTAAAAGTATTCAAGAACACTAATATTTTTTTCCAAAAAAAACCTCGGTAATTTATTTTGATATATATATATATATATATATATATATATATATATATATATATATATATATATATATATATATATTAAGGAGCTAATATGAAATAAATATCAAAATATATAATTAGTCTCACATATTTATAAGAAAAAAAGACTTTCAAAATCATTATCAATATTTTGAATGTCTTATCTATAATAATTAAAAATTTCAACACCTAACAATATTAACGAAAAAACAATTAAAAAACAAAATAACTGACAAAAAAATATTATTAGATTTAAAAAAATTATTTGATTTGAAGAATAAAAAAACAAAGAGAAAAAAATAATAAATATCAGTTTTCAAATGATCACCAACATAAATTAGAATTTAAACAATAAATAAAAAAAACCTTAATAATAGTAAAAATAATAAAAAGTAGAAAAAAAAACTAAGAGCATGTACATATAAACATGAACAAAAATAGGAATCATTTTAAAAGTATGTATAAAACATAAAGGTATTAAAATAAAATCCAAGATTAAAAGTATAAGGGCCAAAATGCAAAACACATATATAATAAATTTTCATTTCAAGGACAAAATTGAAATAAATCTAAACTCTGATACCAAAAAAATTTAAAAGACAAAGCACCGAAATAAAACCATAATATATAATCAATTTTCATTGAAGGACAAAATTGAAACAAATCAAAACTTCTATAATAGAAATAAGTACCATACAAAACATTTGAAAGATTAGGGACTACAATGAAACTACAATAAATAATAGGGTATGGCATATACTTTCATATGTAGGAGAGAGAAAATGAGAAAAAAACTTCAATCGACCATCGTCATGTCTCCTACCATCTTGAAATGCCACGCGCCGCACCAGGAGGAAAAAAATAGACTTTGCATGAATATAAGAATTTGCATGAATTCTAGGTTACCATTGTATTTTCTTCAAGTTTTAATTTAGAGCCTAATTGTATATAATTAGATTGTAGAAATATGTAGTTGAAAAAAATAGGCACGAGGTTCATTGTACATATGAACAATGGTTGACCTTCAGTTATTTTAATTTTTTTACTAGTTTACCTCTTGTGTTAGCTTTGAGTGGGAATAAAAAAATCTTGAAAGTAAAAAAAAAATGTATATCGAAGTTGCATGGGATTCATTAACATTGTCATTAAAATTAGTCTAGCAAGTTAACATTGAAAACTCCTAAATCAAGTCCTTGTCAAGTCTAGGCTTCTAATTAAATCATATAAAAGTTGTCTAGATATTACTTGGTCAACTAAATGTCTACAAAAAAACTGAAATAAAAAAAACTAAGACGAGACATGTGATTATAAAGGCAAATCATGAGGTAGGTTTCTTTTGTTTGAAAATTCTTTTTTTTTTCAACTCATTTTCACCCTAAAGCACTTAATAAACATAATAAAAAAAAACTTTAAGCACCCTAAAATCGCTGAAGAAAATTAAAATGAGCCTAACCCAACAAATCGAAGCCTAAATAGATTTTCTTTGACATGTTTACAGAGAAAATTCACCTCAATTAAACTATTCTCTTAAATGAGACTCGTTAACACCTAATTTGACTATTATTATTTTGATAACATAATTGGTTATAGAGTTTGTTATGTCTGCCACCTGTTTGTGATAATATTATCTCTGCCAACTGTTTGTGTAAATGTTTGCTTGGATGGTGACTTAGCCTCTTTCTCAATTCCTTTCATTCTAACAATTATTATTAATATTATTGTTGTAGCCAATCATTTTCACTTTTTCATATATTTTTCAATAATTTTTTTCTTCTTCTCTAACTCAAGGACTAAAATGAAAAAAATAAACATTTGGACTAAGATAAAAAAATTATTAAAAAGTTTAAATGTACCATGTATTTTCTCCATATTTTAATTTAGAGCATAATTTCATATAATTAGACCATAGATGCAGCTGAAAAAACAAAGAGTTTGAAAATTAAAAAAAAAAAAATGAACCTCTTAGCCCCCCTTCAGATTTAGTTTTTGTTCGATAAGTTCATGATCACAAATTGTTCTCTAAAATTACAAATCACAACAACAGAAACTAAGAAAAATCATCTTCTTGTAGCAAAGCTGGAACACGGGAACGATAATATCAGATAACATAAACATTTATTCACTTTAGATAAACTTCCATAATTTCAGAACACTTCAAAGTCATCTGAAATCCACAATCAGCACCGAGATAACAGACATGGCATCATGCCTTCATGTAGCTTTCCAGGATGAAAGGGGGGGAGTTTCTGAATTCTTGTATGTAGGCATAGAACCGTCATATCTGTCACCCTTTACAGCATCTGCAGTGGCGATTGATTCGAGTTCATCCATTTCTTCTGGTGATAATTTGACAGACAAAGCCCCCACATTCTGGTTGAAGTTTTCGATCTTGGTAGTTCCAGGAATTGGACAGACATCATCACCCTGGTGGTGTACCCAGGCCAATGCTAGTTGTGATGGGGTGCATTGTTTCCTTGCTGCGATTTCATTAACCCGCTCAAATAGCTGTCTGTTATGGTCTAGATTTTCAGGTTGGAACCTCGGCAGATGCTGATGCAATTGAAACAGCTTATCAAAAAGGAAACTATCATTGATGTACGGACTATCGGAAAAATGAGGTATTCTACCCATGAGCCTGTGATTCTGCTAGCTAAAATCTCATGATCTCAAAGCAGAACTCTCACTCCATGTATTTTTTTTACAGAGTTTTGATACCAACCCATTACAGAAAATGGAAGAGGCAGAGTTTTTAGGAGATAAAACTTTTCACATTCCATCTTTTCCAAACTACAAAAGTTTTATGCTACCACAATTGTTTATTTACAGCACATGTATTACAGTCAGAAACTCGGTATTCACAAAGAGCAGTTCCAACCTTTCGGAAGTCACCCTCTGAAAAGCTCTCAACCACCTTAGGCCCTGATGAAAGGAATCCCCGTCCTAGAGGACTGTACGAAACAATACCAATGCCAAGTTCTCTGAGAAATTAGAAGATAAAGATCAGAATATGCATATCTAAGCATCCAGTAATCATTTTAAGGTTTTAGTTATTTTGATCTCGAAAAGAACTTAGTTTTTCTCGTTAAGGCCTCACCTGCAGGTAGGAACAATCTCTTCCTCCACATCTCTTGACCACAATGACCACTCCAATTGCACAGCAGTTACCGGATGAACAGCATGAGCTCTTCTGATTGCTGAGGCAGAGGCCTCAGACAGACCTATATACTTTATTTTACCTTCTTCAACTAGTTTCTTGAGTTCCCCCATCTAGCAAAGGAAAGCATTATGACTGCTCAACAACAAGATTTTTGAAACTAGAATGCATATATAAAAGAGAAACCTAGTAGAAACAATGCGAGCATCATCAAAATACATCTGAAAATGTCAAAATACCGTGACTTCAATGGGAACATTGGTATCGATGCGATGTTGGTAATACAGATCAACGCAGTCAAGTTGAAGGCGTTTCAAGCTGGCCTCACAAGCAGCTCTCACGTAAACAGGATCCCCTTGAACCTCTATCTTGCCGTCTTGAAAGCGACCACCAAATTTGGTTGCTAGTTCAACTTTCTCTCTCAATCCTGATCCGGCCTTCAAAGCCTTGCCCAGAAGGATTTCGTTGGTGTGGGGTCCATAAACATCAGAGGTATCGAGGAAAGTGACACCGGTGTTGATGGCATGGTGGATGAGGGTGATCATGTCGGATTCAGGTTTTGGAGGGCCATAGACGGCAGACATGCCCATGCATCCAAGTCCCTGTGCTGATACTTCAAGGCCCTGTGACCCCAGCTTGATCCTTCTCACTGCCGCCGCCATCTCTCTCTCCTGTTCTTAAGTAATTAGCTTTTCGAGAATGAAGGACTCAGTGTGTGTGAGCTCAACTCAATAGCAATCAGTACCGATAATGGCGTAGCAAATGAAACTCTTATAGATAGAGAGAGGGAGCATGTCAGATACCACTGTATTTCCAAGGCCGTATCCCAACAACCACTCCACAGCACCCACCTAAAATGTTGCAAACGTAACCACTTATGTCATGTTAGATTTTTCTTTTTTTGCTTTCAAGTAAACGTAACGACTTACCTCATGTTAGAATTTTCTCAATTTTTTTTGGTTGATATTTTATTTTTTTAATTGAAATAAGATATTTTGGTTTTGAAATGTTTCGGCATGTTATTTTAGGATTGTACTATTTATACACACATTTTTATATAATTAAATATATTAATTCAAAAAAAAATAGTTTAAATTCAAAAATAAAATTATTTAGAATTGCGCGATTTAATTTGAAAAAAAAACACATTTAATTGAGGTAAAAACGACATCGTTTTGTCTCGTTTTTTAACTGATACAAAACGTTTCTGCTGTTTCAACCGAAACAAAACTAGCAACTCTGCTTTTAATGGTTAGTTTGCTAACAAGTGCAAATTTAATCCTAAACAATTGATTTGTGTTAATTAGATCCCTTACCTTTCCTGTAGTCCTAATTTCCGTCAATTTTAGTACATTACGAAATGGAAAATTATGCATAAATTTTAATTCCATCCTTGGAATTTATGTATTAGCTTAAAATAATCCAAAAGGTATTAGAAACTTTAAAAGATACACCTAGATAAATAGAATTAATAAAATTAAAAACTAGAAAGTCAAATAAAAAAATATCATTTTTAGCAAACATTTGTGAGAGAACTTGTGTGCTTTAGTTTCTCAAGAAAAGCCCATATCCTTTTGATTTCAATTCTTATTTTCTATCAAAAACATCATCTTCAATATGATAATATGCTATTAAGATTTAAATGACTCGGTTGCTACTCTCTCATTTTGTCGCTGTTGTTGATGGTGGTGGTGGAAGAGGTGGAAAAGTTACTATTTGTGGTGGTGATAAAGTAGGAATGGTGGAGGAGAAAGGAATATAAGGTAGGTTGGGAGTGCCTCTTTTTAACCTGGTTTTCATTTATTTATTTATTGTGAATTTTAGCTTTGTTTTCTAACAAATTTACTAAATGTGGCTCTCAAAAGTGATTAACAATTTATTTAGCTAGAAAAAAATTTAAATGATATTAATCTATATAAAAAATATATTGTTTTAAATATTTGTATTATATTATATACAAGAATATGTTTGTTTTTTTATTAAATCTAGAAATATAAATTGTAATTGAAAAAAACATAAAGAGAAATTGAAAAGACAACTATAAAGAAATCAAGGCATTTTTTGCATTTTTCTATCACCTCACCATGAAGTCCTTTCATCTTTCATGATATCATCAAAGAATATCTTTTTTTATTATTATTATTAACATGAGTGTATGGGTCAACCTACACGTATCTCGACTAATTTTACGAGCCTGAAAGTTAACGACCATGTAAGCCTCTAATGACCATCATATTAGTAACAGCATGGCTTGAACTTGAGACCAAATAGAGAGCAAACACTTTAGTCCTAAGCTCTTACCACTAGACCACCTATTAGATGATTATCAAAGAAATTCTTTGATATAATTAATGGAGTTCAACTCTTTGCATAAATTCACATTTATGATGTTGAGTTTATTTTGTTCTTATCTTTATTGAACTATCATTTCAACATTTTGAATTTACTTATAATTTTAAAAATTATTGATTAAGTTTGATAGTACATCTTGATAGACAATAAAATATACGCCCATTAAAAATTAAAAGGCGGTAACAAAAAATCTTGAAGATTTTAATTTTATTTTTAGAGTTTATTAGTTTTTGTGTTTTTAAATGAGCATATTCTCAAAAGAATTCAAGTAATCTTATTGTCAAGTTTTATGTTTTTTTTTTTTTTTTGAATAATCAAAGTTGTAAAGAAGAAATGTACAATGGAAAAGGCTGGACTTAGCCAGCTCGGCAAGAGAAGAAACAGGCTCCTTCTCGGCAAACAAAGAAAAGAAAGCTGTGGCTGACAGGAGCCCAGGAGAAGACGGCAACAAAACAGGCCAGACAAGGCCTTACAAGACAGGAGGACCTGCCAGGGGAGGCCCAAAAAGAGGCCGGAAGAGAGATAGTTCCGCCTGAAGCCTAAAGAGCCTGGATCAGGCCCACGGATTGTAGCCCCCAGAATAAGAGAAGCGCTCTTGGAAGAGTACAGCCGAAGGCCGAGCCCAAGCAGATGACTTTCCTGCAGAAAGATCGACCCGAAACTTCACTCCAACCAGCTCATGGCCCCAGGCTCCAGGCCTGTGGACTGAAGAACCCAGTAGATGAAGAGAGCGCTATGGAGGAGAGGCCAAGCTCACGACTTTCCTTCAGAAAACAGGCCCAGAGCATCCCCAACCCAACACTTGGCCCAAGGCCCTTGGCCCAAGGCCTAACACTCGCTCTTGAAGATTCCAAGTTGTTTGTATGCCCGCAGGGGCTGCATGGCTTTGAAAAGCTCCTAGAAGCTGGGAACGAATTTGTTGATAGATTTCCTCCACAATAGCTCCTGGTGGCTGACCTCTCTCGTGAAAAACCCTTCGATTTCTCTCCTTCCAAACATGATATACCGTGGAAGCTATCACAAGGGGCCCAATCAGATGGGATATATCTTTTTTGTTATGGAACTGGGTCGAAGCCCATTGCAGGAAATCCGTCCATCCATGGGTTGGCCATCTGAGATGAGCTCTGTGGAGGGTAGACTTCCAAACTTGACTAGAGAACCTGCACTTGAAAAAAAGGTGATCATGGGACTCAGGATGCAAATGACAAAGTTCACAAATATTGTCGATCATACTACTCGGAGGAGTTCGGTCCATAGTGCGAAGACGATTCTGGCCAGCTAGCCATAGAATGAAGGTCTGTCTAGGGACATGAAGGGGATGCCAAAGGATATGGTATAAACGATATTTAGGCCATTTATCACGGAGGAGGTCCCATGCCGACGATATAGTAAACAGCCCTGAACTGGTATGATTCCAAGTTTTACGTTGAATTTGATAAGAATGTGAAATGATGCTTGTTTCATGTCTTGCATGTCAAAAAAGCTTCAATCAAGTCTTGCGAAACATTTATAAGGCTTGTTTCAAATAGAAAAGCATTATCTATCGATCTAGGATTCAATATCATGGTTTTATTTGTTTTTACTTTGATTTTTTTTTCTCAATCTATTTTCATACAAAAACATCATCAAAGTCTTTTTACACCATATACTAACCTACAAAAAAAACCAAAATCAATCGAACCTAAAAAAAATCAATCTTTTTAAACATATGTTCAGGGGAAACTCATCATCATTGAACTCTTTTTTTCGAAAGGAACATGTAGACACTATGTTTGACTATTTTTTATGTCAATACCATGACACTCAATTATTTTCTCTACATTTTATTATTTTTCAGCAACTCTCTCTCTCTTCTTTATGATTGAGAGACTGCAAAACAAACAAAATAAACTTTTAGGATAATATAAGAATTTTCATGAATTCCAAGTTAGACATGTATTTTCTTCAAGTTTTAATTGAGAGCCTATTTGCAAATAATTAGATCGTAGAAATATGTAGTTGAAAAAAATGGGAATGAGGTTAATTCCTCATTGTACATATGAACAATGGTCGACCTTCAGTTATTTTGATTTTTGTTACTAGTTTATTTCTTGTGTTAGCTTTGAGTTGGACTAAATAAATCTTGAAAGTAATATATATATATATATATATATATATATATATATATATATATATATATATATATATCCAAGCTACATGGGATTTATTAAAATTGTCATTAAACTTAGTCTAGCGAGTTAAAATTGAAAACTCCTAAATTAAGTCTTTGTCAGGTCTAGGCTTCTAATTAAATCATATAGAAGTTTTCTTGATATGAATTGGTCAACTAAACAACTCCAAAAAAAAATGACATAAAAAAAAACTAAGACAAGATGCGTGGGTTTGAAAACACATAATGAGGCAGGTTTCTTTTGTTTGAATTTTTTTTCCAACTCATTATCACCCTAAAACACTTAATAAACACAATAAAAACTTCAAATACCCTAAAATCACTCAAGAAAACTAAAATCAGCCTAGCCCAACAAATCGAAGCCTAAATAGATTTTCTTTGACATGTTTATAGAGAAAATTCACCTCGATTAAATTCTTCTCTCCCTGTGAGACTTTTTTAACACCAAATTTGACTATTATAAATTGAAAACAAGAAATAATTTTACTTTTCTTATTATTATTTTTTTAACACATAGTGAGTGTGGATTGAGATATATTTATAATGTTATGACTATTGTACTTAGCAGTAGCTCATTGATTTGGTGTACAACAAGAATAATTTCTTGTTGTGTATAATACCATGAATTACGAGCAACCAATACTTTTGATAACAGAATTGGTTACAGAGTTTGTTATACCTACCACCTGTTTGTGATGATATCATATCTATCAACTGTTAGTGTAAATGTCAGCTTGGATGGTGACTCAACTTCTAATGCGAACCTCGTGATCACGTGGTCAAACAATCCACAATCAAGACTGAGATCTGAGTGGAAAGTCAAAATAAGTCTGATAGGAGTGTGACACAATGAAAATCTGCTCCAAGGCACCAACACTATTGGAATTAGTAAAATGATGCCACGAAGTCAACTAATCTTTAATAAGTCAGATTCAGTTCATTCAAGAACTAAATAAGGAAGAATCACTCTCACACATAAAACTGAAAAGTTCAGAATTAATATTCATCAATGGCTGCCAAAGTTTTTGTTACAAGAGTTTATATAGTTCTTGAAAAACTAACCTTAATAGACCCCTTATGTGGACTTAAATGAGGTCCACTCAAAACCCATAATTGGAAAGCCCATGACTTAATCCAAACAAGCATTGGATCCTAGTTGAAAACAAAATATTAATTAAGCTCAAACAAACCTTAAGTTGTAGCTAAAAAAATTAAATAAAACTCATAATATTAAATTCATGTAATGCCATGAGAAGAGAGGAAGTAAAATATTATAGAGCTGGTATAAGACTTATTTATAGCCTTCCATCTAGCCTCTTAATCCTAGAAATAAAAAACAAAGGTAGCCACCCATGTTATTTTCAAGTTGTAGTAGGATTCTTTTGTTCCCTTTGTTGTCCTCACTACATGGCCCAAATAAGGTTGTATTGGACCCATCTTGCATATGGTTAAGATATATTAGGGTCTACTCTTGATACTTCAATGGACCTTGCAATTCTGACTTGGTTGATTCTGACTTGGTTGAAACCTTCAAAACCAAGTCATTTAAATCTTAATTGCATATTATCATATCAAAGATGATGTTTTTGATAGAAAATGAGAATTGAAATCGGAAGGATATGGGATTTTCTTGAGAAACTAAAGCACATAAGTTCTCTCACATATGATATTATAACATATACTAAAAGAGGTAAGTTTTTTATTGTAGATTATGAGTGTTTTCATTGTCGATTGTAATAGTGATTTTGGGTCGGTTCGGTGGGGTCACAGTTTATTTGATATTTTATATTTCTTTGTACAGTAAAATAATGATTATGCCATAAAATAAGATAAAAAAACAACGATAACCAGAGAGGGTATCACGGTAATTTCACATTTCATTACATAGTAAAATAATCATTTTACCTTTAAATATGATAAAAATCAAGAGTTGTTTGAAAGGGTGTTTCAAATATTTCATATTTTTTTGAAAATATCTAAATACTTATCTGCTCTCAATAAGACAAAATAGAAGAGTTGATTGTAGGAGTGTTTAATTTACCCATTTTTTATTATTCTTTTCTACTGAATACTATGTGCGTATCTAACACATGCGCAGACAGTATACAGCCTCATGCCCATTTCGGGCGCTGCATGCGGCGTCATCCAATGATAAAAAAATTTTCATCCGGCATCTCACCCGATGTGCTACTATGTACTCTTCCTCAAAGGGTGGTGCATGTCGGCATACGATAGCCTGAGTCGTGACGGTTGTCGGTTGAACTTTTTGGCCCTTTTCTCTCTCCTGCATGCTAAATTACATGACAGACCCTTATGTTTATGGTGTTTTCATTTCAGTCCCTAAGCTTTTAATTGTTTTGTATGATCTTAATTTGTTATAAAAGTTTTGATTTATTTCAATTGTGTTCTTCGATGGAAATTGATTATATATTGTATTTTCATTTCAGTCCTTATTCTTTTAATTTTGAGATTGGTTTTAAATCCCTTAATATTTTCGGTACATAAGTTTTGATTTTTCAATTTTTTTCTTTGATTAAAATTGATAATATATTTGGTGTTTATTTTGACCCTTATACTTTTAATTTTTAATTTTAATTTTTTTTATATTTATGAAATAGTCTCTATTTTTGTCTATGTTTATACATATATGCTCTTAGCTTTGATTTTTAATTTTTATTATTTTCTTATTTTTTGAGATGGTATTTTTTTTTTTTGAAAAAAATAGTTCTTAAATCTTAGTTTGTGTTTATGATCATTTAAAAATTGATATTTTTTTCTCTTTGTTCTTTCTTTTAGTTTTTTATTTTATTTTCAAGTCAAATGATTTTTTTCAGCTAATAATTTTTATTTGTTTTATTATTTATTTTATTTTTTGTATGCTCTTTTGTTAAAGTTCTTAGGCTTTTTTTATTCTTTGATTTAATTTAATTTTATTAATTATTAATACAACAACAACAACAACAACAATAATTTTAGATTTATTTCTTGTTTTCTCTTTTGTTAATATTTTTGAGTTTGTTTGTCGGTGTAATTTAATAATTTTTACTGTTTTAGCAGTAATAGTAATGATAATTTTAGATGATAAGTCTTTGATGTTGCTATTGTTGTAATAGGGTGTGCTAATGTGTTTTATTATATCAAACCTTGCATTTATAAATTTTATATTATTTTTTATTTTTGTTTTGTTATTTTTTTTAATTTTTTGTTTGCTCTTTTGTTAAAGTTTTTGGGATTTTTTTTTATTCTTTGATTTAATTTTGTTTTTTCCATTATTAACCCAATCATAATAATAATAATAATAATAATAATAATAATTTTAGTTTTTTTCTTACTTACTCTTTTGTAAATGTTTTTGATATTTTTTCTAGAGGTAATTTAAATTTTTTTAATTGTTTTAACAGTAATTGTAATGATAATTTTCAATGTTAAGACTTCGATGTTGTTGTTGTTATAATAGGGTTTGTTTATGTGTTTTATTATATCAAACATTGCATGTATAGATGTTATATTTTATTTTTAAATTCGCAAATCCTATTAATTGCATTAATTCTAACAGTTATAAAAATTGTTTGCTCGTTGCGGGCAATCTAACTTTTGTTTGCTAAAAATAATATTTTTTTAATTGACTTTTTAGTTTTTCATTTCATTAATTCTATTTAAGGAGTATCTTTTAAAGTTTCTAATACCTTTTGGATTATTTTCGGCTAGTACATAAATTCCAGGGATGGAAGTAAAATTTATGCATATTTTCCATTACCGTAACATACTAAAATTGACGGAAATTGGGACTGCAGGAAAGTCAAGGGATCTAATTAACACAAATCAATTATTTAGGATTAAATTTATACTTGTTAGCAAATTAACCCTTAAAAGCAAACAAAAAAAAAAATATTATAACATGACGTAAGTTGTTACGTTTGCAACATTTTAGGTGTGTGCTGTGAAGTGGTTGGTGGGAGTCACGGCCTTGGAAATAAGGTGGTCGCTGACATGCTCCCTCTCTCTATCTATAAGAGTTTCGTTTGCTACGCCATTATCTCTACTGATTGCTGTTGAGTTGAGCTCACACACCAGTCCTTCATTCTAGAAAAGCTAATTACTTAAGAACAGGAGAGAGAGATGGCGGCGGCAGTGAGAAGGATCAAGCTGGGGTCACAGGGCCTTGAAGTATCAGCGCAGGGACTTGGATGCATGGGCATGTCTGCCTTCTATGGCCCTCCAAAACCTGAATCCGACATGATCACCCTCATCCACCATGCCATCGACACCGGTGTCACTTTCCTCGATACCTCTGATATTTATGGACCCCACACCAACGAAATCCTTCTGGGCAAAGCTTTGAAGGCCGGATCAGGATTGAGAGAGAAAGTTGAACTAGCAACCAAATATGGTATTAGCTATCAAGACGGCAAGAGGGAGATTCGAGGGGATCCTGCTTATGTGAGAGCTGCTTGTGAGGCCAGCTTGAAACGCCTTCAACTCGACTGCATTGATCTATATTACCAACATCGCATCGATACCAGTGTTCCCATTGAAGTCACGGTATTTCTCTTTAATTATTTTTCTATACAAGTTCTAATTAAATATTTAATTGATGGGTAGGAATTTCCTTTTGCTTGTAGATGTGTTTTTATATTGTTTTTGGGGATATATCCGAAAATCCTTACACTTTGTCATGAATCCACTTGAATCGTAAGAGTAGTCATGTTACTGATACTGCCTTGTGTGTTCTGTGCTTTGACATTTTGACTTGTGTTTTGATTGATGCTCACATTGTTTCTACTAGGTTTCTCTTTTATATATGCATTCTAGTTTCAAAAATCTTGTTGTTGAGCGGTCATAATGCTTTCCTTTGCTAGATGGGGGAACTCAAGAAACTAGTTGAAGAAGGCAAAATAAAGTACATAGGTCTGTCTGAGGCCTCTGCTTCAACAATCAGAAGAGCTCATGCTGTTCACCCGGTAACTGCTGTGCAATTGGAGTGGTCATTGTGGTCAAGAGATGTGGAGGAAGAGATTGTTCCTACCTGCAGGCGAGGCCTTAACGAGAAAAACTAAGTTCTTTTTGAGATCAAAATAACTAAAACCTTAAAATGATTATCGGATGCTTAGATATGCAGATTCTGATCTTTATCTTCTAATTTCTCAGAGAACTTGGCATTGGAATTGTTGCGTACTGTCCTCTTGGACGGGGATTCTTTTCATCAGGGCCTAAGTTGGTTGAGAGCTTTTCAGAGGGTGACCTCCGGAAGGTTGGTACTGCTCTTTGTGAATACCGAGTTTCTGACTATAATACATGTGCTGTAAATAACCAATTGTGCTAGCATAAAACTTTTATAGTTTGGAAAAAAAAGGAATGTGACAAGTTTTATCTCCTCCTTTGGTGGGTTACATATTGGTTTACTTACAGGCCACATAATACTCTGCCTCTTCCATTTTATGGAATGGTTTGGAGTCAATCTCTGTAAAAAAAGAATTCGATGGAGAGTTCTGCTTTGAGATCATGAGATTTTAGCTAGCAGTTCCTTCATTGTTGCTTGATTCCAACAAAGATGTTTTCCACCTTAAATTGATTCAAGATTCTGATTCAAATAGCACCTGGATAGCTTATAAACCACAACCTTAATCCACACACACCCTAATACCCACCCGAAGCCTATTTTCCCATTTCCTAACCTGCCAATTCTGTTAGAACTTGCAAACCATAGTATTTAGGTGCTGTAATTGAAGATCCTGCAGCAGGTTCAATCAAATAAAACAATAAGTCAAGGGCTTTTGTTTGTCCCAAGTCCAAACAAAGAATTTTGCATGCGTAATGTTTTTGCTCGAATCTATTGATTTCTCAGTTATGCACTAAACGGAGGTCTAGAGAAACACAAGCTCATGGGTAGAATACCTCGTTTTTTTCCGATAGTCCGAATTCAGTGCTTTTGGCTCCTTAAAGTCTGCCCACTCACTTTATACTAAGGCAATTTGGCATGTTTGCACCCACAGAACCTGCATAGCATACATTATCATGATGAGTAGTTTGGTTTGTTAGAGAATATGTATATTAGCTTTTGATATTTTGCTGTGTTATGGAAAAGTTGGTCCTGTTATCTTACAGCGAGCAAGTAGGACATGCTACAAGTACATATGGAATGCCTTGCATAAACCGCACATCAATGATAATTTCCTTTTTGATGAGTTGTTATAAGCTTAGCATCTGAAATTAGTGTTTCAATCGCCTCAGCATCTGCCGAGGTTCCAACCTGAAAATCTAGACCATAACAGACAGCTATTTGAGCGGGTTAATGAAATCGCAGCAAGGAAACAATGCACCCCATCACAACTAGCATTGGCCTGGGTACACCACCAGGGTGATGATGTCTGTCCAATTCCTGGAACTACCAAAATCGAAAACTTCAACCAGAATGTTGGGGCTTTGTCTGTCAAACTAACACCAGAAGAAATGGATGAACTCGAATCAATCGCCACTGTAGATGCTGTAAAGGGCGACAGATATGACGGTTCTATGCCTACATACAAGAATTCAGAAGCTCCCCTCCTTTCATCCTGGAAAGCTACATGAAGGCATGATGCCATGTCTGTTATCTCGCTGCTGCTTGTGGATTTCAGATGCCTTTGAAGTATTCCGAAATTATGGAAGTTTGTACACCATCCAAAGTGAATTAGTGTTCTGTTATCTGAAATTTTCGTTCCCGTGCTCCAGCTTTGCTACAAGATGGTTTTTCGTAGTTTCTGTTGTGATTTGTAATTTTAGAGAGCAAGTAGAACCTCTATGAGCGTGCAATTTGTGATCATGAACTTATCTTTCACGGGAGGGTCGCCGCGATGTCGCGTTCACGCGACGGGGTGCGACAAAGATTATGCCATAAAATAAGACAAATAAACAATAATAAGCAGAGGGGGTATCACAGTAATTTTACATTTCATTGCATAGTAAAATAATCCTTCTACCCTCAAATACGACAAAAATCAAGAGTTGTTTGAGGGGGGTGTTTTGAATATTTTATATTTTTTTGAAAATATCTAAATATTTATTTGTCCTCAATAAGACAATATAGAAGAGTTGGTTTGTAGGAGTTTTTAGGTAATTTACCCATTTTTTATTATTCTTTTCTACTGAATATTATGTGCACATCTAACACTCGCGCAGACAGTATTCGGCCTCATGTCCATTTTGGGCGCTATATGCGGCGACGACCGGTGATAAAAAAACGTTCAGCCGGCGTCTTACCCGATGTGCTACTATGTACTCTTCCTCAAGGGGTGCTGCATGGCAACACATGGTAGCCTGAGTCGTGATGGTTGTCGATTGAACTTTTTGGCCCTTTCTCTCTCTCTTGCATGTTAAATTATAGGACAGACCCCTATGTTTATGGTATTTTCATTTTAGTCCCTAAGTTTTTAATTATTTTGTATGATCCTGATTTCTGTTATATAAGTTTTTATTTGTTTCAATTGTGTCCTTCGATGAAAATTGATTATATATTGCATTTTCATTTCAGTTCTTATTCTTTTAATTTTGGGATTGGTTTTAAATCCCTTAATATTTTCGGTACAGAAGTTTTGATTTTTCAATTTTATCCTTTGATTGAAATTGATAATATATTTTGTTTTCAATTTGGCCCTTATATTTTTAATTTTTAATTTTAATTCTTTTATTTTTTTTATATTTTTGAAATAGTCCCTATTTATATATATATATATATATATATATATATGTGCTCTTAGCTTTGGTTTTTAATTTTTATTATTTTCTTATTTATTGAGGTGGTGTTTTTTTTTTGAAAAAAATAGTTCTTAAATTTTAGTTTGTGTCTATGATCATTTAAAAATTGATATTTTTTTCTTTCGCTTTGTTCTTTCTTTTAGTTTTTTTATTAGTTTTTATTTATTTATTTTCAAGTCAAATTATTTTTTCATCTAATAATTTTTATTTTTGTTTTATTTTTTTGTTTGCTCTTTTGTTAAAGTTTTTAGGCTTTTTTTTATTGTTTGATTTGATTTAATTTTATTCATTATCAATGCAATAATAATAATAATAATAATAATAATAATAATAATAATAATAATAATAATAATAATAATAATAATTTTAGATTTATTTCTTGCTTTCTCTTTTGTTAATGTTTTTTAGTTTTTTTTCTTGATGTAATTTAATATTTTTTTACTGTTTTAACAGTAATGATAATTTTAGATGATAAGACTTCGATATTGCTATTATTGTAATAGGGTGTGTTAATGTATTTCATTATATCAAACCTTGCATTTATAAATTTTATATTATTTTTTATTTTTTTATCATTTTTTTAATTTTTTTGTTTGCTCTTTTGTTAAATTTTTTAGGATTTTTTTATTCTTTGACTTAATTTTATTATTAACCCAATAATAATAATAATAATAATAATAATAATAATAATAATAATAATAATAATTTTAGTTTTTTTTTCTTGCTTACTCTTTTGTAAATGTTTTTGATTTTTTTTTCTCGAGATAATTTAAAATTTTCAATTATTTCAGCAGTAACAGTAATGATAATTTTAGATGTTAAGACTTCGATATTGTTGTTATAATAGGGTTTGTTAATGTGTTTTATTATATCAAACCTTGCATGTATAGAAGTTATATTTTATTTTTGAACTAGCAAATCCTATTAATTGCATTAATTCTAGCAGTTATAAAAATTGTCTACTCATTGCGGGCAATCTAACTTTTGTTTGCTAAAAATAATATTTTTTTAATTGACTTTTTAGTTTTTCATTTTATTAATTCCATTTATCCAGGAGTATCTTTTAAAGTTTCTAATACCTTTTGGATTATTTTCGGTTAGTACATAAATTCCAGGGATGGAAGTAAAATTTAATGCATATTTTCCATTACCGTAACATACTAAAATTGACGGAAATTGGGACTGCAGGAAAGTTAAGGGATCTAATTAACACAAATCAATTGTTTAGGATTAAATTTACATGTGTTAGCAAATTAACCCTTAAAAGCAAACAAAGGAATATTATAACATGACGTAGGTCGTTGCGTTTGCAACATTTTAGGTGTGTGCTGTGGAGTGGTTGGTGGGCGTCACGGCCTTGGAAATAAGGTGGTCGCTGACATGCTCCCTCTCTCTATCTATAAGAGTTTCGTTTGCTACGCCATTATCGGTACTGATTACTGTTGAGTTGAGCTCACACTCACTGAGTCCTTCATTCTCGAAAAGCTAATTACTCAAGAACAGGAGAGAGAGATGGCGGCGGCAGTGAGAAGGATCAAGCTGGGGTCACAGGGCCTTGAAGTATCAGCGCAGGGACTTGGATGCATGGGCATGTCTGCCTTCTATGGCCCTCCAAAACCTGAATCCGACATGATCACCCTCATCCACCATGCCATCGACACCGGTGTCACTTTCCTCGATACCTCTGATATTTATGGACCCCACACCAACGAAATCCTTCTGGGCAAAGCTTTGAAGGCCGGATCAGGATTGAGAGAGAAAGTTGAACTAGCAACCAAATTTGGTATTAGCTTTCAAGACGGCAAGAGGGAGATTCGAGGGGATCCTGCTTATGTGAGAGCTGCTTGTGAGGCCAGCTTGAAACGCCTTCAACTCGACTGCGTTGATCTATATTACCAACATCGCATCGATACCACTGTTCCCATTGAAGTCACGGTATTTCTCTTTAATTATTTTTCTATACAAGTTCTAATTAAATATTTAACTGATGGGTAGGAATTTCCTTTTGCTTGTAGATGTGTTTTTATATTGTTTTTGGGGATATATCCGAAAATCCTTACACTTTGTCATGAATCCACTTGAATCGTAAGAGTAGTCATGTTACTGATACTGCCTTGTGTGTTCTGTGCTTTGACATTTTGACTTGTGTTTTGATTGATGCTCACATTGTTTCTACTAGGTTTCTCTTTTATATATGCATTCTAGTTTCAAAAATCTTGTTGTTGAGCGGTCATAATGCTTTCCTTTGCTAGATGGGGGAACTCAAGAAACTAGTTGAAGAAGGCAAAATAAAGTACATAGGTCTGTCTGAGGCCTCTGCTTCAACAATCAGAAGAGCTCATGCTGTTCACCCGGTAACTGCTGTGCAATTGGAGTGGTCATTGTGGTCAAGAGATGTGGAGGAAGAGATTGTTCCTACCTGCAGGCGAGGCCTTAACGAGAAAAACTAATTTCTTTTTGAGATCAAAATAACTAAAACCTTAAAATGATTATCGGATGCTTAGATATGCAGATTCTGATCTTTATCTTCTAATTTCTCAGAGAACTTGGCATTGGAATTGTTGCGTACAGTCCTCTAGGACGGGGATTCTTTTCATCAGGGCCTAAGGTGGTTGAGAGCTTTTCAGAGGGTGACTTCCGAAAGGTTGGTACTGCTCTTTGTCAATATCGAGTTTCTGACTGTAATACATGTGCTGTAAATAACCAATTGTGCTAGCATAAAACTTTTATAGTTTGGAAAAGAAGGAATGTGACAAATTTATCTCCTCCTTTGGTGGGTTACATATTGGTTAACTTACAGGCCTCATAATACTCTGCCTCTTCCATTTTATGGAATGGTTTGGAGTCAAACTCTGTAAAAAAAGAATTACATGGAGAGTTCTGCCTCTTCATTTTAAGAGAAGAGTTTATATAAACATGTCAAAGAAAATCTATTTAGCTTTGATTTGTTGGGTTGGGCTGATTTTAGTTTTCTTGAGTAATTTTAGGGTACCAATGGCAAGTCCAATGGCAAGAGCTATTTTGGAGAACCAAATCATAAAAATGGCTCTTCGAATAGTGTGTAAATGGCTTACATGTTGGTTAACTTACAGGCCTCATAAAACTTTGTCTCCATTTTATGGAATTGTTTGAAGTCAAAACTCTGTAAAAAAAGCATAACATGGAGTGAGAGGTCTGCTTTGAGATCATGGGATTTTAGCTAGCAGTTCCTTCATTGTTGCTTGATTCCAACAAAGATGTTTTCCACCTTAAATTGATTCAAGATTCTGATTCAAATGGCACCTGGATAGCTTATAAACCACAACCTTAATCCACACACACCCTAATACCCACCCAAAGCCTATTTTCCCATTTCCTAACCTGCCAATTCTGTTAGAACTTGCAAACCATAGTATTTAGGTGCTGTAATTGAAGATCCTGCAGCAGGTTCAATCAAATAAAACAATAAGTCAAGGGCTTTTGTTTGTCCCAAGTCCAAACAAAAGAATATTGCATGCTTAATGTTTTTGCTTGAATCTTTTGATTTCTCAGTTATGCACTAAACGGAGGTCTAGAGAAACACAAGCTCATGGGTAGAATACCTCTTTTTTTTCCGATAGTCCGAATTCAGTGCTTTTGGCTCCTTAAAGTCTGCCCACTCACTTTATACTAAGGCAATTTGGCATGTTTGCACCCACAGAACCTGCATAGCATACATTATCATGATGAGTAGTTTGGTTTGTTAGAGAATATGTATATTAGCTTTTGATATTTTGCTGTGTTATGGAAAAGTTGGTCCTGTTATCTTACAGCGAGCAAGTAGGACATGCTACAAGTACATATGGAATGCCTTGCATAAACCGTACATCAATGATAATTTCCTTTTTGATGAGTTGTTATAAGCTTAGCATCTGAAATTAGTGTTTCAATTGCCTCAGCATCTGCCGAGGTTCCAAGCTGAAAATCTAGACCATAACAGACAGCTATTTGAGCGGGTTAATGAAATCGCAGCAAGGAAACAATGCACCCCATCACAACTAGCATTGGCCTGGGTACACCACCAGGGTGATGATGTCTGTCCAATTCCTGGAACTACCAAGATCGAAAACTTCAACCAGAATGTGGAGGCTTTGTCTGTCAAACTATCACCAGAAGAAATGGATGAACTCGAATCAATCGCCACTGCAGATACTGTAAAGGGCGACAGATATGACGGTTCTATGTTTACATACAAGAATTCAGAAACTCCCCCCCTTTCATCCTGGAAAGCTACATGAAGGCATGATGCCATGTCTGTTATCTCGCTGCTGCTTGTGGATTTCAGATGCCTTTGAAGTGTTCCGAAATTATGGAAGTTTGCACACCATCTAAAGTGAATTAATGTTTCTGTTATCTGAAATTTTCGTTCCCGTGCTCCAGCTTTGCTACAAGATGGTTTTTCCTAGTTTCTGTTGTGATTTGTAATTTTAGAGAGCAAGTAGAACCTCTATGAGCGTGCAATTTGTGATCATGAACTTATCGAAGGATGAATGCGTCTTGTTATAATTATGAGTATAATTATAGCAAAAACTAAATCTGAAGGGGGCCTAGGAGGTTCATTTATTTTTATTTTTCAAACTTTTTTGTTTTTTCAGCTGCATCTATGGTCTAATTATATGAAAGTATGCTCTAAATTAAAATATGGAGAAAATACATAGTTTATTTAAACTTTTGAACAATTTTTATCTTAGTCCAAATTTTTTTTTTTTTTTCAATTTTAGTCCTAAGTTAGAGGAGAAAAAAGTTATTGAAAAAAAGATGAAAGAGAGAAAATGATTGGCCATAATAATAATAACAGTCAAATTTGGTGTTAAAGAGTCTCATTTTAAGAGAAGAGTTTCTATAAACATGTCAAAGAAAATCTATTTAGGCTTCGATTTGTTGGGTTGGGTTGGGTTGATTTTAGTTTTCTTGAGTAATTTTAGGGTACTAAGAGTTTTTTATGGTGTTTATTAAGTGTTTTAGGGTGAAAATGAGTTGGAAAAAAAATGAATTTTCAAACAAAAGAAACTAACCTCATAATTTGCCTTTTAAACCACACATCTTGTCTTAGTTTTTTATGTCATTTTGTTTTTTCTTTGGAGTTGTTTAGTTAGGAGTCATATCAGACAACTTTTATATGATTTAATTAGAAGTCTAGACTGGGCAAGGACTTGATTTAGGAGTTTCAATTTCAACTTGTTAGACTAAGTTTAATGACAATGTTAATAAATCCCTAGTAGATTGGACATACATACATACAACTTTCAAGATTTTTTAGTCCAACTCATATCATAACACAAGAAGTAAACTAGTAACAAAAATTAAAATAATTGAAAGTCGGCATTGTTCATATGTACAATGAACCTTATACCTACTTTTTTCAACATCTTCTTACGATCTAATTAAATGCAATTAGGCTCTAAATTAAAACTTGAAGAAAATACATGGCTAACTTGGAACACATGAAAATTCTTATATTGTCCCAAAAGTTTATTTTGTTTGTTTTTTAGTCTCTTAATTAGAGAGAAAAGAGAGAGAGAGTTGCTAAAAAATAATAAAATAAAGAGAAAATACTTGAGTGTCATGGTATGGACATAAAATAGTCAAACATGGTGTTGACATGTTCCATTCAAAAAGAGGAGTTTGATGGTGATGAGTCTTATAAAATATAATCTTACCATTCATTTTTCATGCAAAATGAACGGGATGGATCTACTGGTATGCATGGTAATGAACCATGAATCTCATCATTTAGATTCTCTGCACTGAGCTACGATGAGTGCATGAAATGCTTATAATCACGATGCAACCTGGTTTGTAGAAAAACAATTATTGGTTAAAATTACAAAAAATAAAATTTGAACATTCAAAAAACATATCACAATTTGATTTTATCTAATCACGTTGTGGTTCTCCCGCACATTGTCAATCTATTTCTCGTAAGATTTTTCCTTACATGTTAATTTCATAAATAAATTAGTTTATTCAAATTAAAAAACTAATTGGATTAAATATTTTAAAAAATTGTATATGTGTATATTAACCATGAGCTTTTCAAACCAAACATCAATCATAAGCTTTCATTTAAGATTTTAAAAAACTTGACTCTACTAAAACAAATGCACTTCTATCGATGATTCCATTGTTGATGTTTTCATGCGAGTTGCCTCCACATTTATAAAACTATAATTATATAGTTTCATTAAAATTAACTATTCAAAAATTATCCATTATTGTTTATTTTTTATTATGCAAGAAAGAAAAACAAACTTACATGTTGTGGTGAGGCTTCCACTAAACAATATTCTTTTCGGTGTTTACATTTTGATTAGAAGTGGCACATTCTCTTCATCAATGTTTTGTCCATGTTAGTGTCTAATGACCTTCTCTTCATCATCTAAAAAAAATAGTATAAAAAAAAACCCAGAAACTAGCTGATCTTATTTATGATTGATATTTAATTTAAAAAGCATCCCAAAAATTCAATTAACATATTTTGGGACATAATAAAAATTGTAAGACGGGCACTTCGTGGGATGAAAAGAGCAATGAATTAGATAAATTATGGTTGGAAAATATTGATCTAATTTGATTTTCAAGATAAGCAATGTATTTATTAAGAATAAAATAATAATAAGTTATCTTGGATGTTCAATCTTTGAATTCAGAAAATAAATAAAAATAAAATCTTTTTAATCATCAATAAATAATTGGGATTAAAAAACTAAAAGAATTATATATTAATAACACAAACTACACATTCAATTAATCTTACCTAACCATTCTAGTAGATGTGATCTTGCCTTTCCTTCTAAACCATGCCGTTGTGGAAAATGCTATCCCACTCATTCCTTAGAGAACCGCTTCATGGGACGGCAGTCGGTTGTAGGCTTGATCAATACTTGACGCCTCTTCCATAATATTTGTCTGAAAATGTCCATAATATTTTCAAAATATTTTGTTTTTTTAAGAAATATATTAAAAAATTAATTTAAAATAATAACTTTCAAATTAAAAACATTTTTATAATGTGCCAATTTGATGTGGTTTTGAACGTAACTCCAAAGTATGCATGCGTCAGCCTTCCTTAAATTTAACGTGTCTTCTAAATAAAACCATTTCTCGTATACATAATTATTATATAAATCATCACATCAAGCTGGTGCCAAACACAATTACATTCTTCATCAATGAATAATCCATCAAGAATCAATGGCTCTTCACAAACCCAGAAATCCCAACCTCAAAGTGATTCCATCTCTGTTGAAATAGTTGAGAGCTCGGTCCGAAACCTGATCAAAAGCTGGAACAGAAGGCAAAAATGGATGCACCTCTGCAACCCTAGACAAGCTGTACTGGAGCTGAATACAGAGCCATGGAGAAACCACTTGATCAAGCTCCTGGAATCAACCCCGGCTCACGTTTTTGCAATCGCACTGCTTCTCCTTGACCTCATCTTAACTATCCTTGAACTTTCATCTTCTTTGCTATCATGCGCCCCAGAAGAAGATAGTAGTAATAAGGAATTAGGAAAAGTATGGTACCATCTAGCAGGGATTTGTATATTGAGCCTTCTTTCTGCCAAGTCAGTTGCTCTAGCTGTGGGGCTGGGCAGATCCTTCTTTAAGCGGCCAGGCTATGTTGTCGATGGCGCAGTTGTTATCGGAGCATTATTCTTGGAAACGTTTCTGGAGGGGAAGGGTGGAGGATTGCTTGTAGTGGTGAGTTTATGGCGAGTTGTGAGGTTGGTGGAGAGCGCGTTTGAGTTGAGTGATGAAGCCATTGAAGCACAGATTGAAGGAATAGTGAGCCAGTTTGAAGCACTTAGCAATGAGAATACAAGGCTGTTGAAGACAGTCGCAGAGAAAGTTTGTATGATAGAGACGCTACAAGAGATAATAGAGAAGCTAGAAAAAGAATTGGATCGGTATAGATCGACAAGCTTGTGTTGTGACCATTAATTACATGTTATATATATATACTAGCTATATTGCCCGCGCGCTGCCGCGAACATTTTTTTGTATATAATTTCATATAATTAAATAAAAAACGATAAATTTATATGATATAATTAAAAAAATTATAGCTTATGAGATAAAATGTATAAATTTTTAAGTACAGTTTGTTGCGCAAGCATAAATAACATTTTTTAGAATAAAGGTACAACGTTATAAAAGATCATAAAAGAGCGCGAACTATATAACATGCGGATCATTGAAAAAAAGACGTATGTTGACATGAAAAACGAAGCCAAAACCTTTCTTTAAAATGTGACATTTAATTTCCCTGCTAATTAAATCAAAGACTAACAAAAATAGATAAAATTTAATAAAAGAGAAAATGAAAAATTATAATAGATGCTAAAACAAAAATAAAAATTATTAAATGATTATTAAGGAAAATACAATAAGGATAAAATACAAAAAAAAAAAGCCAAAAAAAAAAAGAAGAAGAAGAAACGGAAAAAAAAGGAGCTGTAATCATAAAATAAAAACAAAATAAAAGGAAAAAAAAGGAAAAAAATGAAGGAAAAAAAAAAAGAAAAAGAAAAATTAGGAAAAAAAAAAGAGCAGTAATCATAAAATAAATAAATAAAATCAACAAAAGCAAAAAAAAAAAAAAAAGGAACTGTTGAAATCTACAGTGCACTGTGCCTGAGTGCACAGTGCAAAATCCTACGCGGTTTATATGTTGTATAATATATATATAGTGATTAATAGATTTAATTTCTCGTTAGAATGGATTAATCAAGCCTTTTTTTATTTACATGGGTATTTGGATCAACTTTCACGTACCTTGACTAATTACATGGACTTGAAATTGATTTTCCTCTCCATAACTAAAAATATATTATTTTTAAATATTGATTTGATTCGTTGTTGAGTTTGTTTTATAAATTATTTTTCATTTAAAATATATTAAAATAATATTTTTATTTTATTTTTAACATCATTATATCAAAACAATTCAAAAATACTAAAAAAAATTAAAACACGAAATCAAGTTTTACACTTTAATTTTTGAAATATTTACAATGCGTTCCTCTGCCATTAAATGTCATTGTCAGTTCATCTAACCCCGGTTGTTGCAGTTCTTGTTGCACAAGGAAGTTCTTATGCAATCTAAAATTTTGATTCAGGTGGAAGCTGAAAACAACAAAATAAAGAAAGAGAACATAAATTTTAATGAGCAAAAGAGGTCGTAGATATGAACTCCAAGTTTGCAGTTTTTCTTTTCTTTAAAATCTCAATAATAAGACTTGTCTCCTTAAGAGATTTACAAAGCCATAAATGTGCCATAAACTTTATATTAACTAGGAAACAAAAAAGACAAAATTACAAGTAGAAAACATAAAATCCAAAAATAACAAGAAAAACAGTATTAAGAGATGATTTGGACACAAGATTCGATGTTTGTTTTGTGGATGAGGACTCTCCAAGAGTATAATCATCTATTCGTTGGAGTTTTTTTTGCTATGATTTTTGTTTTTAGCTCCAATAGGTCTCTCACACTTCAGGCGTGGTATATATTCATTTGTTGCTATGTTGATCTTTTTTCCTTCAGGACTTTCAATTATAAATGGAGCATTTGCAACAGGAATATGGGATTTAACTACCTTTTTACTACTGGTGAAACATCCGATAATTGATTTACAATATTTTATAAATGAATTATCCTTTGAAATTTAAGTTCACATTGATTTGTCATTGAATCAAAATGAGATAACTTTGGGTTATTCCAAGTAATTTCTTGTCGTGCTTCAGACACTAAATTTGATAACTTCAGGTTATTCCAAGTAATTTCTTGTCGTGCTTCAGACACTAAATTTGATAACTTCAGGTTATTCCAAGTAATTTCGTGTTGTACTTCAGGCACTAAAATTGTTTTTTCTGATGATGAAAAAATGTTCTCATCAAAATGACAGTCTTCAAAACATGCCTTAAAAACATCATCAGTCAAAGGTTCAAGGAATCTAATAATAGATGGAGAATCAAAACTAATATAAATTCATATTCTTCATTGTGAACTCATTTTAGTTCTTTGTGGGGGCGCTACAGGCACATATACCGCACAACCAAAAGTTCATAGATGAAATATATTTGGTGGTATACCATAAACAAGTTGTAAATGAAAATTATTATGGTAAGCACGTGGTCTAATTCTAACTAGTGATGCAACATGTAATAAATATAGCATGTCCCCAGACAAATATAGGCAATTTTGATTTAATAAGTAATGGTTTTGCAATTAATTGAAGTTGCTTTATAAATAATTATGCTAGACCATTTTGAGTATGTACATGGGCAACAGGATGTTCAACATCAATTCCAATAGAAGTGTAAGAACTATCAAATGTTTAAGAAGTAAACTCACCAGCATTGTCTAGTCAAATTTTCTTGATAGGATAATCAGGAAATTGCGCTCGTAGTCTAATAATTTGTTCTATTAATCTAGCAAATGCAATATTTCGACTAGAAAGCAAACACATGTGACCATTTCTTGATGCATCAATCAATACCATAAAATATCTAAAAGGTTCATAAGATGGATGAATATGCCCGTATATATCTCCTTGAATTCTTTTGAGAAAAGATGGTGATTCTATAAAAACCTTTGATGGAGATGGTTTGGTAATTAATTTACCTTGAGAACATGCAACACATGGATTTTCACTAAGTAAAATAATCTTCATGTTCTTTAAAGGTTGCTTATATGCATTCTTAATAATTTGTCTCATCATTATTGATCTTGGATGTCCAAGTCGATCATGCTAAAGCATAGATGGGTCGGAACACTTCTGGTGTATCACAACGTTTGATTCAATAGATTTCATGATCATATAATAAATTCCATAAGAGAAAGAAGATATTTTCTCGGGTACAAATTTCTAGCCTAAAATAAGTGCAATAATATAAAAATATGCTTTTCTATCTTCATCTGTTGTTTCAACATGATAACCATTAGCACTATATCCTTAAAATTGAGTAAATTTCTTATGGATTCAAGTGAATATGCATCTTTGATGCTCAATCTTGTGTTATTTGGTAATACAATATTAGCTTTTTCAGAGCCTTTAATCATGTTTGTTGGACCTGATATTGTAGTGATATTAACTTTGGTTTATGTCAAATACTCAAAGTATTTATTTTCCTTAAAAATTGTGCGCGTTGTTGCACTATCTGTTAGACATAAATCTTTATCATGAAAATTCATGTCACTATTCAAAATATAATCAAAGTTTAATATTTAACTTGAGCCAAACTGAGAATGTTTATTGCAAATATAATAACATAAATATTTTAATACAATTAAAAACACTTTATCATCTCTAATGATTCCATCACTAAGCATGTTTTCTGTCTTATCTGAGTTTTGAAAGAAAACAGAAACATCAAGAAAAGTATTAACATCAACATAAACATTATGATTTTCTTAATCATCTTTATGAATAAAATTAGTCTCAATTGTATTTTGTTTTAGAGAGGCTTGATATAAATTTGTAAGAGGTTTTGGTGTACAATAGGTACACGACCAATGACCATGCATACTACATCTATGACATAAATCTTCTTATTTATGCAAATTCTTTCCCTTTTCTTGTTTGATTTCATTGTGTCTCGACTTCCAGTGGTAAAAGGGGTTGCTTTTAGAAGAATTATCTCTTATCCTTTTCCATTTACCTTTTTCATACCTATATCCTTGGTTATTTCTTGTCTTTTGGACAAACATTCCATTCACTTTAGGGAATGGCTTAGAACATGTGGGATGAGATTGATGATTTTTCATCTAAAGCTCATTTTCAGCCACAAGAAGACATGAAATTAGTTCTGAGCACCTTTTGAAATTGCACTCTCAATATTGTTGTTGCAGGACAATGTTTGAGGCATGAAAAGTAGAGAAAGTTTTCTCTAACATTTGGTCTTGTGTGATATTTTCACCACACAATTTCAGTTATGATGTAATCTTGAAAAGAGCTTAATTATATTCACTAACTGATTTAAAATCTTGCAACCTCAGGTGCAACCAATAAGTATGGTAAACTTTTTGTGGTCCTATCTTTTCTTTAGATTTTGCCACATAACAAGAGGATCTTTTATTGTAAGATGTTCACTTTTCAATCCTTCAAGGAGATGGTGACGAATGAATATCATTGCTTTTTCATGATCCTACAAGGATGTCTTATTTCCTTCTTTGATGGTCTCTCAAAGATTCATGGCTTCCAGATGAATCTCAACGTCAAGGATCCATGACAAATAATTATTTCCAGAGATATCAATAGCGGTAAATTCAAGTTTCATCAGATTTGACATTATCTTTATCTATGAAAACAAGAAATAAATTATTAAATAGAATCATGAATATAAAAGAAAAGAATATCAATCCTTTAAGATTGCTATTTATTTAGCTTTAAAAATACTAGTTCTTTAGGAACTATATTTAATTTATTTAATTCTTCAAGAACTTGTAATTATTGTTCTTTAAGAACTTGTAATACTAGTTCTTCAAGAATTGTATTTAATTTATTTAATTCTTCATGAACTTGTAATACTAGTTTTTCAGGAACTATTTTTAACTTATTTAACTCTTCAGGAATTTGTAATATTCGTTCTTCTAGAACTATAAATCTTTTTCTATGAACAAAAGGAAAAAAGAAAAATATTAATTTTAAAATAATCATCAGCATAAATTAAAATTTTAGAATTGATCTGAATAAAAATAAAATCTCAATAAAATATAAAACGATAAAAATTAAAAGTATAAATATATAAACATGAATAAAAAATAAATATTATTAAAAAAGAACCGAAAAAACAAGTAAAATCCATTAAGAATTATTGGATTTTGATACCAATAGATACAAGTAAAAACAACACAAGAAATATGCCAATTTTGATGAGAAAAAAATATTGAGGTAATGAAAAATCAAATTAGGGTTTGTGTAGAGTGTGTGTGTATAAAAAAATATTGAGTAATGAAAAATCAAATTAGGGTTTGTGTGTGATATAAAAAAATATTGAGTAATGAAAAATCAAATTAGGGTTTGTGTGTTTTTCTCATCAAAATTGAATATTAAAGAAGATTTTTTTTTTATTAGGGTAAGCAGCTGCCAGAAGCATAAAGAATGGAGGGACGGGACAGCTTGAGCCGTTTGGCGGGGAAGCGCAGAAGATTCCTCCCCAATCGCCATTCTCCTATCCATTTCCATATCCATCCATGCCATATCATCCCCGACCCAACTCCAGCCTCTGGTAATGACTGCATGCACCGTACTCCATTCATTTCTCTTAATTTCTTCTCCAGTTGTCTAATTATTTTGTTATTCTGAATCTCAGACCTCGTTGAAAATGAAAATGAAAATGGAAGAATGATGTCTCCGATGGAGAGTGAAAGAAATCCAAACTACACTGCCGTTGTTTGATTGGGTAACTGGTACTGTTTGTTCCTCTGAACTTGCTGCTCAAACACCAAATCATCAACTCTCATTTAGGTATAAATCCTTCTTTTAAAAAAAAAAAAAAAAAACAAGGTCTTTTATTACTACGTTTAATTGATTAAATGAAATTCGGATTTTCTTCACTAGATGTTGCCATTGCCTTAAGTCGGTTACGAATCTTGTATTATTTATTGGTGTTTCTAGATGCATGCCTAAGAATAGAGGGGTGTAAAAAAGTTGGGAACATGAATTGTACAGGAGGATACGGCATTTGGTTTTGACAGACCTACCAGATGAGGAAAATGAAGGCAATTTATAGTTAAGTGTGCTCGAGTTTGCCTGGCAATTTATAGGTGTTAACTGTTAAGTGTGCTCGAGTTTGAGTTTGCCTGGCAATTTATAGGTGTTAAGTGTGCTCGAGTTTGCCTGGCAATTTATAGTTGTTAAGTGTGTTTTGTTTGTTTTTTAAAATGTTGTTTACTTAAAAATGTATCAAAATATTTTTTTATTATTTTTTAAAATTATCATTGACATTAACTTATTAAAACAATATAAAAACGAAAAAATAATTTTTAAAAATCTCAAAAATACATAATGTTAAACACAATCTTACACACAATGGTTCCAGCAGGAGAGACTGTTTTGGAAAGTAGTGCGACTATGATCCAGAAAATGAAACAGAAACTGATTGATGATGATAGGACAGACAACCGAGTTGATCCCCTTTTGTTGACCATGAGAAATGAGTTCACGGAATGTGTTGAGGCTGTGATTGCTGATGACATTTTTAGGGTGTTTTTTGAGACCATCATTGGTGGATGTAGATTTAGTGTTGAAAAGGAGTTAAATCTCGAAGAAAACATCTCTCTTTTGAGAGAGCCAGATAATGCTAAAGATCCCAATGCTATCTGGTTATGTTTCATTTCTGCTTTGCTTTTGCCCTGAATTTTGGTTTGTTTTAAATTTGTTTTGATGTAAAATTATGTGGTCATTTCAAGTCGGGTTCTTTCAGCAGATTTCAGATGCTGTAAAGTGCTGGATAACTAGAATATCAAGTTATCTGCACCATAAGAACAAAGAAGTTTTCTAGTTCTGAGCCTTCAGAGCAAAACTCCATGAGCGATGATGATTGGAAAATTTTCATTATGTCAAAAATAGGATATTTATCAACGTCCACCCGAAACCCAAATACATGCAAATTTACATCCCTTCATCCTTTTTGTGTATTGTTCTTCCAAGATAAAAGAATGACCTAGAAAGTTTTTATTTTGTTCTCTTTGTGACACAAAAGCAGCGTAGTGTTTTCTAATAGTGCTTGAATGAATCCCTAAGATAAAACCTGCATGGCTTACTAATTGTTAAACCTCTTGTAGGTTGGATTTTCAAACCAAAAACCTGATGAATTGGACCCTTTGCTAGGCCATGTTTTGAAGTTAACTGGTTGAACAGTTGAACTAGTAAATTTTTGTTGATTTTGCAAATTTTGCAAGCTCAAAATCCTAGACACTGGCTTAATCAAAAACCCCACAGTGACCTGCATTGCACAAGCCTTGAACCAATGGCCTAGGATTGATACTTTTGCATGGTCAAGGTCAACGCTCTAACAATTATGCTTGGTAGTTTCATTGCTTGTCTCATAAACTTGGCAATTCATGGTTTCTATTGGAAGTTTGGCTACAATAACCAACACAGATATATTTATATTAGACCTTGAATTCAAGAAAATCTGATAAATGGTTTATTTGTTGAAACTCTGTAGAGTGTCTTATAGGAGACCCAAGAGTCATTGTTTAGGTCTTCTTGTTGCCAAGATTTTAAGGGAAGGCAACCATTTTGTTTCTTAATGAAGCTGATTTAGATTGAATACGTGGTGGACTCTGTACTCTTTTATGATGTATTTAATCGCTGCAGGAGGTGTGTTTTTTTTGTCTATTATAAGAGAAAAGAGAGAAGTGTGTCTTGGTTCTTTCTTGACTTAACTAAGGCTTGTACAAAGAGTAAATAAGATTTAGGTGTATCGGCTTTTAGGATGAAATAACAATTAGAGTGGCTGCTCTTATTTACTTGAATAAAGTTTTTCTTCAAACAATAATTTACCCAGTTGGTTTAAAATCGACTTTGTCTCAACATATATTCTTGCACTTTTTGAGGCCATGGTTTTGGATGTCTAATTCATACCTTGAAGTTTGTGATTCTCAGTAGGCTATCAAGGATCTTTCTGGTATTTAAGCTATTCTTAGATTGTTTGTTATAACTCAATATCAAATTTCTGTACAAGGCTTTGATGGCAAAACGTTTTTATCTTGTCATTTCAGCAATGGGCTATATGTGCTCCTTTGAAGGTACAGAATACAGATGAAGTACATGAGAGTGATATGGAGAAGATTTTGATCCTGCTCATCGTGTTTGAGCTATGTGAAATTGCATCTGTGTCCAAGGTTTGTGTTTGTACCATATTTTCAAAAGTACTTAGCCTTATCCTATTTCCTTTGTTGCATAAGCATTGTTTTCTGGCAAGGACATCAGGTATTGTGTGTTCTGTTATGTGTTAGAGGAGTATTGCAGAATACAGAAGTAGGATAGTCAATAGACATGCATTTTAGGATAGATAAACAACAAAAGAAATTATTATTTGGATGGAGTATCAATGAAGATTGTATAGCTTTTTGAAGTTTTATAGGATGCTAGCTCCCTCTCTCTCTTTTCTTTCTTTCTTTTTTTGCTTTTATAATTTACTAGCTCATTAAAACAACATCATAACGTATTTGTCTATGCAATGCATGGAGCATTATGGATGGGTCCTCCTAGATTTGGTTGTTTCCATAGTTTATGCTCCAAAGAACAAATTGGCTTTGGATGACTACACAGTAAGAGATTTGCTGTGTGGACAGATACGGGTCAAACATCTTTTATATTTTTGGTAATCAAGAATTTATCCTTTTGTGCATGAAAACAAGAATGTTAAAAAAAGACATGTTCAACAATATATGGTGCTTCCTTGGTCTTTAATTGGTTTTTGCTGGTGCACACATGATTGGATCTTTGCTAAAGAGCTAACGTAATCCTTAATTTATGAGGTTTATTCATGCTACTTATTGAAAATTTGAAAATCTCTGCTCCCATTATTTTTCTTGGTTTATAGGTTTGGCAATTTACTTCTCATCTAGTACTGTCTTTCATGGATTGGTCTTTTCCAAAATGTAAAATCAAAATGAATTAATCTAAATATATTTGAGTGAATATTCCTGGACAGAATAACTGATTTTTTCATGTTTGCAAGATGTTCTAAATTTAAAGCTAGTCAATAATTTCAGCATTGATTCATCGGTAATAGTTTTGCATCTGTGATGATATGGTTCCACTAAAATGTAATGGAATGAAGTATTTACCAACTAATCATGTGACCTATGACATTCGATTAAAAAAACAAAATAATAATCTCCTTCTCGTCAAGTCTGCAGCACATATTGGAAATTTGACTTATTTGAAACTTTGAATATATGTTTTAGAAGATTGTTCTTGAACTGTGTCTGAAGGCAAAACATTGAAGAAATGCCATAAGCACCATAAAGATTGTTGCAAATGGCAAGCTATTTCAAAGTCGTATTTTTATATGCCATTTATGCTTTCATGCTTGAGGTAATGCGTTCAAATTTGAAAGGCTTCAAATGGAGGAAAGCGTTTAGGAACTGAGATTAAAATCTTAGGGATACTATGAGTGCTTAGAAAAACTAACTTTAAACAAACATATTGATCTAGGATTTCAGATGGTTCTGTATGTGTGATTTAAGTAGAGATTATAAGTAGCAAATTTCATGGAGGGTTACTGGTTCAACTTTTACTTTTGCTATGTAATCATCCCTATTTTATAATTTGGATATCTAAATGGAATTTGCATGATAATTATTTCCAACAGTTTTATTTCAAACAAGGTAAACTCTCTTTTGCTCGAAGAATCATGTGAGAATCTAGATAAGAAAATGTTAGCATCATGAAAATAGTGTTGTATTGTGTAATTAAATGGAAAATGTATACATGAACTGAATTTCTTCTCTTCAGGAACAAGGATGCACTTGATGCGTCGAAGTGGTTGCTTTCTTATTTCAATTTGTGATGGAAGAAGGGCAAACTGGACATTTATTAAAACGCCTACTTGTCTACACCTTCGGACTCATCTCGGCTCTTACATTATATTCGGAGTTCTCGAACTTCAAATCAAGCGAGGTCAGTCGTGTTTGAAAGATAACATTCATACCTATAATCTATAATCTTTGTGAAGGAACGACTCTTTAAGTTTTATCATTTGGGTGCCCTAGCCTCAGCTAGAAGGTGGGTGATTTAACCGTCCAATCTCAATTCATGGATTGGATTGTACAACAAAAGCTTCATAAGGGTTAGATTATATCTTAGCTTGATCAATGATAATCCAATCCAAACGGTAAAGTTAACCATCCTTGTGTCAAGCAACTCATCCAAAGATTGTTTCGAAGGCTAGATCTATCGAATAAATAAAGATATTTCAGATCCTAACAATCAGGTGCTAAAGAAAAGTGAAGAATATAACATAGCACAAGACAAGACAAATCGAATGATAGATTTGTTCCTTTAAGGTACTCTGGAGTTGATGCTTTGGAGGAGGGGAAGAGAGTCTATATGGTGTAATGTTTTTTAAAATTATATTTTGGCCCAATAAAGTAGTTATTTTTTGTCTGTATTTTTCTTTTCGGATTTTACATTACTTTCGGTCAAATAGGCCCAATAAAAGATCTTTATCTATTAGAATTTAGCCCATGAAATAATTTAAGAAAATAACTGTATGCAAGTCATCCAGTAACGGTGCTCTCCTTATTCTTCATGTGTCTTTGAATTTATTGATCGTGGTCCCTCCTGCAATTAAAGGAAAATAGCAGGCCCACGCACGTGCAGTTGCAACTATCATTCACAGAGGATTTGCCACTGAGAAGGGAGCTAGGCTAGCTGTGAAGTAACTTTAAGTGGCTTTGCTCTGGTTATTTTGCTTCTGAACTCTGACAAGTATTCAAGCCACAAACTTACGAGTTCTGACATCACCCTTTTTACAGGGTGTGTGGCACTCTGCGATTTAGAAATTTTTTATTTTTTATTTGAAATTGAAAATTTTTAGTATTTTTAAATTATTTTTATAGATATCAAAAATAATTTTTAAAAACTAAAAATATTATTTTAATATATTTTCTAAACAAAAAACACTTTTAAAAATAATCTCATCATCTATCTATTCGAATATGTGTTTCTAACATCACCTTTTTATATATATGCGTGTATATATTATTTTATTTTATTTAGAGAGAAGGACGTTTTTGTCCGAACATAAAAAAAAAAACCTATATATATTATATATAGTAATATGGAGAGAAAGACGTTTTGTCGGAACGGGCAAAAAAAAAAATGGTTTATGAAGTGATGAGATTTGAGAAAGTGAATGTTTTCCATCCACAATTTGCTAGTTTTTCACATGTTTTGAAGGATAGCTGACATCGCCTGATGAAGACTCTCTCCAATAAAATTATAACGATTTATTTTTTACTCGAGAGAAATCCTGTTCTTGAGGTCCAAGACGGCGACGGCGACGGCGACGGCGACTGTTGGTGCGCGCGCCGTTGGTTACGCCGAAGAGCAGTCGGATTTTAGAGAAGGTGAAAAGAAACCGAAGGGAAATTAATTAATTAATTAATTGGAGTGCCATGATTTGAAGGAATTGTTACTGGTTTTTATAGGAATGTTATAATGAAATTAAAAAATTATTATTTTAATATATTTTCAAATAAATAATAATTCAGAAAACTACTATTATTACGCTGAACAGTACCTAGCTATGCTGGACATACAAAAAATTTATATAACAATTTATGTTTTTTTTTTTTTATCTATGTGAGTATTTATATTTGTGTTATGATTTGTTTTTTAAATTATTTATACTTAAAAAAATAAATTAATATATTTTTTAATTGTTTTAATAATTTTGATATATCAATATAAAAAAAAAAACTCTTAAAAACTATTATTTAAGATGATAAACAGGAGGTGACAGCGATTTGGTTGGAGAAGTATATGAAAAGCATCAATTGAATATAAATTGAAAGGTTGTAAATAATTGAAAATAGAAATGATTTTGATATTTCTGACCCGTGATCTACATGTTTTTATTTTGTATAAAAGATATTATACGTGCAAGTTTTTTCAATGCATTTTTATAGTTTAAAATCTTTAAGCTCAAATAAAAAAAGTATGCATACATATGTTAAATAAATCAAATACTGTATGTCAAAATAAAAAAAATATTAATCAAATATAAAATTAAACCTTGACAAATCAAGAGATAGATATAGATTAAGATATTTAATCTCAAAAGATGAGATATCTATCCGGCTATGTTCGACGAGTATGTTCACTAAAAAATATTTTTTTTACTCAAACAAATGATAATAAAAAAAGAGAGACAAGTCAAATTGATTGGATAAAATTAAAAGATAAAAAAACACTATGTAGGGCTTACACATATTAAAAATATTATATAAAAACTTATTTTTTCAAAAATAAAATTCATCCATTGAATATATATAAAAATTCTTTATCTAGAACTAAGTTACTGAAAAACATAATTAAAGATCACGAAAATAAAAGCAGTCTATCCTCAATAATGGATGGGATAATGGACCCTTTCTTTTAATATATATATATATATATATATATATATATTAAACCTTTCTTCTAGTTAATGTACATGTTGATGCTAAAACAATGATGCTAGGAATGCGAACATCATGAGATAAGTGGTGCTGCTGCATGGTCAGGGTTTTATTATAATATATATTATGGACGGGCATTTCGTGTCATTATAAAAATTTGAGATTAAAATATTTGCTTTTCTTGTTATATCAGATTTAAGGTTTGTAGTTGTTAATATGATAATTACTAAATAATTATATGATTATTAATTTTAGGGTTTGTAAAATTAGTCGAGGTACGTGCAAGCTAACTCGAACACCAATATTAATGATAATAAAAATGTATGATGATGGGTTTAATTTTTATTATATGTGCATCGAACCATGGGTGACATAAATTAGATATACAATTTTTAATTGTAAGCAACGTGGCCTACACAACCACATGCAATAATTCCATCGTCCCCATCGTCCCTATTGTGATTGAAGTTCATTGCCCACCAACCATGAAGGGGAAGATCAGGTCTTACACGTGTCCCCCATTTTTTTATATTATAATTAGTTAAAAAATTCATCCCCCCCTCCCCAAGTTTAAGAAATGAGAGATTTTGTTTTATAAATTATAAACGAGAGAGAAAGGTGTTGAATATTACAATCACAGCAATTAAAATAACCATATTTGATACTATAAGTTCCATTCAATAAACAGAATTCAGTAATTATAGTTTTGTATTGTTTTTATCTTGTCAAAAAATATAAATTGAAGTTTGTTTAGTGATTTTTGGATTTACTTGATTTTTGTTGTTTTTCAAAGTTTTTTTTATTTAAAAATACATTAAAATGATATTTCTATCATTTAACATTGTACATTAAAATGATTTACAAATACTAAAAAAAATTAATTTAAAATAAAAATAAAATAAAAAAATAAAAAATAACTTTTAAATAAAACATTTTTAAAATGCAATGTCAAATACCAGCTTATTAAGATTTCCAGGTGATTTAACAACAAATCGCTTGTTGCTATAGTGATAGGCGAAATGCTGCTCGATTTTTTTTTTTTTACAAGAAAATAAAATATCATCTAATTTCCATTTCCAAGTAAATACATGCAAGAATGGGGAAAACGCACAAAAAAATGACGACGGCGTTTGGGATTGTGGTGTAACTAGAAGTTATAAAAAAGTTGAGGGTTTGGGTGTTTGATTAATTTTGAGAAGCTAAATTTGATCATGGGACCCATTTAATTTACTATTGAAGCAAAGTTTCATGAAAAATAATAATTTGTTGTTTTTCGTGCGGCTGGGGAATATAAAAAATATATTTTATATATTAAAATAAATAATTATATATTTTTATATTTTAAAAGATAAAAATATATTATTATTTATTATATTTTCTTATAAAATATATATTTTTAATATTAAAATAATCTAAAAATTAATTACAATAAATAAATATATTAGAGGGAGATCACAATATAATTTTTGTCTCTCAATCCTAACTTGGTTTCAGATGATATTTTATTATATGTTGTTTCGGGATCGCAGAGGCCTTCACGTATGGATTTATAGTTCGTGATGAAATTACAAGTAGTTTGATGAGAAAATAAAAACAAGTGTCTAATTTACTTGAATTATTAATTATATTTTATTATTATAATTATTAAATATTTAAAAAACAATATATTTATACACACACATGCTTTAAAGTAATTTTATAAGTTGAAAGCAATATGAGAAAATTGGTAACCAAACACTTGAAACTGTTTTTTATTAACCTCAAAATCAACCATAATTTTAACCAAATACTTTAAAAATTATTTTGAATCGCAGCTAAAATACCTTTTATGAATTTTTTTTTTTTAAATATCAACCATAAAAGTAAAACCAATACCAAACACACCCAAACCCCATTTAGATAACAAAAGGGGGGATTTTTTTCTACAAGGTTGGAAACTCATAACGCTTTAATAATAATAATAATAATAATAAATAATAATAACAACAAGGCTGTGTTGCTATTTATATTAAGATTTTGGATAAATTATAATGGTGGGTTCTGTGTTTTGTTGATAATTATAATGGTGGGTTCTGTGTTTTGTTGTTAATGGAGGGAGCTTTCTCATTCTCCAACATTTGTTTGTCGTTACCGGGGAGCTTGAAGAAGATAAGAACTCGACAATATTCCTTTTTACATGCATGCATTTTGTTTTGCCGTCCTGAAGGACCCACTCTCACACTTTCCCTCTCCTGTGTCATCTCTTCCGCTTTAGAGAGAGAGAGAGAGATCAATTTTCAGAACCCGAGTAGATTTTGAAAAATCTTTAAAAGATACATTTTTAAGACGCCTTACACACCTCTGTAATAATGGTAATGAAAGAAAACAATAAAAGAACAGATAAACATGCAGAGGTGGCGTTGCGTGCCCACAAGCAATCGAGTAAAAGGAGATGGTTTTGCCGACAAATAATATAAATTAATTTTGATAATCCAGACCTCTTATTTCTCTCTCTCAGATCCCATCATTCCATGAATCACCACCATCACACCCTAGCGCATTATTAAATTAAAGTAGAAAAACTGCCCCCACCCTACATCACAATTTATCAATTTTCATCTTTCCTCTCCTGGCAACAGTTTGCTCCTCTCTCTCTCTCTCTCTCTCTCTCTCTGATTTGTTACAACTTGCTGTGTGTAAGAGAACCCCCCCCCCTCCCTTTTTATTCCTTCTTATGTAATTTAGCAACAGTTGTTTGCTTCTTGTGTTTTTTTTCTTTCTGGTGGGATCTTAATCCATGTTTCTGAGGCTAAAAAGAGTTTAGTTTTTGGTTAATCTGTCATGGTATGGATGCTAAACAAACCCTTGAATTGTCAAATTTATTAGTTGTTTCTTAATAATCAACTTGGATTGGATGATCTGTGGCAACTTGCAAGTGTTTGTGCGACTTTGGTCTTCATGAATACGGATAAAATATATTATATTATATAATCACTTAGGCAATTGATTTTATTGACTTCGAAGTTGATTTTTTTTTTCTAAATTTGTAACAGATGATATCTATACATAAATAGCACATGTCCTACTACCAGTGGTTAGGGGATATGAATTACATGGCGGAAGAGGCAGAAGTGGTCGATTTCGTCGATGAGATGGATGGAGGAGCCGGCGGCGGTGTGGAAGATGTTGAAGTCAATGAATACGACTTGGTATTCTTCTCAACTTATTTTTTTGTAGTTCTGGTGTGTGTGTGTTTATGGATGAATATTTTATATCAAGTAAAATTTACAAAATCAATTAATCTGGTATTTTTGGTAAAATTGAGCAGCTTACCAAGGCTACGGATACATCTTCTGGGCAGGCCAGAAATGGGCAAGACATACAGGGTATTCCCTGGGAAAGATTGAATATAACCAGGGAAAAATACAGATTGACCAGACTTGAGCAGTACAAGAATTATGAGAACATTCCATTATCCGGCGAAGCTGTCGATAAGGTACTTTAATACTCTTAATATTATTTGTTTTCTGGGTTTATAATTTTGTGTGATTATTGTACTTGGTCGTTTTAGGAGTGCAAACAAATGGAGAAGGGAGGCAACTACTATGAATTCTTCCATAATACTAGATCAGTGAAGCCCACCATTCTTCATTTTCAGGTTTGTGTATTTTGGAACCTCGGCATGTGAATAGCAGATTCTTCTATGTACTTGTCCATGTAAAAACCTCGTCTTTTGTGCTTGTACTGACATCCTTCTGAGACAGGGATAGAGATAAGAAACTTGCTCTGATTAAATGTTGCTATCTATCTATTTAGTTTTATGACCTCAATCCTTAAATGTTAGTGTGTTATTCTTGGAACAATTTATTTCTGTATTTTACAAGTGACAACTATGTGTTGTTTTCTCTCTCTTTGGACTGCATATAGTAGCAAGTTTCCTTTCATACTATCTGCCTTTGTGTACCTTTGCTCGTTACATTGCCCACTGGACACCTTATAGCCTTCTGTTGTGTTATGGTTATGCAGCTCAGGAACTTGGTTTGGGCCACTTCGAAACATGATGTTTATCTTGTGTCGAATTATTCAGTCATGCACTGGTCATCCATATCTGGCAATTTGTCCGAGGTCATCAATTTTGCAGGACATGTAGCACCATCTGAGGTATTATGATTATTTCCATGTTTACTTTCACAGTCAATAACAAATCTGGTTGTCATGTATGATTAATCTTTCTCTGTCTTTCTCCCTCTCTTCGTGTTTCTCAGGAAAAGTTCCTTATCAGCCATGTTCATATTTACCATTCTGGTCCCCTCCCCCCCCTCCCATCTAACTCATAATTGCTTGTAATACAGAAACATGCTGGAAGTTTGTTAGAAGGTTTCACCCAAACTCAAATTAGCACTATCGCAGTCAAAGATAATTTTCTTGTTGCTGGAGGCTTCCAAGGAGAGCTTACTTGCAAAGTGAGTTGATATCTCAGCAACTCTTTCTTCATTTCTTCATTTGCAAAGAGGCTAATAACATAATATGGTATCAAAGTGAAGAATCTGGCTGGTAGAAACTTCTGGGAGCCAGTTGAACAAAGGTTTTTATGGGTCACAAACAATTTGATTATTTGCACAACATGTCATACAAGAGTTCATTTGAAGTTGCAAAGGTATTACTGCAGCTTGAGATCAAGTAGTGTAGTGAACAAAGAGGCAATAATGAATTATCAAGTTGAGAAAGAGAAACATGGAAGGGATTATTGGAATATGTGCATCAATTGGATGCAATTGGTGGGAAGATCAATATGAGATTGTTTTGTTTTTTCATATGAAGAGAATCAGGCAAAACATCAGTAGGTTAGGTCTATATGTTTAAATATCAATTACAGGTTCTGTGTTGTGGTGACTTGACAAAGTTTCTACATTTGCATCTTGCAAAGCTGCAGGATTGGGCTGTACTGATGTGAAACATGAAGTGAGGATGGATGTGAATTAGAATATAAGCTATCGGGGAAAAGGGAATAGAATGCAAGCATTCTTTTTATTTCTCCTTCGGCAATTGCTGAGTGTTTGGAGGGTTCAATAAATGCTTTTTAACACATTTTCTTTGTGTCAACCTTGTCTTTCCCCTACATTTCATTTCATACTTTAGAATTTGGACAAGAATTAAAAGCTTGTGTCCTCAATGTTGCCGGGTAGCAGTTAGGGGGAACATTTAAAACCCACGTTTCAATTATGAAATTGGACAATGATATTGGATCCTGAAATGGAAATATGCATAGTTTAGGATTAAAAAAAGAAGCATGCTCTGCACTCCTCCTCGGAATTCAATAGTCCTTGGATTTGGAGCCGCTGACGCTAGCTGCCTCAAGCGACCTACATGCTGTATCGCTCAGGATATAAGTCCTGTAAGATTTATGGTTGTGAAAACATTGTCATTTGCCTTAAAAATATGCAACATGTTTAGAAGTGGGAGTGCTGCATTTGCCTTGAAGCTTTGTGAAGGCAAAAAATTGCATTTTCTTTATCTGTCGCCAATAATTAGCTGTAATAAGTCAAATAAAATCATGGACAATTGTCATGGTAAATGTTTATCAGTTAATTGAAATTGAGTTTTAACCATTCACCTGGTGTGAAAAAAAAATCATTTTCCTCCTTAATTAAGTTAATTTTCTTTCATGAAAGAAAAGAAAAGAATGATTCGAGACTGAAGTTAGATGTCAGTAGTAGGCCATGACCATGTTCATGTGGAGGATTGTGTGCCCCTCCTCTTGTTTATCATGTGTTCAATACCTCATCAGCAGGGTAGGGCTGGTACATGCTTCATCTTTGCAACAGACTTGGATATTTACTTCTCTCTGCCACATATCTTTTAGATTTTCATATCACTGGTTGTTCATTTGATGAACAGCTTAAATTGTTAACATTGTATTTTATGAGCCAAGGTCTTGGAAAGCTTACAGAATGTGATTTTAGCTCTACTTTTCCTGGGTTTCAAACATCCTCTGCTCCTGCAAACAGGAAAAATAAAATAAGATACAATCAAAATAATGAAAAAACCAATAGGCCGCTCGAGCACCTTTTCTGAAAGTCTTTTTCTAACCTGTTAATTTATCTGCTGCAGCATTTGGATAAGCAGGGGGTCAGCTTTTGTACCCGCACGACATACGATGATAATGCCATCACGAATGCTATTGAGATATATGATAGCATTAGGTAGTAAGATTAATTTGTATTTGCCCAGTATCATAAATTATTTTCAGCTATTAAAGATTGATATGGGAACTGTTTTTGCAGGGGTGGAATCAATTTCATGGCATCCAACAATGATTGTGGTCTTAGAGAATATGACTTGGAGACGTTTCAGCTTTTGAATCACTTCCGTTTCCCTTGGCCGGTGAATGTAAGCTATCCTCATCACTAACAAGAAACAATAATATGCATTTTCTGGTTTTTTTTTTTTTTTTTTTTGTTTCTATCCCAAATTTCTCTATGACTGTTACATGAATACTCGCTTTTAGAAAGGAACAACACATAAAGGGGAACTGCTAACTGGAAATTGAGTTTTCTCCATCTATTTCTTTTCATATCCCTAAAATAGGTGGAAGATGCCATTACAATATTTGTAGAAGGAAAAAAGAAAAATTAAACAATCAAAATGTGTTAGAAGTCTATTTGGAGCAGTTTATAAATGAATTGATAGGATTGATTGCAAATGGATTTTCTATTCAAAACTATTTGGTATAACAGAAGTATAATTGAGTTAAAGATGGCATGATAAAATAGGAATTGACAAATCTTACCAAAGTAAGTCTCGGTCTTGGCTCTACCAATCCATCTGTGTTGTAATTTCAATTCATCTCTCCCAACTAATTTTGGTTTCCAACTCATGAATTGGGATCAACAAATCCAAATTCAACTTGTTTTGTCCAATCCGGAGTGTTCCTGACTGGGTGTTAATCACCTGCACAAGGCAGGTTTTTGAATTGTCTTTAAGGTCCTTGACTCTTAAATCTCTAGTCATCATCTGTTGTGGAACTCAATAGCTGCTATGACTTTCCCAGCTTCCAATTTGATGACTAAACTTGTTTTCATTGCAGCACACATCAATGAGTCCGGACCGTAGGCTACTAACAGTTGTCGGAGATAACTTGGACGGATTGCTGGTGGATTCACAGAGTGGGAAGGTACAGCAAGTTTTCCATCTGGGATTTTTTTTTTTCAAGTCATTGAAATTGGAATTGCCCATATCTCTATTTTCCCAGAGAAGAATTACGTTGCTTTCAAGACAGGTTAACTGTATAAATAACTAACTGCAAAACATCGAATACCCCACCTGCTCCCATTAGTCCAGATGGAAAATTATTTAGGGAACTGTAACCTTGTTTTTCCATTTGTCGTCTTCCATGCTCATAATTTCTGGAATGCCAGAAGCAATTATCCCTGCCTTCTGTGTGATGCACTACATTTTTTTGTTATTATTTTTGAATTGAAGTTTGTGTTCTTAAAGCATGGTATTTTTAAACCGTGTTTTTGTAATTGTTGGTGATTCAATTGAGACGCCGAATACTGTTCACATTTTAAAATCATAATCATGTCAATGTTTTTGCAGACTGTATCCACTGTTCAAGGACACTCCGATTATTCTTTTGCATCGGCATGGCACCCAGATGGACATGTTTTTGCCACAGGGAATCAGGATAAGACTTGCCGGGTGTGGGATATAAGAAAGCTGTCATCGCCTACCGTGATACTCAAGGGAAACTTAGGCGCGGTTCGATCAATTCGTTTCTCATCGGATGGCCAGTTCATGGTGGTAGCTGAACCTGCAGATTTTGTGCATGTTTATAGCACACGAGATGACTACAGAAAGCGGCAAGAGATTGATTTCTTTGGTGAGATTTCAGGGGTAGCTCTCAGCCCAGATGATGAATCTCTGTATATAGGAATCTGGGACCGGACTTATGCGAGCTTGCTCCAGTATAACAGAAGACATAAATATGGGTATCTCGATTCCTGCTCGTGATTCTGTCCAAGCATATTCTTCACTGGCCTGCTGCTCAAGCTTGTATCCACCTTTTTTGTGCTGTGTTCATTAGGTCTGATTGAAATCAAAGATGAGGATAGAATAAGATGCTCCTCGTTAGAACTTTGCTTATAGCATGTACAGCAACATTTTTATCATTACATGAAATGAAAGGCGTCTTCTGCGACACCATTTTTCTTTCGAGTTTCGCATGGTCTCCCCTTGCGCCTGTAACCCCAGCTTTTATTCTGAGTGAGTTTTATGATTTGGAGACAAACCCGACAGAGCTATTGGATTCTCAAGTAAAGATCAAATCATAGTTGCCGGTTTTGGCAAAGGCTGAAATGTTTCGTATCAGTTAAAAAAAACAAGACAATAGTTTTTTTTTTTTTAAATGGTATGAAACATTTCAGTTGTTTTGGCCAAATACCGGTTGAAATGTACTTGTTTTGTTTTGCCCGATTCATTTCGGTCAAATAGTATATTTTTAAATAATGAATAATTTTACTATATCAATAATATCTCTTTATCCAACCGTTAAATTAAGATGAAATTTTATGAGTAGTCTCTTGATATATTTATATATATTATGTTAAAATTCCAGAGCAATCAAATAATGTAATGACTTTGCGAGATTGATGATAATATTCTGGTAAAATTATACATGTTCATAATTTTGTTGAAAATAATCATTTTATTGTCTTTTTTTATATTAAATTGTACAATTCTAAATAATTTTATTTTTAAATTTGAATTAATATTTTTTTAACTAATATATTTAATTATATATATACACACACATACAAGTAGGACAATATGGATCAAATAGGACATCATGATTGACAACATCAAGCCATGGTTGTTAAACTCACGAGTTGACTCGCAAAATCGTATGATTTAATTTGTTTTTTATTGTTTATTTGATTTTCAAATTTATTTTAATAATTTTTTCTAATTTGTTTTCTTAAGATTATTATAATTTTAAATAATTTTTTTAACATTTGATTTGTTCTTAGTTTGTACAAGTATCTGTTTTTGTTTCTTGTTATATAATTAATGAAAAAATAATCTTAAAAAACAATTTTTTTTTAAAATGCAACAGAGTTCTGGATTAAATTGTGGAGCCAAACCAATCAAATATGTTATTATTTCATTAAATTGTTCCGGAATAAAAACATGTCTAATGCATGTGCTCCAAGCACCAAAGAGCAAGGAGAGTCATCGAGATTAGACAACGTAGGCACCCTTCTCCCACAAGGGTTTACATGGTGGTGTGTTACAGTAGTCACCTCTTTTTTCTCTCTTCCCCCTGGGTTTTGTGCCTTGCCTCATCAATTTTCCTCTAATATCAATTTAGTCCTCAATTTTTCTATTATTATTATTTTTTCTGTCTTTTTTCATCTATTTTTTTATTTCATCCTTTGATATGAGGATCCTTTATGATTGACCTTAATAATTTTTTATTTGTTTCTTATAGAGAAAATCTGGTTTAGTTTTTTTATTTGACCTTAATTTATATTTATTCCTTTATCCTAGATATTTTTAAATTTACAAAAATCAATCGAATCATTTCAAATCAATCTTCATATATATATATATAATGATTTTACATCCAACGTCTCATAACGTCTGGTTAACGGAGACCCTGGAATCAACGGGAAAATGGAAGTATTAATAAAGCCCACAGTTGAGTGATAGGGTGGAAGTGTGGGCCAGCATGACAGAGAAATAGCCGGTGGAGTTGGGAAACTAACAAAGGAATCCCGTGAAGATAGTTTGGATCTTGTGAATATTTTGCCTACCTTGTTTTCGAATGGACCGGTGGAACATTACCACTTCAATTTCCAGCAACAAGAATTTACTCATAATTAAAAAAAAAACAGACAGAATAAGTAATTGTTAAGATATAATAATAAAGAATAATTTATAAGAACTCAACAAATCTTGGAAAATCTAGATAGATAAAAAAAAACCCTTAGAATATCCCTTAAAATTGAGTTTCAAAGAAAATTCAATGTCTGAAAATATTATAAAAATAAATAAAAACTAACCCTTCTGATTTAAAATTTAAAAAAAAAATATTTTTTTAGGAAAAAAACACCCATCTGATTTTTTTTTTTAAGTCTTTTAAATAAGTAAAATGAAGGTAATATAAGAAACAAAAATGAATTGGGTCTTTTCTTTTTCAAACATGTAAAAAATTGTCCAAAACAAACACTAAATATTAAAAATGAATAAGATTAATTTCACCATTTCATGTTTTTGAAAATTAATTTTTCTTTTGATTGACTGAAACTGAAAACTGATATACTAGTAAAAATATTAATAAATAAGGGAATATTAGGGTGAGTTTTTTTTGTAAGAGCTCAAAGAATAAAACTGTACTGTGTAAGGGTAAATATGTCAACTAACTCTAAGAATATCACGTGCGCAATGGACCCTTCTTCAGAGAGAAGGTTTAGACTTACGAAATCTATATGAAAGAATCATACGCAAATCCTTGAAATGTGAGGATGAGAATTTTAGATAAGACAGAATATTCATTGGTATTGTTTGGGTCTCATCATCCTCTCTTTAAAAGTTTTAAAAATAAATGTCTATGATCCTAGCTAGTGGTGTAGTGCTAACATCCAACTAATTTTTTTTTTTTTTTTTTTTTTGAGATTATCCAGTCTCATCATGGTGTCAACCACAAGTTTTATTTGAGTTTTTTTTTTATATAATTAAATTGATTAACAATTAAATTTTGTGTTTGTTTTGATTTGTTTTATATGAAGTTATCTCTATTTTATAATCCGAGTTAAAGATTTGATGGATTAAACTGAGTTGATTTAGGTCATATTTTTAAATTGATTTATTTGATTTATTGATAATTGGATTATTTATTTATTTATTTATTATTGGATTGTTTCAATATTATAATCTAGATTAGACGACATAGTCAAGATTAACTCTTTTTTTCTATTTTAATTTAATTTTATTCTTTATTATCAAGTTGATTGATAATTAAGTTTCAATATGGTTTTTTATATGCTTTCTATGAGGCTATCATAATCTAATAATCAAGATTGTGAATTTTACATGTTAACCTAGATTGATTCGGGTCAATTCAATATATAGTTATCTCAATATTTTTTTAAAAAATATTAATTAATTAAATTATTATTTTTAATATATATTTTTATGAAATTATTGTAATTTTATAATCCGAATCACAAATTTATATGATAATCTAGAGTGAACTGGTCCATTCAAGAAGTCATCTCGATAAAAGTTGAGTTATGATTGAGTTAACTAATAAAATAGGAGTTGCCGTCACTCGATGACAATACACGACGCAGTACACTATCTTTCACACACAATGCAAAAGAGCCAAAGTTTGAGGCAAAGTACGCATTTCCAGCATCAAAATAGAAGAAGAAGTAGCTTGAGGTATCATATAAAGGTGAGTTCAACTCGCACCAGCTATGAATATAATTGTGGTTATTTTTTAAAATATTTTTTATTTAGAAAGATATTAAAATAATATTATTTTGTTTTTAAAAAAATATTTTGGATATCGATATATAAAAATGATTTAAAAACACTAAAAAAATTAAATTTAAAATAAAAAATTAATTTTGTTTTAATTTTTTCAAAAATACTTTTTGAAGACGGTGATTCTGTTAAATTATTTGAGAGTTCATGCAGAAAGTGAAGAAAGAAGGCAAACGAGAAGGTGCTTCAACAAACGACAAGTTTGGTCTCATCAGAGACATGTTATACAGCTTGTAGACAAAAGAAACGACTTGCTATGCGGTGGGAATCTGTCAGGACTCGAGATGAGGAGACCCATGCAGCTAGCTGGACCCACTTATGTCTTGGTCTCTGCAGGAGCAAGCTTGTCATTGCTTCGTAAATTACGGAAATAACTTCTAACATTCCCGGCCCCTTCTGAAAGCTTGACATGAGCTATTTTTACTTCCCACTTTGTTTAATGTTTTAATTTCATACTTCAATTTGAACAGGACCACTGGAAAGAAAAGCTCTCTGTCACACTAACTTTCTCGTGATCACACAGTAAATGAAACATCCTTTTCTCTCCAGCCAGTACTTGAAACACCAAGAGTCACCCATACTAGATTTCCTTTTTCAGCAGAGTATCTCGATATCATAGGTCATGTCTGATTTCTGGGTATCTCCATAACCAGGAACCAGGTAGAGAGAGTTTAGGATTGTTAGGAACTACTACTAGGTATAGATGGGGTTTTCCCATTTGGTGTTTTATTTCCTGGTTTCTTCAGTTGCTTCGCTGAGAGGTTGCATGGGAAGTGATAGGGTGCCGATACAGATCAACGATGATGTGTTGGGACTGATTGTTTTCAAGTCAGGCCTGAGTGATCCATCTTCCTATCTCAGCTCATGGAGCGAGGATGACGACTCCCCGTGTTCATGGAAGTTCATAGAGTGCAGTCCGGTGAGCGGCAGGGTTTCTCGAGTGTCGCTTGATGGGCTGGGATTATCAGGAAGACTGGGCAGAGGGCTCCAGAAATTGCAGCATGTGAAGACATTATCATTGTCCCGTAACAATTTTAGCGGCGACGTTAGTCTTGAGTTTGGTCTCATTCCAAGTCTTGAAAGTCTTAACCTTAGTCACAACAGTCTTTCAGGCCTCATTCCATCTTTTCTTGACAATATGAGTTCCATTAAGTTTCTTGATCTTTCTGAGAATTCATTCTCAGGACCACTCCCTGATGATCTTTTTGGAAACTCCTTATCTCTTCGTTATCTTTCTTTAGCAGGGAATTTGCTTGAAGGGCCGATTCCTAGCTCACTATTGAGCTGCTCTTCTTTGAACACTCTCAATCTGTCAAACAACCATTTCTCCGGCGACCCAGATTTTGTTTCTGGGATATGGTCACTGGAGAGGCTTCGAAAACTGGATCTTTCACACAATGAATTTTCCGGGTCCGTTCCACAAGGGGTGTCAGCCATCCACAACTTCAAAGATCTCCAATTACAGGGGAATCGCTTTTCCGGGCCACTACCTGTAGATATTGGACTGTGCCCGCACTTGAATAGATTGGATTTGAGCAGCAATCTTTTTAGTGGAGCACTGCCGGAGTCTCTTCAGAGGCTGAGTTCATTAAACTATTTCAGTTTATCCAATAATATGTTGACAGGTGAGTTCCCTCGGTGGATTGGTAGCCTGAGCAGCCTGGAATACCTGGACTTGTCAAGCAATGCTCTGACTGGTAGTATCTCATCATCCATTGGTGACTTGAAATCACTGCGCCACTTGAGTTTGTCCAATAACAAACTCCTTGGCAACATCCCCACCTCAATAGTTTCCTGTACGATGTTATCAGTGATTCGGTTGAGAGGTAACAGCTTGAATGGTAGCATACCAGAAGGCTTGTTTAATCTAGGGCTGGAGGAAGTAGATTTTTCACACAATGGATTGATAGGTTCAATTCCATCAGGTTCAAGTGCTTTATATACATCTCTCCGCACACTGGACCTTTCAAGGAACAATCTCACAGGACATATTCCTGCAGAAATGGGCCTCTCGTCTGATTTGAGGTGCTTGAATTTGTCCTGGAACAATCTGGAATCTAGAATGCCACCTGAGCTTGGATACTTTCAGAACTTGACAGTTTTGGATGTTCGAAGCAATGCTTTAGATGGATCAATTCCTGCAGATATATGCGAGTCTGGAAGTTTGAACATTCTTCAACTGGATGGAAATTCATTGGTGGGCCGAATCCCTGAAGAGATTGGAAATTGTTCATCACTGTATTTGCTGTAAGTCTTGTATCAATTCCCCCAAAGCTCCAGCTAATGCATTATCCAATGCTTTTTTACATTCCAAATGTGAATTCCTTTTATTTTCTATGCAGGAGCCTGTCCCGGAATAATTTGAGCGGTTCCATTCCCAAGTCCATTTCAAGGCTTGACAAGCTCAAGATTCTGAAACTGGAATCTAATGAGCTGACTGGAGAGGTACCGCAAGAGCTTGGAAAACTGGAGAATCTCCTGGCTGTAAATATATCTTATAACAAGCTCATAGGAAGGCTTCCTGTCGGGGGCATATTTCCAAGCTTAGATCAAAGTGCGTTGCAGGGGAACTTGGGAATTTGCTCACCCTTGTTGAAGGGACCATGTAAGATGAATGTACCCAAGCCTATCGTCCTGGATCCAAATGCCTATGGCAATCAAGAGGATGGTCAGAAACCAAGACACGTGTCCTCTCGCCCGGCAAGGTTCCACCACCACATGTTCCTCAGTGTTTCGGCTATCATTGCAATTTCAGCAACTGTATTCATTGTGCTTGGAGTGATACTCATAAGCCTGCTAAATGTATCTGTCCGGAAGAGGCTCGCATTTGTGGACCATGCCTTGGAAAGCATGTGCTCGAGCTCTTCCAGGTCTGGAAATCTAGTCCCAGGCAGGCTGGTCCTGTTCGATTCGAAATCATCCCCTGATTGGATCGATAATCCAGAATCACTCCTTAACAAGGCTGCTGAGATAGGCCAAGGAGTATTTGGAACTGTTTACAAGGTCTCACTGGGGTCGGAGGCAAGGACGGTAGCCATTAAAAAGCTCATCGCCGCAAACATTATCCAATATCCAGAGGATTTTGACAGAGAAGTTCGAGTGTTAGGAAAGGCAAGGCACCCGAATCTCCTGTCGTTAAAAGGGTATTACTGGACCCCTCAGTTGCAGCTATTGGTATCAGAATACGCACCTAATGGCAGCTTACAATCCAAACTCCATGAAAGGCTAACGTCCACTCCACCTCTTTCATGGGCTAGCAGATTGAAGATTGTGCTTGGAACAGCAAAGGGGCTAGCACACCTGCACCACTCTTTCCGTCCACCCATCATTCATTATAACATAAAACCAAGCAACATCCTTCTCGACGAGAGTTTCAACCCAAAGCTCTCGGATTTTGGACTTGCAAGGCTCTTGGCAAAGATGGACAGGCATGTTATGAGTAGTAGATTTCAGAGTGCGTTAGGATATGCGGCACCAGAACTAGCATGCCAGAGCTTGAGGGTCAATGAGAAGTGCGATATATATGGTTTCGGAGTCTTGATTCTTGAGCTAGTCACTGGAAGAAGGCCGGTGGAATACGGTGAAGACAGCGTGGTGATACAGAGTGATCACGTCAGGGTTTTGCTCGAACAGGGCAATGCATTGGATTGTGTAGATCCAAGCATGGGGGATTATCCTGAGGATGAGGTGATGCCAGTGCTCAAATTGGCCCTTGTTTGCACCTCTCAAATACCTTCCAGCAGGCCTTCCATGGCAGAAGTGGTGCAAATATTGCAGGTCATCAGAACCCCAGTTCCACAAAGAATGGAAATTTTCTAAGATGTGATCCACATATGTTATTTAAACAAAGACACCCCCTTGTTTTTCTCTTTATGTTTTGTTTCACCTTTTCCCTTCTGATTTCTGAAAATTGTATTGCTATTCAGTTTCGCATTCTGTTCGATTTTATTTTTATTTTTGTAAACAAACAGCTAGCTGCTCCTCCCCCCCCTGTTGCATGCATTGGCATCTCAATGAAACTAGTCAATAATTCAAGAGGATGCTCAGCGTGGGTTCACTTTCATTATTTAATGTATTATGTCTTATGCCTGCCTTGTCGATTTTCTTACAATTTTTAAAAATAAATCAGATTATATTGTGTCTTTTTATTTTTTATTCTTTGCTAATTTCTTTAATCATATTATTAAATTAACCCAATTTAATTGATCCACTCATGCTTTTTATATGCTAGAACCAATTTGGATCGGGTCGTGGCATAACATGAGTTTTTTTTTTTTTTAATTCAGGTTTGCTAGAGTTGTTTTTGGGGTCTTTTCGACAATTGATTTTTTATTTCATCAGGCTCTTACTATTTGATTAATTAGAGTGAGACTTTCTAATTTGTGTTTATTTGTATTTCATATGATTAGCATGGACCCGTGTCGTGTATCACAAGTTAAGCATGGCTAGCCCAGTACAATCTGGTCTGTCAATATCTTAATATTTCTATGAAAATAAGAAGTCCGGTATGTCATTGCCACAACATCTTAAAATTGTTTCATCAATCATACATCAAATTATTAATGCTCTAAGATATTTTAATAAAAATAAGTTATAAAAAGATAATTTGATTATATATATATATATATATATATATATATATATATATATATATATATATATTAGGTATAAATTTACAAGAAAAATATTATTTATCTCGTTTGTGTCCACAACATCCAAACTATTTTTATTTTTTATTGATATTTTTTAACATGTCCTTTTTAAATAATCTATGAATTTATATTTCAATTAATATCATTCATCTATGATTTTTTTTATTTGCTAATTTAACTTTTTTGATAGATAGTTTTATAAGACTATTTTGTGTATGTTTAACTTTTAAGTGACTTTGTTGATTCGTCTATAATTTATTTTAAAATAAAAGATATTTTTATTAAAATAATATTTTTAATATATGCAACCTTACATGATTTTTGTTTTTTTTTATTCAAACAATTGAATATGTGTGTGTATTTCTATTATCAATTAATTGAATAAAAAATTATTGTAATTGACAAAATTTTGCAAACACAATCAATTTTCATAATACGCTTGACACCGAATTATTTTCTTTAATTAGTAATGGCTTAATTTTGAACCTTAATAATGTTTACAGGGAATTTGTTTAATTTTTTCTACTGACACGTCGTTTGTTGATAAGGAATGATAATCTAGTTTCAGATTGGAGCACAAAAGACATGTCGGTTATAAGAGAAAACCCTTTAAATACAACTCGCCCGCATCGAAAACCCTAACCCCAAAATCCACACGGACAGAGCGCAGCCTCACTCATTTACAGAAGCAGGCAAAGAAGAAGAATAGCAAGCAATCATGGGTAAAACTCTAACCCTATATTCAGACAGTTCCTGTCCCAGTCTCAAGCTACTAGTTTAATATTCAAAACCATTCTGTGATTGATTGATTTTGATTTTGATTGCTCTCAGGTAAGGTACACGGATCGCTGGCTCGTGCAGGGAAGGTGAGAGGTCAAACCCCAAAAGTGGCCAAGCAAGACAAGAAGAAGAAGCCTAGAGGCCGTGCCCACAAGCGCATGCAGTACAATCGCCGCTTTGTCACCGCCGGTCAGTTTCTCTCTCTCAAGTCTTTATTTTTTTCTTTTTAAGCTAAATGAACTTTTTCTTAGCTCGTGTCAGTAATTAGGGTTGTGATCAATGCGAGCCATAGATCCATATTTTCCCTTAATGTATGTGGTTTAAGGTCTGGCTGCGGTAGGAAATCACTGAGCACTCTGTTATGGTTTGAGGGGTGGGAAGAAGGATTGCTGTGGCTCCTTTCTCTGTTATTAGAACTTGGATTCTGTGGACTACTGCTCCTGAATGTTGGTGCAAATACATTTTAGTCCTTAAAATTTAGGGTGAGGTAGCAGTGATTTTAGGGTGGGGTGGAGATTGGTGTAATGCATATCGAAATGGTATAGAATAAGGGAAAAGGAGTGGTGAATGGGCCTTCTTTTGTTGGGAAACTATTTCGTTGCTTTATGCTTTTATTCTGGTTAGGGCTTAGATAATTCTTGTAGTAACATAATGGCATAACCATATCATTACATGAACTACGTGGGTTCAGAGAGATTCGTAGCTCAACTCATCAATTATGATATTCCGCATATTTTTCTATTTTGAATGTGATGATTTTCTGTGTTGCTTACAGTCGTTGGTTTTGGGAAGAAGCGTGGACCAAACTCTTCTGAGAAGTAAGCAGCATGCACCTGAGGAAGTTTTTGCTATATAGACTGCTTAAGTTTCCTGGACAACTGTATTTGGATATTTAGATTTACAATATCGGTTGTCAATTTTCGTAGTTCCATTTTGCTTTAGCAGCAATGTTATTGGCTTAAAGGAGTGGATCTGTTGGATCTTTCTTTGTTTGAAGAGTACTTTTGGTTGCATTAATTTGAAAACTTCATATCATCATTCCTCTTCACAGTGTTAAAAAAAACTTCACTGTCATTATTTGGGAATTACCCCGTACATCGAATGTCTCTGTAGCTGCCTCAGTTTAGCTGGGCCTGAAGAGATTAGATTTCTATTTTGATGGCTGCTAGCTACTGTGTGTATGCAAGAAGCAAAATTTTGCTATTTGTGAATCGATCTCAACCGTACGTGGAAGGAGTAGTCTGCTGGTTGACATTCCTGTCCTGATGAATCAGCTTATGTGCTTGTTATCTTGTATTTTTTGTCATGGTGATGAAGTAGTGCTGTTTTTTTTCTGAACCGATTTTCTTGTTTGGATATAGTGGCTACAAGCTGAATATGAAATCTAAAATCCTTAGACCCCCTTCCCTAGTCTGAACAGCGGTGTGTGGAAACTCTAGAATTATAACCCTCAGACCCCCTTCCCTAGTCTGAACAGTGGTGTTTGGAAACTCTGGAATTGTAAGAACCAAACCCTCGAGGAAATTTGGATGAAGACACGGGAAAACATGATCCAAGGAAACCAGATGTTTGATAGTGGATTTGAAAGAGACCAATTTAAGGGAATATTTTCGCCAGCAAGTGAATCAGGTTACGCTATCTAATTCACGATTTCTCTGCTTTGGGTGTTCATCAACTGTCATCATTAAGAGATGAAAGGGAAACAAATATTAAGAGGTAAAAGAGTTGCAACTTCCAAGGGAGAGGCGCTTAAATTACTGTAAAATAGAGTGGTTCCAACAAGCGTTTTGTTCCGTTCTCTCCCTTGCGCTAAGCAGCGTGGCAGCGAACCAGGCACCAATAAAACCATAAGAGCAGGCCCAAGTTTGAATGCTTAACTAAAAAGAGTATATTGGGCCGTGGGTAAACTCAGTGGCCCACGGGCTCACTTGAAACCCGGTAAAGAGCTCGTGTGTGTGTGTGTGTGTGTGTGTGTGATTGTATACACTACTGCCTTGTCCGCATTAAAAACTACCAATTGTTTTCAAGCACAAAAAAATAATGACTAGCGAAAGAATCTCAACACCAAACATAATAGTTACTGTTTGTTTATTTTTTTCTTCACAAAAAGTTTTATACGCACTTTTTTGTATTTTTAAAAACATCTAAGTAAGAAATAAAAAGGTTTATAGATGCAAATAAAATTGAGAGATAAATGTAGATTAGAATGTGTTAATCTCACTACATGAGATATTTAACCAAGTTATTTTTTAAAATTTTATTTACTAAAATATTTTTTTATTCAATCACACTAATTAAAATAGACACAAACATTAGATTATTTTAATGAAAGAAAAGAAGAAATATAATATGCAAGGTTGTGCATATTAAAAATATTATCTTAAAATATTTATTTTTAAGAAAATAAAGTTCATCTATAGAAAAGATAAGAAAAAATATATATAAATGAATAATAAAAACCTCATAAGAAATTATATTAAAATACAAAAAAATCAATAACTATACATGCAATCGAATAAATCAATAACTTTACATAAACAAAACAGAAGGCATCAACGATAATTAATAATATAATTGAAAAAATTGAATGTGTTAATAAGGAAAACATTTACTCTGTCTTTTTTAAAATTTATTTTTTATTCAATCAAATGATAATAAAAATAGAAACACATATTAAATTAATTAAATAAAATAAAAGTGAACCAATTATGCAAGGCTACACATATCAGAAAAGTTATCTGTAAATAAATAATTAAAAAAAAATAAAGTTCTTGTATACAAAAATAGTAAAAAAATTATATATGGATTAAAATCTTTTTCTCAAGAATTAAATAGGCACTACACCATTAATAAATAATCTCTATATAATAAAAAGGTTAAACAAGAAATACAGTGAGAGATATTAGTTGAAACATAAATTTGATTTAAAAAAAGAGATATAAAAAAAGATACCAGTTACAAAAAATGTAATATTAGAAAGAAAGATACCAATAAAAAAATTACCCAAAATAAAATTGATATATTTTTCTCTTTCTCGGCTGAGATATGATTTTTCATGAACATCAAAACTCTAAATAATCACCATGAAACACCTAGATATTAAGATAAATCATTTGGATAATTGAAAATAGAGTTAACGTTAACTTTATTTTTCTTTTATGAAATCCAGCAATCGTTTCTCTCTCTCCTCTCTAAATAGGAACTGAAAAATAACATAAATTAGCTTGTGTACTAAATTGATTTTTTTGAAAGTTTAAGGGAACTTAACTAGTATAAATTATGTTATTTTAAAATATTGAGGATCCCATGTAGTTTTCTTGAAATCTCTAACACGCCATTCAATATAATGCTCTTTTCATTTGAGTTTTATTATTATTGCTGTTAATTTCTTCAATGACTATGAAATCAGAAGCAATTAACCTTTAATTAGTATCAAATTACACAAAATAAAACTATGAGAGCCATAATGAAGTTTTTAAAAATATAAAGTCATCCACGGTGTGATGTACGTGTGTACAATGCAGACGTTTCAAAAAATTTCCAATGTCTTTCAATATTTAGTATAAAAATAATATATATTTTTTAATTTTATTATTTAATACTTGGTTTATTGGAATTTAGCTTTATAAAAAAAAATTTAGTGGGTTATCCTAGTATTTTGATCCAAGTTGTGAGAATTGTGGATTAACTTGGTTAACTCAAATATTTTTTTAATATATTTTTAATTGAATTTTCTTCACATTTCATTCCTCAAGGAGGTTTGGTTAATTGAAAATTAAGTTTCATAATTTGTTTTGATTTTATTTTCTATAAGATTAAAATATTATGACCTGAGTTATGAATTTGATTGATCTTTTTTTATTTAATTATTTTTTAATTTTATTATTTAAAATTATTTTGATTTGAAATTAAACTTCATGATTTATTTTAGTTTTCTTTTATAAGAATATCTTAGCCTAATAACCTAGGTCATAAATTTGATCGATTAGCCTTAGTTATGATGTTTTTTTGGTATTTTTTAATAAAATAAGTACAAAAATCTTGCTATAATTTAATCTGAAATTCACTTATCTTACTTTTATAAATAAGACTTTACATCCTATATCAAACAAAATGCAACATTGATGATGTATACCATTAGAGTATGTAATTTACAAGATGAAAAAATAATTTCAGAAAATAGAGTGAAAATCAAATCAAACTATAAGTATTTATAATTTTTATTTTTAATAGTCTCTTTCACTAATAAATTGACTATAAATTAAAGTTCATAATTTAATTCGATTTGTTCTATCATATCATATGTGTAAAGCATGCACCATGGAGAGGCAAGTTCATGTAAAATCGCTCATTTTTCAACCATCCAAGTCTCTTCTCATGGAGTCAGATTTAAAACAACGCTAAGTTACGTTCTAGAATCATTTTCAAATGAAGACATGATTACGCATGAACTGTTCCTTGCCCCAAATAAGTTTTTCATTTTCAACCAAAAGGCATCCATCCTCTTCCCAATCAACAAAGGATACAAACAAAAAACACTTGTGAAACGAGGCATGACTGGGCAGTCAAACTTCACATTGTATCAATTCTCATGCAAAGCCTTCATCAAATATAATCGGCTGAAGCTCTGCCCAGAAACCCTGCAATGTCAAGGAACACAACGACAATGAGACTATGAACATCAACAATGTGAGGCGATGGATAACAGTGACCTAAGAGAGGGAGCAGAAATTCAACTCCCAGACCCATAGCAACAACAATAAAAGTTGCAAACTCATCACTCCTAGATTATGCAATTTTGTTTTTCTCAATTCTCAAATAAATAGGTAAATTTGTCACAGGTAGAGAAAAACTCTTTTATTACAATTCCTCCAGGCTCAATGCCAAGAGGGTATTATCCCCCTTCAAGCAACAAACAAGGAGGTGATCTTGAATAATTATTTGCAAAGAAAAAACACTCGACTTTGGATGCAATACAACTCCAAAAATCCAAACCCAGTCACTCATTTTAAGTTCTCTATGTGAGCAACAGAGGCATCAATGCTATCGATTGGAAGGTAAATTCAAAACTGCAATTAGATTGGTTAAGGCTTTTTAAAGTCAAGTTGCAGAAGATGACATAACAGAGCAATAAATTTTTATTGCCGAGGACTGAAGCGCACTGGAGCACTCCGTGCCCACATTTCATGTTGTCAGAAAGAGTTAAGATCGAAGCATTTTGCCAAAAATGATAGCAGCTCTAAGAAGCACATACTACGAAACTTAAAAAAGCAGTTAAAGATGTGGAAAGCATAGAGGACATCAGACAACAGCCAGAATGTATATCAGCATTTCCCAAGGCAGGTGAAAGCCAGCACAGAAATAGAAGCCAATAAACTTATCAATGACAGATAGTAGTCATGCTTTTTTGCAGGAGATTATGCATAACAGGATATGATATCAACCGGTCTTTTAGATCAGTAACATACCCATTGATTTGGTTACAATAATTTGCTATTTGATTGGTTATCAGGAAACTATCCAACCGTGAAGGTTCAGGGATTGGTTTGAAGACGGGATTTGAAGGATCCTCCTCAGGCAAGGGTTCTTCTCCTGCAGCTTTACGTGACATGTTCTCTGACCTACAAAACACAATGAATCCAGTTTAGCTACCTACACAAGCAAATAAAATAGTAACTAGGGAAATAAATAGTGGAAAACAGGCACATTTGCAAGGAGAATCCTAATTCAAAATGACCACACACAGCTATAATGTCAACAGGTAAGTGTTGAAACTAATCCACCAATCAAGAGCTATGCAGAGATTATATCTTAATTTTAAAAGCCCAGAGATTTTCTAAACGTCTCCCTCTCCCTAGTCCTCTAGATGTGTGTACACATCAGTACCCCAACAGTGACGTCTCATATCCAAAACTTACACACATAAACAAGACAGCTCTAATTTGTGAATGGGGTGTGATTCATGCATGGCTATGAGATGAAATTGGTTTCTTAGGCTTAGAGAAGTGCCCTGTGGTCGTTACCCCATTCAACAAACTTAAAAGGAAAACAGTGTCAAGTGCCTGTCAAAGCATCCATAACAAAAGGAAATGACTATCTGAACATAATAGCTCCCACTTTCCACCTCCTTTTGGCTGCAGGGACATATAAACATCAACTCTATGAAAAGTTAGTACTTATATACACAATAACACAGCCAAAGGACCAGTAGAAATCCCAACCTATGCATCCCCAAACATGGTATCATCCGTCCAAATAAACAGAAAAATAGCCAGAGAGAAATGAACAATTAAACCAGCATTTCACCTTCTCTTTTGAAGCCATGCTTGCTGCTGAGCTTGCTGGCGTGACAGGTTCCGATAGTAATATTGGAACTGCAGGGCATTATCATGTAAGGATAACATGTTATTCTTTTTTATAATATTGGATAACAAGAAAACCAACCTTCTGCTGCTCGATTGACAAATCATCCATGCATTCAATCAAAAACTCTACATTCCTTTCCAAATATGGACTGGTTGATAATTGCAGGCGGTCATAATCACACTGGCATAGAAAACACAAGTAAGACAAGTTACAAACATGAAGTTTAGGTTCCGAAATAGTCGCTCAAAACATTAATATTGTACCTGGGTCACTGGTGTATCATCTTCTAGCTCAGTCATAAAGGCACTAATAAGAGCAGAATTTGAAACTTTGATCTGAGTACAAAAGGAAGAATGTTATCTGAACAGAAACAGATACATTTCTTCATGCTACATTTTTTCACAATTCCATGAAGTCATAGCAATATTTTATTCATCTTGAATGAATAAAAATAAAATAAAAAGCTTCAAAATCTTACAGGAATTTCCTCAAAAATATCCACCCATGACAAGTTTTTCTCCCTCAACCTATGGAAGCAAAAGAGACATCATGACAAGATTGCATTAAATAGTTCAAATCCAGTTATCCAACTTTGTCGCAGGAAAAAATCTTACTTCTCCCCAGTAAAATTGTTACTACGGTACAGATCCATGAAAGAATCAGAAAGCTTCAAAGCCTTGAGAGCTAAAACACCTTGGTTAGCTCTTGAAGGATCATAAATTATACAAACACACCGTTTAATATTTTCCTGCATTCAAAGACAGTTTGAGAAATGAAACAATTGAGAGTGGAAAGCTACCACACTAAGTAATGGCAACCAAATAAATTCAAAACCCGCTTCCTGAAACTGGACACTAAGTTAATCTTCATCACGGTTAATGTTTAAAGCTGTAGAAATTTAAAGGAACCCAAAGAGGAATTGAATAAACAAGAAAATGAAATTAATGAAAATGCTTTTATTTAATACTAAAGCAATTAGAGTTCATGTATCTTTCTGTCAACTTTGAAGATAGGAGAAAATCTAATACTAAAGCAAACAGGTGTATTTGGCATGCCCCCCAGCAACTAGCCTAAAGAAGATTATCTTCTAAAACAAAGCATTGTAATTTATAAGATTTTATAACTGGATGGCCAGCTGGCTCCACCTAAGGGCACCTTCTTAATTACTCAATATCTATGTTTAAAAAAACAACTTTTGGAGGATGAATTAATAACTGGAAATTTCAACTGTATGCTTTGGAGGTGGGGCTCCTATGAATGCTAGATGTAATGCGAAGGTTTTCTATCTTCTAGTGTGATTCCTAGGAACCCTATTAGTGAGATGGTGGTAGCCTTATAAATTTACCTCCATTTCAGTTTATAAACCCCATATCCATTGTCCTTTACCTATTTTTATCACTATACCCTTGAGCATATCCCAATCCCCACCTATAACCTATCCCCCAATCTCCTAACCCACCACACCTGCTATAATCTAAAAATCTCAGTATTTAGAGGTAAAATGAATCAAAGACAAGTAAATTACTCAAATTGTGAGCATGCCATATCAAAAAGAAAAACAAGTAATTGAGCCCCTGTACCTGGTAATTCATAAATGTCTCGATCAATTCCACAGTTTGAAAACAACCAAATAACATTGACTGATACCTGAAATTGAGAAGAGAGTTGCGATGAGAGTAATGGATCACGGATTGTACAAGCAAGTTCAGGGCATGTACATGCAGATGTATACAAATACAAATATTTTGAAGGAAAATTAGTTCTGTTCAGAAAAGCATCAAATATGATCCACAATCAAGTTTGGCATGTTCTTCCTGTCCTAGACTCCATATTTTCTTGGTTAATTTTGTGAATAACAACAGTCAAATCCATTCACTCCATGACATGATGGATAAGTACTAAAAAAGTAGCAAAAAAAATGAAAAGTGAAATCTCAACAAAAAAGTTTTCGCAATTCCAATGCAATGTGATTTGTTTCATCCGGATCAAACATGGAAAAAACTTAAGCATCATAACAAGAATGCGTCTGTGCTATCCAAAACATAAGAAACAATATCACAAAACACAAGCATTTGGGATCTCGTGGATCATACAAAATCAGCACTTCAAGCAAAATGAAAACTTCAAGCAAAACAATCGGGAAGGAAAAACTTTCGGACAAAGAAAAAATTATTAAAAGAAACTGACCATCCAACAGTGTTATTGTCGACATTGACCTCTCTCAAGCACCTCATCATCTCAAGCTGGTAATTAGCACCTTCTGCTTCAATCTCCTCATCCTCTTCCCTAATCTGAAAGATAATAAAAATAATTAATCAATTTCCGAAGCCAATCAGAGTTTTCAAAAATTAAAATAATAAGAAGCATACCGGGAACGGGAAGCAGTTGGTAACTTCAAGAACGCTACCAACATCCAATCCTAGAAGCTGCCCGGTCACTAAAGACGGTGAAAGCTCCTTGCAGTGTTTGATTATTTTCAACACAACCTGTAAATAAATTTGAGTTTTTGATTTTTTTTCAATTTTAACTTGCTAAAAAAATTATTAATTATTAAAAAGTACCAGTCCCTCGATCTGAACAACACGGAGAGGGGGAGCAACCTCCTCTGTGGCTGCTACTTGAAGAAAAGACCTTGCCATTGCTGCAAAAAACACCCAAAATATATAATTAATAAGCAACCGTCCGTACAAATACATAAGAAAAAAAAGAAAAAAAGAGGGGGGTAGTACAGACTGGGAGTGGTCGTGTTAGCCATGGCGTCGGCGAGATTTTGCTGATGCCAGAAAACGTTTGTTTTTGCTTCTCTTCTCCGCCTCTTTAGCCTATCTACCTGGCGAGCGAGAAAAACCCTTCGGCTGAGATAAGCAGCGGTGAAGTTTTGCTAACTTGGGCCGGGCCTTTAGGGTGTTGTTGGGCCGGGCCTATGGCTTTATTGGTTTCGATGATGCGTGGTTTTTGCTCTCTTTTGTTTTTTCCTTTTTATCTATTTATTACATCACAATCACAGTACATAATTTAATACAAATTTATATATCTAAACACTTGAATTAAAAGAAAAAAGGCTATCTTTGATATTCCAAAATTTTAAAGTTGATATTGTCTGTATAAAAATCCTTGTCCTATAAGAGTTTGATTTTTCTAAAATCTAAAATATTTTTTTATTTTTATATTTTTTTATTTATAGAGTCAAATACTCTCGAAATTAATTTATTACCAACATGTATTTGCTATGTATCATAAGGGATTATCTATATAGAGATTCGTCAGTTGTTTTTAAAAAATTTTCTAAATCTTATAAAGTTGATGTTATTTTTGAAAGTGATATTCATCTAAAAATATATCAAATAATATTTTTTATCTTTTAAAAGTACACATAAATAATCTAAAAATACCAAAAAAATAGTTTAAAATCAAAAATATTTTTAAAACAAAGTGTCAAATAGTATCTATAAGTCACCACACAAAGCTTCGGGCTGTTTGGCATTGCGATTGAAAAGTGCTTATGAAAAAATTTGAAAATTTTTTATACTTTAAATTAAAAAAAAAATTAGTGTTTTTAGATTATTTTGATATGCTGATATCAAAAATGATTTTTAAAAATAAAAGAAACATCATTTTAATGTATTTTTAAACGAAAAATAATTTCAAAAACAACCGCAATCGCAATCTCAAACAAGCTCGAAAGTTTTTGTTATTGCAGAAAAATTACAATTAATTGCTATATAAATTCTATGATTGCTTGATTAATCCACGTTATTTATTTGCAATTTAATTTTTAAAATCCATGAAACGAAAGAAAGTATTCATGAGTCAATAAATTATAATGATATATTTTCTGTAAGGTACTGTGAAAAATTACGCGAGTCCTCTAAAAAATCGAAGATTTAACAAAAATCTCCTTCATAATTTAGGAAGTGCTGTTACAAAATTCTTTTTTTTTTCTTTTACCATAAATGCTTTTGATATTTTTAAAACCACCCTTTATTTGTTTTTAAAAAATGAATTGAAACTGAAGATCTCTTGAGTAGATAAATAAAAAGACGACTGCAATCAAGTGTTGAGAATGGATTGCAAGAACAATTTCAATGGCGATCCAGAAAAACACACATCACAAACACATCACTGCAACCAGTGTGCCTCCATCAAAAACATCGATCACTCTTCACCACACCAGTCAGCTCGTGTCAAAGAAACAAGATCAGGAAATGAAAAAAAGAAATCAATAAATCAAACAAGCTTGGAATGATCGAGCTCGGCGAGAGGACCATGAGCTTGTGCGGCCATGGCGAGCTCGAACTGCCTTAAACTAAATGAAGGGAATGAAATTATTTCTGGAGATTTCAGGCTCTCCCAGCCCTTGATAGGGTTTGTTGTCGTGGTGCCGTCCAGTCCTATGTGCGCTAGGTGCTTCACATCAGTTGGGTATCCGATCTCCATCTCTCTCTCCTCGTCTTCTTCTCTGTACACTGCGTTGCGAACCAGAGGAGGAGTGAGAAGCATGCGGACAACATTTTTAGCGAGAAATATTTTGAAAATCAATCGCTATCACACTCTTGAATATCCCCTAATAATATATATCGGATTAAGTTGTCAAATTGGTTGTAATTCGTGGTTAAATTTAAAAATAATAATTAAGTAGGTGTTGGTTAACTTAGTTGATAAATAATGAACTCCAACCAGCCCCGGGAAAAAAAAAAAAGTGAGAGGGAAGCACCCTTCACCTAAAAAAGAACAATGATACGTGAAAAAAATAATAAATAAAAAAAAAAAACATTTTTAGTTCCGTAGATAAGAATGTCTGGTCCGGAAACAGAAGGACGGATATTGAAAGAAATGATAAATGAATGGCCACCTAAAAAAAGAGTGAAGGGCCTACTTTCCAAATTGAAACGATTTTGATATCTCGCAATAAATGGTCCCTGAAGATTTTAATTTTCACAATGAAGTCACCACACAGAAGGCGATGGGTTGATGATTTCATCTTGCCTGTACCTTACATTCATGTCCTGATTCTTTACTTGTTTTTCATGCATAAGAGAATAAAATGTCGTTTTAGTACTTTTCTTACAAAAATGCTATCCTTACATTTCTTGCAAAAACATCCAAACTCTGTAATTGTTTTTTTCTTTGTTTTCTTAAATTTATGTTTTTTTTGTTTATTTAGTATCTGGTTTCATTACCCATATCATAGGTTTGGGAAGTTCACCCAGCTTAACTTTTTTTTTTTTAATGTTAAATTCATTAAGATTGTTTTTAGACCCATCAAATTAAATAGGTCATCTCATGTTATTAAAACGACTATTATATATAAAATATTTAAAAATACAATTGGCTATTCCAAATAATTTTATTACTATTATTGGAGTGCATATAAGAAGAGAAAAAAAACACAATATCCACATTACCAATTTGATTCTTCAAAATAAATATCATCTTATTTGGAGATGCTTGGTAAGCAAACAGCGTTCCATTATTAATAATAATTATGCTTCGTTTCAATTTTTTCTAGGCTGTAATGAGGTTGTATTAGGTGATCATTAATCTATATTCAAGTGCTAATTATGTGTTTAAGCTATTGTATTAACGGACAAGAAATAAAAACAAACTTACCAAATATCTGGGAGAGACTCTTAATTCCCCTAATCAATTTCTGTAAGCTGCAGGTTATGTTAGGTTTTGGAAGAGCCAGCACGAAACCAAACGTGTTGTTCTTCATTTTTTCTCGACAGGAGCTCTCCTCCCCCTCCTGGGTTCCTTGAGCAAAGCAGGGAGAAAGAGTCAAAATCTAATCAAGAAATCATGAAAAAGGGTCCGTACCTGAGAGAAGGGGAGGAGAGAATATTACTTGTTGGCACTGCATGTGATTTGCTTTCGGGTTTTGGTTTCTTGCCGGTGGCCACATCGATGCTAGAGTGAGAAGCACAGGCGGCGGAGAACGGAAGAACTACAAATCTTTCCATATGATCCCGCATACCCTGTAAATCACAGGACACAATCAAACAAACACAGAATCTAAAAGGGGACGCAGGCATCCAGGAGCACGAGTGGCAGGATTGAATGAGAAAACATGGAAATCAGAGTGTGGAGAGAATTGATCGACACCAGAATATATCGAGCTAGCTGTTATATTGGGTTGCTGTAGGTTGTCTTTTTGCACAAGCTAGAATGATTTGTATCCTGAAATGCTAAGATCTACCCAACTTTGTTTCTGTGTGCATGTGTGAGAGTAATATAAGACTCTATATATGGAGTGGGTTGGAGTGGGTGGTTAGTTAAACTGTACAACTCAACCTAATATGAATATATGTGTATATATATATATATATATTGCTTCCAATTTGCAGAGCCCCACAAACAAGCATTTTTGTCATAATATATTTTCTTGAATGGTTTTGATAATTCTATGATCAGGGGGTGGGCTCGTTTCTCACTTGCCTCTCTTGTAGATTAAGCCACCAATCTTTTCTGGCTTCATTCTCTTGATCTCTCTAATTTTTTTTTTTTTTTTTTTTTTTTGTAACTTGGCATGAACTCCTTGGTGATGTAGACTACCTTTGTTTCGTAGATAGAGTGAGTCCCAAGCGACGTTCTTGTAATAGCTAGGGTTCAAACGTTGGCTCGAGTGTTTCTTTGTTTCCTGGAAAGGGTGAGGGTGACACTTGCTAGCCTATACAAAGACAGAAGGCAAAGCTGGATTTCCTCGGATGGTTGTTCGTAACTATGTTTCAAAAATCACTTTTGAAAACAAATTTAAACACACTAATTCATAGCACACCACACATCTTTGAATCGATTTTTTTATTTTTCGTAAGAAGGAAAAGCTCAACTTACTATCCAATGACTCTCTGCCATCATGATCATGCTTGTCTAGCTAGCTGCCGTGGTCTCTTTTTTTCGAGCCAAAAATGATCTCACTGGATTTAATCAGACAATTATTATTAATATAAAAAAGGAAAAGAGAATGAATGTAGTAGTAGTAGTAGTAGTAATAGCTAATTCTTAATGATCCTTTACTTGATTCTTAATTGTTCTCTTCGAAGAAGTTGGTTCAAAAGAAAAGGAAAGAATGCCAAGGAACATGAACCGAATATTCAATTCATCATTGACGGGCCAAGGAACCGCAGAATTTCAATTCGAAAGGGTTTAATTTTGTAATTTTCAAGTTTTTATCCATGCCTCCCTCATTCACATTGTTTAGTAGTGTGGTTGCGGTTGTTTTAGAAAGTGTTTCTGTTCAAAAATATATTAAAATAATATTTTTTTTAAATAATTTTTAACATCAACACATGAAAATGATCTAAGAACTTCAAAAAACTATAATTTAATATAAAAAACTAAAAATAAAAATTTTATAATTTTTTTTAAAATATTTTTGAAAAGCAGTGTTGAACAGGGTAAAAACCACATTTTTTTTCTTGTTTGGATTTTAGGGGTTGTAGAAAAAATAATATCTTACAAAATGCCCCAATTAGGCATCAATTGCATATTTATCGCTTAAAGTAAAAAGAATTTAGACCTTGTATGACATAGCGTTTCAAAAATATTTTTGAAAAAAATAAAAATAAAATATTTTTAATTTTTTACTTTAAATTAATTGTTTTTAGTGATTTTAAATCATTTACATGTGTTAGATATCAAAAATAATGTTTTTTAAGAAAAAACATTATTTTGATGCATTTATAAACAAAAATATTTCCAAAAGCAACCTCAAACACATTGTCAAGCAAACATTTAATCTCATTTAATAGAATCAATCTCGATCAAAAATCAAAATACCACCCACCATATTGAAATGGAAAAACAAATTAATTAGCAGAAGTTAATTCGACATGGGCTACAGTTGAAAGAGCTTCTCTATGGACCGGCCAAATTTGTAACATCAATTTCCCTACACTTTCTTTCGCGATCCACAAAATATTAAGCCTCGAATCCAACAATGAATAGTGTATGAACGAGGATGATTGTTTACTCATGATCACATTCCACCTAGGAGTTGGAGTTCGTCTGTCTGTAACTCAATCTGTGTACTGTCAAAGACATGAACATTGAATCCTGGAGCTAGCTTCATCCGTCTGAATCTCTCTTCTTCATCTATTGGCCGCCGAATCCATCTTCAATCACGCCTCCGGTGAAACAATATCTCCTCGCGCAACCGTTGATCTTCCCTTTCCCCTCAAGTTCACTGGCAAGTCTCGGTTCCTCTGGATTTTTCTAGCTAATTTCTCACCAAAAATTATGTTTATTGTTCTAGGTTTCTTCTTCTTTTAATGGCTAACGCTTACTGGGAGTTTATATGGAAGAACAAATAGTCTGCACCCAGAAAACAGAAGAACCCTGCTGAAACATGGCTGGTAATGCATCGTAGTCATCATCAATACCCAACTGAGCAAGCATTTCTTTTTTCTCTTGTGGTTGAGTTGAGAGACATAATTATGAGATGATCATCTCATGAACTTCTCCATTACTGTTTATGAGTATAGAAAATACAATGAATATAATTAAAAGCATCATAGAGACAGACGGTAGAACCTGTAAAGTAGGTTCACTTTTGCTCATTCCAGATTTAACAAGCATCCAGAAGCAACTGTTATTTTATTTGCAATTCGAAAAAAACTTTAGTCCTCGAACTTTACAAATTATACCCGCTCAGTCTCTCAATTTATTTGAGATTTAATTTTGATACAAAAAATTATTTTTATTATTTTTAAGTTTTTGATTTGAGAGAGGTAAAGACATTGTTGGATTTTGATGATTAGAGACTTGGTCATCGTCGTTCTTGTCATTTTTTACTATCAAAATATTTGCTCTTGGTGTTAACGGGTTTCATGTGATAAGACAAGTTGTTTAAAACTTTTTTTTTGGATATCCTTGCGGAACGGGGGAACCACATGACCTGGAAAGCGCACTTTGTGGGCCCAGGGCATGCGTAGACCTCCGGCTGTCCCAGGCTCTTACTAAGGGGACGGTGACTCACAGAAGAAGCTTCGCCCTCAGGATTCGAACCCAGGACCTGGGAGGAATACCCCACGCAAGTCCCAAGCCTTCACCGTTGGGCTAACTCCTTGGAGTCAAGTTGTTTAAAACTTTATTTAAGTTAAATAGAAATTTAAGGAGGGAAATTATTGACACTAGTTAAATTTATAACTCGGATCACAGGTTTGATATGCGAAGCCATAACATATGTTTTTTAATGCGTTCTTATTTTTTAATGGCAAAAAAATGCATTGGAAAAATCAAATTATCTAGCCCGCGGAAAAGTGTAGGACAAATAACTAATATACAACAAGCCTTGAACTTAGGGTTCAAGGATCAAATATTTTCTATTTTTCAACCTAACACCTTATAATTTATGTTTCAACACTTTAATTTCTTAAATTAGCCTTTCTGAACATCATTTCCTTCCTCATACACTAACTTAATTATTGGAGGGTCTCTTAACCTACTAAAAAATGTTTGTTTTATAGATATTTCATTCATCGCAACTCTTGACATCGAACATGTGTTATCTACTCAATCATGGAAAGAACCATGTCATCTTTGAAGTTTTTTTAACTTCATATATGGTGATTACAAAATAGTCTGAAACTCACTTGAATTGAATTTGAGTCAAGTTGATACTTACTCAAACTCAAATACAATCTCAATCCAAATAACTTGATTATGTATGAACATTAACTTTGCTTTAAAAATTATTGTACTAAGAGAATTATTGTCCACCAAGACTTATAATAATATTCCTTACAATAGTGCGATGATTAAATTGCTCTAATCCAAATATTTTTGATCTAGGTATCAAAGGAAATATATGATATTTTCACCTTGATCCAATTGATTATGGTTGGATTTTTTTTAAAAAAATAATTGCATAATAAAATTATTAATATAACTCTGTAATAAAATAATATAATGTTTATTACCAAAGAGCATTTTGTTTTTTTCCTTCAAAATAATAATGCTTTCAAGATAAAATCAACATGATTTTCTCATAAGAGTTTTTTTTATCATTATATATTGGTTTTGCTGTGAATTTAAAGGTTATTTAAGGGTATTATTGTAATACAAATATATGATATATTATTATAAATAACTTGTTGGCATGTGCATAGCATGTGGTATTGTGTAGACAACCCCATATTGTCCAAGCGGTATTGTTTAGCCACCAAATATCGTCTTCCAATGCGGTGTTTGAAAGATCATGCAAAATGAGTTTGAACCATGACATGAAACACCTTTGTCGTAACCCAATTTTTGGGTTACTCCCCAAAATAAAATAAAAATTTCAAAAATAAAATAAAAGGGGTTTGGCATTGTTAGAAAAATTGCGGTGAAAATTTTGAATATTTTCGGAGCTGAATCATATCTCTTTTGTGCCCAAAAATGAGAGAAAATACAAATTCGAGGTAAAAATTAAGTCAAAAATCATAATTATATTTTTTATAAGCCAATTTGATTTAATCATGGGCTAATTCAAAATATTATTATGTTTGAGAATTAATTTAGGGTCCAATTGAAGAATTTAATTAAGTGCAATGACTTAATTATGCTTTAAATTGATCAAATTAATTTTATTGAGGGCTTAATTGATAAAAAATCAAATTCTTGAGTTTAATTCGGGCTGAATTGAGAAGATTGGAATTTTTTGAGACCCAATTGAATCTTTCTAAGCTAATTGTGCAAAATTAGAGGCCAAATTGAAGACAATTGAGAATTTAATGCTCAATTGAGGGTCGAATTGTATAAGTCAGAAGTAAGGGACCATAATAAAAAGGGCACGCAAATTTAAAGCTATTGTTGAAATTCTGATGGGGATATAATTGCACAAATTACAAGTTTAAATTCAATTGAGGGTGCAATTAGAACAATTACAAATTGAATGACCAAAATATATTTGCATATTTAACCATTTTCAACAGCACGCCGCCGACCAGCCACCTGCATGCTGCCGACAACCCACCTGTGCCGCTGCCAACAGCCACCCAGCCGAAAGCAGGCCACCACGCCGACGACATCCACAGTATTTCAGCCACCGTGGCAGGCCAAGCTCCCTATAAATAGCAGCCATGGAACGCTGCAGAAGAGAGGAAAAAGAGGAGAAAAAACGAAAAAAAAAACAGAGCAGTGAGGAGCAAAAACAGAGAGAAAAAGGAGAGATTCTGGAAAATTTGCAGAGAATTTTGGCAAAGAAAACAAGCATAAAAATCACCTCTCATCCCCGTTGCAGCTCCCCTCTCTTCTCTGCATGCTTCTCTCTACTCTTCTCGGCCATTGCAGTCCTCTCTCTCTCCACTCCATGGTGCCTCTCTCTCTCTAAAATCAGTTGCACCGTTGCCTCTCTCTCACTCCTCCGGCCAGCATCAGCTCCTCCTTCTCAGCGCCAGTAGCTCCCCAGCCATCATCCTTCTTCTCCGGCGACTAGCAGCAAAAAAAAACAGAGGGCGAACGACGTGAGCCCGTGAAGTTCCGACGCCTCCTCCGGCCAGCACAGGCCACCGTGGACGCCGCCACCACCACATAAATCATCACATCAACCTCCTCTACCCAAAGATACTAACAGGTAATCCTTTCGTTACACTCGAAAAATACTCCTGTTCACCATCTTCCTCATCCCGCTGCACGCAGGAGGACGCAATTTACGTCCCCCTCCATTCAAGCTGGGCTGGTGAGGTGGGCCGGGCATTGTGCCCGGCCCAAACATAGGAGAATGGGCTGCCAGTCCAGCCCATCAGGTTTGGATTTTCAGCTCAGCCCAGAACCAACTGGGCTTCTGGCCCATCTGGGCTGAGCAGCCCAGCCCCTTTTTTATTTTGTATTTGTTTTATTTTATTTTATTTTTTAAAAAAAAACACAAAATCTTCAAAAAAAAAAAGTGTTGTTTTCGTGCATACTGCCAAATTTCATGATTTTTCCATACATATTTTTTGTAAAAAAATTATGTTGCATCTTTCTCATATTTTGAAATGAAAATTGGATATCGTAACCAGTTTATGATTATCCGTTGGAATTTGGTCAAAATATAAAAAATAATTAATTTTTTTTTGTTCTATCTATTAGGATGTAAAATTACATTGTATAATACATCAGTAGATAAAAAAAAGATTTTAACTACGGTGTAAAATTACATTGTAAAGTACATCCGTAGATAAGAAAAAAGATTTTTAGCTGCGGTGTAAAATTACAATGTAAAGTACACCCGCATACAATTTTTTTTTTCTGAAAATGTAGTGTAAAAATATATTTTTAACTTACAAAAAATAATCAAACAACAATGCAGCTTACCTTTGGTAGGGTGCACTGGGGGTGATACGTCTTTCCCTTGCACAACAAGTCCTCTTACCTAAGACTCTCGCAGACCAATAGGTTCCCAATGATCTTAATAATTATAGTTGTAAATTTTATGGCTATAAACAACCCCACATTTCACCGCGCGCCGTTGTCTTCCCCAATACGCGGGGAACGGCGGGGCCCGAAGCGCGTAAAAAATCGTCGTCGCGACAACCTTAAATATATTGAATACCTCATTTTTATTTTTCATCAAATAAAGCCAAGTTATTCGAGTACAATCATCAATAAAAATAACAAACCAACAAACTCGACATGATATGGTGCCTAAAGTTTGACTCCCATGGTTATTTCTTTTTTCTCCTTCCTACCATAAAATCAATGTTGACCCCTTAAAAAAAAATCAAATAAGCTCCTGCAATTTATTTCTCCTTCGCATTTAGTTTTTCATTTTAATTATTATTTTTCTAAAATCGAATAATAAATAAAATTATAAATATATTTTTTAGTTTCACCCCTTCTATTTTTTAATTTATAAATAATATATCAAATTGTAAAGGTTTTCAATTTCACCCTCATGATTTTTTAATCTTTCAAACTTAGTCCTTAAATTTTTTTATTACTGATTGTTTTGTTTGAAATAAGTTTTAAATTGATTTTTATATAATTTCATCATCTTTAGTTTTTCTTTGAATCAAATTTTATGGTCATTCTTCTTCTTTCACTATATTTTTTTTTTACTTTTGTAATTTTTTTATAATTTCATCATTCAAAATTAAATTAGTTGAGTTTTAAGTCTTGATTGAGCTTGAATCCAAGATTCCATGAGTTATAGGTTTTAAAAATTATACCAGATGTAGAAGGTTCACTCGTATTTTCTTGTTTTTTTTTTTTTTAACTTGATGTTTTCTTATTTTTTCTTATGATTTATTTATTTTTTCTTTGTTATTTTTTACTCTTTTTTTTTAAGGGGTTTGCTTTAGGTTCATGATCAGAGTCATCAGTTTTAAAGGATTATTCTTGTATTTATAAAAACACATTATGGTTATCTACTATAGATTTTTTAAATATATTTCTTATTTGATAATAAAAGTACTCTCAAACAAGTTTGTATGTTAATTAAGATTATTTTTAAAATATAAATTTAAAAACATGATTATTAAAAAAAACATGACTGCATGTTAACAACTTGATGTATCTGAAAGAATTTAATGAGTTTCTAAATTCACACATTTTTTCTTATGTAATATTCTTTAAATTTTATTAATTAAATTAAAAAAAAAATAAAAAAAATATAGCATACCATATAAAAAGAACAACTTAATAAAAAAAATTACTAATCTAAATTATTAAATTAATAATTACATTTAAAACATAGAATATTCCAAAACTTTGAGTGGAAAATGCGGTGGTATTTGTTTTTATAGTTAAACTGTTCTTTATTTATTTTTAATTAGTTTTTTATGTTTATAGATCACATACTAATATTAAAAATATATATATATTTTAAATAATATTATTCAATATATTTTAATAACAACTCACAATAACAAACACGACCTATAAATCAGCGAAGTGCTTTGCTGATTCATACTTTCCTTCCTGGAAAAAAAATCCAAAACTCCCCACCCAAGAGCATCACTTCCTCTAGATTGTATCTTTCTTTCTAGTTTCTTCTCCACCAAAATGCTTACCAAACCACTTGTCCTATAACAACAGAAACCCCCTCTCCTCGTATCTGCAGCGACATGGCCTCCTCTCTTCTTCTCTCGAACCCATTTTTGACCTCGCCCCATCATCCCAGTAACCTTACTCGTAGACAACAACCTCTTACACTTAAGCCTACCTCAGCTCTTACTCTCCTTAATCTAACAAAACCCTCTAATAATAATTATCCAAAATTCCTCAAACCGACCCTTCCTTTCCTGGGTCTCAAGAAATTTACTACAAGAATCTCCACCAGAGATGCTGATACTGATACCTCGGCCCCCCCACCGCTCGTAGGTGAGGATTCAGCCGCGTTCGAATTGGGGAAGCAGAAGTTATCTTCTTGGATATATTTCAGTTTGGTTTTGGGTGTTGTCTTGTTTGTGCTTGACGTGGCTTGGATTGATAACACTACTGGGTTCGGAAAGGATTTCATCAGTGCTGTTTCGCTTCTCTCAGAAAGCCATGAGGTGGGTTTTATTTATTTATTTATTGTTTTATTACTGAATCGAGTATATGAAATTCTCGCGTGGAAGTGGAAATCACAGAAATCTGTCACTAAAATGGTTCGAGCAGGCCTACCTTATGAATTATACTTGTAATCTTGGCCGTTTAGGAGCTTATGTATCACTTCGTTTATATATGTATATCTATTCCACTGACGTAGCTAGCTATCAACGTTTACGGTGAGTGAAAAAAAAAAAAAAGATATGTGCAATTTTGGACTTGAAATATGGATGTGGGAGACTGTTAGTTTATCAGATAAACTTTATCTCTCGGTCTGGTCAGGTGTGATCAGCAAGAAGTCTACGATTCTGCTTTGGTGGCTATTTTCTGCGTGCAAGCTGGTCATTTTAAGGTTTTGAATAATGGATAAATTAATCTCTATGGGATGCTAGCCCCCCTTGCACGTGGGGCGACCTACTTTAGTGCTTTAACTTGGTAATGCCTATGGAGCTGCCTGGAATAGATTGTTTGGGGTCGTAAGGAACATGCTGAATGAAAAGTTCCAACCCCTTGCAGTTACGCATCTAGGCCAATAGAATAAAAAGTAAATAGATTTTGCAGAATTTTTCACGAATGGATGTATTGATGTTGATGATTTTTAGGTTTATGAAACAAAGATCAGATTACTTATCTTGTTGATTATATGTAAGAGATTCGGCATTGTAAATATTCATTTGTTATTTTGGTTTCCTTGTTATGTGAGATTTATACATCACTTTGCTTTTTTACATGTAATTGAAACCTACTTGAAATGTTTGCAGGTGGTCATGTTCATCCTTATTCTGATTTTCGCCACTGTCCACAGTGGCCTTGCAAGTCTAAGGGACATGGGTGAAAAACTTATTGGAGAACGTGCATTTCGTGTTTTGTTTGCAGGAGTTTCTCTTCCATTGGCTGTTAGCACTGTTGTGAGTTCCTGATCCTTTTATACAATGTACAACATGCCCCCTCCACAAACTTTGTGGGTTAAGTTTTTCTGAATTCCTCATTTATACACTCTACAACAGCCCCTGGCTGACTTCTGAATGGCCATGCTGCAGGTGTACTTCATCAATCACAGATATGACGGCATCCAGTTATGGCAGCTTCAAAGTGCTCCTGCAGTACATCAACTTGTGTGGATTTCTAATTTTATCTCCTTCATTTTCCTTTATCCTTCAACTTTTAATCTGTTAGAAGTAGCGGCTGTTGACAAGCCTAAAATGCATCTTTGGGAAACTGGAATAATGAGAATCACCAGACACCCGCAGGTATGGTATTTATTGATTGGCCTTTTTACCAAGCAGTTGAATGAAACTTGTTTCCTATTTCAATAATTAGAGTGAAAAATGAGCTACTTGTTTGGACTCTAATGGTGTCTTAAAAGTCAACCGCACTTATTAATCTATTCCAGCAATCCACTTCCCTCTTAAAGATCATGTCATGTGCTAGCGCCACTTAACTTTGACGAGTTGGATATTTGGATCCTTTTAGCATCACTGAATTTAATCTTTTTTGGCTGGAAAAAAATGTGACCTTTCAGCCAAGACATGAGGATGAAATCCATTCCATCTCTTCTAAGTCAGGACACACGTCACTCTTCGAAGCTGAAATACACTTTCTTAAGTTTCTGAACTGAACCTGAAATTTTGCTTAAGCGAATGTTGCCATATTTTGTCTATAGATACTTTTGAGGGCTATCTAAATAAATCAAAATAATGATCGATCCCATGTAATGTAGAAACACCCCCTTCTATGGTCTCTCTCTCTCTCACCTGCACACACACACAGTCACAAACAGAGTTGTGAAAGAAATCTACATTTATTGCTCTGTATTTCTGTACAGATGGTTGGGCAGGTGATGTGGTGCTTGGCTCATACAGTTTGGATTGGGAACTCTGTGGCTGTTGCTGCATCTCTTGGTTTAATCGGACACCATTTATTCGGTGTCTGGAATGGAGACAGGAGATTATCAACGAGATATGGGGAGGCATTTGAATCTGTAAAGAGCCGAACAAGCGTAGTCCCTTTTGCAGCTATCCTTGATGGTCGTCAAAAGTTACCTCAAGATTATTACAAGGAATTTTTGCGGTTGCCATATTTGTCGATCACTGCATTGACTCTAGGTGCTTACTTTGCCCACCCGCTCATGCAGGCTGCCAGTTTCCGGCTTCATTGGTAGGGTATGGTATCTTCGTCTCAGTTGAAAGAACTTGGATACAGTCTGAAATTACATATAGCCAATGTACACATCAAGATTCATTTTGTTTATTGCAGTTTCCTGTATACATGAATGAAGGATTTGTATTATACTATATGCCAAAAGAGGTCAGAGTCGGTTACTATAGCTTGTGAGACAAATCACTATGGATTACAATAGTATTGCTCAGCTTTCGGTTCGGTTAGGGTCAGTTCGGGTCGCAATCTTCCTGATATTTAGATATTTTTGCATAGTAAGAAACAAAGAAGCGCCTGTAGTTTAGTGGATAAAGCTTAGGTTTTCTAAGCTAGAGGGCAGGGGTCGCATGATTAGCTCTTTTGTTTTTCATTTTTTTTTCTTTTTTCTTTTTTTCTTTTCTAACTTATACATTTTTTTTCTTTTTTTCTTTTGGTTGTTTTTTATTAGTTTTTTTTTTACACATCAAATAATGTTTTTTAGCTATTTTTTTTATTTGCTCTTTTGCTAAAGTTGTTGATCTTTTTTTTCTTTGATTGAATTTCCTCCTATTATTAACTTAATAATAATAATAATAATAATAGTTTTTTTTTCTCTTTTGTTAATGTTTTGATTTTTTTTCTCGTGATAATTTAATAATTTTTATTATTTTAGCAATAATAGTAATGATTTTTTATATGTTAAGGTTTCGATGTTCCTGTTGTTATAATAGGATATGTTCATGTTTTTTATTGTATCAAACCTTGCATGTATAGATGTTATATTTTATTTGTTTTTTTTAATTTTTTTATTTGATTGAAATTTATAATATATTTGGTTTTTATTTTGGCCCTTATACTTATACTTTTTGATTTTAATTCCTTTATTTTTTTATAGTTAAATAGTTCATATTTGTGTGTGTGTGTGTGTGTGTGTGTTTGTGCGCGCGCCTTTAGTTTTGATTATTAATTTTTATTATTTTCTCTTTTGTTGAGATAATATTTTTATTCAAAAACTTTGTTTTTAAATTTTAGTTTGTATTTATGATCATTTGAAAATTGATATTTCTTTTTTTTTTCCTTTGTTTTTTCTTTTGGTTTTTTTATTAGTTTTATTTATTTATTTTCAAGTCAAATGATTTTTTTAGATAATAATTTTTTTCTTTTTTTGTTGTTTTGTTAAAGTTTTTGGGTTTTTTTATTCTTTTATTGAATTTATATTTCTATTATTCACGCAATAATAATAATAATAATAATAATAATAATAATAATAATAATAATAGTTTTAGTTTTTTCTTGCGTACTCTTTTATTAATGTTTTTGAGTTTTTTCTCATTTAAATAATTTAATAATTTTTATTGTTTTAGTAATAATAATAATGATATTTTTAGATGTTAAGCTTTTGACGTTGTTGTTATTATAATAGTGTGTGTTGATGTGTTTTATTATATCAAACCTTGCATGTATAAATGTTATATTTTATTTTTGAACTAGCAAAATCTATTAATTGTTTCAATCCCAACAATCATAAAAAATATTTGCTCGGACCTAGTGCGGGTAATTAACTAGTTATTGCATAAAACAGAGCAGGCATCAACATAGAATGCATATACGACTGATTGGCATGTTACGGTAGTTTTACAGACTAGATTTGTGGCCCGCAACAAGGTCTTTTCGAGACCGTTTGGCATTGCGGTTGAAACACTGTTTCAACCAAAATCAAGTTACCAGGTGTTTGGTTTGTTGTGGGACCTACCATAAAAATTGATCAAACATGTTTATTTGAAGAAGCAGAAAACTTGTGCTTTTATTACTTCTCAAACTATTAAGCACGGGCAAAATCATCATAAATAAACCGATTCCAACAACAATATTACCATTAGTAATTAATTCCCAAATAAACCTTCAAATCGATCATCTTTTTACTGCAAACCCATTCCAGTATTGACAAAAGAGAAGAGAAGCAGAGAAAAAAAAAAGATACCCGCAAATGCAAATTGATCACCTCTCTCGAGGGTCTCACTACTGGAAGGGAGGGTGGTTTTATTTTGGAGATGGAGATGGATAAGTTGAGAGAGGGGAGGGGAGGGTCAGTTTTGGAGATGGGAGGTGAGGGGCTGGAAGGAGATGGAGATAGAGAAGGGAGGGGAGGAGATAAAGGTGAGGGGCTGGAACGGAGGGATGGTTCTAGAGGGGTGGGGTAGGGGGATGGTTATGTGTTATTTATTTATTATATTTTTAATATTAAAATAATATAAAAACCTAAAAACTTAATTAAAATATAAATAAATATATTAAAATATATCACACTATAATTTTTGTCTCGCAATTCTAATTTTATTTCAGATGATATTTTACTGGATGTTATTCCTCGATCAAATAGTCAAGGATCGTAGAGACCTTCACGTATTGATTTACAAATAGTTCGATGGGAAAATAAAAAGAAGTGTCTATTTTACTTAAATTATTCATTACATTATGAAATTATGATTATTAATACAATATACATATATATAAATGTGTGTGTATATGTTTATGCTTTTTAAAGTAATTTCACAAGTTAAAAATAATATGAGAAACTTGGTAACCAAACACATAAAATTATTTTTCATTAAACTCAAACTCAAAAGCAGTTTTAACCAAACACTTCAAAATTTATTTTCAACCGTAGCTAAAGTGTTTTTTATAAAACTATTTTTTTTAAACCTCAACCATAAAAGCAAAAGCAATATCAAACACACCCTTCATGTCTTTTCATGTTTTCAACATTAAAAAAATTGCCAAGAAAAGAATTCAAAGAGTTGCCGCATCAATTGGTAATGAAAAAAAAAAGTTACAATAATAAATAAAATGAAAAGAAAAGGACAATGAAAAAGGAGAAAAAAAACAATTCGAGTGTCTCAAATATATATATATATATATATATATATATATATATATATATATATATATAAAAAAAGGTTAAACTTAAAAATACAGTTGAAGGGGTTCACTTACAAACAAAGTGATAATAGATATAAGATTGAGAAAATCTTGAACGAGAATGAAAAAAAAATATAAAGGGAATGAAAGAGGAGGAAAACATGAAGATCAATTTTCATCGTTTTAAATGATAGAATGATAAAATTAAAATATATAAATTTGAAAATGACAAAAAAAAAAGAGTCACGTGTTAAGACTCTGTATGCATCCAAGAATAGCCTTAACAGTCAAAACAAATCAGAAAATAACAAAGCAAAACTCTACAAAAAGAGAAAAAAAAATAAGTTTAAAAAAAATAGAAAAAAAAACTTACGCAAACCTCTTTAACTTGATTTAATTTCTAAAACTTGTAACCCCTAAAATCCTGCATCGGATTGAATAAAAAAACTTAGTTCTCAATCAATTTAATTATAAGAAATAAAATCATGAAAAATATATCAATTCTAAAAAAATTCAAAATAAAAAAAGATAGCAATAAAGTATTAAACTTTATGAAAAAAATCCAATGAGGGATAAAATTATAAAAAAAATAAATATAGAATGAATATATGGACATAAACATATAGCAAGAAAAATGAATGGGACCAAGTTTGAAAGATAAGAAAAATGGAAGAGGATGAAATTACAAAATACTATAACACGATTGCATTACTAATGATATAAATGATAAATAATAAAACATTAGTTTTAAAAAAGGAGAAAAAACCCAAGAAAAATCGACCAAACCTTCTTAGACACGAGTTGAATCCAGAATCTCAATTTTTAACCAATTTAATGTTGATTAGCCAAAGTAAATTCAACAAAGAACAATAATTAAAAAAAGGAAAACTTGGTTCATTTTTAAAATTAGTTGAAAATCCTAGAGAAAACAAGTAAAAAAATAATAATTTAAAAAATTATCTAAAATAAAATAAATATCAATGAAAAAAATGCAAACTAAATTCAAAAGAAAAACAAAATAAAAAGGCATGAAATAGAAGAAGAAAAGAATTCTAACTTTTTAAACTGTTTTTAAAAATCATTTCAAATATATTGAAGGAAGTGATTGGAAAAAAATATAAATTTAAATAATTATCCAAAAATACAATATATAACAATAAACAAAAAGATTTAATGTTCAATTGAATAAATATTGAATGATAAAATAAGAAGAAGAAACTAACTTAGATAAAGGGGAAAAAAACAAATGAACTTGAACAAATACTTTAAACCTTGTCATATCTTAAAAATTCAAAGCCCGTGAAACCCTAGAACTAGGTCTAATCAAATTAAGAAGTTTATTAAAAATGAAATGTGAAATCATAAAATTTGTTAGGGAAAAAACCAAAGAAATGTGAAATCATAAAACAATAATTTCAAAAAATAAAATAAAATAGCAATCAATAGATTAAAGACCAAATCCGAAAGATGAAAAAAAATGAAGAATGATGAAATTGAAAAGTCATATTAATTTTATAAATTACTTGAGCTAAGAAATCATAATATAAAAAGAAACAAAATTTGAATAATCAATAAATTAAAGGGTTATTTTTGAATTTTTAAGGTATTGATGCAAAAATCTAGGTGAAAGAGATAAAAGAATAGTAGAGAAAAGAAATGACTATCAACATCGAGACATCAAATCATCGTGAATCTTAGAACATGCGCAACCTTATAAGGTCAGGGCGCTAAGCCTTTTCAGACATAGCTCTAGAATTTTTGTTTAAAAATAATATTACAATTACACTATTATAATTAATAATAATATATATCTAAGTTCCTCCTTCACTTTAACGAAGCTTTTTTTTTCTTGAAAAAAAAAATAATGGGGACGAAGCCCGTCGCAAAACAGATGGATCTATTTGCAAGCCTACGTGCTTTGGGTCCTTTAATTTGTATATAACTTGGACCTAAGGGTGATGTTTTTCTTCTTTTGTGGTGTGGAAAAAATAAAACGTCTTAGGGGGTTAGATTGAAAAATCAACAAAGAAAAAGAAAATATATTTTATGGTATAGGTAAATAAATAAAATCTTAATTATCTCAGGTTCTTATAAAGAATGTATATTTTAATTTAAACTAAAAAAATATTGTGCAGATCATAAACTCTCTATTATCACGTCATGCTTTTTGAAAACATATAAATCTCTTAATCTAAGAGTAAATGGTGTAGATTAATCTAAGAGTAAATGGCTTAGATTGTTTGTAAGAACCCTAAATTCCTCATAAATCTCTTTATATCATGGTAAATTGCGTATATTTTTTGGACCAGATGAGAGAGTCGGGCGTGATTTGCGTACAAAACCTTCATGTCAAGATGTATTTGATCATATATAATAATAAAAAAAACAATAACCTTTATGAGTAGTATAAAATAAACCCCATCAAAAACTTATTTCCGTCGAAGACGATTAGAAAAACTTGGTCAAAGAAAGAGGAACGTCATATTTTGTACCGCACAAGCATCATCACATGGGACTGCTGCTTCTGCATCGACATTGACGGAGACAAGCCAAGCATGTCGCCGGCCGACACCACCATCAACAGGCAAGCCGAGTAATGAGAAAAAGTTGTCCGAGCTTCGGAACACGACAGGAGCACATTAATTTTCTTGTTGGGTGACATGTCGTTCTAGATCTCCTAACCGTTCATCTCTTTTGTTGCGGTATTGACATGAATTCTGTAGTTATTTTCACATTATTGCAGAAAATGAGCCGTCTAAAGTCTAGCTAATCTCGCATCTCTCTCTCTCTCTCTCTCTCTCTCTCTCTCTATATATATATATATATATATTATAATCGGAAATTGTAGTAATATATCATTGAAGTCTTTTTCATGAGGCGCACCAATCATTTATAGCTGATAAGGGGTGTCACAGCCTAATTTTGAGTTCCCATAAATTCTTTAATGTGAAAAATAAATTTCATTTTTGAAATATTCAAAAAAATTAAAAATATCTTAAGGTCATAAATAGACAAAACAGTTTGAGGTGATAAAAATAGGTTTGAGAAGGACTTAATCACACAAACTGGAAATTGGAGGACCGATTTGACTAGATGGAAAAGGCTGGAAACTCAATTGCAGTAGTGAAGGGCCTAATTGAAGAAAACAATGAGCAAATTAAAAATATATATTGAAGATTGGAGCAAACGTGCAAAATAATTAAGTTATGGGACTTGATTGAACTTTTGATGGACCTAGTTGGTTCAATCAAGGGCCTAATCAAAAGTGAAATTAAACCTGGAAGTTAATCTAGCCAAAATTAGAATAGCTAATTAAGTTCAATGACTTAATTGTACATTTAATGAGTTTAATTCACTTAATTTAAAGCTTAATTGAAATAAAACAAAAGTTTGGAAGAGGTAGAACTATAAAAATAAATGATCCAATGACCAAAACACATAGGCTCCAAAGCTTTGGGGACTTAATTGATTTTTTAAGAGAATAAAGAATAGTAGTAAAATAAACCTTCACAATAAATGTGTCAATTACAGATATTTTCTCATCTATGTGTGTGTTTGTTGTTTAATTTTAAAGTTTAATTATTTTTTAGATTTTAGCTCAATCTTCTTAAATTAATTCTAATTTTAAGGGACATGTAACGTCATATGTCGTGAGGGATGAAATCGTGACAAAATTGGAAGTAAAGGGCTGATATTAATAGAGCACAAGCAAGAAATGCAAGTCCGTACAAATTAAAAGTCAAGGGTGAAGAATTTGATGAAAAGGAATTAAGGATGTTGCTCTCGGGCAATTTGTTATTAAATCGTAGGAATAAATGATTTGTACAGGTTGCAATTTATACATGAGAACTAACAGTAATAATACCGTTGGTATTAATTACAGAACAGTAAAGTACAGTAAACAAGATATGTAATATCTTCAACACTCCCCCTCAAGCTGGATCAAGGGGGTTGATGGATCCAAGCTTGCAAAGAAGACGATGAAACTGGAAAAAAAAGGCACGACTTTGGTAAACACATCAGCAAGTTGGTCACCGGTCCACACATAATGAGTAGTAATATTGTTTGATTGAACTTGCTGACGAATAAAGTGACAATCAACTTCGATGTGTTTGGTTCGTTCGTGAAACACAAGGTTCTTGGCAATATGCATGGCAGCTTGATTGTCGCAAAACAAGCTCATTGGAGTGACTGATAAAAAACCCATATCTGTTAGAAGGCTCCGAAGCCACACAAGTTCACAAGCCGCAGCCGCCATTGCACGATATTCGGCTTCGGCACTTGAACGAGCTACTACATGTTGTTTCTTACTCTTCCATGACACAAGATTACCTCCAACAAACATACAATATCCAATAGTCGAGCGCCGGTCAAGTTGATTTCCAGCCCAATCGGAGTCGGTATATCCCATTATGTTTGTTGAAGATATTACATATCTTGTTTACTGTTCTGTAATAATACCGTTGGTATTAATTACAAAACAGTAAAGTACAGTAAACAAGATATGTAATATCTTCAACAAAGGGGAGGATATAAACTTTAAATGCAAGCCGTTGGATTTAAACAAAACTTATCAGAATCATTCCTTTGTTTCCCAAGGAATACGTGGGTTGCCCCGTCTCCTCACGTGTAATTCTTATCCTTATTTTAAGCTCGCCGCCTCTTATTGTCACCATTATTTATTAGCAGCATGTTGTTAACAAATATTTTCCTTTTTTTTAAAAAAAAAAAAAAAAACTATTGTATATTTTTTAAAATTAAGTTTTTTAAGATTCAGGGATTATTTTCGTTTTTTATGATAATAGAATATCAATCAGTCCTTGAACTGCAATAAAACTATAAAAGTACCCTTTCTTATTCAGTTAAATTCTCCATCTTCATTCCTAAGAGATTTGAACATGGAATTCTGTAGTTCAAATAATGAAAAGGAATGTTGTAACTACACACATCCCATCTAAATTACTACAAGAAACAACAATTGTCTTTGAATAATCGCGGTAAAATGGGGTTATAAATATTACCAAAACTTAATTCACCGACGTGGCTGAGACTGTGCAGTGAGTTGCTTCGTCCTCATTCAAGCGCGCAGTTATGATTTTGAAGTCGCATTCGCTGTGGATGACCATAACTGAAGAAAAACCAGAGTGCAGATCATGCTTGAATGAAAACGTTGTTGCTGTCTTACGATGACAGGATTTGTGGATTCTAGCCATGATCTTTATCAGAGGCCAAGAAAGATGTAGTAAAGTATTGTGATTGGCAGAGACACTATCATTCCAAATATCACCCTGCAAAATAAAAATCGCAGCAATGGAGTTTAGCTGATCTAGTCCCATGGACCTGAAATAAATTATCGCAGAGTTCCGACTTACGCAGTGCTTAGTACATCTGGATGTAGATCGTACTCTCTAGCAAACACAAAAGGGACGATTCCTTGCGGCAAGGCGGCTTGCACGATGGATAGTTTCAGCACGGTCCCTCTCAGGCCTACTCCAATGGAAGCTACTGCCATCACTGCAGGACCAGCTAAAAACCTTGCAAGCATCCCATAAACAGCCATTCTGTTTCCACAGGCTATGATTCTCGGTTGCAGGGCCATGAACAGTCCTTGAATATTGCAGTTGACAAGTCTCAATTAGCTTTGAATGTGATCGTAATTAACCATACATGTGTGAATGATTCTTGATGTTTAATACGAGGAAACAAAAAACGAGCCCACAGAAACAGATGAAAAGACTGCTCCAGGATCTTACCGAGGCTAAACATTGCCATTCCAAGACCTGCCTTTGACAAGATTGTTACAGAATTGTCCACTATTTGGGGCTTCATTATTCCATATCTGGCCAATTAAACAAGTACAATAAGGAGGGAGGAGGGAGGAGGGAGGGAAGAAGAAAGATCATTAAAAAAGTCGGAAAAAGTAATCGAGCTTTACTACTTTCAGAAACGATGTGCTAACTACTAGTTCTTCAGTGTATATACCTGCAAGAGACTAGAGCCCAGCTCAGTCCTATTAAGCTTGCATACGAGTTGGGATTCCTCACCAGCTTCTGACACACTGTCTTCAGAATTTGCAGGATCATAACTGATGACAAGGAAGATTTTGCAGCTGTATTGCTCTCTATACTCTCTGTTATGTCAGGTTCCTGCCCCCTTTTCTTGCCTTCTTCTTTCCGAAGAACTTGCACTGATTGCTCACAGAAACCTAAATCATATATCCACAGTAGAGTATTTTAATCAGCGAAACAAAGAATACAAAAACATGTATATATGCTTGTTTCTCTAGCTATAATCTTGCCTTGAGAAGTGAAACAAACACATCGCCAAATGAATAAGTGGACCTCTTTACCATCTCCATCCACCGCAGCTGCTGCCACTGATCTAAGCCTCCGGGGATCCGGTGCAACCTTGGTGCTGACATTTTCAGTAATCTCCTGGTTTGCAGGGGCTGAAACACCAACATTAACAATTGCATCTGCATTATTTCCACAGCTTCCAAGCACTTCCCCACCACCACTGAAACTTCCCTTGCTCCTCTCACTGTTACTAAATCTGCTGCTGCTGCTGCTCCCATTGAAGCTCTTTAAGACTGCTAGTCTCGCTTCTCTGTATTCGAACAAAAACAGCAATAAAGTGTACCAGATGATGCACTGTAGCACCACAACTTGGATCATGAGGTCTTCCTTATCATCCCCGTACATGGATTTCAGCAGCGGGATCCCCATCACAAGGGTGTTGGGGAGAGTGGATAGAGAGAAAAGAGTGATGGCCCATTCCAGGCTTCCTCTTCTTGAAAAATTAGCCCAGCAAAGCAAGACCAGCAAGATCAAGACTTTGGAAATCCCATCAGCAGCCATGAAGAGAAGATCCATTTTGTACGGGTTTATCCTTGAAATAAACTCCATGGATAGGAGTGGAACTGCGAAGTAAGCAACGAACCTGTTGATGCCGGAACATTGGTCAGGAGTGAATATATTCCACCATTTCACCGAGGCATACGCCAAGAACATGGTGACATATAGAGGAACTACTGCACATAAAACCCCGTACAGATCTTCCATACTAATCATTGTTCTCTTCCCTGAACTTTCGCTCGTTTTATTGACTATACGCAAGGAACCAAGAGGTTTTCAACGAAATTTAAATGCTGGATTGCATATCAGGTGAGTTTGTTTTGCAACTAGCGAGGACAAGGAATCAATTATTGAGCTTAGATATGCGTGAGGTACACGTTTATACTAAAAGATCTCAAGTTGAAATTCCAAGAGGAGTAACGGAGTGAGAGTTTATAAATTGAGGTTAAAAATTCGTATAATTTTTTTTCTCCAACACCAATCAGCCACTTAAATATTGTATTTGTTTATATATATATAGTGATGAGGTTCGAGTTTATTCCATGAGCTTGTGGACCAAGCAAAAATCTAGAATATTTTTGATTAATCTCCTAATACCACCAATCTGACGTGTCTATTCTTGACGAGGTAGTTGATGGATCATACCTGATACTTACAAAAAGGTCCTCTCTTATATATTTTGAAACTCTAAGATGATTGAATGAGCATCATTTGGAAGAAAGAAAAATCATAATTTAGAAAAAAGTTTTAAAATAAACTTGTCATTTTCCAGCGGAGAAAAAACCAAACATTTCTTTTGAAGGGCAAATCCAAACAAAAACAATAAATATTTAAATCTCTAGGCTTTATACACAAAGATTTTAAAGAATATTTATTAGCAACAAATAAGATCTTTTTTACCTTCCCCGTAAGATCTTATATGCTCCACATAGAACTGTTGGAATCTTTAAATCCAGGTGGCTTATTATTATAAAATGCTCTAAAAGAGCTCAGACTTTCCCTGTAGCATGTCTCTAAATTCACTGTGGACTCGAACTTTATCAGCCCTGCGTCGCGCGAGTTCGTCCGCCTGTCTCTTTTTTTTTTTTTTCGATTTTGAACAGTGTTTTGACGATTTTAGCCCCGGTAATAGGACAAAATAGGGACCGGTCTGGAGGTAAAAACGGCTGGGGGAGAGGGCCATTCCGGTAATTGCACGCGTACGGACCGGACCGGACCGGTCCGGTCCGCCGCACTTTTTTTTATATTTAATATATTTAAAATGGCTAATTACGCTTCTAGCCCCCAAATAAGACAAAAACATTGATTTCGGTACAGGGTTATTACGGTAATTGACCTTCTTTTTTGTTTTTAGTGCTGACGGTTTGTCAGTGCGTGTTCCGCACGCGCCAGCCTGTTTCACGTCCCACGCCCTGTTTAGGCGGCGCGTGCGGTGTCGTCCGGTGGCCGGAATCAAGGTTCCGCCATGTATCTCGATGCGTCTCCGCGTGGTCTTCCTCCCGCGTCGGCGCGTGTACCTGAAAAATGTCTGTAGACGCGTCGGAGGCCGGTTAAAACGCCGGCCACGTTTCTCTCTCTCTCCTGCACGTAAAAGTGCAGGAGAGTCCCCCATTTTGTGATACTTTTCATTTCGGTCCCTTTACTTTCGATTTTGTGTTTTGTCCTGATTTTGGTTCGATTTTGGTTCGGTAAGTTTTGATTTAGTTCGATTGGGTCCTCCAATTCGAATTGATTGAATGTCAATGTTGCACTTCGGTCCTCCTTCTTTTAATTTTCGGATTGGGTTTAAATTATTCAATCAATACAGTACAGAAGTTTTGATTTATTCAATTGGATCCTTTTATTGAAATTGATAATATATTGAATTTTCATTTTGGCCCTTATAGTTTTAATTTTTTATTTTAATCCCTTGATAAATTCATATTTGTGTTTTATTTTCCATAATAACAATAATAATAATAATAATAATAATAATAATAACAATAACAATAAAAATAATAATAATAATAATAATAATAATAATAACAATAACAATAAAAATAATAATAATAATAATAATAATAATATAAAAAAATGTAATTACAATAATAATAATAATAATAATGATAATGATAATAATAATAATAATGATAAAAAAATAATAATAATGATAATAATAATAATAATAATAATAATAATAATAATGATCATGATGATAATAATAATAATAATAATAATAATAATAATAATGATAATAATAACAAAAATAATAATAATAATAATAATAATATAAAAAAAATATAATTACAATAATAATAATAATAATAATAATAATAATAATAATGATGATAATAGTTTGAATTTTTTATTTTAATCCCTTGATAAATTGATATTTGTGTTTTATTTTCCATAATAATAATAATAATAATAATAATAATAATAATAATAATAACAACAATAATAATATTTTTTTCCTTACTCTTTTGTTAATGTGTTTAGGTTTTTTTCTCTCAATAAAAATAATGATGATAATAATAATAATAATAATAGAATAATAATAATAATAATAATAGTAGTAGTAGTAATAATAATAATAATAATAATAATAATAATAATAATAATAATAATAATAATAATAATAATAATAATAATAATAATAATAATAATTTTTTTCCTTGCTCCTTTGTTAATGTGTTTAGGTATTTTTCTCTTAGAATAATTTGATAATTTTTATTGTTTTAACAGTGATAGCAATAATAAAAAAAAAATGCTTGATCTTCTGTTGAGGTTTTTAGGATTTTTTTGGCAATAATAATAATGATAATTTTTTGACAATAATAATAATGATAATTTTAGAAGTTGAGACTTCGATATTATTGTTATTATAATAGACAATGTTAATATCTTTTAGTATACCAAATTTTATATATTAAAATATTATATTTTAATCTTAACAACTGTAAAAATTATTTTTTTCGCCCGCACTACACCCGCAACGTAGTGCGGGCAGTTGACTAGTCTTTACTAGAGGAGGTGTCTTTTGAGAAATAAAAAAAATAGTTGGATAACCGAATATGTTGTTACTTGTGATTTTTCTTTTAATTTTATTTTTTGTGATTCTTGAAAATGTTCTTATGCAACAATACCCCATATCATCTTTTCTCTAATTTAAGAAAATACCTATTTTTAAACATTTCTCTATTTTTTTCACCTATTTTTCATTTAAAAAAACAAATAAACCCTAGTAACATCGTATCTATCTCTATAATGATAGTCAACTCAATATGTGTGTGTGTGTGTATATATATATATAATGCGATCCTCATATTATATAATTATTGACTGCTTGAGTGTTGACCGTCAGGTTATATAAGTGTATACCAACAAAATTAATTTATCAAGTTGAAGGAAACCTAGCTTTTATCTCTCTTGTCTTTTTTGGGTAATTATTGTTGCTATTATTTTCTTCTGTAGATACGTGACAAGTCCATGAAACATGAAAACGGACGGCGCATTTTCATACTGTTGGACCGATTAGTATACACAAAAATGTTGGCAACAACTTGATGGCTCAATACAATTCTAAATCACCAAACTTTAAGATCTCTTTGATGTAATATAATATATATATATATATATATAAATTAAAATAAATGAGCACCTATATATATATGTAGAATAATATTTAGGTTAAATTAGTCAATCTAAAAAAAAAATCGTTTAATAGTAGACATTCTTCGAAAAACTGCGACGCACATACGTAATATAACAAATTCTCGAGTTTTTAAAATATATATATTCAGTATTTATTATAAAGCATCAAGATATATATTTTTCTTTCTTAAGAGGTGCGCTAAATGCCTAAATTAATTAATATATGAAATCAATTTACCACAATTACAAAATAACTACTTAAATCATACAAATATTTTTTATGATGCCTTAAATATAATCAGCTTTGAAAAGACTTTCATTAGCTTAGTTTTGACGAAGATATGGTAGATATTTACTTAGAGATAAGAGAATACGAACCAAATATTTATAGTCAAATTAAGATCTCAGTAGTGCATTTTAAAAGTATTTTTGAATAAATTTTAATTTTTTTATCTTAAATTAAAATTTTTTAGTATTTTTATATTATTTTCATATACTAATGTCAAAAATAATTTTTAAACAAAAAACACTTCCAAAAACAACTTCCACCACACTCTCAAACAGACACTAAGAATGTGTAATGCCCTACTTCTTACCTTTTAAACTCTATTTTTTTTAAAAAAAAACAATAATAAATAAATAGCACTTTAACTTAAATTATTATAGAAATTGTGTTTTCAATTCATTATGAATATTGAGAAATGAAACTTATTGCCCTCAGCAACGTTGGAAACACTTATGTCTCTGTAAGACAAAACAAAACTCTGTGATCTAAAATTAGAACGAAAGATAACATGAAAGAGCAAGGCGAGACCTCTGCTTTTCCTTTTTCTCACAAGAATTTTACGTGCACTCCATGAAAAGGAAAATAAAAAAGAAAAAAAAAAGGTTGAACTGACGATGTCTGCTACTGTTTTACAATATTTATGCCAGAAAGTGACAAGTGATGTTATTATTTTCCTGGAAACCAAACAAGGATTCCTCGTTGAAAAATATATTTGGCTGTGAAAGAGGACAAAAATGGAAAAATAAAGGTGGTGAGATCGCCATTGCCATGGACCCCTCATACATGCAGGGTTGGTGCTCAGCCAATGCATGTGCTCTGTATCCGACGAGTCGGTTGCATGGAACACGTGGGACCCCAGTCAACACGCTGCTGCATGCGCCTGCCTCTCTTTTATTACTTTTTCTTTTTCTTTCTTCCCTCCCACATTAATCTACACTTTACGCTTACCCTGTTTGCAGCCTATCCAGACTCATCCAGTCTGTTTGATTTTATTTTTCTTAAGAAACCTAAAATATTTTTTATTATAAAATATTATGTATATAATTGGTTTAGGAAAAAAAAATTCAATATATATAAGTTAGTTTTAATGTTTTCACACGTGTAATTATATCTCTCTTCATGCCCTAATTTTTTTTTTATATAAATTATAATTAAATATTCTATTGGTGAAACGACGACACGAGCAAATAATAACTCCTCGTCGACTCATGGCCCGTTGGGTAGTGGATAGTGTGGATACCCAAATTTAAATGGGTTGACGGCGTTGGGTGGTGGATTGCCATCCAATCCATTTAAATATAAAAGCCACGCGCCAATGTTTACTTTTATTCCTCTAAATTTAGCAAAACTATTATAGTCCCTATATTTTATTTTTATTATAAATGAATATTTACTTGGAAGTATTTTTTTATCTTTGTTATTATATTTAATACATTTTAGTCCCTGTACAAATTATTCTTACAATTAATTCCCTGAATATCAAATATCATTTTAATCAAATATATAATTTTCATCAAGCATGTTTTTTTAATGCTTTGATGTATAGGGTAATTAGTGAAGTTGTTCAAGTGGGGACTAGCTTCGTGGCCCCAGGCTACGCCTCGAGGCCAGATTTTTTTTTTTTTTTTTAAAAGAAAATTATATGGGCAATACAAGCAATTTTAAAGGAATGAAAGGAAATTCACAAATCAAATCATAAACTTGACTAGAGACAACAAATGGATATAAAATGATCATGGTAATCTAGAAAAAAATTCATAAAGAGAAGAATGATTAATTAACAAACTCTAAAAAGTGTGGCAAAATGACTTTTAAATGCAGACATAGAATTATTATTTACTATAATAGTGTTTTTATTTAGTTTTTTTATTTTTATTCTTTAATAATAGGTTATTTTAGAAATTATACTTTTTCTTTTCTTTTATATTGAGTTATATACTAATCTCATGGATTTAGTTTTTCTATTGAGTTATAAATTGATCTCTTGGATTTAGTCAACATTAGATCTACTTGAAATAAGATTTTATTATTTATTTTTATTTTTTATGAATTTATCCTCTTCTCATTATCCAAATCACAAATTTAACAATTTAACTTGGATTAACTCATATTATTTTTTTAATTGATTTTTTTTTATTTCATCCTTCAACATAGGATTAATAAAAAATTAGAATTAGAATTTCTTTTATTTTCTTTCTATAGGATTATCCTGATTTTTGAACCGAGTAACAAATTTAACAAGTTGAATCTTTTTATTTTTTTAACTAAACATATTTTAATTAGGATTCATATTTTTATTATTTATTTTTTGTATGGTTATCTCGATCTCATAACTTGGATCACAAGTTTAGTAGGTTAACTGGGTTCATTGTTTTGAGTCTTTTTTTATTGATTTTTTTTTTTGTAATTTCAACCTCCAACAGCTCAATCTTGTTCATCTTTTTATTTAGTTTTTTTTTTCAGTTTCATCCTTAAATATTAGAATGTTTAGGAACTAGACTTCAACTTGTTTTATATGGAGTTATTTGTGTCTCATGGATTTAGCTTTTTTTTTTTTTTTTTTTTTTTTTTTTTTATTGATTTCAACTTTCAACATTGGATTTGTTGACAATGGAGTTTTGTAATAAAAAAATGTTTTTAATAAAGTTATTCCGATCTTATGAATCGAATCATGAGTTTAGCAGTGTAACTCTTGTCAACTTGGGTTGTTTTTTTTTTTTTGTTTTTTTAATTGATCTTTTTATTTTATCCTTCGACATTAGTTGGTCAGAAATTAAGTTTCATATTTGTTTTTATAAGAGATTATTATCTAGGTCTTATGACTATGGTCATGAGTTCAGAAGGTTGAGTCAATTGAGTTTTTTTACTTTATTTTCTATTTTCTAATTTTTTGTTTTTCAATTTTATCCTTTAACATTAGATTAATTATGAATTAACATTTATAATTTATTTTAATTTGCTTTCTATAGGGTTATCACAACTTTATGATCTAGGTCATATACTTGACAGGTTAATCAAAATCCATCAAACATGTTAATGTTTTAATATTACAAAAAACAAATGTTATTCAATATGTTATCATATCAATTTTTAAAAAAATATTTAATATGTATTATATTTTAAGTTCGTGATTAAAATATTAGCACTATTTAAATAATTTTTTACTTTAAGAAAAATCATTTATACCCCATCACAACTCAATGATACGTTTCTAATTTTGCGTAGCAATTCCTCTTCACTAGTGTCCAGTTTCATCCTGCCATTTTCCTGTGCTGGTAAACTAACCTGCCAGCCATTGAATAAACGCAGATACCGCTTTTTCCCAACTTTTTTTCGGATGAACCCCTAATTTTCCTTTATCCAAAGAAGCTCGTAGAAGCATTTTATTTCTCCAAACTTTTTGGCAGTGGAGGAATGTTTGTCTTCGGAGCGACGTCAGCCGGAAAACGTAATACCTGCCATCTGGTGAACAGCCACCCATGATGTTTATTTTATGCAAACACGTGATGTGTGTGTGTGTGTCTATATATATATTCTTCATTCGGAGAGCTAGATAGTGCCGGTGTTAATAAATATAGAAGAAAAAAAAAGTAGAGAAGATGAAGAGATGAGTGATTTTTTTTTATATAATCGGAGTGTCCAGATCAGTTTACGCGCACCATAACTAATTCTCGGATTCACTGAACATCCTGCAAATCTAGTGAACATGTAAAACACCACGGGGTGACAGGCATGCATGGTAAAACTTGAACCCTAGTTTAGAAAAATAAAACAAATTTCTTTAACCGCTAGGCCAATATTCATTTGCGATGAGTGATTTATTCTTGTTTGCGTCAGAGGTGGATGGAATTCTGGAATGGTATATCGGGCGGCCAAGAATCCATGTCCATGCAACACAAGGCGTCGGGATTCATTTTTTCTTCAAAAGCAGTTTATTGCCCCGACATGATCATGGATATATACGGATGCTGTCCAAATTAACTGGAAGGAGAGAATAACGTGTATCGCTGAGAACCTAGCTATTTAACTTTTTTTTTATTTTTTTTTAATTTTACTAAAAAGCAAGAATTTTTCATGTATTAATTGAGATTATTCATGTATATAATCTCAGACCAGCTAGCGTGGAAGTGGGGCTCAAAATTAGATCTGTATTATTCCACAATATATTCCTGTTATTAAATAGCATGATGACGATGATATCTGAAAAGATAATTGCAAGATTCGTTCCCCATCTTCATTTTTGCCTCTCAGATGCATGGCTGTGTCACATTTTCAACTGGAATGTTTGGCACCACTGTCTTCCCTTCTTTTATCTATTTGTTTGTTAAGGTTGTTTCTGAATATGTTTTTCGCTCATGAGTATATTAAAATAATATTTTTTATTTTTTAAAAAATATTTTGATATCAGCAACCGAAATTATTTAAAAACACTAAAAATATTTAATTTAGAATAAAAATAAAAAAATATTTTTATTTTTTTCAAAAACAATTTTGCGTAAACGCATGGACAAACAACCACCCCACTGTGTGGCCTGATTCTTTGGCATCTGTACTTCCCCCCCAAGCACTGCTTGTGGAGATTCTCATAAAGATACCCAAAAGATTTACAGCATATCAAGGGAATGAGAGAAAGGATCGAATTCTCAGCCAACGCAGCCGTATGATCCATTCCAGATAGATGAAACCTAATTGATTTGATATTTATCGTGCACAAGTGGTATGACCACCGAACCATGCATGACCATGAATCCGATAGCATACAACCTTAAATTTCATGCTGTCCTATAGCGTTACTATCATACACTGGTTTGTCATTTCGTTTTAAAAATATATTTTTTTTTTATTTTAAATTAAAATTTTTAGATATTTTTAAATTATTTTTATATACCGATATCAAAAATATTTTTTTAAAAATAAAAAAATATCATTTTAATATATTTCTAAACAAAAAAAAACATTTTTAAAAATAACCATAACCACACTATCAAACATTCAATTAAACTCATTTCTAAACAAAAAAAAAATTAAAATTAAAATAACCACAATCATACTCTCAAACATTTCATTAGACTCGATTATCCAAGAGGGAACAGGTGATCCTCCTTGCTGTATACTGTTCCTCGCTATAGATAAAATATTTGTCATTAATTAGTTTCTCCACTCGTGCATGGACGAGTTTATATATATATATATATATATATATATATATATGCATGTAGAATACCATCTGCTTTAAATATAGAATAGTCTTTTTGAGTATAATGGTTTTAAATTTTGCAGCAATAAATTAGTTTTTACGATCTCCTCCAACATATAAGATATTGCCCAAAAGCATTTCTTGGAAAATGATTTAAATAATGTATATAATTAATTAAAAATCATTAATTCAGACATGGGGCAAAACATATATAACCGAAGTCGAGAGAGCTAATGTAATATTCATATATATACTCCTAGCAAAGATCAAGGCATCGCATTATTAAATGGGGTTTTATTTTTCTTTATTTTATTTTTCTTAAAAAAACAATCATATAGTCATGGTGTACTCCTGAATTTATTCATATACATGCTTAATTCACATAGTTTTGGGGATAATTAATGAGGATGTGTTCAGATATTATCAATGCTTCCCTGCTTGTCTTCTCATTTGCCGGAAAGCAACCTATTGTTCCAATTGCGAACTGATCCCCTTGGAAATTCCCTTCGATCAATTGTGCAGACCACTTGCAAATCCAATCAGATACAATGGCTAGATTCTTACAAATGGTGGTTATAGTACTATTACGCTGTGTCTCCATCTTCTGCTATATATACACCCACTCTATCACTTATTTCTCATCGCCAACTAGCTAGGTGTTTCTTTCTAGGACGCAAAAGATGTGTTCCTGCAAACTATAGCTACGTTTAGACAGCCCAGTAAATTGTTTTCACTGTTTCTTCTGCTTGTCAATTTTGGGTATCCGAGAGTTTTATCATGTGGAACCAGATACGAAAGTCCTCTGGGAAATTACTCTTCCCTGAATCTGCAGATTGTCTCTCCCATCGGAATATTCAAGTTGCGAGTGAGACGGTGCATGGCGAGAAATTGGCTCCGGGATGGGTGACTTGCGATGCCTGTGTAGAGGAAAGTAAATTATGCAAGTGCGATCACAGCACCCAGGATTTAAAGAGTGCTGTGGTTGACGAGGCAGACGTGGAGAATCATCCTGATCATCAGGCTAATAGTTCTTTTGCTCATTCTGTCATCAACATGATTGGAATGCTCATTGGTTAGATCGACTTTCAAATCTCTTGATTCCATGTTCTTAGAGTGAATTTATTCACAAGAAGTTCTTGGCTAATTTATTTGCATGTGTTTAATTTCTATCACACAGGGCTGGGCCAGTTATCCACTCCATATGCTTTAGAAAATGGAGGGTGGGTTTCTGCGTTCTTGCTGGTAGGAATAGGTGTAATCTGTGCATATACTTCCCATCTGCTCGGAAAATGCCTTGCTAAGAATCCCAAGTCAAGGAGCTATACTGATATCGGTCAACATGCATTTGGCTCGAAAGGAAGAGTCTTGGCCACAACCTTCATTTACCTGGAGATTTTCATGTCCCTGGTCTCCTACACCATATCACTCCATGACAATCTTGCGACAGTTTTTGCAGGGACGCAGCTTAGGTTACCAGCATGGGCAAGCTTGTATAAATCGCAGCTACTGACGATGATGGGGGTGCTGGTAGCACTTCCCACCCTTTGGCTGCGGGATCTTTCTTCCATATCTTTCCTCTCGTCCGGCGGCATTCTCATGTCCATCGTCATCTTCACCTCCGTGTCATGCACTGCCATCTTCCAAATTGTGAAAGCGAATCACAGTATACCTGCGCTCCACCTCCGCAAGATTCCTGCCATATCCGGCCTTTACATCTTCAGTTATGCTGGCCACATCGTTTTCCCAGACCTGTATAAATCCATGAAAGATCCAACCAAGTTTACAAAGGTATCATTACTCCTGATTAATTCATTTTTACTGCTCTTCGAATATAAAATATTCCATAATTTTGACGTGATGTTTGAGAATACTTTGCTCGCCTTGTATAAATCATATTATACTGTCTTATCTAACAACTTAAGTTTTTAGATGAGATGATTCCTTAATATGGTATCAGAGTCTTATTGATCCAGTTAGTTCGAATCTTACCAATCTCATTCTATTTGATAAAAATCAAGCAAAAAATAGTACAAGTTTGTACAAGATTCAAGTCCAAAAGACTTATAATTAACAGGATATATTAGAGAATAATATAAATCATATTTTAATGAATCTATCTCCACGTTTGGTTCCAGGTATCTATAGTGAGCTTTGCATCGGTGACAGCACTGTACGCATCACTAGCGTTCATGGGTGCCAAACTGTTCGGCCCAGAAGTAAGCTCTCAAATAACCCTGAGCATGCCGCGGCATCATTTCATTACAAAGATTGCACTGTGGGCAACAGTGCTAACACCCATGACAAAATACGCACTCGAATTCGCACCATTCGCCATCCAGCTCGAGCACAGCCTTCCGAATTCTATCAGTTCCAGGACCAAGACAGTCGTTCGAGGCGCAGTGGGTTCATTTCTGCTACTTGTGATTCTAGCCCTAGCACTTTCCGTTCCATATTTCGAGCATGTCCTCAGCCTGACCGGCTCCCTCGTGAGTGTCAGCATCTGCATAGTTTTCCCCTGTGCCTTCTACATCAAGCTTTCATGGCCTCAAATATCCAGGCCTGTTCTAGCCCTAAACGTGATCCTTGTTGCTTTTGGGTTCCTTCTTGGAGTCGTCGGGACCATTTCCTCTTCAAAGCTGCTCATTACAAGCCTGGAAAGAGCCCGCCATGCCTGAACACGTACATCAATCAATGGTCGAGGATCAACCATCATAATCTTCTTTTCCACCCAGCTATCTACCTGATCGATTCCCAGAAATAATTTGGTCTGTTATTGCAGCTGCGCTACACACCAAGTAATATATATAGCTGATAAGTGGGACTAGCCGATGCTCCTGCAAGAAATCTTCTTTTCTGCTCCATTTCAAAATATGGAAAGAGTTCTTAGGTGTATCATGGGAGGAAATTGCGTTGTCATGCTGTAAACTTGCTCCTAATAAATACAAGAAAGGTTACTTGGCATTTGCTTCTCTGTTTCTTCCATTTAAAAGAGAGGAAAAAAAGTGTGCTTTCAAATTGATACTCTTCTTCTACTTCGGAAAATCACAAATCCATAAACCCAGATCAAAAAAGCAAGCAAGACTCCATGCCTGACTCCGAACATTCCTGCAACAAAGCATGGTTATACACACTAACACTATGTTAATAGCTAGTCATGACATAGTTATTAAATTCAGTTAGGATGTTATTTTTGTAATTTTAATTTGTTTAGAGTTTTTATATCATTTTCATTTGATAATATCAAAAATATTTTTTTTTGAAATAAAAGAATATCATTATGATGCATTTATGGAAAACCAAAAACATTTTCAAAAACAACTTCGACTATATTCTCAAACATGCATTACGAGACATGTCCGGATTACAATTCATGGATTGTCCCATACCTATCTGGAAAAAAAAATATATGTTTGAGATTTTAATATTCTAAAGTCTTGAGAAAAATATATTTAGATACAGACTATATAGATGATATTTAACTCACAATTGAAAAGTTAATAAACAATCTATTTTGATGTAAATAGAGGTGTTAAGGCTTAAAAGAAAAACAATTTAAAAACTAGAAGAATTGTTCAGTGATTCCATTTCTAATTTAAAAAATTAAAATTGATTTGATTGGACCAAATTAAACGAGTTCAATCTAATTTAAATGAAGCAAGACACACACAAACACTTTATGCCAACCCAAAATCGGTTTTTCCCTTCCCCTCCCAAGCCCTCTCTCTCCCCTTTCTCTACTGTGATTCACAAATCACAATTGTACCGGGTAAAGTAATTGATCAGTTGTCTGAGCTTTAAATTGGTCTGAAAGGTCAACCGAGTTTGACCGGGCAATTAAATAAAAATTAAATTGTTATATTTTTTATCATATATATAAAATTATGTCCATTTAGGTTTAATTTAATTATTTAAACTTAACAATGTGACAGATTATGTTATGTTAACTAATTAGAGAGAGGGAGAGAGAGAGGGCCTGCCTTTTTCTGAATAGTAAAATTGAATTATTAGCTCTGTTTTTTCATTCTAAAATGTATTAAAATAATATTTTAAAATAATATTTTAATATTAATACATAAAAATAATCTAAAAATACTAATAAAATTTAATTTAAAATAAAAAATATTTTATTTCCTCGATATCTCTTTTATATTTGGATGAGTGTGGTCAATAGAAATTTGGTTTGGTGTCGACAAACTTTTCTTTTTCTTTTTACTTCTTTTCTTTCTCTTAATTTTAAAGCTAAATTTTCTAATTTTTCAAAGCGGCCATTTAATTTGTTTTTTCTTACAAAGTTGGTTTTTATTTTTTTTTATTATCATTTTTCATTTGAAACAATTTATAAAACTAAAGCTATTTTTATTCTCCTTCAGCTTTTTTTTTATCTATCATATTTGGTCCACATTTTTTTATCCTATTTTTTTATTTATCTTGTTATTCAATTTCATCCTTTTTTTTATTTAATTTAATACTTATACCGGATTTGACTCTCATTTTTTTAATTACTATGTTTTTCTTTTTTTATCCTTTTCTTTATTTATTTTATTTTTTAATCTCATCCCTTATTTTGTCATTTAATTAACTGTATACTAAATTTACTCCTTGATTTTATGTTGTTATTTGTTTTTCTTTGTTTTGGATAATTAACGATTTTGCTTCATGATTTCTTCAAGTTTTTTTTTTATGGGATCACTCGATCTCACAACTCTAGTCACAAATTTCAAATATTAGTTTCTTAAAAAAAATGATTTTTCTTTTAATATTTGATTTGTTAGTAATCATGCTTCAATTTTTTTCATTGGTCATTTTTATTTATCGTCAAAGAATCAGGGATTAAATTAAAAATTCAAAGAGGTATAAAAAAAAAATAAAAGATCAAATAAAAGAACTAGCTCCCATGTGAAATGCACGTGACGATGTGTAAGGTAGTCAATTATATTCGAGAGGTGCATGCGACAACCTCCAGCTTCGAGGATAATCTTTCTTGCTATTGCTTGAATCTTCGTGTCAATGGCTCTCTTTTAAGGCAACACATCTGTGACATGGCTTCGAATGTTCATTCTCCTTCCTTTTTTTTTTTTTTATTAATTTAAATATTTACATATGATTTTGTATAAATTACATAATTTTTTTTTATAACCGGGGTGTCCGAGCCAACTTACGCGCACCACAACTAATCCTCGGACTCACTGAACATCCTGCAAACCTAGTGAGCATGTAAGGCACCGCGGGGATGACAGGCGTGCATGGTGAGATTTGAACCCTGATACAGAGGAAAGAAACAAGTCCCTTCAACCACTAGGCTAAGACCCACTTGCAATTACATATGATTTTCAAGTGCTAGGAATGTGGATAGCAAGGTGACATTATATAAATTCAATTATTTAAAGATAAAATTGATAAAATAATTATTTCAAACTCAATTTACAGTGTAATAATACAAACATTTCAGGTTTTTCTCTCTTGTCGTCTCAAAATTACAATTTACAGTGTAATTTAAGACTGTTTACAAGTTCCATCTCAACTTGTTGGTGTGCAGTCTATTTTAGAATTCGGTAATGTTTATCGTTTTGCATGAACAATTACTAGATGATAATTATGTTTGATACGTTAATGCTGCTTAATTGCATCAGCAGTCCTTCAAACTTTTATCTTATTTGAAACTAGTTTTTCAATTATTGAATGTTTACATCCAGGTCCTAACCACTTCTTATTTTATGCTTTGTGGGAGAGTTAGTAAGAAAAAGAAGTTTGAAATCCATATAATTTAGTATGAAAACTCAACTACAATCTTAGACCTAAAGCTTATATTCTGTTTGGCATTGCATTTCAAAAGTGTTTTTTTTTTTTTTAAAAATAAAATTTTTATTTTATTTTAAATTAAATATTTTTGGTGTTTTTAGATTATTTTTACATGTCGATGTCAAAAATAATTTAAAAAAATATCATTTTGATGCATCTCTAAACGAAAAAAACTTTGAAAAACAATTTCAACCACACTCTCAAATGGACACTTAGTAATTATGAGTAATTGGTTAAATTAGACTTGTGGTTAAATATATTTTAAATTTAAAAAAGAGAGAAAGAAAAGAAATGAGTCTTACGAGTTTGAAATTTAATAAAAAAAATTATTGGTTGAATAGAATATATTACTTGAGATCATATACCAATTATAGAAAGATAAATAATTTTATTTAACCATATTAGTAAATATGATTATATATATATATATGATTTTGTTTCCTAAAAGGGAAAATAAGATGATATATCCTTTTATAATTAGTTGGTTATGAGTCATGAAGCAGTAATAAACCAAGTTCACCTAAGAATATCTCAAAAAATATTATTATTGCCTCTTTGTTTTGTTTTCTCAAGAGATTTGCCACTGTAAACCTAATTGCCAACTAGCTAAAACTACAGGGACTGCTGTCAAATCTAGACATTTCTTTTCCTTATTAAAAAAGAAAAAGAAAAAAAAAGTCCACCTCTATTTCTTGCATCTTGCTGTTTTAGTTGTCGGTGGAGTGAGGTGGGGTCTGATTCTATTCTCTCAAATCCAGCCTGTTATTGCATAAACAACCTACACTTATTCCCCATCCAGCAAATCCTTACCGTTGATCTCTCCCAAACTTGTCTGCCCTTTAATCACAACCGGGCTTACGGAAGCCGAAAAAGACATCCGATCTAACACTCCGGTTCTTTTTAGTTTGGTCTGTCGGTCTCTCTCTCGCTCTCTATCTTTCTCAATATTTGTTTCTCCTTCAACCGGAGCTCCACATTCTCCCTGGTAAGTCAAAATCTCCCATTTCTCTCAATTTCCAATGCTTCTTTCTCCATTTTAATGATCCGGGTCTCTTATTGATTCGCTGTTTAGGTTGTAAACTGGAAGGAAATTGCGGAGATGATGAAGGTTTCCGTCTGGATTATTCTTGCACTTGCTTTGGTTGATTTAGCAATTGTTGTGAACGGAGATGATTCGGAGAAGACAGTAGTGAAGACTGTGAATGGAAAGAAAGTGTGTAAAAGAGGATGGGAGTGTCTAGATTGGTCCGAGTACTGCTGTAATGAAACAATTTCTGATTTCTTCCAGCCTTACCAGTTTGAGAACCTGTTTTCGAAGAGGAATACTCCTGTGGCGAAAGCTGTTGGGTTCTGGGATTACCAGTCTTTCATTCTTGCTACTACCAGTTTTCAGCATCTTGGGTTTTGTACCACCGGTGGCAAGACTATGCAGATGAAGGAGCTTGCTGCTTTCCTTGCTCATGTTGGCTGCAAAACCTCCTGTTAGTGCTCGTTTTTCTCTTTTAATCATTTGATTTAATGCATTCTTAACACTATAAATTGTTTTTTTCCTTTTCTTTTCGTTGCTTTTAAATTAGATCTATCGGATCGAGTACTGAAAGTAAAGCAAAACCTTGTGTGTTTTTTGTGATTAAATCCTGCTGGGTGGCCGAATTTCAAAATCTTTGTTGATTAGTTGTGTTGGATAGGATGCGTTGAATTTTCTAAATAGAAGTCTGTGGTATGAATCTCTTTACAATGAAGTTTACAGGAGTCATAGTGGTTGAAGGTGTTCTGCATACATAATTGATAGTGATGGTAATTTCAGGTGGTTATGGAGTGGCTACCGGAGGACCATTGGCCTGGGGTCTTTGCTACAACAGGGAAATGAGTCCTAGCCAGTCATACTGTGATGATTTTTACAAATACACCTATCCTTGCACTCCTGGAGCTGAATACTATGGCCGAGGTGCCATACCAATCTACTGGTATGTTGCCTCTCTGCGTCGATCCTTTGCTTTGTTGCTCGTCTCTTCGTTTGACACTCCTATCCTATCTGATAAATGTGCTAACATATTTTCTCTCCCTCGATATAAAATTATTGGAATGATATTTAAACGTGTACAAGTCCAGGTTCGTCACTTGCATTGGTAGATCTAGTTAGATGCAAATATCAAATTGAAGCTATATTTTGTATTCCCTCTTTGCTTTTAAAAATGTGGAAAGCCCATAGAAAGATTGTTTTGCTGGATTGTTAGAACTTAACATCTAAGAGAATTCAGATCATTTTTATGCTGCTCCTGGAACAATAGGAACTATAACTATGGAGCTGCTGGAGATGCTCTGAAGGAGGATTTGTTAAACCATCCTGAGTACATAGAACAAAATGCTACCCTTGCCTTCCAGGCTGCAATTTGGAAGTGGATGACCTCGGTAAAGAAATCACAGCCTTCAGCCCATGAAATCTTCGTTGGAAAATGGAAACCCACCAAGAATGATACCCTTGCCAAGCGCGTTCCTGGTTTTGGCGCAACGATGAATGTTCTCTATGGGGAACAAGTTTGCGGCCAGGGTGATATAGATGCCATGAACAACTTCATCTCCCATTATCAGTATTACCTCGACTTGATGGGTTTGAATAGAGAGGACGCTGGCCCCCACGAATACCTCACATGTGCCGAGCAGGCTGCATTTAACCCAGCTACTTCCAGTCCCTCAGCATCCTCCTGAGCTTTTCATGCTAGTTCAAGGCAGCCCCATCAAAATTATCGTACCGATGCTCTCATAAATAAAGAGTGGGAAATTACGATTGCAAAGATTATTTTAAGCTCTAGTCTGTTTGCTCACTTATCCGGACAAGCTATACCATATGGATTTATTGTATGTTTCTGTAGATTTTAAGATTCGTTGTCTAAATTCCTTGTCGTGTCCGGTATGCAACATGTACTGTATCTACCATTTTGTTATTCAGTGTTCTTTCGCAGGTGTACTTCAGCTTGGAACTAAGTTATTCTTGTTTTCATCAATTATTCTATTTACCGATCATAAGTTGCATTGCTGTCTGAAGACCCAGGCACCTTAGCCGGCGTGTTTCTTGTATGGTCATCATGTATTACAACGCTTATCAATTCTTAGCCGTCGATAGCATCTTATTTGTGTTTTGTTTTTGACACTTACAATAACAATGGCCAGGCTCCTCCCATTTATAGGCAACAAGGTACTGCATTTCCCTTCCCCCCTCTTCTTCACTTCAATCTCTGCGCCGCGTCCTCTCCGTTCTCCCGTTCCCCCGTCACTTCAACAAGGGCTCCTCCGTTTTTTTTTTCCCGACATTTTTGTTTTTTTTAATTAAAAGATAGATTCTAGACGGCGTATATCTAGATACGGAGTAGAACTAGATCTATGGAGGTGGGAAATGATTGTTTGTATCGGAGGTGGAGGTGGAGGTGGGGAGAGCGATGCATCACCACCCCAACCCCAAAACATTAGCAGCTCTAACGTTCCTTAGGCTGACGTTTGGGGATCGCCCAGTTCAACCCATGCAGTAATTGAGATGGGGGTTCTCCGGTAGGCACTTGACCATGTCACTGGCACTATCACCCTAATTTAAGAAATAATAAAAAAAATAATTCAATTATTATACAATCGATGAACTTTTTTATAACATTTTAGAAGTTTTAATAATGGTTTGTCCTGCTCTGAGACAATCTCCTTGCCTTTTTTCTAGTTTTACGAAAAATAATATTCAATTTTTCTCTTCAAATAAAGCTTGCAGTATGAATTTTTAAATGATTTAAACCAAAACAATCATAAAAAAAGTTGGATCCAGAGTTTTTAGTTTAAATGTTTTTTCTTACTTTCTCGATCAATGTTTTATTTTTTTATTTTATTAGATGAAGAGATGGCAGTACCAGGGATTCATCTTTTTTTTTATAACTTTCAATATAATATGATTAGCTAATAATTGGATCAATAATTGCTTATATAGCTATGTACATGTGTCAAACACAAGTCTCTCGAACTCTAAGGAAAGCGCTGTCGTTTTACAAGAGGAAAGCCTCTTGCGCCACCTGATCATTAGCTTACACAACTGGAACACACAATCATATACTTCCACCAACCATTTCCAAAAGTACAGAGTGGAAGATTTATTTCACACTCGACTACCGATCTCATGATGACTTGGTAAACTTGAGCCACCTTTACTACTTTTAATGCTCAAAGAAGCAAGGACATTTTACAAGGGTAACATCCATGCCAGAATAATATGATGTTTTGACTGTACAAAAATAGACACAAATTATATTTTTGAATAATCTTATCAGATTGGCAATTGGGATACAACGCTTGTAACGTAAACGTTTGGGAGAAGAGAGTAATGCAAGTAAAAACGTTAGAAAAAGTTTACCACTGACTTTCTCATGGGTTCCACCCCCTCTTCAAGTCCTATTTTCCAGAGCCCGGTTGGATGAATGCATGCAGATTTCCATGCTTCCAACTATATCCCATTTTCGCCACGGTTTAACCCGCATACAATGGGTGGGTGTCAAATTCAATCGGGCTTCGGTATAGGCTTAATGGTGCGACTCTTAGCTCCCAGAAAGGCCAGCAGACCTTTTTGGTCAGTGAATGAATACGTGACAGACACGTGTAATATAAGGGAGCTTGTTCTCTCAAAACTCAAATTAAATAGAAGGAGACCTAGGCCATGTAAACAATCTCTATACACTCAAACCTGGGACTAGACATAACCTGTGTGTGTTTCCCCCAGATTCACAATGGGAAGAAATATTACCCTAAGTGAGTGTACAGTGAAAAAAATTTCTAATCCACCATTCATCAATAAATCTAATGATTTCCTTTTTAATATTTGATTTTCTATATGTTAATTCTGACTGTCGCTATTCTGTACTGGTTTCAGCAAACTAAACTGAGCAGCAGTGTACTTTGCAGCAACAACAACAACAATATAGCCCATTGCACATTCAAACTGCCAGCAGAATTAATATAGTGGGAACCTACTAAATGTACAGTTCCAGTCCGTTCATCCTGCACTTCGATGCTTGAAGAGCCTGAAATCAACCATAATAAATTCAGCACAAATGGAACTAGATACCAGAAAACTAAATTTTTAACTGTGTATATGATTTTCACCGAGCAATCTTTTGAAGAACCTACTAAATGTACAGTTCTTGTAATTATTAGAAACTAATATTTTATTAGGATTCTTATTTCCTATTTAGTTGAGGATGGTAGAGTTTCTTGGTATCTATATAAACACCATATCCTTAGTAGAAGGAAACCCTAAACCGAACTGATTGATTCAATGCAGTTATTTCATTTTGAAGTTTTAAGGGTTCAGTTCTTTAAAATCTTTAGAAAGGCATTCAAGTTTATGCTAAAATTAAATGTCGATTGATTTCAAATTAGCATGCCAGTCCTATCAGTCTGATCGTTTGTTTTTCTTGATGATATTATAAATATGTCTAAATACCACATAGACCAACCACAAATTATCAGATTAGTATGCTAAAATTAAATGTCGATTGATTGCAAATTAGCATGCCAGTCCTATCAGTCTGATCTTTTGTTTTTCTTGATGATATTATGAATGTCTAAATACCACAAAGACCAACCACAAATTATCAGATCATATTCTAATAAAAACCAATTGCACCAGAAAGAAATGTAATCAGCAAACCAAGATATTCAAAAGCATAGAGGAAATATAATTTTAGACTCACAGTTATATTCAGTCCATCCAATGGTCTGATTTTCAAGATCATACAGGACTAGTTTATTTGAAAGTACTAAATCTGCACAAGGAAATAAAGAGAAAGGATTAGAAGAATTTTGCAATTGACCAAGCTTCTATTGATGGATAATCACAGAAGATGTCCCTTCGAATTAGTTGTGTTTTTATGGTGGAATAAGACAAAATTTCCATGATCTAAGAATAAACTACATGAGGATATGTTTGATATTAAATATCAAACTTTATACATTCCATATAAGAATAACACAAACATGTATGTATTTAGCTTTTACCTCCCAAAAGTGTCATGTTCCTTCTGTCCCTGGATTGCATTCCACTGTTCTGCCATCCAATGCACCACAAACCTTCCTGTAAAAGTCCAAATTAGTAACTGAATTAATTTATTTTATTTGTGAAAGTAAATTTTGATAGCAAAACACAGCTCAGAAATTCACCAACGAATGAATAACAAGCATGGTTCTGTATAAGATACACATCTGAGAAGAAAGGCAAGGAATTAATGACGCCATTGGCATAATCGCTTTTAGGCCTTGAGCAATGACTACAAGACAAAGGACTTCACCAAAGTTATCTAAACCTCCAACACAACAACCGCTGAGTGGGGGACAGGTTTGAGAATTACAAGAAACTGGTTAGACTTTTAGAAGGACAAATTGAAGGTCAGAACTTAAGAGCATTTAGGACAGCCACGTACAAAATAGAACGTTTTGCAGTGAAGAGGTAGAAGTTGGAGGGCCTTTTATGAAGATAAGATTTACAGTAGCAATGATTTGAAGAAGGAATTTAACACAATTTCTTTGACAGAGGCGCTAACTGGATAAAGAACACCCAATGCAAGTCGTTAAAGGATAATGGTTAAAACAATAATAGATTGTTTGACCTATGGATGATTTAAATTGAAAATTCTTGCTTATCCCTATCCCAGGCTGTGATTTCTAGGTTTCTTCCCCTTTCCTCTGTTCTCTATGTTTTTTACCCTGCTGTCCTGCGTCAGTATGTGCTCATCTGAAAAGTTGCTTTTAAGCCCTAGCAACATTGGGGATCCTGTCATATTTTAACTTTTGACCCATCATAGTGCTTAAATAGCTGGTAAAGTACAAGCAAGTGCAATGAAAAGAAGTGAGTAAAAACAATGAGTGTCCACTAGAGATTGCTTTGAAAAAAGAAAATCATAGCTGCATAACTGCCTAGATGAAGTCCAAAATTCAAATTATTTTCCTTGAAGAGCTGAATTCAAGTCATTGATAGCTTATGAGCTATTAAAAAACATGTCCATCACACATAACACTAGATTAGATTTGAGGCCTGCAGTCTTCTACGGTACAATGAGGAGATGAGAAGCTATTCTAAAAGAACAGAACAAAAGTATTCTAGAGACCTGCAAAAACAAAGCTGTATCAATTTTTACAGTGCATTTTACTTACAAAGGGAAAAAGATACTCGTGTGGATAAACCTTCAAGGTAACTGATTTTTCAAAATGAAGAGTGACGTTAGGAAATCCATCATCCAAGCTGCAAATGAAACAAGGCATGTATGAGCAATTCTATTCAGTGCCTCAATACTGAAATATTATTCAGGAGGACATCCATGTGAAGTCTGAACAGAGTATACAGTTACTATAAACAATAATCAATTTCCGAGAATCAATGTTAAGGAAATTCATAAGACTGAGAAACAAACACTGGTCCCTTAATAGACAAATTATGACAGAGAATCTGACAGAGTTGCATGTTTCGTCTAAAGATCATTATAGGAAGCTCGAGCTAAATGAAATTATAAAATAAAATAGAAAAGAAAGAATCAAATTCATGCACTTTTACCAGCACAAACTTATACAGTGAGAATTGCTTTTCTCAAATTTACAGCCATAATCCATGCAGAAGCAGTCATAGGATTTGCTTTCCTGTTTTGCTTCAACTAACATTATTCTTCAATAATACCCCAAAGGCTCACCAGAGTAGTGAAAACTTACAAGACACTCAGCACAAACAAAGCTGAAAGGAGAAGAGAGTAAAGAGCATAAACACAGTCGATGCACCTTCTTCCAATATATTAGGGGAGAATAAGACTATTACCGTTTTTTAATATGATATCTATTAATGAATAAGCCCTGTACTGATGTTTGATGCATGTGAAACAAAATCAGATATACAAGATATAAAATATCATATCTGAGAAGAATACAATTTTAAAAAAGATAAACATGAGAGAATTTTCAGATTCAAATCGAAATTAATGTTCCTAGAAGCTTTAATGAAAAATAACAAACAAAAACAAATGCTACAGACTTCACCTCTCAGAGTACTGGAAACATGTATATTCATCACGAACAGTGTGAACTTTCAGATCAGGTTGCTGAGATATTATCTGATAAAGACAAAAAACACATAAGTTAACAGTATATAACGAGAATTACAGCAAACAACAGCTATTTAAATCATATACCTTACTTACTAACGGCTTATAAACCATTTCTGGAAGATAAGCTAAGGTTGTACCACTGTCTATTATAGCACCCTTTCGGTCCCCTGCCTCAAACACATCTGTTGGAAGACTTAGGAAATCATGACCAACTTGAACTGCCGTCATATTGACATTGTAATGGGGCCTAAAAATTTTATATCAAATTGTAGCTTCATATATTAAATTCCATACACCAAGATCTAACATACCTAAGAAGAACACACTAAGTGTTTAATACTAAAAAAGTCATGGATGAAGAGACAAATCCAACTCAAAAAGTTTTAAGATCATGGGCATGGAAGGAACCCTATCCATTTAACCATAATTTATATTTGGCATTAAATTTTGTAAAAGTTGTTTTATTGGTACCGACACTTAATTTCAACATTAATCTGGCAACTGATACATATAAACTAATGAAGCACATAAAATCAGCTCCTATCTTTTGCCATGTAATTAGCTAAAAATGTTTTTTTTTGTAAAGTGAGGATTCAAAAAGGAGCTTGTTTTGTCTTCTTTTATTTTATTATATGCTTGAAAGATTCCTTATTCTCCACTTTGTATATTCTTATATTCATCTTTCAAATAACATCTTTCTTTAATAAAAAAAGTAGTATCCCTGAACCCTAAATGAGAAAACTTCAGTAATAAATCACGTACTGGTTTGGTATCAAAGGAGTCATGTTAACTTTTGGTTGCACAACATGCCCAATAACAAATATTCCACCTCCATTTGTACCATCCAAGCAGTGCGCAAATATCTTCTTCACTTTTCCAGTTACTGCCAGTTGTGAAATCATCGATGAATTTGATTTTCCAAAACCAAGTATCCCATCAAGTGCTTCTTCATTAGATGACCCTAGATCTCCTGATTGTCTAGCACCACACCTATCTCATCATCACATCAACTTGATCAACATCAGCAGGTAGAAAGATAGTTATAAGAAAAAGAGAGGGGGGGAGAAAGTAATTGAGAAAAAAATGGATAATTATAGATACAGCATGCAGATACATATGCATGTGTACATGAACAATGGATATGGTGATCAAAATTAGCACTAATTACTAAAACAGCAAGAACCTATTTAAAAAATAATCTTGCAAGTTCCTAGGCAAGATTATGAAATTAGACAGCCATTTTAATTATGAAATTTGTAAGATTTCATTGAGTGAAGGGAAATGGCTGAACCAAATATTTCCAAAGACAACAAATGTCAACCCAAGTCATAATTAATCAAGATCAAGCTATCCATTGGTCCTTGTACGAAATTTAAAGGAGTGTGATCAGAGTTTCTTCTCTCAATGAATAAATGTAATAGAGTTAAACCTAAGCTCTAGTTTCAATATTTACACCTTGTATCATCATACTTTTATAGAACAAAATATCAGTGTACTACTAACAATGTCGTTCACTTAGTAAAATTCCAGCAAGTCACCTGAAGACCCGCTTTTTATAGATAAACCAAAAAGAGTTTCTCTATGAACAACTAACTTTGGAAGATCAATAAGCAAGACAAATCTAAACCATCAAACAATCACTATAAGAAAATGTGACAGAAAAAACTTAGGTCCCAAAGTTTCCCCTACCTTGGGACCGTGGCACTCGCCCATCGGATCCTTTTTTCTAAGCATGTGAAGCATTCGATAACCTAAGAAGCATCTTAAAATGAAGTTTAAACTCATTAATCAAAACTTGCGTGCCTAGTAGTGGCATGCAAGAACATTAACAAACTCACCCAAATATAACACTTCCATTTGCTGCAGTAGTTATGAGATCACCGGAAACTCTAGCATACTGCACAACATCCTTGACAAAATAACCAGCAGTGGAACTCCCATCTCCATAAATCTCAAGATACGGACAAGACATATTAGCGGTGCAGCCAGGTAACGGACCCCCATTTATCTCATAGCAAAACTCTTGATCACAAGGAACCAACTTCCCAGTGTCTGACTCGTTTATATTATATAAAGTAAGATCAATCTGTAAAAAAAAATATTAATTCATAGATAATAATAATAATAAGAATAATAATAATAATAATAATAATAATAATAATAATAATAATAATAATAATAATAATAATAATAATAATAATAATAATAATAAAGAATAGAAGATGAACATCAAAGAGAAGGAACAGAGGGGGGGGGGGGGGGGGGAGAGGGAGAGAGAGGCATACACCAAGAGAGCTAGTTTTAGGGCATTCTCTGCATTGAATACAATTAACCCACATAATATCACTTCCTGTATCCACTTGTACATAGTAGTCCTTCGTCGGAGTTCCAATCCCTATCTTAGCATAATATAGCCTGCAGATACATATTAGGGCATATGTATATATATATATATATATATATATAAAATTAAAAAAAAATGGATTCATAAGTGAATCATACATGATTCATAGGCTCATTTAATTTGAAGGTAAACAAAAGTGAGGATTCTATGTATACAAAAACGAACCCGAGGATATCGGGACGACCGATGCCGCCGAGGGGAAGATCGACACCAGCGAGAATACGGAGCTGTCGTTGATCGTCGTGTGCTTTTAGGTCACTGAGAGAACGTTGAAGGCCAGCGTATTTGTATTTGACGCTAAAAGCTCCGTTGTTTGCAGAAACAATTGTGAAAGAAATCATCATGATGAGAAGAAGAATACAGGACTGAGCCTCCGCCATCTTCATCACCATCACCGTCCCCTCCACGACCAACCGAACTGGAATTTGGAGCGAGCGAGAAAAGCAGAGGAGAATAATAACACGGTTTTATTTGTTTATTAAATAATTTATTTATTGGGGGAAGGGAAGGGAAGGAGACTTTTGTGTGTACAGTGGGTGGTCCCGCACAGCTTGCCGTGCTCGCCTTTTTCGCTTCGCAGGGGAGGGGAAAGAAACGGGAGGGGAGGGGAGGGGAGGGACGTGTATTGGCGTGGCCTGGGCGACTGCCGTCTCTCTTTTGGTAGGACGGAACGGAGTTACGGTTATGGAGTTGATAATTGAGGGATTGACCTTTCAATTCCTCGTGTCACCGTTAGTCCAGAATCAGCATCTCCAATTTCCGTTAAATGGCCACATGGCGGCCTCCTAGCTAGTCACGCAATGTGTACAAGTCAACAATTTTGAGTCTAACATCCAATTACATTATTATTATATATATATATATAAGCACGCAATTGTCTATTTCTTAATTATACTAATCAATACAAATGGAACTCTTGGTGCTATTTAAGCTCTTATCCACTTAATTAACCAACAACTCTCTTCATTTTCTTATGCTTAGTTAAATTAATCAACGAAATTCACTTTCCTATAAAATAACATAAGCTGCATAGAGATAACCATGCTCGTAGTTAGGTACGGACTTCTTTAAAAGGTTTGCGTGATGTGCCACCTTGACACGCTGTTTTGTCGTGTTTTTTTCACGGAACTGCAGTTGTCTTTGTACACATGGAGTTGTGTGTTGACTTTTCCATCGATGGAATGGTCCATTGTTTTATTCTAGTAAGACTGAAACAACTTTGCTGAGTAATTGCACTTGCGGGGAGAATTGTTCGAGGAACCAAAGCTCTTGTCTTGGAATTTTATCAGTCATGAACAGTGATTCTGATGAACAGTGAACTAGACTTTTGTTTTCATTTCCACACACGACACAACTAATTAGGCCGTGAAAAACTCCACACAGAAACTTCACAAGAGGGAATAAAAAGAAAACCAAGTTCGTAGCCAGAGAAACAGGCTTGGATGATCCAGTCTAGATAGAGAACACATGAGAAGCGAATATGAAAAAAGAATTGCTCGGGATAATATTCACTTGCTTCAAGAGATTCTAAAAGACCTTGTAGCTTAAGCCTACGAAGATGCAGGAAAAAAAAGTCAGGCTTCGGTATAATTTTGATAGCATTCCCAGGGGCCGAATGATATTAAAATCAATGGTTGCAATTTATGCAATCTAGAGCTAATATAGACAATTCCTTCATCCCAGAAAATTCAATTTCCGCATAAATGGCAATCAACATTGAGCTAGAATAGTTTCCACAAGTGATAAATGCAAACTTAAAAATGAAAAGCCATGAACAAGATTTTAAAAACAAGTACCAAGTGAGATCAAAAGTTTGAGCAGATCATTGAACTGGATGAATAATTCCTTTATTTATCTGATTCCAAAAATAGTTGTGTACCTCTGGAAAAATTACAGTGCAAAGCAGAGTGTCCACCTGTAAGCTGAACAAAAGTGTTGTATGGACAAGTGAGATCTCAATTTTTGAATCAAGGTTCGGAAAGTTAACAAGTGTAGGGAGGGGAAAATAACCGGAGGGGGGGAAGCGGAGTCACTTGATTTTTCTTTACAAGTAAAAGAAAAGAGAAGGTACAAGAATATGGGACCGCAGAAACAAAAATCCACAGCCCTTTGGCATTGCAAAATGGCATGCTAGATAAGCAAATTGTGGAGGAAACAATCTGTGTTTAGAAGGTTTCCAGTCGTATCTGTTCATGAGAAATCACTGCACAGAGGAATAGGAAAGAATAATCAGTACAGGGTGCGAAAAGAGAGCTCTGCTCAAGCAATATTTTGCCAAAGGAGTGATGTGATATCAACAGTAAAGAACTTGTAAGAGGGGGGAAATTGTAAAAAGAATAAGAAAAATAAAGATCGAAACAGACTAGGTTTGACAGCCAGCTCTGAGTGGAGAAAGATAAAATGACAGTACAACATGGAGAGGTAGTGCGTATATAGGCACATCTGTGGATGGGAGCACCATTATCATTTTGACCTGGTGCATACTTCACAATCATGGCTCTTGATGCAATTGAAATTAAGAGAAATTGAATGCATGCCTTTCTCGTGCATAATTACATATTTTTTGCATTAATAAGCCACATTGAATTCAACATATGTAAAAAAAGAAGCAAAAGGACAAAATAGATTTTAATTGTGCTTACCTCTTTTATTCTTCTTTCCAGTCTGTCAATTCACAGCGAGGAGCATAGAGCTCAGCCACTTGCTCCTCAGCTTCCGTGTCATTAACCACACCACGGCATCGAGAGAAGCCACAATAGCATGCTAGTTTTTCTTCAATTGAGAAAAATCTGAAAGAAATAAAGTCAGCATCTCAAGTAAATAAAAGGGACTCGTTTCAAAGAGGAATCGAGAGAAACCTATAATCATATGTGAGTTCTTCCCATCTTTTAATATCTCTCTTTGCAAATATAATTATATGCTCATCACCGTTAACACTTATAACTCTCGAATAGCAGTTGGGCTGCAGAAAAGCAAAAGGAATTTTAACATTGATAAAAGTGTAGAAATAAATAACAATATCAGAAGCATATTATCCATGTGACCATTCACCTTCAATCAAGTCTAAAAAAGTTGAATGAGAGAAAAATGCTATGAAGTTGGATGAATTAATCATCTGCCAAAACTAAACATAAATCTTTTCTATAAATCATAAAATAGATCTTATCATATGTAATTGATAAGACTTTTAGGAGGAAGGAACAGAAGATACACCCACCTCACATGAGTGATTAATCAGATGAGCAATACTTCCGGCCCTTGTGGCATCAATGACTCGTTTATCATCAATTCTAAACATGTAAGTACCTGCACCCTGCATTAACAAGGAAAAGAAAGGGTCAACTTCAATCTCAACAGCTTGTTAAAGGACTATACATGGTAAGCAATCAACCTTTCAAAAATAATCACATTAGTTTTATGGATGATAGTTTATAGTTGTACTACAGGAACATACATACAAAAGGCAAGGAAAATGGCAAAATTCTCAACAGAAACATACAACTAATGAATTGTAGATAAAGCGCTCTCTCCTATCAGCAATTGGAGGTCTGACTAGTTCACCAGTATATTCAATGACCTGAAAAATCATGTAGTTATAAGTTAATTCCAAATACATGACAGAAATAAATATATCATGTCACATGAGCATCAATTTACCATGTCTCCTGCTCTATGTGGATGCTTTGCAAAGATGCCGAATCCATGGATCCCAGATTTGCCTAAGGCATGATACATTCTCAACGGTCAGAAAAAGAAAAAAACATCAACCACATAGAGTTCCAAATGCTCCTTCAAATAAACTGGAAACTTCAAATAGAAATTTGGAATACCAACTTACCAAATGCTAATCTCTTTCGGAAGGTCTGCCGCATGTGTTGATACTTTTCAGCCATAGAGAGAATGTTACTAGGAGCATCAAGCTGAGAGGCTCGTAGCCTTTGAAGACTAGAAGAGAAGCCAGAGTTAACGAGACCATTAGAAGCAAGTGTACATCCTGAAGACTCATGTTGAGAGTAACCACCAACCAAGTAGGGCTGATTCTCTACAAACAATCGCTTCAAGGATGCAGCAGCAAGGACTTCTGGTTCCTTACGCCCTCTTCTCCCAAAATAATTGTAAGGCTCTGCAAGGATAAGAAGACAGATATAAACAAAAATAATATTCTGGTTTTTTTATCAGATAGATTCAACAAAGCAGCTACTCATACAATGAGGAAACATTTGCAAAAAAAGATGCAATTCTATATGCCACCAAAATTATCATCAATTCAGATAAACACTCTGCTGCCAACTCAAAGCCAGAAACAGTACCCGAAGGAAGGCAAGCTTGACAGAGAGCAATGAAGACTCTTAGGTTCTATGAAGTCAATGGTTGCCAAGAGAATCATAATTGAAAATAAAAAAGGTTCACAAACATGTTCTTGCCCACACATGTCATAGGGTAGGAAACAAAGAGTTTATAAAGTAATTGGTCGTGAAAGAATGACAAAAGCACACAAGAATACAGAAAAGCATACCTGTACGAGCACATCCTGATGGAGTACATGGTGGGATGTAGTCAGAACACCGACGAGGAATTCGACTAACCCGTTCATCTGTGACCACACGCTCATTTAATGGCTGCCTATGCTTCTTGCAGAAGGAAAGTAAGCGAATGCACTGATCTGCATCATCTTCATCTAAAGAAAGGAGATAGAGTCTGTCCTCGTCCTCAAGCTGTGCATAACATAGAGAAAGATAAAAAACAGGAATATTTTTTCTCATAAATATATAAATGCAGACATGTATGCAAGGATGTGCATGAGCATGAACAGGCATGGGCACACATATATTTATAAATGCAAACACAGTCCAATTCTCAGAATGCTTGATAAAGAATACCTCAACACAAAGGCCAGCAGCGCGTGCACAAAGAGGATGATATGCTACCCGACAAGTGTTATTTGAACACTGCAAAAAATATTCATTTCAAAAGGATCACAACTAAGTACTAGCAAAAAAAAGAACAGAAAGGGAAGGAAGAGGATGAGAAAACATAAGTGAATCATTTAATAAAATGAGTAAAAGTAATAGTCTTTTATCCTTCTCTTGCTAGGCAAAAAGGTCTCATATATTAACATTTTTTCATTATTTTTCATAAATAAAAAAACAGTAAGAGCTCTTGATGGCAAAAAAATTGTGTACACAATATATAAAGGTAGCCCTTGTCTAATAGTAAATTCCAAACAGACAAATGAAATTCATAAGAATATACATCTTAATTAGCTATACTAGACCCTAACACATGATACATGCCAGTTGTCACAATGGTGGAAATATGCAGACTCATCTAATTCTTACATTATCCCATAGCTTAAGATATGTGGAACAGGCTTTTTGACATTTCTACAGAATCTACAGTGGTCCTGAATAGAATGGAGGAAATTGCATGGAAACACTTCGTGAGTTCTAAAAGGGAAAAAAGCTTATGAAGATGTACAATATTCAAATTATTTGCAGTGTCTGGTCAAAGCAGAACCTCAATAATCTTTGTGGACCAACCTTCTTCAAAGCATTAAGGAACATCATAGTTTAAGGACCTTTAAAAAACTCTGCTTCAAGAACAACCAGAATCTCCTTAAGAATATTCATTAAGACTAGAAATTCCACCTTTTTTCTTGTTCTTACTTTTTACTCAGAGGATGCCTCATTCTCCTTGTAATCCTTCATTCTCACACACAGTAATTCATTCTTATGATATCCAAAAAATCATATATACATCCATTTTTAGATAAAAGGTTTTCTAAAAAATACAAACTGGTCCAATTTCATCACAACAGTTATATTTTATCACATTATTCATCTTAGGGTAAGAAGTTGAATCCAGGAAAAAATATTATACTAACTGTTTACAACTTTTCCATGCTCCTACTTACTGTTGAGTAATAACTTCAAGATTCTTGATGGAATAACAATGTTTGGAACCCATGCAGTTTCTTACAACTCAAAGTTCACAACAGAATTTTCCTTCTATATATCACAACTTGCCCTTTCTCTAAATAACTAAAATTTCTAACGTATATTTCATGACTTAAGTTCTGTGGTGAAGATTCAAGGGTATCAATCAGCTACAATTTATCGGGGAAAAGTAAACAAAAGAGTCTCGTGAAGATGCTAGGATCACTTGAACACCCTTCAAATGCATGTATTTCATTTACAACATTAATTAGAGAGCTGAATATCATCCTTCTCGGAATGGGGCATTGAATGGCTAGTGGTTGAGAGAGAATTCACTGTCTCCCTGAGAAGAGCTGGGCTAAGGTTTCTTATATTTTCAATCACATCAGCTGCAACAACTACAATGCAAATTTCACTGGCATAGTTAAGGTTTGGCAGGGAGAGACAGTTCCCATTCACAAGATTTAAATTCAGGAACACAAGTCCCTAGCTTTCTAGGTCATTCACATACATTAATCTTATTAAAGATGTATTGTTTTTTAGGCAAACTCCAGAAAACAATAAAATTATTGCAAATATTCCAGCAGAAATTAAAAGAACTCAACTAAACAAGAATAGCTACATAAGAACAGGGAGCACCAAAAAGGTATCACGAAAGCTATGCAGAAGCACCTATCCAGAAAGTCAGAATACATATTAACAAGAATATCATCACTGGGTTAATTATGAGCTTACTTGGATACAAGCTCCATAAGCTACGCCACAAATACTACATAAGAGCTTCCAACGATCCTGCTCAATCACAAAATCCAGATTAGAAGGAAAACAAATGTGCATTGCTTGATCTCAAAGAATCTGATTGTAGTGATTCTTTCAAGAAGCCCTTGCAATACAAGTTTACTACAGCACACCAAGTAGCACTCAGTGTGACAGGTTATAGAGCATAAAAATAAGGAATAAACAAACACACACCAGAAAGGAACATTGTATAGGACAAAAAAATGCAAACTGAAATAACAAGCCAGTGTACCTTATTGATTCTATTAAGCCCATCAATGGGTTCCATTCTCTTGACATCAGATAGGCAAGTTTCTGCAGCATATAAGGCGTGTCAGCATAAGTCTTTATAAGGAGGAAACAAAAAGTACACTAGATTCTAACCAGGAATCCACATGGCACAAGCCAAATGAGCCCAGCGTCCATCTGTTGTAGGCTTCATAGCACCGCCTAAAGGAAAGGAAATTCACATATTCAGTAGTGTCACATATTCATAGCACCGCCTAAATGTGTTCTAAAATAACCACGCACCTATAACAGGACAAAGGCAGCATGGTGGTGTGGAGTCAGGAGCCCCTGGCCGGCATAAATTGCATAACCACAGCACACCATCAACAGGTTCTAATTCCCCATAGCACCTAGCATGGACCTGAGCAGACACCAATTTTGATTAAATTGATGATAGGACTAGAAGGATTGTAGTTATGAAATGAAAAGGAACAAAAGGTTAGTCACCCCAATATTCAAGAGGAAGAATTGTTACAAAACAATATCAAACAAGGTGCTGAGAGTAAATAATAAGAAGACAGTGTCATTTTGAAAAGCTGCAGTCACGATACAATCCATTATGCAAATTCCATGAAACTAGCAACAGAAAAACAAGTACAGAAACCCTTACCATCATTCTGCATTTGTCACACTGCAGGAACAAATTGTTTTCGTATTCCTGAAAACAAAGAGCTGCAATTATAGATTTCTAAATTGAAGACAAAGATGCCCAAAAAGCAAGGCATGATATAAAGATACAACGTGAATAAAGAATTTGAAGTGTTTTTCATGCATGGTTCCTTTATAACCCATGACAGGGCAGGGTTTTTCACGTTATTAAGCATGTTGCTGAACCAAACTAGTGCTATCCATGCCTTATGGGGAGAAGTTTAGTTTTCACCTCATCCATATGACAGACATTGCATTTATCAAGGTCTTTCCAGTCAACACGAACAGGTCTGTAACCAATAGGTATGCCTTGATATCTTTCAGATGATAACTTGCACATAGACAGTTTGGAAGAATGTCTAGATTTTGATAATCCCTGTAAAACACAATTGTAAATTAATGTAAACAAATACAAGGTATTTGAAGAGTAGACACGCATGCAAGTATGTACTAACACCATAAGCTCAAAAAACCTCAGAACTTCCAACTATAAAGACACCAGCAGAACAAAATGCAAGATTCACAAGTCTAAGACTTTGGATATGATGATTGATCACATAATACCCAAAATACCCCAACACCGCCATAAAAAATAAATGAACTTGTGTCAATACATATCAGCAGCTATTAATTGCTGCCGATTCTTGCTGTATTTATCAGTTTCCTATTCTGCGTAGTTTCCTACCTTGACTACAATAGCAGTAATGTATAGAGTCCTATCTTGACTATAATAGCAGTAATGTATTACCGATTATTTAGCCATGTAATTAGGGAAGCTTTAATACATAAATGAGAGAACCTCACATATGGGGCACACGGTTTTTAATCCTAATTGCTTATTGTTGTCAACTTGATCCAATTTAAGAATGAGTGATTCAGAAGGTTCCAACACAAAATGGATGGAAAAAATTGACATTGATATAAAGTAAGTCCAAATTATGGAATTTTAAGGTCATTGAATACCAAGATGCACACCTTAATTAATTTTCTAACTTCAGGATTGGAGAAGCCAAACATGTCAGAACCAGATTTGTGTATTCTTCCTACTCCACCTTCAGTGCTAAAACCATTAGAAGTGCCATCTTGCATCTTCCTTATTTTTCTGTATATTTTATTCCAGCAAGCAGCTGGAGTGGATCCCTTAATCTGCAAAAAAAAAAAAAAATGATATAATCAATTGATACTCCTTCAGCAGGTTGACCATAAGTAGTGAAGCAAGCAATGGCACCAATGATGGGATGCCATTTATATTTTAGTTTTGATGCATAGGAAGAAAACAGCTGAAGACAAGGTGAAGAGATCACAGTTTATTGATCATAAAAGTCCATTTATTGATAACAATAAATGCCAACATCAGCAAGTAAAAAATACTGACAAGTTCTATTCGATCACATTCCCACCTTGTTATCCCTCGAGGCTGAGGGACCATTCTATCATGTTTTATAATGTCAAAGAAAAGTATGTCATACAAAGTTTGTGTTTCCTCGACCATCTTTTATTTGTACATGAAATATTCATGGTATTACAATACAAGAGGTTAGCATGACCTATGATGGATAGTACAAAGAATCATTTAACAAGATGAGAAAAAAAATAAGTTAGATGGGGAGAGTGGCATGAAATGCACAGAGATAATAGGAGTAGACATGTATTGGTGGTTATAGGACATCATCATAACTGACCTCCTCTCCATTATCCAATGTCACTCTAAATAGAGGCCGGATCTTTGACTCAGCATCTCTCAACACTTCCATCTTATACATCATATAGACATTTGGATCTGAAACCCGCAAAGTCAAGACCAAAACCAAAATAGGAACAAGTCAGGGAAGTAATAAAAACAAGATGATTAAGAAAATGAAAAAGAAAAATCTCAAAAAATGAGTTCACTGCAGCATAAAAGATTCAATAGAATCATGTCCCACATGATATTTGAAAAATAGCCACCTTTTATCGAAGTAAACTTCCTCAGGGCAGTATACCCTTCAGGCCAGATGAATTTGTCATCTTGGAAGTGCTCTGAGTCCTTGACAATCTTGCCTGTGAGGACAATGTACAAGTCTATGAGCAAAAGTGAATGATTGCAACAATATAAACTAATTCATATCAATACCCAGCTCCCCAATTAAGTAGCAGAACAAGGCTCAAGGTACTGTGTTGCCAACAAGAAGAAAAAGGTGGTGAAATGCACAAAACATGTTCAATCATGTCTTAGATAAAGCAAAAAACAAGAAGCAAATTCCAAAAGCTGAAACTTACCAAGGCTTATTATTTGCAAATCCCCAATTACATAAGGAGAAGAACCCAGTCTAGCCAATATCCTTCGAATCCCTCCATCTTGTATGCAATCTTCTCCTGAATCTGTACTCCCTTCATCCTCACTACTAGCACTCTCACAGCTATCAGCTTTCATGCCATTTTGCAGCTGCAGCATTCTTCTCGGAAGCTTTTGTTCACTTAGATACCTGGTCAAAACAAAATGATTGCATCATCAGGATCACATCTATGTCATATTTGAGGTATTCTCACAGTTTTCCAACTCATATGATTAAAAGAACTGCACTGTATAGCTGCTCCACAGTGAGTCTGTCCAGTGAAACTTCAGGCAAGAAATAGATAACAAGAAGATAAAGTAACAATGAAAATGAAGCCTATCAACCCAAAAACCCTAATTGTTCAGATACAGACATTGATAACCAACTCCAGAGCCTGATCATCATCAAGCCTTTAAGACAAATTACAAGGATTCTCAATGTAGAAAGCAATTCAGTAGTGGAGTAAATTTAAGGTTGTGTCAGAAGCATTATTGGCACATGCAACCCATTTCCTAGGTTTCAAAACAATAATGCAGGTTATATTACAAGAAGACAGGCATGAGAAGGTATGGTCCCTAATAAAGTCATGAAAGCATGCTATATTAATAAAATGACAGCAGGATTTAGTAATGATCCCTATACAATGAGAGTGATTCCCAAGGACATGATGACAAATCTGATTAAATAATAAGTAGGCGTGAAACACCACACACTCATGCCCACTTCAATGAACTGAACCCTTCAAATCAACCCTACATTTTAGCTTCTTCCAAGCTTCTTGTGAAACGAGGTTGCTTGCACTTTAGGTGGAAAGAAGAAAGAAGACCTTTGAGAAACGAGATTGCCTGCTTTGGTTTAATTCTGGTAATGGAAAGATAAAATATAGAGTCAGCCTCTGAGAAAAATAGATGTCCTGCATATTGGGCAGTGATTGACTGCAAAAAAAATCCCTCAAACTTGTAAGCACACAAACCTTGCAAAATCATGGGTACCAAAAAACTGCACAGATACTGATCTTCCTCCAACATTTTTGCTTAAGCCTTTATAATTGCCAATGAGTGCTTCATCTACAACAATTGCTGGCCACATAGCATGACCTGCACTAGAGCAATTAAAAGATATGGTTGGTGTAAAAGCAAAAAGGTAAATTTATCTTTCTAATGTGTTACACAAAATGCTTTTTGTCAAAACCTGGGGAAACTAGCACAACATAGTAAGTGTGCTGTTGAGGGCGACAGTCTGCATGCTACAATGCATACTTTGGGCCTGTTTGGGAGGGCGGTTGCGGTTGCTTTTGAAAGTGCTTTTCATTTAGAAATACATCAAAATGATATTTTTTTTATTTTTTAAAAATCATTTTTGATATCAGCACATCAAAATGATTTAAAAACACCAAAAAAATTCATTTAAAATGAAAAAAAAAATGAGGAAACAGCGGTACAAACGCCCTCCCAAACAGCTCTTTATAGAGCTGAAATTTAATCTATCGAGGGGATTAATGCTAACTGAAGTTTTGAATAATTAATTGATGATAGCACTTGCATGTACATAATGACAGAAACTGCCCAAGCATGAGGATAGGAATCAAATAAGTGCAAAGATCCTTTCCACCAAAATCCTGGTTTATTAATGCATAGGCAAACAAGACCATCAAAACACAAATACATAATAGGCTTGATACAAGTTCTAAACAGAATCATTGGTTTTGTTTCCTTTTCTTTTTGTTTAAATTACCCGGTAAACCTTTTTTTAATGCCCTTGATCTGTGTGCCGGTAAATGACCATACATTCAATCAATAGTCTTTCTAATCCAGCATATTGGTTTTCCTTGACCCTGAAACTATAAAGCATTATTTAGTCAAGATGAGCATGTCAGAAGCAGTAAAAAATATGTTTGCAAAGGCATACACAAGAATAAGTTTGGTCATATGGCCTCAAAGACTAATCTAAGGAAAAAGGATAAGGTTTTAGCTCGCAATTCATATCCTGTGTTACAGAGCCTTGATATTCCAAAGCATCTCTAAGATATCTTCAGGCTTTTTATGGCTAATGTCAGTAATGCAAAAGTGAAAACAAATAGAACAAAGACAGACAAAAACCAAGAAATTTGGTGCAGACCAGTGAGTTTGGCCCATATGATGTCCCCAGGCTCGAGATCTTGGCAGTCATCCAAACTGGCAGCTAACACAACCATCTCATTGTAATCATATCCATCACCATCTGTACTTTTTACACAGACAATCAGGTTCAACCGCTCCATCTCCTCACGAGAAATTAAAAATTTTACTCTCTCCTTTGAAAGCACCAAGTCTTCTTTATCTCCATCTTCATATTCAATCTGCATTACAGTTCATCTCTCATCAACAATAGTACCCCAACATATACTTTGAATTCTAAAGCTGTTCAAATTTTGAATAAAAGCATAAAGTGGGCATTGAGCCATACATTGTATCGGTTGGTATCTGCGATGTGCTCAATAACACGTCCAGAATACCATTCAGCATCCATTGGCCAGTAGACCTGTAAAAATCAGCTTTATCATGCATATAACAAAAAGGTAAAGAGAGATGGGAATAACCACACGAAACTAAGAGAAGAAAAGCATATGCTTGCCTTGCATGGTAACCCAATGAATGATTTTGGATCAGCACCATCAAAATTCAACCTATTGAAGACAGAATTTACACCCATTAAACCAAAACACACATGAATAAGAAGAAACCCAGCTGTAGGCCAATGAAAAAGGTCAAAATGTGATTAAAATTATGCTACATTGTCTCAGCGCCTAAAATCCAGCTTATTAAGATTACAAACTTTATCAAAAAAATTCAAATCCCACCACTCTAATAACTGTCAGTGATTTTCGCTAAAACCCATCTCAATCAGTACATTAAGAGAGAAACCCACCTGACCCATCTTTTACTGGCAGCTGTAAGAGGCGAAAACTTGTCAGAACTCGTAACCATAGAATAACGTTTCTTTCTCTTAAAACTCTCAATCTTACTATTACTGTTGTTAGTATCATTACGGCAATCCCTCAATCGAGGCCTATCAAACCCTAGCACAATATTAGAATCGACACCCAATCTCAGCAGTTCATTACTCCCCATCCTCCTCCTCTTCTTTTCCTTGGTCAACTTGATCAACGAGTCCTCCTCAAATTCACAAAATTCGCTCTTCACCACCTCATTAGTCTCAGCTGCGCGTGAAACCAGCGAATCGAAAAAAGGTCGGGAGGGCCGTTTTGGACGGCGAGAGTAAACGTGGAGTAAAGTAGGGGGGTGATCGCCCCGTGGGAGGTGGTGGGTTAAAAGCTTCCGGGCTTTAACTTTCTTTGACATAACGTCGGATGATCCACAGAGAGACGCGGCAGAGTAGACGCGGTCCAACGACACGTAGCGTGTCGGGGTGCCCCCGGCTTCGCCTTCTTCGAAATCGAGAGGAGATTTGTGGATTTTATCTACTGTCTGGGGTTTGTGGAGAAGTGCCATAAGTGAGTGACGTAGCGCGAGAGAGAAGCTGGCCTGTCTCGAATTTGGGGAAGGAGAGAGGGAGGGTTAGGGTTTAAGGATTTGGATTTGGAGGGAGGGATTGATTTTCCCAAATTATCAGTTTCCCGCCCGCCGTGTCCAAATATACGAGAGAGATGACTCCTGCGAGCAAGTGTGCCCCCGTTTATCTCATCAATCCTCGTGTTAATTTTCTCATGTTTTTTTTACCTTTTTTTGGTGACTGGGACGGGGAGGGAGAGGATTTTTCAAAGGTCCTTTTGGCACGTGCCAAACTTTGTCTTATGAGAGATTGTTGATGTGATGTCAACGTCAAGATAGTAACTCCTGGGACGTTCGGCAGAATTTCCATTCAAGTCCTGGCCCTGGAAATGGTGGTGTTCCTGGGTTGGGTTGGGTTGGGTCGTCTTCTTCGTGGGCTGGGTCCCGAGCTTAGGTTTAGTAATTTTCCCTCATGGGCTCTCCGGCTTATTTGACAGGCCCAAAAACACTTAAAATAAATATTTATTTTTACTCCGAGAAATGCATATGCAATTCCAAGTTCATCAACGTTCAGAATCAGAATTACACCCATAGATTATAATCTCATTATTTTAATTATTTTTCTTTTATTTTAACATTATAATCTCATTGTCCAAATTATAAGCTTGATAGATTAACTGAATTATTTATTTTGACCAGTTTTTTAATCCAAAATTGTATTCCAATCAAATCATTTAACATTGGTTTATTAAAAATTAAAAATCATATTTTAATTTTAATTTATTTTCTATCAAGTTATAAATTAAATAACTTGAAATATAACTTGAGAATTTAATCCAAATTGATATGATATATTACATTTAAATATATAAAAAATCTTATCTTAATATTTATTTTGAATCTATGTTTTTACTATTATTCATTCGGATTATATTTTAACCAATCAAGTCATCCAAATCACATCAAATGAAACCCCCACCAGTATAAAATAAAATAAAAAATAGTAATGACCACATTTTTTCATATTAAGAGAATTTCTTGATACAACCCGCGGGATGGGGCGAGCAAATACTCTAGTCTTTACAATAGCTAGTTCGGCGGGGTAAGTCCCACATGCATCACCATTCCTATATTACGTAGCTCAGGGCATTGATTATGCTAATTTACAGACGAGCAGCAAACAAACTGTGCCCAGTATGGTCTTCCCCTGACTCTCCTCTTCTCTCTCTTAATATCTGCAGGATACCTTGCTGGAGAACTCCATGCTTTCTCTTCCAGCTTGGCAGGTTCACCTTCAGGTGCTTGAGGAGCCAGAATGGAGCTCACTGTTTTAGGCAACGAACCATTATCTTTAGCTGCAGGGCCATCTTTTTCAACTGGGATTTCCTTAGCATTTAGTGACTTGGATCTGGTTTCCATGCTTGCCTCACCCAAAAGGTTCTTCAATGGAGTATGTTGTTTCCCCGTGCTCCAGTCTGTGACCTTGGCCATGATCTCTTCGTGCTTCTTTCTCCCCTGCAACTCGTTCGAAACATCAGTAATGGAAGGAGACAAGCCAGCTTGTACAGAAGCAGCTCTTGGCTGTTGTGGATTCCATGTTGTCTGGATTTCAGATGCAGCAGCTTTCTGGTTAACCACATCTCTAGGTTCAATCAATGCCGTGACAGATGGGGGATCAAAAATATCTGATTTATCAGCATGTTCTGTCTCAGAAGCAGCTATCGGCTTCTTCAAGGTGGCTTCTGCTTCTGATGCTCGGGAACCATTTGATGGCAAAGGCTCAGCATCAAGAATAGCTGGTATATCCGATTGGGTGGAAAGCACTGGATTAGAAACAACAAAATGGATTGAATTAGTGGAAACATGACAAACCTTGTTCTGTAAAGGTATCAAAATAAAATAGTAGGCCTCACGGAAAGGATGGTTTGCAAACGAGCTGACAACACATGTTATAGATGGATGCTCTACGGACCAGGGAGCCAATCCTAATCAAGAATAAGCAAAAATATGACATGAATTTGGGTTGCGTTAAGTTTTGTTCTTTAGAACAACTGCATCAATTGTAACAGGCGTGTTTTCGAGCATCGTTTGAAACACCAATTGGAGTTTAATAATCTAAGTTGATTTATACAACACTTTGTATTATGCAAGTGCAAGATATGATGGGGCTTTGGGTCCCAATTAGCCTCTACATGTCACACCAACAAAAAATAGAATGGCATCAAAAGCAGTAATAATTCCGGAATCAAAGTTGCCTGTCATTGATTTAACTAGGACAGAATCCAATTGCAAACGTACCTGAAACAGAACCCCAGTGACCCTCCAAACTATCAGTTTGGCTTATTGAATCAGCTGAAAAGTCAGTAGCAGATGCAACAACCTGTTGTGTAGCAAAGTAATTAACACCTTCATCAGGCAAAGACTCAGGCGTGTTCCCAGATGCAACTCCAGGAAAATCTCTGGCCTGGTTATGTGCAACAGGGGAAGAATTTTGAAGGGTAGATGAAGGTTCTGAAGGAGAAACTAGAGGCTCTCTCACCATTTTTTCTTCAGAAGACTTCCTCAATACCTCAACATCTCCTCCACCACTATCTGATTCAGCAGCTGTACTATCTTCACCAGCATGCTCAGCTTCTTGATTGGCCATGCCGTTGCTTTCAGGTTCCTTTCTGCTTTCCTGAGGATCCAGAACTCTACCTATATCTGTGTGTTCATGATGTGGCAACTTGACCTCACACACATTAATTTCATTCTCTGAGGTAAATCGGGATTCAACATTGACAGCAGATTCAGGTGTTGTTTTTGGCTTCCGTAAGAGATTTTCCTCTCCCAATCCAGATACAGAATCACCTTCAGTTACAATTTCAGACACATTGCATCTTTCTATTTTACCCTCTTCAAGACCAGCAGCTATGACATCTCCATGCAATCTGTTCCTTTGATCAGCTTGGTCAGATGGAATACTAGCATGCTGTGGCAAAGTTGCCTCACACACATTAATTTCATTCTCTGAGGTAAATCGAGATTCAACATTGACAGCAGATTCAGGTATTGTTTTTGTCTTCCTCAAGAGATTTTCCTCTCCCAATCCAGATAGAGAATCACCTTCAGTTACAATTTCAGACACATTGCGTCTTTCTATTTTACCCTCTTCAAGACCAGCAGCTTTGACATCTCCATGCAATCTGTTCCTTTGATCAGCTTGTTCAGAGGGAATACTAGCATGCTGTGGCAAATTTGCCTCACACACATTAATTTCATTCTCTGAGGTAAATCGGGATTCTACATTGACAGCAGATTCTAGTGTTGAGTTTGGCTCCCTTAAGAGATTTTCCTCCCCCAATCCAGAAACAGAATCACCTTCAGTTACAATTTCAGACACATTGCATCTTTCTATTTTACCCTCTTCAAGACCAGTAGCTTTGACATCTCCAAGTAAGCTGTTCCTTTGATCAGCTTGTTCAGAGGGAATACTAACATGCTTAAAAGATGGTATTGTGTTTTCTGCAAAAATATCCTTCACACCTATTTCAGAACTTTCAATTTTATCTTTTTCATCATTACCAGTACCATCCATGCCAACTAATTTTGTCTGCCTAACTTCAGCATCCGATGGCACAACCACGGTGTTAGTATGAGGTACGATTTTTGTAGCATGCTCTATAGAACTTGTCAGAGATGAAGTGTCACAATGATCACGAGGTACGTTTTCTTCAGGGGAGTGAACAGAAATGCTCTTCTCCAAGTCACCTGTCACAACATCTGCTACACTAACTTCTGATATCTGGGGCACATCAGCTTCTGCTTCATCAAGCAATTCTTCAACAATATGCTGGCTAGTCCCATCTTTTGGTTCAAGGTTATCAATCAAAACATGCATATCGGATGCAGAGGCTTCGGTGTCCTCAGTCAATGACCTTGAGTTAAGGACCTGAGGATTGTTCTTAAGGTCAGAATCCTTAACATTGTTAAATACATCAAATGAATCCACATTCATAAGTTTGGGCAATTTCCCTCCTTCAAGGTCTTTAAAACCTTTAACCATGTTCTCAGCATCCGAAACTACAGTTATGTCATTTGGAACTACAAGCACATGCACATTTTCATTCCCTTCTCCCTTATTATCGCAAGTCACAGTTGAATTTGCATAAACAGCAGAGTCAATTTCTTGAGGTGCACCCCCCTTGATCTGAGCAGTGGAAATAGAAGAATGTGCAGGTTCAACTGATTTAACTTCAGGGGAGTGATCATTGAAAGACATCCCAGAGGCTAAATCATCAGTATAGCCTCCTTCCTTCAATTGAGGAACTTCTGCAGCAGGCACAGGCTGTGAAGTTACATCCTCCATCTTCTGTGACTTGGATGCCACCTCAGATACATCCTTTGCATTGTCATTGGTCGAATCCACTACATCCAGTAGCTGTCCTTCTGATTTAGTTTCTTCATTTCCTTTTGCATCAGTCTTTGGCAAATCCTCAACAGAGACACTCTTCTTCTCTTGTGATGCATCTGTTTGTGTTTCAAGTTTGATGGGGATTGGGTCCCGTGCAGAACTTCTGTTATCATGGCTATGCTCAAAGCCAGATTGTTCACCTCTACAGTCTGTTAAAGTTCTGCTCATGGAGGCAATGGTAGCATTCAAGTCATGATCCAGGGACTCTTGAGGACTTTCAGACAGATTAATTACTGGAACTTCAGTACTTTGCATTTGAATGTGGTCAGCTGAATTGCTTGGAGGTGGGCTGATAACTGCATTGTTTCATAAAGTAACAATTAAACCAACATGCTTACTGATTATAAAATGTAACAATCTTAAATCAACAAAAAATTTATCCCCTCGTTTTCTGGGCAGGGAGTGGTGTGAGTCTATTGTTAAGGGAGTACAGGGTCTGAATCAACACACATGGAATTACTCATGCACATCTGCTCAGAATCTCATTGTTTTCCTTCTTCAGAAAAGGGGAAGAAAAAAATGGACACTTATTAAGAAGACTAATTTATAAAACATTTCATGAGAACAAAATACTACTAAAATTCACACAGCTTGAATACATAAAAGAATTTAAAATAAAAATAAAATTGGAGCTCCAAGTACAGCTTTATCATCCACAAATCATGGGCAGCATGTATAATAGAGTAGAATTAAGGGCATCTCTAGGCAAATCAATATGTGCACTTATTGTATAGAAGAAAAGAAAAGAAAATAAGATTAAATTACCCCCAGAGAGTTCTTACATGCCTGAAATGACATTCAAAGCTATAAATATTCCAGGAATAAAATGCACAATTCAAAAAAAAATCTCCATTTGATTCTTTTCCATTATTTAAGATAATCGCACCTCAACTTTGTGGTTTTCCTACTCCAAACCACTCAAATCCCATGCTATCAAAATTCTTTACAATCAAGTTACAATAAGACAACTAAGATTGAAAGGAGAAATTAATTACAAATAGCAACCAGATGTGATCCAAATATATAGAATCCAACAGTGAAACCCCAATGGCTTATAACTAAATGGTCTCTCGGGTGACACATGACCGTTATGAAAAGCTAGATGGAGCATGTCAAACAAGACCCGTCAAACAGCCCAGTGGTTATATCAAAAGATAGTGAATTTTAAAAGTGTTTTGTCACAATTAAACCTTCCTGCCTATCAATCCAGTATCTCAATTAAAGCTTTTGTCTTATGTACTAAGAAAATATTCTGCTTGCCATCACACAGCACATTCCATGATGCCTGGTGGCCTATTGTACCCATCCTACCCATCACTTAAAATGACTCCATCATAGCCAAGAATGCAATCACAGTGATGAAATGTATCCTATTTACAAGAGAGTGGTAATAAATTAAAATCTAACTTCCGACCAGTATTGACTATTGCAGCTACCCGAGAACGTATTAATCATATTATAAACTAATAAGCAGACAAAACAGAAGAAATCAAATGGTTATCTGGTCCCGTTAAAAGCTGACCAGTAATTGAACCATCCTCGGATGATTGAGCAGTGGCATTATTGACTTCCAGGTTAATTTCTGGTTCTTTAACATCCTTTGTATGCTCTCCAGTCACCGAACTAGATCCACTCTCAGGAAATTCCGCAATAGCATCCGTAAAAACATCATCTTCCGATCTGTTCGATCTGTTCCCTACTCCACCACTACCCTTCTCGTTAATACCTCTCCCCAATCCTTTTGGACCTTGCACAGCCAAATTAACAAATATTTGTCAAGATAAAAAAATGCAATGTTTCTCATAATCAGAGACCAAGTACAAATCTCTATTTCAACTTATACTTAAGTGGTCCAAGTCTCTTTAAGAAACAAATTTTAGCATCCAAATCAGTAAATTCATTCTGTTCCCGCATTTTATAGGCGGGAAAAAAAAAAACATAATTCTGTAACAAGAGTTCTCACTAGGGGTTTTAGGATCTTCATCAGAACCACGGTCATCATCAGAAAGGGCCGAGAGGGGAGTCTCCTCGGAGTCAACAAACTTGTATCCTTTAAGAGTTCCACAGATCTTCCTGTGTGCACGCCTGTGTCTTGCACTTGGATGTGGGTTTGGAAAGGGCCACCCACATTTGTTACAGACATAAACTCCATGGCTCTCGTGGCCTGCGAAATTCAAGAAAAAACCAAGATAATTTCATACACACAGAATACATAAATAAAATGAATTCCCACAGAATGTGGATAAAAAACACAGCCCATATTTTTTTTCCGCTGAAGAAACCCAAAAAAAGACCGAAGAGAAAAAAAAGAAAAAATATTTCGAGCCACAGAATCTATATATTTAGTACTAAAAAAAGAGTACCCGTGAATTGAAAAAAAAAAAAACAGAGAGAGCAAGAGGGATGAATGAAAAACAAACCTGGTGTATGTGAAGGGTTCTTTCTGGGATCTTGGCTATCCATTTTCCAAGAGTTGGAGAAAGAGAGTGTGACTGTGCGTGGACTGGAAAGAGAAAGAAAAACAAGAGAGTGGACTGAGTAAACGCAAAGATTTTAATAAACAGTGAAGAAATGTCTTTTTTAGGCTTTGAGAAGAGGGGAGAAGAGGGAGGGGTATAGTCTTTAGGATCTGGGTCTACTATGCAGTACGGACACTGACAGACCGTGACATTATGATTAACGGCACATGCCTCCACTATTACTGCAAAATTGCTTGTTTTTTTGCGCTTTAAAATTCTTATTTTTTTTATTAAAAAGTGTTATTAATTTTAAGTTAAAAAAATATATTTTTTAATTATTTTGATATGTTTATATCAAAAATAAATTTCAAAAAATATTTTAATATATTTTCAAATAAAAAATACTTTGAAAAATAATTACTGCTACAATATCAAACATATTACGTATGTAAATAATAATAATATTCGAGTTTAAGTAATAATAAAAAAACAGACTTAATTGCTCACAAATGTCCACCTCACTTTTTGTTATAAGAAATAATACATTAAAAAATATTAAATTAGCAGGAACTCTAGAAGAAAATACTATAGAAAATATTGTACATTTGAAATTAATTATACACTGCTCTGCTGGTACAGCTAGAGTGACTTTTGTACCCTTCCAGCAGGTATTTTGGTCTTTCCTTGACCATTTAGTCATTAATGAATTGACCAGGGTTATTTATGACTCTTCCATGGTTTGATGACCAGCCGTACGATTTCGCTGCCTTGTATGGATCAATTTTTTTAAGCGTCCAGGCAAAGGTGTTTAAGTTTTTTCAATTTTTTAAATATTTATTCTCCTTTTCAAGTCATGTATTTATTAATATAATAATTATTAAAAATTTATATGATTTTTTATTTTATAATCTGTGAAATTAGTCAAAATAAATATAAGCTGGTACAAACATCTATATGAATAAAAAACGATATGGCTCCTGTGGCCTTTTATTTATTTATTTTCGTCTTGATTTTTCATTATTTCAATGGCTATAATGGATATAATTAATTAAAAAACGATATAAGAAAATAATTAATTTTAAATTTGAAAGTTGATTGCATGCCACTAAGTGACAAGCGTAGATGTTTTTATGATTAAATCAACCTTTCAGTCATGTGTCGAATGCACTATCGTTTCTCTTCTTGCCGGTGCAATGCGTGTCAGCAATAATTGAATGGTCTGTCGTTGGTCAGTTTTTTTTTCTGTTACCTCTCCCTGAAATATTTACCCTGGACCTCTTTGTTTTTGTTTTATTTTTTCAATTCAGTCCTTTTTTTTCTTGGTTTTTTTTGTGAAAACTTTATTGGTTTTTAATTTTACCCTTTATTCAAATTTATATTGTATTTTGTTTTTTGGTTTAATCCCCATTCTCTTGAAAAACAAATCATAGCTGTTATGGTTGTTTTTCTTTTCAATATAATCTCTATTTTTTTCACTCTTGATCTTTTAATTACCGATTTTTATTTTAGATTATTTTGAGTGATTGACTTTTTTCTCGAGTCTATCCTTTGATTTTTAATTTGATAGGGAATGGACTTCGTGTTTTTATTTTATTATTGGTATTTCAAATGTAATGATCTAGGTCACGAGCTTAGGAGTTTAATACAGACTAGTATTTTTTATTTTAATTTCATCGTATAATATTTTTAAAAATAAATTGACAGGACAGCTAAAAACAATGCTTGCTGTCCAGTTGAAAAGTCAGTTCGCGACTTTGCTGTGACGCAAAACGGGTCAGGCACGAAAACGCCTGGGAGAGAAGAAATGCTAGCTTTGATTTTGGATTATTTAATTACGACTTTTTAATTTATCAACTATAAATGACGTGGGCCTGCCACCAACAAGTGGCTTGTCTGTAACGATCACGGTGAAGAAAATAATAAAAAATAGAATCGTGGATAGATAGATCACAATAATGAGATGAGACGAGACAGGGCAGGATTACTGGTGGGGATGGGATCGTTTGCCGCCGTCTCTTGTTCTGTTAGAGGGTGGGTGGCGGGGCTTGTTGGGCCAAATCATGTGTTTTGTAGTGGCTCTCCATTATCCATCACACTCTGACACCCTAAACTGTACTATACTTTTTCTCACTGGGTTACGGATTGAGTTGGCAAAGATTTGATATTAAAAATATATTTAAATGATAAAATATATTACCCGTACACATCAGAACTTGAAAAAGAAAACAAAAATATATTGAAATCAGACAGTCGTCAATGGTGTTCATGGTTGCTCCGCCATTCAAAGCGAACGCTGGTTGCAAAGCTTGCAATTGTAGTGATTTGCAGCCACCAGTGTCAAGAACGGTGGTTTGAATTAAAAATAGAAATAGGAATAGCATATTTTTTTATTATTAATGCAGGTGTTCGGGTAAACTTATACGCACCTCGACTAATCCCATGAGCCCTGAAGTTATTAACCATGTAAGTCTTCGATAATCATCATATTAGCAACCACAAAGCTCAAACTTAAGAATATAAAGGAAATAAATTTTTTAGTCTCAAACTCTTACTAATAGTCAACCTATTGGAGGGTTGGATCAACCTGAATTTTTTTTTTTTGATAATCAAGGTGTCTCGGATAGCTTATATGTATCACAATTAATTCCCGGATTCACTAAACACCCTGTAAGTTTAATGAGCAAATAAAACATCGCGATGATAACAAACATGCATAGAGAAAATCGAACTCCAACGCAAAAGAAGTGAACAAGTCCATGTCCCCGCCAGCCTGAGAATTAAAATGGTGGGTGATGGTTGGTTTGTGCACGTTGAAATTGCGTTTGGAGCAAGGGATCGAAGAAGAAAATCAGCAGCAAGGGAGGGGAGATCACAAACAGTTTCATAACTATCATGATTGCACGAGGGGAGTTGACATGTCAAGATTGTGAACTGAGCTAGTTAAGAGTTAGTTGGGATTGTTAGTTGGCAACTAGAAAGGCGGTTAGAGAGGGTAGGAAGCTAGAATCATTGCATGGTAAACTTATACTCTAGGCAATGACAGTGGATTAATTTGGTAGCTTTTTTAAAAAAAAATTAAAAAAAATAAAACACGGTTATTGGCTATACTTTATGCCAAGATAAAAGCGGAGTCCATTATCTATGATGCTCAGTTTTTATTGGTATTTAATCCCTTTGACACGTGCTTTTTAAAATAAAACACTACTATAGTTTAAATAAATTATAAATGAATAAGAAATTTATCTCATGTAATTCTCAGTTTGTTAAGATAATAGAGTTATTTTATTTTATTATTTATTAAGGGTGTAATAGTATGTTAAGAGAAAATTCTATTTTGTTTTGACACTATATTTTAAAAGTATTTTTTTAAATAAAAACGAATTATTATTTTTTGCTTCAAAATAATTACTTTTAATGTTTTCAAATTATTTTGATATATTCTTTAATAAAAAAATATTTTTTTTAAATAAACCGAAAAACAGAGAAATAAAGAACGGGGTCGGAGATGAACCGTTCATTAGAAGTGAATACAACAGCATTCGTTTTTTATTTACTTGGGCCTGGAAATATGGGCTCCATGATCAGCCAGCTTCGTGGACCAGGCCTGCTTCGTATTCAATCAAATTCGAGGTATATGATCATATTTGTTAAAACTAGGTGAAGCAACGGGCCTAATAACGTGATGCTGTAAATATTTGTTTCATGGCAAGGTAGCAGTGATAGTATATTTACTGTAATTACTTAAAACCTTTATTGAATTTGATTAAGCAAGTATATGATCATATTTGATGGCAACTTCCTGAACATGATGTAATATACTCGAGGAAGATACATATATCACTGGATGATCAGCTAGCGCTCCATCTGATTATTGCTGATATCTAGCCATTTCTTTCAGCTCTCCTCAGCTGATACTGATGATGTTGAACTGAATCAGCGGGTGAAAAACACATCTGTTTGTCAGCTTGCCTTACTTAGAAGGTGGGTTTCATTTTGAGATTGACAAGTGCATGGAGTAATTATACTGTGTTGCGTGAGCAAGCTAATAGCATTTGCATGATCATGTAAATAATTTCTACATAGATTTCTGGACTAAAAACGTCTGAATTATTTAAATGTTTGCTTTCCAGTCGAGGAGTTTGGTATTTTAATGTCCATAATTCCATCACAGCAATTGCTTTTGTCCATCTTCTGGGAATCAAAAATTGGGAAAATTAAAAACTCTGCTAGAATGACAAGAAATAAATTGCAGGTGGGTTCTACCACAACCTGGGACGATGTCGTCTTTATCCCTCCTGGTCTTGATGTTTCAACTACCATTCCCAAGTAATAGGCAGCTGCAGATGTAGGTGATCAGTTTCTTGACAGTTAACTGCTGTATAGTTATACAACCATATGCATCATTCAGAGTTAAAAAAATTTACTGTTCATCCTTCAGCTCTCTTTTGTTCCCAGTGTAACTGTGTTTTACGACACGGGGTGGACTGATCTGCTCTGCTGCTGTGTGCTGAATCTAATTTGGTTCATCATTTTCACAATTTCCTTCTACTGTCAGATTACACAACAAAACATTCAAGCTCCAAGAGAGTAGAAATTAACATAAATCTATGAACAATTTTTACTTCGTTTCAATAAAGAAAATTAGAAATTTTACCTTTATAGATTACTTAATATCTACTATAGATTCATCAACATAAAAACTGAATAGCCTATAAAAAGTTATTTACTTTGCAACGAAATTTATTAGTTACAAAATATAATGTTGTCTTAAAAAATCCAAATAGTCTCGGAAAAAGATTTATATCCTGGACAATCAATTAATCTTTTGGTTTTGACAATCTCATTCATTTTTCCAAGTCAAGGTGCTTGGTACCTATAACAAGTCCCTATTGGTGAATTTGAGGACTCTTTGATGCTTTTGTAAGTATTTTTTAAGAGAAAAATACAATCGTATTTGAGAGAAAGACTAACATTAAATATGTAGGAGAGAACCTAGATTTTGAACCCTTTTGTTTCAAGGATCCCCATTGTTTGAAACCCAGATTCCACGATTGGAAATCATATTTCTCCACTAATAGGATGCATGGGAGCCACATCCCTTCATTCATTTTGCTGCCACCCAAACTTGCTCGGCTGTATTTAGCAATATAACAGTTGGACCTCGTAATGTTACTATCAAATTGCTGTTCAAAAACCATCCACTGAAGAATCCATCTTTTTTCTCGGGAAACAAACAGAGAAGGTGTCGAGAGAATGCAAGTTGGCGGTGTGTGAAGCCAATTAACTTCCACGATGAATAGGATGTTTCCATAATGATGATGTTTTAGCTTTGAGATCATACATGGGAGTCACGCGTCTTCTGTGATTTTCCATCTAGAATCGAATCTCTTTCAAATTCAAACGAACCCACCATTGATGAATAATATTGCGGTTGTTGGCCCTACCCAAACCCTAGCTAATTAGTAGCACCGCCGCGCTTACAGGCAATGCATGCAGCTCACTTAATTGACCCATGAATGAATAATTATACAGTTAATTACTCTTACTTTTCGAAACTAGTTGCAGTATATACATTCAATAGATGCATTGTAAGTAAATAAGTCCCGTCCCATGCAGATTAAACATAATGTGCCCCACATATATTTCTCCTGCCGTATATACCTATCTTGTGGGGCTCTCATTATTTATCTATCTTAAATTTGCATTAATGGCCGCCAAAGGATGGTGTGTACACACACACACACACACACACACATGTAGCAACCACTCCAGCAATAATTTCCATGATACGATCGACCATAATAATGTGTAATGGAAGCTGCCTTTAGTTGTTTGATTCATGGGTTAAATATTTTTTATTTACGGTATAATTATCATGGTGACTAAGATTTTTCGGAGCTACAAAGAGTATGAGCTCAACACTTAGCTAAGTTTAAAGAAGGTAGGTATAGGCTAGCAGCTCATCGGTCAACACATGTCTGATCTCGGTGCTCGGCTAAGACCGCTAGCGGTGGGTCTATTAGCTCACTAGACCCATTAAAACTTGAATTTATCGCTTGAGTTCAGTGCTTGATAGAGATTAAAGATGATGGGTCTAACATATGTCTTTAGGCTTAATGTCTGAAAATGCCGAGTTACCCTACCTTCGCTTCTCATGTTTAGATAAAGACAAAACATATTAATTCATCAATATATCTTCCTTTCATTATCTCTTTTTGTGTTTTACCAAACTGTTTTTTCATGTTTGTGTGTAATATATATAGCTACCTCTTTAATTCAGGCTAACCGTACCAACCCTGAAGTAAATTTCCATCTACCTTTTTACTTTCCATATGAATATATATGTAAATCAGAGTGGAATTATTAAAATTATGATAGTTTTTTGTAGCTAAATCATTAAAATTATTAAGAATTCTTAGTTGCATCCAGCAGTAAGCCAATCACGCAGTCTCCCATTCACGCTGGAAGATTCCTCATGGAGCTTTATAAACTTTGTTAATTAAAAAACAAAATTCTTTATTTTTAATTAGTAGAATCCAAAGCTTAATTAGATAATATAATAAGAATTAAAATCCTGATGAATATTCAATAACTATGGCAACTTGACAAGTAATCCATGGTACTGCTGTTTAATTTCCCAATGGCTCACGGGCTTCATCTCTCACATTTCTTGAACTTCCACTCATTTTAGAGCTTATAAACTTGATTTTCGACATGAAGACTTCTTCTCCTTTGATTAATTTGATGCTCAATTTCTTAATTGGACCGTCTTCTTGATTACCCTCTGCCTCCATCATTAATTACAGGTCTCTTTTCTAGGTGTTTTAATCTTCCCTTTCCCTTAAATTATGATCAATGTTTCCATTACTTATGATGGTCACTAGACTATAGTAGCATGAAGTACTGTGTTGATGGAAGACAGGGTAATAACCGGTAAGTGTTTATTTGAGAGTGTGATTAAGATTATTTTTAAAAATATTTATTTAAAAATACATTAAAATGATGATTTCGTGTCTTCACTTGAAAGTGTATATATATATAAGGCACGCAGGCCTACAGATAAAAAAACGAACAGCTAGCAGCTACCATTTGAAGTCACGAACGAGTTCAGAATATAAATAGAGAAAGACAGCTTTCAATAATTTTAATATTTATTTGCTATCACCTACAATTAAATTTATTAAAAAACATTAATTTTCAATCCAAATGTATTTTTGTCCGTATTATCAAAACACACACAATTAATCTCCACCACCTTCTCCGCGTCTGATCACTGTTTACACATACATTAATTAGTCTATGCCTCCGCCCGTGACAATGTTTGTGCCCACCTCCGTCGCAGCTTCCTCGGCGAAGAGAGCCGCCACAAATCCATTGCGGATTTATATTTATTCAGTAGCTGTTTTTTTTTTAATTATTATTGTGGTTATTTTTGAATGTATTTTTTATTTAAAAATATATTAAAATAATATTTTTTATTTTTTAAAAATTATTTTTGACATCAACACAACAAAACAACGAAAGAATGAGAGACTTTATTCTCCCATACCATACGCCGTTGGCAGCCATTACCAATTTTCTCCAATCATGACCAACGGGCCCTATCCCCACCCCCTCCCCTGTACAAGATCATTGTTTATGATTTTCTTTTGTTTAGGTGTTTCTAAATTTTTTATTTTTATTTTTATTTTTTAGATTATTTTTATTGTTGATATAAAAATGATTAAAAAAAAAACATTTTTAGACATTGTGTTTGGTCTCTTGCTTACATTCTGTTTGTTTACATTCTTGATACATTTTAAAATATTTGAATTTTATTTATTTTTTATATTAAATTATTTATTTCTGTTTTTTTTTATCATTTTCATATACTGATATCAAAAATTAAATATCATTTAAATGTATTTTTAAATAAAAAAATATATTCAAAATCAACTCAAACCATACTTCCAAATACCATTTAATAGCAATCGTATTATTAATTTTCGTGTATTAAAAATGAATTTAATTAATCTATGATTCAGTTAATGCATAAACTGAAGAAATTTGATGGTAAGAGCCAGAGAATAAAAACAATCCCAAATACTAAAAAAAAAAAAAAAAAAAAGCTTCAAGCTTGGATCGAGTGCAGAGCTGGCTCCAGCTCTCGGGTCCTTAGCTCCACCAGTTAATGCTCACGCGTCCCCCACCTCCCCTGTACTCATCTCCTTCTTCTCTCCCAGCCACAGCTCCTCTCTCTTATATATATATAACTCGCCACTCCCACCATTCACATCAAACACATCTTTCCCTTGTCTTTTCCTCTTCCCTTCTCTCTCGATACAAAGAGAACAGAAATGGGGCTGTTTTGTAATGGATTCTCGTTGTTTGTGGTGCTGTGTTCTATGGCGGTGGCTGCTTCAGGCAGCTTCTACCAGGATTTTGACTTGACATGGGGTGACCGGCGTGCAAAGATATTCAACGGAGGCCAGCTTCTGTCTTTGTCTCTGGACAAGGTTTCCGGGTCTGGATTTCAGTCCAAGAAGGAGTACTTGTTCGGGAGGATTGATATGCAGCTCAAACTTGTCGCCGGCAACTCTGCTGGCACTGTAACAGCCTATTACGTAAGTATATATATATATATATATATATATGTTGATTATTACGTGTATATATATATATATATATATATATATATATGTATGTATGTATAGTCACTTTCAAACTAGAATGAATTTGAAAGCAGCTCCATATAAAGTAGAATTAATTGGCCATAGCTAAAAGTTCACGAGCATGATTACTACTCAGCCCTGCTCTTAAAACTTTTCTTAATTTCAGGGGGGAAAACACCGTTTTACAAAACCAAAATGATTTTGCAACTGTTGCCTGAGCATCCACAACTGTGTTCATTGTTTCAAAGTCTAACGAGCACTGCGTTTTTTGTTTTTTCATCCAGTTGTCTTCTCAAGGACCAGCACATGACGAGATCGACTTCGAGTTCCTGGGAAACCTCAGTGGCGACCCTTATATTTTGCACACTAACGTGTTCACTCAGGGGAAGGGAAACAGAGAGCAGCAGTTCTATCTCTGGTTCGACCCCACAAGAAACTTCCACACTTACTCCATCATCTGGAAACCTCAGCACATCATGTAAATCTCGTACTGATTCTAATATTCGCTGCTTTGAAAACATGGCTACTGTTTCTAACACACAACGTATTTCCCTCCATCTTTTTTCAGCTTCTTGGTGGACAATATTCCCATCAGGGTGTTCAAAAATGCTGAATCAATCGGAGTTCCATTTCCCAAGAGCCAGCCCATGAGGATTTACTCTAGCCTCTGGAATGCTGATGACTGGGCCACGAGAGGTGGACTGGTCAAAACTGACTGGACCAAGGCACCCTTCACCGCATACTACAGAAACTTCAGAGCCAGTGCCTGCACCTGGTCGTACGGTGCTTCTTCTTGTGGTTCCCAGTCTTCCAGCGCTTTCTCTGATGGTGCATGGAAAACCAGTGAGCTTGATGCTCCAGGTAGAAGAAGACTCAGATGGGTTCAGAAATATTTCATGATTTACAACTACTGCACTGACCTAAAACGCTTCCCTCAGGGCCCCCCTCCCGAGTGCAAATAGATTCATGGACGAACCCTTTCTTCAAATTCATGATCTTGAACTTTGAAGTCCCATGGATGATGATTCTTTGCTCACACCCCTGTACTCCAAGTTACACCCAGATTAGTATTCAGGGGCACCCAAAATAAAATCCTATTCTTTTGTTTCTTGTTTATTTAGTACTTCCTTTTGTCAGGTTGTTGCTGGTTGTAAATCCTAAAGTTCTCCAGATAATAAAGTATCTTGTTTGAGTTTAGTTTTTCTTAATCTTTTTTGAGCTTCAGTTCATCTGAGACTATTAATTGCTGGTGAAAGTGAAAGTAAAGGATTCAGTCATGCAGTCCAATTTTAATCCATCTGATTAATGTTCTTGGGTGTCATGTAAATTGCAAACAGGGCAACGAAGAACTAGTCGAACTATTGAGGGGAAGAAAGAAGATGAGGTTAGAGTCAGACAGCCCAGTTCAATCCTTCCAAGCTTGAACTGTTATAATTTTTTTTTTTATTAAATTTTAAAAAAATAGTGAAACACACAAGACTGTTAATGAATCCATAATTGCATTTTGGAGTTAAAAATCAAAGTTCGCGTATTATAATAAGCAAAGATGCTTGACAATCGTTCTTATCACTAAGTCACTTGATTTGTCCAGACAACATTCAAGATGGTTTAAAATAAAAACCTAGCCTGAATTAGGTTTTGGTTGAGCTGAAGACAGAATTTAATGACTACGATTTTAATAGTTTGATTTGGAAGGTAATTGTCTGGTGTGACAAATAATACTGATAAGAAAAACATAAATTTTTTTTTCAGAACAGGAGGTTGCTGAACCAGAAGAGAAAACGATAGAAGAAATCTTTTTTCCTGAAAAGTTACTGCTGAAAGCTGTACAGCCCGGAGTATCTATTAACCCATGAAATGAAAGCTCTCTGATAATGAAACAGCAACTCCGTTCCATCTGACAGAACAAATGCCGTGGTGAACTTCACGTTGACTGAATCTACAAGGCAAGCAGAAAAATAAACAAATTACACGGCTTGTTTTCATTTTCTGGGGATCAAACACCAAAAAAAATAGAAATAAAAATAAATCAAGGCTGCTGTATACAACTTAACCTGGCAACATTCTCAAGCAACTGTTACAATTTACATGTATCAGCAATAATCCGTAGAAAACAGCAAATTCAATCTTTCTGGAACGTGCTCTGTATGTAGGCTTACAGATTATTTACAAGCGCTTCAAATTATTTACAAGCGCTTCAATGCGCATGGATAACCTACCGATTAAATAATTATCCAAACAATAGAAAAATACCAAAATTTGATAACTTCGATACACAAAACAACTAACCTATTTGAAACTGTTTTTATTGATGATAATTTAAATAATTAAATTTTTATTTGTTCAAAAAAAAAATCATAACAATCAATTAATTTACATAGCTCTAACGCAGCAGACGGCAAGTCAGCTCGTTTATACAAACATAGCTCTGCTAAATTCATCAGATTGTATATATATATATTGTCAAAGTACTGATAAAGATTTTTCGTCTGTGTACACTACCACTTAGCTCTGTGATTTCACAATCATTACAGTGGGGCACGTCAGCAAGTTCACACATGACACTTCGAATGCTATTGCATTGCCAGGGCTCCCGCAATTTTCTAGCCGTGACCTTCCCTCGATTTTTTTTTGTTCAAAAAAAAAATCATAACAATCAATTAATACTGTTTTGGTTGCCGGTCCAGTTTTTTTATTGATATAGAATGTTTTAATTTCAGAGTATTTCGGCATGTCATTTCGGGGTTGTACTGTTCATAAATAATTATATATATATGAAAAAAATTAAAATATTAATTTAACAGACATAATTCAAGATAAATTAACTTTAAATTATACAATATAAACACAAAGTCAAGCAAACATAATCTCAAAATTAGAAACACAATCACAAGTTATTCAAAATAAGGAGGATTTTAAGGCTGGAACGACACACCCGGAACGATACTGAGACGTTCCGGCTAGAATTTGGTTAGTATTTCTGTAACGGGACGGAATTAAAACCGAAACGAAAACGACGTCATTTTGTCTCGGTTTTTTTAATGGCACGAAACGTTCCGTCTGTTCGGGCCGGAACGGTATTGACAGCCCTGCTTCAAATACTTATGCTACGGCACTTCAGTTGCTTCAAGGCCATTGATTCCATCTGCTTTCTTGGATGGAAAAGATCCTTTGGATAGATCCTTCGGAGGGGATGAATTAATGATGTAGCAGATTATTAGAAACAAATTAAGAACAGATTAATGATGTAGCAGGCATGTCTTAAATAAATTAAAGTTCCCTCCTGAATGAAACAAATCAGTAGAAAGTGTAAGCTCTCTCTCCTATCTAAAATAACTAGTCTTCCTTCTTGCCACAACGTAAAAGGAAAAGGTAATCTGTCACTTCACAACAACATTCGTAAATGCTATAGATCAAAAGAATCATCCAATACAAAATCCAACTTTCAAACCAATCTTTTTGTGTTTGATGCGAGTTGGCGAAGCTGGAGGCAAATATACCAAAATTACAACAGGATGCAGAAAATACATGTGAATCATGAGCCTAAATACATCCATAAACAGAAAAAATAACAGCTTCTGTTCAATAAATTAACAGCTCATTATCCCGCCAATAGCTCCAATTGAGGAGTTAATAATTCTCCACCTAGAGAAGTCTCAGATGTGCAGTATCATTCAAGCGTTTAATCTGCCAACCTGTTTTAGATGAATACTGTAACACTGTCACCGAAGAATCTTCTATGCATATCTTACGCATCATTACCGGGCTGCACCCTAGGATGCCTGTGAGTAGACACTTGATAGGAATTGAATGCGTGAAAACACCAACACATGAAGATACCGGGGAGGATGAGTTCCTGATATTCAAATCATGGATCCCATGTTGGTGGCTGGCTTCCCTTGGTGAGATCTCATCCTCACCCTCGTGATTGCCAGTAGTAGTCACAAATTGTAGCCTGCTCTTACCAGACTTTTTCCTTGCGAGGCACTGTCGGTGCCTATGAAGCATATGTTGCATATCCCAGTTTGAAGGTGGTGGCAGAGAAGGCCCATCTCTGTCATGAGAAAACCCGTGGCTCTCATTTTGATGGCGCAACAAGAAATCTGATCTCAACTTTTCAGGCAGTCCTAGGACTGTCCTGTTTAGGAACTGAACCATCCTAAATTCCACCTGCCTAAGTGATTCTCCAGATGGTGCACAAAAGTCGGGCTGAAAATTTTCAAGCAGGTTCTGAACTTCAGGTGTATATATATCTGAACGGGAGCAACCCTCCCAATGCCCCATGCTCAAATCCATGAGTGCATCCGATGATTGTATTTGTTCCTTGGAAAAATTCATTTCCTGCAAGATTTTTATGTATGGACAATTCACTTCACTGTATAGCACAAGATGTAGGAAAATATTCCAAGTAATATCAAAGCATCTTGAATCTATCACAAGTCACAACCAGATGATGAAGGGGTACAGAATCATTGATCACAAACAGACAAATACAGTCAATAACAAAAAATCTATCATTTTCATATTCCAATATCATAAATAGAAAGTTAGCAATTTGAGCACCTCACGAAAAGATGCAAATGAAAAATTTCTAGTATTTTCGAAGCCGATGTACCTCAAAATAATATTATACTAATGCGATAAATTTTCAAAATCATAAGTGAACAAACACAATCAATGACCAAAACTTCCCATTTCTTTCTCTCCTTTTCTGCTCTCTTTTTTCAAAAACTTATCATTTATATACCCAAATCTGATGCAAAGCATTCCTGATATTCAAAAACTAACATGGAAAATAAACGTTAGATAAATGATGCTAAAAAAGATCCGGGACAGCTGAAAATTCTCACAGCAGGCTCAGTTTTTGGTATTAACTTCAAGGTAAAACATTTTTTATTCTGCAGAAAACATCATGCAATCCGATCATGACTAGAAAGCTACATGTGTCTGGCTTCCAATGCTCCAAACACTCTGCGAATTGGAGTTTCCTAGAGGGAGCGATGACAACTTTACACTCACGTGTGCAGGCTTTCAGGAAATCCTCAATCTCTTCCTAGAATTAATTTTCAGTAGCATATTTCTGTTTACTCCAATGAAATCACATCTAGCAGCCTTGGTAGAAAATCTTCCACCTTGAAGATTAATCACCTACCAGCAGCTACCTAATTTGAATTTCGTGTCTAGGTGTAGAAATGTAGGTTTCGTTATTTTCATTAATTCATTGGGAGTTGAAGTTAAGTATAAGCAAATTGAGCTTGTAAATTGATTTTGTAAAACTCTTTGGACGATTCCATTGAGTTTTGAGCTATCCCAAACTCTAATTTCTAAGGTGCAGGATTTCTCTATCGTTGGACTTCCTGAATATAACCCGGTTTTCTATATCTCTAAAAAGGTGGAACATCATCCATCCTTTCATTTAACCATCCTCCAAACTAATCAAAAAATCTTCTTGAAATCACCCCCCCCACCCAAAAAAAAAAAAAAAACAAAGAAAGAAAAAAGCAGCATTGAATATTGAATTTTTCAATTCATTCTACTTTTTGCAGTATCAAAATACCTTAGTAGTTTCATCACCTATCAAAAACCTTAAATCACAACCATTAAGTGCCTCTCTTTCTCTATCAATGACAGATTCCTCTTGGAATCAGATCTGCCTGAATCCCTCACGCAAAATACATGTAACACTAACCCTTCTTTTCTCAAGTGTATCGCCATCATTGATCCTCAAATTACACACATTTCACTATAATCCTGAGAAATATTCCGCAAAATTTGAAAGGAATTTGATTGACATATGATCACATGCAAGAATAAGCAATCGATCAGGCAGCTTTCAATGGCTATTAACTAGATGGCATGCAATTCTTTGTTAACATGATACAATGTTACTAATACCATTTACCCTTTCTTTGTCGTTAAGTACAATATACAGACATCGTGCATTAGCTCTTCGCAAGTCAGTTTTGGATTGCTTGAAATGTATGGATAAGTGCGGTAAATGCAGAGATAAAAGTCACTATGCAAGCAAATATCATTAAAAGAGGCTTCCATCCTCAACAGCAGATTGCCTACTGCAATCACATTTTTTTTTAATCTTGGAGAAAATAGAAACTTAAACATTTACCTGACAAACGGAGACAGCCATTGATCTAGCACGATTCAGGGGCGACGAGTGAACGGAATTGAAGCTGACCCCTTGAGAGTTGAAGAACACAGCAAGAGCCCTAGCTTGTCGCTGCCCATTGGGAGTCAGAGCAGCCAGGTGGCACCTCCCACCGACTAAATCAGGCCTCAAATTGAGCTCGCACTCTCCATGACTGATCAAAAACACCTCCAAAACGCCAACCTCATCATCGAAGGGGGAGAAAATGGGCAATGGCGGGGGCGGGGGAGGGGGAGGGGGCGGTACGAGGACATTGTAAGGGTCCCACACCTTGATAGAAGGCCCGAGCCTAGGGGTACCTAGAGATGATAGCTGAGGGGAGAGAGGCGATGCTGATGCGTAACAGGGAAGCATCTCTGGCTCCTGTTGTAGAACCTTCTTGACTAAATTATTATTGCTGTCAATAGTTTCTCTCGCGTTTGGCTGTTCCAGCTCTCCGTCGTCGTTTTTATCTTCTTCTTCGCTATCTTCTCCGTCGTCTTGAGCTGCTTGCGCGGACTGGGTGGAGCCCATGATTGTATATGTGTGTGCGTGTTTGTGTGAATGTATGTATGTATGATTCAACTCAATTCAATGGTGAATTGGATTTGTAAATGCAGTATTACAAGAATATGTTTTCGATGAATTAGTGCTATATAGAATTGTAAGAGAGACAGAAACAGAGATGGACGATGATCTGCTTATGTTTATGTTCTGTAAGAAGATATGAAAGGAAGAAGGAAGTTTTGGGAAGCAGACTCAATGGGTTAGTGGTAGTCGTGCTAGATGACGATCTGGTGGGAATGTGTCCTGTCCTTTCTTGTGTTTTTTTATTGGACTTCCAGGCCTGTGCATGGGCCCGGAATGATTTGTTTCTCATGTGATCCATTCTCAGTGAAACTTCCGTACGAGGCCTTAGTTGGTTTGGGCTTTACAGGGCCTGGGCTCAAAACCGAAGGCAGTGACGCAGTGATCCACCACCTTTAAAAGTATGAGTGAAGTATATAACTTATTTTATGTCTGTTTGAGAATGTAGTTGATATTGTTTTGAAAGTATTTTTTCTTTATAAATATATTAAAATAATATTTTATTTATTTTTTAAAATTCATTCATGTTATCAACACATGAAAATGGTTTAAAAACACAAAAAAAATAATTTAAAATAAAAAAGGCAATTTTTTTTCAAAATCACCCTTGAAACGCAGTGTCAAACAGGACCTTTGAATATACCATGGGATCGAGTTGTAAATAATATGAGTTTTAGTCATACTCTTTATGCATGGACTTGTGGTATAACATGTTTTATGACGAGAGGAGTGATTCATGTGTAAGTAATTGAATGAAAGCGTTAATACTTATTCGTATAAAATTATAGTCTTATGATGTATTTGTTATCTTTTGATCGGTATACTGTATGGTCATGATAAAAAAAAATATTTTTTATATAAGCTAATTTAATGATATCGAGTTTAAAAATTACTTGCACAGCTATCACACGAATATTTCTGCCAGTATAATTAATATTTCAATATAAAATTCTCTTGCCAGACAGGTCAATGCTGCACTATTCGTGTGTTTATATGGTGACGATCTCTTCCATTTCGAACCAAGGACACCATGTATACTTATTCAAATCAATTTTATCCACCCTCGTACCATAAAATAAAAGTGTTCTAAAATTCAGGATCTTGCCGGTCACTCAGCACACTAATATGCAAAGCAACTTATATGGTCATTGCCAATACCAATTAAAAAAGAGTACTTATAATAACGATTAAGACAATTAAATTATTAATTATCATCAACGTACTTATAATTACCGTTAGCGTGAGGCTACTTTAATGATTAATGACCGGCAACATGGAATAATAATATATAACTAAGAGACAGTAAACAGTCCAGCTCGTAGGATCATCGAGTTGTCTGGTGGTTGTCTCCATCATCGCAGTAAGATGACAACCTCGTAATTTCTCTAACCACCCAATTATTTGTAATAATGATCGCAATTTAACACTAGTATAATCCCCTGTGCTTCTTTACAGGAGTCTGTTTATTTATTTATTATGGATCTTAAAATTAATAATTATATAAATTTTTAATAATTATAGAATTCGAATAAAAAAAAAAAACTCTCGAGGCTTAGTGGATGGTTTGTTTTGACTTTTTTTTAGGTTAGGTGTGAGCTTAAGGATTGAAGACAGCTTTAAACCCGTTGACGCACGAGGGGACCTACCACCACAAAGCTGTAATCCTGGTTTCCTTCTTAATTTTGCTGGATCGTGTTGTTTGTTGCCTCTGACTTTTTTGTATTTTATCCTTGTTTTTTGGAGGTCTATAGGGGTGTTTGGAAGGTTTTTTTTTAAAAAAAATAATTTAATTTTTATTTTATTTTGTACTTTAAATTAATTTTTTTGGTCTTTTTAGATTATTTTGATTAGCTGATGTCAAAATAATTTAAAAAAATAAAAAAAAATATTATTTTAATATATTTTTAAATAAAAAATACTTTTTAAAGCATCCACAACCACGTAAAAAACCTCTTATACAATTTATATAAAAAATATCAGTGCTGCTGATTGTCGCAATTATGTCCCATGCAAAATACTTGAAACTTAGTATATTGAGATGTTTATTACCTGGTTAGCTAATATATATAATTAACACACTATAAATGTTTGATATTCATACCTATAAATTAATATAAACTATTATATATAAATGCATAACATGCCCTAAGTTAATTTTATAATAAATATATAAAAATTAAGAAAGACCCATGTAGTTGAAAATTAAAGATGGACAATTAAAAAATAAATAAAAATCGAGCGTGGAGCTCCTCCTAGGGCAGGGGCTACAGGGGTAGTCTTTTAAAAAGTTCACTTTCACAATAAAATTGATCTAGAGGATAATAAATAAATATGATCGAAATATATGGTCGGTCCAGCAATCAAGCTTGCGTGAGAATCCGAATCCAAATCTTGTAGACGATACTGTCCTTGACATATTATAATTTTTGTCTACGCATGTTCATTTCTACCGCGCTACAGCTGGCTTGAAAATGCATTTGGCCTGCAAGCAGCGAATGGTCTCTCTTTCCCTACCCCCTATCCCATCCCTGAGCTTCAACATTCTGTGCAATTTGACCCAGGAGTTTTAACAATGGTAATGAAATCGATAGTTTTTTTAAGTGGAGGAGTGTTATGTAATATATGTTAAGAATTGTGGTTAATTAGTCTAATAATTTACAAAATATATGAGGTTTTGATATACTTTTTTTGTTCATGAGATGTTTGAAAGTGTGATAACGATTGTTTTTCAGACTTGTTTGGGAGTGTGATTTAGTTGTATTTCAAGGTGTTTTTTATTTAGAAATGCATTAAAATGATATATTGTATCAATTAAAAAAAAATATTTTTGATCTCAGCACATCAAAATGATCTAAAAATACTTTTGAAATGTAGTATCAAACACTCACCAGGTTGTTTTTTTATTCAGAATTATATCAAAACAACATTATTTTATTTAAAGAAATCATTTCTGACATCACATATCAAAATGACCTGAAATATAATAAAAATAAAACATTTTATTAGAAGCAAAGAAAAAATAATAAAAATCAATTTTTTTTTGAAAAACACAAAAATAAAAAGACTTCTAGTCATGTTTTTTTGAAAATCCAAGATCTGCAATGCGCTTTTTATTGTCACGCTGTGCTCCTTGGGGACGCTTCTAGTCATGTTATTAAGGACTTTTCGATATAAAATGTTAATTTTAAAGAAATCTTGATGGTTGGAGCACTGATTTGTGGGTCTGTGTACACGCCAGGGATGCGTTTGTAGTTATCCATATAGTTTACTTTTCTATACGCGTAATGATGAAACTAACACGAAATTAACACAGAGGAGTAATAACTTCCATGGGAGAATCATTAAATAGGACAGTTCACTGGAGCCCCAAGCCATTTTCATGCTCTCTCTCCTCTTCTCTCTGCATGGAAATGTGTGTCTGATATAGCCGCAATCGCTTTTAAACCGCTTCCTTCTCCCACTCAAGAGCTCCTCAGCCTTTCGATCTATCGATAGATCATAGATCCAACAGGGTCTTCTTCTTCTTCCCCGAGTCTCTGTTGCAGACATGATCAGGTCATATTTAGCCAGGTATCTGCAATTTAAACCTGAGCCTGTGCTTCTCAGTTCTAACACTTTAGTGTCCAGCATGCCATTTTATTTCTAATTATCTTTTTTCAACCCGCATATTATATAATCATGGAAAACTATATAGAAGGCTCAAGTTCATTGCTGATGATGCGTTGAGTAGGCCAGGAAGAAGTTATTCCACTGATAGTGGTAGAAGGTAAGCTCGTCATCAACTTCCCAAGCTATTTATATAATTCACATATGATAACGTATAGATAAATGCTTTCTTGATTCATACCATGTTATTTAATTTGGATATATAGTCTATGTTGAAGAAAAATAAAACTTCTCAGAACTTTCAAACAACACAATCAGACCAGGTTCTCTTTTCTTGTTAAGTTTTTAAATTTTCCGGTTGAATCACCCCCAGAATTCAGGCTCGACCAGGTTCTCTTTTCCTGAGAAGTTTTTAGAAATTTTTGGATGAATCACCCCCAGAATTCAGGCTCGACCAGGTTCTCTTTTCCTGATAAGTTATTAGAAATTTTTGGTTTTGAATCACCCCCAGAATTCAGGCTCGATCATCTGCTGCTTAAACTTGCCTGTGTTAGTAAATCTTTTCTCACCATATATATGACTAATGTTAATCTCATAGAAAATTCTTTTCTGAGTTCACTTTGTTAAAAGTCTTATGTATACGTTCAATGGGAATCTCAATAGGTGGATCTCGTTAAGTATATAGTCTCATAAATTTAAAGATAGAAATTTCTTGACAAATGAATTTAGGAAGAATATTTGATAGAATCAAACTCATTTTACCGATCGAGGAGTTGCTGCAGTGCTTAAAATAGATTGGCTGTTTTTCAAAATCACTCCCAGGAATCTCATGACAGTGAAATAAGAATTTCTCGAAAGGCTCTTGTAGTGAGATTAGCTTTGTCCCTGATTACTTGCTCTGATTTCTTAATTCACTTATGTGGATAGTGGATACTGATATACAGTTCTTAAACCCAGTTCTTCAAACAGTTTTTAACATCTTCGCAGTCATTCATGTCAAAAGTTCCATTTTGTCTTGGACAGGAAAAAAAACAATCACATGGGTCTGCAATTTAATTCCTAGATTTTCTCTAAATTTGTTTCACGCATGACTATGTGTTTTTCTGGTTTTTTAGTTTCCCTAGAATTTATTAATACTTTTTTTAAAAATCTCATCATAATTTCTCTCTCAATATATATACACAGATGCTTTATGGATCCTATATTTAAGGAACTTTTTTTACATTATATTTCTAAAATATTTTTTTAAAAAAATATTTTTTTTTTATTTTAAATTAAAATATTTAGTATTTTTATATCATTTTCATAAAATATTATCAAAAATAGTTTTAAAAAATAAAACAAATATCATTTTGATATATTTTTGAACAAAAAATACATTAAAAAACAACATCAACCTCAATCATGTTAACAAACAAACACTAAATTTAAGTAAGGACATGATAAATATATTAAAAATTATGGATATTTTATTCATGAGAGTACGTTGACTACTCTCACAAAATAGCATTTTCTAGTGATTCTAAGTTTCACACTCTATTTTTTTTATTTATCAAAATAATATATTTTTAAAATTTATTAACAATAGTACATTAAAAAACTAAAAATATTAAACAATATTTTTTTTAAAGTTTTAACAAAATTTAGATTCAACGACAGAACCAAACACATATTTAATAATATGAGAGTCAACAATAGCTAGCAAAGCATCTACACCAATAGTCAACACTAATGTGTCATATGATTTGACATGAGCACAAAACAATAACATGTGAGGCGGTGCATCTCCTGGTATAACACCAAGCATAAGTATATTTTTAAGTCTCAAAAGTGTTATTAAAAAAAATTATTTTTTATTTTAAATTATTATTATTTTTTAAAGTTCTTTAGATTTGTTAATATTTGAAATAATTTTTTTAAAAATAAAAACAAATATTATTTCAGATATATAAAACAGTAGCAACTACAATATTATATTACGCATGAAATCCGGTAGTCTTTCCCCTCCCGTACCGGCAAGCTGAGCTGATTAATTTAGTAAAAGCAACATAGATGTGACTGCCGGCCTCCTCCATGGCAACAAGCGTTTGAAAAAATAAAAAAAAGTAATGTTTGCACAGGAAATTGTCATAAGTTTCGCATCATTGCATGTCCTCATTTCCACAGATCTAGCATTACAGCTGGACAATTTGGTTCAAATTATTATTTTTGTAAAAATATTTTAAAAATATTATTTTTTATTTTTTAAAAATTATTTTTAATATCACATGAAAATATCTAAAAATATATATATTTTTTTAATTTTAAAATAAAAAAATTCAATTTTAAAAAAAAACTATTTTTAAAACAAAATGTCAAACACTATGTAATTCGTGCTGAAAACTTATCCACCATCTTAATTAACAAGTTATTTAGAGGGTGACGATGGAGAAAATTAAGGCCCTATTATATTTTAAAAATAATTTTGAAAAAAAAAAAAAATTTATTTTAAATTAATTTTTTTTGGTTTTTTTGAATCATTTTCATATGCTATACATACATATATACATATATACACATACACACATATATATATATATATAGACACACATACACACACACACAAGAGATCGAGCAACAATGTTGGGTTCCAAAATCGAAACACAATCTTGTTGGAAGCGTAATATTGTTTATTGCACTCGTGTATTTTCTTTATAATCAGGCTAGAAGGCAAAGTGGCCCTCATAACCGGAGGAGCGAGCGGCATTGGCAAGACCACAGCCCACGAGTTCATCAAGCATGGAGCACGAGTCATAATTGCCGACGTCGACTCACAAACTGGTCCACAAGCTGCCGACGAGCTGGGTCCTGCAGCCCACTTCGTCCACTGCGACGTGACGGTGGAGGCTCAGGTAGAAAACGCGGTGGCGATTGCAATGACAAGATATGGGAAACTTGACATCATGTACAACAATGCTGGTATAACCGGGCCATCCTTTCCACCGAGCATCGCCGACCTTGATCTGAACGAGTTCGACAAGGTCATGCAGATCAATGCCAGAGGCGTCGTGGCGGGAATCAAGCACGCAGCGCGAGCGATGATCCCTGCTGGCTCAGGGTGTATTCTCTGCACATCCAGTATCAGTGGACTCATGGGCGGGCTCGGCCCGCATTCCTACGCCGCTTCAAAATCTTCAATCCCTGGAATTGTCAAGTCCGCGGCGAGCGAGCTGTGCGGAAATGGGGTTAGGATCAACTGCATTTCTCCGGGTCCAGTCCCAACCCCGCTCTCCTTGGTCCAGATAGGCTTGTTCTACCCCGGAGCTAGCCGAGAGCAGCTGACGGAGATGGTGAACGGACTGGGGAAGCTGAAGGGGGCTAAGTGTGAAGAGATAGATGTGGCCAAAGCTGCCCTGTTCTTGGCGTCGGATGAAGCGAAGTACATCACCGGGCATAACCTTGTCGTCGATGGAGGGCTGACCTGCTTTACAAATCTTGCGCTCCCTCCTCCTCGTGAATTTGTGTAATTGAATATCTGCCACCTCTTGGCTTCATCTTCAATCGTACTTGTTTCTTGTGAACCCGGTCTGATCGATTATTATAGTTAAAAATAATTTTCATGTGTTAATAAAAATAGTTTTCTAATTTATTCTTCAATGAAAAATACTTTTAAAAATAATTAAAATAATTATTCACATATAAGTGAACTTTTGTTAGGGTGTTTTTTCCCATCATTTAAATATTCTCTTTAAGTGATATTAAAAAATCATTACTCGCAATATCTTTTATATATATATATATTATAAATGAGAGGTGAGACTTGAGAGGATGCTTGAGGCGATAGGAGAGCTTTTCTCACGTGGAGTGATAGAGAGAGAGGCAGCCAGCCAATGAGGCGCGAGTTGGACTTCAACCTCTGAGACTTTGAAAACGCACGCAGATCAATGGTACCGCAGCAAAACCAATGCGCTCTCAGCAAAGTCTGGTGGTAGCACAGCCGCTTGATTTATGTTAACGATCATCAGAGACTAAAATGTAAGAAATCTGTGAGCACAATCTACTATCTTAGCCGTCGGATTGACTGAAAAAACGGGAGGGAGGGTTTATAGAATCATTAAAGAGTAAACTATTGTTCCAGTCCTTCGTTTTTTGAACCCAGCTATAACTTAGCTTTTCTTGTCTGATAACATGTAATTTAGTCCCTTTGACTGAATCCTGATTTGACGATTTTCTTAAACAAATGCACTCTCTCTCTCCCGCCTAAAACTTAAACGCCAGGTTATTTGCGTTTTGTGCAAAAAACAATTCTTGAAATTTAAAAATAATATTTAGAATGTATAATTGTTTTTTTTTTAATTTATCATTGAACTTTGAACAGTAACTTGATTTTAAAAAACAATTATCCAACTCTTTGCTTAATCAGATTTTAGATTAAATTGTCTAGAGCTGTTTCAAAGTGAACTTGCCAACTGAACAAATTCAAAGAAAATTGATTAACTCTAGTCAACTTGTTAAACATACAACTTGAATCATGAACCCCGTCAAGTCATATTATTTTATTATAAAATAAAAAATAAAAAAATTAATTTACTATCAACACAATAATAAACAATGAAATTCAATAAAAAAAAACCACATTAAATTGTAAAATTAAAAAAAATCTCAAATAACCAATAAAAAAACCCAGGACACACGAACTCAAGCGATCCAATATGACTAGGCACGTGACAACAAAATCTGGACATGTGGGGTTGAGATACATGTTTGACCAATAAGTATCTTATTTTTATAAGAGTGAACCGCCGATTTTTTTTTTTTTTTACTAAAGAGAAATACACGGACAACAAGTCATGTGTAGCATAAAATAAAATATTATTTCCAAGAATAATTTGATCTATGTGTGCTAGCCATTTGGAAAACATGGAGATATTATAAAATAAATACATTTATATATATATATATAGTTTTAAATTTTAGTTATACATGCACATCTTTAACTTTTTATCATTATTTCTTGTTATGATTATCTTTTTTTACATAAAATGTCAATGTTCTTTCACAAGTGACCCGTTCTGTGTTGATCCAAGATTGTCCAAATTCATTAATCCTACACCACAACCTGCTGGATAATACAAATTTAAATATTTCAAAGAATTTTTATTAATATGCATGTCATTGAAAGTAATAATTGCCGCTTGAAAGACCACCTCTTGATATTGTCAATTAATTTTTAAATAAAAATTTATAATATTTATTATTTAGAATATTACTTGTTTATACTTTACTTAGTATTATTGAATTATGTTCTCTTGAAAAGAAAAGAAAATCAAAAGGACTAATTTATAAAGGTTCCAACTCGAAGCACGGGGTTTACAATAACGTTGAAAGACAAGTACCTAAATAAAATTTACTCATTAAAAGCGGCAAGAGAGCATTTCCCGTGCTTACTAGACAGCGAAACAACATGCCGAAAAACACGTTGTCAATGGAGCATTATTGTATATAAGGTCGAGGAAATCAGAGAGAAAGAGAGGGAAGGACAGAGAGGCGCCGCCGTGCTTGTTCGCTTTTTCTCTGCCTCTCGCGTTCCTTCAGAGCCTCGAAGCTTTCTTGTTTTTGTTTGCATAGCTTCTTTGGATCTCTGAAGGAATCCATCCGTTTTTTCTTCATTTTTTTGTCCTCCTGCTGCCTCTCCCTCTCCTCACGAAGCTTCTCTCTCTCGAAGGTACCTGTTCCTTTGCTCATATCGTTATTGATTTTGTCATTTTTTAAATTATTAATCCGTTTTGCTGCTACACCTTGTCATTGGTTTGTAAAGATTTTTTTAATTTTTTTTAAGATGGATTGATAGAGTTGCTGAATTTTTATCTCTAGATTAAACAGAGAAAATCCTTTGATTTGTCGACTCGAAATTGCATTTGATCGAAGAGAATATTTGGAATAATACATTATGGCAAATGCACTGCATTTTTCTTCTACTCTTCAAGCTGCTGCCTCCCCTGTTTTCTCCAAGAGGACGAATAAAATGCATTGCAAATCGTTACGCGTCCAGACGGTTAATCACAATTCTGTGGCTGCATGTTTGGCACAGTCTAGAAGTAATAGGGTTTTAAAAGTAAGCTGTGAGGCGGCCAGTGTTGATGTACTTGAAATGAGCATAACCAATAATCAAGCTGAGAAGCAGCTAACATGTGTAATGAAGTTCGGTGGTTCTTCTCTGGCCTCTGCTGAGAGGATGAGAGAGGTGGCTGAACTCATTCTTAGCTTTCCAAACGAGAGTCCTGTCATTGTTCTCTCTGCCATGGGAAAGACAACTAACAAGCTGTTGCTGGTATGGCTGCTTTCACTTTGCTTTCTCTTTTTATTTTTCCGGGGCGGCGGCGGCAAAAAGGAGTTATTTAATTGTCAACTTAATTATATAGGCTGGAGAAAAGGCTGTTAATTGTGGTGTTACTAATGTCGACAGTATTGAAGAGCTCAGTTTCATTAAGGAATTGCATCTCCGGTGAGCATTCTACTCTTCTCTTTCTTTTTCCCGAGCCATAAAATTCAATTGAAGTTGTTCTATCTTATCAGGACCGCGAAGGAATTGGAAGTAGACGAGTCGGTTATTGCGAGTGAGTATCTATTCGCACTCATTTGTTGATAACATTTGGAACTCAGTTTGCAGCCGATAAGGCTTATGCAAGTTCCTCTTCTTTTTAGCAATATATATGCATTGACGTGTTCTGTAATCCACAATAGAGAATGAAACTGTTTGTCTTATTATAAAGCCAATGATGCTAGGAATTGTGCAATTTCCTGTATCAGCTCTTTATGGACAAGTGGAAACCTCTTATACACACTCCTTTTGCAGAACATCTGGATGAATTAGAGCAGCTTTTGAATGGAATTGCTATGATGAAAGAGTTGACTCCACGCACAAAAGACTACCTTGTTTCATTTGGGGAGTGCATGTCCACGAGGATTTTTGCAGCATATATGAATAAAATCGGGGCAAAAGCTCGCCAAGTAAGGGGTTCTACTTTCCTTTCTTTCTTCCTCTCCCTCTTTTTTTTTTTTAATTTAAAAACCATCTTAATATGATTCATAGATTTCTCCTTGAGCTGCTTATGGAGTCCACATGTCCATGACGGTACCATGATTTATTAAATCAAACACCCGTTGATATCCATTTTCTATAAAAAAATTTACCCATTAATCATTCAGCCACACCGGAGAGCAGCAGAACAATTTGTTCGGGATCTGCTTATACGTAATTCCACTTTCTATCAATTACAAACACAATCTCATTAGATTATGGATAGAGAACTTGGGGAGAGGAGGGAGACGGGCGGACAGACAGCTTGGTAAAAATTTTATGGTTCAAACGGATAGTATTATCTATCATAAATCAATGGGCTGCATGACCAGCTAATTTTTAAAATTTTAGATTTTCTCAGTTAATGCCATATGTCTTTTCAACACCAGCTATTAAGTTTTAATATTGTATGTAAACCCTTTATAGTTTGTTTATTAATGGAACAACTATACTTGGTAGCAATCAAGAAAAAGACCTACAATGAGGAATGGAGCTATTGCTCAAAGCTGCCCAACATCTCTTCTGAACAATTCAGAATGGTAATTTTACTTCATGCAAGATATCCAGATTGTTAATACACAAAACGGCAGTCGGGTCGAAGACGAGAGTAGATCCATAGTATCTTCTAATTAAGATTTGATGTCTTTTAGATGGAGAAAGTGAAGATGAAAGTGCATTGCAGTACTGCAGTCAGTTTCTAAATAACAAGAAAGCGCACCCATTGTGTTACTATTTTGAGATTTTTACTGTGAAATGAACACTATTATACCAGATAACAGCATTATAATGTATTGTATTTCCCTCCTTTTGCAGTATGATGCTTTCGAAATTGGTTTTATCACCACAGATGACTTCACGAATGCAGACATTCTAGAAGCAACTTATCCAGCTGTGGCACAGAGTTTGCATGGAGATTGGAGTAGAGATCCTGCAATTCCTATCGTTACCGGCTTCCTGGGAAAGGTCTTACCACCACCTAATTGCTCAGGACACCTTGTTTGTGAAATTAACGAACTCCTTTTAAGAAATTTATGAAAAGCTTTGTTAATATATATTTTCTCTTTTTGTTGATATTTCTAACTGCAGGGCTGGCGATCTTGTGCTATTACTACATTAGGTCGTGGTGGTAGTGATTTGACGGCCACAACCATCGGAAAAGCATTAGGTTTGAGAGAGATTCAGGTAACTGTAGACACTGGAAGTTCGCAATAGATAGCACAGCTACAAGGAATTTTTCCATAATTTCCCCTCCCAAATACCACTAACCGAGTCAATTTAAAGTCATTGTTTGTTTTCGAAGCCAAAGTTGAAATAATATTTAAATCTTGAGATTACACCAGCTTTACTGCCACACCACTGCCAGTCAAAATGACAAAGCATCACTACCTCCAGCAAAACCTAAATGTACAACAAAGATGTTTTTTGGCTGGCAAGAGAGGGAGATAAGTAGCACACTCAGATACAAGAAGAAGGATAGGAAACCTAGATTTAAAATCATGAAAGAAAGTGAGAGAGGAAAATGGAGAAAAAGAGGGAGAGAATCCAACTAGAATTACTATTCACTTTTCTCTGTATTCCATACCGATATTTTGAAAACGTAGTTGTGTTTCAACTGTGTGTACTTACTTTGCAATGCTCTTTCTTCTGAATATTTGCAACTCTCTTTCTTCATCCATGAGTGCATTTATTAATGAAATGTAAGCATGCAAGAAAATGCTTTTTCAGGAAAATATAGAACTGTGCTGCAGTTCATAAAAGTTTATTGAGTGCATTTCTGTAGAGATTCCATTTGTCATTTGAAATCAGACTAATAAATTATTTTTTTGAAATCTATTGTAGGTGTGGAAGGATGTTGATGGTGTTTTAACATGTGATCCTAATATATACCCACACGCTGAACCCGTGCCATACTTGACATTTGACGAGGCAGCGGAACTAGCATATTTTGGTGCTCAGGTATCATAATTTTATGGCTTGTGAGCATGAGTGTGCGACTTACAATTCTTGCATGGTTGATTTATGATTAAAATTTAAATGTCTTGTACAAGCCATACGTGAGTAATGAATCCTTACACTTCCTCTCCCTTTCCTTTCCTTGTTTTTTTTTTTTTTTAAATTTTGTTTTTGAAATGAGCTCAATTATACCCCCCCTAATTTGCATGCTTTTCACTAGTTAGTTTATTAATCACAGTCAAGCTAGAGTTTAATAACAAGTAATAACTAGTCTATTTATGAAGCTCCAAATGTTAATATGAGCGAACGACCAAAGTAACCATGTCTTCTCTAACCTTTTTGTTTGTCCCTTTCTGCAGGTCTTGCATCCGCAATCCATGAGACCTGCTAGGGAGGCTGATATTCCAGTCAGGGTTAAAAATTCTTACAATTCGAATGCTCCGGGGACTCTCATCACCAGGGCACGAGATATGAGAAAGGTTTGTATTAGATGATGCTAAATGATTGCAATGTGAGGAGCTTAAAATAAAATTATTTTCTCTGTCCTAATTACAGGCAGTACTAACCAGCATTGTTTTGAAACGGAATGTTACTATGTTGGATATTGTCAGCACCCGCATGCTTGGCCAATATGGTTTTCTTGCTAAGGTTAGCAGCTAAAATCTGATTCTGATCCCCTTGCCCTCATTTATCCCAGATGTTTCGATTTTCTCATCCCTATTAAATTTTATCCATTTAGGTGTTTTCGATATTTGAAGATTTAGGAATATCAGTAGATGTTGTGGCTACTAGCGAAGTCAGCATCTCCTTGACACTCGATCCCTCGAAGCTTTGGTGTAGAGAGCTGATTCAGCAGGCAAGCGTATGGCTTCTTTTATTTGTTATGATTTGTTTTTTTACTGCCTGTATATTGGTACTTATTCCCGGGCAGGATATTTTATTCATGTCTAGTGATGCCATTAGATCTCATCTGTTAATGTACCTTCCTTCAACAGGAACTCGACCATGTTGTTGAAGAGCTTGAGAAAATTGCTGTAGTCAATCTCCTGCAGCATAGATCAATAATCTCTCTCATTGGGAATGTCCAGAGGTCCTCTCTGATATTAGAGAAGGTGATCCATTGCACTTTTCTTAGTTAAGAAACGGGTTTTCTGAAAACTCGTTTCTTCTATGGGTGATAAAAAAGCATCTCTTTTTTCCTCCTAGTCTCTAACTACAGATCTAATAATCTAGATTGCTTTTGTGTAGTGATGAGAATCCCGTCTCTTCCAGTGGAAATTATATTTTTTGTTCCTTGCACTCTCTGGAATCATTTAAATTATTGTCTTTTAAATGATCTAAATTTTGTTTTTATATATATGTCATGGCAGGTGTTCAATGTTCTTCGTGTCAAAGGAATCAATGTTCAGATGATATCGCAGGGTGCTTCAAAGGTATCACGCCTATACTATGATTTTCACTGTGTACCATGTGATGGCACCTTCCAGCTTCGGAACCCAGGAATAGGCTTCTGAGCACCCTGAGAAGGATCCAGGTGGCTCTCCCTGTTCCTGGGGCTGGGATGCTTCTTAGCAATTTGTTGACTTTCATGACAAGAAACTGACCTTTGGCTTCACTCACCAGGTTAATATCTCACTAATTGTGAATGACGATGAAGCAGAGCAGTGTGTCAGGAGTCTCCACGCGGCGTTCTTTGAAAGCGCATCTCTGAATTAGATGGTATCTGGTAATGGCTAAGCTTCAAGTATGCCTGTCATAATTTTGATTTATTCTCTATTAGATTTCTGAATTGCAACGGGAATGTGTTGGGATTGGTCTATCTCAACGTGATCATGATTATTGATTCTCTCTTCTGTGCTCGATAGTCATTCAACTTGTGATTTTACATCCCCTCCTCCTAGGATTCAGATGAAGCTAATTGTGTACATCGAAATAATTTTCAAGTTGTTAGCAGCAAGATTTTAGCTGGTGATGGTGATTGATTTTAGCAAGAAATTTTATGGCGCTGAATAATTTTTAATAGAATAAACAAATTATTTTTCAGCATCAGTAGCTATTTTTTAGGTCAATGGATGAAATAGACAATCCATATATAGTTATTTTTTTAGAACCATGAAATTTCTCCTCAGTGCCGGTTTGGAAATGTTATTGGAGTTGTTTTTAAAATTATTTTTCGTTCAAAAATAAATTGAAATAATGTTTTTTTTTATAAATATTTTTGACATAACACATCAAAATAATTTAATTGAAAATAAAAAATAAATTTTTTTATTTTTTTTAAAAGTATTTTTAAAATGGGATGCCAAACATCCCTCATTCCTGACAGCGATGACATTCCTTGAGGTAGTAAATATTTTTAACATGTACACATCAAAATAATAAAAAACATAATTTTTAATTTAAAAAAAAAACACGACTTCAATTCCAAAAACAGCATTAACCTCCTAGCAAAATACACTAACAGAATATAGAGAGAGCACTACCAACAAGAGTAGGAAATTAGCATCCACAGTATATAATACAACAGAAATTCTTTATAGCAAATCGATTATAAGAAAAAGAAAGCTCTACATGGACTCGTTAAAAAATTGAAAAAAGTTACAGCTCAAACCACGTAAGGTGGACGTTCTTGAGATGCTCGACAAGATTTAGGGTTAGCACCCGCCATAGACTCCACCATTGTAGAATATAAAAGTCAATCCCAACAAAGGAATTACGGACCATTTGACCCATAACGACATTTTCTGGTTCTGGGTAACTGCCTTTACATACTCCCTCAAGGAAGAATCCTCACAAAGCAACGTGCATTTGACCATTAAGTCAGTGAAAAATATCTCCTGTGCAGACGATGAAGCTGAGTAATCTAAAATGCCACTGATTCTAGTGAAACATTCAGTATGAAAATGAAAAACTGTGAGATTCCTTCAATGAAGTGACCAAACAAGATGCTCAATCAACAAATTCTATCTCCAAATCGTGCGTCTTCATTGCAGTTCCAAGGTGGCACCCCGCAGAGGTCTGCTCTCAACTGAGCTGCAAAAAATACTGCTCCACACCAACAGAATACATGGCTCATGCCTGGGATTTCAAGGAATGCCTGACGCATACTAAATCATCCAATCTGTTGCCATCCATTTTGTACAGAGACACGCCTCCCATCTGAGCATAGTGATCCTGTGATTCCTTTCTTAGACTTCTAAAAGGCATGACTTCCCATTTACTGTAATTTGAGTTTTTCCTCGCATCACTCATGTCTGAAGATCCTGAGATAGGCCCACTGTTGTCAGGGTCCACATTGCCCCACACCTTGCAACTTCCAAACTGTCCTGAACCATCAGCCTGATTAGCATGACCCCTCCTCAAGCGCAAGGCAGCGGCGTGAGCTCTGCTTATCATTTCTCGACTCGGCACATCTGACCAGTCTTGTGTCCTCTGGGCTCTCATGGGAGAGTGGATCCTAATGACCTGAAATGCATAAACCATAAGCACACTCAAGATATATTGCATAATACATAAGCTCTCATCGAGATGAATCGATGAGATACAACGTTTTTCTGGGAAAAAAAAGGTAGGAGTCATACACCAAGGCACTCTAGGAGCTGGTAATATGCTCGCCCTTGAAGTGGATTATGCCCTTTCCTAGGCGTAGAGAAGTATCTAGTCCTATAAGAAATATCAAGATTGTAGTTAGCACAAAACACAACAAAAGGAAATATCACATCACAACTCTTCTATATATAAATATATATTGCAGACTAATTTAATTTTTTATGAGGACTAAGAAGGGCTTGTATTCAGTTGTATTCCTATTACATCCTTCAAATTATTTTGATTGGTGCATGTGTAAAAAAATCTAAATCATCTTCGTTGGGTCCAAAACTTAAATAAAAAAGTTTTTCATTGGTACTCAACTAAATATCTAACCATTAAAAAAGGAAAGCTCAGATACTGGGGTATAAAACTTGAAAAAAGTTTTTTTTTTTTAAAATAACCGATAAAGGATTTGTATATAAATCTTGTGAGTTTTGATAATTGAAAAGAAAAACTCAACCACCTAGAAGTTCCAATTACTATGTACAAACCGTGGAACACTAAGAATTCCAAATTGTGATGTCCGCACAAACCACTATCTTCAATTAATTAAAGACAACTGCATGTGAATACTTTTTAATTCCTTAATGTAAAAAGAAATAACTAACAATCTAAATATCCTTTGATACATGCTTGTGTAAAAAAATGGCCCACAAAATATATTTGATTGCCTAGTATAAAAAGTGATGCGTCAATTTAATTACAAAATAAGAATTTAAAAGATTTCCATGTCTAAAAAAAAAATAGGTTTTCTTATATTTGGAGTCATTAGTTACTTATGAAAAACAACTCTTACCACCCGACTGTTTCTTTCAAGGAAATACTAAGAATTAGATTACTTATGAAAAAAAAAACATTATCTACAGATAAATATTAAGAAGTTAAGTAGTATGAGCAAGTAAATATATTTTAAGAATTAGATTAGAATTATTGATGATATAGAAATCATTAACTAGATTCAAAAACTAACTAAATATAATTGAAATCAATGATAAATAGTCTCTTGAATATTAGTGTTTCTTTTTTTGACAGGGCTCTTAATGTTGGAATTCACTGATCTATGAAAGAGAAAAGGTAAATCATGGACGAAATCATAAAAACTAGCATCATGTAAATATCAAGAAAACCACTTTTTATCAAGGAAATAAAAATGGAAGACGATAATGAGGGTGATGATGGAATTGCAAAATGGTGTGAAAGAAAAAAAAAGAGAGTGTGATCTCAATGCACAATTGAGAACACATCATGCAAACACAAGTCGTGCAATTAACAAGAATACGACCATGAGAACTAAACTAACCAACTTGAGTAAAATGACGACTTGAGAATCAAACTTGCCATTCAGTGTAGCCTGGATCAACAGTGAAACCATATATGTCTACAATGTCACACATTGAAAGTGCTAGTTCAATAGTTTTCATTCCGGTTCCTTTGGCACCTCTGCGTAGCACAATTCCTTGGAAAAGATAAACAGGATTTGGAATAAGCTGAGGTGAAATATTAAAAATGTGTTAGTATGCATTCATAGTCTTGAGCATATAACCACAATTAAAAAATAATAATAAATTTCTTTGTGAAAAGGAATTGATTATGCAAATGGAAAGATATAGTAAGAAAAAAGATAAAAATGAAATCAATCTAAAGTTTCTGGAGACCATGAATGTCATCTAATGAATGATGCTGGGTAACCTTTATTTAAGTATTCCAGTATTCCAGCATTACTGAGAACACATATGAAACAGTTTCATCCACTTAGCCATCTACTGACAAGGAAACCATCTAATTATATGGAAAATAGATGAAATTAGCGATTTCAGAGATGGCTGTTACCTTTATCATTGCATTGAAGTCTCTGTGGGCTTGACTTTTGATTATAAGAACCTCATCAGCTGCAGCAGGAAAAGCCTATAAGTACTGTCGTTTAAAATTGTGTAGAACACACACAGCTAGAGAAGAAATTGGTGGAGCTAGAAGAAATTTATAGCATGTGGTTTTCCTGTGATCCTCAAAGCCATTTCTCTTGTCCACATTTGTCTTCCTCTTAAGGAAAAACAAAAGAAAACACTCTAAATTTTGTTTCTTTTGCAAGTGACGCAGGACATTTTAATTATTTGTTTTATTTCCACCTTATGTTTTATTTTAGTCAAGATTCATGTAACTATCACGCGACTTTTAAATAATCTGGATGGTAAGGATTTGATGGTTAGTTTCGAAGTTCAAATCATATATTTTAATGTAAACCTAGTATAAATAAGCTGTAAATGAAATTTAATGGCATTGTATTATTATATTTCATCCATACACTACAGAAACTAGAGATTTTCTTAAACCCCATACGTTATAATTCCTAGTTCCAACTTCTGTCCTAGTTTCTAGCTTTTATTCTGCTGATCTATTGCTGTTTTCTTCCCTACCCTACATCAGCAAGCAATCATGAGACTTCAGTGTGTTTTCAGTCATTTTGGTTTTGTAGAGTTAATGAACCAATAATAAACTAGAATTCAGCCATTCATTGAAAGCATTTGAAGGATTTATGTACAAAGCAAATCCTGTGTGCATCTTATAACCACTGTAAGAGGCACTGACCACATCTGACTGTGTCTTACATACAAATCCAACAAGAAAGTCAACAACAGAAAAAAAAGACTGGAGTGGTTAATATGAATCAGTTGAGCATCAAAGTCATATGCCCTCACAAAACAAGATAAGAAGCACAATCCAGCTAATCATAACAAGTCAAAATATATTTTAACTACCTCTAGATATAACAGTTTCTTTTGGGACGTCACAAAAAGATAAAAACTTACTTGATCCATTCAGGATCTTCACCATGTTAGCAGCAGCACCCCGAACCACAAGGCGAAAATCCCTCTTTAGACCAACATGCTTGGCATATTTCTACATAGTATATGTAAATGCAAAATCAGAATTTATCAAAAGAATAAAGTGGGTAAAGGCCACATATAGTGTATTATTGTTAAAACATATAAAAGAGTAAACGTTGAAACAATGCCACTGACTTGGATATAATCACAAGACGGGAAAGAAAAGTTTCTTGAAGGATGAAATTGAACACCCCCACCCCCCAAAAAGAAATTAAAAAAATATAATAATAATAATAGCATTGCCCATTTACCTCATTAACCGGTGCCTCATTGTCCCTTATAACAGCATCATGTCTATCAATCTCAGCTCCAAACTCTGTCTTCAGGAGATCTCCCGAGTTTCCCACAACTGCACAAGTGTGAAACTGCCGGGGATGAAAGGGGGGCTTTGAAGGAAGAATCACATTAAGATGGTCCTCACAAAGAGTTCGATTGCTGCAGTTTTTAGCTCCCCTGGAATAATAAAAAAAAAAAAGCCATAAGAAAAAGCTCTTCCAGCCAAAATTTGCCAAAAAATGAAGTAACAATACAAAAAAAAGTTAATCTAAACGTACAGTTGAGAAATCCTTAAAGCTGCATAATCCAACCATCCATCAGGCCGAGTATCTAGATACTCCCTAGTGAGCACTGTCGTCATGTTCCGATACTGCACATTTAAGTATAGATTAGCGTTTCATGATTTCCATAAAACAGAATGAATGAGCAGATACAGACAGAGCGACCGACCAACCTGTTCCCACAACAGAATGGCGTCACAGACATCGTAACTATACTCCAGTGGTTCGAATTTTTTAAATTGTTGATTGTACTGGGATGACAACAAGAAGAAGAAGAAAAGGAAATTTAGCAGGTTTTAACGTTACTCAAGTTATTGAAAGAAATGAGAGCAAGAAGCAGAAGCAGAAGCAGAAGCAGACCCAGGTGCTGTTAGTGCCTTGTGGAAACTTAAGAATCAATTTGCAATGATCCACTATACTCGCTGTTAGACCAAACCCTCTGTTCGCCTACATCATCATCATCAGCTCAGATCTAACAACAACAGAATCAATCCGGATTTTAAAGAAATAAAATAAAAAATGCTAACCACGCATTGCTTAACAGAGGATTGGAAATCGGACAAAATCCGAATTTCTTTTTTGAAGTATTTATTGAGATCTGAGCCTCCATTATCACCTGCTATTATTATAATAGTAATACATATACATTAGGGTTTGATAAAAATAATCAAGAAAAAAAAAGGAAAATTGAAAAGAAGAAGAGGAAGAAAAGCCACCGGTGAAGAAAGAGGATTGAATGATGAAAACAGCAATAGAGAAAAACGCAGCAACGCAAACCAGATGCAGTATCGATACTCTCTTGTTCTTCAGAGTTCTCATTTTTTTTTATCTATACTTGGAAAATAGCCGAGTCGTGAAGATTCTCACTGTTTTTCGTTCAACTGAGAATCGAGGGAGGAACCGACTCCATCGCCAGACACCAGTAAGCTTAAGTCATCAAACTATGTCGTTTCATTTTGAACGCACCGTCACATGCACGTGTGTGGATATTTCTAGACTGTTATTCCTTAGTCCCTGAAGTCTTAGTTTAGTTATAAGTTAGTCTCTTCTAATATTTTTTATTTTTTAAAACTTTATTTTGACATTAGCATATTAAAGTCATATGAAATCACCAAAAAAATAATTAATTTAAAACAAAAAAATAATTTTTTTTCAAAAAATACTTTTTATATACAAAAATAACAATGCTCTTAACAGATCATCAACAAAACACTAGTTTAGGTGATAGCATGCCTAATTCCATCTCTATTGTTACATAATTCATGGCTATTTTCATTAAAATCCATCAATAATACCACATATTTTGTAATTAATACAAACCAAATGGTCTAATTTATTTTAAAATATGTGATAATAGACCAAATATAATAATACACTAAAATTAATCAATACTCGTGAAACCAGAGAATGAACATGTTCATTATATAAATTAAGAGTTAGTTTGGTATTGACGGGTTGTGTTTTTAAAGTTTTTTATTTGAAAATATATTAGAATAATATTATTTTTATTTTTTAAAATTTATTTTTGACACCGGTTGTCAAAAAAAATAAAAAAAACATTAAAAAATTAATTTGAAACAAATATTTTTTTTTTAAAATACAAAAACAAAGAAATGACAGGTGATGTTTTCATGCTATTAAATAATTAACAATACAACACACATGGATAGTAAAAGGCACCCACTGTGCACAGAAAGATTCACATTTTATTCTTTTTAGAGCCATCTACCAGTTCATATATAGAATTCATGCACAAGGTTGGCCTAACTAAGTAGCTGTAGCTAGCTGCAGTTGAAAAGTCAACCTAAGTTTCAGTAGCGCCGACCACCAGTTGTTGATAAAAGGACTCGATTTGGTCTCTTTCCTTTCTTACTAGCCTCATTCATCTTTGGCGGATCAGGATTTTCTTCAGATTTTGGTCTGGCTGTTACATTGGCAAACGATGACGGGCCTGGATTTATTGAACCTACATACACAAATGGATTCAATGACCTATCCGCAGAACAGAAATATTGCAAGCACAGCCCCAATGGCCACATGACTGAACATGAAACATGCATACGCCGAGAGAGAGAGAGAGAGAGAGAGGGAGAGAGGGAGAGAGAGAGAGAGAGAGAGAGAGAGAGAGACAACAGACCAATAAAATTCCACAAATACGTGATAAATACCATTTAAATTGGAATAATTGTTTCCTGGCTTGTTATTTTGTAGAGGAACATTTTCCTCAATTTTCAAGGCCGGAGAACCATGTCCAGCAGCAAAACCAAACCTTGCAACATTTGAGAACAGTAACCTCTCCCCTGCAACTGGAGGGCTAGATGACATTGAGGAAGAAATACCCAAGGCTAAACAAAAGAAGAGCAGGGGACATAAGTGAAACACTGAGCAACGAGTTCTAGCCATAAGAACATTTATACATTCAGAAAAATTTACTGAAAAGATTATGAGCCCAATGACGGCATTTATCATATCCACTAGCATTGAAAATTTCCACTTGGTTCCAGAGAATAACAAGCTCAATTGTGAATGACCCAAAACAGGTTCTAGTTTATCTATTGTCAAAATTTCTTCTAGGAGCCATGTCTAACCATAAAAAGCTAGAGCAAAATGCAAGGATCCTCATGGGAATTTCAAGTAACAATCTCACTGGCATGCAATAAAACTAGGTCAACTTGGAATTTTCTGGTTAGTTAACTCTAATTCATGCATTAAGGATCAAGGAAATCTCTTTACTAAGATTTAAACCATTAGATTATCCAACATAAGGCTTAAGCTATGGTGGAAGGGTCCATACAGCACACAGGGCCATACCCATTTTAATTCTTAACCACTATGGGAATATCCTACAATTTCACTTTCTTTATTTCTTTCAAATAGACATTTTGTCACCTTGAAATAGCTAACAGGTATCACAATTGCCTAGTTCTTAGATTTAGTCTAACCAACATGTTCACAAAATGCAATACTACCTTCAAAGTCTTCCATAGAGAAATTAGGAGAGGTGTCATAAGAGGACTGTCCAAAACTGGGTAAAGAGGGCATGGAAGCAGAAGCAGCAGCTTCAGCCTTGATCTTCTCCTTCCATTCCTAGGGGGAAAAAACATTTAATTCAAAAAACACAGGCAAATTTTGTTACACGTTCACAAGGGAACCAAAACAGATGAGCTCACGAATGACAAAATCAACAGCAACACCACATAAATCTACAGTTTACCACGCATAATATGAAATGTACAGGCAACTGTTATGAATGAGCACGTGCTCCCACAAAAAAAATCCTTTAAATTTTTCAGAAGTTAACAATATTGGAGTGTTGCATATTAGAGAGAGAGAGAGAACTTTCATTCATGACAACTGACATTAAAAGGAGATGCAAATCATGATAACAATGAAGAGGCGAATAATACTTTCATCAGAAAACAGTTGCAGAAACTTCTGGCAGCTCAATAGATTCAGATTAATTTGTTTCAGAAACTAAGATTTATGTTGAGGTTGAAAAAATGTCTACACTGCCCAAAGAAACATACCTTGTTGGCAAGTTGCTTCCGCAGCTTTTCACGTTTCTTGATTTCATCCATGAATGGAATCAGGGCATTGGGAGATATGGCAGCATTCAAATCAATTTCACACAGCTGAAAAGTAGAAGGTCAACACTAAGAAATAATAAAGATATATGATAATACACGTAGAACAGTCAACAGTGAAAAGGTACCTGAAATGTTGTTGTTAATGAAAAGTGACTTAAATAACGGTAGCGCCTTCTCATGGCCTCTGACTGGGTAGCTGTCTCCAACTGCAAGATTGTTCCACTTACTCTGCAATGAGAAAAAAAAAACTACAATTATGAAGAGAAATGTCTATGATGAACATTTAATAAGGGCTGAAAAGTATTTTGATTCTTCGAACTCAATATGAAGAATTAAGGCAATACTTCACAATCCCTTCTCTATCTATTTTCTCATTTTGACATGATCTGGGACACCATTTTTTTAGAAGATTAAAACAAAGCTACAAAGAATTATTAAAAGCAAATCGAAATTATTAATGTAAAATATGCATGCACTTTGATGAAATTAAAAGGTAAAAAATGTTTGTACAATCATATTTAGTGTCCCTGCAGAAGCCATGCCAAGCAAAAGTGATAAGAAATTCAGTACTTTTTAGATATTAAAGATTAAGCTCTACAATTCTAACAGATTTATTGCACAGGAACCAGCACATCCATCAATACCTGAATTAAGCACAGAGTAAAAGTCACAGCATAAGCAGTTTATCTGAATTAGGTACAGAGAAGAAAAATTGTTTAAGGTCAAACCTATGTGGAAGCAAATCATAGCTCCCATAATGGTGCAGAAGACACTTCATGTTCAATGGGTGAAGAATGAGGTGCTGACCATCAATTGCCTGGAATAGACAGACATTCAGGAATAAGTAACAGCAACTTCACATCACATGCCACACTTCATCAGTAAGAAAGAGTGGTATTTGCTATAGCAATAACAAAATGTAACGAATACTTGGAAGCATGAAGCAACAATAAGAAAACTTCTTAAAGATCATTGGCATTCTGGTTACTTCTGTTCACTGTTAAGATAACAGTACCGTCCATTTGTAATTTGCATCAAGAAGCCAGTTATCAGACAGCCCAATCCTTTTCATCGACTGCAAACTTACACATAAAAATACCATTACATGCATGTAGTTTACTTCCATTGTGTTCTCTCATTTAGTTGCTTCCACTGTGTTCTTTCATTTCATTTTGCACCTATTGTAAAGATAACAGTCTATGCAAATCAAGACATCTTTCAGACACATGGAACAATTACAAATAAAGAGCTAACTCTGCCAGAACATGTTAAACCTGCAATTCAACAGTTTCTTTTGAGTTCATGATGTCAATAAAACCATGTTAGTTATCAACTTATGAGCAGTTTTGAGTAGGGCAAGCATTCCTAAACACACTTATAAATTGAAGCTCTTGTCTCCATAGTTGGTCCCTATCAGACTCTGGAAATTTGTTACAGTTCTATCCTCTCAAGTAAACAGAGGTAAATAAGCAGTGAAGAAGAAAATGAAAAGCAAACTCAACAACACAAACCTGGTAGAAATTGTACGAATCCTTATCCTTAACATCTCTATAACCATTTGCATGTTTCTGGAAATTCTTATTTTCTTCGTATGATGATGATAAAGCACTATCTTCATCTTCCGGTGACTCCACCACATCCCCCATCACATTATCAGAACCCTTATTTTTGTTATTGATATCATTAGATGGTGTTGCAGACCCAGAACTCCAGGCTTTGTGCTCACCTTTAGCAGTAATTAAAGTTGGCAAAAGCCCTTGAGATCCTTTCTGACTGCTGCTAATATTGAATCTATCATCACAGCATGCCTTCTGCTCATTCCAATACTTCTTCCTCTTTTCTAGCTGCTCCATTGCAGCGCAAACATATGGAAGCTTCTCTAAATCATCCACAAGACCTGAATCTGCTCTGACTAACCAACTGTCCAAATCTGATATTGCTTTTCTTACTGACAATTCCACATCTGAAGTGAAAGTGAACTTTGAAAAAGGATCATAGATGTTATCATTGCAACACAGCGCAGTATCTGCTTCTGGTTTAATTTTCTTTGATGGAACAAAAGAATGTTTTTGTCGAGTTAGAAGCATGAACTCTATAGTTTCACCAATGCAATACTGTTTGACATTCTCAATATAGATGGTGTACAGATCTTTTGGAGATATCATAACAAAACATAGGGGGCATCTTTTGAAGCAATCACCTTTTTGATCCTCCTCACCCATTAACAAGTAACGAAGAATACAGGGAAAACAAAAAATATGTCCACAAGAAGTTATCTGTGGGCATAGAGGATATTCCAGGCAAATTGGGCACTGCACTGGAAATGTGGTGGAATACCTAACACAAATTATGTCCTCCCATTTAAGCATTTTATCTGGGTCCATTGATTCCGGAGCATAGCTTCCAGTGTCTAACACAATGAACTTGTAATTAGCCTGAAGGAACAAATCCTTGTTGTAAGCCCTTTTCCTTTGTGGCCGTCTTGGAGGAGGAGCCCTTGGTTGAGGACGAGAAATGGGGTCGTAATGAAAATTGAGCAAATGATTGGCATTAGTCATCTGGGCTCTTCTTCCTGAAGCATGTGTAGTTCCTCCTCGAGAGTTGACAGACCCAACACTTTGTTGACTTTGAGGAGAGGCAATGTTTCCTGACATCTTTCCTTTAGACTGGACATATTCAACCCCTCCAACACCTGACTGGGACGGAGAATTTGTGTGCGCATTTTGGTGGGCCCAACTTCTCTTACTATCTGTTGTCCCTAATTCATTCACCTGAATAGAGATACAAAAAAGAACGAGCACAAGCTGTCAGCTGTAGTGGTTAACCACTATTGTCACTGTTTCAACTATGCCGTTTCTTTTATGTTCCTTGGATATCTAAAGAATGGGTAAAACTATCCTTTCATGGTTCAAGTTTATGAAAACACTTCATCCAACAGATGCACCATAAGTTCATCAGCAGATTCTGTGATTGAACTTCAAATTGGTACCTTACCTCTGTGAGGGATCCGGAAGAATCTTCTGTAACTGGAGCTGATTCGCCTGCCACAAAAGTTTCACTTATCAAACAGGAACACAGTATGTCTCTGACGACTCTCTCACAGGTATAAGAACAACGCTTGATGCTGGTCAGACATCTTAGATATGCTATTCTCAAAGCTATAATGTGATCCAAATTGTTTTATGATTCTAATCTGCAGTGTTTTATATCCTAATCTGATTTTCATCATAAGAATTACGGACAAATAAATAAGGATTGCATTGCAAAAAGAAATGCAGTAAAAATAATAAGCAGACAATTTCATTGCACTTTCATACAAAAACAAAATTAATCATATTTTTTATTTCATTTCGTTTTTCACCTCTACTTAATAAATAAATTCAAGTGAAAATTCCAAGTCTCAATTAAGCATGTGAAACATAAGCTATTATATTCATCCAACGAATCACACAAACAAACAAATAAGTTAAATAAAGAGGCAAAAACAGAAACTTCAAAAGAAATTAAGGGAAACTAGTAGAAATCAATTAAGGAAATGGAAAAAGAAACCCTAGAAATACCAGAGAGGTGCTGAGACTGAGGCTGAAACTGGGATTGGAGGGAGCGAGGGGAGCGAGATTGTGGAGGAGAGCCATGACTAGAGTAATTAGGGTTTAGAGGAGGAGATTCAAGCGAGGAAGAAGATGCGGAACCTTGGAATTGTGTGGGCAAGATGGACATGAAATTTTCAACGTGAAGTTCTTGCCTTCGCGATTTAGAATTTTTCTTCCTCTTTCCCTGACCTCGTGAATGAACTTTTTAAAACTCTGCGTTTTTTGTACTTGATCGAGTATATATTTTTCCTTGATTTACAACACCATCCCTGGCTTCTGTGCCTCTTCAACGCCATTTTTTCTTGTAGCAAGTTTCAGTTCAGTCCCTTGAGGACAAAACATTGTAAGCCAACAACTCTCAGTACTATAGTAGTACCTGTTTCGCATTGCAGTTAAAACTTTGTTTGCCAAAAAAATATTTTTTTGTTTATAATATATTTTACAATATTTTTGAAAATTATTTAAATATGATAATATTAAAAAAATATTATTTTAATATATTTTTAAATAAAAACACTTTAAAAAAATGTAATATCTAAATCATGATAAACTTTTTAATATTGTCATTAAATTTGATACAATAGTTCAAATTTTAAAAAAATTAACTCAGACTCTTCTCTTAATTTAGATTTTAAATTAAATCGTCTAAGAGTTATCTCATTGTGATTTTATTAATTTGATAAGTCCAAATAAAAAATCAAAGGAAAAAAAAGTTAGGCTCACCATAGTTATCTCGGTTGGGTTTTGGGTTATGAACTCATTAATTTGTTTACATAATACACTAGAATTTCATCAAGTAACAAAGAATTAGTAAGTTTTTTTTTTTTTTTTTTAATTTGAGGAAACCTTATCTCTGAAAAGCGTATTTTATGGGTTCAAATGAACAAGTAAAACCTTGGTTATCTCAGACTCTTATATTAGATACATGTTTTAATTCAAACTCGAGACATGCTATACGGATTTCAAGTCTTGGTAAGTTTTTTTTTTGGATACCTCTATTTGGAGATCAGGGGAACCCCACTACCCGGAAAGCGCACTTTGTGGACCCAGAGAGTGAGTAAACCTCCGTGCCGTCCCAGGCAGTTTCGAGGTAGGGGTTGTTTCCCGGACTTGAACCTAGGTCTGCCGAAGCAGAAGTCTTGGTAAGTTATATACTCGTAATATCTCTTTCCTACATGGTTTGAATAATAAAATCGCAGGTATGAATTTAAAGATGCAGAATATATATATATATATATATATATATATATATATATATATATTATTGTGATATCAAATTTTTATAATATGGTTTTGAATAATGAAAGTCGTAGGTATGAGTTAAAAGCTTATGCACGGGCTTGAAATGCATCAAACCTTAACAAGATAAGTAGTTTTAAAAAGTAGGGACCACCTATTAGTATGAGCCAAAACTACAACAAAAAGATAAGTTTTGGGACCGATTCATAAACAATGTAATAAATTGGAGACTAATTTGCAGCTGTATTTTTACTTCATAAATACGAGCATTTTATTAGGACGACTTTTTGACTGGTTGGCATATTCTTCTTCCTTTTTCACAGTAGCTGATCACTGTTCTCTCTCCTCTTATTTCCATTTCAATTCCAAATTACTCTACTGATTTCAAGGCAGAAAGCGGATTATCATGAGCTTCCAGGATTTTCAAAATGGAAAGAGACCTTCCGCCAGCTCTTCCACTTCCAGAAGCCCATCCCAAGCGGTGGCCGCCGGTATTTTCCAAATCAACACAGCCGTTGCCGGCTTCCGTCGTCTCGTCGATGCCATAGGAACCGACAAGGACACTCCTGAACACCGACTCAAACTGTCTGTCTTCTTCCTTCTTTTTTTTTCTGTTAATCGCTTCCTCTATAAATCAATATATTAATTAACATCGATTTTTCTATCACATTAACAGGCACAATTCAAGGCAACGGATTTTGCAGTTAGTTAAAGAGACTTCTGCTAAACTCAAATCGTTGAGCGAACTCGATCACGATCCTGACATCAATGTGTTTTTTTTATTGCCTTGCTAATTTGATTTTTATGCTACTAATTGTGATTCTGATTCTGATTCTGATTCATGAGCTTAATTCTTAGCCGAGCAAGAAAATTGAAGATGCGAAGCTAGCAAGAGATTTTCAGATCACATTGCAAGAGTTCCAGAAAGTTCAACAGCTTTCCTCTGAGCGCGAGTCCACTTACTCTCCTTCTCTTCCTCCTCAATCTTCTTTGCCTCCTTCGTGTGTATACTAACTTTTATTTACCTTGCTTGTTCCTTCCTTTTATTTTTTGGCTGTTATTGTTTTGCTGTTACCTTACAGAATTTGTTAACTTCGTTGGGTTTTTTTTTTGGGACACAGCTCTAGCCCCGGTGAATATCTGGTGGCTATCATGGATCAAGATAGCCAACCTCTTTTTAGGGAACAGAGAAGGTATCTGTGTTATTTGCTACTCCTCCTCCTGACTCGTGTATCAAAGTTTTTGCTGCTTCTTTTTGAAATCTTGAGTTTTCATTTGCAAGTATGTTGGGATATATTAACACAGTTGAATTTGCAAATCGGTTTGCATGTATGTTGGGATATATTTGTTAGTTTTCAATTGGTTTACTGTATAATCCTCACACCCTTTATTCATGACTTGGACCCTTTATATAGGTCAACTACATAGTCAATGGTATTAGCTGGAAGTCAACTAATTCTATCAACCATTAACCAAATGATAACAGACTACTAACTAAATGACAACAGGACTCATTAACCAATTCTAGAGTATACCCAACATATCCTCCCTTAAACTGATTTACTTCATCAGTAATCAGTTTAATGGAATTACACAGACTCCCATTTGTTCCCTCAGCTTAACAAATGCATCCAACTTCAATGGCTTTGTCATAATATCAGCAACTTGGTCTTGTGATTTGCAATACTTGAGCTCCACTACCCCATCCTTAGTTAAGTCTCGAAGAAAATGATACCTCACAGCTATGTGCTTACTTCTCCCGTGCATCACCGGATTCTTGGACAACTTAATTGTGGAACTATTATCACAGTAAATCACACAGCCCTCCTGGTTCCATCCGAGATGCTTCAGAATTCTCTGCACCCATATTGCTTGACACGCACACAATGCGGCTGATATGAATTCTGCTTCCGTTGTGGACAATGTTACCACAGCTTGCTTCTTTGAACTCCACGCCACAGCTCCAGAACCCATTACAAACACATAACCCGACGTGCTTCTTCTATCATCCATGTCTCCAACGTAATCGCTGTCAGAATAAGCAATTACACTTCCATATCCTCTCTTCTTCTTATAGCAGATACCTAACTCAGTAGTGCCCCTTAGGTATCTCAATATTCGTTTGACAGCCATCATATGCAGTTCGGTGGGATTCTCCATATATCTGCTAGCTAAGCTCATTACGTATGTCAAATCTGGCCTTGACACAGTAATGTACATAAGACTGCCAATCATCTGTTTGTATTGGGTGGGGTCAACCTTTTTTCCTCCCTCATCCTTAGCAAGCTTGAATCCGGGCACCATTGGAGATTTCGTTGCATTACTTTTTTCCATACCAAACTTCTGCAGTATTTCAAGAGCATATCTCCTTTGGCTTATGTAGATCCCTTCCTCATTTTGAATTACTTCCACTCCTAAGAAGAATTTCATCCTCCCCAAATCTGTCATATCAAATTCATTCTTCATTGAGTGAGTAAATTCCTCCATCAACACCTTGTCATTCCCGGTGTATATCAAATCGTTTACATAGATGCTAACAATCAACACCTTTCCCTCTTCCCTTGTTTTTGTAAACAAGGTGTGTTCGCTTGCACACTTCTCAAAGCCCTCCTTTAGGAAGTATTTCTCGATTCTACTATACCATGCCCTCGGGGCTTGCTTCAGCCCATACAATGCCTTCTTCAGTTTCAATACTTTCCCCTCATCTCCCCTTCTAACAAAACCCTTGGGTTGCTCCACATACACTTCTTCTTCCAATTCTCCATGCAGGAACGCGCTTTTAACATCCAACTGGTACACATACCAGTCCTTTAAAGCCGCGAGTCCCAAGATCATACGGATGGTATCCCACCTTGCCACTGGGGCAAATACCTCCGTATAATCGATACCATGCTGTTGGGCATACCCCAAGGCCACTAGCCTGGCCTTATGTTTGTCCACTTCTCCCCTCTCATTCAATTTCGTCTTATAAATCCATTTTACTCCTATGGATTTTGCTCCTGCTGGCAATGTAGTCAATTCCCAAGTCTTATTCTTTTCTATTGCCTGGATTTCACATTCCATGGCATTTCTCCACACAACAATTCCTTTTGCCTCCTCATAGGTGCTGGGATCACCACTCTCCGTGTACATGACTAAGGTCTGATCCTCATCTTCATCAGATAAACCTTCCCCTGTGATGTGGTCTTCCATCCAAGCTGGCTGCCTAGAGATCCTTCTCTCAGTTCTGCCTGGATTTGGTGTATGTCTGCCACCGAGATTCTCTTGAACCTCACTGTCTTCAGTCTCCCCCAGTGGCTCTCCACTCATTTCACCTTCATTTATTTCAGTATTTGAAGGTCCAGCAGCTGCAGCAGCTGAATCATCCAAGGGGAATTCAGTAGCTGTAGCTTCCAGGTTTGCAGTCCCTTCAGTGGCAGCTTGGGTTCCTTCACAGTCACTGTCTCCCCAGTCAAGCACCTTCTCTTCAGTACTGGTTTCATCACTATTCCAGTCCCACTTCTCATTCTCTTCAAATACAACATCTCTACTTATCACCATTTTCTTGGTGATAGGGTTGTACATTTTGTAAGCTTTTGATTCAAAACTTATTCCCAAGTGCACACACTTGACACTCTTATCATCAAGTTTCCTTCTCTTCTGGTCTGGATTGTGCACATGTCCAATGCACCCGAATATTTTGAAATGTTCAATTGATGGCTTTACTTCACTCCAGGCCTCTTCGGGGGTCTTGTTTATCACTGCTGTTGTGGGGCTTCGGTTCAACACATGCACTGCCCATGTGGCAGCCTCTGCCCAGAATTCCCTTGGAACTTTTGCCTCAATTAGCATGCTCCTTGTCATGTTCATGATACTTCTGTTTTTCCTCTCAGCTACCCCATTTTGCTGAGGGGAATATGCAGAGGTGAGCTGCCTATTGATCCCATTATCTCTACAAAATTGGTGGAAATTTTCAGAGGTAAACTCCCCTCCTCTATCTGTTCTCAACCCACAGATTTTCTCATTTATTTCCTTTTCCACCAGACTTTTGAAGGTCCTGAAGAGATTCAATGCTTCTGATTTTTCAGATATGAAATATACCCATGTCTTCCTTGAGAAGTCATCTATGAAGGTAATTAAATACCTCTTCCCACTAACCGATTTTGGTGTCACAGGCCCACATATATCGGCATGCACAAGCTGCAGCCTCTGAGATGCTTTCCACTGACTTCTCTTGGGAAAGGGTTCCCTATGTTGTTTTCCTCTCAAACAACATTCACACACCTTCTCAGGGGCTTTCAACAATGGCAGACCTTTCACCAAGTTTTTATAGTACATGGTCCTTAATCCCTTATAACTAAGGTGACCCATTCGGCAATGCCACAATTTCATCACATTATCAGATTCTACCTTGAAACATGCAGACTGCTTATTGTTTCCAGAATTCACAGACGCCAAAATAACAAACATACGATTGGCACTCATCTCACTCTTCATAATCAGCCCTCTACTATCATGAAACAATTTGCACATATTGTTCTTAATTAGTATGGCTATCCCCTTTTCTTGTAATTGTCCCATGCTCAACAAATTATTCTTCAATTCAGGAATGTAATACACTTGAGTGATTACTTGATTCATTCCTTGAACATGCATTCTCACAGTTCCAATTCCCATTACTGTCAGTCTAGAATTATTCCCTAGCTTAACTGACTGCCTAAACTCTTCATCAAGCATTTCAAACCAACACTTATCCCCTGTCATGTGATTACTACAACCCGAATCGAGAAACCATACCTCATTTCTTTGTGCTCGGTGTAGTTCCACATGTGCCATGAGTACCATCTCCTCTTCCTCTGTGAATTCTGTGTAATTGGTGTAATTGGCTCCCCTCTCCCAATTAGGGCATTCGTATTGGAAATGCCCTAATTTGTGGCATTTGTAGCACTCAATCAGCTCCCTGTTGAGTTGTTGCCTATCTCTTCCCCTTCCCCGACCTCTAAATCCTCCTCTGAATCCACTCCTGCCTCTTCCTCTGAGTGTTCGATTATCACGCACCACTGCCAGTGCTTGCTCCTCTTCCACATTCTCTTGCATTCTCTGCTCATGCACCAACAGGCTTCCATGAAGCTCATCAATGCTCAGTGTGTCTAGGTCATTAGACTCCTCAATCGAGCATGTAACATAATTGTATTTTGAGGTCAAGGACCTCAAAATCTTCCCCACCACCACATTCTGTTGCATTTGATCTCCATGGGCTTTCATTTTGTTGACTACTGTCAGTGTCCTGGACACATACTTGTCAACCTTCTCTCCTTCTTTCATGCCTAGCAGTTCGAATTCCCTTCGCAGTGCTTGCAACTGTGATCTTCTAACTTTAGTTGAGCCTTGATATTTTCTCCTCATTGAGTCCCATATTGCCTTTGCTGAGTCTTTATCAAGGATTGTTTCCATGATTTCTCTATCAATAGCTTGGAAGAGGAAGTTCTTGATCCGTAAATCCCTGAGTTTGGCATCATCAATCGTTTTCCTCTATGCTTCACTGAGAATCGTTCCTTGAGTTACTGTGGGGACTCCTTCTTCGACTAATTTCCACATCTCCTTACTTCGCAAGAAGTTTTCCATCATCATTGACCAGTGGTCATAGTGCCCAACGAATTTTGGTATGGAAGCTTGAACAAATTGCTCTGAGTTCGTTGACATTTCAAAGGCAGAAATCACACACTTCTCTTCAGAAATTACTCCTTCACTTCTCGGCAGAAATCACAACAATGGCAGCAATTACTCACTTCTTCTCCAAAATCACTCGATTTCTCCTTTTCTTGAGAAATTTTTCTCACTCTCACTCGATTACTCTCGCTCGATCGCTCGATTACTCTCGCTCGATCGTTTGATTTCTGGAAAAATTGGAGAAATCTTTCTCACTCTCACTCTGTGTACTCTCACTCTGTGTTTCCCTTGGTCTTTCTCTCACGTTCACTCGTGTTTCCCCAAATTTTTCCCTTGCCCTAGCTCTGAGCTTCACTCTCCTTCACGCCTGATCAGGTCCCTCTTTCGGGAGCTCTGATACCAATTGTTAGTTTTCAATTGGTTTACTGTATAATCCTCACACCCTTTATTCATGACTTGGACCCTTTATATAGGTCAACTACATAGTCAATGGTATTAGCTGGAAGTCAACTAATTCTATCAACCATTAACCAAATGATAACAGACTACTAACTAAATGACAACAGGACTCATTAACCAATTCTAGAGTATACCCAACAATATTAAAACGGTTGAATTTGCAAATCTGTTGATGCGTACGTAGTCAAATAAGTTACACTGTCTGTACAGAAGCTTGAGCAGGTAATTGTTGTCGATTTTCATCATCGGTTGTGGTTTTGTTTGTACTCGTTGGGGGAAAGAAGTTAGGTTGCTGTTTGTCTTTCCATTTTATAATTGGATTGTAACCGCGTGTCTTTTTCTGTAATATGTTTTCTGCAGCTAGTTTCTTAACATACCAATGCAAACTAGTTACCCTTAATCCACTTTGGGACCTTTTTTTTTTTTGGTTGTTGAAATCTTGACAAACCCCTTGTAAGATTCATATCCTTCAAAGAAGAAGAAAAGAGCGCAGTGTTGTTTCTTTTCTTGGAAGATTCAAACAACCTTCTTTGATTCTTGTCCTTGAACAAAAACGTGCAGGCAGGAGGTAATACTTCTGGATAATGAAGTCGCATTTAATGAAGCCATAATTGAGGAAAGGGAACAAGGTATTAGAGACATAGAGGAACAAATTGGAGAAGCAAATGAAATATTCAAGGATCTTGCTGTTCTAGTTCATGACCAGGGCGTGGTTATTGGTGAGTCCCCAATCCCTATATGATGGATTTTTCCTTTGTGCCGATTACTCTTAATGGACACCTGTGGCCTTTTTTGCTTTTCTCTTACAATATCTAATTTATTTATTTCATTACAACAGATGATATTCACTCAAACATTGATTCTTCTGCTGCCACAACAATGCAAGCAAGAGTTCAGCTATCCAAGGCTTCGAAAAGTGTGAAAACTAAATGCTCATGGGTAAGTACTAAGTAGTCAATTCTATTAAGTAGAGCGCTAATAAATGTCGACTGAATGTTATGACTTGGTGTAGCATTTGGATGAAAATGGATTTCCAGATATAAAATGCTAGGTCATTTCTCAATCAGTAGAAGAAAAATGTTACAATTTAAAATTTTCAACCTGTTCTCTTTTCCACAGCGTACACATGTGCTTGAATTAAAGCAGGATAAGTACCCTCCCAAATTTTGTTCTCTTCTATATCCAGAGGATTGGAAGGATATAAACTAATGTGAAGGGATGACATCCTGCACTTGGTTAAATATATATATTATCTATCACCTTATGAAGGGATGGCATCCTGCATTTGGTTAAAGATATATAGATACAAAATGCTTGGTCATTTCTCAATCAGAAGAAGAAAAATGTTACCATCCAAAAACTTAAATTTATGTCTCTTCCCCACAGTGTACACATGTGCTTGAATTAAAGCAGGATAGGCTCCCAGAACTAAATAGTTCTATCATATGTTAAAGAGAACACACAACCAGTTCCCTTTTTAAAAAATATTCATATCTAATTGTGCTATTTATATTGCTCTATTTTTATAATAAGAAAATTATACTTGGAGTGGAAATTTGGACTTGGGATAATCTTCTGATTCCAGCTATTCCTGGAAGTTTTTTCATTTTTGAAAGTGTTGCTATGGTGATATTGCTATTTCTTTTTGGCAGTGTTGGTGGCTACTGGGAATTGCTGTAGTTGTACTCGTTGCCCTTCTCCTCATCCTCATTTTATAGTGTGCGAGCACACGAGTGCATTTTTGGTGTGCCTTTACAGTACGAAGTTTTGTATGGACTGATATCTAGCTCTTAATTGTAAGTTAGATATATCTCCATCTCCTCCCTGCGTGTAATTGGCGTGTATAGAGTGTAATGCTCGCTCTTTTCTTTCTTGCTCATGTGGCTTGGCTTTGTGGCAGTCATAACTCCTGTATTTCTATGTCCTTCAATAACGTTTTTGAAAGAATTATTTTTGTTATTTAAATTGATTTTTTTTCCTGTTTTATAAAGACAAAATAATATAAAGATAAAAAGAGAATTTTCTTATTTCTATAATGACTTGTATACAAAGATAGTTACTATACCATCAATCAAATATATAATATAGGAAAACCATTTAGTATGCAGCTATATGAGTCGGGGGCTACAGAATTTCCCCCCCTATAGTTTCAGGTTTAAGCCCTGTGGTTGCTAATATTATAACCACTAGAGGATTATATGGTAGTTAACGTCACGGCTTGTGAGATTAGTTGAGGTACGTGCAAGTTGACCCGGACACTCACATCAATAAAAATAATAATATATAATATAAGAATAATTATTATATTTGAAACATTATTAACAAACACAATTTTTTTATATATTTTTAATCCATAAATCAAATATAATACAAAGATAGTTCTATATTTGAAACACTAGTATCAAACAAAATTTTATTCTTATTTTTAGTATAGTTAAGAACTATAAATTTTTAAAAACATTAATGAAAAAATAATCTTTAATAGGAGTAAGTATTCTTGCTTCTACGTTAATCATTGGTCCACAAAATTTAGCCTTTCATTCAACGACAACTCATCTCTCATTAATTCAATTTTGCTACTGGTTAACTTTGTTTTTTATGCATCAACAAAAATCTTGTACTTATCTCTAAAACAAACAGCATTAAAATCATCAAGTCAGGGATGTGATAAAGTTTAAGATTGAAGACGAGATTGATTTAAGGAGAAAAATAAATCTACAACTTACGCAATAAAAAAATAATTTTGCAACCCCCAAGGCCCCAACCACCCTCCGATCCCCTCTAATTATGTTTTGATTCCTCTTTATGAATAATACCTAATTGATCTTCGTATGTTCATGATTAGGTTGCAGAAATTTTCCTTCTTTTTACTTGTTTATTTCTTTTCAGATATTCCTAGATTATGAATTCAAGGTTTTGATTGTCTAATATTTTGTGAGTCTTTAAAAAAAAACAAGAAATAAGTAAGAAAAAATATATTCTGTTTAGGCACAATTCTTTTTTTTTTTTTTTTTGCATGAAGAACACTGTTTTAGCTCAAAAATCCCAAATCAAAATATAATATAGTTTTTTGATCTAATAAGTTGAACCCAAATTTGGTCAACAAGTAAAGCTTAAGTTCTCATTTCTTCCATGTATTTATAGCCTACCAATAAAATATTTATAGTGAGCGAAAAATCAAAATTATTTTTTTTGAGTTTTCTTGGATTCACTATCAGAAAATCGACCAATTCATATAGAAGTACTAACAAAAATTTTCCATCAATACATTATGTGATATGATGATGTGATATTGTTTCCAACAGAATTACTAATGAAGTTACTAAACAATATATTATGTCGGTAATTTTGTTGGTATGCACCAATGGATTTGTGGGAGGAATTACAATGGAATTAAAAAACCTAAGTATAATGACATGATATTTTTACTAATAAAACTACTGATGGAGTTACTAATAAATATATTTCATTAATAGTTTTTTAATTTATGACATGATCATCGACCCTCCCCTCCCCTATTTCTCTTTAATTCTTCTGGAATTTTTTTTCCTTTGCAAACCCTAGCCACCCTTTTCCTCTAATTTCAACACAATTCAACCTCTCACAACAAATTCAACAACCACAACACTAAGTTATGAGCATCAATGTTGTGATTCATTTTTTTTTTTAAGGATTCTTCACTTTAAGTAAGCAAATCTAACATATTTGTTTTGAAATTTAATTTTAACATGTTATTTTTTCCATATTTTTTAAGTATATTGATTTTGTTTGGATGTTTATATTTGTTTTATAGTTTTTTTTTATCACATAAACTTATTGTATGAGTTTATTATGTGTACATGTTAGAGTTTGTTTTATATCAAGTAAAATTATATTTATTTAGTTAATGTATTGAATTAATACATGATTAATATATATAGGTTTGATATAAGTAATGGAGGGTCATTAATGGATGTATCGTGAATCACCCAAAGGGTTTTGTAAGATAAATTATTGCAATAGAGTTTAAGGCTTTATTAACTACGTAACATCTAATATGAGAAACATTAGTATAGGTGGTATTCGCTACCCATGCAGAAGGTGTAAGAACAAAAAATTTATTGATTCAAATTAAAAATATTAATATTCCATTGTTTATCGGTGATTTCATCGGTACATATAGTTTAAAAGAGTACAACCAAGACACACATTTCATCATCCTTTTTATCATCTCTCTCATTCTCTCTCTAGCATGCACATGTACACCCCTTCGAATATTTGTCTGTGTCTTTGTTTAATTTTTTCTTCCTTCCTTTATTTGTCTTTGCTTAATCTGCTATCTAAGGATGTACTCAAATTACACTTTGCTTTCATAGTCTTATAAATTACAGTCAATACTTTTAGTTAGATAAAAATATGAATCTATCATCATATATAATATAGAATTAGCAAAGGTTGAAGGAGAAATATGAGGACGATCTTTCGACCCATCCAGATTTTGATCCGGATATTTAGAGGGATGATCGTTCAGTGGACCCAATAAAAATCAGGTATACAGGCTCTCTAACACTACAATTGAAAATTTACTATAAGCCTTTATGTATTGACTATTGGAATGTCCTTCAAGTCAGTTCCATCCAGAGTTCCATGAGGCTTTATCCAAGATGAGCCACTCAAACTCCGTGATGAGACGACAAGAGTTCGTGCCGAGATTGTCGAACTGTGTTGAATGGTTATGCAGATGTAATCATATTGGCGTGATCTATGTGCTCCTCCTTTTACGTCTAGAGGTCCCAACCAAATATTTGAATCTTAAATTAAATTAATTTAATTAAAAAAATATTTTGGTTTTAATTTATTTTTTATATTATTGAAATTATTTATTTATTTTTAAATAAAATAATAGTGATGAAATTACCCGCTTGTATTTTTCAGTGGTGGTCTATGACTTTTCAATTGATGAGTATGCTTCTGGGTGATGCCTAGAACAATGAATACAAATTTTATAATGTATTTTAGGTTGATTTTATTTTTAATAATCATGTGTTGGATTAATACACTAATGGAGCATCGGTGATTTTAGCCATTATTATAGTTAGGTGGTGATGACTACATTTTATCCATATATATATATATATATATATATATATATATATAAGAAGTGACTAATTTCTTGTTAATGAAATAATAACCCATGATCAAGGATATATTAAAATAAATATTTATTATCGAGAGCTTGGATAACGTAGATTAGCTATTTATTTTTCTCACGAGGAGGTGGAATAGAAAAAGGGTTAATGACGTCACTGCATGCAAAAACTACTTAAAATTCAACTACAAAAAAACAGGCATGTGGTTCCACATCTACCACTCGTTAAGCAGCCTACCCCCCATACCCACGTGGCCAACCAGCTACCCGTCCCTCTAACCTAACCGCCTGTCCCTCAGAGTTACAACTCTTTTATAAATACCTTTTGTTACTTTCTCTGAATACAAACCATCTCCTTTCTATTTATTGCATTTATTTTCACTCCCTCTCCCTGTTCCCCGGCTGGCTGCTGAATATTCAAGGAGCTAGCTAGCTAACCATATACATGGCACCGTCGGTTGAGGAGATCAGAACGGCCCAGCGAGCCGTCGGTCCGGCCACCGTCTTGGCCATTGGCAAGGCCACCCCGCCCAACTGCGTCTCCCAGTCTGACTATCCTGACTTCTACTTCCGGATCACCAAGAGTGAGCACATGACTGAGCTGAAGGAGAAATTCAAGCGCATGTGTACGTCGTCTGTTATATATTTTTATATATACATATACATATACATATTCACACACACAGAGTCCAGCATTTTACCTTCGCAGATGGCCGGGATTAATGTTATGATTATGTGATTTCCATGAACAGGTGACAAATCTATGATCAACAAGCGGTACATGCACCTGACCGAAGAGATACTGAAAGAGAACCCTAGCATGTGTGAGTACATGGCTCCGTCTCTGGATGCACGGCAAGACATGGTGGTGGTGGAGGTGCCAAAGCTAGGAAAAGAAGCGGCAGCTAAGGCTATAAAAGAGTGGGGCCAGCCGAAATCCAAGATCACCCACCTTGTATTCTGTACAACCTCAGGAGTAGACATGCCAGGTGCTGACTACCAGCTCACCAAGCTCCTCGGCCTGCGCCCCTCCGTAAAGAGATTTATGATGTACCAGCAGGGCTGCTTCGCCGGCGGGACGGTCCTTCGTCTAGCTAAGGACTTGGCTGAGAACAACAAGGGCTCGCGCGTTCTTGTTGTCTGCTCCGAGATCACTGCTGTCACTTTTCGCGGCCCATCTGATACTCACTTGGATTCAATGGTAGGGCAAGCGCTTTTTGGTGACGGTGCTGCGGCAGTGATTGTAGGTGCTGATCCTGACACTTCCATTGAGCGCCCATTATTTCAGATCGTTTCAGCCGCACAAACCATCCTTCCTGACTCCGACGGGGCCATCGATGGACACTTACGCGAGGTTGGTTTGACCTTTCACCTGTTAAAGGATGTTCCTGGGCTCATCTCAAAGAACATCGAGAAAAGCCTGGCTGAAGCATTCGCTCCGATCGGTATTAACGACTGGAACTCCATATTCTGGATTGCACACCCCGGTGGCCCTGCGATTCTTGACCAGGTTGAGATCAAACTCAATCTAAAAGAAGAGAAACTGAGAGCTACAAGAAATGTTCTGAGTGATTATGGTAACATGTCAAGTGCTTGTGTTCTGTTCATCCTGGATGAGATGAGAAATAAGTCTCTTGAGGAAGGGAAAAGCACCACCGGAGAAGGTCTCGAGTGGGGTGTTCTGTTCGGATTCGGACCAGGACTCACCGTCGAGACAGTCGTGCTACACAGCGTTCCGGTGGAAGCAACAATTTACTGAGCCATGAACTACGATCGACCAACAACCTGCAGTCATGGAGAGCATATACTATGATTATAAACATATAAAAAAAATAAAAAGATCTTCCGACCAGTAATAATGGGCAGTTAAGCTAAGTTGCATTCAAGGATGTTCAGTTGTGTCTATTTTTTAGTATCAAAATTAAAGCTTTTATTCTTCCTCGGGACTGTGATAGCAGGGGATGGTTTGCGTCTAAATGCTAATTAACCGGTCTCCTTGTATCTTTTGTGTATTAAATTTCTGAAATGAAATGTATTGACTTTTAATTTTACCTTCTTTTTTTTGCTAAAACTTGTAAGTAAGTGATAGCCAAATGGTAATCCAATAAACTCGGACCCATTCATGAGCTTAATTAGCTCGAGAAAACATAAATCCAATAACATATTATACCAAACATATTTAGTTTTAGTCATGAGTTGAGACTAATGAAACATTGGTTTAGTAACTATAAGATAAGCTCAAAAAACCATGTATCCCAGCATGTTTGCACTTAGTTGCAAGCTAAGCCTAAAGAAGCACAAGTTTGACGAGTTTGAGAAAATATCAGACCTAGTATGTTTGGGCTTAACCCAGGAGAATTATGGATTTGATAAAATATCAAATACAACATATTTAGAGTTGTGAGTTGAGTCAAAGGAACCATTACTCTAGAAAATATTAAACCCAATGTACTTGGGTTCATTCACAAGTTGAACCCAAGGAACCGTGATCCTAGCAAGTTGTCAAACTCGTCTCATGTTGGAAGATAAGTTGCTGAGCTGGAATTGCAGAAGGATGAAGATGCTTGCTGCTTAAGTAGTTGATGATGTAATAGTTAGTTAGTATTCTGTTATGATGTAACTAACTAACAAGTAAGCATGCATAAGGTGTGTGTGTGTTCTCATAATTGTAAAGCATGCATAATGTGTGTGTTGTGTGTGCTCTGTCTCAACCATATATAAGAGGTAAGAAGTCAAACACTTTGTAAGCAATTGAATCAATACAATAGCAGACTACGAAGTTAGTGAAAAACAGACTTACCTTCTTTTCTCTCTGCTCAAATTTCTTCTTCTTCTCATCTGCCACAAATTACCCAACAATCAATTCAACAAAATCAACATCTCATTTGGTTTTGAGATTCGTATATAACCCTAGGGTGTTCTCCCAAGGCTATTCACATGACATATTCATGTTATGAACAATATTCTCCCTATATCTATAGATATTTAAAAGATCTCCCAAGACACCCAAGTTCAACATAGGTTCATTCACAAGTTGAACCCAAGGAACCGTGATCCTAGCAAGTTGTCAAACTCGTCTCATTTGGTTTTGAGATTCGTATAGAACCCTAGGGTGCTCTCCCAAGGCTATTCACATGACATATTCATGTTATGAACAATATTCTCCCTATATCTATAGATATTTAAAAGATCTCCCAAGACACCCAAGTTCAACATAGGTTCATTCACAAGTTGAATCCAAGGAACCGTGATCCTAGCAAGTTGTCAAACTCGTCTCATTTGGTTTTGAGATTTGTATAGAACCCTAGGGTGTTCTCCCAAGGCTATTCACATGACATATTCATATTATGAACAATATTCTCCCTATATCTATAGATGTTTAAAAGGTCTCCCAAGGCACTTACCATATTTACATCTCATTAATGATTTGTAAAAGATTTTTATTTCTCATTAATAATATATAATAGATTTTTATCTCTTATTAATATCATCAAGAGCTAATGACTTTTTAGTCCTTTTACTCCCTCAAGACGACACATATTAGGGTTATATATTTTAGGGAATCAATCACGCATAAAAAGAAGAACAAACTTTTTTCCTGGATTTTAAAGTTCTTTCTTTCATTGATTGTCTCTCTCATTTAAAGTTACCAACTCTATCATCGTAGGGTTTTTAAATCTTACTAACAGAGATTGTTTTTGCAAGTATTAAGACTTTTATTAACGATTATTCAAACACCAAATAACTTGTTCCTTGAAGATACTTTATTTTGGAGTTGGGAATGGTAACCTAAATTGTTCTCAAAGATTAAAAAAACCATAGAGCGTAGTCTCGTTCCCTTTTCTAGTCGAATAGAGTTGAGCAGAACAACTTCCATACCTCTAGCTTATTCTAATAGTCATAGATCTCTAACAAGCACTTATAGTTTCAAATTTTATAATTGTGATAGTGTGTATGTTTAAAGAAAACATGTTAAGATAAAATATAAAAATCATCACTCGATGAATGATGAATGAGATGACACTAAAAGATAATTAAAATGAGATTTATTTCATTTTTTATGATTAAGCTTCTCCTTTAATTAAGAGAAAGGGTGGCCAATTATTTAATGGTCAAATCGGGATGGAAAAACGTCTATATATGGATGGGAAAACATCATAACAATAATTAATACAAGTAATTAAAAAAAAATAATGGCAGAATTATAAGGACCAAAATTGAAGGAGCTAAGATAATAAGTCAACGATCGATGTCACTAATCATCAATAATAATTTAGGTTATGCGAGGAAGCAAATTGAATGGACAATAGCAATAAAGTAAACCATACTAAAAAATAATAATAAAGTCAATCATTATAAGAAAAAACATAATTATTGTTCTCTAAAGCATAATTATACTGTTCCTCCATCATTTTTTTTTATTTTTAACTTAGTTTCGAGGGTAGATACGATGGTTTTTTCACCATGACATGAGTGATTTTTGTGAATTATATAGGGTTAGAATAATAATTTCATTTTTAAGTGCATGGTCCTGATATAAAATAATCAATACCTCCTCCTCAAAGATATTTTTGTATTTTCAAGTTTTTGAAATAATATAGTTATTGTAATGTTTTTAAAAACAAAATCAATTAAATTCTCATTTCAAGTGTTTTTTTTATCATTTTAGTTTATTTCTATTATAAATTTCAAAGATATTAAAGATAATTGTTTTAAAATATATTTTTTAAATATAATTTTAAGGGTACTCTCACCCAAGCACTAGTATGTGGATGAATCTCGTGTTATTCTAGTGATGTACGAGGGATTGTCTAGCCACCAAATACCATATTTTATGATAAAATTAGAAAGTTTTTGACATTAGTAACTCGTTGAGACAACACGTGTACCCCCATTCATGGCAGTTAGACATCGACAACCATTACCCTCCCTTTTATTCTATCTTCCCGCCTAGATTTTTGTGTCAGCCCTTAAAAACATTAACAACCCTTCAATTTGTTGGTTCTTCAAATTTGGTCCCTTTATAATATTTTTTTTTATCTTGAATACTCTATAAAATTGATGTTTCTTTTCAGTTTCACCTCTCTTAAAAAAATTTATCTTTGAAATTTGGCCCCATTTTATTTTTTTTTTCTGTTTTGAGTCTTTTTTAATTTGATTTTGTTTTGTGATTTCATCATTTTTTGTTTTTTCCTATCAAATTTAATATTTTTTCCTTTAAATACTAATCTCATGTCCTTGATAAGCTTTTATTTGGGATCATTTTCTTAAATTGATTTTGTTTTATGATTTAACCCTCCTTTGTTTTTTTTCCTTTCAAATTTAATCTTTGTTCTTTTGATTGCTATTTTTTTTTTATTTTACAAGTTTTAAAATTAATATTTTTAAATTGACTTATAACAAACATCTTAAGTGGACCTAGATCGAGGGTATCATGAGTTACGAGTTCTTAAGATTTAATTAGGTTTAACATGTTTATCTAAGTTCGTTTGGTTTTTATTCTTTAAGTTTTTTTTTCCTTATTTTTCTAATTGATTTTTTTTTATTTGAGATCATTGTTTTCCATTAAATTACATCCTCCTCAAGTTTTTCCTATAAAATTTTATCCTTATTCTTCTTATTTCTCTTGCCAGTTTTTCTTTATTAATATTTTTTTACCGGTATAGTCCTTTGAAATTAAAGTGGTTGAGAAGTACGCTTCTTGATTGAATCAATATCAAGAATTTCATTGGATACAATTTTTAGATGTTAGACTAGGTTTAAGAGATTTGTCGAGTTTGCTTGTTTTTTTTTATCTTTTTCTAAATCGATGTTTTCTTATTTTTATCCTTTATTCCAAATTTTGTTTGTTATTTTTATAGTTTGATTCTATTGAGTTAGACCTCTACAAAAAAATAAATCTTTTCACCTTCAACCAAATTTTTTTATTCATAAATAATTTTTATATTACAAATGATTTTCAATTTCACCCCTTTATGAATTTTTATGTTTCAAGTTTGGTCATAATTATTTTAATTGTAATTTATTTTGTTTGGGATCATTTTTTTTTTCAAATCTCATCCCCATTGGATTTTTTCCTGACAAAATTATATTCATTTTTTTATCGATGTTTTTTTTTCCTTTGCAAGTTTTTTTATTTTTCTCTCTCTCAATTTCACCCTTCAAAAATTAATTTTGTTGAGATTTAAGTTTCTTGAGTAGAATTTTACAAATTTCATGTTTTAAGAATTATATCAGTTTTAAAAGGTTCATGAGGGTTTGCTTGGTTTTTCTTTCCTTTTTTTGGAGCTTGTGCTTTCTTCTTTTTTTTCTTCAGGTTTCGTTCTATTGAGTTAGCCCTCTATGATGTTTTTCAATTTTGCTCCTATATTCCTTTAATATATAATGAATCTATCAAATTAAAATGTTTTTATTCTTACCCCATGTGATTTATAATTTTTCAAATTTGATATTCATTGCCAATTATTTAGCTGTTTGAGATCACTTTTTTTCCAGATTTCATCCTTCTCAAGTGTTTTTTCTTTCAATTTTTTTTACACATTCTTTTCGTTATTGTTTTTTTACAAGTTTTCTATTCATATTTATTTCAACAATTTCATCATTCAAAATTAAATTGAATGGTATTTTATCTTATTGATTAAATTCGGGTCTAGAAAATTTGCACTAAGTTTTCTTCTTCTTATTTTTTTCAAGTTGATGTTTTCTGTTCTTTTAAAAAAGTGTTTTTTTTTTTTTACGGGGTTTTCTTTCAGTTAGATCAGCATTGAATTGTTTAACAGGTCAGCAGTATTTTTTTTTAACATTAAAAAATATTAATTTGAGCCACAACACAGCACAAGCGAACGACATGGTCCTAAGCTATACAACCTTTGCTTTCCCCATGAGAAACTTGTGAAAACACGTTCCTTGTCGGCTAGAAAATTGTCCGAGCCTGCACAGGAAACTAAACCTACATCGTCATCAGACGATGGCAAACTACTGTACTTGACAAGCTTCAAAAATACTGAGTGGCGAGGCGTTTGATTTTATTTAATGTAAAATTTCGAAAATACGCAGGGCAGACAACTGCTTGTAGTGTAAAATCATATTTTTACGGTGTAAAAATACATGAAAAAGATGAAAATACCCTCAAACATTACGAGAATGTCAACCGGTCCCTTCAAAAAAAATAAAAAAATACCCATTAGTCCATGATTAAAATTGAAACGTACTAGAATAAAATAGTAATTATACTATTACAATACACAATAATCATTTATGGATATTGCTACACTAAATTCACGAACTGATTTAGCTTCTTTCTTATTATATGATAGTTGTATTTTGTTTTCCTCATCCCTCGTTGAGCCGCACTTCCATTTCTAAATTAACATGAAGGTGATCCACCGGGCTTACAGACAAAATCGGGGTGGTTGGCAGAAAGTAAACACACCGATGAAGCAGAGTTTTTGATGCACCAAGGTAAATTATGGTTTTTTCCTGCGTCACCTATGAACAGCACAAGCCATCCTTCTGACCATCATCCTGCATCTCTAAAAAATGCAGTTTATAACATTACTGATTCTTAATTAATGCACCAGCCGACAGGGAAGCTTCTCTGTGACAATGGTGCGGGAAAATGGGCAGTGCTCGCTACCCTTGCTGAATTCATACTGTACATCTTGTTCATGCTGGCCGGATGATACGAGGCATGCACGGTCGCCATCACCGGTATGTTCGTCCTTCTCCCGGTGAAAACTGCTCTTTGTAGCACGAGAAAGACTTAATTCCCTGCAAAGTCAAAGCTGGTCAAGGGCAGTAATGGTTTGAACAAGAAACAAAAGCTTCTGTGACTCACCTTGATATGATGCCTCGGTATAATCCGAACCTCGTGCCATGACCTGAAATAAATATGTTTCTAAATATTTGCTAGTTCGGAGCTCAGTTTTGGTTTGGAACATCTTCATTGAATTTCACATTATACGCATTCATTCTTGTTTCCCTCTTCAAGAATCAATGGTGAAACTGTGCAGAAGGGAAAGTTAATGGAAGGGCTGACTCTGTAGAGCAAACAATTCTAGTATTTTATAAGGGCAGGCAAGCAAGCATGAAGTTCTGCTATGCATTGAAAGATCCAATTTAGCAGTTGTGCTCTCGGCAGCTCTAAAAGAAGTTCAGCCTGTAAATAATCAAGAAAAAAAGAGAGTTAAAGACGATTTATAAAATTCCAAAGAAATCTTTAAGAAACCATAAATATTAATGGTATAATGTCTAAATTACCTTTATTTCGTTTCCATCAAAAACCAAAGAGTTTCTATGCGTTTCAGATGACATTGAATCCGTCATCAGCTTAAAAACCATTTTACTCATATTTGTTTCCATGCCAACCATCTTTCCAGATGCATAGATTCTCGTAATCCCAATATCTGCTGCCATTCTCCTTACATAAAGCTTCTTCAAAAGAATTTCCATGGAGGAAGGCTCTTTTCCATACTGGCGACGCAAATTTTCTGTAAATTGCATCAAACTCCATATATCTGTCTCTGCAGCTTTCTCAGCGTCATTAATAATTTCCATGGGGTTCTCCAAATAATTTATGTAATCAGAAGGGAGATGAGGGTTTATATTCAAATCAATCTGCATTGAAAGCCACCAAAGAAGTGTTAATTTGAGTAAAAAAACATTGTCAATCATAAACTCATTTCATCTAACGCTATGTTGCATTTTAAACAAACATCAATAGTGGAAATAAGAGGTTCAATGAAATGTGGTCATTTCTTCTGTAATGTGGATGTAATTATGAGCTAACATATAGCTTCTTACACACTTTACACTTACAACCAATTATTGCTATACCATGCCATCAGATTTTGTACTCATGATCATGCTTCTCCCTTCTAACATGAAGCTTTTCCTGCTATATAATCCGTACGGTCAATCCCTTATCCCTTAATGACAAGCTCCTTGTATCTTTCTGCCTCAGTGAGAACTTACTGTTAACTTTTCTTCTACTTCTTTTTTATATGAGTTTGTTCTCATTTTATTAGAGTTTTGATAAAGGTGAGATTTGAATCTGATATCTCACCCCGTACTCTTTGCTTATACAAGCTCGCTGGAATTTATTGTTATCAAAATATTAAAGAATAATATAAATCATATCTTAAGAACTCTCTTTCCAGACAGTGACAGGAAGTGAACACTCTCTCCTATCTCACAACATAAGATTACTAAGGCTACAATCTGAACTCTATTCCTGAAAGAAAGTGATAAGACAGACTACTATACCGATTTCACCTGGTAGTTTAAGCTTTTGGAGTGAATTGGTTCTGTATCACGTTACCAAAGCTTTAATGAGCAAAAAGTCATGAATTCAAATATCACTACTCTCGTTCTTTTTTTAATAACAACTAAAGTTTTTTTGAGCTGAACTGGTTCTTTGACACAAAGAAACTCAAGCACCTGAGCATACATTTCTCAAGACATAATGTAGAGATTTCTTCTTCTTTTATTTTTCTGACACGAGGAAGCTTCTTTCAGATTTTTCAAAACCTGTTCTTTCATTATATCTCAACATAAGCAAACTGATGCAACTGAAAATTTAGAACATGGCACACTAAATATTTTAATCAAACATATTTACATACTAACAAGATACCAAAGAATAAAGAAGTCACCTGTACTGACTGGTAAGGAACTGAAATTACCCTGTGCTCATCAACCTGAAAACAAAATTTAAGAGGTTAGGGCAGCAAAAGTAGAAGAACAGAAACTTGAAGTTTAAACTGATGACAATGGAAATGCAACCCAGTTACTATTACATAGACTGAATTCACTAGCCATCATTTTGTAGTGCAGGAAATATACTGTTGGTTTATTTTATCTGTTCAATCAGACTGAGACACCATGATGAAGACTGGAAACAGAAAAGGAACCAGAGCGCAAAGATATCCAAAAAATTAAATACGTAACAATTGAGCAAAGCTTCTTCTTTCTCAATGTACAAGTAAGATATAATAAAATGCATCATGAAGCAGACCTTGGACAAACTTTCAAAGAGCATTTCGAAGAAGAAATCAACTCCAATATTCCCAACATCCCCAGTCTGTTGCTCACCAAAGATGGTACCAAAGCCTCGTATACCCATGTCTCTCTCTGCAAGTTGGAAACCTTGGCCAAGTTCTCGGCATTGTTCTAGAGCTGCTAGCCTCTCCTGAAAAGTCAAATAATTTCAAAAGTTACATAAAAATCTAGTGGGGGGTATTACGATCAACCAGGTGCATTAATAAAAAAATGATAGGCTGTATTGCAGAGCATACCAGCGCCTGATCAGTTAACATTGACTTGTCAGGGTAAAATAAATGTGCATGAGCTTCCTTATCTGCCCTGCCCACTCTTCCACGCAACTATTGCAATAACATGAAAGATTGAAAATAAGATCAAATATTTTCTAACAACAAAAACAAGATAAAGGATTCTGGATGCATTCCAGTTTCTTCATTGCACGAATGAAAAATCATTGAGGATGCTTTCTAGGTTCACCTAATTGATAAAATAGCTCAAGGGATGAAGAAATTAACTTAATTATACAAACACTTCTGCATTAGATATATCCAAAGATAAATGCATAGTTTAGGGGGACATTGGGGGGGGGACCCAATTTTTCTTCTGCTGATGGGAGAGACAGGAGACTTTTTTAGAGTATATCTGATGTTAATCTTTGAAAGGTAAGAAAAACAGCAAGAAGCAAAACATATAATAATGAGTTATTAGCTTTGGTACTGGAGATGCAATCTAAGTTAAAAAAAAAAAAACATGCTTGGGATCTCATACCTTTTAGAAGAATTTTCTAGAAATGGAGAACTTCTGACTATTTTGTAGAAATATTTAAACAACAAATTTACAAGAGAGAGTGGAGGGCGGAACCTGATACAATTGAGCTAGACCAAATAGCTGAACATCCTGAATTATGATGGTATTTGCATTTTGAATATCAAGCCCGCTTTCTACTATATTTGTGCATATAAGAATCTTGATTTCACCTTGTGCAAATTGCTCCATGGTGTCCTCAAGCTGCTTTGAATATTGCTAAACACATGCAGCAAGAAAAGAACATCACAGAATGTGTGGGAAATCAGAAACAAAATTTATACGATGGGAGGAACTAAAACTACATTAGTATACACTCAGAGTTTTGATCATCACATGACTTTTCAGGGTAAGCCGCTTTACTTTGTGAAAGGACCAGGAAAAGAAGTCCATGTCCCCTTTTTATAAGGAGAGTGAAGCAACCGCCCCATAAACAGGAATTAGTGCACCCCTCACCAACTCATTTTAAGAGATGGTGCGCACCAATCCCCTTTGTAGGAATTAGTGCTGTGAACCTGTTATCTACAAAGCAAATGAGCACCACCCTCAGGTGTTCATCAAGTCTCACTTTGGGACTTGGCGGTTGGCCCATTCCATCCTCTTATATTCATAACTACTATTAGCAATCAGTTCATGTTCATATATCCATATTAATCAACCAATTCACATGAGCTACGACATTGTAGTATGAACTAGTTTCCTTGACTTTTCAGCTCTCTTTTTCCAGTATTCGATCCTTGCATGCCACATGGCCTCCTTTCCAACAATTGCAATTTAACCCCAAAACAAACCACAATTAAGTCCTTGAAATTTTGGATTTTGCAAATTAATCAATACCAACTTAAAGAATGTAAAATTAACTCCTCAGAGGCAAAAATCTGGTGTTTGCATTTGGGAAAAGGATGGTTTGATGCTTTGTCTTGTGATCTTATGAAATACTAAGGTAGATTCCTCTGAGTCACAATGCTAGTTTTTCATATAACAAACATGAGATAAAAGGGAAAAGATCAAAACAGTAAAACATGGAACAAATAAAACTAAAAAATGCAACTTCAAGGAAGACAAAAATCCATGAGGATGTTAATGTTCAATTTGCATAATTTAGAATAGCAGCACCCTTCAAATCAAACCTTGATATGGTAATACACATTTAAAAGTGGACCTTTGGGTGGTCTGGGCTACTATAGTATACCCGCACTAAGATAATTTCTTGTTAAACATCTAACATTTTTCAGATAAAAGAAAATACCTGCCCATGTGCAACAGCTATTTCTACATTTGGAAATGATTGTTCAAGGAAATCCTTCACTTCTTCCAGCCCTGTTAGGCAAAAATGAAGCATAGATCCATATCACCAAATTGAGAAACGCAAATGACTTTTGAAGTCTATCAGGAAACAAAACACAGAAAATTCCAACTACCAAACTTCTTCATATTTAATTTTGGCTCTTAATTTCTGTTGATAGAACTAAATAAAGTTTTTTTACAATGTATCAAAAACAGTTAGATGATAAACAAATAAAGTTATGTACCAAACAGGTGATTGATTATAAATGATTATCAGTAAGGCCCGTAGTATATACTATGCATGTTTAACACTCTAATCCTATTTAGTATACAGCAGGATTGAAAAGTTTTTGCACAAGCATTGCACTTGAAAAAAAATACAAAGGCATATCCAATACCTTTAATACGAGGCAAGACATAAAATACTTGACCACCACGGTCCAGCTCATATTTGATTGCTGATATTAGCGTCTCCTTACTGTATGCCGACATATGGGTCTTTATAGGAACTCTTTCTGGAGGTGGAGTTGAAATTAAACTGAAAAATGTAAGTGCATCTTTAAGGTTACCAGGTTATAGACCAGCTAATCAGTAATTTCAAAAAATGTTCAAGGGAGAAGAGGTTCATTCTTCAAACAGGAAGATAATTTTTAATATCTTCAGATCATTATTTAGGTTGCATGATGGAGTATGGATTCATTTTTATAATAGATATGTATGGAAAGATTTCTACAAAAAAAATCCGACAAACATATTATATAGAAATAGCCCTTTATAACATAATCAACTTTACAAATCCTTGATCCTACATTCACCATTGTACGATTCCAATCTACAAGGACAACAAGAAATAAAGAAATCTATTAAAATGACTAAACTTGTATGTGTACCATACAATAATGGACTTTAGATGGTCCACGCTTCTGAATTTTAATTGTACAAACCAAGATCCTCAAATCCTACTTCAGTATAGGTCCAGAGTCAGTATCGCACGCTCATCCATTATGAGACCTTTCATATTGAGGGGAAATGATTACCTAGCACTGACTTTGAATTTTTATTTTACATGCTTCAGCAACTGGCCATTTAGAAACTCAAAGTGCCTGGCTAAACTAAACTAGATGAACAATTTTCTTCATCAAATGCATATTTGCCTCAGGTATATTACCTTGCATCCCGAAATCCAGTCAATGCTAAATAAAGTGTTCGAGGTATAGGTGTTGCAGAGAGAGTAAGAACATCGACTGAACTTTTGAATGAAGCAATCTTCTCCTTCTGTTTGACACCAAACCTCTGGAAAGCAAAGAACATTGCACATGCAGATCACAGCACAAACTATTTCAATTCAATACTAGAGTGAATCAGAATTTCTTTGTTTATTTTAAAGTGATTAGATGGCCAAGACAGCCACAGCAAAATTTCTTTGTTTTCCTTCCAATTACCAAAACCATCACTGACGGAAAAGTTACTTTTACTTTCTCTTATTATTTTTTTAATAGGATCTAGTGATGTAGATCAACAAGGCAAAGATCATTGAACGTAATAGAAATAGGCTTAGGAGGCAAACCTGTTCTTCATCCACTACAAGAAGGCCTAGATTGCTATACACAACACGACTTCCAAGAAGTGCATGAGTCCCCACAATAATGTCCAAATGACCTTGTTCAATCATGTTCAAATACATCTCTTTCTCTGCTTTAGTCTGCATGCAGTAACAGGTCTGACATTCTTAAAACCAAAGTAGTAATTGTAAATTAAAAGAGCATATAACTGACAATGAGCTGCATGCCTGACTCCGGAAATGGTTGTTAGAGCTTCATAATGAACCAACAAACGCTATTTCAAGAGAAATCTTGTCTGAGTTTTTCTCCATGCTAACTCTTTGTTTGCAAGATAGAAACACAAATATGAATATGAGCCAACTCCCACTGAGTTGGCTAAATAGGATAGATTATGTACCTGAAACCGACTCAGAAGTGCAACCTTGATATGAGAGTACTTGGAAAAGCGTTCTGAAATAACATCAAAATGCTGTTTGGCCAGAACAATTGTTGGTGCTAAAACCATAGCTTGCTTTCCTGCTGAAACAATGCAAAAGATAGCACGTAAAGCAACTTCTGTTTTACCAAACCCAACATCTCCACAGATTAGTCTGTCCATTGGAGTTTCTCTCTTGTTCAAATCCCTCTCGACATCAATAAAAGCCTGGAATGAGAATCCAATTTGTAAGCACAGTACAAGGGAAGGACAGAAAAGAATAACACTAGTTTAGATAGATTAGTGGAGTTTGTTGTGCCATCTGTTATGAGACAATGAATGTTGAATCTGAGAAAAGGGAAAGGAAGGTGTTGAATTCTGTGGAAGTTATTGCTAAGGCTTCCTATCCCCTCCAAACAGATGAAAATAGATGTAAATGCAAACATAATCTCAACAATGATTAAAAACTGAATAGGATTGTCTTGGCTATCTAAGAATATAAACATCTCACTAACATAGATGAGGATACCTAAGAAACCTCGCTTACAAATTTTAAAAATGCAGCTAAGTAAATATTTGCCAGATTGTATAGCTACCAGCTTCTGGTCTGGTGTGGGCTCATAAGGAAATTGAGCAGCAAATTCTGCCATGGAAGGAGTCTTTGGGTAGGGAGGTCTTCTTTGTTTTAGTCTATGTAGATACAGCTCCATTAAGTCAACCACCATTTTCTGTATCGCAACCTTTCCCTTTGTCTTTCTCCTTTCCCATGCACCAGTATCGCTCAATTTGCTCAATGTCCGAGGCTTTTTCGTCTCGTTCGGGCTGGAAGAACATGGGGGGGAAATTATGACAAGTCCCTTACATGAGAGGTAAAGAATTCATACCAACTGTTTTTGCAACTGAATGTACCAATGAACTTAACTAACACTTTAAAAATCCAACCAGATTGAATAAAACAAGCAACCTATAAAATTCATCAAGCATTACAACAAATAAGAAGCTGCACGTGTAAAATCAGTTCAAAAAGGAGGGGAAGAAAAAAAACCTACAGACTGTATCGATAAAGCATACGAGAAGCCTGCTTAATAGGAAGCTTAGCCATCCCATCAGCATATTCAATGAACACATATTCAACAGCCTCTGAAGAACCCTTTGGCACATCAAACTTAATCCCAACGAACCTCCCAATTCCCACCTTCTTATGCACAACATAATCCTCAGAACGAAGTGTATAAGGATCGACCTTGTAACTAAAAACATCCCCTTCTTTTGCCACCCTATCGCCTTTCAACTTCTGCAACCCTCTCTGCTGCTGCTCTTTCACCATCTGTATGTAGTGATTAGCCTCTTCAGAATCCATTATGGGCTTTGAGCCCTCTCTCTTTCCATGGTGTTGCCGGCGAATTCTCTCGTTGAGGATGGAGATGCGGTCCTGCTCAGTCTCAATCTTGTACTTGGAGGTGTCTGTACGGCTGGAAAAGGGGACTGCTGCTTGGGTGTGGACGGCATTGGTGAGGGAAAATGATGGTTTGTTGTTGTGGCGATAAGGTGATTTCACAGAGAAAAGCTTCCGCAGCTTAGTGGAGGAGTTGAGTTTGAAGATAAGAGGCGTGGACATGTCAAGCGAAGCCATTGGACGAGGATAAGAGGGAACTCTCTTCTTTTTTCCCAGACGAGAGAACTAATAATGAATGACCGGAGAGGTTTTGGAGAGGTTTAACCGAAGACAACGTCAAAAATGTTTTTCTTTATGTTTGATTTTTGTTTGTCTAAATTTGGGTCTCTTGCCATAGATATTAACTAATGTGGCGTGTCAATTTTTAATCCATTCGAGTTAATTATAACTTAGTCCCTGTAATTTTTCAATGTTGATTGACTAGTCCTCGTGGTTTTAAACACCATGATAATGTTTGTATTTGCGGGACAACATCAATCTTGCAAGATTTTAGTTTTTTTTTTTACCATTTTAATATGCTAATATTAAAAATAAACTAAAATCTTGATAATGACATTTCAAAACCATCTAAAAATTTAAAAAAAAAAAAAGGAAAAAAGAGGTGGCAAGTTCATTATTGAATTTGACCACCTTTTTTAGTTTTATTTATTTACCCATAGAAAAAAGTCAAAAACCCTAGTAATTTATCAGATGAAGAGCCTGCTGAAGGTAAACTGTACAGAAAGGGAAAGCTGTTTCATGGGACAGCTGTTATAAAGTAAGCTAATGGATGATAGCGTCCGAAAGATTACACATAGTATATCATGCCAACTTCAATGAGGCTGATGTGAGGAATGTTCAGAGCCACAGCAGGGCCCCTGCAATTCTTCCGAAGAAATGAGTAGCCAATATCAATGGCTAGTTTTTTAAGGAATGAGGAAGATCTCCTTGCCTTCACATATGAATGCCCCATTATATAGGCTACCCCTGCTTCCTTTGCCTGGACCAGATCCGTCAGCTCTTCCCGGACCGAAGGATCCATCCCGGGATTTGATGGCAGCTGAAACCTCACATGGCGCCTTCTGATCTGAGGGTTCTCGTCATCGTAAGCAGATCGCAAGCTCTGGAGGGTTAACGATCTGCTACTCTGGATAGACTCGTCAATGCTGATAAAGTCTTGCTCTGATGCTATTAAACTCAAGCTGGACTGGACAGGGTTGATGCTCATAACAGCCATCCTGCCGTCAAGGGATGGACTCTCGGATGAAGAGAATTGTGGTTCAACAGCCTCCATCTGAATGAACTCGGCTATGCTCTGTATAAGCTTGTTCTCGAAGTTGCCATCATCGCGCTGGATGTCCTTGTAGCCATACCTCACAATGCACCTATACATGCGATACGGTCTTGGGCATACTCGGCCAATGAGGAAGCGTTCTTCAGGGGGGACATACGGAACAGGGACTGATTTTACACAAACAAAAACTAACACCTTATGAAATGCAGGGAGATTTGTTACAAAGTGAGAGAAGATTGCAGGAACCCCAGTAGCCAGTTCAGAGTATACAAGACCTATCCCCGGTACACGGACAATGCCAAGGCTGGGGCCCAATCCTAGTATCCACTTTAACGAAACTTTGTTGTGCAGATCAAAGTTGTACTTCTTGCGAATTCCATAATGCCAAATGTACATGATAAGCAAAAAAACAGCTGAGAACACAAGAGGGGCCCATCCTCCCTGGGGCACTTTCATGAGGGCTGCTGACAAGTAGACACCCTCAATGAACCAAAAGAATAGAAGGAAACATGCAGCCAGAATGACACTCTTCTGCCAAACAAAGATTATGACCAGTGCCATGAGAAATGTTGTGATAAACATGACTGTCATGCAGGCAAGTCCTGGGAACCAACACGCAAACACAAAAAATCACTATGATATTCAACTATGATACTCATAGGCCCTATAAAATGATACTCATAGGCCTAATAAAAGTATGGGAAAGGGTGGAAGGAATGTCAGCCATCCCTCTGTTGCGAACCCTGCAGAGACACTTGTGCAACAACTTTGGGCCCCAATATGACATTCCAGGAAAGTTGGCATACATCATCATAAAAAGTTTAGGATAATCACCAGACAGCAAAATTAAGAGGCAGCAAGCAGTGAAGAGAGAAGTTCTAGCTAATTTGTGCAGCTGAACTCCTAAATGGTTCACATATAGCAAAAGGTGCTTGATATTGCACAGCTGAACTGAAAATCTTATATGTCTTGAATGCTTGGCATATAGCTATAATAGCAGGCATAATTGCATCCACAGAGCACTTTTGCAACCTAAACATCAGATAATTGAGGAAAAGAATGACAGCATGACAGAGGGAGAGGAATGACTTACCATAAGCATTTCCGATGAAAGTTGTATCTCGAAATCCAACAGTTACAGCAAGAGTGAGAACCATGAGGATCCAGTTTATTTCTGGGATGTAGATCTGCCCATATATGTGTTTTGAGGTGTGAACAACTTTAACTCGTGGAAAACATCCAAGGGCATGACATTGCTTAACAATAGAGAAAGTGGCGGTGATAACAGCTTGACTCCCAACAACAGCAGCAAGGGTGGCAATAACACATACAGGCCAAAATACACGATCTGCAATATGCAATTAGGCATCAAATTAAACCAACTCCAATAGGATAGAAAATTCAGGAACAATTGTTACTTAAAGTCACATTGAATACCAGGTATCGAGTCATAGAAACTGTTTGACATAGAGCTTGGATTTTTAGATAGAAATGCAGCCTGACCCATGTATTGTACAACCAAACAAGGGTAAATAGCCAATGCAAAAGCAAGCTGCACAGGCAAGAGCATCATTAAATTTATCACTTGGAAATACAATTATAAGTACTTTGGTGACAGATAACACAGTTCCAGTTTACACTCACCCTAATAGATAAGGCAGTGAAATGACCAAGATCAGCAAACATTGCTTCAGTGCCTGGTGAAACCCAGAAAAAATTCTTGGTAATGAGTGCACTATTAGCATTGTACAAAACTGAATCAGTTGTTGCAGTTAGAGCACTGAATAGTTTCCAACCAAACTACAACTTTAAATCAACCAAACTCACAACGAAAAGTGACAATCACATGCAACAAGCCAGTACAAAATCATGCAAGATCAATGTCCAGATCCAACATACCAGTTATGGAAAGAAGGACCCCTCCAAGTGAAATCCAACCATCTTTACCCGTCTGGCTGAAGAACTTTATAATGTAATGAGGTGACAAAGCACGAAGAATCTTTGGGTTCCAATGTATAATGTTGTACAGTCCAATGGAGAGAATTGACACCAACCAGATGATTACAATTGGTGCAAACATAAAGGCTACCTTATGAGTGCCGCAATGCTGCAGAGCAAAGAGGCCAACCAAAATGACACAGGCAAGCAAGACAATTACACCTATCAAGAAAAGCAAACGTACTTTGTCAAAACTGAGTATTATGAAGCTGAAAGGTGTAAAGAAATATTGAAGCATTAATAGGCATAATAATAGAAATTTTGAGAGGACAGGTTGGTAAGAATAACTAAATTACCACTAGTCAATTTATTCTCAGCCACTTGTAGCCCAGATACCGCTGACAAGACTGCAAGCACAAAAATTCAATTTATAAATTTAATCCAGGGATGAAGAATTGAAGTGGAGAAAAGAACAGTTGATGTTGCTACTTCTATGTAAGAAGTTTCTGCAGGGTGAAGTAGTGAATCAGGCAGAAGATTTGAAAAGCCACAAAAATAAAAGGAAAGGTAAAACATAAGTTAATTAGAATGCAGAAATTAAAAAACCCTACTGTTATCAGCATCAATGACGGTTGCTAATGAGATGATTCATGTCTGCACAATAAAATCAATTGAAGACATGGTTTTCCTTATTTTAATTTGTAAATCTGGCTAATTAAATTAATTTACAAACCAAGTATACTGTAATAACAAGATCTATAAATGAACTTCCTTGCTTGTACATGCCTTGCAGAATAGAAAACTCAGCTAAAGATGGAAGCAAAACAATTCTTACCTCACCTCCAATGTTCAAAGTTTGGCGAGGACAATACACTCAAGCAGTTTGGGAAATACATAATTATTGAAAACTCATAGTAATGCATTACCAGATATTGCTGGAGTAAGCACGCCATCACCTATGACCATGCAAGCACCAAACAAGACGACAAGAAGTAGCACAGTCCGAAGTCTTCTGTGCTTCTCCAAAAATCTCTTCAATGGAGAGGAAATAGCCTGTGTTGAGGGGCCAAATTTGTAGGCTGAGAGCTCCTCATCAGCTGCTTGTTGATTGGGAAGCAAGCTAAACTTTGCATGTCTGCAAAGCAAAGAGTAAAGAGCAAATGTGCCGCCTGACATAAATTGAAGTGTATCAGAAAGAGAGCATGGAATTAGAATTCATGTGAGAATAATATTTGATAGAGAGGGTTTGTCTCACCTTCACCATTATCATCTGCACTCAACATGATACAAATATACTTGATCAAAGGTATCAATGTAAAGGTCCAGAAAATCAAGGAAAATGCACCAAAAATTACTTCCTCAGTCTGATGTTTCTGCATCTTCCCAGCAAATGTGTTTGTATAAACGTAAAGAGGTGAAGTACTCAGGTCTCCATACACTACCCCAAAGCTTTGATATGCTAAGAGTAGATTCCTGGAGAGAATTGACCATGAAAACTGCAAAATCACACGCAAGTAAAGTTATAGTTCAATGAAACCACTGGCATTTTAGCTCATTAAAAAAAGAAGCTCCTGCTTAGTTTACTTCTGACACCAAGAATTACAGCAAGCCTGAATTGAGAACTACAGAGAGGCAACAAGACTTGTGAAAAGTATAAGCGGAACAATATGATTAGGAAATAAAAAGTAAATTGAATCAAAAAAATATCTAGTGAGTAATCTTTGTGTTTTCCATCATGTTACAGACCTGACTTGCCATTAATTTGAGCTATTTATGCTGAAGCCATTGACTAAAACAAATTTTGTTTCTTTACACATATATATTTAAAATAGACGTTTATTGATGACCACGATGATATGAAGAACTCGACCTCTATCACTCGGGTTCTTATCATCCAGCATATATCTTAATACAGATGCACACAACATCAACCATCCACACACAACCATTCAGATAATGCTTTGAAATAATAAAAATTAAAATATGACATCAGGGGGAGAGAGAAAACCATTGACTTTGTCAGTGAAAAATCCATTCTCGCTAAGGCCAAAACAACAAGAAGTTGACTGACATTTTTTTTAAGAAAAAAAACTAACTAGTTGAAATAATTGTTTGGATTATCGCATAACAGGTAACACAGCAACATATTATACTGTAAGAAAGAAGTAGTCTGAAACCAATGTTAATGAAGCTGTTTGATTTATTAAAGTCAGAAATCAGTGAATTCATTCAAATAAGATCTCAATGAAGCTGTTTGGTTTGATGCATCCAATCCAGTCGACTGATAAAAAACATTATATGATTATTACAGTGTAATCATCTCCATCTAAAAACTGCAATAAAACTGCGAAATCACTTCCCATTTCTCTCTTTTCGTTTCTAATAATCAAAACTTTTCAAGCACATATTAAATCAATCCAGCAAGAATCGAGTTCATAAACTCCGAAAAAACGCATATATAAAGAAGACAAATTAAAGAAAATGATAGAGAAATTGATAAGAGAGAGGGGGGAAAGCCTTACTTGAGATGGATTAGAAGAACGGTGAGTTCCAGCTCCTGCCTCCATTGGCAAACTCACAGGTCCCCTCCCTCCCTCTCTCTCTCTCTCTCTCTCTCTGAGTCTTGAGTGTGGTACTTTTTCTTCTTCTTCTTCTTCTTCTTATTGAAATAAACCTGGAATATTTTTATTATTTGATGTTCGAAAACTTAATCATAGACTTATCTGATCTCACGGATGACTCATTTTTTTTTAAAAAAGTGTTGGTTTGATACTGTGGTTTTATGCTCACAGAATACCGTCACGCTGGTTACGACGCGTGTTCCCTCTTCAATCCACTCCAATGCTGTATTGGTCTGGTAACGCTGTGCAGAAAGTTTTTTTAATTCAAAATATATTTTTTATTTTTATTATTAAAATATTAATCTAATGTTCCCTCAAATAATAAACACTTTGAAAAAACAGATATTAAAATAAAAATAAAAAATCAGATGCAATAGCTCTTTAGGAGATAAATATTTTCCTTATGTACATGTATTTCTTATTTTAAGTTTAGAGAACTTTTTTCTTAATTTTGTTTTTCTATCTAGGATTATTATGTTTTTATAGGTTTCTATTTAAAGAAAAAAAAAATTTAAAAAAAATTTAGTATTATCTTAGCTATTTAGTGTTACTTGTTGGAGATTTCGTTTTAAAACAAAATTAATTAGCACATTTAAAATGAGATTGAAATAGAGTTCATATTTATTTTTCAACAAGAGTTTTTTATGTTAACATGAAAAAATAATATGATAAAATAAATTATACGTAAAAGAGATTGATATAAGAAAATTCTTGGTTGAAATGTTTTGAAAAAAATCAAAATCTTTTAAAACTATATATCATATATATATATATATATATATAAAAAATCACTTCTTTGTTCTATATATATTAGGAAGGTAAGGGGTTAAAATTGGATTTAAAGATCACTGGAGCTTTTGAACGGAATAACTCTATTGAAAAAAATAATTATATGAGAGTTGATCAGATATAACTCAGTTAATTTTAAGGGTAAAAAAGCAACTTATATAAACCAATTGTAAGAATATAATTTGATTATGTTAAAGAGAATTCAAGCGCCAACTTCTTGTAATATTAAGATAGAAAAAAAAAAAAAAAGATAGCAGCATATTAAATTGATTTTGGTCAACCAGATTAACATGTCATAATCACGACCAGATAACATCATAGAAAATAAATTATGAAATCTAATTTTTAATCAACTCAGTGTTAAAAGGTAAAATTTTTAAAAAAAATATCAATTTAAAAGGGACCTAACAACATGATCCAAGTTAAACCGTCAAGTCGTGATCTGGATTATAAGACTGAGATAACCCTATAAAAAAACAAATTATAAAACACAATCCTTAGTCAACCAAATATTGAAAGGATGAGATTAAAAAACTAAATTATATATATAAAAAAAAACAATTAGAGATAATTAGTAAAACTCATGTCGTGTATCATCAAACAAAAAATAACCTCATAGAGAAGAAATATAAAATGATCTCAATTAATCGATTTAACTTGTCAAATTCATAACTTTGATCATGGGACTAAGATAATCCCTTGGAGAGCAATTTAAAATAAATTATGAAATTCAATTTTCAATTTTCAATTGTCATGTTGGACCCAATGTTTGGCAATAAAATTCGTAAAAAAAATAATTAAAAAACTCACACAATAAATGAGTCAAATGAACTTGAGCTAACATTTGAAGTATAATCTATGGGTCATGAAATCATTATAACCTAGTAAAAAATAAATTGAAACAAATCATGAAGTCTAATTTTCAATTAAACACAATATTAATAACTCACAGACATTGATTGTGAGATAAAAATATATCTATGAAAAGCAAATCAAAATAAATTATAAAATTTAATTCTCAATTGAGTCAATATTGAGTGATAAAATTAAAAAAAAAATGATAAAAATAATAATTAATTCAAGTCAATTGTACTTAACTTATTAAACATTATTCTCAAGTTACAAGACCAAAATAATATAATAATAAATAAACAAAATAAATCATGAAATCTGATTTTAAATAACAGACAATAAAAGAGAACAGAACCCAACCCTTGTATACGAGAAGAGATGGTTTACAGCAAGAATTATAAATACATTTATGATAAAAATAAATAAATAAATAACAACAATAATAATAACACAGCTGTTCTTTTTATACACTTACAAACAGCTGACTATCTTCACTGAGCTCTCAAAAAAGGGGAGTAAACAATTGAAGTAACACAAAAATCACTCGCAACATTTTTCAAGGAAAACAAATTTGTTTTATTTGGCTGCTCTGAACAAGTGGCTTCCAAGGGTCACCGTCGGGGTTCCTTCCCCCATGACCGTCGTCAAGTTCATCTCTTTCTCAATTATACGATCAAGTTCCGTCACCACATGACTCATGGCTGGCCGTCTCTCACTCGACGGCTCCACACATCGGAGCATCAACTGTATAAACTCTTCCATCCCTTCTGCAGTGAAGCTACTCCCCAATCTTTGGTCGACCACGCTGGAAAAGTTGGCGTAGTCCTGCGTATGCTGCACCTGAAGAAAGAGAAGCCAAGTTAGTTTTTCTTCCAGACTGGTGGCGATTTATTGCCTCGCATGGTGCAACCTTTATTGATTTTTTCAAGTGCAGAAATTAACACGGGAACTTGCATGCTTCATGCAAGCACACGAGCAGAGAGACGATGAAAATCCGTGTCAATTATATTTTTGGTGATGGCGAGATAGTAGTAAAAACAATTTTTATTCTCAATCCTGCCCCACTGTTGAACTGGTTATTTATAGAATAGTATTTTCTATTTAACCTATACATAGTTTATTTGTAATTAGATAAGCACTCATAAATTATAGCTTTCTTTTTGTGTTTTGTTCTTAATTATTTCAACATGGTATCAGAGCAGTTTTTTGTAGCTTTCTTTTTGTGTTTTGTTCTTAATTATTTCAACATGGTATCAGAATAGATTTTATGGAACGATGCTTAATACCGAACACAGCTTCGCGGATCCAACTCAACTCATCACAGCATAATCCACATTGATCAAGACTAGCAGCTTACCCATTCAACCAGATTTTGACTCGTCCCTGGAGATGGCTGTGTTGCCTCCATGCCGCTTAGCAACTCTAGAAGGAATACACCAAAACTGAACACGTCGCTTTTTTCAGAAAATCGCCTGAACTCTCTCACCCTGCATTTGAAAATGTCATATGGATAGCTGACAAACTATAATGTGTTAAGAGATGTGTACAACAGGGAGAGTTACGGAGTAATACTCTGGGGCAAGAAATATCTCATCTGATGTCACTTGTGATGATGAACCTGCAACATCAACTTTTCCCAGGAAATTACGAAGTCCTGAATCTGCAACTTTAGCAATGAAATTTTCATCTACGAGCACGTTGGCTGTTTTGAAATTCTTGTGCACCAAACGGGGAGAAAGAGAGTGGAGATGAGCCAGACCTGTAGCATGGGACGAGATGAATGAGGTGGCACATGCACTTTCAGAACATTCATACACACAAAGAAGAACCTTTCTATAAATATGAAGTCTTACCAAACTCAAAAGTATTTTGTGAAACCAATAGTAATATTCCTTCTCTTTTCTCCCCCCTCCCCTCTCTATTTTTTTTTGTACTGAACTTGGCATTATATCTAAAGGAAAGAAAAACTGATACCAGGAAAGCCAAAATGCTGACTGATTTTGCAAAGGATCACCTTTAGCAGCCCCTAGAGCGATTGAAAGCCTATGCTTGAATTCAAGCTTCCCATCCAAAGTTTGACCAGGTCCTGCAAGCAAAAACACCAGGACTTCATTACAAATGAGAATCAACTATTATGGATACACGGTTTGTATACATTGATCTAAGAAGAAGATGACAAGAAGAACTGTTGGAAGTGGCAGTATCCCACATCTCATGATAATACATGGAAGAAAATCCAGGTGAAATAATTTCTAGCTAAATGTCTCATGGATGCTTAAATGGAGAAGAACAATATAGAAGATATAATACCTCATTAAATTCTATATACACAACACAGATCAAACCAGCAAAGGCGGTGAATGGATAGAGAGTTACCATACAAGTGATTGGAAACGCTCCCACTAGGGATATACTCATATACAAGAAACTGTGAGTTATTTTCCTGGCAGTAGCCCAAAAGAGTCACAAGATTCCGATGCTGAATAGGTGAAAGGTAGCGCACCTGATATTCGAGATGTCAGGTGAATAGTAATCAAGGACAGCATCGATGAAATTCATATGCATTTATTATTCATTCCTCAGAAAACTTGGTGCTAAGCTAGCAAAACAATCCTGCCACTGTTCATTGCAGTATTGATGATGAACGAAAAATGAAGCAATTATGGGGAGAGCCCGAACTTCAAAGAAATTAGTTCAAGTTCACTAATGAATGTTTTCATCCGACAGACTGAAACTCAATTCTTTCAGCAAGTGATAATTACCTCATCAACGAATTCTGGACTAGGAGCTCCAGGTCTCTTTTTGATGGCTACAACCATCCCATCATTTAGCAAACCCTTATATACCTCCCCAAACTTTCCTGACCCCATCAAATTTTTCTCGCTAAAACCTTTCGTGGCCAGAGACAATTCTTCCATCTCAAAACGCCTTGCTTCTTGTAATGACAACTCAATCCCCTCATGCCTTCCTACAGCAGGTAATAGAAAGAACAGCCACATAAAACATTTAATCACTTGATTTTGAACCTCTCTTGAATGATGTATGATGCAACTATTACCTTGAACAGATGTTTCAGAAGATCCTGTGTCTGAAGTTCTTGACACGCTCCTTTTGTGAGAAAGGCACCATAGAAGAAAAACAACTGCCCCCACCAATGCCATGACTCCTGCAGCACCTCCCAATATGGCTGCAAGAGTCCTTGACATTTGGTATGGGATCCGCTTCAGCTATGCTGTAAGGTTTTTGTCGAATATGGGACAATTAATATACATGGAACCTGGAAAAGGAAAGGCAGATAAGCAATAATGAAGAAAAGAACAAGCCGCCTCAAAAAAGAAGCAGCATTCAATAATCCATATAACCATGGATGACAGAAACAGATAACGCAGCGACATTGGCGCAGGAATTGATATTTCTTTTAGTCAAACACTCATCTAGTCCCTGAAAGAGATATTCTTTCAAGTCAACCATAAAGCCAATGTCTGTTTAAAATAACGAAAAGTTGAATCCCAATAGGTGAAGGAAGCATGGGCAAATGCATTAATGACAAATAGTAACCTTCCAGAGGAAATCTCCAGTGTTCTAATCATATGGTTAAACCCTAGCTAGTTAAATCAAACACACTATCAAACTCATTCAGAACCGACAAATGCTACTTAGCAGAGTAGCAAAAGAAGTGAGAAATGTGTCAAAACTGAAACTCCTTGGGATTAAAAAGAATGAAAGACGTGAAAATAAATGGAAATCTGAAATCTCCAAACCTGTATTCACAGATAAATTATGCGGCCAGATCCCCAGAAATCTCAGCTTCATTTGCCAATGACAAATTGAGTCAGGGTTCCAGTAGCACAATCACCAAAATAAAAAAAATCACCCCACATTCCCAGCAACAAATTTTCTTAAAAAAAAAAAACCCAGTTGTGAAGATGAACGCAGCTTCAAGGTCTGGTCTACAACAAGCTAACCGCGACTGATTAAGGAAGGGAAAAGCTGAAATCAATCAGCAGCTTGCCGTACCTTTTATTTTAAAAATAATATTAATAAATAGAAAAGTTGAGAATCATCGTTGGATACAGTACAGACATTGCCGACAGAAAGTGACCTTGCGCCGACCACGCGACCAGGGAAGAGCTGGTTTATTACTACTTCCTACTGTTACTCCCTCGCCCTCACTACCAAACTCAAACTGAAAAATCCCATTACTCTAAGAAGTCTAAATCACAAATATTTCTTTATTATATACAGCAAAAAATATTTAATTAAATGAATAAATAAAACCCAATATTCCTGGTGAAAAACCCTTGAAAAGTTTTGACGTAATTAATAATATCAAGTAAAAAAAAAAAAAAAAGAGGAAAGAAGATGATGATGAAGAATAAGAAATAGACAGGGTGTGAGTGACCGAGAGAGAGAAACAGAGAGAGGTATTTATCATTATCATTATAATAAATAAATAAATAAATAAAAAACAAACAATTATTACCTGTAGTCGTAGAACTGTAGCAGTTTATTTTTTTTTGTGGGCTGTAAAGCAGTATAATTGTTGTCTGCTAGCTGCTGCAAGTTGTAAGAAGAGTTTATCTCGTATGTCCTCGCTAGTCCCTGTTCATGGATGCCCATCTCATCTCATCTCTGCCAGCCTTGTCTCTCTGTAAGAGATTCACTTCAAGTACTCTGTGCTCCAACAACTACGACAAACAACGAGATCGAAGATTCATAATCCACTTTTTCATTTTATCTATCAATTTTGTTTTTCTGGCACAATAATCAATGCTCTTCGTCCATCCATTATTGGCGATTAGACTTGCAATTAACAGCTTCTCTGCCTCTCTTGCATGCATGTGCTTCATTAGCAAGTGTTTCTTCACATTTAATTTTTATTTTAAACTGTTTTAATATATTTACGTTCAAACAATATATTTTCGGAAATTAAATATTTTGAAAAACTACAACCTCGCAAGTCAGGGCAGGTAGATTCATGAGTGTTATATTTTGAAAAACTACAACCTAAAACTATTATTGATATTAGCGCATCAAATAATTCAAAAAAAATTAAAAATTAAATGAAAAGCTTTTGAAAACAAAACATTTAAGAATCGATAGATAACTGGATCATACGTTAGGGGTTTGATTTGGGTTTTCTTAGAAATAAATCAACAATAAAATAAATGCCTCGGTTAGCTTAGGACAAAGACTAGCTGCGATGGGATTTATATTTTATTTTATACAACAAAATACGATTTTATTTGTATATTCTTGGACAGTAAGCAAATAATAGTGCTGATGTACACACACAAAAAAAAGAGAACAAAAGAAAGAAAGAAAGATGAAGATGAGATTCAAAGGGGGGAGGGAGATGTGGGGTTGCTATCCCACCAGACAGCTATGTTGACATTACTCCTACTCTTTAGAGTCTATTCTGTATTAAAATAATAATAATAATAATAGCTTATTAAAATATTTCAGGTATGAAAATTATTTTTTAAAAAATATATTATTTTTTACATCAACGTATAAAAAATAATTGAAAATATTTAATATATATAACATTTTTAAGATGTAAAGCTGTTACCAGAAATTATAATATTTTATTTTATGGGATAGTGATGTTTTTTCTTTTCTTTTCTTTTATTGATTTATTTATCGTATCTATTTTAACAAAAAAAAAATGATTTGTTTTTCCAATTCTTATGAAATACTTTAATATAAAAAAATTAAAAAAAAAAAAAAAAAAACTGAAGAGAGGAGTGGACCTGCAGGCGATGGAGCTATGAAGTTTATTTTATGGACCCAACTTGGAGAAAACCTTTATTTTTATTCTTTTTGAAGATCGAGCTTCCAAGAAAGAACAAGCTTTCAATCATGAAAAATCTTTTTTTTTTGAAAAAAAAAAAATTTATTTTTTTACTTCATCAATGAAAACTGTTGATTTCATTACAGTTTATTTAATTGAAATTGCTTCATAAAACAACAGCATCAATCCAAAGTATACACGTGTGTGTATATTAATATTTTAAAATTTTGATTTTTGTTTAGAAATATATCAAAATAATATTTTTTTTATTTTTTAAAAATTATTTGTAACATTAACACATTAAAATGTTCTAAAAACATAAAAGAATTAAAATAAAATAAAAACATTTTTTTTTCAAAAATATTTTTAAAATACAATGTTAAACATGGACTAATAAGCTTCTTTTAAAAGTGAGATAAAGAAGAGAAAAAATGGTATAAGAATATCTTCATTTAAACACTAAAGCATATATTTTTATTATTACGTTTTTCATGTCTGTTCTTCTTTTCATGTTTTGTTTATTGAGTAATTATTGCTTTGGGTAATTGCATTTTTTTTTAATAAACACGCATGTTCTTGTATTAAAAACCATTCAATTCAATCAATTTTCATGTAAATAATAATATATCTCCTAAAATATAAATATAAATATAATTTAATAAGTAAAGATTTTGATAAAAAGATGAATATAAATTAATATCATTATTGAAAAGGAGAAAATGAAATAAGGTCAACGTTGAAATAGTGCCATATTTTTGTGTGATGGGATATATTTATTTTTATTAGTGTTGTTTTGAGCCGATAGAAATGGTGATAATATCAAGTTGTCAATACTGTTTTGATCGTCGTTCCGGTTTTTCTATTGGTATGAAATGTTTTGGTTTTATAGTATTTTGGCATGCCGTTTCGGGATTGTACTATTCATATATAATTAATTATATATATATGAAAAAAATTAAAATATTAATTTAACAAGCATAATTAAAATTCAAGATAAATTAACTTTAAATTATACAATATAAACACAAAGTCAAACAAACATAATCTCAAAATTAGAAACACAATCACAAGTTAATCAAAATAATGAGGATTTTAAGGCCGGAACGGTACCGAGATGTTTCGACCGGAATTTGACCGGTATTTCCGGGACGGGCCAGAATTAAAATCAAGATGAAAACGACGCCGTTTTGTCTCGTTTTTTTAATGGCACAAAACATTCCGAACGGAACGGAACGGTATTGACAACCCTGTATAATATAGCTATATAGATGGTAAAAAAAATGATGTTTGAGAAGTTTATGTGTGCAAATAAAAAATAATATACGCGTGCTATATATTAAAATTTGCAGCACTAGAAAAAATATATGGGAGAAAAAAAACATAAAGAGAGAAAAAATTTAGTGGCTGCTAATATTCTCTTCACTGGAAACCCATGTTTTATTATTAAAAAAAAAAATGAAAAATGCTTTGAAGAGGAAAAAATAGCGCTCACCATTGATCGACGGGAGCCTTGAAAATGGATTTGAAAGCCGATTATGATAATCAAGAAATTATAATTCACGAAGATTTATAGTAAGATTTTTTAGTCAGCCATTTATTATAACCTTAAAAACTAAATAGTATTGGAAAAAGTAATGAATAATTATATTATTTTTGTAAAATAATCAAAATAAACGACTTTTACTTTGAAAAAACTAATGAAAGTATATTATTTTCTGTTTGTCTGGGAGTGTGATTAAAATTATTTTTATGTTTTAAAAATTATTTTTCAATTAGCATATGAAAATCATTTAAAAATACCAAAAATATTTAATTTTAAATAAATAAGTAAAGATATTTTTTTTTCAAAAACGCTTTTGAAACTCTTTCATTAACTGTTATTTTATAATTTTTTTACTATAAATTTTGATTGAAAATAATTTCTTTAATGTTTTTATATTTTTTTTTAATGATGATATCAATAATAATTTTTTAATGTGTGTGTGTGTGTGTGTGTGTGTGTTATTTTCATGTATTTTTGAACAAAATATTCTTTAAGAAATGATTGTTATCACATTTTTAAACATTACCTTCAAATCTTGCTAAGCTTTAGTTTTGATTAAGAAATAATTCTAAAAAATAATAAGAAGAAGAAATCATAGAAGCTGGATTTGAAAACCAACTTATTATATACCACTATATAAATCAAATAAGAAAAAGTTACAAAAACTCACGGTAAAAGTCGTGAACTAGCAATCAGAGTGTTTGAAAGTTACAATCATTTTTAAAAATATTTTTCATTTAAAAATATATTAAAATGATATTATTTAATTTTTAAAAATTATTTTTACATCAGCATATTAAAATAATCGAAAACACTACAAACATTTACAATTGGAGGAAAAAAAATCAAATATTTTTTATATAAAGTAATAAACACGAGTATAAATCTGTGAAAACAATAAATATGTTAATAGTTATAGAAATGGAATAAAATTTAAAAAAAATTGTTTTAGAGAGGCTTGAAGCCACATCATTTATTTATTTGTGGAAAGAGATTACAATCATGAAAGCCAAAAGGGGTGGAGAGAGAGTCAAATGAACAGGCAGGGAGAAGGGATAATAGCTGCAATCATTTCAAATTCAACAGCCCTCCGGTCAACTGAGAAAATCACCATCGAAGAAAGTCCTTCCACATGCAGACATCTAGATACTCGTGCCTTGTTTGGTTTTCAGAATTGCTTTTTAAAAAAGTAATTTTTTTTATATATTTTTTAAATCAATTTTTTTTATGCTTTTAAATTTTATTATGTATTAATATAAAAAGTATTATTTTAATATATTTTAAACCGAAAACATTTTTAAAATCAATATCAATCATACTTCCAAACATATATTTGGTTTGGTAATGTTTTTTGAAAAATGTTTAAATTTTTTAAGTAATAATGCAAATATAATTTTTTAAAATAAAAATTATTTTAAAAATAATCTCTCGAACTAAATATCACGTATTGCTTTAAATATCTCGAACTTAATAAATAACTGCTCATCTTGGTAAAAGCATCATGTCAATTTTTTTAAATATTTTTCTTATAATTTAATGTGTTATATAAAAAATAAATATTTTTTTGCGTCATAATACTGAATATTCACGAATGCATCCATTCGATTTATACATCATTGAAAGGTACAAGAGTTTGTAGCATTTTCAAGAAATTGACAATTTAAAGGAAAATAAAAAATAAAAATCATAGTTTGAAAGGATGATACGCAACAATTGTATAAAAAATAGTCTTGCATTTAATTGACAAGGATATTTCTTAACTTATCATATGGATAAATTATATTTTAATAAAAATAAATTGGTGCATTCTTGTAAATATTAAATTTAAAATAAAAAAAAAATTAAGGGCATCACCTTCTTGGCTACCATCATGTTTCGTGAATATTTGGAAGTGTTGTTAAAGTTGGTTTTGAAAAATATTTTTTTTAAATATATCAAAATAATATTTTTTTTATTTTTTAAAATTATTTTTAATATCAGTATATGAAAGATAACTAGAAAAAACCTCGAAAATTTAGCTAGAATTTAACTTCTATGCTATATTTTTTTAAAAAAGAAAAAACCTCAAAAATTTATGGTCTCGTATCATCTTGAGCTTGGAAAGATAACTAGAATTGACAGGAAACAAAGAAATAATTGCTTCTTTGAGAGTGATGTTGAGGTTGTGTTTTGAAAGTGTTTTTTTTTTGTTTAAAAATATATCAAAATGATATTTTTTTTAAAAAAATTTATTTTTGATACCAATATATGAAAATGATCTAAAAACACCAAATTTTTTAATTTAAAATAAATAATATTTTTTTTCTTTTTAGATTTTTTTAAAATATTTTTAAAACGTAAGAACAACCGTGCCGCAGACATCAAGTAGTGCAAGGAGAATTGAACACCTTGTTATCTATGAACATGGATCAAGAACCTCAAAATCTACGACTGGAGTGCTATGGATTTGGTCCTACCACCCGGTTGTCTTCATCTCTAGTAACTTGCCTGAATCAATGACGCTTACATTATCAAATCGCAAAGTATTATTAATCACAAAATTAGATCCACAGGACAGACACTGCGGGTCGAAATTATGAGATGAGGAGAGGGATGGGAGCGGTGCATGTCATGTGACAGAGCAGAGACAAGAAAACAAGGGAGTAAAGTACGGAAACAAAACAAAAGCCAAGCCCGTGGCTTACGCCGGCTTTTCTTGTCTTGTTCCTGCGAACAAGGGAGTAGACTAGAGTTCTTCTTCTTCTTCTTCTTCCTCTTCTTCTTGCACTCCCCGGCTCCCCACCACTTCAAGATCCATCCAACAACCAGTCCCATTCCATCTCTCCTCCTTAAATCTCTAAAATAACTCAGAAGTCAACAATGGTAGCAGCAGCAGCAGCCTGGTTTCTCTTTGTTGGTGGCTTAGCAGTGGCATTTTCAGCTGAGGCCCTCTCTTTGAATAACTCAGCAAGTGGTGCTCTCTTAAGTTTCAAAAATTCAATTTTTGGGGACCCTTCGAATCTTCTCTCCTCCTGGAATCTGACTACCAGCCCTGATTACTGCACCTGGTATGGGGTCACCTGTCAAAAATCTTCTAACACTACTAGAGGAGTAGTGGTGATAGCTTTGAACCTCACTGGAACTTCCACTGCTCGCCTTTCTGGAACTCTGCCGGAGTCCATCCAAAACTTGCCCTACCTCCGAACTCTTGTCCTTTCCCACAACTCTTTTTCCGGTGAGATCCCAGCTGGTAGTATCGCCAAGCTGAGCTTCTTGGAGGTTTTGGAGCTTCAAGGGAACAATTTCTCGGGCAAGATTCCTCAACAGATAAGCACTGATCTTCACTATCTTCGCTTCCTTAATTTGTCTTTTAATTCTTTCACTGGTGATATCCCTGCTACTTTGATTGGTTTTGGAAAGTTGAGAGTTATTGATTTGTCGAATAATAGGCTGACTGGTGAAATGCAACTTGTTAGTTCAAGCAAGTGCTTGTTTTTAAGGCACTTGAAGCTTTCTAATAATCTCTTGGAAAATAGTATTCCAAAGGATATTGGTCACTGCAAGAACTTGAGGACTTTGTTGCTTGATGGGAACATTCTACAAGGTCCCATTCCAGCAGAGATAGGTCAGATTCTGGAACTTCGTGTTCTTGATGTTTCTACTAACAGTTTGACTCAGACCATCCCCAAGGAGCTGGGTTATTGCAAGAAACTGTCTGTTCTTGTATTGACCAATTCAAATAATTTTGTTGGTAATAACGGGGGGGCTGGTGGTAGCTTGGATGGTTTTAGATTAGAATTCAACGCTTTTGAAGGGGGTGTTCCGCAGGAGGTGGTGATGCTTCCGAGTTTGCAGATTTTGTGGGCGCCTAGAGCCAATCTTGATGGGCGGTTGCCTGGCAATTGGAGTGACTCTTGCTCGCTGAGAGTTTTGCATTTGGGGCAGAATTCTCTCAGAGGTGTTGTGCCAAAGGGGCTGGTGATGTGCAAGAACCTTACTTTCTTGGATCTGAGCTCTAATTTTCTTACTGGTGACCTGCCTATGCAGCTGCAAATTCCTTGCATGATGTATTTCAATGTCAGTCAGAATAACATATCCGGCCCTGTTCCAACTTTTGGAAAGGGCAGCTGTGATACTAGCATAATCTCTTATGGTCAAGATCCTAATTTTCTTGATGTGGAGGATATACAGACTGCATGCTCTCACATTCCTGTTTGGGGTTCCCATACCCTTTTGGGGTCCACGGCTGGTGCAGACTTCGTGATTGTCCATGATTTCAGTTGGAATCATTTTGTCGGTTCATTGCCTTTGTTCTCGGTGGGGGAAGAACTCTTGGTGAGAAAAAATAGAACTTCATACAGATTGTTACTGAGTAGTAATGGGTTTACTGGGTCTCTTCCTGGTAAACTAGTTTCAAACTGTAATGACCTGCTGAGTTTCTCTGTTAACTTGAGCACAAACCATATATCAGGTGAGATACCAGATATGCTTCTTAATTGTCTACCAATAAGGGAATTTGAAGCAGCAGATAATGAGATCAGTGGTTTTCTAGCTCCCAGTATTGGCAACTTGAGAATGCTTCAGTGTTTTGACTTGAGAAGAAACAGACTCTCTGGTTCTCTTCCTAATGAGTTGGGAAATTTGAAGTTTTTGAAATCGGTTCTTCTTGGGATGAACAACTTAACAGGAGAAATCCCACCTGAATTCGGTCAGTTGTCCTCCCTTACAGTTTTGGATCTTTCTCATAATGCTGTAACAGGATCTATACCTGTTAGTTTGACGAGTGCCAAGAACCTTGAGATTGTTCTACTCAACAACAATGACCTTTCTGGGGAAATACCTCCACCTTTCTCGATTATTTCCAGTCTCGTTGTCCTAAACGTCTCTTTCAATAACCTCTCTGGTCATATACCCCGCCTTCAGCACCCAATTGATTGTGACTGGTTTAGAGGGAATGCTTTTTTGGATAAGTGCTCAGATCAATCCTCTAACACACCACCCGGAGAGGTTCAGCCGTCACATGGAGATGGAAAAAGGCGCAATCACAGAAAGAGATCCTTTTTGATTGCGGCGGTGACTTCTGCTTCGGCTGTTCTCTGTGTATCATTGGTTGTAGTTTTGCTCGGTTTCTATGGCAAGAGAAAGTTTTGGAGAATCTCTAGCTTGAGAGGAAAAGTAGTTGTGACTTTTGCAGATGCTCCGGCTGAATTGACTTACGATAGTGTGGTCAGAGCAACTGGGAATTTCAGTATTGGAAACCTGATAGGTACAGGTGGCTTTGGGTCAACCTACAAAGCTGAACTGGTCCCAGGTTACTTCATAGCCGTAAAGAGGCTCTCCATTGGCAGATTTCAAGGCATTCAACAGTTTGATGCAGAGATCAGAACATTGGGCCGAATTCGACACAAGAACCTTGTGACTCTGATCGGGTACTATGTTGCAGAGGCCGAAATGTTCTTAATTTACAACTATCTTTCTGGTGGAAATCTCGAAACCTTCATACATGACAGGCCAGACACAAATGTCCAGTGGCCAGTGATTCATAAGATAGCTCTCGATATTGCTCAGGCTCTAGCCTACCTCCACTACTCATGCATACCCCGCATTCTTCATCGAGACATCAAGCCTAGTAACATCCTGCTGGACGAGGAGCTCAATGCCTATCTGTCAGACTTCGGGTTGGCCAAACTTCTAGAAGTTTCTCAGACTCATGCCACTACAGATGTAGCAGGCACATTTGGGTACGTTGCGCCAGAATATGCAACCACTTGCAGGGTATCTGACAAGTCAGATGTTTATAGCTTTGGGGTGGTGTTGTTAGAACTGATGTCAGGGAAGAAGTCTCTTGATCCATCGTTTTCTGAGTATGGTAATGGTTTCAACATTGTTGCTTGGGCCAAGCTGTTGATCAAGGAGAGACGCTCGTCGGAGCTCTTCGCTCCAGAACTGTGGGAAGCAGGACCTAATGAGAATTTGTTGGGAATGTTAAAGCTTGCTTCAAGCTGCACAGTTGACTCACTTTCAGTGCGCCCATCCATGAAGCAGGTCCTTGCAAAACTGAAACATCTAAAACCATGACACTGCAGACTCAGTTTCAATCAGTGTTGCCATCGATGAAGTAGGACCTCGAGAAACTGGAACGGCTAAAATCCTGAAGCACGATCGACTTTCTTTCAGTGCTGCCATCTCTGAAGTAGGACCTCGAGAAACTGAAACAGCAATTCCTGAAAGGATCTCAGGCTTCCAACACAGGAGGGAGATGGGTAGACATATCCGCTGCTTATACCTGACAGGATCAGAACAAAGTGCTATACACCCTCGGAGGGGGTGAGAACCACCTCTAGAATCCTGGACTGACTAGACTCCATTAAGCCAGCTCGGAATTGTGCATAGGTGCTTATTTAGATACCATTCAAATTCCTCACAATGCATGTGGGATATGGGGCATCACACATATCTTGAGGTGAGTCATTTTCGTGATTTTTATGTCCGCCGGGTGCTCCTTTTTTTTGGTTTTTAAAACAAGACTTCTGCAATGAAGACAAATCCAAGATTTTCTAATCCTACCACGCATGCATCAAAGTCTCGGGAACTAAAATCTAGGATCAATCTCATGTCAGATTTTGGTTTTGGTTGTTTACAGGTGACACTCCCAAACAGACTTGAAACCTTCAACTGTGATTTGAGGTACACAAATGGGAGCATGGTACAGAGTTCTTGTCCTTACAGAATGGTCATAGTATGAAGGAATGGATTGCCTTGTTTTTTTCTCTATTGGCACAAGTTAAATTGAAAGCATTTGGCTTGTTAGTGTTCAACTAAAATCATTCCTTGTAATGAATTATGCACACATACCTCTGTGTGTTGGGTTTGCTGAAATATTTTCTTCCCCTTTGTTTATAATCATTTAATGAGATCTGGAAATTCAATCATACTTGGAAAAGTTGACACCATTTCCATCTTGCCAGTTCAACCACTTCACATGCATCGAAAACAATCTGAAGAGAATCATGCTTCCGGTGCTGGCAACCCTAACTACTATGGCTGTCTGAACAAACCACTGTATGGTATTTGAAGCTCAGGAGTTGTTTGGGAACGCGGTCCAAACAGTGTTTCAAAAACAAATAGTTTGTTTTTATGTTTTTAAATCATTTTTATGTGTTTAAAAAATAACAATAAAATATCATTTTGATTAATTTACTAGTGATAAACACTTTAAAAAACAACCGCTACCATACTGTAGTACACCTCTTCAAACTCAAACTTTTACTGCCATGGAGATTTCTGGTTTTCCTTTCTTTTCTTTTTAATGCCTAAAGTATGAAACATTCATTTTAATCACCAGGAAGTTTTTAAATTCCCAAAGGAAAAAGGTACACCAAAGTTGGCATCAGAGTTTGGCATGACTGAAAAAACTTGTGAGCCAAATGATCAGGTAGCTAGCCCTTCCGCCGCCTCAGCGTCCAAAACTGCAATCACCTTGGTTGGCTTTCAGCACCACCTCCTCTGTCGTGGTTCCGATTATCTCATTAGCATGCTTCAAGTCCGTGCATGCGTACTTTCCAGCAGGATCCTGAGTTCAGCTTTCTCTTGTCAATTATTGAATTACGGAAGATTATCTGGGAAACACCCTGATGGCATGATATCTCAACTTATCTGATAAACTTAACAAAGTTCACCTTGGCAACAATTCCTAACTTCTGCAACTTTTGAAGTGCATCATCCACATCAAAATTGCATTTTTCATTGAATTCTCCAGTGATGAATTCTTCACAGCGCCGGTCAAGTTCCTATTTCAGATCAACGCAAAGTTATGAACCAGCAATGCCCTGCCCTGAGGAATCTCACAACATTCAGAGATCATAAAAGCGAGGAGAGGAAACAATCTGTACCTGTCTAGTGGCTTCTCCTTGTACCATCATGATAAAGAATGAAACAATCACCTCTTTTACCTGCACATTCCAATTATTGGGTTCTGTTAGCATCATATAGTACCTAACCATTTTTTTTCCAAATCCACTACAGCTGTAAATTAGTTTTCAACAAGAATGCTGCTGTCTTTGCACAAGAAAGGTGTCAGCAAGTTCTGCAATTTCTGTTAAGAAACCATCTTACCTAAAAGTTTAAGTTTTTAGGTGAAGTCCCGGAATATAATTTATATTATTCTCCAACACCCCCTCTCAAGTGAAATCCCTTTGGGCTTGAAACTTACACAGGTTCATACTATCTTGTGCTTGATAATAGAATGAGGGTGGTGAGATTCGAATTCGTAACCGCTGGGTCAATAAGGTTCTGATACCATGTCAATGAATCATCTTACCTAAAAGTTTAAGCTTTTAAGTGAAGCCCCAGAATATAATTTGTACTATTCTTCAACAATTTCTATTGAGAGCAGAGCTATTGAAAGTTTTAGTTGTGCGCAAAGATTCAAAACTCAAAGTCTAAACGCACAAGAATCTTACAGAAATTACGACTTGGTACATTTAGATATAAATTATAAATTGATTTGTCAAAAACTTACTTCCTGTTGAATCACATCATCACACAAGTGAAGAAGGGTGCCCCTTCCACTGTCTAGTTGTTTGTCATACACAGACTTTGTGATCAAGCTCTGATATGAAACCAAGTTATTCTGGAATCTGCAGGAAACTGAAAAACGTTAGCCTTCATAACTAGATTGTTCATGGCCTTGGAATGAATGTATGACATAGATCCTATTGCACCAGATATTTCCTAATCAGTTGACCAGCCTAGTCATTCTTCAATTTTCCTTCTCTGTCTGAGAAAGTCCCACTGTAAAGTAAGGTCAATAAGCATTATGGGCAAAAATTCTAAATAAATTCCTATCATTACAATTCTGAATGCTTTTTTTTGTAGAAATTCTGAATGGATACAGATTCTGTATTACTACAAGAATGGCAAGGATTATAAAGAAGAAGACACTTAACGTGAAGTATGTTTTAACACAGTAACCAACCACTGATGTCAGGATAGCGAGAATCACCCGGATGTCAGCTTTAGGATTGCTAAGCGAGCCAATCACAGTAATCTGCAAAATGAAACGAAAAAAAAAGAAGAACAAAGAGCTATCGTGACCATAAGGTCAAAACAAAGAGAAGAATATTCATTATATTTCACGGGTATGCTAAAACTGACCAGTCCAATCACAGCAGAAACAATGAACTTGACCCAATCCACTGGAGTCAAACCGGGATTTTTCTTTTCTGGCTGTTCAAGGAGAGTTCCGGCGCAAGGTCAGTATCCAAAAACATTTCTGAGAAGCTCCTAGCCCGGCCCCGGCCCGGCCACCTAGCCACCCAAACAAAATACGATGGCAACAACAACAATACTACAAGTGAACAGGGAACTCACAAGTACTATCTCCATATCAGCCATTGGAATACTCTTAAAATGCTTCACATAAATATTCCGTGCTCTTTCTTTTTTGGCACTCGCTCGCCTGCAGATTTACGTTCTTTTTAAACAACAATGATTCATTCTTCATGCTCTCTTAAAACTGTGATGGAAGAACGCAAATTAAGTGAACTAATTAGGATAAACAAAATTTCCATGCTAATCCTAATTTGCTGGTTATGTAAGAATGATGTTTTCTTTCTTACTTCCCATGCTCACACCAACAATGAGAAAAAGCGCATATTGATTATTAGTAACTGAGGAATATGGTTCTGTACAACTATCCAGGCCATTGCTCAGAACTGGTAAAAAAACAAAACAGCAGAAAGAATGTATATGATGAACACACCTGTAAACAACAATTATTCGATCAAATGTAGGTTCTTGGATTGTAACCTTGCCCAGGAGATTACATATACTGCAGCAAAAGAAGAGAAATGTCAAAAATCAGCAAGAATCGTCAGAAATCTAGAAAGTAACTGCAGCAAAATATATGCTCCTTCCAGGTGACCAGGGCAATCGTTCATTCATTCTCTTAAATGTTCAGAAGATTCAGTAATCACAACGTATTTATTTATATCCATTAATGAGTATTGCTGAAATAAAATCCTCACTTCATCTATTATTAATACAGATTAAGAAAAACAAAATGCTACTTCACCTTGCGCTATCCAATGTTGGCATAGCTACCGAAAGAATATAACTAGAACAATATATATGACTAAGGTAGCTTCTGCTGCATATTCCTTCTTGCTTCTCAGAATTTATTTAGAAAGTATATATCATGTTATTGCTTCAGATATTAGCCAAAACTCTGAAAAATAGAAGCGCATGAAGAGTCCCAGTTGAGAATACCTTAAACCCATTGATAAATCAAATTCATAACCTGAGTTTCATTTTCTCGATGCGGATCCGTTCAACATATAAACTTTCATCACTGTTATCCATACTGATTTCAATAGATTTTGGATCTTCGGTAATCGGTGCACTTCGCTTTCTGAAGAAAAGTCTTTTTAACCTACAAACAGAAAATCAAAGTTCGTATTATGGAAAATAAAGAACCAAGCTTGAAATGTTTAGCTGCATACAATACAAGTAAACATTTACCTACCCTGTTACTTTTAGAAAACATCTCCAGAAACGGGAAATGATGGTATTTATCTTCGGCATGATAAAGTAACTATTCAAACGATCAATTCCAAAGCCGCGTCGAAAGATTATGAACTATGAAAAAATAAGCAATGATTCTTTGTCATGAGATTGTGGGAACAAATTGCTTTACTCAAAAAGTGAAATCATCAAACATGAAAATTCAAAACATAAAAAAGGGGAAAATCCCTTATATCTCAGAAATATCCAGGCCGGAATTTAGCGTTTACCTTATCAGCGAAGTATGGAAGATCATCCTGAGGATGCTTTGCAAAGTAACTTGTAAAAAGCCTCTTGTCAAGCTGCATTCAAGTATGCCAGGACCATATCATCAAACCTCTGAACAAGCCATGGATATACACACACAAGAGGCCGGAGCACAGACGGACCTTGTTTTCATTAACCACAATTGGTAGGTTAAGACGATATTGTGCGGAGAGTGCAACTTCAATCTCCTCATCAGTTGCTATTTTGAAATTACTCTTTTCCATCACCTGCAAAAAATAAACAGCTAAATCATGGAGAGTGCGTACTGGATTCAAGTATTGGTTACGATTTTTACATTTTTTCTTAGCCAGGAAGAGGTGGGAAAGGGAAACTGCCATGGACGCGGGTTTGGAATCGTTGCCATTTTCTGTTCTTAAATTTTTGAAGTTTAGTTGCAGGAAATACATGCCTGAAATAAGGAGGCTAAGAAATCCTGCTCAAAAACATCAATTTCTTCAGGAGTGAGATTCTGCTGCTCCAATTTTTGAGCACCATGAATAGGCTCAAAGAAGGAATACAATCGCTGATCACCATGAATAGACAAATTTCTTTAAAAAAACAAGCCAAAGATTTGAGTTCTGTAACATATTCACCAATTACCATGAGATCTTCAAATTGCAGAAGGTACCAAGCTCTAATTGTGTATTCAACTCGCTGGCAGAGCTTTAAGAACTCATCAACGTCAGATCTGCTACGTTCTGTGAATGAACCAGCCCAAGTTGGAATCCATGCATCCATGCATTGCATTGATGATAATAATAATAAATAAAAAAATGACGGGAAATTGAATTAAACAGACCAATGCTAATGCGGTTTGCCAAAGCAGCAATTAGCTTGTGCTTGAGAACTGGAATCACAGATTCCTTCTCCAAGTGTATTATGTCTCTCTTCTTCTTCTTCCCCATTACGATTATGATTAAAGATAAAGAATATATTTTATTTGATAAACAAATGCCTTAATTAATTATATATCTTCAAATTTATGGGGTTGGAGAATAAATGCCAACGCCCGCTCTCTTCGGCGGGAAAATGTTTGCCGGCCACCTGTCCCTTTTGTTTCGAGGAATCTGTCAAAACTAGTGTTCTACTACAGGATTTTGCATGATGCGTGTTGCACTCTTATATGTTCAACAACAATCCTATATTCGAAAATATAAAATTCTGACTGCATGCCTGAAATTCATTATAAAATTTTTGTTTTTTCCATCGATTATCCTTGTATGAATGCAAATCTGAACCATCAATTTGAATTCAAGGATATTTACAGACACACTCACTAACTATAAACATGATCTATCATATTTTCAAGAGCACAACATATTTATCAAGGATAGATATTTGGGTTCCAGAGCAACTGATGAAGAATTTTATGTAAATAAAAGCGAAGACCAAACTGAGAAGGAAATTCCGTTAATCTTATACATACATCATATACAGATGGCCGCAAAGACAAAAGCAAAGCACCATGAAAGTATTTAAGCTCACAATAGTTTTATGAGCAAGTATAGAAGGCCTTCAACAAAAGCCGAATCCAAGTGCAAAACCTACCTTCCTCGGGATTTGAGAAGTCACATACATCCAACATTTACAAATATTAACAGAGCTGAAAATAACGTGTCCTCCTTCCCCAGAGTTCTTCTCTGGTTCGAGTCTCTAACTTGAATTAATGAAAAGGGAAACTGGAGCTCAGAATAACGTGGAAGGCAGTCGAGTAAAGTAGGACATCCAAGTTCTGGCCAGCGATGCTTGTAAGCACAGCTCAACTGCAGATAACTACTTGAGCTATTAGACCTATAAAGAGGCAGGATTGAAACAGGTTGGGGATAGGAAAACACATCTTTCCACGGACAGCATCAAGGATTAGTCATAACACCCTGGTTTGCCTTGAGGACGAGCTCTTCAGTTGTGGTGCCAATAATCTCATTAGCACGTTTTAGCGCAACACAAAAATATCGTCCAAGAGAATCCTGTATTATAAAATTTACTTCCTGATCAAAAGAAACCGTTAACAAATAGCGCACGCAGAAGATAGCATAGAAAATTCATGCCTGGTCCAAGGAGTTGTTTTATCCAATAGCAAAAATGTTAGGAAACTCTAAAAATTACTAGACTTCACATTGTTAGTGTGCATGATTTAAAGAAAGGTGTCTTCCAAATGCACCATGTCCAGTTTGATGCTAAACCAAATTTCCATTTAACTTTTGATCCAATCATCTTTCAGATATATAGGCCCACTCCCTATGTCCCTATGTTTTAGAATAACTCCATAAAAACCATCTGCGGGCTCAACAAATTGAAAGACTCGGGTTGGGTGACAGGATCTTTTAGCAGCTTATTCAGATGATGCAAAAAAAGCCTGCTTATCCAACTGATCCTTGTAGGATTGTCTATATGTGGAGTGATGTCAACGCCAGTTGTAAGCATGTGCATGGAAAATTTTTCATTTTAGCTAAGATAAATTTGCTTCCAATTTAGATCTACCATGTTCAGTTAGGAGAAATGTTTCTTACCCGAGCAACGATGCCCAGCTTCTCCAACTTTCCAACTGCATCATCCACATCAAAATTACAGCTCTCACCAAACTTGTCTTTAATCAGGCCCTCACAACGCAAATCCAAATCCTGTTTCACAGTATAACAAAGATATACCTAAAAAATGGTGCAAGGAAGATTATGTCTTCCAATAATCAGGAGCAATAATAAAAAATAGAAAGAGGAAGAAGTGGTCCATACATGCCGAGTAGCGTTGCCGTGTTCCATCAATATAAAGAAGGAAATGATAATCTCTTTAACCTGAAAAATGAGTTGATTTTAGCATCTGTTGGTTCATAGTTAATGATAAGACAATCCCCCATCCTAGATGTTGTTCACATATAAGACATCAATTACTTCATAAAAATCTCTAGAAGCAAATCCTCAATATTTCTGGAATATATTCTCCGTCCTAACAAAAGCAGGGTTCACAGGTTACCAATATTCTCTCCTGTATCAATTTGGTGCCTACTTAAAAAAAAACAGCATTTCTTTCATCTACGTTCATACAGAAAACCGTCTAGATCTATATATATTGTTAAGGAACCATCTCACCTAAAAACTTAAGCTTGTAAGTGAGGTCCTTTAATATGATTTATATTATTCTCTAACACACACCCTCAAGTGAAAGCCCTTTGGACTTGAAACTTGCACAGGCCCACATCACCTTGTGCTTGGTTTTTTTTTATCAAATAGAATAAGGATGGTGAGATTCGAACTCGTGACCGCTGGGTCAACAAGGCTCTGATACCATGTTAAGGAACCATCTCACCTAAAAGCTTAAGCTTGTAAGTGAGGTCCCTTAATATGATTTATATTATTCTCTAACATATATGATGCTCGAGAAACACACTCAGGATCTAAAATGAGTGAATATGAAGCACAGGAAGCCTGATAAAGGTAATTGAATCATTATAATCCAATCCTACTAAAACAGCACATGCAAATGAAAAAAAATGAGAATTTATAAATGAAAAGGTGATAGTTTGAATATCGATTTTGGAACTAAATCTACAGTCTCCTTTCCCCCACACCGACGCTCCCTCTCCCAATTCCACATTCTGAACAAGAAATGCTATTTTATATAATTAGCAACTGCATATTATGAATAGTTACAGCTATCTCCTTCAGAAGTGAGTAGAACCATTATACACATTATATAGCTCATTGAATAGAACAAAAATAAAATTATTGCAAACAGAAAAGAAGTGAACATGTTGTATGAAACTCACTTCCTGTTGAATCACATCATCACACAGGTGAAGAAGAGTACCCTTTCCACTATCTAGTTGTTTATCATACATGGACTGTGTTATTAAGTTCTGATATGCAGCCATGTTTTGCTGAAACCTGCAGGTAGTTAAAAAAGAATAGCCACATCACTCATTAAATCAAGAAACACACCACGAGAGAAACTAGCCAAGAAATCATAATCTTGAAATGAGAAGCAACAATAGTAATTGCAGTGTACAGTCAGGACAGCAAAAATTAGGTGAAGGTGAGTATAAAATCTGAAAAAAAAGAGAATGCAAATCTGAATAAATACAAGCCTGCCATTACAAATATCAATGAAGGAATTTGCGAAAGGTCAATCCCCTCCAGCCAGAGTGCATGCAAGCACTCCATAAATGAAACACCAAGGGTAAAGTAGTATTTTGAAATAAATTGGCCAGCTGAGTTACGGGTTTAAACTGTTGCAAATCCTTATGAAAACTCTGCATAGGTCATCATAGCAATTATGGGATAGCAAAATAAGATTATACAACCAATGGGCATTTAGCTAAATGGTACTCACCCTTATGAAATATGGGAGAGTGGGAGGTGTAGAGCCACCAACAAGATCACAAACTAGAGACGCCACTCTCGGAGAGAAGACTCAATTTTTCTTTCAATGTTCAACATTTAAAACTGCCAATCTAGGTATGGTGCAGCACCCAAACAAATAAAATAGGAAAACCAAAAGGAAACTAAAATAACAAAAGTTGAAGTTAACATTTCTTTCTAAAATATGCACTCCTAAGAAATCTATCTTGTGGGCCTGCATCAGTGGGCAGGACTCAAGTTGAGTCCTGCTCTTGCCACACTAAGAACCAAAAGAAAAGGGGAAACCAAAGAAAGAAAAGAAGGATGATAACGTGTTACAAGGAATGTGCAGAATGCAATCCAAATCTTCCAGCGATCCATTTATTGGATCCACAACCAATTTGCCACATGCAATGTGATAAAAATGAACACATAAGGACATTCTAGCAAGTTAAAAAGGTGAAGAAAGTGAGTGAGGAGCGAGACTTAACGTGAAGTATGTTTTAGCACAGTAACCAACAACTGTGGAGAGGACAGCAAAAATGACCCAAAGATCAATCTTGGGCATCTTAACTGAACCAAGCACAGCAACCTGCAAAGAAAGACATGTTAAGTGCATTTGAACAAAATGATTGAAAGCCAAAGTGCAGTCAACTGAAGCATTTTCATTCATAAAACACACCAGCCCAACTACAGCAGAAACAAGGAACGTGACCCAGTCCTTTGGAGTTAACCCAGGGTTTTTCTTTTCAGGCTGTTGAAAAAGGAAATGATGTTACAAAATGAAGTCAAAAGTGGATATCTTGAATATGGGGCAACAAATAGAAACTAGAGTTAAAATTAAGAGAAGCAGAAAGCAGTGAATATCTCACAAGAACTATTTCCAAATCAGCCATTGGAATGTTTTTGAAATGTTTGATGTATATCCCTCGGTCTGTTTTTGATTTTGGAGTTGCTTCCCTGGAAAATTGCCATTCATGTCAATACATTAGATATCATGATGCAAAAAAAAAAAAGTTATATGATTCCATATAAAAAGGAAAGATCCTTAATGAAAATCCTTAATATTTATAGTAAATGCCCTGCCTCAAAACATTGTGTGAATGTGTGCGTGTGCGTGTGCATGTGTGTTTGTTTGTGCAAATGGATCCTTAATGGTTTCTTAATAGAGGTCTAAAGGATGATGAAATGAAACATCGAAGTGAAAACTAGGATTTTTAGGAATGCAGGTTCTAAAGGGTGATATGAGGCAAACCTTTGATAATTTACTTGATAAATGAGAATAAGCAGTACCTGTAAACGACTATGATCCTATCAAATGTAGGTTCTTGTATTGTAGTCTTTCTCAGCAAGTTTTTAAAACTGGAAAAGACAAAGTAGAAGTAGGAATGTCATGGCATAAGATAACCACAAGAGATTCAATACATGTAACTTTAAACGCACACACTTCTCAGGTGTTTGTGTCATAAAAACAGACACAGATCTAGTGTAAGATAAAAGCTTGCTCAAATTCCAGCTTCTTGAGCAGACATTATTTTTGGCTCAACTATAATATACTTGCAGAACTAAATTACACTTTATATTGAAATAAGTGATATTTAAGTCACTAAAGAGATTAAAAAAAAATGATGCAGAAAAGATGTAAGACACTCCTAAGTGCTGATCAATTCGTATCACTTTTCTCAAACTTTTGTTCATGAGTGTGGAAGAGAGAGAGAGATTTCTTTAATAAAACACCATATAACCTTATATCCATTTTTTCTAGTCGGATTCTTTCGACACATAAATCGTCCTGATCTTCTTCGGAGTTAAGGTCATCATTCTTCTTTAAGTCTTTCTTATGCTGTCCCCTTGACTTATCGAAAAATTTGTCTAGCCTGCAAACACCATAAAACCCAGAGAGAATTAAAAACAAAGGAAAGGAATGCATAAAACAATTTAAATTGTCAATCATGAAGGGGACGGTATTCTCATTGAAAGTAATTCACATGCTGTATGTCCCTTTTTAATCAGTCACTTCATGTTTAGGAACATGAATGGCAAACAGTTGCATATGTCTATGGTATTTGATTAACAGTGCTGCTGGTTACAATTAAAGCTTGTTAAGAAAATGATCTTTTTTTAATTTCATTTGATATAGTTAAATACCATTCATGCATTTGCATACAAAAGGATGCAGACTATTTTAGATCTCAACTCCCTAGAATTATGTCCAGTCATGTCTTAAATACAACAAAGTTTTTACATCATGGGCAGGAAATTGCTTACCGAGTTACTCTTAAAAGAAATCCCCAAAAACGTCCAATGAGCATGTCCACTTTCTCCATGACAAAATAATCAGTTGTTTTATCAATTCCAATCCCACGCCGAAAGATAATGTACTAAAACAAGTGATAATAAAGATCAGTTTCCTTGAATGGCACATAATAAGAAAAGCAAATACCTAGCTTAAGTGTTGCAGTTATCACTTTAAACCTATCAGCCTTTCATTTAATAGATGTCAATTCAGTAAAGAGCATTCAACCACGATAACATGGGACAGAGTCATCAACATTGTAGAATTACTGCATCACATCGGTCAACATTGGTCAAGTGGCTTAACCTGTACCATTCATCAAGGTTCTAGTTACCAGGAAAAATTGAAGTCAAATCCCCTAACCCATGTCACCTAGTAAAGCCATCACCTTCATAACAACTTAAACAAGATGAAATGAACTACTTGACAATAAGCATAAAATAAAGTTAGGGAGCATAGATCCCTGCATCCAAAGTTCTACCAAAATACATAAATGGATAAACAAAAGGTATACTTGAAACTGAAATTGCTTTGGATATTTTTTAGTTACAGTATGACTCCCTTTTGTCTGATTGGCATTTCAGAAGGAAGGCAATTCATTTCACAATAGTAGAAGAGTTCAGTAGAGTTAAACTGAGCCTGTCATTTCATCAGCTGAGGATCTTAAAAGCTAATAGTTTCATCTGATCCGGCATCATGCAAGGCCAGGAAACAGGTTCTGGAACCAACAGCAGTGACTTTCCTTTTCACAAAGAAAGAAAGCAGTGCAATATGGCAGAAGCAGAGAAAAGAGATCTGGACATTCACAACTGAAACTGTTTTACTATTATCTTTATTTCGCAACTCAAGACAACAAAAAAGTCAATCACAAAATTATGCTCCATGTGTATTAGAATTTAGGAAGTTGCTGCAACATGTCATTGCTGGAATGTAGAGTAAATTGGTTTAGGCAAAGTTCCGGGGCGATAATGATCAAAACTTGAGCAAAGTGGAGCATTAAGCGCAAAAGATAATAATGAAACTCATGGCAGCTGTTCGACACATGACAAAGAAGATGCATTGTTAAGATCAAAATTCACATGAAAGAATTGGCTCTAGTAGTGCAATCCCTCCTCATTGTATAGCAATCCAAAACTGATTCAGATATTTTTAAGCTATTACAAGACTTAGAAATATTAGTTAACCTCGAACTCTCACAGTTCGTGTCAATTATTTCTAAAATTGAAGAAGTGCAGAGTGCAAGCCCTGGTGCAGAAAATAAAAGAAATTTAGAAGTTGCAATGGCATATATATTGAATAAAATTGCATGCAAGTGTAATGAGTGTCTGTTAAGGTGGTTGCTAGTGCTTATCCAAAGTGTTTTTTAGCCTTTTCTTTTCGATGGTTTTGACATGTGCTGACCATTTCACATGCTGTACAGGTATCAAGAGGCTACCACCAGATAAGGGCATATGCAAAGCGATGGGCATAAACCAATAAACAGGAACTGTAGCACAATGAGATCAGATAACTGGAGATGGCAGTCATCAAATTCTTCCCTGCATCCCCCTTCTTCTCCCAAACACAAGGGAAAATTTGTATTGTTTGATACTCACAAAGGCAGTCGCGTGCAGATGGTTTTCAAGTGATCATAATTGTTTATGTTCAGTTTAGTGCAATACCTTATCAGAAAAGTCTGGGAGGTTTTCACGAGGATGATCAGCAAAGTACGTCTTCAAAAGTTCCTTGTCAAGCTGCAAAGAAGAAAAAAAGAAGAAAAAGATAGTGGAGCAGGAATATTTGAAGATGAATGAACATAACCATGAAATGAGCACAAAAAATTATGAAACAAGCAAGCATCTCTTCCAAGTGAAATTATTTGATGGCATGAGATCACAAACCTTGGATTCATCAACTTTGATAGGAATATTTAGAAGATACTGTCCTGAGAGTGCAACATCGATCTCGTCTTCGCTTGTTATCTTGAAGTTGCTCTTATCCATCACCTTTTTATAAAACAAGAACGAAATTAGAGTTTACAGTGGATTTATTCCCATCTTTGTTTGATTCTTAGCCTTGTCCTGTTTAATAACCAGTTTGGTTCTCTTGAATTGATTGTAGTTTGCAAAATTGTCCTATCTTTTTTTCTTTTTTTCAAAAGAAAAGGCCAACCTTATTCCCTTCTTAACCATTGCAACCTCTATTATCGTTTTTCTTATGATAGTGTTGCCTGTTTTTTATTTCATGCATGTCCAAACTCACCCACCCACCTGACCTGAAACATAAAAAAAAACACGAAGAACAGGTGCAATACCTGAAACAAGAAAGTTAGGAAATTCTGTTCAAGTACATGAATTTCAGTAGGAGATAGGTTCTGCTGCTCCAGTTTCTTAGCCCCGGACACAGGGTCAAAGAGAGAATACAGTTGCTGGAGACACAATATGAACGTTAAAACATCTTGATTTGACGAAGCTCATAGCCTGAATAAACATGATGAAAAAATAACCAGTACCATCATATCTTCAAACTGCAGAAAATACCAAGCTCGTATGGTGTACTCGACTCTCTTGCATAGTTTTAGAAACTCCGCCCTGTCAGTGCCATGTGCTGCAAAAACCTTCAAAGACTCAATCAGACGGACAAATGTTACCTGCAAAGGCTGAGTTCATACCCTCTTCCTCTTCTGATTAAATTAAACAGAAAACGTATTCACATTCGCTTTCTTTCGCATTCGCACTTGCATCAGAAACAAAATTGAAATCTAATCTAATGGGCCTAACTATTAGAAAAATTGAGAAAACAAAGGCAGCCCATAATTCTACTCTATATATAAACAAGGAAAATTGAGGAGAGATGAACAGAAACATACTAATGCGGCTGGCCAAGGTCATGATGAGCTTTGGTTTCAGGACTGGAATTACTGATTCCCTTTCCAGTCTTATCACCTCTTTCTTCTTTCTCTCCATTTCTCCCTCAAAACCAAAACAAATCCAACCCTTCTTCTTCAAAAACGAAAAAACAAAACCCGCCTTGTTTTACACCCCTAACCTATACATATATATATGCACACACTCACACGCACTACAAGTGCTAGGGTGTATTAGAAGCAAGGAAGTGTCAAGCTGAGGAGATTCTGTAAACAAAAGCAAAGAAAAGGATTTGTTTTTTTCCTCTTTCTTCTTTGGCTTTGTCTGTGTCTATGTCTTTGGAATCGAAGGGGGGGAAAATAAAAAAATAAAAAAATAAAAAAATAAAAAACAAGGCGTGTACGTGAGGCATTCATTATAATATTTTTGTTTTTTCCTTCTCCAAGTGTATTATGTCTCTCTTCTTCTTCTTCCCCATTACGATTATGATTAAAGATAAAGAATATATTTTATTTGATAAACAAATGCTTTAATTAATTATATATCTTCAAATTTATGGGGTTGGAGAATAAATGCCAACGCCCGCTCTCTTCGGCGGGAAAATGTTTGCCGGCCACCTGTCCCTTTTGTTTCGAGGAATCTGTCAAAACTAGTGTTCTACTACAGGATTTTGCATGATGCGTGTTGCACTCTTATATGTTCAACAACAATCCTATATTCGAAAATATAAAATTCTGACTGCATGCCTGAAATTCATTATAAAATTTTTGTTTTTTCCATCGATTATCCTTGTATGAATGCAAATCTGAACCATCAATTTGAATTCAAGGATATTTACAGACACACTCACTAACTATAAACATGATCTATCATATTTTCAAGAGCACAACATATTTATCAAGGATAGATATTTGGGTTCCAGAGCAACTGATGAAGAATTTTATGTAAATAAAAGCGAAGACCAAACTGAGAAGGAAATTCCGTTAATCTTATACATACATCATATACAGATGGCCGCAAAGACAAAAGCAAAGCACCATGAAAGTATTTAAGCTCACAATAGTTTTATGAGCAAGTATAGAAGGCCTTCAACAAAAGCCGAATCCAAGTGCAAAACCTACCTTCCTCGGGATTTGAGAAGTCACATACATCCAACATTTACAAATATTAACAGAGCTGAAAATAACGTGTCCTCCTTCCCCAGAGTTCTTCTCTGGTTCGAGTCTCTAACTTGAATTAATGAAAAGGGAAACTGGAGCTCAGAATAACGTGGAAGGCAGTCGAGTAAAGTAGGACATCCAAGTTCTGGCCAGCGATGCTTGTAAGCACAGCTCAACTGCAGATAACTACTTGAGCTATTAGACCTATAAAGAAGGCAGGATTGAAACAGGTTGGGGATAGGAAAACACATCTTTCCACGGACAGCATCAAGGATTAGTCATAACACCCTGGTTTGCCTTGAGGACGAGCTCTTCAGTTGTGGTGCCAATAATCTCATTAGCACGTTTTAGCGCAACACAAAAATATCGTCCAAGAGAATCCTGTATTATAAAATTTACTTCCTGATCAAAAGAAACCGTTAACAAATAGCGCACGCAGAAGATAGCATAGAAAATTCATGCCTGGTCCAAGGAGTTGTTTTATCCAATAGCAAAAATGTTAGGAAACTCTAAAAATTACTAGACTTCACATTGTTAGTGTGCATGATTTAAAGAAAGGTGTCTTCCAAATGCACCATGTCCAGTTTGATGCTAAACCAAATTTCCATTTAACTTTTGATCCAATCATCTTTCAGATATATAGGCCCACTCCCTATGTCCCTATGTTTTAGAATAACTCCATAAAAACCATCTGCGGGCTCAACAAATTGAAAGACTCGGGTTGGGTGACAGGATCTTTTAGCAGCTTATTCAGATGATGCAAAAAAAGCCTGCTTATCCAACTGATCCTTGTAGGATTGTCTATATGTGGAGTGATGTCAACGTCAGTTGTAAGCATGTGCATGGAAATTTTTCATTTTAGCTAAGATAAATTTGCCAATTCCAATTTAGATCTACCATGTTCAGTTAGGAGAAATGTTTCTTACCCGAGCAACGATGCCCAGCTTCTCCAACTTTCCAACTGCATCATCCACATCAAAATTACAGCTCTCACCAAACTCTTCTTTAATCAGGCCCTCACAACGCAAATCCAAATCCTGTTTCACAGTATAACAAAGATATACCTAAAAAATGGTGCAAGGAAGATTATGTCTTCCAATAATCAGGAGCAATAAACAAAAATAGAAAGAGGAAGAAGTGGTCCATACCTGCCGAGTAGCGTTGCCCTGTTCCATCAATATAAAGAAGGAAATGATAATCTCTTTAACCTGAAAAATGAGTTAATTTTAGCATCTGTTGGTTCATAGTTAATGATAAGACAATCCCCCATCCTAGATGTTGTTCACATATAAGACATCAATTACTTCATAAAAATCTCCAGAAGCAAATCCTCAATATTTCTGGAATATATTCTCCGTCCTAACAAAAGCAGGGTTCACAGGTTGCCAATATTCTCTCCTGTATCAATTTGGTGCCTACTTAAAAAAAAACGGCATTTCTTTCATCTACGTTCATACAGAAAACCATCTAGATATGATGCTCGAGAAACACACTCAGGATCTAAAATGAGTGAATATGAAGCACAGGAAGCCTGATAAAGGTAATTGAATCAATTATAATCCAATCCTACTAAAACAGCACATGCAAATGAAAAAAAATGAGAATTTATAAACGAAAAGGTGATAGTTTGAATCTCGATTTTGGAACTAAATCTACAGTCTCCTTTCCCCCACACCGACGCTCCCTCTCCCAATTCCACATTCCGAACAAGAAATGCTATTTTAAATAATTAGCAACTGCATATTATGAATAGTTACAGCTATCTCCTTCAGAAGTGAGTAGAACCATTATACACATTATATAGCTCATTGAATAGAACAAAAATAAAATTATTGCAAACAGAAAAGAAGTGAACATGTTGTATGAAACTCACTTCCTGTTGAATCACATCATCACACAGGTGAAGAAGAGTACCCTTTCCACTATCTAGTTGTTTATCATACATGGACTGTGTTATTAAGTTCTGATATGCAGCCATGTTTTGCTGAAACCTGCAGGTAGTTAAAAAAGAATAGCCACATCACTCATTAAATCAAGAAACACACCACGAGAGAAACTAGCCAAGAAATCATAATCTTGAAATGGGAAGCAACAATAGTAATTGCAGTTTACAGTCAGGACAGCAAAAATTAGGTGAAGGTGAGTATAAAATCTGAAAAAAAGAGAATGCAAATCTGAATAAATACAAGCCTGCATTACAAATATCAATGAAGGAATTTGCGAAAGGTCAATCCCCTCCAGCCAGAGTGCATGCACCAAATTATGTGCACTCCCAAAAGCACTCCATAAATGAAACACCAAGGGTAAAATAGTATTTTGAAATAAATTGGCCAGCTGAGTTACGGGTTTAAACTGTTGCAAATCCTTATGAAACTCTGCATAGGTCATCATAACAATTATGGCATAGCAAAATAATATTATACAACCAATGGGCATTTAGCTAAACGGTACTCACCCTTATGAAATATGGGAGAGTGGGAGGTGTAGAGCCACCAACAAGATCACAAACTAGAGACGCCACTCTCGGAGAGAAGACTCAATTTTTCTTTCAATGTTCAACATTTAAAACTGCCAATCTAGGTATGGTGCAGCACCCAAACAAATAAAATAGGAAAACCAAAAGGAAACTAAAATAACAAAAGTTGAAGTTAACATTTCTTTCTAAAATATGCACTCCTAAGAAATCTATCTTGTGGGCCTGCATCAGTGGGCAGGACTCAAGTTGAGTCCTGCTCTTGCCACACTAAGAACCAAAAGAAAAGGGGAAACCAAAGAAAGAAAAGAAGGATGATAATGTGTTACAAGGAATGTGCAGAATGCAATCCAAATCTTCCAGCGATCCATTTATTGGATCCACAACCAATTTGCCACATGCAATGTGATAAAAATGAACACATAAGGACATTCTAGCAAGTTAAAAAGGTGAAGAAAGTGAGTGAGGAGCGAGACTTAACGTGAAGTATGTTTTAGCACAGTAACCAACAACTGTGGAGAGGACAGCAAAAATGACCCAAAGATCAATCTTGGGCATCTTAACTGAACCAAGCACAGCAACCTGCAAAGAAAGACATGTTAAGTGCATTTGAACAAAATGATTGAAAGCCAAAGTGCAGTCAACTGAAGCATTTTCATTCATAAAACACACCAGCCCAACTACAGCAGAAACAAGGAACGTGACCCAGTCCTTTGGAGTTAACCCAGGGTTTTTCTTTTCAGGCTGTTGAAAAAGGAAATGATGTTACAAAATGAAGTCAAAAGTGGATATCTTGAATATGGGGCAACAAATAGAAACTAGAGTTAAAATTAAGAGAAGCAGAAAGCAGTGAATATCTCACAAGAACTATTTCCAAATCAGCCATTGGAATGTTTTTGAAATGTTTGATGTATATCCCTCGGTCTGTTTTTGATTTTGGAGTTGCTTCCCTGGAAAATTGTCATTCATGTCAATACATTAGATATCATGATGCAAAAAAAAAAAAGTTATTTGATTCCATATAAAAAGGAAAGATCCTTAAAGAAAATCCTTAATATTTATAGTGAATGCCCTGCCTCAAAACATTGTGTGAATGTGTGCGTGTGCATGTGTGTTTGTTTGTGCAAATGGATCCTTAATGGTTTCTTAATAGAGGTCTAAAGGATGATGAAATGAAACATCGAAGTGAAAACTAGGATTTTTAGGAATGCAGGTTCTAAAGGGTGATATGAGGCAAACCTTTGATAATTTACTTGATAAATGAGAATAAGCAGTACCTGTAAACGACTATGATCCTATCAAATGTAGGTTCTTGTATTGTAGTCTTTCTCAGCAAGTTTTTAAAACTGGAAAAGACAAAGTAGAAGTAGGAATGTCATGGCATAAGATAACCACAAGAGATTCAATACATGTAACTTTAAACGCACACACTTCTCAGGTGTTTGTGTCATAAAAACAGACACAGATCTAGTGTAAGATAAAAGCTTGCTCAAATTCCAGCGTCTTGAGCAGACATTATTTTTGGCTCAACTATAATATACTTGCAGAACTAAATTACAATTTATATTGAAATAAGTGATATTTAAGTCATTAAAGAGATTAAAAAAACATGATGCAGAAAAGATGTAAGACACTCCTAAGTGCTGATCAATTCGTATCACTTTTCTCAAACTTTTGTTCATGAGTGTGGAAGAGAGAGAGAGAGAGAGATTTCTTTAATAAAACACCATATAACCTTATATCCATTTTTTCTAGTCGGATTCTTTCAACAAATAAATCGTCCTGATCTTCTTCGGAGTTAAGGTCATCTTTCTTCTTTAAGTCTTTCTTATGCTGTCCCCTTGACTTATCGAAAAATTTGTCTAGCCTGCAAACACCATAAAACCCAGAGAGAATTATAAACAAAGGAAAGGAATGCATAAAACAATTTAAATTGTCAATCATGAAGGGGACGGTATTCCCATTGAAAGTAATTCACATGCTGTATGTCCCTTTTTAATCAGTCCCTTCATGTTTAGGAACATGAATGGCAAACAATTGCATATGTCTATGCTATTTGATCAACAGTGCTGCTGGTTACAATTAAAGCTTGTTAAGAAAATGATCTTTTTTTAATTTCATTTGATCTAGTTAAATACCATTCATGCATTTGCATACAAAAGGATGCAGACCATTTTAGATCTCAACTCCCTACAATTATGTCCAGTCATGTCTTAAATACAACTAAGTTTTTACATCATGGGCAGGAAATTGCTTACCGAGTTACTCTTAAAAGAAATCCCCAAAAACGTCCAATGAGCATGTCCACTTTCTCCATGACAAAATAATCAGTTGTTTTATCAATTCCAATCCCACGCCGAAAGATAATGTACTAAAACAAGTGATAATAAAGATCAGTTTCCTTGAATGGCACATAATAAGAAAAGCAAATACCTAGTTTAAGTGTTGCAGTTATCACTTTAAACCTATCTGCCTTTCATTTAATACATGTCAATTCAGTAAAGAGCATTCAACCACGATAACATGGGACAGAGTCATCAACATTGTAGAATCACTGCATCACATAGGTCAACATTGGTCAAGTGGCTTAACCTGTACCATTCATCAAGGTTCTAGTTATCAGGAAACATTGAAGTCAAATCCCCTAACCCATGTCACCTAGTAAAGCCATCACCTTCATAACAACTTAAACAAGTTGAAATGAACTACTTGACAATAAGCATAAAATAAAGTTAAGGAGCATAGATCCCTGCATCCAAAGTTCTACCAAATACATAAATAGATAAACAAAAGGTATCCTTGAAACTGAAATTGCCTTGGATATTTTTTTTGTTACAGTATGACTCCATTTTGTCTGACTGGCATTTCAGAAGGAAGACAATTCATTTCACAATAGTAGAAGAGTTCAGTAGAGTTAAACTGAGCCTGTCATTTCATCAGCTGAGGATCTTAAAAGCTAATAGTTTCATCTGATCCGGCATTATGCAAGGCCAGGAAACAGGTTCTGGAACCAACAGCAGTGACTTTCCTTTTCACAAAGAAAGAAAGCAGTGCAATATGGCAGAAGCAGAGAAAAGAGATCTGGACATTCACAACTGAAACTGTTTTACTATTATCTTTATTTCACAACTCAAGACAACAAAAATGTCAATCACAAAATTATGCTCCATGTGGATAATGGTATTAGAATTTAGGAAGTTGCTGCAACATGTCGTTGCTGGAATGTAGAGTCAATTGGTTTAGGCAAAGTTCCGGGGCGATAATGATCAAAACTTGAGCAAAGTGGAGCATTAAGCGCAAAAGATAATAATGAAACTCATGGCAGCTGTTCGAGACATGACAAAGAAGATGCATTGTTAAGATCAAAATTCACATGAAAGAATTGGCTCTAGTAGTGCAATCCCTCCTCATGGTATAGCAATCCAAAACTGATTCAGATATTTTTAAGCTATTACAAGACTTAGAAATATTAGTTAACCTCGAACTCTCACAGTTCGTGACAATTATTTCTAAAATTGAAGAAGTGCAGAGTGCAAGCCCTGGTGCAGAAAATAAAAGAAATTTAGAAGTTGCAATGGCATATATATTGAATAAAATTGCATGCAAGTGTAATGAGTGTCTGTTAAGGTGGTTGCTAGTGCTTATCCAAAGTGTTTTTTAGCCTTTTCTTTTCGATGGTTTTGACATGTGCTGACCATTTCACATGCTGTACAGGTATCAAGAGGCTACCACCAGATAAGGGCATATGCAAAGCGATGGACATAAACCAATAAACAGGAACTGTAGCACAATGAGATCAGATAACTGGAGATGGCAGTCATCAAATTCTTCCCTGCATCCCCCTTCTTCTCCCAAACACAAGGGAAAATTTGTATTGTTTGATACTCACAAAAGCGGTCGAGTGCAGTGGTTTTCAAATGATCATAATTGCTTATGTTCAGTTTAGTGCAATACCTTATCAGAAAAGTCTGGGAGGTTTTCACGAGGATGATCAGCAAAGTAAGTCTTCAAAAGTTCCTTGTCAAGCTGCAAAGAAGAGAAAAAGAAGAAAAGGATAGTGGAACAGGAATATTTGAAGATGAATGAACATAACTATGGAATTAGCACAACAAATTATGAAACAAGCAAGCATCTCTTCCCAGTGAAATTATTTGAAGGCATGAGATCACAAACCTTGGATTCATCAACTTTGATAGGAATATTTAGAAGATACTGTCCTGAGAGTGCAACATCGATCTCATCTTCGCTTGTTATCTTGAAGTTGCTCTTATCCATCACCTTTTTATAAAACAAGTACGAAATTAGAGTTTACAGTGGATTTATTCCCATCTTTGTTTGATTCTTAGCCATGTCCTGTTTAATAACCAGTTTGGTTCTCTTGAATTGATTGTAGTTTGCAAAAATGTCCTATCTTTTTTTCTTTTTTTCAAAAGAAAAGGCCAACCTTATTCCCTTCTTAACCATTACAACCTCTATTATCCTTTTTATTATGATAGTGTTGCCTGTTTTTTATTTCATGCATGTCCAAACTCACCCACCCACCTGACCTGAAGCATAAAAAAAAAAAAACACGAAGAACAGGTGCAATACCTGAAAGAAGAAAGTTAGGAAATTCTGTTCAAGTACATGAATTTCAGTAGGAGATAGGTTCTGCTGCTCCAGTTTCTTAGCCCCGGACACAGGGTCAAAGAGAGAATACAGTTGCTGGAGACACAATATGAACGTTAAAACATCTTGATTTGACGAAGCTCATAGCGTGAATAAACATGATGAAAAAATAACCAGTACCATCATATCTTCAAACTGCAGAAAATACCAAGCTCGTATGGTGTACTCGATTCTCTTGCATAGTTTTAGAAACTCCGCCCTGTCAGTGCCATGTTCTGCAAAAACCTTCAAAGACTCAATCAGACGGACAAATGTTACCTGCAAAGGCTGAGTTCATACCCTCTTCCTCTTCTGATTAAAATAAACAGAAAACGCATTCACATTCGCTTTCTTTCGCATTCGCACTTGCATCAGAAACAAAACTGAAATCTAATCTAATGGGCCTAACTATTAGAAAAATTGAGAAAACAAAGGCAGCCCATAATTCTACTCTATATATAAACAAGGAAAATTGAGGAGAGATGAACAGAAACATACCAATGAGGTTGGCCAAGGTCATGATGAGCTTTGGTTTCAGGACTGGAATTACTGATTCCCTTTCCAGTCTTATCACCTCTTTCTTCTTTCTCTCCATTTCTCCCTCAAAACCAAAACAAATCCAACCCTTCTTCTTCAAAAACTAAAAAACGAAACCCGCCTTGTTTTACACCCCCAACCTATTCACACACACACACACACACACACTCTCTCACACACACACACGCCCTACAAGTGCTGGGGTGTATTAGAAGCAAGGTAGTGTCAAGCTTAGGAGATTCTGTACACAAAAGCAAAGAAAAGGATTTGTTTTTTTTCCTCTTTCTTCTTTGGCTTTGTCTGTGTCTTTGGAATCGACGGGGGGGGGGGGGGGGATAAAAAAATAAAAAAAAAAGGGGCTGGTTTACTTGGGTTTCTTTCAGTTTGGATAATGAACTTGGGTTTCTTCACTTTGCTGTCACCTCGCCGTCCTTTTCGGAGGGAAATTTAATTTTCTGATTTTTACTCTCGAGGGACTCAATCGAAACAATTCCAAAAGTATAGAGATGAGTGCTGGGTTAAACTAAAAACCAAGTCCGTCTGTCCCCTTTGTGTTGTTTGTCTTGTTTGACACTGGGACAAAGCGAGGTGTCCCCACTTCACCTGTGCTCACTCTCGAGGGACTCAATCGAAACAATTCCAAAAGTAGTGGCAGCAACCGTTCGAAATGGCTGTCGGCAACGGCTGCCCAGCTTTTGATTAGTCATGCTTAGATACGGCTTTTTTCCGGTCGGTATTTAAAAAATATATTTTTTATTATTATTTTGTAGTGATGATGTTTAAATAAATTTTAAAAATATATTATTTTATTATATTTTATATAAAAAATCGTAATCATAATTTTATTTTTATTTTTTTTAATTTCAACTTTTCACCGTGTACATTGTGCGTGCGTGTTGTGTTCATCATCGATGATGGAATAGGCAAACCTGGCAGTGACGTGTTCCAAGATTTTGATATGGTTGAAGACACGAAAAGCGTTGACCCTTCTTCTTCTTCTTCTTCTTTATTTCCAGTGAAGAATTGGGTAAAATTAGAATTTTATTGAGATTATTCTGAAAATTGCATAATCATGCTCGTCAATTTAAAACATGAAATGATTTCAAGGGCACCTCAAAATCCAGTTCATCTTTTTTTACATATATAAAAATAAAATTATTATATGGACTGAAGTCTTCTCACAAGACATGGTCGCCATCAATTTGATTATGGATAATTAAGTTTTTTCTTGTATTTTAAGAGTATGTTAAAATGATCAAAAATAGCCTTTAAAACAAATATCTTAAAACTAGCTTCGATGAGCAATTCTATACTATTATAATGTTTTTTATATATATTTTTTATAATGTTGGATGATAGGCATTTTGATATTTGATTAGACATCCTAAAATACATAATAAAACAATCAAAATACATAATAAATCTTAAAAATAGCGTTATTTTTTGTTGGTGGTATTTCAAGTTTAATCTTTATATTTTTTAACTTTTAATTTTTACAAGTCAACATAAATTATTATTATTTTATATAGATTTATTTTTATCGTCATGATTTTGATTTGATAATTCATGCTATTGAGAGTACATGTTTGTCATATTAACTCGGATTAATCAAAATTAGTTTTTAGGTTTTTTTTCACACCATTTCATATTATATAGTTAATGGAATGAGAGTCAAGTTACATTGTTTTTTTTAAATAAAACTAAAACGATTAACATGATTTTTTTTAAAAATAAAATAGTTTATCTAATATCATTGTTTCTTTTTAATATTATTATTCAAATACCACACCATCATCACATAAGTTATTTATGGAGGACATGTAATTTTTTATATCAGACCATAAAAATAATCTAAATCATTAAAAAAAAATTAAAAAAAAAATAAATTGGTTTTTTTTCAAAAACACTTTTAAAACAAATTCAAGCCTTCCACAAGACATTTCAAACGAGGAAATTACATTTAGCATCCCCTGGAAGGCAAAAAGGTTGTCTCAATTTAGTAATTTTTTAAAGCACAGCGGCAAAGTCACCACACACTGAGTTTGCTAATACTAACAATATCAACTCATTTCGTAGCTCCAACCCCAGCAGCTAATTCTACTAAACAGCCTTGAATCTATCTCCAGCACATCGATTGCAAGTAACTTGAGCATGCTCAGTTGCAATCAATGAAAGAATACAATATAAAGATGGGAGAGCCTTCAGCAGTTTATAGCCTCCAAATTTATTGAAAGTTGTTTCTCGGTCAACAAAGAGAAAAAAATGCGACTGGAAACAAAAAAATGCAATGTATAACTTACCTAACAGATAGAAGATACCAGAATCTTTTTCGATCCTTCCCTCCTATCTTTGCTCTCGCCTGCCTATCTGACATCTGGATATTTACACGGTGCTTGAGTTAGCTCTCGTATGAGGTATGTACAAAACCTATCTCAGAATTTGTCACAAGCTCCTACACTTCTGCAAATCTTGCAATAAGTTCAAAATTCTCTTCCCACAACCTATAACAGATAACAAATCATGATTTCCTAAAATGAGGGGGGGAGGATATTCATTGATTCCACGACCTCAAGTATGGTTTCCCCAATGGATCATGTAAAGCTGAATTCTGTGGCAAAGTCATCCATCCTATATCATCAGGCATCTGGGAACTAGCACTGTCACGCCCACTTAAGTAATCAAGTGGATGGACTGCTTGTGGTAAAGCATTGCTGATCCTGGGGGTGACCCCACTCGCCATACCATAGGTCCTCGGCAACATAAACTGCTCAGCAGAACCCACTGAATCTAAGGTGCCAATTGGATGCTGGTTGGTGGGGCTGCCTGAACGTAATTGGTCAAGGGGGCTTGTTATATGCAGTTGGTTACACTGGGACAGAACACTAAACAAGCTTTGATCTGCATTACTTCCAATGCTCTGGTTTGAAACACCAACACCACCTGCACCATTCCAGTCCCCGCGAACCTGGTGCTCTGCAGAGAACCAGTTCTGGGTCAACAAACCATCATCATTTGGATGGGATTGGAGCTGTGCTGGCATGCGAACAGGATTAACATTCCAGTCTTGCAGATTGACTAGTGGAGCATGTCCTTGTCTTGGAATCAAGAATCCTCCTCCCTCAGAATATATGTCCTCTGTTATATTTTGTTGAGTGTAATCCTCAATGTGATTCTTCTGTCTCTGTTCAAGTGACAGCGAGGACTGAAGCTGCCCCTGATTATGCCCTGTATACTGACCATCTTGCATCATAACATCATTTGGTGATTGAAAATCTAACCCGGTTGGCTTTTGTTCATTATGGTAGGGTAATGTTACCTGACCTCTGAACAAAGATTGAAGCAACCCACTACGATCATGATTTGGGTAAGATCTGAAAGAACCATCATCCGATTGTCTGTGCAACAAATCTTTTCCAGTCTCTCCTTCATGCACTTCAGATCCCAAATCAATCAACTGGGAGCACTGTTCTTCATTAACTTGATGTGGCAATGGCAATATACCAGTAGATGCATATTCATGATTTGCAGTGGGATCATAATATGAGTTGGGTATGCTAACTGCTGGCCAGACATCTCCACCAGAAGAGAAAGGAACTCCCTGATCAATGGAAGCGTCTGCGACATGCATGCTCCCTCCTGAGTACTCAGATAAATGTGGAGAAGCTTCATCTGAATTAGAGTTCAAATGGACATGATCATTTTCCATATTCATATCTATAGGATCAAGATCCTGGTCAACAGAGAGGGAGGAAAGATGCTGCGGAGACTGATTCTGATGGGATCCTGAACCAGAATCTCCATAATCAGAAATGCCAGATTCTTCATTTCTTGATCCATGATCATGCTGATCCTGAAGCACAGTTTCATGGTTATGTTCCGGCTTATCCTGAAAAACAATGACAAAAATGTCAACATAGAATCAAGTATGGAAGAATTCTATCATCATTCAACAATGAGAATTGAGTCAAACAGGTTCTGTTGGTAAACAGAAGATATTATCTGTATAATTGTACAGATAATATACAGATTCTGTTGGAGCAAAAAAAAAGAAGATATTATCTGAGAATTGAGTCAAACAGGTTCTGTTGGAGCAAAAAAAAAGAGGGGGAGGGGGGGATGATATGAGGAGAGAGAATTAAACCTCTGTGTTGGTGTCATGTTGGCCTGCACATTGATTGCTCGGATCCCGAAGCAGAGTCTCATGACCATCATTCTCCAGATACTGATTCAGGAACCAAACAAGTTAAATATAGAACAGGAAATATTTCTGGGATTTCACTGTCACACAAATTCTGCTGAACTGGACATACAACAAAATGATATGAGCCCACTGGTACAGGGCGAAAAGGAAAAATACACAAGGCCAGAATATCAGACCTCCGCTGGATATTTTAATTGGCCTTTTAACTCGTCCTCCAAAGATTTGGATATCTCCTGTCTCTGAAACTGTCTCTCTCTCCAGAATGCATATGCTACAGGAAGATCTTTGTTTGCTAATTGCATCCTACATAAACCAAATCATATTTTGAGGGGAATAAATCAAACATTTTTGTGCCCATAAAATAAAGTGTTGTCCAAAAATATGCAACTAACCAATATTCCTGCAACTTCTTCTGTTCCTCTTTCACAAATTCTTCATATGGTTGTACATGCAAAGTATCAAGGTCACCTAACACACAGTTAAGAGACTTAGATCGAATGCTTTTACCGGACTGCTTCATGATCTTAACAAGTTGGTGCTGCTTCTTGCTTATCTGATGTCAAATGAGGTTATCAGCAAAATCCTTAGAAAATAGAAAAAATAAAAACAAGATAAGGAGAAGAATCACGTGTATTTTCCACATTTCCAACATGCAAATTTCTAACCTTACTGTCATATGCAAGAAAGAGAATATTATCACTTGACTTGGTTACTACTTTAGGTAAACAATGATTTGGTAGTCACCTAAGCATGCAGGATAAAAAGTGTACACACTTAAAACTTGACAAACAGGAGGATTTATGATGGATGAATCCTGCCATTAAGGTAAAGAATAAACACTAAAGTACTTCATACATACTAAGAAATCCAATAATGCCAACCTTCAAGTATGACATATATTTTGCACCATCACTATGGTGGATATTGCACTTGTTTAGCTTGTCTCCTTTTCCAGGTCTTGCATCATCATCATCTGAAGCAACCAACAGCTTTCTCTGTTTCTCCTTCATGGAGCCTCTCCCACAAATCCTGACACCAAAGGCAACTAGTGAGATTCTTACACAATTGTGCAGGGAACACAACACAAATGGAGCAATATGAGATCTCCAGCCCATTATGTAATTATTGTTTGGAAAGGAGGCAAGGCTACTGCAAATTGCAACCTGCTAAAGATAGTAGCAGCATTGCACCAAAAAGGGAAAAATAAATCACAATGCTCAGAATAGCATTAAGAAGAAGAAAGTAAGCCCAGAATGTCTGCATCAAACCAACTGGCACTTTCCAAAAGCAAATACAAGAGCTACAGGCATCTCAACATGTTATTTACTTATCTTGATGGATGGTGTTGTTGAAGGCAGTGGATACTAAGAATTTTACTGGGAGAGCAAAAACACAAGAATAAGAATATGGAAATCTCTCCACCCTCCATGGAAGAATATAACGAAGCTAATGTTTGCAAAAATCATGATAATCAAAACAGGGTTCCAACATGAGCATGTAGAGGCATAGCCTCAGGAGGATAAGTGATGTAGGACATCTGGCACAAGGACACTAGGACTCTACAACAGAGAGGACTTCCAGGCCACAAGAGTGACGTAATTGACAGCAACAATTAATCAATAAAAGACAAAACACCTTTCCCTTATTTGCATGAAAACTCTACATAAGAGTCCAGATTATAATAGGAGTTTTTGCTATGTTTTCCTTATTTATTAAAGTATTTACGTAAGAATAGGATTCTGTAAGTTAAGCGATGGCCACTTATAAATATAAGCAGCCCACACACGTAAGAAGCTCAGTTTTATAATACAATAAAGAGTTCTTTCGGTCACCCAATCATTACAAGCTCGTGGATTCGAGTATTAATTACTTTTATTGCTCGTGGATTCGAGTAAACTTTATCACAGGAGGCAGGCATCCTCCAGTCATATACTTCCGCTACGTCAATAAGTGGGCTTCTTTAAGAAGGTTATCAGAAGATAGTTAATCATAAGAGATGTGTCTCAAACCAAATCAGCTAATTGAATTTTGTTCTGGGGGAGAGTGATACAGGAATCTTGTGGTGATCCCCAAACAGAGTTCAGGTTTTGGTTATCCTTCCAAATTTTCAGAAGCTCTGTAAAGCAAGATATCAAAAAATAACAGAGATCCTTTTATCCTTTTTTATACTTTTATCTTCAGTGTTATCTTTCAAAGATTGATGAACACTACAAGAGAGGTATTGTACTTTACAAGCAGCGATCTGTGATGAGAGAAATAGGAATAAGATTTTCGATTAAATTTCACAGATTGAAGAAGTGTAATGGCTGATTTAGGAAATGAAAAAACCTCACTTACATAGAACCTTGGAAAACTGAAAGCAATAACAATCAAATGCTTGGCAAGGAAGACTGCGGAGGAAAGCTTAATTACCTTTTTTGAAACTCTCCAGTTACAGGAGAGTTCTGAGTGTCGCTGCTAGATGTTTTCTCCTCTGCACCCAAGGAGCAGGATTCTGATGTCGCCGACACATTCTCCTCAAAGCCATGAAATTTAGACTCGATATCGCAAGGGGAAATTCTTTTATCTGCATTGCTTCTTGACCTCCTTAAAAAAAATTAATGTCCAAATGTGAACATAACTATCATATGAAGTCCAAGAGCCTCATTAACTTGATAAAAGAACTCCATGATAAGAAGAAACTGCAGTGAAAATTCTTCAAAAATCAAATGAGTTATTTGATGATTTTTAACCTTAAAAGTTAACTCCAAATCATTCCAAACAAAGCAATGAAACAATGATCGTATAAAAATATATATTTCAGTAGCAAAAAGCAGGAACACAGTCAAGTAATCAAAAAGTGTGGTGCATGCAAGTTTAATTAGGGAAGCATGAAAGAAAAATTAAGCATAATTTAAATCCTTCTCAAATTTCCCCTTCATTGAAGAATGGATAAAGTGCATAAATAGTTCACCAGAAAACAAATAAGGGGGTTTGGTGTCATTAGATACAGCAAAGTCAAACAACTAGCTATAACAGGTGAGTTGAAACATTTGCCATTTTACACATGACAGAAATCCCCAACAAATTACTAACAAGCTTCACAGACCCAGTAGAATTAATAGTTCAAGTTCCCACCAGCTTACAGGACATTTCAAAACAGTACAGCTCTCAGTTTTTTTCACCTTAGTGCACACGATGGGACAAAATCTTCTTTAACATTACTACACTATTGAGCATCACATTTTTTTGAGTTTAGGAATGAGTAGTTAAGCATGATAAAGGCAAAACAGTTGAGGAAGATGGCTCTTCCAGGACAATGTTTTGCTTCGAATGTGCATAATACAGAGACTTTACATGCAAGGTACATTGTCAGCAGATACAAACCTCCATATCTTCTGCAAAATTTCCTTTTCTGGATCCTTGCTGCTTTCCCACGTGTCCTTCAACTTCTGCAAATATGTTATCATGCTACCACAAGCAGAAAACCAATAAATTAAGCAAACATTGTTAACACAAGGAACACACACCACCTAAACAGCTTGGTTAAATAATGAAGCAAAATCAGAGAAGTATGCCTTACTCGATGTGATAATCCTGTAACTTGGAGTAGAATGCCTTTTTATCAGCCTTTAGATGCTGTTCCTGACAAAGAACCACATCAGGGTGAAGATTACCAGAGCAAAGTGCAGCACCCCTGCAACAACATTTCCCACATAAATAGTCTAATCAAACTTTGAAACAGGATCTTAAGTTCGTAAAAATGTACAGCTTCAGGAGAAACCACAATAGAGTTCCTAGTTTTTATTTTAAATTCTCTGATACTGGGAAACCCAAACATATCAATGTCATGCCGGAAACCAAGAACAGGTCAGGCAGTAGTTATAAGTTATGAAAACCTCTATATAGTATAGAAGAAAGATAAAGCACTGAGAACCGACGAACTTGATGTCACAACAAAAAAGATTCAAATTACTCTATGCTTCCATTGTCAGGCTGCTTTCTTTAGTGTTAAAAATTCAGAGCATGCAGTATTTCTCTAAAAAATCAGCACGTGATGGGAAAGAAATTCTGCACAGCCAAAAAGAGCGAGTATGAAATTCATTTCTCATATATATATGCTCAATCCCAAACAAGATGAGACCAGAAGACATTGTTGGAAAGAAGAGAGGGAAAGAAAATCTTCAATACCACAGTGAAATAGCTTGAAGAGAAAACAGAGGATGCCTCAGTGAAGCCTTGACCAGAGAATACAAGCAAAAATCAAAATTCATGTGTGCATCTGTATTGCCATATATCCAAAGAGTTTCATAAAAGGTAGCGGTTGATTTAAAAAAAAAAAGAGTGTCAAATACCAATACTAACCATCTAAGCAATGGATTTCCAAAATGAAAGTTGTCTCCAGCAAGCAATGCTTCCACAACTTCTTCCGTGTCTAGTCCTGTTGGTAGAAACTGCGTAAGAAAGTTTCTTTCATCTTCCGACAGATGATTCTGCCAAGTCTGCATAAAGTTCCACACAGAGGCATTAAAATAAACCTAAGCAAGCAGATAAAAATATGCACATGAAATAATTACAAACAATAAATACAAGTTACAGTCACCTCGTAGGAAAGGACCTCTTCCAAATTCTGCAAATCAAAAATTTCTCGAGGAACAGCAAAAACATCTGCCAAAGGATTATGATAGTGGGGAACAGAATCTACAAATGGCATCAAATCTCTCTGACCAATGCCAATTTGCTCCCTTTTGGCAACAACCTTCTTTCTGTTGACATCCCACTCAAGAGAAATAAGAGATTTTGCATTCAAATCATTCTTCGATTTATTCTTCCTTTTCATTCTGTTTGGCTCCAAGGAACTACAACCAGCAAGACTGGCGCCATTACGCCGTTTTCTTCGTTGATCAGCCGCCATTCAGCACAGCATAAGATGTCAACAATCAATCCTGTCCTCAGTGGAAGATTAAAGCAACATGTTTTAAGTATACCTGTGTAATTATCCACATGCAAAAAAACAAAACTACCTCAAATATTAATTAAATGGTCAATTAATAAACAAGTTCAAAGTTCTATAATGCATTGAGAATTGGAAAAATAATATATAATCTAGAAAATCAATATTTGAATTCAATCCAACATTTTACAGATAAAGAATCCGAACTTAAAATAAATCATCCTTCTCGAACAATGCAACCCGTGGTTCCAAAATCGAATTGTCAGGCATGTAAAAACCGAGATAAAAAAAAAAAGATAGGTCTTTCGAATCGGAAATAGGCAAAACCCTAGATAATGAACGGAAAAACATACCTTGAATAGAAACGAACACCGATTATATTAAGAGTGAAGGCTGCTTGCTATATTAAACGCGCAAGCAAAGCAAGGGAGCGAGGAGAGAGGAAAAGAGAAAAGGAGAGATAATTAAAGCGATAAATAGAGAAGGGGAGAGGGAGAGGGATAGGGGGAGGGAGGGAGAGAGAGAGAGAGAGGTCTTTTTTTTCCAGTGCTATCTTCCTTCTTCCTGATTGGCTAGGTTTTTGAGAAAGAGGCCACAAGAAGACGAGAGAGCGAGAGAGATGAGACGAGTGTTGTCCGTGCGGTTTTGTGTAGCCTAGGACTATGAAGTATGAACGGTTGGTCAAACATGGTGCTAGGAGGTTGAACATTCAATCCTTCATTCGCGCGCTTAGGGCTCGGCTTCGCTTATCCACCATGGCTCCTCTTTGGCTTAGCCTATCCGTTTTGTTTACAAAAATAAAGAGATGGCTGGTTGGTCCTCAGACTCCTAAACTTTCTGTCAACTGCAATTCAGTCCCTGGTCTTTTTGTTTTCTGATTTTAGTGCCTTGAGTTTTTTTTTTCTTTTTACGATAATGTAACCATACTGCTGTAGTTTATCAATTTTCATCCATCTGTTTATTTTTTTATATATATTAAAAAAAATGCTCTTCTTGGGGTTTAAGTTATTTTTAATAGTGATTTCTGTTCAAAAATATATTGAAATAATATCTTTTTATATTTTTAAAAATTATTTTTGACATAAGTACATAAAAATAATCTAAAAATATCAAAAAACAATTAATTTAAAATTTAAAATTTAAAAAAAAATCATTTTTTTCACAAACATTTTTTGCCTATGCACATAGACTCGTGGGCTTAGCGGACCTGGGCCAGGGAAGTCTGGTCCAGTAATAAGAACAAAAAAAGAACGTAGCGGATGACGAGTCGTCCTAACATCCTTTACCGAGTCGGAAAGACTTCAACCGCCATATCCTGGAGTTTGAAATCCAAGCCTTTCCTTCATGAATTCGAACTGAGCTTCTTTGATCACTATATATATATATATATATATATATTAATTAATGCCTACCTCTGTTTGTGTTTTTTTCTATCTTGAGTTCACAAGTAAGTGCTCCTTCCTCTCCGTACCTCTCTCTCTGTTTTTTTTTTTTTTCTTTGAAATTTCTTATTTACAATTAACGTGCCATGATCAGGGTTACATTAAGGATTAGGAATTATGGTTCAGTAAATCTTGATTGTGGTTTCTCATTTGTGTTTAGTTGCCCTAGTTTTGGATACAAAAAATTTGTATATATAGATATGTTAGCCCTGTTTTTGGATGAGTGGATATGTTGTGTGTATGAAAGCTTTGATTTCTTTCCAAAACAAAACAATATGATTAGTTGACATGCTTTAATATTTTCCAATTGCAGTACTTCTGGGATTATTGTATAAGCATGAAGAATTCACCCGCTGTGTCTACAATGGTGGCGGCTGATCAGAGCACCAGAGACTTGGTGGAAGAAGATGTGGGGCTTGCCTGCCCTCCTTTCGACGATGAAGATTTCATGGCCGCTGAAGCGTCCTTTTTCGACTTGTCCGAAAAAGTGTTTTTCAGTGGAGTCGAGGGTGATCAGAAAGGTAAGCCATACATGTCTGTCTGTCTACGTACTTGATCTGATCATGTTTGATCATGGTTTTCGTTTCAACTAATGTGATTTGTTTCGTGTTGATCAGGTGCGGAAAGATTTCAGGGATCATCCGGGAACCTCAATGCAGTGCAGATCCTGCAGAAAAAACATGGCAGAGGCAAGAACATGAAGGTTTTAGAGCAGGTCTACAGGCACAAGGACATCGCTCCTAAAGATACAAAAGCTGAAACAATTGAGTCCGACAAGAAGACATCAACAAAAGCTGCAATTGTTGATGACGAAGTCTCATTCGAAAACCGGATTAATCTGGCAAAAAGGAAACTTCAAGAAAGTTATGCGAATATTGGACAAGGTTAGCTACCAACTTCTCTCCCTGTCTCTTATTTATGTTCCCTTCGATCTCTCTGTAAGATCTAACAATGTTGTTCAAATGTTTCTGTTTTCTTGCGATCACAGAGAAAAAGAGGAGACAGATTCAAGTCCTGAGCCTATCAGAACTCCCCCAAGTGCAATGCAGACCTGGGAAGCATCGCGGTGGTTTTGCACACAAGTTTGCTTCTTGCCACTAGCCAAATACGAGTTGCGATATCAAGATTCAAGAACATCACGGAATCCATCACAGATGGACGGGGATTATACTCCCGGGTGCTTCAATGGAGTCATGGCAGGGATGGTTTCTAATTCTTTTTGATGACATGATGGAACTCAGCCCTGACAGCGCCTGTTAAATTTTGTGTCTGGTTATTTTTTCTCTTCTCTGTTCTGCGCTGCCAGAAAAGGGATAGTTTGTCCTGAATCTCACCGTGGCTGTAGCAATTGGCGATGTTGCCGGGGGACTGTCCCTTCTTGTAAATTTGAGTGATGGGAATTGCCCTTCTTGTAAAGTTATGAACAATTAATGAAAATATTTCTTTCATGAAAAATAAAAGAGAGAACAGAATCAGCTGCGATACACATCAATCTTATTGGTTGCGCACGTTAATCTCTTTGCTTTCATTTGCTAAAAAAAGAAGAAGAAAAAAAACTATTTATGTAAAACCTAACATCTTGAATTTAGAGGGTGTTTGAAAATGTGATAATAGCTATTTTTCCAAGTGTTTTTATATAGAAAGATGTCAAAATAATATTTTTTATTTTTAAAAATTATTTTCCATATTAACATATCAAAATCATCAAAAAAAAATACACAAAAAATTAATTTGAAGCAAAATAAAAAATAAAAAGATATTGATTTTTTTAAAAACACTTTTAAAACATAAAAATAAACATACTTTTAATTGTCTCATAAAAGTATAATAACGATAAGATTTTAATATTTTTATGTTAATAGTTAATACTAGCAAAACACAACTGATATATCTTTACGTGAATGGATGTTTTATATTTCAAAATTAAAAATGAATGTGTTTTTTTTATATATAAAAAATATTGTTATTATTATAAAACATGTTAACAACCATTTTTTTTTCCTTTTTGCATTCCATGACTTCATACAATTGTTTTGTTTTTTTTTAAAAGTAGCTCATGAAGTAGCACCTACAAATTATCTAGTAACATTTAAATTTATTCAAAATAGAATTATTTGATTTTCATTGTTAAAATAACAAAATACGTGTATATTTATTATTTTTGTATGAATACAATGTGAGTGTATATTTTTATAATATTTAAAGAAAAGACTTTATTTTAATCAATATAGAAATGAGCTCGAAGACAAACTCTACAGATTATTAAATACACATTCGCAAAGAAAATACATTACACCTTTGTTTATTTCTCGAGGTTTACATTAAATGTATAGAAACCTTTTTTTTTTGTTTATAAGTATTCCCATACTAATTGAGAGTGTCTTTCATCAAATATAAATAGTTTTGATTTACATTCCATAAAATCAACTATTATTAACTATAATATCATAATAATTATAAAAATATATTTACACCATGTTATAATTAGATAAATATTGACAATTATTAATTAATATTTATATGAAAACTATTGATTCTAATAAGATGATGCACACTAACATCTCATCTCAAATTGATGTTGGGTGATTAAGAAACGCCAATTTGCCTAGTAGAAAATAATGATGTTGATAAGTCATAAATTTGGTGAATACATCAATGATTTGAAGTTAGTAAAGATATGTGGAAGATAAATAATTTTAGTATTCATGACTTATTAAATAGAATGAGAATCCATTTTGATATACTTGGTATACTCATGAAAAATAGAATTGGTAGCAATTAGAATGTATTTATATTGTCAATGAAGCCAAACAATCTTTTAAGCAAGTAACAGACATGACTCTATATTAAGACTCCGTCTAAGATATGTGTCTGCTTGGAAATGTAGTTGCGGCTATTTTTGAAAGTCTTTTTCATTCAGAAATGCATCAAAATAGTATATTTTATTTTTTTCATATCGGTACATGAAAATGATAAAAAAACACCAATTTTTTTAATTTAAAATAAAAAAATAACACTACAAAATTTTCATTTTTTTTTCAAAAATATTTTTGAAACGCAGTGTCAAACACCTCCGAAACTCAATCTTGTTTTTACTTTTTCAAGATATCAAGAAATCCTTAAGAAACATACATCAACTTGTAACAGAAACTACATGCGTCTTGCCTGTTTTGAGTTTTGTTGCTTGCTTATAGGAGCTTACTTATGACTATGGCTATGCCCTGGATAGCGTCTCTGGCTCTGATGGATAAATAATTCAGATCATAGCTGTCAGTTTCGCTTCGGTTAAAGTTTTATTTTTTCTATTGGTATAAAATGTTTCGGTTTCGGAGTGTTTCAGCGCACCGTTTCAGGATCGTACTGTTCATAATTAATTAATTAACTAATTAAATATATCAAAAAATATTAATTTAACAAATATAGTTCAAATTCAAGATAAATTAACTTTAAATTATATAATACAAACACAAAGTCAAACAAATATAATATTTAAATTAGAAACATTTCTAAAAATTGTCTACTATTTAGTCCATCATAACTGTAGGTAAGCACGAAAAATAATTATTTAAAATTTTGTTTTTAAATTGTTTTTTTATGGAGATGCCAGGGGTGTTTCAATTTAATTCTTTGATGAAAAAAAGCAAAATAAATAAATATAATTTTATTTTTTATAAAATAAAAGTTGACATAACAAATTTATTTTTTTATTATATATATATATATATTTTTTTTTTTAATTTTTATTGTTTTGATTTTTGGTTCTCAAATTTTCAAATTTCAATAAATCTCTAAAACAATAATATATATATATATATATATATATATATATATATATATACACATACTATTTAAAAAATTTAATAATAAAAAAATCAATTTTTGATGCTGTTGCTAGCCTGGATTAGATGGAAAACAGGGAAGAATTGAAGAAAGTAAAATTAAAAAAAGGTGACATCACATCATAGACGCGGGTGATGAGAGGCAGGAATCAGTTTTTTTTCTGACGCCGAAAATAATACTAAGGCTGCTGGTTTTTGACTCTAAAATTCGAAATGAATTGAAATTTTAATTTAAATTAAGATAAAAATAATGTTATTTTTTATTATTTTTTTAATTGATACGAAATATTTGTATAAAACAAAATGAAACTTACAAATATGATTTCAGATGTCATGCTACTGTGGTGCAGCTGATTGTAGGAAGCGCTTGTTCTAGCTGGAGCTGGTCAAGCTGCTTTTGTGCATCCAAACTGACGTCATGCTCTTTTGACATCCTCGCCGGGTGGTTTTGCCTTGGTACAAGTGAGTGTATATGTGACAATCGGTCAACACAGGTCATTACTTCCTCTCTTTTTTTCTGTGAGATTCATATTAGATTAAATCCTGAGTTGTCAAAGGTCACAGCCATGTGTTAACAATGTAGCTCGCAGTTTTTGGAATTATGTATATGAAATTGAAGATCCCACTTGCTGCTTCCACAATGCCGGAGAATAAAGTTTTGCCATTCCCTGGTTGTTTTACTTCAAATTCTTTGGGGATGTTGCCATGATTCAAGGAGTGGCCCTTTCGATTTTACTATCTTTCGATGTCAACCTTTGGATGAATTTCTCAATGCACTGCTGCACATATAATAACTCTGTTAAAATCATGAGGGATTCTAGTGCAGTTTTTACATTAGTGTTATTAGAGTATAATATAATCATATTATGGGACCTCACTTATAAGTTTAAGCTTTTAGGTGAGATGGTTCCTTAACATGGTATCAGAGCCTTGTTGATCCAACGGTCACGAGTTCAAATCTCACCACCCCCATTCAATTTGATAAAAAAAATCAAGCACAAGGTAATGTGAGTCTATGCAAGTTTCAAGCCCAAAAAACTTTCACTTGAAGGGGTGTGTTAGAATATAATATAATCATATTCTGGAGCCTCACCTATCAGCTTAAACTTTTAGGTGAGATGGTTCCTTACCAACTGTCTTGTATATTTGAGCTCGATTTTAAGTCCCGAGGTGTTCTTCTTCGGGCAATCCTCAACAGAGGTGAAAATTTACCCGTGACAAATTATGCTACCCGAATTTAGAAGCCAATGTTATGTAATCTGGCAGCAACAATTGTAAAAAAAAATGTGAGTTATACACCAGCAAATTATTAGCATACAAATAATCAAGTTGGAAACTTTTATTAGCATACAAGTACTTCAGTTGGAGTCATATTAAGATGTCATGATAAATTCAGTTTTTACAATGAAGTAAAAATCAGGGAGGTGCGGGTTAACTCATGTCTCGGACTTGGCCTTTGACCTATACTGGCGTGCTGGTCTGCTTGAATTGGTTTTATCAGCTGCTGTTTCTGGTTTGTCTTCCTCCATGGCAAGAGTTTCTGTATCATTGTCATCACAAGCTGCAATCTCAAGAGGCACCCCTCTCCTGAGCTTGAAATCTTCCCCAGCATCATCCTGGTTTTGTTTAGAATCAATGCAGTTACCAATCACTGCAGCACCACTGTTTTTCCTTTTTGGTATGAAGGTGAGAGGCCTGGACAGATCAGCAGGAACCTCATCTGGATGTGATTCTGTTGTATTTGGTCTCTGCAGAATCTTAAGGAAGTCCATGTAAGCTCCTTGGTTTGATTCTTCATCCACATTGGGTGCCGAGTCAAAGGCGTAGCGCGTGTATTTGGAAGGATTTCGCATATAATCTGGAATTCCAGAAGGATAATCTGGAGGCAAATGATATATCAGTGTTTCTTCTGTCGAGTCAGTGGTTTCCATTTGTATGTCTTCAACTCCGCCAGACTCTTCATCATCGCCATCTTTGCATTCCGGATCAAACCGTACACGCTTTTGCAACTTTGAATCCAAGTGATTGCTAATCGACATGGAATCTGATTGAACAACCTTCTTCCTCTTCATAATGGATTTCAGATTACCATCATCATTTGCACCGATATTTCCCATTTCAGTAACTCGCAAAGAATCCATCTTTTTAGCTGTTTCTGCATCTTCCTGTAGCCTAATTTTTGCAGTAAGATGATTAGCACGCAGATCCCTAGTCAAATCCCCGAATGAACTGGGCATGGACATCACATCGCCAGAATCCTCATCAATACCATAACCATTCATTTGGGTCAGATACAGGCGATCATCTACAGGCTCTTCCGTGCCAACAGCCACTTTGTCATAATGATCTTCCTCTTCCTGCCAAAGAAAGAAAACCACAATACCGTCTGTAACTTGTAGCAAATCATATGTAATTATCCATCCACAATCATATTTATACGAGTAAAAAAAATGTATTCCCTGTTGATAATCATCACCAATCACACGCAAGCAACATAAATCGAGATTACCTTCAGACATAGATTATTTATACAATGAATGCATGCACCCTTGCTCAAGAAGTTAGACTAAGCAGCAGCAGCAAAAGAGAATCATTATTGAGCAACAATTAATACCTCATAATCAAGAGTACTATCCAGGCCAATAGATTTCTTGATGTCCCATTCTTCGTCATTACAATCGTCAGGTTTAAGTTTCGAGGGACGCGACGACTCCACCTTATCCTCCTCGTCGTCTAAATCAACAAGGTCTTCTTCGGTCTCAGAGTTGCAACTCGTATCGTCGCGTATTTCTGGATTAAAGTATGGTTGGGGTTGGTTTTTGGTCTCAGGGCTGTCCTTGTGGTCACGATTCCATTGGTTTCGCTCGATTTCTTCGTCAGTGAGACACCATAGAGAGCTTAACGAGGAGGATGGTTGTGGGGTATGTATTGCTGAAGAATAAGAAGAGAGAGAACCAAAGGTTTTGTCGACTCGGACTTTGAAGCTATCTTCCATGGCTGGGCTCGCTGTTTTTTTTTTTTTTTTTTGAAATTTGAAGTAGCAATGGCTTTCTAGGGTTTTTGAAGCTTCGAAATTTATTATGCTGTGTTGTCGAATAATCGGATAGGAATCCTGACGGTCACTAAAACAGAGAAGTGTCTTTGGATTTTTCTCTTGCGCTAGAATTTACCAGTTTTTCTTATAGGCCCTTGTTTTTGCGTCTGTTCGTCAAATCAGTCCTTTATGAAAATATTTTATTTAATTTACCCTGGAAAGGCTAGAATTGTAAATTTAGATTAAATGAGTTATTTTGTTTTTTAGAAATTAATAATCTCTGAGCATCTAGACATATAGCATGTACCAATCAATTAAGGGTATCGCCCCTAAATTATTGGGTTGGTGACACATTGGATTTGAATTTTATATTTTTAATCTGATGAATTTTAAACTATTATGATTTGTGCAATTATTATTCTTTTATGGATCAATAAGTCAAATTCGGATGGTTGACCACAATATTTTAAAAATTTTAGTTTTTGGTATTTTGAGTTGAGATTTTTCACACATGTTAATATTTTTATTTATTCATTATTAAAATAAAGTAATAATTTTAAATGATCTCAGGTTTTATCCGGGGTCTTAAAAAAATCATACAATTTTATCTTGATAATCTTAATATGATTTTCAAGATAATTTAGAGTTTTATAATTTAATCCAAGTAAACTTTGTTTGTTTTATTGTTTTATTTTTAGATTTTTTTTAATTTTATTATTTAATAATAAGTTTATTAGAAATTAAATTTTATAATTTGTTTTGATTTATTTTATTTGAAATTATCATGGTCTCAAGATTCAAATTACAAATTTAAAAAATTAATTTAGGTTGATCTAAAACAATTCAATATATTATACTATTTAAAAAATCAAATTATACTTATTTTAATTGAAAAAACAGAATGTGTATTTCTATTTTATTCAAGAAATATTAGTTTTAATGATGCAGTCTTTGTCGAGTAGTGGAAAGACAAAACAGTCTCGTCTGTAAAAAGTCTTTTAGCGTTATCCAAAAAAGACCCACTTAACTAGAAAATAGAAATAATAAAGTATGCTTGCTTGACTCCGATCCCTCTTCCCTTTGTCAGTACAAGTTCAACCCAAGAAACCAACCACTTTTTTGATCAGGCGAGAGAGGGGTTATACAGCTGCTGTTTCTCCAAGCTTTACTTCATTGGAAGTGGAGATGATGAAAGTGTTAATGGTGGTTTTGCTGCTGTTGCTGGGTGGTTCATTATTTGTGGCGGAAGCCAAGTACATGGTTTATAACACTTCACAGGGTATAGTGAAAGATAAGATCAATGTCCACTTGGTGGCTCACACCCATGACGATGTTGGTTGGTTGAAGACTGTTGATCAGTACTATGTTGGTTCTAACAATTCTATCCAAGTAATTAAGATCATAACTCCTTTTCTGGTTCTTATTTTTGTTTAATGTGAAATGTTTCACTTGAGGGAGGCTTATATTTTGATGGGCTGTTTCTTCTTTTTTAATATTTTATAGGGTGCTTGTGTGCAAAATGTGTTGGATTCTCTTATCCCTGCGCTGTTGGCTGACAGGAATCGAAAATTCATTTATGTTGAACAGGCAAGTATTATTCTTTCCCCATTTACTAATCTTGATGTACATATGGTGTGGTTGGTTAAAAATAACAAAACGAAGACTTTTGCGATGAGATGAAGCAAAGAGTTGAATTATCTTCCACCATTTCCAAAATGAACAATGTGAACTTTTGGCTTATGTGTTTAGTGTTTCAAAAGTTCATGAATAATGAGGAGTATGTTTCTGTATTGCCTGACATTTGAGCATTAGGCTTTTGTAGACTCCAATAATGGTGGCATTTCAAGAGAAGGGACCCACCTGAATATAATAGAACAATAGGCAGTTCAAATTGGAAAAGTGAAATAAAACTTTTTATTCTTCTTAGCATCACAGGAAATTTTAGCATAATCCCTATGTTATATAATAACATTTAAATTGTTTGCATCATAATCAAGATAGATAGCGAATATCTAACCATTGTAACTTCTTGCTAACATGCGCAGGCCTTTTTCCAACGGTGGTGGAGAGATCAGAGCGAGACTATGCAGCATGTAGTTAAGCAACTTGTTAGTTCCGGTCAACTGGAATTCATGTAAAGCACACAGTTATAAGCACTGATCTCAGCAATCTTCTTTCAGCTTCCTTTAAGTCTCAATCAAGTGTTGATTTCTGATTATTCTTCATATACCTTGAATTTGCATGCTGTGTGGGATGCTTCAAGCTGTTATTCATTTTATGAAGAGTTGGCTCTTGATGATGCCTCTGTCTTTGTTGTGTTGTAGAAATGGGGGTATGTGCATGCACGATGAAGCGGTGACACATTATATTGACATGATTGACCAGACGACTCTTGGGCATCGGTTTATCAAAAAGGATTTTGGTGTGACTCCAAGAATTGGTTGGCAAATTGATCCTTTTGGTCATTCTGCGGTGCAGGCTTACTTGTTGGGAGCTGAAGTAAACCTATTTATCCCTAACCTCATTTAGACCTCTAAACTTTTGTGTGGTGTGTGTGTGTGTCCGCATGAGTGTGAATATGTGAAGTTACATATGTATCTGTTTTAGTTTTATTTTTCCAGCTTCATAACAGCATAAGGATTTTTTTGAATCTTCATGTAGATTGGATTCGACTCTCTTTTTTTTGGCCGGATAGATTATCAAGACAGGGCCAAGCGTAAAAATGAGAAAAGTCTTGAAGTTGTCTGGCAGGGTTCCAAGAGTTTTGGTTCGTCTGCCCAGGTGAACAAAATGTATAGGTTTAGGCTTATCAGCATATAACTGGTTTGAGTTACATGATCATATTGCATGCATAATTCAATCATTTGGTTATGTTATCACCTATAGAGATCTATCTTTAGTTTCCTCTGTTCCATATATGTTGTTGCTGAGAAATGTTCTTTCATATTCACCCTTATCTTCTTGCGCAATGGTTGTAGATTTTTGCTGGTGCTTTCCCGGAAAACTACGAGCCTCCTCCTGGTGGTTTCTATTATGAAGTCAATGACCCTTCACCTGTTGTTCAAGTAAAGCATAAGAAAAAACTGATCCTTTGTTTTTGAATCCCTTGAATATTCACTAGTCTGCAGTGTTAATTTTGTTTTCTCATCCTCTGAAGGATGACATCAATTTGTTTGATTACAATGTTCAAGAACGAGTCGATGCCTTTGTTACTGCTGCAGTATCACAGGTAAAATGGTGATCTGTGTAAATCTATAGTTATTTATGTTGATGCAAAACAAATATTGAACTTTTTCCTATAATGTTTCTATTTATTACACCCAAGTCTGAAATAAATGTTAAAATTTCTGGTTAGCCATGGAGAAAAGCTCAGTTTAAAATTCTTTAGAGATGAAGAGTGTGTATCATTTCACAAGTGTCCTCTGTTAGTTGTTCTGACATAATTTAATCTCCTCTCAGGCTAATATAACACGAACAAATCATATAATGTGGACCATGGGAACAGATTTTAAGTATCAGTATGCACATTCATGGTTCCGACAGATGGACAAGCTGATTCATTATGTCAACATGGTATGTTTTCCATATTATGTTCTTAGAAGGTTTTCGACTAATTTTGTACCATAATTACCATCACACAATGCTTTTCATGTCCACAGCACTTCCACAAAATGGTAACTGTGGTGTTGGATTTTTTCTTTTTTCTGAGGGCGGTGAATGATGATATCGCTTTTGGTCAAATGAATCCATGACTTAGTTAGACAATTCGTTCACCCATGAAATTAGGCAAGTTAAACTAGTGATCACTAAACAAAATACTGTCTGGTGGCATTTATATGCAGAAATAGTGTGACACTCTTCTAAAAGGTACATGTCTCTTCGTCAAAGCTTTAATCGTCTCACTGGAAGGTCAAATTCCATTTCAGTGGGACCTTAAGGCTGACGCTCGCACATCAAAACCAATCAGGGTCGAGGAGTCTATGAATATAAACATCATCTGTGTGATGCTGAATTCATCTCAAGGGATAATGCTAGATGCCTCCTTGGATAAGTTGAGGTGCTAGACGCCTCAGATTATTTTTCATCTGTGCTTTTCATGATCAAAATTTAATGGTCTGATAGCAAGGATGTATATTTGCATTCCCTTATGGTTACACATCTCTACATTATCATGTTTTCTGAGTTTGTCACTTCTACATGGTTTTCTCTGAATGCTTCTAGGATGGACGTGTTAATGCTCTCTATTCTACACCATCCATTTACACTGATGCAAAACATGCTACAAATGAGCACTGGCCAGTAAAGACTGAGGACTTTTTCCCGTAAGCTCAATCCTGAATGTTTTTATAACCCATTTGCTGGTTATTCCTTCACTTTGAACAACATTAAGAACTTGAAGCATGTGCCCTTCCAGGTATGCAGATCGTGCAAATGGTTACTGGACTGGATACTATACAAGTAGACCTGCCTTGAAACGTTATGTCAGGATGATGAGTGGCTATTACTTGGTATCCATTAATATGACTGTTTTGAATTGTTAAAATTTACATGCTGCTGTGGTACAACACAGTTTCCAGGCTATAATCTTGTACTTCTAATGAATCCACTCTCTCTCAGGCTGCAAGACAATTAGAGTTTTACAATGGGAGGAGCAATACAGGACCGAACACAGACTCATTAGCAGATTCTCTTGCCATTGCTCAGCATCACGATGGTGTTACTGGTACAGAAAAGCAACATGTGGCTAATGATTATGCAAAACGATTGTCAATTGGCTACACCGAGGTGAAAATTTTATTTAACCATTTCAATTTTCATGGTAATCGTGTTTCTCCACTTCTCTCTTTGAATATTTAGTTGATAATTCATTACATCTTTGCAGGCTGAAAAGTTAGTTGCATCTTCACTTGCTTGCTTGGTGGAGTCTGCATCACATACTGGATGTCAGAGGTCAACTACTAAATTTCAACAGGCAAAAAATCATTATCTCTTCAGCTTGATTAGCCTACAATTCAATGGCTTGTTACCTGTATGAATGAATCATTACTTGTCCCTTTCCATTCCTCATCCTCGTTTATGTTTCCATGCAGTACATAGGACAATTGTGTTTCATATGATAATGATATTGTTATCTATCATGCACTGCATCCTTACAGTCACTGAATGAGCCCATGACAACTAGGTTAATCAGTTACTGATTTGAAACTTCTGAATAAAAATGCGTGGCTTACTCTCTAATATACTGTAGCGTCTGTGATATTTGCTCCTTTTTTTCTAAGGAAAAGGACAGATTTTGATCATTGAAAGTTGAAAATTAGCAATGAGCATAAAATAATGGTAAACAAAAACCTCTGCATAAAATGAATGATAATACTATTTCTTTGGAGTTGAAATTGAAACCAAAATGGACTTCACATTTACATCTTCCATTTCTTTTTTCCCAGTGCCCGCTTCTGAATATAAGTTACTGTCCTGCATCAGAAGTAGATCTATCTCAAGGGAGAAACTTGGTAAGGACATATCTCATTCTTCAACATTGTAATTCACCACAAACTTTTTTCGATGAAATACATCATCTATATATCTTCTTATACTGTAGATTGTTGTTGTCTACAATTCACTTGGATGGGCGAGAGATGATGTAATTCAATTTCCTGTGAGTAGTTCTAGTCTAATCTCTCTTTTTTGTTGAACTTTAAGATGGTGATCTGCCAATTCTTGCTGACAGTTTCTGTTTCCCTTAACAATATTTTTGGGAAAAATCCTCTGAAAAAACTTAACCTATGAAAATGTTGGCTGCGTTATGATTTAACTGTTTCCCTCACACATGGGCCTTACTCCACAAAAAAACATAAAACATCCCAACATGCAGAACTAATAATTTGCAAGGTCTAGCATGATTAAAAGACAGGAGTCCATACTATGATTCGGTGTTAAACAACTAATTATCTGCCTGAAAGTTTAATTTGTCAAATTGTGGGAAAAGGTAATCACATCAGTGTGATTTAACGTGATCTAAACTGGGGATTCATGCAATATGTGTGAGAATAAATAAAATGCTGAATGTTTTGTATATTGGATTTTCTTGACAGTAACTGTTTCTTGGCTCCCTTAACTTTTGAAATATTAGAGGTAGTCATCCTTTACGGGATGTATATATGCGTGACTGTATTCACGTACAGCTGTTATGCAAGAATCATGTATACTACAAATGGAGTTTGTGCATCTGGTCTCGTGTTATTTGTATTTGGAGAAGGGGTTGTTTTTCTGGTGCAGTATGCATCATTGCTTTTGGGCAGAGATCATACTAACACCTGTATAATAAGTATGTCAAACTTTGGCTAATATAAATAGAGTGGCCTGTTTTTTACTTATGACTTACAGTATCTAATCTACTGTAGGTCCTCGATGAAAATGTTACTGTGCATGATTCTGAGAAAAGAGAAATTTTGTCACAAATTATTCCAATAGCAGATGCCTTTACGGGCTTGAGGAACTCACATGTTAATGCATACTTGGGTAGAACCCCAGCGGAGACGCCTAAGTATTGGCTTGCATTTACAGTTTCTGTTCCACCTTTTGGTTTCAGCACTTATTCCATCTCAAGTGCCAAAAGGGCAGGTTAGTTACTATAGCTTCCAATGAGCTTGCAATGTAGCTCAAACTTGAAGCCCATTTCATAAAATTTATTGATATTAATTTTCTATGTCAAATGTTTCACTTGGGTTTGTAGGTGTTCGTTCGAGTAAATCATCTGTATACACATTTAGAAGTGAGAAATCTACTGTTGAAGTTGGCCAAGGAAATTTGATGCTTACATTTGCTGCAAAAAAAGATGCTAATTATGTTAACAACAGAAGCTCGGTATGTGATGAACAAACTTGCTGCCACTTTCTCTATTCTGTGTTTCCTGAACAATTTGTGGCAGTTAGAATTGTTCTGGAATTCTTGTTGCCAGTGTTTTAAGAAGCTATCTTATCATATATCATATGATCATATAAAATATATGTTTCTAATGCACATGTTCCAACTTTGAAGGTTAAGGAATCAGTTGAACAGTCATTCAGTTTTTATTCTGGGTACAATGGAACTGGAAATGATAAAGATCCACAGGTAAACATGTAGCAGAAATTCATCTTTCAACTTCTGTCTTCTCATTCTGAAAGTTCATGATCTCAATTAAATCTAATTATTAGACTACCCATTTCCAAGTCAATATCTTATATTCTTGTTATTACAATTTTTCAAGAATTCTGGGGCATATATCTTCCGTCCAAATGGAACATTTCCTATAAAGCCCAAATCCCAGGTTTGTGCTCCTTCTGATATGCTTTCACTCACAGGAACAAATAATTGTGGTGCTCTAATCGGTGTTAAAAGTTTCAGGTTCCTTTGACTGTTATGCGCGGACCTGTTTTAGATGAAGTACATCAACAAGTCAGCGAATGGATATACCAGGTGCGTTTTTGGCCATATGGTTGCTGTCCATGTTTGATTTATTTCCTTCATCAGACCCTTCTTTTGTTTGACTAAAAAAACTTTCACAACAATTTATGATTGAAAGAATATATTGAACTTGAATTAAGAATGATGTCATTTTCAAAACCAATGAAGCCACTTCTGAATGAATGCACCTGTAAAATTCCGTGACTGGAAAAGAAACGTTCAGTCTTCGAAACGAGCTCTGTATGCTTGTAGAACTTCTTGAAATCTGCTGGTTTGGTGTTAATTTTAGAAGTTTTGGATGTTCTTCTCGTTTCTCCTGCTTGGATTAGGTCTATGATTGCATGAGAATTTACTTTTTCGTCTAATGCATTACAAGGAAATGTCAAAACCCTTTGTCCATTGTTATTCCTCAGAAAGTTCCAAAGCTATCGTAACCTTCTGTAATTTTACATGAAATGGCGGTTAACATAACTTGAATTCATGCAATGATGCTTGAAATCACATAATAAAGAAAACTTAGTTTCCAATTCCAATCACTTACCTTTTCGTTTCATGTGCTGAGCATCTTTTGTCAGGTAATTTTTTGGGGGAAATGCTTTTGTTTAGTTGAAAAGATTGAGGAAATCATGTGATAAGTTGTTCTTCCCTTAATGGACAATGTTGTTAACATTTATGCAGATCACTTTTACCCTTAATTTACATGCTTTACACACATGCAGATCACCAGATTATACAAGGGGAGAGAGCATGTTGAAGTTGAGTTTATTGTAAGTGAAGCAGATGGGTGCCTAATTTTGACTAGCAATTTTTCTTACGAGGTTTTACTGACAGTATCTGCCATCTCAGGTTGGGCCCATACCTGTTGAAGATGGAATTGGAAAAGAAGTTGCAACTCAAATCACAACAACAATGGAAACCAATAAAACATTTTACACAGATTCTAATGGACGTGATTTTATCAAAAGGGTAAAACGTTGTTCTGCTTACTTAGGCTCTGTTTGCCATTGTGGTGCGGTGCAGTTGGAGATGCTTTTAGTCTGACTGCAACTTCAAAAGTTTGGTTTTCATTGCTTAAACCTGTTTTTCATCTCAAATTGTGGTAAAAACTTGGGTTTAGGAAACGCTAAGCTAAAGCTACAATTTGTAGTTTTTTTTAAACTGCAACCGCAAAAGATAGCATAATGCCAAACACACATTTATTACCCTGTCTTTCATCTCCATGCTCAAAATGATTGTTGGCTTAAATTTTTAATCAGTTCTCAACAATGTCATGGCCTCTAATTTGAAAATAGGCATGAGCATTCCTGAATGGAAGGATTCATTAATCCAAATCGTTGGCTTATGCTAGCCTGTTATTGGACTACTTGCTTCCTTGCATTGATTTTATTTATTTATTTCTGATTGTTGCAAGCACCGAATAAACTAACGAATTCACCTATTCTGCAGATTCGTGATTATAGAACAGACTGGGACCTGGAAGTGAATCAACCATCTGCTGGAAATTATTACCCAGTATGTTACTTATACTTATCCAGTATGTTACTTATACACTATCCATCTTTTATCTCAAAACGTGTTGTGTCTTGCATACAGTTGGCAGTAATGAGACTTAATTATTTGAATTTTCTTTATTAGAGATGTGTGTGGTGGATATGGTAGGTGTGGGAGAGGAGATGAGAGAAGAGAGAAGAGAGAAGAGGAGATGAATGGAGGTTGTGGTCTGTAAGGCGCTAAACAGACTTACACCTATATACATACATAAGTACCCTTACAGCTCTCACTCAAGATGATGCATTAAGGTCTCTCATGTCTTGTGAAAACATAGAAGAAGAAAACAATTATTTTTTTTGCTTTTACATTCATCAATCTATCCTTTATATACAAGATAGGAACTCTATATAGGAAAGTAGACTAATTAGGATCCCTACAATTAGGACCCTATATAGGAAAGTAGACTAATTAGGATCCCTACAATTAGTACCCTATATAGGAAAATAGACTAATTAGAATCCCTATAATTAGGCTCTACATTACTTTCTTATTATGTGATATTTACAGCCTGTAACATCTTGCAAGCAATGGAATGAAACAACCTATTACTAAGGCCTTTAAGAAAGATATTAGCTAACAATCTCTATACTCTATGAAAGTTACAGCTGTCCCTCACTCATTTTTTCTTGACGGATTGCCTATTAATCTCAATATGCTTTGTTATGTCATGTTGAACTGATTACGAGCAGTGTTGATAGTAGCTTTGCCATTACAAAACAGAGAGATGTAGCCATCATTTTCTTAGTTCAAAAATTTGTGCATCATTATCTAATTGTGAATATGTTAGTCTAGAAGTATTCTGAATCTTTGAGGCAGAGTCAAGCATTAAATAGCCACGAGCAATAGATTCAAGCCAAGGCATAACAAGAAAAATCTCTGATTCATATTGACTAAATAACTGATCATTGGCTGTCGGTTTTCCTTTGCCATCAGTGATATACCTATACAATCCATGGGCCTTGATTGATAGCAAGCACGAGCCCAAGCAAGATAATTGGTTCCATCTACTTTTTTATGTTTTAAATATTATTCCATCTAACGTGAGAGGACTAATATGGAGAGAGGAGTTTGAATGCTTCTGTGTATAATTTATTTTTACTGATTTTTGTGCAATGTGGTTTATAACAATATCAATATGTTTTTTTTTTTTTTGAATTTGTCTCTGCGGTGTCCATGCCATTGGAAAGTCATCTGCTTTTCAGGGAGTAATTTCCCCTCCTTTAACTTATGCTTCATTTCACACTGTCTCTTCAGATTAATCTTGGAATTTATTTCCAAGATGACAAGAAGGAATTTTCAGTTCTGGTGGATCGAGCACTTGGAGGATCTAGTCTGGTGGATGGACAAATAGAGCTGATGCTCCATAGGTATGTTATCACCTTTCCAGTGCCCATTATGTTATTGCTCATGAGCAATTCTCTTGACTGTCTTGAAAAGTAGCCATTGTGGTTAATAGGATACTCAAGGACAAAAACATTTTCTGTGAGCTTGTGGATCAAATTTGGATTGTTTTCAAGGCCACTATGTAATGGAATGGAGTGAAATTGCAGCTTAATACAGTTTAGGAGTTGTTCTTCTATTGCATGAATAAAACATGAATGGGTATAATTCTTGGCCATATCATTCTTTGCATCTATGTTATTGGAGATTCCCTTTGCCATGTAGGAGACTGCTACTGGATGATTCCAGGGGTGTTGCGGAGGCTCTTAATGAAACTGTATGTGTCCTTGATCAATGCAAGGGTTTGACGGTAAGCAAATTGACTGACGTTGGAACTGGCAATAAGTTTTTTCTTAGGGCCTACCTTGATGTGATTAGATCGATTACCTTCTATCTTTTTCCTTCTTTTTTTTAAAAAAAATTATTGGAATTCTGTTAACATGTCTCATCCATGTCATTATGGTTCAAATAGCAACCTCAAGTTCTTGTAAGATATTATTGTGTCCATCCTATAAAGAATCAGTTAAATTGACAATTGCCATTGACCTTTGCTCAAAATACCTCCTTTTAACATGTCCAATATGAAGTATATATTTACTGAAATTAGTATCTAGCTCTCACTTGCTCTTTGATTTGCAGATTCAAGGAAAATATTATTTCAGAATTGACCCTATAGGAGAAGGTGCTAAATGGCGTCGCTCTTTCGGCCAGGAGATATATTCACCCCTCCTACTAGCGTTCTCTGAAGAGGTGAAATTATAATCAAAATAGAAAAGCATGATTAGATGGATTCACCCCTCCTGCTACCCTTTGCTGACGATTGTGAATTGGTTTCTTGAAATGTAATTTGTTCTGGCAGGATGGAGATAAGTGGATGAATACTCATGTGACCACTTTTTCTAGCTTTGATTCTTCCTACAGTTTACCAGATAATGTTGCAGTTTTAACTCTCCAGGTATTGAAGCTTCATATATGGTGACGAGATCACCATTACTGTTTCCTTAACATTGTAGGTCTCGTAAGATACAGAGGAGGAATGACAAACAGTCTTCTAGAGTTTAAGACAATAATTTCTTTTCCCAAAACAGAGAAATTAAAAAAATGACACGCAAGCTTCCTTTTGCTAACACTTCCTTTTCTAACTTAATATTCCATTTTTCTTTTCTAACATACTTTATCTCTTTCACCGAATTATGCAGGAGCTTGATGATGGAAAAGTTCTCCTCCGTTTAGCTCATTTATACGAGGTTTTAATCTCTCTTCTAATTTGCTTTTAGCACCTCATTTATGTAATCAGGAATAAGGTTTTAGCAACTTCATATTCTTTGAGGCTTTCTGTTTTAAATTTTTCATCAAACGTTGGGCAGACCACTCAACTCAACTGGGCATCAATCCTAACTTTGTGTTTGGCCACATGGATTAACCTCTTCCATTTAGTGCTGTTATGGGCTAAACTTTCTTTAGTTATTCTGGTTCTAGATCAGTCCCTTATTCATCATTCCATGTCTTTTGGGTGTGTAGAGATCTTTCCTTTCTTGTTCTCTCCCCGATACTCAAGTTTCATACCCTTTTTGTAGTAGTTATAGTCCACGAGGTTTAGAAGAATTGATTGCATTTCACTGTCCATAGATTTGAATTTATCATCCACTGCGTTTATAATCTGAATTCTAATCTGTTTCCTTGGCTTCATGAAATATTTGAAGATGGGAGAGGACAAGGATCTTTCAGTGATGACAAGCGTAGAACTGAAGAAGTTGTTCCCTAAAAAGAAGGTAGAACAAATAGTTTCCTTCCCCCAACTACTGCCAGTCAACAACTGTTTATACATATAAATGTAATGTACTCGTATCATCTCGATAATCTTGCAACCCTGTTTCTCATCAGATCGGCAAAGCCGCAGAAATGAGCTTATCTGCCAATCAAGAAAGGGCCGAAATGGAGAAAAAGAGGCTTGTGTGGAAAGCAGAAGGATCATCAAGAAAACAAGCAGTGCAGAGGGGTGGACCTGTTGATCCTGCAAAACTGGTGGTGGAACTTGCTCCGATGGAAATCCGCACATTTGTTATTGACTTCGATGACAAGGGCCACCATGTTTTTGCAGCATAAATGCTCCACACATAATAAATCCTCCCTGCTAATTCGAGTCGATTTTGTGAACGAGGTCTGAGATGGGTGTTCTTCCTTTCACCCCATGCGTTTTGCTCTCAAGAATTGCTCACTTGTATGTGTTAGTTTAGGCCACCCTCTGCTTCTTAACATGGGATCATGAAATCATGTTGTCCGGGAAACAGAGTTTCAGAAATAATGTTGTTTCTTTCCCTGTTCACTCCAAGAATTTTTCTTCCAGAATTTTGAAAACAACCTTTAAAAATACAGAAAATAGAGAATAATATTAATAATAATAGAAGAACTAACAATTTAAAATAGCTACTGAAATATGGAAAATAGTTTCCAAAAAAAAATAAAAAATAAAAATGCAGATAGCCATTGACCGCATAGCTCTCAACTGAGGTTTATCTATGTCTTCCTCTCTCTAAAGAAATCTTATTTTTTGGTGATTAAAAATACTCTCCGAACGAGATATAAAGAACGGTGAGGTGAGGTTTTCGGGGTTATTTGGCAAAACTTAAAAAAAATGGTTTTGAAAAAAAATATTTTTTATTTTTAATTAATATTTTCTTATGTTTTTATATTATTTGTTTTAATGTGTTAATATTAAAAATAATTTTTTAATATATTTTTAAACAAGAAATATTAAAAAAAAACAGTCGCTACCACTCTAATAACCATTCAAAACACTACACCTGCTCCTTCTCCATACCGAGATCACTCTGTTTTTTTCAAAGATCTAACTCAATGAAGATGAAAAGGGATATCCTCCTGTTTTGCAGGTCCAGTCAGTGCCCATCCATCAGTCCACCCGAGCAATAGCTCGCTCTGGACAGCGAACGTCACCGTATTGTCATGGTGTAATCCAAAATTATTAATTTAATTTCGGTTGTTACTTTATTTTTTCAATTGGACAGAATATTTTTGTTTCAAAGTGTTTTGATCCGTCATTTCAGGGTTGTACTGCTTATTTAAAAAAATAGTTCCTAAAAATAAAATTATTTAGAATCGTGTAATTTAATCTAAAAAAACACAATAAAATGAGTTTTTTGAACAAAACTATGAACATGTATAATATTTTGAGAATGTCATCATCAATCTCACAAGGTCATTACATTCTCTGATTGCTCTGAAATTTTAAAATAATATATATAAATATGTCAAGTGACTCCTCGTAAATTTTTATCTCAATCTAACGATCGGATTAAGAGATATGATTGATATTATAAAATTATTCATTATTTAAAAAACACTATTTGACCAAAACAGAACGGGTAAAACAAAACCGAAATATTTCGGCCGGTATTTAACTGAAAAGTCCAGAATAGACCAAAATTTAAATTGAAATAAAAATAATACTGTTTTATTTTATTTTTTTAACTGATACAAAATATTTTAACAGAAATATAAGGACATTGACAACCCCTCGTGTAATCCATGCATAAAACAACAATAGCATTCAAACACGTTGAATAATTCTATACCTAGATTCCGGCCTCCTTTTCATCTTTAAAAAAGAAATAGAACAGACAAGCAGTGTCACTCACAAGCCCACAAAACAGAAAATTCAAATCGTCACCGTTTTTATAACGCCATGCAGTTCAGCAAGTTGCGTTTGGCTCTTTCGGCCGTCCGACTCCCCCCCGCACTTAAAAAACATGATGCTACTATTTTATTAGTGTATATTATATCTCAGTCCCTGTTTTTTTTATACTTTTGCATGTTAGATTCTTAAATTTTAAAATTCATAAATTAGTCCCTCAAACATAACTAGTAATCCCTTTTTATACTCTATTACCTTTTTTTTAAGAAAAAATGCACTTTTTGGTTTTATATTTTAAATGCATGTGAGGCTAGAAAAGAATTGGAAAAAAATGAAGGATATTTTAGAAAGAAAAAACAATGAAATTTTTATGGAAAAATAACAAAACTTAAGTTAAATAAACATAAAATTCAACAGTTTTTTTTAATTAAAGTAATTAACTATTTATTATTCTAAAAACACAATGATTACATAATAGTATTTTTTTTGTAACATAATTATTCGTGAATTTTCTAAGACAATTTAAATTATTTTTCTTCTGAATATTCTTCTTTCACAGTTAAATTTCCCACGCTCATTACCAGCAGCAGCAGTCAACTCTTGTCAAGGGACCAATAAAAGATTCAAAGCAAAACGAGACTAGATTAAAAGTTTAAAAAAGAAACAGGGACTAAATTATAGTTTATTACCCAACAAAATAAACATGCAAGTATATAATTAACTTGATGAAACATTCAAAGAAACATAGAGACAGTAGCGGTAGGAGTGCTTGGTCTCTCGTAACAGACTAAACTAGTTGTAGCAGTAAGTACTCTGAATGTCACTTTCTCTTCTTGTCAGAAGAAGAAGAAAGAAACAGTAGCAAGATTCTGGTGACTGCCTTGTTGGGAAGATGAAGAAGAGATACAGAAATGGGGAAACATGGGATTTCGAACATGAAATTGGGGTGTTGGGTGACAGGGAGGTGATCTTAGGATTGGACGGTGGAACTACGTCTACCATTTGCATTTGCATGCCGATTTTCCCTTTTTCTGATCCTTTTCCCGACCCTCTTCCCGTTCTCTCTCGAGCCGTCGCCGGTTGTTCCAATCACAACAGCGTTGGCGGTCAGTTTTATTTTTTTATATATATATGGTGGTGCATTTTCTAAAATTTTATTATTATTAATGGGCTTTGAGATATTTGGCTTTGTGATCAGAAACTGCTGCTAGAGAGACGCTGGAGCAAGTTATGGCTGATGCTCTTTTAAAGTCGGGTTCTAATCGCTCTGCAGTTCGAGCTGTTTGTCTATCTGTTTCCGGCGTTAATCACTCAACTGATGAGCTGGGAATTTTAAATTGGCTTAGGTGATTTTCTCTCTTAGTTTTTTGAAATTTAATTTACATGTATTTTCTCTTCCTCTAATTGAAATTTCCTTGCACTACAAGGAGCTTACTTGTTTTGCATCTTGCAGCTTCAGTTATCTTGTCTTTACAATCACAGTATTGCTTTGAGTCTTTTTAGGTTGTTCCCTAGGATAGGTTGTCCGTTGACTTTAGTATCTATTTGAAATCTGTTAAATAACCATTTCATCTAAAAATTTAAGCTGTTAGGTGGTTTATATTATTCTCTAACACTACCCCTCAAGTGAAAACTCGTTGGATTTGAAACTTGCACACAGGCCCACACTACATTGTGTTTGATTTTTATCAAATAGATTGGGGTGGTGAGATTCGAACTCGTGACCACTGGATCAACAAAGCTCTGATACCATGTTAAGAAACCATCTCACCTAAAAACTTAAGCTATTAGGTGAGGCTATAAAATATGATTTATATTATTCTCTAACAAAATCTTCCTTTTCTTTGATTTCTGCAGGGAAATATTCCCTACTCATGTGAAGCTGTATGTTCAGAATGATGCTGTTGCAGCTTTGGCAAGTGGCACGATGGGAAAGCTCCATGGATGTGTTTTAATTGCCGGGACAGGAAGTATTGCTTTTGGATTCACAGAAGATGGTAGACAGGCTCGGGCTGCTGGTGCAGGGCCGGTCCTTGGTGATCGGGGAAGGTATATAAGCTAGAATGTGTTTTCATTTCTCTCCCCTCCCCTCCTCTCTTGTGTGAAACTGCGAATAGTAACCTTAGGGTATTAGAACTAAAAGAATTTGGGCATAAAAGAAAAGGAAGTGAAAATGATAGCAGGAAGATCACAGACATCATAACAATGAAAAATGTTCTTTATTTATAGTGCTAGATGGTGCCTAGAAGCATGAAACTTCATCATATTTTAAACAGCATGAATTTCTTGGTCCCAGAGAAGAATGAATTTTTTTTCCTGATAAAATTACTAGTAATTCAGAATTTAAATTTCCCTCTTTTATGGAATCTTTAGCTAACTGGACATGATTGGAAAGGACTTGTCTTTATTATATTTTCCTTCGAAGAGGATGTCATTTCCCCCTTCCATTGACATGCTCTTTCACTCTGATACAATTTTTTCTTCTTATCCTGAAACTGTTGCCTAGAAATGGAGATGGCAACCTTCAACAAACCAAACAGTATTAACGAGTACAAATAGGAGGCTGGAATTGACATTTAAATAACTTGGTGGTTAAACATCAGCTGCATTTGGCAAGATCTCGGTGCACAAAATCAACCTGTCTTTCTAATTGCTCTGGTCATCTAATGCTAAATTAATTTCTGCTAGTTTTATTCATTACTAGATGATTCATAGTATACCGTTTGAGAATAGCTTTATCTTTTTTTTTCAATTCTTTCCGAAGGTTTTTAATGATAGCTACAATAGGATTCGTAACCGTTTTTGTTTCTTCTCATATAATTATTGTTCTTGAGTGAATTTAACAGGATATTGTTTTTTTTCTCCTGCAGTGGATATGGAATAGCTGCCCAGGCATTAACAGCAATAATAAGGGCTTATGATGGTCGTGGTCCTGTAACAATTCTTTCATCTAATATTTTGCAGATACTTGGTCTTTCTTCCCCTGATGAACTTATTGGGTATATATTCCAACACAACACCATTGTCATCTGAACTCTTATAAATTGCGGTTTACTGTTTTTGAAGCTTAAAACCCTTACAGCAAAGCATGATGCTCGCAGAATATTAAACCTTCGTTACCGAAGTGCCAATGGATGAGGCCACTTGGCACTCTTTTTGCATCTTACCCTTTTCTTTCACAAAACAAAATATGGAAAGAGAAAAAAAACTAGTTCTGTGTTGTATCCCTATCTTTTCATAGCATTGGTCCTTCATGGTTCTTGGTTTATGTTATGAGGTAACATGTTCGTGGAAATACATTGTCAGTATGTTTCATGTTTGTCCAATATTCTGACAAGAAAACATTAAATGGGGTTCACTAGATTTCTTTCCAGTGACATGTAAATGCAGTTCGTGTCATGTATCTTGGCTGGTTGACTTCTGACATGTTGTTCATATGATATATTGACAAAATCCGATATGTTACTGAATAAGATTCTGGGTTTCTCTTGGATTTCAGGTGGACTTATGCAGATCCATCTTGGGCTCGCATTGCAGCTCTTGTTCCTGTCGTTGTGGCCTGTGCAGAGGCAGGAGACCGAGTTGCTCATGAGATCTTGCAAGATTCAGTTGAGGAGTTGGTTCTGAGCGTAAAAGCTGTTGTTCAAAGACTCGGCTTGTGTGGTGAAGGTGTAGCATTGCCAACTAAAACTAATGCACAAATAAATTCTTTTGAATCATTTGAAATATGATTGAGTGTTTGCAACTATTACTTCTCAAAGTAACATATCACTAGAACTATAACAATGCAGTGGTGAAATGTCGGTGCTCACGAGGAGTGGAAAGAATGACTTGCCATGATTTCAGGCTTTTATAGATTTATACCAAACCTTCAGTTTCATTGTAGGGCTGGAAGGATTGGTGAAACACATTCTAGTTGAAGCTAGTTAACAAAATCAATGATTTTTATCATACAGTTTGGATAATGAGGAAACTCCCTAATAGGAAAATTAAGTTCAGTTTAGACTGTAATTTTGACGTGGCGATTTGACAGTTGATTCTCTTGTGCCTGCTTTGTGTATCCTTACATTGCCTTGAGGTTTTTTGAAAACCTGCTCATTAAGTGTGATGTGTATATCCCATTTAAAATTAAAAACTATTATCTGCTACAAAGAACTTACAAATTACCATACTTTCTCTCTCAGGATGGTTCTAACATATTTTCTTTGTATTTCCTGTACTCATTCTGATCTTGCATAACTATCGTTGCAGATGAAAAAGGTTCTTTTCCCCTTGTCATGGTTGGCGGTGTTCTAGAAGCAAATAACAAGTGGGATATAGGAAAAGAAGTTGTAAACCACATTTCTAAAAGCTACCCTGGTGTTCTTCCAATTCGCCCAAAGGTAATCATATTATGCTTTGTTCCAATGAGATTTTTTCTGATTAACAACCAACCTATCGTGTTTCCTGATACATCCGCCTGCTCCTAACTAAATTAGTGTGGCTATAAGAATTAACTGCAGAAATTGTTTCTTATAGAAACTATGAAATTGTTGAAATACCATTTATGAATGGAGATTGAGTGTGGAATAATCAAAAAACTTTGTAGAAAAGGCTGGACTTCTGTAGCATGACCCTAATTTCACAAGTAATTGTCATCTTTGATTGTCTACCGCATAAGGGGAGCAAAATTCTGGCAGACCATGAAGCTGCATTTCCTGTTGGGAGCCATGTAGGTTAGACAACACCAATAGGAAGCTGGATCCTGGTTGTAATGTATCCAGACAACACAATAACCATGTTCTTAAAAGTGTCCCCAAGAAACGTGGTGTGATGGCAGAGGACTTGTGATCTACATAGTAGGTCTCGAATTCGAGTCAGGGCGTGCACCCATTGTAAGAGCCCGGGACAGCCGGGGTTTTAATTGATCACCTGGGCCTACAAAGTACGCTTTCCGAGAGGTGGAGTTTCCTCAAATCTAAAAAAAAATGTTATTAAAACTTATTTAACTAGTAAATGGGACATAAATCAATTTCCTAGATGAAAATTTCAACGAATCAATTAAACTAAATACATGTTAATTTGGGATGCCCTTATTATAACTTTCTAGAAATGCTTGATCTAGAATATTTTTTTGCAAAAAATTATTGGATTTTCTTTATATTAACTTATTTATATGCTCTTGAACGTAGGGGCGCAAACCTGCATTGCTGAAAACTTCATATTAAGAACATCTTGTGCAGCTAGATTAATGCTAGTGTTTTTGGAAATACATGCCGACTGCTTTTTCAATTTCATTTTCTTTTCAGATAACTTTTCTTTTCTTTTCAGACATGGGACAATACTTATATCTTAATCTTACTAGACTAGTATTGTTATTTATTTAGGCTAATACAGATTTCATTTTGTTATTTTGTTTTTTCTTTTTTCTTTTTAAATGATCAGGTTGAGCCTGCAGTCGGCGCAGCATTGTTAGGATGGAATTTCTTATTGAAAGAATCTCACATGGAGCCCTGCAAAACATCAGAAGAGTGGAACTGTGCAGTTGCAAGGCCATGATATGGTCGAGCATATTTGCTGGATACTGTGGTATGGCAGGATAATTTTTTCCGCAATAATTTTTGTTGCCATTTTCAGTGTCAATTATGGCTTCCTGTGTAAAAATAGTTGCTTCCGAAAGACGAATGCAGAAGAAATCATTGTGGACAGAATCATGGTGTCAATCATAGTTCCATGAGGAAGAGAATCAATGATTCTTCAGTAATCTATAGGCTAATTAATTACATTGGAGTGGGAAAATACGATATTTACGGATCATTTCTCATTATTGGAGATTGCCTCTGGAAGTTTAAAAGTGGGAGGCTTATCGACACCCTTCCTTGAGTACTCCCTCCATCTTCGAGCTGCTGCCGCGGCTCTTCTTGCTCTCTCTTTTGTTTCTTCCTCTGCATAAAACACCATGCCAACGTTGGTTTACTTGCTGGCAGAAAACTTATGTCTGGGCAGATGATTCATACTCATTGTAGAAGAATAATATAAACTTAACAATTTAAGTTTTGAGGTTGGTTGAGATGGTTCTTTGTAAATACATATGCATAATCAAAATCATTGTTTCATACCAGAAACCTAAAATTGCAAGCTCTTCTACAATCACTATAGAGCCAAATAAGCATCCATATAATATATTTAGTTTCAGTATTGTGCTTTGACCACATGCCTTCTTATTTTACTAAACGAGCATTTCATATAGAACTTGTGACAACCAAAACACAGCAAACTGGCATTTTGTGGTTACTTGCAAGACAAAAGGATGTTATAAGAATATTTTTCCAATTCAACTCATCGAAATTTCCTGGATCGCGAGAACAAGAAGCATTTCTGAAGGGAAGTCCTAGCTTATAAAATTTAATAGGTTATATGTTAACACTAATATAAGGGTGTGGGAAAAAATCAGCAATAGATAGGTTATTGTCACATTATCAGTTTTCTTTTACCAATCCGCTTACCTGAACTTTGGTTTTCTTTTGCATTACCCCAGAGATCGCTCCAGTAAGATCCCTTTTTATCAGAATCTTTTTGCTTCATCATCCTTATTCTAGCCTGGTCCTGCAAAAAAATTGGGAGTCCTATTCAGCAAACCTAGTAGAGCTATTAACAATGCTATCACAAGTTTTTTAAATGTTTTAGACAGAACCAAAATGACAGCCAGAACATGTGTGCAAGCGCAGCCGATGTAAAGTTCAAACTCATGAAGACAATTCATTTAATCAAAGCATCCAGAAAAATTTAGGAAAAAATGAAGTTAATCTCCTAAATTTATCATAATTACTTCTCTGTGTTATTTACACAGTTCATAAAAAGGGTCCATGTCTGGAGAAGTAGTAAGAGTTACGAACTCTTAAATGGAAGATCATTGATTTAATTCAAGGGGCCATATCTCTGAGGCATATGGATGCGACACAGTTTATCTGAGCATGTCTTTTACAAATAGTTTTCAGGATCATTTAGCAACGCTACTTCACACGTTAAATTACATCACACCTTCAAAAATAAATGTCCAACACCTAACATGAACCTTTACAAAGCAGTCTTTGAGTCTAAAGTTTTTTCTCGTATCACATTAGTTCTGTTATAAAAACTAGCTATCTGTTATGACTAACGTAGCATTGTTTTTTTTTGTGTGTGTGTCAGTTAAGCTTTCTAGCTATTGTAAGTATGAGACATTGTCCTTGGTTTCAGTCGGAAAACACATAACAATAGATTTGCAAAATGAATAGTTGTAATTTGATACGAGATAATTTTAGAGTGCATGTTTTTTGTTTGTTTTATTTGCTCGAAAATCTATAGAAATCTCCATGAATACAGGATATAATTGGAAAAGTATTGTTTTCAAGACAAGACTTTTATTTCAAAAAGGGAGCATCTGGACCATTTCACCCAACTAATCCCTCAGATACAAGCATACCACCCCTCCCCTACTGTGCTGGGTAAAGCTAAGACCAAAATCTACATGTGGGGCTCAAGCATGGACTTCTTTGCACCTAGCAGCGCAGAGAGAAATTCACCAAGTGCAAACACCTCAAGTAGGTCTCTCCGAAGGATTATTTTCAGCAATTTAAGAACAGTGCAATAAGAGTTTTTCAGTTTTAGAAGAAAAAACTCAAGGAAAGGCGCAGTGCCTATTCTGTTTTTAACCGCTTCAGAACGCCTTCTTCCAACTGGGATATCTAAAAAACTTAAAGTTGTGTTTGGTATTGCTTTTGTTTTTGTTGTTGAGGTTTTAAAAAGACAGTTTTATGAAAAGCATTTTAGCTTCAAAATAAGTTTTGAAGTGTTTGGTTTGTGGTTGATGAAAAGCAGTTTCAATTGTTTAGTTACCAAGTTTTTCATATTGCTTTCACTTGTGAAAAATTATATATATATATATATATATATATATATATATATATATATATATATAAAATGTAATTAATAATTCAAGTAAATTAGACACTTGTTTTTATTCTCCTATCAAACTCCTTGTAATTTCGTCACGAACTAAATTCATACGTGAAAGCCTCTACGATCCCGAAACAACATGTAATAAAATATCACATGAACAAAATTAGGATTGCGAGACAAATTATATTGTGATCTTCTTCTAATATATTTATTTGTATTTTAATCAATTTTTAGATTATTTTAATATTAAAAATATATTTTTTGTATTAATAAACATATATTATGTAAACATTATTTATATGTTAATTAATTTTTAGATTATTTTAATATTAAAAATCTATTTTTTGTATATTAATATACATATATTATGTAAACATTATTTATATTTTAATTAATTTTTAGATTATTTTAATATTAAAAATCTATTTTTTGTATATTAATATACATATATTATGCAAACATTATTTATATTTTAATTAATTTTTAGATTATTTTAATATTAAAAATATATTAAATATTAAAATATATTAATATTAAAACATTATTTTAATTTTTATCAACCCCCCCCCCCCCCCCCAGCTCCCTCTCTCCTCACCACACACACCAGCCTTATATTATTCTCCCTTTTGTTTTTTTCACCTTTTTTTTCCTGCAGAGTTTGGACATGGTAGAAAACTTGAGCTTAGTGGAGAGTAGATGTTAGCAGAGCCATTAATGGATGCTAGGATCTCAAGGTGGAGCTGTGTTAATTGGTTTCGCTCCCCTTTAGCAATCAGTTGAAATAAGCAGGTTGCATGAAAAACAGTTATTAGCTGCTTTTCATGCAACCGAGTTTTGTTGATTTTTTGGGTGGGGCCCACATCCAAAAATCAGCCCCACCCCAAAAATTAGTCTTTCAACCATTACCAAACACTCAAACCCTTAACTTTTTCTAAACCTCCAGTGCAACCTCAATCCCAAACATTTAAGACTCTAACTATCATTTAAGAGGGTGTTTGGGATTGAGGTTGCACCGGAGGTTTAAAAAAAAGTTGAGGGTTTTAGTGTTTGGTAATGGTTGAAAAGCTAATTTTTGGATGTGAGCCCCACCCAAAAAATCAACAAAACTCGGTTGCATGAAAAGCACCTAATAGCTGCTTTTCATGTGTCCTGCTTATTTAAACTGATGCCAAAAGGAGGCTGGGGCGCTAGGTGGTATTTTTTACTTTATTATTTATTATATTTTCTTATAAAAAATATATTTTTAATATTAAAATAATCTAAATAATTAAAATATAAATAAATATATTAGAAGGAGATCACAATATAATTTTTGCCTCGCAATCCTAATTTTGTTTTAGATGATATTTTACTATATATTGTTCCAGGATCGCAGAGGCCTTCATGTATGAATTTATAGTTCGTGATGAAATTACAAGTAGTTTGATAGGAGAATAAAAACAAGTGCCTAATTTACTTGAATTATTAATTACATTTTATTATTATAATTATTAAATATTTTAAAAAACAATATATATTAAAGTAATTTCACAAGTTGAAAGCAATATGAAAAGTTTGGTAATCAAACACTTGAAACTATTTTTCATTAATCTTAAACTCAACCACAGTTTTAACCAAACACTTTAAAAAATATTTTGAATCACAGCTAAAATGCTTTTCATGAAACTGATTTTTTTTTAACCTCAACTACAAAAGCAAAAGCAATAGCAATACCAAACACACCCTTAGTCTCAGATGCAAAAGGCCTTCTTTTTCCTACTTGACACTTGATATCTTTAGTCATATAAGTGGTATTCACATATATATTTGTTTTAATAACATAGAACTTTAAATGAATGTTGATAAAAGGAGAAAAGATAAGAGTTCCTACCAACATTTTCGCTTGCCTCTTTTCCCATCGAGAACATGCCTGCCACATAATTATGCGTAAGTTAATAACTACTGCTTAGCAACTAGAGATAACAAAGTGAAAAATATCAGCAATAAGTTGATTATGGTACCTAAGGAATCTTGAAGCAATCAACTCAAGTTTTAGAGAACAGTTCTTAAAAGGGGGGAAACAAAATTATAAAGGAAATGCATTTAATTAATTAGCTTGCAATTGCCTCATGAAATTCCATATTTTTTTTGCAAAAAGCTAACAGCTCCACTCCCAAATTCAATCTCCCACACTCCTCTGCTATAAGAAGAAATAAGAAGAAAATCGTGAAGTGAATATGGTCAACATGATCTGTAGGGAAGCTGTTTGTTGCAATGGTGAAAGTCTTGGGGTTGCAACCATATGGATCTCAGGTTTGAGTCTTAAGTGCAGCCATTATATGCAAGAACCACTGAAGGGTAGAACCTCACCCGAGAGGCCAAGACACATTTGGTAGAACCATATCCAAGTAAATGACTCTTTTAGCACCAGAAAAACATTACCTCTTCCTTTCCCATTGGTTAGATATTCAGAAATCTCAGACTGCATGCAAACTTCAAGCCCTAGAGCAGTAGTGCAGTATTGTCATTGTTTCATTTTAGGAATGCAGCTGTCTAAGTAGTAGTAGTACTTTCATCGATTATCTTCGTTTTAGAAATGCAGCATTAGTGTCTAAGCAGTGAGTGGCGCTATGATGGTATCAACAATTACAATAATTCTACATGCGTTCCTACACGGCTATGGACAATTCAGGTGATAAAGAAATATAGCAAACAAACTGAAAACTTCAACATTAATTTCTCTACATGATTTTATACACCATTATATTTCTTAAAGAAAAAGAACAGGATTATTCCTCTCTGCATGTGATTATATTAATCTAAGCTCACTGCAAATTTATCTTTGTTAGATTCTCAAGGAAGCATGTGGCAATCAAACCAATTAGGAAGCTGAAATGTAGCAAAAATAAGATAAGTAGCATGCTTATGCTTACCATTCTGAAAACATCTGCTCCAGCAGATCCCATTCCTGAAAGCATCAGTGCGACCTGATAATCATTCAAACCAATCCAGATTTCAATATTGTAATGACTGGCAGAGTGAAAATACCAAGCCTAACAGTCGGTCAGTTATGAGTTATGGTTGTAACAGAAAAGCTATAAGTTTGGAAGCTTGAATTACAGAACATCTTGTAGACTAGGACAGAACTTAGACATGGCTTGAACACAAAGATCAAAGTTAATTAGCTATACATATTGTGTTCTGATAAAAAGAACACGGGTTCAGGTTTTCTACATAGATTACTTGATTTGGAGAAGGGTCGTGCTGCTGTTGCAGTCTCCACTTTGTATTTTTCATAGAATATACATTACCCTAATCTGAATGTCAGAAGTGCATTATTCTGTCCTCTAGAGAAAATTCACCTTTTAGCATTCATCTGCACAGTCACCATCCATTAGCTTTCAAATTCCTAATAGATTTTGGAATAAAAAAATATAAGCCAAGCGCAACAAATAGGATCTACCGTTTTCATCACTATTTTCTATCAGAACGTAGAATACCATTCAATACATTAATTCCTTCTCTCTTTCAAATTATATTATCGACAACTGTTTAAGGGATGCTCAGGTGATTGCTGCATGGGATCTGGATATTTAATCCAGTCTTGCTATAATTTTCAGGATTCTTAAATTCAACTCTAAGAAATTTTCAAGTTCATCAAGTCAAATGTGCTGGCTTTCAAGTTAAGCAATGCAACATGTTCACATCAGATTAAGAAGGTAGAGAGGTGAACTAAAATTCAAAGGAGAAACTGTACAGTGGTTGTGTGCCTTACATTTACTCTTTCTACTCTGCGCATTTCATCTTCAAGCAAAGAAAGTTGTGCCGCAGAAGTCCAGTGGATGCAATCAACTGGGCTGATTGACAAAAAGAAATTGTATTTTAGTTACCTAATTTGCAACCTTTCAATTTCTCCAAGCAGGACTAAAGTCACTCATCATTACATAATTAACTACTTCACAAAACTCTAACATCTGTAAGCAAACATGACAGCTTAAAATTGTTGTCATATGACAGTTGAAGATAAAGAGTCCATTGACTGGTTTGAAGATAGCTTGGTTTTCCTTCAAACAGCCTCTCTTTCTTCATTTTTATTCATAGCGGATAAAGAAAAATTGAAATATCTCTTTGGTCATCTGGGAATATCATTTTTAGCTTACAGATACAAGGTTTAAAATATAACAAGAAGGATGTGAGCAAAATGTGAAATGGCACAGAGATTATCTCTACTTCACGGCCTTCAACAAGTTGATTATCTGCAATGTGCTTATATGTTGATATAGGATTCTGTCAGAAAAAAACTGACGCGGATAAATCTGAGAGAATTTGTTCATAACATTTTATTCGCATTAATCAAAAGTACCATTTTAAACATTCCATGGCAATATTGAAGGAGCAGATAAATACAGGATATTTACCAACTTTCAATCGCTTGCTGGACTAATTGAGGATCTCCGCACTGGCTGTAAACTCTTGCTCTTCCAAAATCTTCCTCAATTCCAAATACATCAGGAGCCACGTTGGCACAATTTTTGCATCCTGTAGGTAATACAGCACAGTCAGTGATACCAAACTTAAAATTATTGATTAAGGTCTAATCAATTTTCTGTAATTCCTTTCCGGAAACCATAAAAACTGTCTTGATCCCAGAGTTTTGTTTTCCACAAGGATATTTCACAAGCTTTTATCTAATTTCACAAGATTTTAGTTAGTTAGCATAATAAAAAAAAAAATAACTTAAGAATCAAAACAGAAAAGTTCAGCTATATATTATAATTACCAATGCAGCTAAACTCATCGACAAAGGCATGATCCTTCTGGCTGGAATCATCAAAGAAAGGATTCATTGCTGTCAATGCGAAGCCATGAATTTCATCATAGATCATGCGCTGCAAAGGGTCACTAAGCACCTGCGGCACTTCAACAAACCATATTAATAATACTAACAATAATAACAGCAGAAGCTACGCATAAAAAAAAATGAAATCTTTCAAAAAGCGCAAGCAATACTGGGTGAACAACCCACCGCATAGACATCATTGATGAACATGCAGAAATTTGTGGAGTCGGTGCCATTGCCACTCAAGTCTGGATGGCATTCTTTCATGCAACTATAATAAGCCTTCTTAATCTGCTCCGGTGTCGCATCCGGAAGCTGCATACATGCCAACATAATATAATAATGTATAATAGCAATAATCCAACAGCGCCAGCTGATCAGTATCAAAAACGTAGTTATATATATATATAATCTCTGGATATTAAGACGGATTTGGTTGTGATTGCTATATTAATTTGAAAAACAGTAACTAAGGAAATGAAAAGTAGTATAAAAAGCAGGTGGGTGAGTACGTACCAGACCCAAGACCGCATAATAATCATCGGCAACAGCATCTGAAGAAGCTGAACTGTCTGTGGCAACCCTGACCCTGCCAAGATCTCTTCTTTTAGAGTTCAAAACACTCCATGAATTATTATTACTGTTATTGTTATTATTATTATTATGATGTTGATGATGATAAAGGGTGGTTTTTCCTCTTGAAGAAGTATTGAAAAAGTTAGATGGTTTTTTAATCTTAAGTGCATCTGTGCATACAGGAGATATTAACTGGGCCATTGGAGAGCTTTCTCCACTGTCAGACTGACTGTTTTTCAAGGAAGGTGCTACTGGGAAAGACGATCCATCCTTATTTTATGGGATATTTTTAGTATTTAATTGGATTATTTTGAAAAATTTGAGGAGGGGGAAATTTAGAGGAATGCTGAGTTGGCGAGTTCTGAGCCATGCACTTCTGCTATACAAGTCAAATGAATCTGGAGGACGGCAATTGTGTTTCTCACGGCTTTGCACGTGCCAGCTTGTGGATATTTGCTTGCTTGCCTCGCCCTCTCACCCTCCAACGGTTCCAACCTTTTTTATTTATTTTTTTAGTAATGCTAATAGCTCTATAAATCAATATTTTTTTTATACGTCCCGCTATTATAAGTTTATGATTAAGATGATTTTTTAAAAACACTTGAAAAACAATATGTAAATACCAATTGTTAATAAATTAAATACAAAAAATGAAAAATAATCAGTTTAATAAAGAATATAAAAAAAAAACCAAAGTTAATCATGTTGATAAACAAACCTTGTAGAAGAAAAATTCTAAAAAAAACAAGTGAAATTCTCAATTACAAAATAATGAGGGATGGATTTGGAAAAAAACAAAAGCAACCAAAAAATGATCCAAAACAAAAAAAAATAGTGATACAAAATTTAACATAAAAATAAATTAAAATTAAATGTTGATGAATGATATTGAAACATACTTAAGTAAATCATGAAACTTAGTTCTCAAACAACCCAATGTTGAAGAATGAAATTAAAATAAAAAAACTCGAGTCAATCGAGTTAAGATGTTAAACTCTTAATTTGAGTCATGAGTTTAGAATAATCTAATAAAAAAAATTAAAAATAATAATTATAAAACTCAATCATCAATAAATCTAATTATAAAACATAAAATTGAAATTAAAAGATAAATTGAAAAGGAGAGAAAAATAACATTACTTCAATGAATAGTGTTGTGTAAAGATTGATAATAGTAAAACCCCCTTCTTGTTTTAATATATAAATTTTAACTCGATATAAATTTATTTGTTTAACTGGTTTCAATGAAATCACCATCATAAAAATTATCATTATCATTAAAAAATCAAGAAGATTCGAAAACCTGAATCATCAAAATCATTGTTTTATGATTAGTTCATTTTATAATCTAATTTAAATTAAACACAATAATAAAATATAAATTTTGAAAACACCTATAATAATTAATCAAAAAAATAAGTCTTTGATTTTCTACATATAAAAAGAAAAAAATATCATTGAAATTCCATTGCTACATTACTATCATTATCATGACTAATATTTAAAATTATCATCATTATTACTGCCAGAATAATAAAAACCATTAAATTATCCTGAAAAATAAAATAAAAGGCAAAAAAGTCTTATAAAAAAGCAAGCAAAAAACAATAATTTTTTTTTACTAAAAATATCATTATTATTGCGTTAACAATGAAAACCATAGAATTATCTCGATGAATAAAAAATAAAAACTAAAAGAGCAAACAAAAATAACAAAAAAAAAGACAAAACCAAAATAAATATTATGAGCAAAAAAAATCATTTGATTTGAAAAACAAATAAAAATAACAGAAAACACTAAAAAAATGAACAAAAAGAAAAAAGAAGAAATATCAATTTTAAAATGATCACCAACATAAGTTAAATTTTCAAGATTGAATCAATAAAAATAAAACCCCAACAAAATATAAAATAACAAAAATTAAAAACCAAAACTAAAAGCATTGATGCATAAATAGAGACAAAAAATAAACACTGTCCAAGAAGGATCGAAAAAAACAAAGAAATTAGTACTAAATAAAAAATTAAAAGAATAAGGGCCAAAATAAAAAATAAAATCTATAATTGATTCCAATTGAGGGACAAAATTCTAACAAATCAAAACCTTGAGACTAAAAATATTGAAGGGATTTAAAAAAATGATCAAAAGAATAAGAACCGAAATGAAAAATAGCATATATGACAAATTTCAACTGGATGATAAAATTAAAACAAATTGAACCTGCAAATCCAAAAAATTAAAAGAACAAAAAACAAAGCAAAAATCAAAAGAATAAGGGGTTGAAGTGAAAAATAACATATATGATAAATTTCAATTGAAGGGTACAATTGAAAAAAATCAAAACTTATATTGAAGAAATCAAGAAGAAAAAATAAATTAAAAGACAAGAGACTAAAATAAAACACCCATAAAATATAGAGGACCTGTATGGATTTTGCCGTTACAGAAGAGAGAGAAAAGGAACAAAAAGAAAAAACCTACCACCAACGATCCTCCATCGACTAGAAAACAACACGCACACCGCAATGAGGAAGAGGTCATGGCGGCGCATTCAGAGACACTACGACCATACGTTTTTAACTGCCCCCTTAAAGGCATGTTCAATAGAAAACTGTTGTCGCGTCCGGAATACGCGTATACAGTAAAGTCAAAAAATATTAAAATATGGAATTAACTAAACATCCATGTGCCTAACAATAATAACAAAAAAACCAGCGTGAAAGTACCATCATGCCCCCAGTGTTTGGTCTTTGTTTTTGTTGTTTTATGAGGGTATTGAAATAGTTTTACTGTACACAGAACGTGAAAACTTAAAATATCCTCGCCTCTAACTTCATGTTTATGTCCCACTGGAGGGTAAAATTGTTATTTTATTGTTCAAGATTAGACAAAAAATCAAAAATACCCTCAACCAACTTCGTCTTTTTGTCAACATTCAGGGTAAATAAATAGTTTTATTGTGCAAATAAAAACAGAAAATACCAAAACACCCCCAAACTATCTGCAGATGGCACACAAGTATCTGAAATTGACCAAAATACTCTCGACACCGAGGGTTAATTTTTGCGGGTCAAGGGCAAAAATATAATTTCACTATTGAAACCCATATTTATTTATGTCTAAGGACATAATAAAACAACAACGTGTGGTTAAATGAAAATGCTTTTCAAAATGTTTTATCTAAGAAATGTATTTAAATAATTTTTAATATTAGTACATCCAAGCAATACAAAATACTAAAAAAAATAATTCGAAACAAAAAAGATTAATGTTCTAACAAATAATATTCATATTTCCAAAACACGTTTAACTAAAAATATATTATGGATCTATTGGAGACATGTATTCATTCGTTTTTCCTTACAAAGTTTAATTTCATGAGGTAAATATATGATAGAATGAAAAGATTTAATATTTTACAGCTTGTTTAATATTGTATTTTTAACTGTGTTTAATATATTTTAAAAATATATTTGTTTTAAAAATAAGTTCAATTATTATTTTTTAAATATTAAAAATAAAAAATATTTTAATATAAAAGATATCATATACTGTAAACTCAAAAATCTTTTAGATTTTGCTCCGTGGATTTTTTTATTTGTGGGATGTGATAATAGATAAAGACAACTGATGGCAGTTAATGATGTGACAGAAAGAGAAACAAAAAACCAGGATAAATATTCAGAAAGGATAAAATAGCAATCCTGAAAAGGCTAAAGAAATGTTTATTGTTGTGTTTTTTTTTTTTTTCAAATATTGATTTTTTAAAATATTTTTGAATTATTTTTAAGCTAAAATAATTTTTAAAAAACAAGAATTATTATTTTAATAAATTTCTAAATATAAAATAAAATACTAAACATTATTTTAAAAAATAGATGAATTATTTTGATGTTAAAAATAAATTTATAAAAAATAAAAATTATTATTTTAATAAACTTTCTTCTCACGCAGTTCAAGGCAAGCGTAACCAGTTTGGCAACTTGTCAATCTGCTGGCACTCCTTTCACTACCTTTTAAATTTGCCAAACACTTGAAAACCACCACCACCACCAGCAGCAGCAATCCGATCGAAGAGATCCGAAGACCGAGAGAAAATGGCAGGGTTTGGAAAAGCGATGGCTTGTCGCGAGCATGTGCGAATAAGATTAGGAACGAGATTCATGTCTTCTTCGTCGTCGTCATGGTGGCAAAGCGTTGAGCCTGCTCCCAAGGATCCTATTCTTGGTGTAACGGAAGCTTTTCTTGCCGATCCCAGTCCGGACAAAGTCAATGTTGGAGTTGTAAGTACTTTCGTTTCCTTTCCTTCCTTCCTTCCTTTCTTCTCTGTTGGATTGGATTGTATCGGATGTTTGTTTTTTGAATCATTAATTTTCACTGAATCTGAAGTGAGAAATATTAGATTTATAGATGATTTTATATCTTGTTTTCCTTTTAACTCAGATTGAAGATGAAATCTGTTGCGTGTTTTAATTTATTGAGTATTTTATTTAATAATTTGGATTGGTAGTAGAAGAAGGAGATTGATTGATGTGCGCTATTAAATGAAAGATTTAATTTGATGATGGTGATGAAGGGTGCTTATCGAGATGATAATGGAAAGCCAGTTGTTCTCCAAAGCGTCAGAGAAGCCGAGAGGAGGATCGCAGGCAACTTGAACATGTGAGTCATTTAATTTTTAACTTTAATTAATTTTTAATCTTAGTGAATAGTATTTGTCTAGTTTGCGTTTTTTTTATATGTGAGATTTTATTCTGGTATTTGTTCAACAATATATGCGCTGGTGGTCCCTTGCCACATTCAATAGGAGTTACCAATCAAAGGCCAGTAGGCCACTCTTTTTTTTTGTTAGTTGCCCATCTTTAATTTGATTCCCCTCGCCGTCGTGCTTTCCAGTGTCAGATATAAAGAAAAGAACAGTTCTCTTTTCCTTTTAGAAAAAAAAATACGGTTTCCTAAGGCTCTTTCATAAGCCATATACACTTTTATGTTGAGAAATCCTTGCCTTCCTATCCTTGCCCCGTTACACTCAATTGGGTTTGTTTTCATTTTTAAAAAAGGCTGGATTTCTTTCTTTTTTGTGGTGGGGATGATGTCACTATAAACAAAACTACCCCAATTTATATCTTATTATAAATATGAAATGTTAGAAACACTTTTAAACTCGGCACTCAACTAAAAAAGAGGTGAAAGCTCCTTTTACTGCTAGCGTATTCAACCATTTTTTTGATATATTTTTATTGACAGAAAGGATTGTTTATCACTTATTTATTACTCATTCTCGAACATATGGTCCCATAGCACCAAACTTTCTTCTATATGTATTAGTTAGCTACCTTTCTCACTTCTTAACACAAATTCATAACAATAAAGAAATATGATCAGTACAATATAAAACAGAAGTTTCGAGTATTTAAATGGTCTTGATATTCTTATGAACTTTAGAAGTTCATGAATTGTTTTTGTTTTTATACACACACACACAAATTTACTTGTTGTATAAAATAATTTTATTGCACTCTATAATAAATTTAATAATAAAATGTCATTTATTTTCCAAAATTATCGACTGTTTTCTCAAAAATTTACTTCTTCTGCAACATCAAGTTTAGTTTGCTGCATTTATTTTCAATTATTAAGTTTAAATTAGTTTGGCTTTGAAAAAAATATTTTTTTTATCTATCACGTTACTAACTAGGTCAAATCAAGAGGAACTTGGTGGGTTTTTCACCACCCGAGTTATGAGATTCGATTAGATGTTGAAACTCACTATTTATTTATAGAAGTACAAACAAAAACTAATAAAGGGGAGGATAGCTTTTGACTTAGGGCCATAGATGTCGCAAGTTCTTTGGGCTGTTTAGATACCGGAATGGAGGAAATGAAATGAATAATAAGGAATTGGAATATCATTTTAATTTTAATAATATGTTTGAAAAGTATCTATAGATGAAATGAATTCAAAATCTTGTACAACTTTTTAAGATGAAGAGATTAAATATTAAAATAAAATCCATCACGAGTGGAGGTCATGGTGAAGATTGTGTGGACTGCAGAGTTGGTGACAATAGGGGTCATGACAACTATAATCATGATGACTGGCTAGTATATAATATGATGATTGTGGTTTTTTGTAATAGAAGTTGCATTGATGATGTAGTGATGACATAAAGTTGTAGTTTACATTCATGGTTGATATGTGTTTTAAAACCATTGTATAGTTATCACAATATAACAATTATAATGTCACCATCATATCTGTTTTGGTCATGGTGGAGATGGTGATAGGAGATGTAGAGCATTATTATAATGTAACTTTTTGAGAAGAGAAGAAATTTTTTTATCACCACCATGGCACGACCATTGCCAATGACATGGTGGTTGAAATGTTAGTTGTGATAACAATAACACTTAATATATCATTTTTTGAAAATGTTATATCATTAATAAGATATTGAGCTCATTTTTCTTTATACTTTTCATTCTTTCAATCCAATACTCTTTTTCTTGTTCCCAATATTTCTTTCATGGTTGTCAAACAATCTCTCAACTCACTCTTACTCCATTTTCTCACAAGCTATACCAGCAATGTTTCAATTAAATCATGCTCTAGCTAGTAGAATTAATTCAGGATAGTTGTCACTCTATACAAAATAAAATAATATAAAAGAAGTTTTAGTTTTGTCTCTAGTAAAAAAAAGGGTTTTCTCTTTTATTATCTATTCTAATCTCATTCAGTCATATTGATATTTTAGATTTAGAATAATTTATTATTTGCTGCCATTATTTTAGTATTAACTAAGAGACATATGGACGTAAGCAGGAATCTTGTCATTTATCAAAGATCAATGCACACATTGATTCATGGATGTATTAGATAATGGATTTTGTATGGTTAATTAGTCTTTGAAACTTGGTTGTTATAAATTTGTGTACCCTTTTATGATTTAGATATTTAAACCTGGTCGTGTTTAAATTGAAGAAAATATGGAGGATGTTTGCAAAAGTTTTGCAATATCCGTAATATTGTTTTCCTAATTTAATTATCTTTATTTCTTTTTTAAGTGTCTTATAGTTAACCATGCAGTCCAAGCAATGACCCAACACAGACTGAATAGTGTAATTTCTCGACTTAATTGATTGTTGGATCTCGTTCAACATTTTTACAGCCTGGAAAACTGAATTTTTATTTCAAGTCCTCTTAAAGTTCAAGGGATGGTCAACTTTTTTGGGTTAAAGTAATTAAAATACAAATTATTATAATTATAATGATAAAAAAAACTAAAAGCGCATATACATCTACTGTACTGCCACTATTCATGCAGAGACAAAAGACATTGTGTATTCCACTATTCAAGATAAAAATCTACTTCTAATTATCAATTTTTACATATTTGATTCTTGTAGTTTTAGATATTTATATGTTGGTCATAAAATTTTATTTGTTTCATGTTTAAATTCTTGAAATTTGAGAGAGTAAGAAAGTTTTTGGAAAGAGATATGAATAAGAAAACTTTTAGCTAATTTAAAAAATATTGATCTTAGTATAATGAGTTTGTCTTGAAGAGCGGGGTTCTATGCAGGCAGTTTGAGCCTTGATTCATGCTGGAAAAAAATATATCAGAATCGAGGAAGTTTGTTTTGATTTGGTTTAATATAAATTGTTCAAAAATATTCCATAGGAATAAAATATTTAATTTTTTAAAAGAATTTACTCTTTCCTTTATCATATAGTTGCGTAAAAATTATAAAAAACATTTTTTTTTTTATCAGAACTTGCTTTTCAAAATCATTATAAGTTTTTATTTAAAAAATCATCATGGCGATAAAAAGATATAGTTTGGTCAAAAAATAAATACATGACTAAGAAATGAGAATTTTAACCAAAGATGTACATTTTTTCCCCAGAATCTAAGCTGCAGGTGTCGTGACAGAGTGCAGGCATGCTGGCTAATATAAACCAAAAAAACTATAAAAGTACATTCTTCCAAAATTTGACAATTCCTTGTTGCTGGCCACCATGAATATTAGAAGTTTGAGAACATGCTGTTTGTGGTTCCATCTTTCATTGGAAGTTCTGTTTTAAAAGTTTTTTTTTCCTTTGTTGTCTAAAATTTTGTGTTTTACAGAATAAAACAGTTTTAAGGTCCTATTAAGGGTCAGTCATTGTTTTGTTTTCTTATCATTTCGACACATTATTGATCATATATTTTTGCTTCTTTTTGGATAGGGAGTATCTTCCCATGGGAGGGAGTATGAAAATGGTGGAAGAAACACTGAAGTTGGCATATGGAGAGCAATCTGAGTTCATTAAAGACAAAAGGATAGCAGCAGTGCAATCTCTATCTGGTACTGGTGCTTGTCGACTTTTCGCAGACTTTCAAAAGCGCTTTCGTCCTGATTCCCAGATCTACATACCAGACCCAACATGGGCCAAGTTAGTGTTCTTTACGTTGTTTTATTATGGTGATGGACTAGAATAAGCCATAAAGTTAAAAAATTGTTTTCCAGCATTTTCTTAATCCCTTTTCACTCCGTAGTTATGGGCTTCTAACATGAGACTTTAACAGCCATCATAACATTTGGAGAGATGCTCAGGTCCCTCAAAGGACCTATCATTACTATCATCCAGAATCTAAGGGTTTAGATTTTTCTGCCCTGATGGATGACATTAAGGTGCGTGAGGCAGATTTTGTTCTTCTGACTAAGTTAAATATGTTATTTTCCTTCCCCGTTGTTAACATGTTCTATTTCAGTTCCCTGCTTATTATATATCTTCATTACTAGTCATCTCTTTTTTGTTACGTGGAAAGAATATTCACACATATCTTCTTTGCAGAATGCTCCCAATGGCTCATTCTTTCTACTTCATGCCTGTGCTCATAATCCTACAGGAGTTGATCCATCAGAAGAACAATGGAGAGAGATCTCACACCAATTCAAGGTAAATACTTTCTTGCCTTTTGTTCCTTTTCCTCTCCTGCCCCACCCCCATTTTTTTTTTACATCAAGCATCATGTAATTTTCAGGTTAAAGGTCATTTTGCCTTCTTTGATATGGCTTATCAAGGTTTTGCTAGTGGTGATCCAGACAGAGATGCAAAGTCCATCAGGATTTTTCTCCAGGATGGTCATCATATTGGTATTTCCCAATCATATGCAAAAAATATGGGACTCTATGGCCAGAGAGTCGGATGCCTCAGGTAATGCTGCTGCTGCAGCAAGTGTTTTTCCTTTTCCATTCTTTTTTTTTTGGATAAATATTTTTAATGTTTTGATGGGGGCTATTAACTGGTTCTTTTTCAAAATGCATTTAGGTAAATGTTTGAAAGCCAATGAGCTTGTAGCTCAACTGACACTCATGCCCCCCCTCCTCCCAGGAGGTCTCGAGTCATGAGTTTGATCCCTTAGTAATGAGAGAAAAAAAAAATGCTTGAAGGGAGAATCCTTTTACCCATGTAAACAAGAGCTCACGACTGATTTATTAAAGATAATGGAACATAATAAATTATAACATAAAAACAGAGGGTCGTTGCACAAAAGCAGAGGAATTTATAACATTAACTGAATATTTGCAGGAGTTAGCTGGATTTTGGACATATGATCTCTTAGTATGAAGTGTTTGAAAAATATATATGTTTCTTATGAAATCAATTTTAGCATCCTGCCTAAAAGATAATTTGCTGGTTGCCTATCTCTGATGAATGTTATGATCCCAGATTTGTGGGACTATCTATCAAAAGCATTGTTTAACAACAAAGAAAGTTTTTGCTTCCTAAGTCCCATGACCTCATCTCCCTGTCATGTGTAGACCTGGTTGAGGGACACCTGCTGTTTTTACTATAGTTATTCGTGTAGCCTTTTTATCTTGAAAAGCTTTAGCATCTGGCGCTAACAATCATATATTCAAATTAGGTTCTCTGATTCACAACTCTTAATTTCTATTGACATAAATTTATCTATTTTGAAACATGGTTTCTTCCTATTTCTCACGTAGTTTATGGCTATAAATGTGGGATTGACATATAACCTCCACAATCGAGGGTCCCTGTTATTGTGTCTACTACAGACACTGAATTGTACAAATTCTAGGTTCTGTCCTTTCCTTGAGCATGTAGGATTTCATGCATAAAACAAACTGAAGCGCAAGTCAAACAAATAGTTTTGCGAACAAGCAAAAAACAATTGTGCCGTTATAACATGAGAGATGTTTATGCTGATATTCAGATAAATTTTAGAGTTGTTCTCTCAGTGAACAGCAGAAGCTTTTTTGAAAGGGGTTCAGAGGCAAGGGTTCTCTCATACATCTTAAGGCTAATCCTGTTAAATGTTGCCTGCAGTGTGCTTTGTGAAGATGAGAAACAAGCGGTGACTGTGAAGAGTCAATTGCAGCAGCTTGCTAGACCCATGTACAGCAATCCTCCTGTTCACGGTGCACTTGTCGTGTCAACTATCCTTGGGGATCCAGAGTTGAAGAAGTTGTGGCTCAAGGAAGTGAAGGTAACTTTGTATGCACATGAGGAAATAAATGTCTGCATCTGAGATCTACTTATGCATTAAAGATAATGAACCAGCCATGGAGTAAAAATTTAAAAATGCACCAATTCTTTCATCGATGTAATGCTGAATGATTATGTGCTCACTTCTCCTGCAACTTTATGCTATGATTCTTCATGACTGCCAAAGAGATGACTTTTGGCAGTGCAGCATCCATCTGTACTGATTTGTTTAGATGCATCTGAGAGGAAATGCCTTGAAAGCCTGAAAACAGCAAAGAGGGAAAAGGATTAAAAACCTAAACACACTTGGAAGAGAATTATCATCCCCACACTTCCATTTTAAAGATCACCTAAATTTTGTCATTTCTTATATTATTGATAAGAAAGGAACCTGATTGTTACCAACAATATTCTGATCAGGTAATGGCTGATCGCATCATTGGAATGCGAACTATGCTAAGAGAAAACCTTGAGAAATTGGGTTCACCATTGTCATGGAAGCACATCACTGATCAGGTGTGCCAGAATTTTTAACTTAATTATTAATTTCTCATAACACTGGTAGTTCATTTTGATATTCAGCTTGCTCTATCTGTTACTGGTATACACTAAGCATTCTGCTTCTTGCAAACAGATCGGCATGTTTTGCTATAGTGGGATGACACCTGAACAAGTTGACCGATTGACAAAAGAATTTCATATCTATATGACCCGCAATGGTCGAATAAGGTTTGCTCTCAATCATGAATATCTTACACTAACATCTGCTCCCGGTTATGCCTGGCCACGATGTGTGTGTTATGCATGCGGATCTTTAAGTTTGCTGATATTTGGATACATGTGCAGCATGGCAGGCATCAATACCAGCAATGTTGGATATCTGGCAAATGCTATCAATGAGGTCACGAAGTCTGCCTAGGCTCATTGCTGAAGCAAAACCTCAAATTGTCGAAGAGGTCATACTTATATAGTCAGACGAGCAAATAAGTTAGTTTTTCTCCCCCATGCTATTTTATAACCAGGGAGAGTACAATAAAATGGTCACTCCAAGGGTGCCTTCAATTTTTACTGCGATGAGGTTCTCACAACAACTGCTGATGATAATGGTCGACAGCATCAGGTCTGTAACGAAGCAACATTGAATTGCATATGATCTGTTACATTGATTTATGAAAATTTACATATTTACGAGTTTAGTTTTACCAAACCGAATACCTTGGTGATTAAACTTTAGAAACCGGAGTGCAGACATGGCTGAGATGAAAATGGTTTTAATAATAACAATCTTGAAGATTAAGACATCTTAAATTGATCTGAGATAGCTGAGTAGTTTCTTTTGGGGGGGGGGGGGGGGGGGAAACCTTGGTTTTGTCCCAAATTCGAATGCCTATCCTCAATAGCATCCCGAACCTATATATTTTATCAATTAGGTATCAAAGAATTTCTATATCTGCCAATTAAGTTCTTTTGTTTCTTTTAATAGTTTAAGTCTAATGTGCATGTTTTATGCATGCTGTTAATTTGAAGGTTTGATGGAGGAGTTGATTATCATTGACTTTTCAGTCTAGGGTGCATATTTTATGAATATCAATTGTAAGAAAAAATGACAAAATATTGATGAACAGTATCAGAGATTTGATTTGAGAATATTTTGAAACATTTGGGATCGAATTGATAACCTTTATAGGACTCGATTGAGAAAAGATCACAAGTTTAGGACTAAATTGAGGTGTTCCCTTTCTTTTTTGATGTGCATCCTTATATATATATATACTAGCTAATTGCCCGCGCGTTGCCGCGGGTATTTTTTTGTATATAATTTAACACAATTAAATCTACAACGATCAATTTATATGATATAAGTAAAAACAAAATTATAGATTAAAAGATAAAATGTTTAAAATTTTGAGTTGAGTTTGTCACGTAAGCATAGATTACTTTCATAATGAAAGGGAAAAAAATAAATGAAAGATGAAAAATATCTTAGAAACTTTAACAAAACATAAAAAAAATTACCATGGCTATTACTGGAAATTTTTTTTATCAAATTATCGCGAGGGGAAAAACATAACAAAAGAGTAAGAATGAAAAATAATTAAATCATGATTATTATTATTATTATTATTATTATTGTGTTAAATACATTATTATTATTATTATTATTATTATTATTATTATTATTATTATTATTTTTATTTTGTTAAATACATTTATATATACATGGACAAAAGTAGGAATTAAAAAAAAAAAAGTGTAAGGGCTGAAATGAAAATCAAATATCAAGGGCTTAAATTACAAAATTCAAAGTCAAAGGGCTGAAATGCAACTTACATTAATTGTCAATTGAAATCAGAGGACAACATTGCAAAAATCGGAACTTTTGTACCGAATTGATTGAGTTATATAAAGCCAACCCGAAAATTAAAAGTCGAAGGACCGAAATGAAACTTTGTCATTCTGAAGAGAGAGAAACGTGGCCGGCGGCTTTAGCCGGCCTCCGCCGCGTACACGGACTTCCGGTGGTGACACGCACCACCGCGGGAGGAGGATCACACGACGGCGAATCGTTCTGTCATCCGGTAGACAATTTCCGTCCACCGGAGGAGACCGCACGCGCCGCCTAAACAGGGCGTGAGGCGGACAGCCTTCTGGCGCGTGCGCCTCACGCCCTGACAGACGCCGATTATTAAATTCGAAAAATAGGGTCAATTACCGTTTCACCCCTGCACCCAATTAAGTGTTTTTGTCGTATTAGGGGCTAAAACCGTATTTAGCCATTTCAGAAAATATTAAAAAAATAAAAAGTTGCGGCGGACCGGACCGGACCGGGCCGGTCCGGCCGCGCGCAATTACGTCGGTGCCCCTCAGCCCGATGCCTGTTTTTGTCCTATTACCGGGGACGAAATCGTCAATACACTGTTCATAACTGATTATTTAAAAAAAAAAGAAAATTAAATGGAAAAACCGAGAATAGCCCCGGCTCAGCCCCTCCTCTCGCCGCGCGCCCGAGGGTCATTTTCGGGCGTGCACTGGTAAAAGAACAGTGGTTTGTGAGGGGGTGTACAGTGCAATTTCCCACACCCTTTATTTGTTTTTTAATATACACATGTGGATTGAGCTCCTGAAGGTGGGGATAACATGACTGTTCTAGTGGGACAAATCGACCTGGAAACTGTTGTTTGTGCCATCCTCTATATTAACGACCTGATAATTGCCATACTGCTCGAAGAAGAACTCCATGGCCATATAAACAATTACTCCCTCACTCCCACAAATGTCATATGAAATTGGAAAAAAAAAATTAATTTCATAAATTATTTTAAATAACAATAAAAATAATAGAGATCAAATTTAGCAGATTATTAGAAAAATATAGATACATAATAAATTTATTCATGTGAGAGTCTTAGAATTAATATTTATATCATTTTCGAACAAGAAAAAAATAGAGAGACGTGCACTTGACGTCAATCGTCGCCATCTCATGAATCTTATATAAACCTACCTCCTAAATGCTTACATACCAGCAAAATCGAGGAGTGGTTAGACTCATTAAACACATTTATTACAGTATCATCATTTTCCAAATTTGAAGGCAAGACATCATTTATTACGACAAGATGCCCCAAAGGAGAAGGAAATGGGAATACCAAACATTTACAGTGTCACGTGATTGCATATAGTAAACAGTTTGGGTTTAAATTATCATATAATAAACTGTTTTGTATTATGATAATAATTTTTTTTTAAAAAAAATTGTTTATTTAAAAATATATTAAAATATTTTTTTTTAAATGCCAAAAAATGCCAAAAAATTAATTTTTTTAAAAAAATATAAATTTTATTTTTTAAAAAAACACAAAAATAAACTGGCTGCATTATTCCGGATTTGCATGTCTTGAGAGCCTTTTAGCTTTCTTTCAATAGTTGTAAGACTATGTTGGGGTTTTAACCGAACTAAATTCTAGATAAATCTAAACAATATTTTTTTTTCTTAAATTGATTCTTTTTAAAAATAAACAAATAAATAATCTTTAAAATTCACATTCTTGATGAGTCTTGCATGGATTTAATTAGGCCTGCCTCACTTAAGCTTAGACAAATCAATGAAGTTAATTGTGTTTAATTGTTCAATCTGGATTTGATTGGATCAACCTCTAAACTAATATTTTAGAAAAGACATCTATCTATCTATCTATCTATATACATGCATACATATATATATATATATATATATATATATATATATATATATATATATATAGAGAGAGAGAGAGAGAGAGAGAGAGAGAGAGAGAGAGATGTAGGGATTGTTTTCCTTTAGCCCTAGAATATTAAAGTATTTAACGGTAAATGGTCTTCCAAAGGTGGTCGGTCTATCCTCATGCCTCAGATTTTTTAGTGAAAAAGCTAGCAATAAGGTGTATTTTTATGTAAAATATAGTGCTTGATTTTCATTGATGGATTGAGCACAAAAGCTTTCTAGGTTTACACAATCTTAGTGACAAGACGATCAGAGACATGCCGGGGAGAGGATTTCAAGATCCTGGACAACTTATTCAAACACACATCATAATATAATTATCTCAACAAAATGAAAGCATATGTAGATATATAGAATCAATTCACCGCCCTGCAATTCCTTCTAATCTCTCCATTCGTCCCTGTAAGGGGGCTGATATTCCCCATCCTCACCATGGCAGCAGCAAAATCTCTAGCAAAGGTGGCGCCGTTCGTGCTGTAAGTCCTAACAAGTGCATCCTGAGAACCTCCATTAAAGAGCTCCTGGTCTGAATGAAGCAAGCCGCGTTGGGCAACAAGATTGGTGTAATAATTGTTGTCAAATCTGGTCTGAGTGTTATCGAGTGGAGCTAGTCTGGCATCACCACCGGACGCAGGGCAACCGGCCCTTCTAGTAGTGGCGAAGGCGGCATTGATGTTGGTGTCATTGTATATGCGGTTGCGAAATGTGGTGCACCTAGCGAAGCCAATTGTGTGACCCCCGGAGAGCGCGGTCATGTCACTAGCACTCAAGCCTTTGGCAGAAAACATGGAGATTAGGGTTGCGAGGCTAGACGCCGGTGACGGGATTTGGTTGTTGGCTGCGCTCTGGCTAGCTGTTCTTGCATCTCTCCGGCCAAGTGGCACTGTCCATGACGGTCCTCCTAGCTGCGTGCATGCATTTAAATTGTGCATACAGTTCACATTCTTTAATTAAGTGGCGTTGAAAATTGAACTTTCGATCGCTCAAAACTCAAAAATAAAACAAGCAAGAGTAGTATTACTACTGCTAGATAGAAAAAAAGATAATAGAAACTAACCAATACAACTCCATCCCGGGCTGAAAGTGCAAGGATGTCTGCGCAGGATACTGTGGCATTGCAGGCTGCTTCCACCCGAGTTTTAATGGTGTCAATCACCTCAAAACCTCGAGCTGAATTTCTGTTGGGATTCGCGTTCTTTTCACCTGTGAAAGTGGCAGTGTCATCCAGTAGTATAGACCCGTCGCATCCCTGCAGAAAATTAAGATGATTCAATTTAATGATTAAAAAGTTGAAATTACATACATACATACATATACATATACATATACATATACATATACATATACATATACATATACATACATATACATATACATATACATATACATATACATATACATATACATATACATATACATATACATATACATATACATATACATATATAAGCAAGTTTGAAGACTAGAGAGCAGCTCATTGAACATTTAATCCCATTTTTACTTTGGTGAGAGTTAATTAAGTTGAAATCAATCTCAAACCAAGAGATCAGCTAAGCAGTTAATTAAGGGGGGGAAAGATAGTAAAAAGAAAGATGACACACATTTACAAAGCAGTCATGGAAGAACAAGCGGAGGATGGAGGCGCCGAGCCGAGGCTGGCCATTGACAGCCGTCGTCATTGCATTACGCACTATGGTTTGAAGATTAGGGCAAGACGAAGCATAAAAGTTGGCAGAAAGCTGTGCGCTGCAGAAGGAGGATGCTAGGAGCGGTAGAACACAAAGTGTGACAAAAAGTTTAGTAGAGCCCATGACGAGCGATAGAGCTTGCACGTAGCTGGAATGAACTAACAAGCCAGGCTTATGTTACTGATATGGGGTGTCAGATCATATGATGACTGGAAAGAGTTGCTTGTTATATATAGAGTAGTAAAGCGCGTGAACAGGGAGAAAAATATTAATGCAATCCAGAATATTATGTGTTTTTTTCAATCACTTCTTCCTGTGAGGTACATGCATGTAGATGATTGTTATCAAGAAATCATCTCGTCAATCATGCATGTTAAGTTATTAGGTGGAGTCTCGCAATATAATTTATATTATTTTTTAATACTTTATAAAATAAAAAATTTTTGAGTTTGAAACTTGCACTACCTTTCAAACTTGGAACCGTTGGATTAACAAGTCTCTGATACTGTGTCAAAAAATCATTTACCTAAAAGTTTAAGCTATCAGTTGAGGTCCCGGAATATGATTTATATTATTCTCTAACAGTCAATACACGCATTCGTATATATAATAAAATACACATACGAACCATCTAGTAGGTGGTCCAGTGGTAAGAACTTGGGACTAAGTGATTTGAACCTCTATAGTTTTAGGTTCGAGCCTTGTGGTTGTTAATATGATGGTCACTTGAGGCTTACATGATCGTTAATTTCAGGATCCATGAGATTAGTCGAGGTACGTGTAAACTAGTCCGAACACCTATGTTAATAAAAAAAAAAATACACATTAGTACATGCATGCATAAATACGGTGCAAATCCATTATTATTTTTTAATTAATTATTGTAAGCTATAGTAGCATTACGTACTTTCTTTGTATCCAAACCACTTTTTGTATCAAGTTTATCACTATTTTGATTTCCCAATTAAGGATTTCTATTAGAATACTCAACAATTAAGTTTTCTATAAAATCACATCTCTTAAGAAAAAAGGAAAGCGGTGCAATTTGAATAGAAATATGAAGGAATTTAGTTGCTGAATGTGAACGTACGAGAGGATATGGCATTTGCTTTTTGCAAACATCGATCCCTCGCGAAAGAAACCACTTTTTAGGTTGCTTCTGCCTTTCATATTCGCCAAATTAGTCATCAACTCGGAATGGAATGGGATGTAAATAATCTATTTTTTATTTTCTTTTTTTATAAAACACCATTCACTTTAATAGTATTTTTCTTCTTCTTTTTCTTTGGCCTATATATATATATACACATGCTTGTCCACTCAGCTGCCATGCAATGCAAGTAATAGATTATTACTCTATCCTCCTCTCTTTTTTTGTATAAACCACGCGATGTCCCAAACGCTGGCTCAAACTAATCCATGTTTACACCGGGTGGGCTCCCAGCGCTGGCCACGCTCTATCCTCCTCTTTAATTGTCTTTGTAAATGATGAGTTTACGGGTCTCCCTCTACCTCTTTCAAAAGTCAACACAAATTTATTACGATCGATAACACTCTAAAGTCTAAATAGAATCCTTCTCCTTTTAAGTTTGAAGACTATTCCCGACTGTCTAATAATATTCTATCGGTGGCCAAGATTTTTATTCCATGTTTTATATTACAAGGGCTGAACTCTCAAGTGTCAACACATTTAGGTATGAACATGCTCTGCTCTAATCTAACATATGATGGAGATGTTTGTTCATTTACTATTGATTATTTTTTAAAATATTTTTTTTGTTTTTATTTTTATATAAAAATTATATGAAAACATCAAGAGATTACTTAGAATCATTTGATGTTTCTTAAGAGTTTTCATTAATTATATTATTTTCATCGAATAAAAAAGCTCAAGCTTGACATGTTTAGAAAGAGGGGGCAGGTAAGAAAAAGAAATACAATATTCTATAGTCTGAAGACATTCACGTGTCATGTCCATCATGCTCACCACCGACTGGTAGAAAATGTGAGTTTTCAATCTCCTTGGATGGAATCATTGACTTTTCACAATCATCATTAATTTTTTTGTATTATTGATTAACGTGGTTGTCCGGGTGGTACGTGTAATTTGACTAATTTTACATGTCCTGAAACTAATAATTATATAAGTTTTCGATAATTATTATATTAGCAAGCATGTGATTAGAACCTATGACTAAAAGAAAAGTAAAGTCCTTACCGCATACCGGATGATTTTTCCCACAAACATCATTATTATTTGAGTGATCGGAGTGATGGTTATTGGCATGTTTGGGTGTGGTTGATATTATTTTTTAAAGTGCTTTTGTTTTTCAGAAAAGTATCATAATGATATTTTTATTTTTTAAAAAAATATTTTTGATATCAGAACATTAAAATGATCTAAAAACACCCGAAAAACTAATTTTAAAATAAAAAAATTATTTTTTTTCAAAAACATTATTGAAAAACAACGACAAAGAAGCATGCAATAGCCCTACAACATAATTTGACAGGCACAAGTCAACGACCCATCATCCATGCAAGAGAAGCTCGACAGGGTGTGAAAATGGTAGCTAGAGTTCCAACTTCACCGCCTCGACGCGTTCTTTAGCACCTTTTCTGCATGGAGAAATCCGCTCGAAAGATTCCTTGTGTGTCCAGAAGGTCGTCGATCCCTACCGCTAGATGTCGAGTTCAATCATCGAGCGGCTAGCTGACTTCTTCTTCTTCTTCCTCGGAGTAGGAACCGACCGCCGTGCATGCCAAGAAAAGTAATTAATGGCGGGAATAGTTCCTGTCGGACACCTCCAAAGGAAAATGAAAGTTTCCTGCTTTGCTGCCCAACCGCGTTTTGTGGCGACGCAGTCAGCAAAATCTCTAGAGGGAGAAGCACCGGCCGACTCCAAATTCTAATTAACGCAAAATAACAAAATAGCATTCGTGGTTGATATATATATAAGGTTTTTTTAGGAATGGCGAAAAATATCTGTTTGTGTATATACACACATACACACACAAGTATATAAACTGAAAAATAAATTTTAGTTATCAATTTTAAGTATTAATCCCCCTATTAATCTTCTGCTTTACCTATTAACTAGCTCAACAGTTCATAATTATATTTTTTTTCTCTTAATGTGAATGAATATGTTCTTATCTACTTTACGCTACGGAGGCAATGTTTATAATCATTCTAATAATTATGGGTATAGTTCAATGATATGCTGATATCAAAAATAATTTTTAAAAATAAAAAAAATATATTATAATATTTTTAGTTAATTATTCCACATAATTAAGTTCTTAGTGACTATGAGAAGACTGAAAATAGGAACTATACCTCAAGAAAAAAGAAAAAATATTTATTATAATTTTCTCTTGGCAGTATTGGAAAACGGTCGCAGCTTCCTCATGGAAGCATGAGAGCGACATCATTTCCATGGTGCAAGGAAAATGGCATCTCACCAGCCGGGGTTGTGAAGTTGTTGGGGGCACTCTCTTTCATTTAAACATGGTTTGAGTCCTAGCGGGAATGAGGCTGGAGGGTTCTTTCCTTCTTGTCTCTCTTGGGTTCATCCTTGCACGGTATATTTGTCACCCCCGCGGTGCTTTATATACTCACTGAGTTTGCAGAATGTTTAGTGAGCTTGGGGAATAGTCGAGGTGCACGTAAACTAACCCGGACACCCCGGTCACCCAAAAAAAAGAAAGAAAATGGCATCTCTCAGTGTCATCCCCAAACCCTTTCGGGCATGGAGCATAATTAGCAGCAGAAACGCTACTAGAAATAGCGATGATGCTATAAAACCGCAAATGAACTGCTGCTATTCTTACTGTTTCATCAATTTCTTGGTTTATGCTACGCTACGAGTCTCTTTATTATTAGTAAGAAAAACTATGTTTGGTGATGAAAGGGTGTTTAAAGAAGATAGAGTGAGACTTGGGGTGATTTTGCAGAAAAAGTTGAGAAAAAATCATGAAAGTCAGACAAATCAAATATTAAAAGATTATATTTTATTTTTAATAAATAAATAAAGTGAATCTGGGTTGATCTTTTGAGCCAATAATTCTAGTCATGAACCCTAATAAGCTAACTCTATAGAAGGAAAATCCTACAAGACAAAGAAACAAAATTACAAATTAATAAAATTTTGAGGGATAAACTTTACAACAATTAAAAGTAGCAAAAAAATGGGAATCTTATTTGGTATATAAAAAAAAGGTTATGGATGAAATTAGAAACAAATTTCAATAATAAAATGATAAAACAATAAAATAAAGAACAAATTTGATATAAAAATCAATTAAACTAAATAACGAGGGATTAAATAGAGGGAAAAAAAACAATAAGAGATAAACAACCAAACAAATAGAAATTAAAATAATAAAAATCAAATTGAATATAAAAAATAAATAACAAGACAATACCTGAGGATATAGGCTGTGACTACACAATAAATAGTAGTCTGAGGAGATGCAAGTGATTTCATGAGTAGTTTTAGATTTTCATTAATCTCGTAAGGTGCAACTGCTGAAAAGTTTCTGAAATGAAGTGCTTTCATGGCAAAACGTGCTGTATAAAAGTAAAAGTTTTCATACCTGAGGATGGTGGGAGATAGGAGACAGGGAAAGAACAAGAAGTCACTAATTATACTCTGCAAATCCCAAATCATACAAGGGTGGTCTGTGAGATCAAAACATTGGAAAAACATTTTAAACACAGTATTTCAAAGGGAGAATCAGCATTTCAATAGCCGCCCGACCACAGAACAAACTAATCTAGCTTCTCTAACGAGACAAACCAATGACTACAAAATGTCCTGAATGGACACCAAATCTAAGTTTGATGAGGAATTTACTTGTTGAACATTATTTATGATTGCTTTTAATCAGAGTCATGCATTTTCTCTACCAAGTCTTGCGGCGCGTGACACCGGTCTGCATGGATATTAGAGCAGCTTCCTACCTTCGAAGTTGACCGCTGTGTTTTTACCAGTGGAACGAGTGACTGCACAACATCTGCCATCAACGGTCTGTAATCTGCCTCTGGTTGCACACACATTGCAGCAATAGCTGCCACCTGAACAACCTCTTTCATTGAATACTGACCCTCCAATGCCGGATCCATAATTTCCACAACCTTCTCTCTATCTGTCAGCCGTGGGAGTGCCTTTCATGCATGCGAGCAAACCAGGTGAATGTGTTAAACAGCTAAAATACATGTACAAAACAGATCTGATCTCAAATAATGAGGATCAAACACTTTATCATCATGTGATCAAGTATTCGTTTTGCTGTAAATACACCCTAGTTAAATGTAAAGGAAAGATAAGTTCCTCACCCAAGATACCAGAACTCCTTCCCCAGCAGGTCTCTTAATATCGACTGGAACTCTGCCGGTAAGCAACTCCAGGAGAACAACCCCATAGCTGTACACATCTGATTTTGTTGTTAAATGGCCAGTTAATGCGTACCTATGCATCACCATATATATATATAAAAAAACTCTGTGAATGACTTATTTCTTGGTTGATGTGGACGAAAATAAAGAGACTGAATTAGCGGAACTATAATACAGTTTAGTCTTTGCTTCACGGAACAATAGATAGATAAGCAATGCTTTATGCAGAGAAAATGTTATGAGTGTAATTATATCATACTCAGGGGCAATATATCCCTGGGTGCCCAGCACTCTAGTAGAAACATGTCCACCAGCTTTGTCAGGTCCGAGCTTGGCCAATCCAAAATCAGAAACTTTGGCATGTAAATTTCTGTCCAAGAGGATGTTGCTGCTTTTAAAATCTCTATGAATCACTGGAGGATTAACATGCTCATGGAGATATTCCAAACCCTTAGCAGCTTCGAGGGCAATTCTCAAACGTGTTTCCCAGTCCAAACTTAAGGAAACGGTATTAGAACCTGCACATTCAACCAAGACAATCCTTACATAAATCTTCAGCAGAAGGCCTTTTTACAGGAAATTCAGAAAACAGAAACTTCTTAGGTTTATCAAGCATAACTTTGTTTATGCTGGTTTAAAGTTCTTTTTCTTTAACTTTTGTAAGAGAATGCTATATTTAATCTAGAAGAGTGAGTTGGATATTAACAGAAAAATCAGGCTTATGTTGCACCCACATTAAGGAAGTTTGAATAATAAGAATGCAAGGCAATGATAACACAAACACAATGGATGATGCTGATTTATCTTAATCTGTTCTTTTGTCATTGGGGTAGCTAATGGGCCTTAGCCTACAAAACAAGGACAGTTGACCTCCCTCAATCCCATCATCCTTGATGTAAACAGAATTCAATCTCTAGTTGCTTCTTACAGCATCAAGTGAATTTACCAGCTATGCTAGCTAATTTGACAGCTTGAATCCAATCATGAGAGCATGGAGGGACTTTGCTAGAGTCAATGCAAAGCCCAGGCTGGTAGATGATCGGCCAAGTTGAATGCAAGCAATCAAAAACGTCAATGTGCATGTATCTTGATGATAGATAGCTCCTTAAGCTTTAGAATTTATCACAGATGCATGATAGTCAACCAATACTAGCAGAACAAGTGGAACAAAATTATATAAAACATAACGTTATAGCCTTTTTCCATAGGAATTTATTTAGCTCAAGGACTATAGATAAGATTACATATTTTCACTTACATACAGAATATTGTCTTTTCATAGCATGATAGTAGATATTTCAAAGTATTTATATGGTACATTTGACACGGAAAACATGTTGCTAAAATATTTTTGAAGCCTTTGGTCAGGGTGTGGTCCCAAATGTGGTTCTAAAGTGACTACCATTCCTACTTCACAAAGACATACCTAAATTAAATCAGATGTAAAATTCTCAAGTGCAGAATCACCGACAAATAATACAAAAGAAGAATCTTGTTCTTATAAGCAGCCACTTTTCTTCAATAGAACTACTCGTATAAGTTAGACACTTACTTAGGCTAGCCTTTTTTCTGCTATCGTATGTTAGCCCTGTTTGCCCTCTACTTTAAGCTTTCCTAATAATGTTAGGAAGTGGCTGATGGAATCAATACAAATATATCAAAATTTAAAAGCTGGAATCCAAAACTGTGGCATATAACAAGAATTGCTGACTGGCATCATCTTTATTTTTTGTTGTTTCTGGTAGAACTTATATATCTTTTATATGCCTCACACATTTCTATAATCCATTCAAGAAATGTTTCAACAACCACAAATAAAAATCAAGACAACTTACTAGTGATATGATGCAAATGTTCTTGCAGACAACCATTTGGCATAAACTCATACACCAGCACTTTATGATTGTCATCTGAACAATACCCAAGCAATGCCAGCAGATAAGGAGAACGAAGGCGGCTCAGCAGTTCCACCTAGGAATGAAAATCAACAGCCAATCAACAAGCTATTTACTAGAATCCAGAGGTTAAAGCGCACTTGAGCTAAGTGTGTGAAAATAGAAGGAAAAAAAAAAAAGAAACTTGAGGCTCTCTGTGTGCGTGCGTGTGCACTTAAGGGGATAATACGTGGATGCATAAATTTTACTAATTATTGCTCCCCTTTGCTTGTGTGTGTGTGTGTGTGTGGATAAATCTCTTCTATGTGAAAGACAATGAAGAGATGAACTAAACCAGACCCTGCAAAATTATTCGGATGAAATTCGTTTTCTTTTCTCTAAGGGACTCACGACCAAACTAGAAAAACTCTCCTCCCTCGTACTTCTAGGTGGCAAACATAGCAGAAAATATATATATCAAAATATCAAACCTCCACTTCAAATTCCTCTTCCCCCTGCTTCCCTGCTTGATCCATTAACTTAATTGCAACTTTCCTTCCATCGCTAAGGACTCCACGATACACTAATCCAAACCCACCATGCCCAACAACATTCGACTTGCTGAAACTACCTGTTGCTGAATTTAATTGCTTAAATGTGAACACGTTGAGGCCTTTCCCGGTAGCAGTTTCGAGATCTGTAAAGCAACCTTTGTCCTCATACCCGTCCCCTTGAAAGAAAATGGAATGAACACCAATGTACATTTATGTTATTACAATAAATAAATTAACCCAAAATGGGAAAATATGGATGCTTGTGAAAATAAGATGAATCCATACACAAACAAATGGCAGTACTAGCTGAAAGCATGAATTAGGAAGCCAGTACAAATACATAACAGTATCAAAACAACTCCAGCATTTCTTTAACAAATCAAAAGAAAAAAAATAATTCTTCTAAAATTCTTTTCATTTTCCAGCAACCAAACAGGGGCCACAAATAATACAAAGAGCGAGAGTTGGTTTTCAGAAGAGAAAACAAAAGGGGACTTACTGCTGTGGTTCTTAAGGCGTTTAGAGAGCTTGTTACGTATATAGCAATAATAAGCAAATGCAACCAGCAGAGAAGCCACGGTCAGTGAAGCCACCACCACAATGGCCACCAGAGCAATGCGTTCTTGCCTCCCATACTCATCATCCTCTGTTTCCATTTCCAGACCCTAACCCTAGAAAGTAGAAACCGATACTTGGAGGGAAATTTATTGTGTGGACTATTTTCTTTGGTGAGCTTTGGAGTTTGAGCTCTTTCCTTTCCACTGTGTTTCCTGCGGAAGAGCACTGTTGCCTTGTCCGTGGCGCGGACAATACACCAACAACTGACTATTACTTTACTGTACATGTCGTTTTTCTTTTCTTTTTTTTTCCTTTTTCTTTTTTCTTTTTTTCTTTCTGAGCCTGGTGGATGAAGAGCATTTCGGATTTCGAAATTAAATTCTTTCCTGTACTGCTATAGATATTTTAGTAGTGCATATAATTTTATAGTAATTAAACTAAATATTTATAGCAATTATATGATTTATATTCTCCGGTGATAAATGGTTATAGCAATTTTATGGTTTATATTTTCAGGTAAAAAATATATCTTTCAGTTTGTTTTTTTATTTTTCATTTGTATATTTCATTTTTTGGAATGGAAACTTGTTTTTTTACTATTAAATTTAAGTTTTTGACATAGTTTAAAAATCAAAAACTCATGCTGTTTTGTGATGGTAAAACACATAAAAGAATAAATAATTTAAGAACTTTGTATATAAAAAAAGATAATAAAACAAATAATATAGTCTAGACAAGTATTCATGAACAATTTTTTTAATAAAAATCCTACAAATTAGATTCATGTATGATTTCATAAACAAATTGTTAATATTACCATAAAAAGTGTTAGATAATAATGATGGCATAATCATATAATTTTATACATATTATATTAATGGTTTTATTTAAAAAAATAAAAAGGAAAATGGTGAAGCACACTCATAAAAAATTGCCAGAAAACATCAGATCTATCTCAAGAACAAGGAGTCATGCTTGTGCAACTCATTTTGTTTTTAATATAACATGTTCTTTGTCTTTATAGATAATCTCCCATCCACTAGTTTATTATATAAATATATTTTTCATCACAAGGTTAGAGTTTAAGTTCTTAGAGCAAAAAAAAAAATTCAACATGTTTTGATCTTTTTTTATGGTTGGGATATGTTTGATAGACTGTTCTCCCTCTCTCTTTTATGATTTTATATTTTCTCTTACTATTTAAGGACCAAAACATAAATAAAATAAAGTTTGGGATTTAAATATGTAATCTTAAAACAACTAAGATTAAATATATAAAAATTGAAGCTTTAGGGACCAAACTAAAATTTTACTTGTCTCTTGAAATAGTAAGGTTTAGATCACATGTCTCGCTAGTGTCATATCACTCCACTCCACTCCACTACAATTTATTTTATTAATTATTCATATCCACTTAGCATATATCCTATTCATCAATTTATTTAAGAATAAATTATTTGATCAAGGTGCCTATAATTAAAAAAAAATTATAATTATAGTTTTTTATTGAGTTATTCCAAACACAGTCTGAGTTTAACCAAAATTTTTTTTATCTAGTATGAACATTATATTTTACAAAAAGAATAGATGGATTTATTTTTAGGAAAATAACAAATAAATATTCTTAATAATTAATAATATAACCGGTAAATAGGAAACCAATGGGGTGTTTGAGTGCTTTTCAAAAGTATTTTTGAAAAAAATTGAAATTTTTTTATTTTTATTTTTAAATTTAAATTAATAAAATTTAATTTTTTTAGATCTTAATATGCTGATGTTTAAAATTATTTTCAAAAAATAAAAAAAAAACATATTTTTAATATATTTTTAAACAAAAAATATTTTCAAAAATAAACACAACCACAATCCCAACCATCCTAATCAGGCACCAAATGTCATCATTTTGTTTGGTAAAGAGAGTAATTTCCTCGGGAGTTGATAATATAATTGTAATTGAAAATTTTGAAACAATAATAGCACCTTGCTGACAGAGGAAACTTGTCCCCATGTCACGAGTCATCAAATTACATTCTAGCCATCCTTTTAAGAAATTATATATAAAATAAATGAAAACATCCTTTTAAGAAATTATATATAAAATAAATGAAAACTAGATTTGAAAAATAAATTTATAAGCTTGCAGAAAAGGCAACACACCAGCCCTCTGGGAAATCACTAGTCTTAAATTAATTCGTTGCATTCAATTTTCGGAACCCATTTGAAAAATTACTCAAAACTCAAAATAAATCCAAGTAAATCCATCAACCTGTCGTTTAATCTCGCCAGATCTTGCTCCATGTTTTCTGCCACTGCCAATTCTAAAGCCAGCATCCAGCCAATTTCATTCCAGACCGGCATTGCAAAACTCCCTGGTTATTCCATCTGTTGCATCACTTTGGATGAAACTGTTTGGTTTGTAAGAACTCAGAATTATGCCTACCAGCAAAATGATTTATATAACAAAAGAAACCATCCAGAACGAAATGAATGTGAAACTAAATCAGCTTTTCTGTACTGAATGATTTCTTGACAAAAACCAAGTTCGAGGGCTGTAATTGTTCTTCTGGGACCAGATCACTTCAGGTGCCCTTTGCTGTAGTGATCTACAGCTTTGGATAATGACTGTATTGAAACAGGGAATCCCTGCCCCATCTGCATGAAACAAATGGAAATTGGTTCAATTAGTTAGAAAACAAAACGCCCAAACCATGTATGACTATTTATTTTAAATGCTAAATAAGCACACAGTGCAGGTATCTATCACTCAGACATCCAGAATATTTAAATACAGCAGTGGAATGGAGCACCACACACACAAGCATGCGAGCGAGCAAACAGACATACAACTATAAATAAAAAACAAACTCATCATATAATCCAAGTTCATTAGTATTCTTGCAACCTGTATTCGAAACTGATAGCACACTGGAAGCTATCTAATATATCATTTACGCCTAATAATCCCAGAAGCAAAACGTATTTTGGATGATGGGGCCTGTAGCTTATAAATGGTACTAGAGCTTTTCCAGGCCCACTGCCTTGTTTTTCCTGACTCGCATTCCATATTGGTAGTATAATAAGAAAATCCTAGATCCCCGTGGCCCTCTTCTTCTTATCCCATCACGTGGATATTCTTATCCCCTCTCATAGATATTGCCAGTAACTTAAATCTTCACCGCATTGTGGAGTACCAAGAAAATTCACTGATTTCAAAATACAAGCATCTAAATAAACTCCAAGTGCAATGGCCAAGCCAGTATTAAGAACAGTACTCGGACAAATGGCACTAGTATCAAATCCCAATTGGAATTCATCAGAAAGGTATCCATCAAAGGGAGGAATGTGAGCAGAATCATCAAGTCATGACAAATCAGCTAGTTCCAAGGATAAAGAAAAGGAAAGTGAAATATCTATCACAACACCAAATAAAATCAAACTAGTTGTCAAGATAGGTGGATGTTAGAACAAGATTACTGTAATTGAAGCATGCTAGTAAAAAAACAAAGTTGTTTAGTTTCACCATGAACTAATTGACGTTGTAGTAATCAACGTGGAAAATTTTACTACTTAGGTTATTGGTATTACAAGAAAATTATACAAGCAAGTTACAATGCAATAAAAAACACACTCAAAATGCCTGTTTATATCACTGTAGGATGCCAACATTCAATTGTTAAAGCAGTTCAGAAATATAGAAATTTGTACCTTTTTTAGGTTCTCTCAGTACACAGAAATCTAAATTACAAGAAATAGTTTTGTTAAGAGCTAGTAAATAGGTGAGCTAGCACAACACTAAAGATGACCCCTTTAGTGGCATGGTTCCAGCAAGTGCATGGTTGGTTCTATGAAAGGTCCAAACTATGAAAAGTACAAATCTTATTACTTTATGCTTTGGAGCCATGCTCGTGACCTCAGTATGACCTTCATCATCAATAACTGCCCAAGCCTATTTCACTATTTAACATTGGATTTATCTCCTATCCTATTTATAAACTCATCACTAAGGTTTTTCTTGTATTGTTCATTGTTTTTGTGCAAAGCTCCAATTTGATACTTTTGCATAAAAAGCTTGCACTTCTCATTATTTGGGTTTCACTTTACATATCCAACCACACTACTAAATACACTAAGAACGCAATATTATTTTGTTTCATTAGTTTGTGATTCGATCTTATATTTGTGAATCAAAAGGCATATTTACCTCTTTAATGAAGAGTGGAGAGAGAAAACAATACTATGAGCAAATAACTGTAGCTATATCGGCTAAAACCAGGAGAAAATTGAAACTAGAACAATAGAATAAAGCCTAGGGTTTGAAGAGAAACCTCAACATTGTTACTTGAAAATTACAATAGTTTGGACACAAAAGCGTTAGGAATTTAGTTTCCAATGAGGGAAAATGAGAAAGGAGATTTAATACTTTGAAATTTTGATAATAAATGTATATTTTGGGACACGATGTAAAGGAGAGGATACTCTTTGCAGATCAGAGGGAGTATTTTTACTTGATGCCAGTAGCCTTTATTATTGCTCTACATCAAAAGCAATTTAGAGAGGTAACCGCTCAAAAGCCCTCCAATTACATTCCTTTTGCACTAGCTGAAGTTTTTTTAAAGTAAGAACTTTAACAAAGAACGCTGGTCCACGAAGCACAAAAACAAGATTTCACAAGACAGCGAACATGATAAATCTATATGTGGGAAAGGATCTTCAGAGCATTACTCTATAAAAAAGTTCATGCATCCAAAGAGAAATAAGTTTCTAAATTACTACATTTGAGTTTTAATTCCGCATATCCTAGTTTCTCATAAACTTGCAAATTTAAAATTTTTATTACTTTGGATCAGAAATCTTACTACTGTAAAAATATTATAGTATATTCAGAATCTGGAATATCAATAAGAAGTCTTTTATTATTTGAGATTTCCTTTTCCTATTTGGATTGCTAGTTGCTATTAGTTTAGAATTACTAGGGTGTAACTGTAAGAGCACCACCTATTCCATGTAGTAATAAAAAGGGAAATTATGAGTATCTTGGTTTAGTTTGAGAGATGCAGCCCAGAATATTCTCGTTTCTTTTTCCCAAGTGAAACTTTGCTCATGCTTTTCCTCCTATTTCTTGCTGTGGTAACCTCAAGTTGCCACTCACAGCTACAACAACACGCCAATTCCTTGCAATCAGGTCTCTAACCAACCCTACTTCCCACAACTCAAACCACAGCTCACAAATTCAAACCTTTGTGAGACACAAATTCAAAGCTGTCCAGCTCAAAAAAAAATCGGTACACAGGTGTATACCCCTCCAGGCCCCCATATTTTCCCTATATTGACCATGCTAATAAAAAATAACACCGCAACCTTGAGAGCATATACAATGTTCTTGTCTAGTGCAATAAAAATCAAGTGCCAATTAAGCTCCTTTTTTCAAAGATCTGATGTGAAAGATTAACTCTCTTCATTTCAGATTCCAGAACTTACTGCTACAAAACAATACTTCATGAACACAGGCAGTTGGGATAAATTTAAAGTTCCCACACAATTTAAGTTCAAACCTACAAATATCACATACACACGTCCAAAATAAATCAAGAAGTACTCTAAAGTAACTTAGAAAAGGGTTTATACGCTTACAGTGCTGCAAATATGGAAGGAGGTGACGTAACCAGCATATTTGGAAGCTGTGAGAAAGTAGATGAAATATTTTTGTTAAAATACTTGAAAATGTATTAGCCACAGGCAACAGACAGCACCATAATTGTTCTTTTTTACACAAAGAAGAGCAGACAAGAACAGGGGAATATATCCATCAAATAACTGTTATAATCATTTGAGCACACACTCCTAAGACATGTAAATGTTAGTCATTAAGAAACTAGTTCTCCTAAAGGAGCGGATTGCAATGTTTGGGAGTGTTGTTTGAGGCAAAAACTCATCTAGCTGGCAAAGACCAGCTACATAATGGTTGATTGCAGCTTTGCAAAAACTGCATTCACCTCTTCCCTATAATTTCAAGATCCTGAATTTAGCTAACATGATAAGGTATCCTATTACCATTGAAATTTCACCTAATTTCATAATGCCCCCAAGATCATTTTATCCCACAAGGAAAAAATGACACAGTAATAGAACAAATTCTACTTACTCTTCTTTAAGCCTGCAGGCTTTGCTTGCAGAAGAGCATTCATAAATGCACTCGCATTCTCACGCAAAGACTCTTCTGTAAAACTCACCTGCAGAATGGCATTTTAACAACATCAAAAGGGGAAAAGGTTCCCAAACTCAGTCTTGAGAACATAACCTTAAAATGAAGTTGTCTTGGAGCAAGATAAGCGTACCTTTCCAAGACCCACATGCACAATTGCTGTTTTGTCCATTTTAAACTTAATTTGATTCTTTTTTGCATTCTTTACTGCTTTAGAAACATCACTGACAACAGTACCTTGCTACAAACAAAATATATATATATATGGAGTGTATAAGAGAATAACACAAATCAGTGATCATTAATAAATGATAATTGCATTAATTGATGCTTGAAAGATGATATAACTCACTTTAAGATCCGGCATCAAACCTTGACGATTAAGAATCTTCCCCAGCTAGTGAATAGGGAAAAAAATGTTTAAACAAGCAAGCCATAATTTTGACCAATCAAATAATTTGCAAGAACAATTCAGATGTAAAGACCTTAGCAATGCGAGGGAAAAATTGTGGAGTCGTGAAACAGTGGTCAAAGTCAATCTTTCCAGCTTCTGCATTGTGTAAATTCCATGATTTAGTTAGTCGGAAAATATATCTCGAAATGAGATTCAGGGATATAAAAAAAGAGGTGAAATGGTTCAATCTTCGTTCTGTACAAAAGGAATAGCAGTATTCAATGAAACATAAGAAACAGAAACCAGTCAAACCGGATGAGAGGACCCAAAAGGAACAAGCTAGAAGAAATTTAGATATAGAAACTTTCAAACCCTCTCAAATTTGGCACAGTAGAGATGGCATTATACCCGTTAAAATTCTCAGTTGTTCTTATCATTAACACTACAAAAATGCGCTATATAGAAATAACAGGACTGTCCTCTTACTTGTAATTTGATCAATAAGTTCAACACCTCCAACTATATCAGCTCCCGCTGCTCTTGCTTCATCTGCATCTGCACCTTCAGCAAAGACAGCAACCCTGAGAACCTGAACAATTGCAACAGTTGTCAGATATGATCAAAAAACTAAAATAAACAGAGACCCTGTCCATAATCAGTTTATGAAAAAGAGACTACCTTCTTACCACCGTGAGGCAAAGCCAAGGTGCCGCGAACTATCTGCAATGTGCATAATAAAAGACAGTGAAATCCGTTGCAAGGAAAAACAGGAAAACACAAGAAGAAATGATATAACATACCAAGTCAGATCGAGATTTATCTATACCCAATTTTACATGTGCTTCAACAGTTTCATCAAAAGTATTCCTGGCATTAGCCTGAACAACAATTTACTACATAAATTAGCTACTCTTAGTGAGTAAATAAATTATTATCTACGAAAATGATGAGAAAAGAGGACCTTGACTTGCTTAATAGCCTCATTCAAGTCAAAAAGAGGCTTTTTTTCCTTCTTAACGGGCTTGATTAATCTAGGAAAAGGCAGCGCCACTTTTCGCTCCTCTTCCACAACCTTAAAAACTCTTCTCCCCAGATTCCCCCGCCCCTCAATCCTCATCCTCTCTCTCTCCATATCAACATTTTGTGTGTCCCGTCCTTGAATCCTGTCCTCCGGCAGCGGCGCAACCCGTGTTGCGTATGACACTGGGGTTATGGAAACGGATGGGGGGGCGTCCTTCATGTAACGGAAGTCCTCCCGACTCCATCCTTGTTCTTGCTGACTTCTTCTTCCGGGAGATTGTTGCTGTGGTTGTTCTTGTTCTTGGGAATTTTCCTGGCTCTCATGTTCAGGTCTTACTGGGTAGGAGACTGGTTCGATTGTTAAGGGATCTGGGTATGGTTTTGGTACAGAGCAAAAATATCTGCGGAAATAGGAGTTGGGCAACCACAAACAACGACGGCTACCCTGCTGGGACAATAGAATTTTCACGGCTGCAGCCATTTTGATGTTGCTACAATTTACAGACAGAGAGTGATTATCAGCATTTGGGCTTCTGGGATTTTCGGGGTTTAGGGTTTAATACTTTAAGCCTCGTTTCTTTTTTTTTCTTCTTAAAAAAAAAAAAAATTGCTGCTGAGTGAATCTTTCTATTTAGTCCTTGATAGTTATAATGCCGACAATGTTACCCCTTAACTATTATAAACTTTGCAACACTACCCTTCTACGAACTTGAGTGCCATGGCCCTTAGCATGATAGTTATTATTTGATAGGACACAGTGATGCGAACCTCAAGCATAAGAACATTTGAATCTAAAAAAAAAAAAAAACAATTCTAGAAAACAAAAATTAATTTGATAGGAAACTGAACTTGAGAATCACCTGAATCAAAAAGTCGAGATTATTGGAAGAAAAAGCCATACATTTTGATTATAAAGAATCAAGAACCAGAATCATTAAAAAAGAAAGTCACATAGATAGTTTTTAATAAACTTTGATTATTTTTAATCATTCTTTAAAATTCAAACATTATAATAATTATATTCATGACGGCTATATTTTCATTGTATGGTATTTCATATTGTTGATTACTTTTAAATTATGTTAATGCATTCTTTTAATTATTTATTGACAAACATTTCAAAATTAATCATTTTATTGTAGTAAAAATAAAAAATGCATACACTTAAAGAAATAATAAAAATATGCGATTTAAAATCATTTTGTGTAATTTAGATAATATCTCTATTTGAAGTGTCTCATATATTCAACCAGACCTCGAGGCATGCTTGTAGTATCAACCATTATTATTCTATATTTATCCTATTATTGTCTCAATAAGAGTCCTCTTGCATAGTAATGATCCTTCTTGATTTATACTTGTTTTGTCATGATTTGCATTTACCTTCTTTTTCTCTAAAGCATATCTTTTTTATAAAAAAAATACATCTTTTAATGGTCCATTTCTATTTTATTTTCATTGTAATCTTCCAAAAGTCAACTCAACAAGTCACGGGAACGAGTTTTGAACTTGTGACTTTAAGATACATTTTATATCCAATAGATATAAGAAAACATTTTAAGTCTTTCCCGGATTTAAAAAAAAAAGATAAAAAAAAAAAAGAAGAAGAAATAAACAAGCAAGTGAGTAGGTAATCGAGCCCAAACATACCTAGGCTCTCCTAGTTTTTTCGGTCAAGCTTATGCACACCAGAGTATTTTTTTAAAAAAAATGTTTTTTTACATCTTAGAATTTTTTTAAAAATAAAAAAGTTAAAGTGATATTTTAAAAATCAAATGATGATACCATACTTTTTAAATAAGATTAGAGGATTTTATTGATAATGTTAGTGATTATTTCATGAATGGTTATTTATGAAACAAATATGTAAACTTTTTTTTTTAATCTGCATTACAATGAGAATAAAATGCATATGCATCTGGTGTATACAATGAAGTCACGTGTTGAATTTCTAGCAATGAAACAAAAGAGTGTTATTTTGTTCTTAAATGGACATGACAATAGTGTTGTGCCCTTAGCACCCGTTTGGCGCACCAGTGCGTTTGGCGTTTGCCAAACGGGATGGTGTTTGGTAAAAACCAAACACCATTTTTTTCCCATGGGACCCACTGAAATTAACACTCAAACGGCATTTTTTGAAAAGCACCTTGGAGGTGCTTTTCAAACGCCGATCATAACAGCGTCTGAGACCCATCTGGACATCTTCAAGTAATTACACGAAAATCCCTCATCTTCCCGAAATGTCCTGTTCTTCTCACAGTCATCGATCTCTTGCACAAATCAAAACCCAAAATTGGAATATTATTCAAGCAAACCAGTAAATCTAAAGAGGATGAAAAGGAAGCAGTGGCTTGAGTTGAAGTCCCAGGATCTGTGGCTTGATTTGAACAAATAACATAAATTTTCAGGTATTGGCAATTAACTGGGCACTGGTTGCCGATGGAGGAGCTGGTTGTGGCAGTAAAGGTACCCATCCAAATGGGTTTGTTAGAATGGAGGAAATGGAAATGGAAAATGGAAATGGCTAGAGAGATGGGGAGACAGTGAAGATGGAAATGGAGATTAAAAAAAGCAATCGGAGATGTGTGTGTGTGTGTAGTAGAATATATATATATATATATATATATATATTAAAATTAAAATAATCTAAAAATTAATTAAAATATAAAAAATATATTTTTACCAGATATTATTCCTTATATTATGAAATTATGATTATTAATACAATATAAATATATACATAAATAAATATGTATATATGTCTATGCCCTTTAAAGTAATAATAATTAAACACAATTATTTTTTGTGCTTTAAATTTGCTTTTAAAACAATCAAAAAAATAAATATTTAAATTAATTATTTTGATATATCAATGTCAAAATATATTTTAAAAAATCAGTCATTACTATATATATATATATATATATATATATATATATATATATATATATATACCCTTTTAAGTAATTTCACAAGTTAAAAGCAGTTTGTAAAGTTTGGAAACCAAACACCAAAACTCTTTTTTCTTCAACCTTCAACCCAACCACAGTTTTAACCAAACACTTTCCATTTTTAAAAACTCCATTTTTAAAACTCCATTTTTTCAACCACAGCCGCAACCGCTACCGCTATACCAAACAGGTTAAACTTGATGAGTGAGTTGTTCGAGAGTTCCCTTGTCATTTGAAAGAGTTTCTGTAAGCAGCGAAAGAGAGTGTACCACCTTTTGTTCAGTTTTCACATATGACGTCATTAATGAAGTCATGAAAAAACTCCACATAAAAAAGACTTTCCATGAAATGTGATTTTGGCTCAATACATGTAGGCTTGGTATGACTTTGAATCTAAGCTTGGTTATAAGCTCGATGAATTTAAAAAAAAAAAAAGATGAGTTACGATACGAGAACTTTTATGCTTATTTGGTGACCCAAAGTATTTTTTTTTTTGGTAAAAACCATCCGGTAATCCGGCCACTGCCGACTAATCCGGATTCGAGCCGGGTAGGACCCTTAAGGGCAGCAAAGCTCTCCCAACCCAAAGTATTTATAAACTTTAATTTACATCAACTCATATAATTGTTGCTTGAAAATTGACTAATGAAAACGTTGGTGCTTACCATTGGGAATGATGTATGGCATGCTGTTGGTGAAGTTTTAATAAATGTCATTGACATGTTGGCTAAAAATACTCATTTGTTGAGAAACAAACAGAGATGAATGATTGTATAGAAAGTGGTTCGTGTTTGTATTGTCAAGCATTGACTAGAAAATAGGGTTCATGCTTAAAAATTCGTACTTATAAAAAAAAAACATTTTAATAAAAACATTAAAAAAAAATGATAGGCATAGATGATGTATGACTTGCATTTTGACTCCTTGTAACCTATAAAATTTTTTTTGTTTTCAAAAATAGGAATATGTTGCTTTTTTTTTTTTTTTTTGCTTCGTGGGGGAGTGTCAAGCCAAACCAATTGAGAAGATAGTTCGCCAATAAACAACCCTTTATTTTTCTTTTTTAGGAAAACTATGCCCCCATCACGTTACCACTCTTAAGTTTAGGTTTTAAGTTGCTTACTCTTGTCTGTTTTGCTAAATTGTTTTGGAGTGGGGGTAAAAGTTGATTTTCAGAATATTTTTGCATGGAAATACGTTAAAATATTATCAATATTGATATTAGCACATCAAAACAATCTAAAAATTCAAAAGAAAAATTATTTAAAACTAAATTTTATTATTTTTTTCAAAAACATAATCTAATCACAATCTCAAACACCCCCATTAACCCCTTAGCATGCCGCCAGGGCTTAAGATTAGGTTCTCACCTTCATGCTTCTGGGTACAGACAAATCTGGTATAGCTTTTGTGGCAGAAGTTCAATGTGAAATCTACTCTTGCAAATTGCAAACCAGAAGCCAAAGCATGCAGAGAAGAACTACGAGGGGCACCTAACAGGAGATTGAATGAGATCCAAATCGCATGAGATGCCAATGGTGTTGTCAAGGCTGTTGATTGACCTTCGTTGGAAGATGCTTTCGAGATTGCAGCAATAATATCTCATACTGGATGGATTTTGAGTCCTCTTACTTCGAAAATCTTTATAATATTTAACCTGCAATTAGCAGAGAGATAAATACAAATAAAAAAAGAAAAAATAACATCTATATCCTTAAAAATAATTAAAATCTTCTAACCTATTAAAAAAATATTATTTTTAATCATCTCTGCAAACACTTTGGTTGATTGGATCAGCTGCCCACCCCCAATTTTGAAGAGTATTCTGACAATGACAGGATGAAACTAAAATTCGAAAAAGAAATGGAAAGTGCACGAAAACACATAAATTCAGCAAACATTTCACATTACATTATTCTGAAATGATATTATTTTCAGCTAAACTTGATTTATCTGCACCCTGTATTTTCACTAATTCATCAAAAGGGCTCTATTATTATCAACTTGATCAAACAAACCCTCATATTTTTCATTTCAGCCAATTAAACACAATTTATTAAAAATGAAAATTTATCTCAAACCAATAGAAGTAGTCTTCTTCACTATTTGAGTCATTATCATTAACTTACCTTTTTATCCTCGTTAATATCATGACTCACTCCCACCATCCTCAATATCTTCATTGAGTGTTTTTTTATTTATTTTTATTTCATTAAGTTATGCTCACTTGATTGAAATCGAAAATATATAAGCTCAACTGACCAAAGTGATAATAAAGGGGCATTTTTGATAAATTGGTGAAAGCACATAGCGTAAATAATGAGTTTTACCTGTTTTTTCTTTGTATCAATCTTTAACAAGTTGAAGAAATGTTCTACGTAATCAAATGTAGCTAGAATCTCCCATTAGTAAGGTGAACATGTCGTCAGGAGTTAAGAAAGTTGTTCCACCGAGAATCAATTCTACATCAGGTCTTCCACTTTCAGATAATGCCTCTTGAACTTCACGCACCTTCTCAACAGACGGGGAAAAATGGTTAATTATTCAGCTTTCAATTACTCGAGAGCTATGTTTCTACAGGAAAAACATGAAGCGGTTACATGCAAATAATCTACGATATCAATGTTCAATTAAAAAATGCGTTTAGGAAAGATAAGAGAGGATAATGATAATGGTGAGCTAGTCACCAAATCTGAATTTTTTTCAGGACAAAAACTTAATCGTTTTGTTGAGAGAGAGAGATAGAGAGATGATTGAAGGTACAAAAGTTGGAAAAGCTCATAAAATCCATACCTCAGCCGCGTTGATGCCCCCGACAACAAATACCATAATGATATTTTGGTCGGCCAGACTTGGTTTTGTCTGCAGAATCCAAAAATCAAGTTCAGAACATGTCATGATCCATGAAGTATATAGTTCATTTAAATTATGTGATCGGAACTTGCCTGTCCAAGACCAAATCTTCCAAATCCACTTTTAAAAAGTCGCCCCACGGTAGTGGAATGGTACTCCAAGCCAGGTACATCATGCTTTCCCAACACTCTTGTCAGAAGCTTATAGATTAGACTCTTATTTAACCCAGAATCACCAGAGAAGTTACTTTCCAAGGAAAATGTCCCTTCTCGCAGTGATAAATTCCTCCTCTTCACAGTAGATAACTTGTGAAGAGATTTGAAAAGGTTGTCCACCCTGTCAAGCAACTCCAGCTTCAGTTGCATGTCACTATATACCTGTTTTTTATCATTCTTACCATCATCTTCTTCTTCATCGCCCCATTTGCCCCATTGATCATCATCGGATTCTAACTGATCAGACGATGCTTCTTTAGTGTCTTCAGACTTTTTTCTGTTTAAGTTAGCTTCAAGCTCTTCTGTTAGACCATCAAGAAACTTAAGTTTCACCACTGATGCATTTTCGAGAATTGCATCCACAATAGCTTCCTTTAGGAAATGCTCCTCTTGCCAGGAAAATGGGCCACCTGACCCAGATGTAGGGAAATTCTCACCAGCTAATATATATCCCACTATCATAAGGAGCAGGGCATCTTTAAAAGAAAGTAACCCTTGCAAATGATCTGTTTTCTTGTCTCCATCTGATCCCAGCATAGTACTCTTATGGATAAGATCACCAATCTGAGCGCCAAGACTCTGGCTTGTATCTCCTGCTGTGGCACTCAATATTTTCTCAGCACTGACAAATGCATTCCATCTGGTACTATGGGATTCGTCAAGCGCCACAAGTACAGCTGCTCCTAACTGAATTATTCCTTTATTTCTGATTAATGATGACTGGCTTTTTGCCAGTGCTCTGATCAGAGGTTGCAACTCCAATTTTGTTGCAAAACCAGGACGAATTTTTACATTAACAGTGATGTTTTGCCGACGTAGTGTTTCTTGAAGCCACTTCTTTACCAGCACTGCTCCATCTTTTGTTCTTCTGTCCAAAATAGCTTCCATATATGGTGTTCCACGAAATGTTTCAGTGGAAACAAAGGATCCATTAAGCAGCTGACTCTCAGAGAGAAAAGACTTCCCATCATGAACTTTATTGCAGAGATTTACCAAGTCCACGGTTTCAGGAGGAGAAGAATTGCAGGCATCCCACCCACCTAGAAAAGCTTCAATTCTTTCTGCAAGCCGAGAATCATTTGTATTGGATTCTTCTTCTTGTAATACTTTTCCAAGTGGTATCTGAACATCAAGAGGTGCACGTTGTAGGCTAGAAGGAACAAGTTTGTGTTGGGTTTTTGAGCCTTTCGTGGAGGAATAGGATGTTGTTTTTTCTCTTCGGGGCAAAGATGAAAACATGCAATCAACAAGTGAATCCCCGTGGCAGCATGGAGTTAGGAGATCAAGCGTGCGATCAATGAGTAACAGCCCAGCAGAACGTTTACGGCGCCCCACATCATAAAGACTTGACATGTCTGTCATTATCTTCCCAACAGTCTTTGATAAATCACCAAGGGAAAATATTTCCATTTTCAGGTCCATCTGCAAATTTCATGAACCAAGACCAAAGCTGTTACACTGGACTGTCACTGATGTCACAATAAGCAACCAAATAAATGAGGAAAGAAATTGGAGAGATGATTTGTAATTTGCATTCCAAGTTATAACATAGTTTTAGGAAAACCCATAAATTGTAAGATTTCTACAACTGCCTCCTTTAATAAGTGTGTTTGGTAATGCTATCAGAATGCTTTCTGACTGAAAATGCATCAAATTAATGTTTTATTTTATTTTTGAAGGTTTTGACATTCCATATCAAAACCATTGAAAAACACCTAGAAATCATCGATGTTGCAATTTCTGCTGAAAAGAACTTTGCAAAAGCACATACAAAAAACACTCACTACCCCGCCTCCACACACTACTCAGCTGCTGGTCAAGAACATGTCTAACAAATGCTTTCCATAATGAGTTTTCCTCGATGAAAAATGCTTCTGGAATTTACCAGTTTCAGTTCTGAAAGAAATAAAATTGTTCACGGAGAATAACTCTAAAGGTGCATTAGAAATTTCATCCCTTTGAAACAAGAAAATAAAATAACATTGTCAAGGGTTTCGTCATCTCAACTTTCATAGAATCCAATGTTTTTGATACTGTGATTATAGAGCTATTCACAAAACTCTCAAGGAAAATATCTACAATAAATAAACTAGAATATACTGAAGGAGGAAAATAAACTTGCAAGTGTTTAAGAAGATGCACACTACCTTAGCAGCCAGATGGTAAAGAAAATGCGCTGTAAGTAGAGCCCCAGGAGGAACATCGTCACCATCAGGCGGCACTCCAGTACTTATGGGAGGCAGTCCAGGGCTAAGAGAATCCTCATGTTTTGCTGACAAGTATGCCTCGGAAACTGAACCCTCTGAAGGCAACACAAAGACTTTAGGAGAAAAGGGACACAAAATCATGGGAAAGTGATGCACCGAAACGACCAATTTTTCCCCTAAATATTCTGTATGGCTTTCTCCAAAAAGGTATTTCCCACTTGAAGTAGCTTCACAGTGAGAGACATCCTCTTCACTGGACGTGAGCCGTGACCATCCTTCATCTTCAAAGGTTAAACTTTCCTGGAAGTTGCTACTAACATCTGAGTGCGAAGCTTTTTTCTGAATCTTCTTCACAATCTCCTCATAATCTTGAAGAAGCAAGATTTCATACTCATGGAATGCATCTGGTCCCAGAGGTGAATCAGGGTATGCTGATTGTGCTAGCTACAATTGGCAAAGCATTTGGTAAGATTTAACCTCACAAGGCAAATCATAAGATGGTAGAATCCATAGATATCCTCTCAAATATAAGAAATTTGGGATTGAGGGTTAATTTTTGTTGTATTCCAAAGAAATACCTCTGAGATAGATGTAAATACAGTACATTGACGAACACCTTTATGTGTACTCAGGCAACGTAGAATATATCGATGTGCATCACTTAGTAGACGAGATGTCATAACCACAACTTTCCATGCAGGATCAGAATTTGAGTTCCAATTAACCACCTAGAGAAAGAATCCATATGCAAAAGTGCTGAATGAGACTTAAAATTAAAAAAAAGGAAGAAATAACATGACATGTGGCAGTGAGATAGATTTATCTTAGTTAGAAAAGTAACTTGGCATCGTCCAAACCCGATCGTAGATCAAACATTGACACACACGCGTGTGCTTGTGTGTGAAAATGTTTTACTATTGGAGTTTTTTCATCTACAAGAAGCGTTTCTTAGAGCTTTGAGATTGTTCGACATTAAACAATCAGACTGTAATTAAAATATATAAAAAAAACTAATAGTTTTTTTCGTCAATTTGATTCCACTTGTTTTCTAGGATTAGTATTACAGCCTAATTCAGAGACAAGAGAAGGAAAAAAGTTCTGCTGAGAGAGTTGGTTTTAGTTTAGAGCTTCTGGTGAGTAGTAAACAGCATGCATTTGATGATCAGAACTATCAAACGAAGCAAAAAAAAGTTGATTCACTACATTGATGTTATATATATTGAAACAAATGCTGACCGAATCAAGCGAAGACATGTTTTCGAGGCTGCAAATAGCTCTCGCTCCAAGTTCGAGTAGCACAGGAAATGCTCCAGTGAATTGGAAACTTTCCGTGCATCCAGAATCGAGATATAGAATGGCACCTTCAACATGCTCTGATATCTAACCAGCAAACAAAAAATTCAGAAACATATAATCAGAATTGTAACTGAAGAAAAGCAAAATGACTCAATGATACCCAGGAACTAAAATCTAGAAACCAAAATTGACCCAAAAAATATTCTTACCTGGGCAATGGAATCAAGGCATGATTTGATTACATCGACCGCAGCCATGTTTAAAATGAAACCCCCTCGTCTTACAGGCCTAATCTCGTTTTGACTCCCAGATCAAGATTTGTACAGAGAGAAGGTTTCTCTGAACTGACCGATAGCTGAGGAAATTCCACTGGAAGCAAAAGCATTAAGAATCTACAGAGCAGTGCTGATGGAAAGAAACACCGCAGGGAGAACCCCGATGGGATGTAATTAGCATCTGGGCCGTTGTCCCGTCGTGGGCCCACCAAGAAAATCTTTTACTGTTATTTTTTAGGTGCCCGTATAAATAAACTGTAAAATTAAACCAAATGGACTGTATAATTAATTTTATAGTATTGAAAACTTTTTTTTAATTAATTTTAGATATTACTAGTCAAATATATCTCAGGATGATCCATTTATAGAATTCCAATTTAATTTCCAATGCGAATAACAATAATGTGTTATAAAATATTATAAAACAAAACTACAGGGAAATTAAAAGATAATATAATAAATCAAATTAAAAAATATATGTACTCATAAATAAAAATTATTGACTCTAATCAAATTAAAAAAGCATAAATTTAATATCCAAATAAAAATTAGATGCACATAAAAATATTCTTATGATCATTTCTATTTTATACATTTGTATTTATTTTATTAGAGGTTAATTTGAATTCTAAGAAAAGAATATTTATTTTTATTTAAATAAATAGTTCAAACACAATTTATTTATAAAATATAATAAGAAAGAATCTAAAAATAAATTAAGTATAATAAAAAATAAGAAGATCAATAACTATTTGAAAAGGTAAAATAGAAATTATTAAGAGAATATTAATCAAAATTTAAATAAAAAAACTTTAATGAAAATTACAAAAAAATATATATTAAGTGATGTTGAGCTAATAATGAAAAAGCTCAGGTGACCTTGCCTTAAAAAGTTAGCCCATACACTTGGTTGATTTATTTATTTATTTTAGACCATGCAACATGTCATTTATGAAGCAAAAGGTGACATGCTATTTATTTGATAAATTTTTAGTCATTTTTTATGATCGAGAAATTTATCTTATTGTTTTTGAATTTTTAAAAAATTAGTTTTAATTAGTTTTTTTTAAAAAAAAAATACCTTGAAAATACTATAAAAACCCAATAAAAAAACGAGTATGGACCAAAGTATTGCATTATTTTATTTTATCTTATTGGATTGTCAAGATAATAACTTGAACATTGAGATTTTCCTGCCTTTTTTTTAAAAAAAAATTATCATTGTCTAGGAGTATTTCCGTGCGAATAAAAAGTCTCCAGGAGTTTAGAAAGCTTTTAAAGTCATTTCGAAGGGTTTTAAGAGTATTGAACACACAGAGCCATCATCAATTGATTGTTTGTTTCTTATTTTTCAATAAAGCTTTTCCTTTTCACATCAGATGCAGTTCTCGCATCAATAACTATGGTTAGCCATGTTATTACAATCTTTGTCATCATACCTGTTTTTTAAATTAAATTCTTACAACATCAATCAATATATTATCATTTTAGTAATAAAAATATTCAGAACTCAAAGAAGAGATTGCACTGCATTGCCTGTTCATCCACCATGAAAAACAGAAATTAAATCAAATTATAGTGAATCAAAACACAAAGCAGACGGGCCTGCAGCAAGGGGCAGGCCATTTGCTAGCACATCCTCATGAAACAGCATTTTACACGGTAAAAGGTGTCGCGCCAAATCACTCAGGATCGTTAAAAAGGGAAGGAGAAAAGAAACTCAGAAGAACCTGAAAACGAGCCTCCCGTTTTTCTATCATCAGGCCCTGCATGGAAGCTTCAATAACATATCTTTTCATAACATTATTTGAATCAAAAACGTGAAGAACAGATCATGTACAGAGCAGCACCCCTCTCCACTCCCTTTATTACATCAACAAATGAATCTCCAATGCTTTACAGATAAGCCCTGCATATACAGGAATGATGCCTGAACGTGTGGACGATATGTATTTCTGTGCAAGTAAATTGACAAGATTTACAGGGAAATAACATGGCTTAACTTCTTATTGGATGATAAAAACAGGGTATATTGATTTACAGCTGCCAAATGTATCCTCTTAAAGAAACTGAAGGAGCCCCTGGGAGAGAAAGGTGTGGACATGGCAGTTATTGCGCAGAACAACTCGACCAATAACGGTGGAGACTCTAGCAAAGCAAATGCCTGAGCCCTCGGACTCATGAGGGACCTTGTCTTCTAAGTTTCTGGTATTGGTGTAAGCAATTCCTGGTAATAAGAGAAATTGTGTGTAAGCACGACCAGTCAGGTATCACAGGAGTTAACCAGCGAGGAGATAGGTTACACGATTTACCTCGGAAAAGCGCAAATGTCCGTGTTGTACTTTAGTGGTCCTTACAATCGTTTCCCACTTCGGATCAATGGAGAGTGTTTTGGAAGCTTCGACTCTGGAATGTAAATGCATGCCAAGAGGGGACCTTGAAGACGAATTTCTTGAGGAAAGAATAGGTAGAGTACGCTTTAGCCAGGACTCTGACGGAGATTTCAGCAAGGGTGGGGGGAGAAGAAGTTGTGTATTGCAGCCTACAGAACTCTCTTCATTTCTTAACTTTCTACAGAGTTGGCTTTCTAAATCAACCTTGCCATCACCAGCCACTTCTCCACTTGAATCCTGAGTACAGACATGAGAGCTTTCGAGGCTGCCTAATTTGTTATCCGATCGGTTTTCTAAGTCGACCTTCCCATCTTTGTCCACTTTGGGGCTGATCAATGTGTTTGAAACCTGCAAGTTGTCTTCATCCTGTCGGGAACCATCCATCACACCAATGTGCACATCATGAATGGATTTGTCAGATAACGATAGAAAACAGGAATCAACAGACTCCATATTATCAGGCCACAGTTTTGTCTTCTCGCCCACAGCACTCAAGTGCTTGGAATCCAGAATTGAAGACTTCACATAATCAGTTTCTTCAATTTCTCTATTCTTTACAAGTATCTCCACGCCATCCTTTGAGCATTCAGATAAGCCTCTAGCATCAGGCGAGCTTAAATTAGAATTTTGAGGTTTTACCGTATGCATTGAATCTATGTACAGAGTTTTCTCAGCCACAGAAACTGCAGAGGCTGATTCCCATTCGATGCTCTCATTGGCCAATAATTCTCGAAAAATTGTGCTGCCCTTTTCACATGGAATAAAGTCGCTCGCCCCAGAATTCCTACATTTATCAGGAGCCTCAGCGCATCTTTGTTCTTCATGGACTGATCGAGGGAATTGACTGTCATTGGGTGATGCCACTTTACTGTGCCAACCCTTGCGCGCAGATGATTCATCCGGCCTTTTGTTCTCAGTTTTGCAAGCAAATTTGATGGATTCTCTCTTCTCATGCATGGCATTCCTCTGACGCTATAGAAACAAAGAGCGCTAAAAATAACTTCTCCCTTTAACACGACGGTAGCAGGATAAAAACATACAAGTAATGATGAAGATAAATAGCAAATGAAGAGAGGAATTGGATACCTCATGTGCAGTGACATTACGGGAAGCAGCATTTGAAGACCCAAACTTCGTTGTAAAGACTGAAGAAATGGGTTCCTGGCCCTGCTTTCTCATCCCCAGTACAGGATTCATAAAGCAAAGTGAATTCTGTGAGCATAGCTGAGGTAACAGCCCACAAAGTTTAAGTGATGGATGATCGGGTCCGTCACTGTCATGATCCTCATCTTCACTATCTTCCACTGAATCTGCTTGAGCATAATTTGGTATATTTTTTGGACTACATCGATTCAGAGGACGCCTTTCCACACCTGTTGCCTTGGCCATTTGTCTCGGTAGCTCTTGCACGGCGGGTTGCTTTCTGGTAAAACATGGAGGAGTTTCTGATGCCATTGCCTTCGCTGCAGGCAAGAATCGAGCCATCATGAAATCCTGGTCATGGTGGTCTGTAAAGAAAGCCCCAGAAGGTTTCAAATCCGGGCCATCCAAGCCACTCACGCCACTTATACTGCAGTTCAAGAAGAACGATTCACTTCGTGACAGGATATCAAGCGCATCTGCATAAGCTTCGTCTCCACCTTCTGAACCAGAACTCGACGCATCCTTTATTGCCTCCCTGTAAATGTCTCCTTGAGTTTCATTCTGAAAACTGGAATGGCCATTTCTTGATCGCGAACGGTCAGCCAGTTTAGCGCCTTCAGAACCTTTAGCTGAAGCTTGCTGTTGAGCATCCAAAATCCTGCCAGGCGGAAGCTTTGGGGCAGCAGGAGGCCGTTGAAGAGCCCGGGTCTGTGGTTTGCTTTCATCCTTGGGTCTTCCTGGACTCCGCTCCCATACAAAAGGAACAGTTCCAGGGTTCCTCAACGGACCTGATTTCAATTCTGGTTTGTAAACAGGTGGAGGAGGTATTTTGGACGGAGCACCATCGGATTTCCTTTTGATCTTGGCTTCTTTGGTGGATGCTGTGGAGGAGAACCTCCTCACTGATAGAAGCGGCTGGTTAAAATCCAATTGCTTTTTTTCCATCAGATTTTCCACTGACATGCACTCTATATCCTATATTCTTGCTGCAAAGAATCACCTTCAGATCAAAACAACACGCCGTCAAGATGAATGAAAACTTCTAACCTTATTCGAATTTCTGGAGACTAAAATTGATTTTGAAACTAGACCCACTTTCCCTTCCTAGCATTTACAAAAATTTGATTATCACTCAAACAAAAGCAAGGGCACAAATTACCTCAAAATGATACCTATAGACCCATCTTCATTTGCCACTATTTCACCATTGTTTAACATAAGCCAAGCAAAAAAAAAAGTTCTTTGCTGAAACAGAATTTATCAAGAAAACAAAAAAAACAAGCGCGGTGCCTGCATCAGTTTGGATAAAAAAAAATGTATGTGGGGGTTACAAATTTGATTTCTTTGGATCAGATTTTTGGTTTCAGCTTGGTTATGTATTGAACTTACGAAGAAAGAAATGAAAATACATAAATAAAAACGAATCCTTTATATATATACAGTCATTGTTACTCTAGTAACAGTGCATTCGCAGAAAAGAGAAGGAAGAAACCAAATCTCTCGCACATATAAAAAACACAATAGACAGACTACCTGAGATTGTGAAACGTTGCCAGCCCAGAACAGAATCCTGTTCGTTTCTTGGAAAGAACAAGAGAGAATCAATGCCAAATCAAGAACTGCAATTTCAGAAAAGAAGCAGGGAATAAAGATAAGGGGGTGAAAGAAGAAAAGGTCGTGAGGAGGCTGAAGGAAGGATTAACTAGCTTGTACGCTTGTGCTTAACTCCATAGCTCCAGCTGGTTAAAGTCTTTTATTTTTAAACAATTCCAAAGTCTAAAAAGCTGTCTTTTCCGAGAAAACGAAAAGAATAACACTATTCTTCAACCCCTTCCCATTGATTTCTTGGGTTCCGATCCTCGAGTGTATTATTAGATATTTTTTTATTTTTTACTCTTATAATTTTAGTATTATCGCGTTGCTTTTTGTTAAAATTCATGGTGTCTTTTAGCATCTTGTTTATGGACACTTGTTGCTGGAGATCATGTGAGGAGGGGGCTCCACGGTGATTTTCAAAATATGATGATTCATATGACTCGCATAATTGAGCCTGAAGTACACCAACTTGTATTTTTTTAATTTTCCAATTCTGAGGTGACACCATCATTTCAATGAACAAAATTAAAGAAAAAACAATGCTAAAAGTTGTCAGCAATTTACAGTACACTACAACAGTGAAATATTGTGATATTTTAGTGTTGAGTAATCTGGCTGAATATGTTTTTAAAAGTGTTTTTAATTTAAAAAAAAATATATATATATATATTAAAATAATATTGATTTATTTTTAAATAATTATTTTTGATATTAGTAAATGAAAATATCTAAAAATATTATTTTTTAATTTAAATTATTTTTTTAATTTTTTTAAAAAATACTTTTAAAACATAATGTCAATTAGTGATCTAAATAAATAAGAAGGATAAATAATATAAATCAAGAAATCAATTACATGAAGAAAAAAAACTAGCAACCTTGCTACAGGGGTAATATTTTTTTTCTTCCATATGGGTTAATGATCATTTCCAAATTATTTGGAAAAACCAGTTTTATCACTTTTTTAACGGTAAAATAAGTCAATTGTTCTTGAAAGTAAAAACATATGAAAATTGTATAGAGAAGCTTTTCTATTTTTTAGAAAAATTGAAAACGGTAAAATGACTTTCAATTTTTGGGTAGATATTTGATTTTTCTCGAGCATTCTTTCATGATGCAACGGCATATATAGTCAATATTTTTTTTATTTCACTTCAGTGATTTTCTATTTTCTCCTTGATTTTTATTTTTATTTTTATGTTTGACTCTTTAAATTTTCAAATAATCTTTTAATTTATTTTTCTTTTAAATGTGGTTATTGTGTTTTTTAATTACTCTTTGGTTCTGTATAAAATAATTTATAAAAATATTTTTTTAATTTCATCCTCCTCTTTTAATTTATTTCATGTTAATAGTCTTATAATACATACAGATTATAAATATAACATGTTAACCTGGGTTGATTTGAGTTAATTCAATATTTTATTATTTTAATATTATAAAATATATCATCTTTAAAAAACGGAGTCTTATAATATTTTATTGTCCTAAATCACATCCGACCAATCACAACACATTTAGATTTTCTTCACTGCAAAAAAAATAAAACACTAACAATTAATTTTCTCTATATTCAAAGAAAAAAAATCGGCCCAAGTAGCTGCGTAGTACGGATCAATGATTGTGTGAGTTTCTTAAATTAAAGCGACTTTACCAAAAAAAAAAAAAAAAAAAAACAAAGGGAGGCTGTCACTTGTCAATAACACGAAACACTGCAAGTGTAGCTCAAGCCGAAAACGAGCCAGCCAGCCAGCTCATCTTTGTTATTTTTGCCTAACATTTTCTTATGTTATACTTCGACTAACCATTGTTTTATGAGATTAGAATATATTCCATTAGTTATTATTTAAAAAAATATTAACAAAAGAGCTAAAACAGCTCGGGGTCGGCACTGTGCATTGTGAGTAAAATCACTGTGGACTGGACTTTTGTCCGCCGTGCGTCGCGCGAGTTCGTCCACCTTTTTTTTTTTTTTTTTTTCTATTATGAACAGTGTAGAGGCGATATTAGCCCCGGTAATAGGACAAAAAAGCTGTCGGCTGAGGGGTAAATACCGGTTAGGCTCAGGGGCGCGGACGTAATTGCACGCGTACGGACCGGTCCGGTCCGGTCCGATCGGTCCGGTCCGCCGCAACCCTTTTTTTTTTTTTAATATTTTTGAAATGGCTAAAGACGGTTATAGCCCCCTATAAGACAAAATAGCTTATTTACGGGCAGGGACATAACAGTAACTGACCATTATTATTTATATATTTTTCGGAAACTGTCAGGCGCGTGCGTGCCACGCGGTCGACGGTGCCCCCCCTGACGCCCCTTTCAAGCGGCGCGTGCGGTATGATACGGTGGCCGGAAATGGTCAACCGGAGTCTAATCCGGTGCGCCGACGCTTGGTCTTCCTCCCGGTGCGGCGCGTTGTACCACACTGTGTCCGTGTACGCGGCGGAGGCCGGTTGAAGACGGCGGCAGCGTTTCTCTCTCTCCCCTGCACGTAAAAGTGCAGGGGAGTCCCCCGTGTTTATGCATTCTTCAATTCGGTCCCTCAACTTACAATTTGCTTCCCCGCACCTTGCACTTTTGTTACAGTAGTTTTCATTTTCTTCGATTTCGTCCTTCCGGTTGAAATTAATTAAATGGGCACCTTTCACTTCGGTCCTCGAACGTTTTATTTCCGGATTGGGTCCAAATTGGTCAATAAATTCGGTACACAGGTTTGAATTTTTTCAATTTTGTCCTTCGATTAAAATTGATAATAAATGTGATTTTCATTTCAGCCCTTCAACTTTTGATTTATGATTTAAATCCCTGTTTAAATATTTAATGCTTATCAAATAATTGCTACATTTTTGCTAATAATTTTATTTTCCATCGATTTTTTTTCTTTGATTTATTTTTGCCACTTTCATGCATTAGGATAATAATAATAATAATAATAATAATAATAATAATAATAATGATAATAATGATCATGATCATGATGATAATAATAATAAAAATAATAATGATAATAATAATAACAATAAAAATAATAATAACAATAAAAATAATAATAATAATAATAATAATAATAATAATAATCATATAAAAAAAATATAATTACAATAATAATAATAATAATAATAATAATAATAATAATAATAATAATAATAGTTTTACTTTTTGATTTTAATCCCTTGATAAATTGATATTTGTGTTTTATTTTCCATTATAATAATAATAATTATAATAATAATAATAATAACAATATTTTTTTCCCTTACTCTTTTGTTAATGTGTTTAAGTTTTTTTCTCTCAATAAAAATAATGATGATGATGATGATGATGATGATGATAATAATAATAATAATAATAATAATAATAATAATAATAATAGTAATAGTAATAGTAATGATAATAATAATAATAATAATAATAATAATAATGATAATAATAATATTTTTTTCCCTTACTTCTTTGTTAATGTGTTTAGGTATTTTTCTCTCGGTATAATTTGATAATTTTTATTGCTTTAACAGTGATAACAATGATAAAAAAAAAAATTGTTTTATCTTCTGTTGAGGTTTTTAGGATTTTTTTGACAATAATAATGATGATAATTTTTTTACAATAATAATAATGATAATTTAAAAATTTGAGACTTCGATATTATTGTTATTATAATAGACATTGTTCATACCTTTTAGTAAAACAAGTTTTATATATTAAAATATTATATTTTAATCTTATTTCCATTCTAATAATAATAATAATAATAATAATAATAATAATAATAATAATAAGAATAATAATATTTTTTTTCCTTACTCTGTTGTTAATGTGTTTAGGTTTTTTTCTCTCAATAAAAATAATGATGATGATAATAATAATAATAATAATAGTAATAATAATAATAATATTATTATTTTTTTCCTTACTCCTTTGTTAATGTGTTTAGGTATTTTTCTGTTAGGATAATTTGATAATTTTTATTGTTTTAACAGTGATAACAATGATAAAAAAAAATTGTTTTATCTTCTGTTGAGGTTTTGTGGATTTTTTTGACAATAATAATAATGATGATTTTTTGACAATAATAATAATGATAATTTTAGATGTTGAAATTTCGATATTATTGTTATTATAATAGACAATGTTAATACCTTTTAGTATACCAAATTATCTTAACAACTGTAAAAATTATTTTTTTCGCCCGCACTACACCCGCAACGTAGTGCGGGCAGTTGACTAGTATATATCTATAAAAACTAAGTGCCCCCACCGACACATTGACCACCGACCTTAAACTCGGGAAAAAAACGGATGCACCTTGACAACCTCTTCAACTTGTCTACATGTTTACTGTGTCCAGTGACTGGCCATGCTTACTGGGTGGAGCGAGATTTACTTGAAAGTAGAAAAAAATGTCCAGGTGACGAGGATGACCAACGTCTTTCACCTTGTTTGTGTTTTTAAAATTGTTTTCTCTTAAAGAATTTTATTTTTATTTTAAATTAAAATTATTTGATAATTTTATATTATTTTCATGTGTTGGTGTCAAATATAATATTTTAAAAATATAAAAATTATTTTGATGTATTTTTAAATAAAAAAACACTTTAAAAATTAAAAGCGAGTATACTCTCAAACAATCACTTAAAATCTCACACCTCAATGTAACTTGCATCAAAGTTTCTTAATTTATAACATTATCATTGTAACGTGTCCAGATTTCTTTCAAAAAATATTAATGAATGAGAAAACAAAGACGAAGCATGTAGACCAGCTCTAGAACCAATTAAATATGATATGATTTTAAGAAGAAAAAATGAAGAAATTTTTTTTAAAATATTTTAAATGAAAATACATTGGATGGGCTCATGTTAAAAGTAGATTAAATCGTTATAATATGACAGGTGTCATGGGCTTCAATTAGTTTAATAATATATATAATAAAAAAATACTATTTATTTATTTATTTATATTTTGATATTTTCTTCATCTATAAAAATACATTAAAGAAGTTTGTATATACATCAAAATAATATTTTTTTTTATTTTTAAATAGTTATTTTTTATATCAACAGTGATGTTATACTAAGGCAAAGTTATTATTGTAAATTATGAGGGTTTTTTTTAAACAACCATTTATGAAAAACAAGGTTATAGGGAGGGAAATTTAAATTTAGTTATTGTTTGATGATTGATTTTATTTTTTATTTAGAAATTGATTAAAATAATTATTATTATTATTATTATTATTATTATTATTATTATTATTATTTTATTTTTTAAGATTTTTAATGTTAGCATATTAATAAAAAAAATTGTAGAAAAAAAATTAAAGTAAAAAATAAATTTTTGCCTTACAACAATTTTAGAAAAGTAATCTTTTTGATCGATCTTTCAAAATCCCTGTAAGAGCCAAGAAAAAATAAAATGGCAGAACTTGACTGGCCCGCAAGAATTGTATCGTAGCTGAAAAGGCTATGAAGCTAAAGCCGAAACAAAACAAAATGCATGGAGAGAGCGCAGCAAAACAGTTGTAGCCCAGTCGACAAGCAAGTCTAATCAAGCAGAAAAGGCCCAATAAAACGCCCAATTGAGGAGGAAAAAGTAGAGGAGAAGGGGGGAAGCTCAACTCAGCCCGATCCACTAAGAGAAGAGAAGGGCAGGCTAAAACTAGACCTTGTTAAAGTTGTTTGGGAGTGTTTTTCAAAAGTATTTAAAAAAATATATTATTTTTATTTTTAAATTTAAATTAATAAAATTTGATATTTTTAGATTATTTTGATGTGCTGATGTCAAAAATAATTTTTAAAAAAAATATAATTTTAATGTATTTTTGAACGAAAAATACTTTCAAAAGCAACCGCAACCACACTCCCAAACAGGCATTAGAAACCACATTGATCGTTCACGATTTCCTTGAAAATCACCACCTCAAAAAATATAATGTAAAATTATAAGTATATTTTTTAATTATATATTAATAATTTTGGTTAAAAAATAAATTATAGTAAAATCTGATAAAGAGAAACAACAATATTGTCATCAATTAGCGATCTAGATAATAAGAAAGATAAATAATATAAATCAAGGAATCAATTACATGAAAAAATAAAATATATCAAAATAACTTTTTTCAATGTAGACAAATTATTAAATGGTAGTAACTAGTAAGTACACAATAACTCTGTGATAACTTGGTTGTTCTTGTCATAACAAGTCATAATGAACCTCGTTTTAGGTTGCAAGCTAATGAGTCTAAATTAGTAATTAACTAACATAAATCTAATAATTTAAATAAACTATTAAACAATATATAATGTGTCAGCAAAAAAATAAATTAGAAATAATTATCAAACATTAAATAAATAAAATTTGTTAATAAAATTGGAATCAATCATTTTCTTTTGACTCTGATTTCTTCTAGATCTTTCAATGAATTCGAATTTTCTTTTCGATTCAAAATCCAAGTTGTCTTCTTATGTAGTTTTTTTTTATCTCAAACTTTATCACCTTTCTCTTAATCACTATTTTTTTTTTCAATCCTTTTATATAATTGATTGTTTTTTTCAATTTCATGATTTGATATTTGATTCGTAAATAGTTTTCATGATTTTTCAAAACAAAATGCTTTAATTTTAGTGACTTGAGTCAGAGGATTAAAAAGTTAACATAGGTCAATGCCATTTTTTTCATTTATTTTTTCTTGATTTCATCTTTCAATGTTTTATTTATAAAAAATTGACTTCATGATTTTTTTTAAAGTTTCCTTTCAATTTATCTTGATCCCATGACTTTGATAAATTTTTCATTTAGGGTCACTTTTTTACATATATTTTTTTTTTCGATTTCATTCTAAAAATTAATTTGTTTTTAAAACTAAAACTTCTCATTTTTTCCGCTCGCATGATCTAACTTACAAGTTTTGAAAATCTCACCCAAATTTGATCACCATTAACATGTTTTCTTTTCAATTCGATTTGTTATCATTGTTTTTTCTATCATATAATTAAACAAAATTAATTTATTGAACCTAGCAAGACCTATTACTCAAGTCATGGTTATTTTTTAAAAATCAACACACATATATTATTTTTCATGTTAAACACGAGGCGAGAAGGTTATAAAAAAAATTTATTTGGTAGTGTGATAGAAGTTGTTTTTGAAAATATTTTTCGTTCAAAAATATATTTTTATTTTTTAAAAATTATTTTTGATATCAATACATCAAAATAATCTAAAAAACAAAATAAAAATAATTTAAAATAATAAAAAAAAATATTTCAATTTGTTTTTAAAAATAATTTTTAAACGGAATACAAACAACCCCTTTAATCAACTACAAAAAAAGAGAGGAGAGTGCTCACGCGTGTGCCCGTGGATGGTTGTTAGCTAATGCCAGCTGGCTGTCGGAAAGAGGTCCCCAGATCCCCCGCTCTATTGCACGTGACTCACGCCCTTCGCCTGCCCTTATCACAAAACAAAAACGTTTTCTCAATCATCATTAATTATTTCCACTTACAAATAAATAAATAAAATCACACAAATCTAACGAAATAATAATAATAATAATAATAATAATAATAATAATAATATCACTCACATGAATCGATCGCATCCCTCCTCTTATTTATCTCATCTTCTCTCCCTCGCTTTCTCTCTCTAAAACACACACTCTCATACCCTCTAAATATTTTTGAAATATCCAAGACGTCGTAGCACCGCTATATATTTTCGTATCTGTATCTATATATATAATATATAAAATAAATAAATAAAAGTGTCTGTTTGTGTAAATTTCCATATCTTTCTCTCTGACCTGTTCTATTTCATTCTGGTCTATAATAGCCCCCCCCTCTCTCTCGCTTTCTGTTTCTGTTTATTCCATTTAGAAAAAAAGAATAGAGAGTGATGAGTATTATTTGTTTCAAAACGAAGAGGTGAGATTCGAATGGTACTGGCTGGAGTGGCGACTGCTTCTTTCAATGCTTCGATCTTCTGGTATCACACCTTTGCCCGTTTCTTTTTCATTCTCGCTTTAGATTTGATTTACTTAGCTCTTTTGTTATCAATCTAGATTTAGATTGGATCTGATTTTTATTGATTTGATTAGGCTCGGTAGATTACCCATTCCATTTGGCAATGCTTAGGTTTCAAGCCTAGATTGTGGCTGTTTCTGTTGATTAATCACTACTTTACCCAGGTTTAATATATAATTATCTGCCGTCTTTATCAATTAGGGTATTTACATTATACTGAAATATTTTTGTTTAATTAGCTATTTATTGACTATTGAAGGTTGAAAAGCGGAGGGAAAATGGTGAAATTCAGTTTACTGCTTAGGGTTTAAGGGTAGACTGTGGCGCTTTTTTTTTTTCAGCTGACAATTTTTCGAGTCCTTTAATTTTGCTCGAGTAGTTCAGTGATTAATGCTAGGCTCTTATGTTTGATGGGTCTACTTTTCTATATGTCATGCTTATTGACAAATTTAAGCTGCCCTGGGCTCTGCGTTTCTGTATTGATGATAGGATGTTGTGCGTTTGCATTGTGATCTCTCTTAACTTTTTTTTAGATAAAAGATAAGAATGAACTGACATTATGATCTTTCTGGTTTCACATAGGGTTTTAGCTCTGAAGGACAAATGGATTCCAGCGTAACAAACTCAGAACAGAAGAGATTCTTAATAAAGTGTTCAGTTGTTTAAGAACTATTTTGAGATTGGCGAGGTCTTTTATGGGGTAAGAGGAGTGGGGGACAAGAATGGTTTTACATCCCAAATATTTAAGGACATGGAGGAGACACGAGATGATTCGGGGTCAGCAGAGCAAGGACCTGCAAATTCTGTGTGGTGGGGTCCAGACTTTATTGAGAAATTCGAATCTGTCTCTTTGCTTTCTCAAGAAGATAATTTGAGAAATAAAGAATCACATAAAAATTATGAGGAAGATGGTTTATATCAGACTGCATCACAAATTCTCTGGAGCACTGGGATGCTTTCTGAACTATTACCAAATGGTTTCTACTCTGTCATACCGGTGAGAATTGAATTACTTTTTAATTTTTGTTCCTGTTTATTTGTTGCAAAGAGGAGTCTGATCTTTGCTGGAACCTCATCTTTTTGAGAGATCAGTAAGTGATGTGGCTGAAAAAAAGGTTTATTTTTTTTATTTTTTCTCTTTCTTTATGCTTGTGTTAATAATCATTGCTATTAATTTGTGAATTATCTTCTTATGCTCTACTGTGTTGGTTATGATTGTACTATTTGTTCTGTTTAACATGCAACTTCCTATGTTCTATTGCAAATATTTTTCCTCTCCTCTTAACTAAAGAGTTAGAAGCTGCATGCTAAACTGTACTACTAGTTCTTCCGTGCTTCCATATAGTTACAACAAAAAGTATCTTGTATTTCTCTCTCCAATGTTAGTGCTCCAAAATTTCTTATGCTATTCTCTAAAGCCAAGCATAGACAATATCTTGTTTTGAGGTGTTAGTCTGCATGCACTCATATGATACCTTTATCTTTTAATTATACACTCTTGCGCACATATGGAAAACCCTCATAAAAACAAACCACTACCTGAAATAGTGACCATTCTAAGCCCACCCTGTCATACCATTTTTTAAGGAGGTAGTGAACCCGTACCAGTACCGTGTACTATAATGCACCCACATTCTAGTTGATATTGGATCAAACAATGCTTAATGCATTTCTTCAAATTGCTGGTATTTTCAAGGAGTGCAAAATTACTTGATGGATTTTGTCCTAACTTAGAATCTACTTTCCTGCTTGCACTTTTTGATTTGTATCCACTTAGAGCATTTTTTTTCACTCCATCTTGAGTTAATATAATATCATGGATTGTTACAGGATAAAAGGCTAAAGGAGCTCTTTGATAATATTCCAACTTTAGACGAGCTTCATTCTTTGGGAGTTGAGGGTTGCAAGGCTGATATTATTCTTGTAGATGCTAAGAAAGATAAAAAGCTATCCATGCTGAAGCAATTGATTGTGCCACTAGTAAAAGGGTTGAACTCAAATCCAGCCGCAATGATAAAAAAGATTGCCGGATTGGTCAGAACTCTTAACGAACCTTTTTTCTATTGTATGGATATCTCATAGTTTTCAGTTGTTCTTTTTTGTCCCTTTATTATCTGACCCTTTTTTTTCTGTTTTGGTCGTCCTTTCCGTCCATTTTTTTTAACTGTGATGTTTTTGTCTTCGTTATGCCAAGGAAATTTATACATACCCATAACCTATTGTCAAGGAAATCTATACCAATCTGTTCACATCTTGGCAAAAGCCTATGCAAGTATGTAGAATGTTTTCATGCGTGTTGGTACAAGCTCCTCAAACGACACATTTCATTTCCTTTTTGTGCTACAATGAAAGATTTTTTCCCTTCATATTTACTCTTTTTTTACCACTTGATTTGTAATTAATATTTTAAGGTAATATTCTTTGTTTTCAAGCCAATTCAGTGATCAAATTCTACCAAGGCATTTTTGCTGATCTTCTTAATTTTTTTATTCCTTTTTTAATCAAAAAATTTCTCATCTCTGAACAGGTTGCTGATTTTTATAAAAGACCAAATGTGGAAAGTCCAGCAAAAGCTGCACTAGAGGAAGCCTCTCACATGTTAGAAAATCGAGGTGTTCAGTTGCTGGGGCAAATAAGGCATGGATCATGCCGTCCCAGGGCAATCTTGTTCAAAGTTTTAGCAGATTCTGTAGGTCTTGAAAGTAGACTCATGGTGGTAAGTTTTAACTTCATCCAGTTAGTTCAGCTGCTCTGCTCCATTCTTATTTAATGCCAAAAATTAGTCAGAGATGCAATTTACTGCCTATTAACACTATATCTGAAAATTTCATAATGCTTCCCCCCCAGGGTTTACCAAATGATGGGATCTTCGAGTGTGCAGACTCATATAAACACATGTCTGTGATTGTTGTGTTGAATTCTGTGGAACGACTGGTTGATCTCATGCGGTCTCCTGGTCATTTGATACCGTTGTCAACCAGGGCCATTTTTATGACTCATATTTCAGCAGCAGGGGAGAGTGACTCTGCAGAAAATGATTCCTGCGATTCTCCACTTGAACCAAACAGTCCGCTGTATGGTTATGCAGAAAGAGTGGATCCTGACAGGTTAGCAAACAGCCAATCACACGACTTTTCAGAAACAACAAATATGTATAATCTGTTAATTGGAGTTCTGAAATCCTTAAGATGCCGTGTCTCATTTTTCTGTGCCATAGTGCTGAAAAAGATGAAAGCTTTCAAGTCCACAGGAAAGTAGAGGCATCCTCAAATGTGTCTGGTCCTTCATTGCGAAATATGATGTTGCGATCTGCTACCTCTATTGACAGAAAATTGAGGTAATAATATATATGTTGTCCTGTTAAGATCCTTATTGCAATGTGACTTTTGTACGACACTTCTTGTTTGTCTTTTATTTTTCAAATTTTACTTTCTTTTCTTTGTCTTACGAGGATACTATAGTGCAGAATGTTGTACTTGAACTTATTCTTTTCCTTTCTCCTTCAGTTTATCACATAGTGAACCCAATATTGCAACAACCTTTTGGAGACGTAGCAGGAAAAAGGTCATTGCTGAACAGCGGACTGCTAGTTCAAGGTGTTAGCATGGTTTCCTTTGAATACTTTGTCAGTTGGTTTCACATTTATAGGGAAGGAACATGTATGTTTGGAAGTCAAATTTTAGCTTTTGTTCATGGCAAAAGAGTTCTACTCTCACATGCGGCAATTTCAATCCTTTCAAGAGGTTTGCTGTAGGATGGTGTTTGTGAATCCTAATATCATGCACTCTCTTGGCTCCTCTTGTTTTCCCCCTCCCTCTAAGGAATAATCTCTTATCAATTAACAGCCACGAGTTAAAAGAACGCCCCCATATTTGGGCTGAGGCATTATGGGGATTATGAACTTATTACAGTGTACCAGAATATAATCCATACTCTTCATATAGGCTTGATTGCAAGTTACCTCACATCTAACTTTTTCAAAAGGTTTGAGATTTATCATGGTATTTGGTACCATACTTGTCATTCTTGCCATGTATTTTTTTTGAAACTCATGCTTTGTTTTTCTAACATTTACCCCCAATGGATTATTATATGAGGAATGATTAACTAGGGGAGTACATGGTTGGGTGTTTTTTGCAGACCACATGATTAATGCCGGGGTGCGTGTCTTTCAGCTAGCATGATTTGATGCCATTTCTTGAAAAACTTGTGCTCTTAACTGTTTATTTGGAGGGAACATAACCTACGGCTTTTCTTTTCTTGATTTCTAGTACCTATTCTTTTTTTCCCTTTGAAATTTAGATAGCATGTCAGTTGAAAATGCTGTTTTCCAAATAGTGAATAGGAGAGCATCCTTAGATGTTTTTCAATAGCAAAGATTAGAGGTAGGATGTTTTAACTCAACAATGGAGATTGGTTGGTTGTACCTTGACTCCACATGAGCGGATTCTTAATCGTTATAGGAGTTGTCTACATGTCTTTCTTTTCTGTTAATTCTATTGGGAATACACGGGGTTAAGGGTTTCATTCACATGCGTGCAAATATACACATTGATTTCTCTTCGTGTTGGTTCAATTGATCTGATTGAAGCTGTGTTGTTTATTCATTTGCAATAGTTCTAAACATGGTTGTTTGTGGTTTTGTCAAAGTTAACCTTCACATTCTATTTGTGAAGTTTTAGTTGGTATCTTCATCAAGCCTTGTTTTGCAGTCCAGAGCATCCTTCTTTTCGAGGGCGTGGACGATCCATGTTAAGTGGTGATAGACATTCAATTAGACATTATGCTGATGATGTTGCTATATCAAGGTTCGTACCTTTTCATTCATATTTCTTTGAACCCAAGGAGCATTATAATTTTCTTACTTATGGATTGTATTTGAGGAGTGGAAAAAGGAATATAGACAGAGTAGAGAAAATGGATGATACGAGGGAAGGGTAGAGGCTGTGTTTTGCCATTGCCTTTGGCAATCTCTTTAGTCTTAAAACACACCATTAATTTCATCAAGTGTTAAGCTTTATTTCCTAGTAGCTTGTACATGCTTTATTCACCCTTTTCTTTGTTTATGCATCTGGTAATAATGATCTATCCGCTGACTTTTATGACACAATGTTGCTTAGTTGTGATTTGTGAACTATGCTCATCTTGAATATGCATTTGTAGCTACAGGTCAGAGGGTGCATCAACGTCAGAAGCTCGTAGAATGAGAAGAAGAAGTATTAGCATGACCCCAGAAATTGGTGATGATATCGTAAGGTTGATGTTTGTTCCATTATGACTTGTGATGACTTTATGATTTGAAGCAACTATGCTATTGTTGTGTTTATCATTTTTTGTTGTTTTGACTTTGATTTTTGTGTTGTTACAATTGGAGTAATCTATGACGGAGTTGTAGAAAAACAAATCACAATATTATATATACCTTGAATGAAGTAAGCTATGATATGGTTGTGGTAAACTATGATTATATGCTATGCTACTTTGACTGTTGTAGAAAATACAAATTAAGATATTATGATTTTTCTTCAATTATATCTATTTAATCCTTCAATTAGTTTATCTAGAATATCAGAAGCTTTTCCCAAAAACGAATTCTTCTTATTTAGATTTTCATTTTCTACTTAATTAAGTGCTGTTAGAGTTTTGGTGTCTATAAAAGAGCAATGATTCTATGTTTTTGTCAGGATTGATAATTGAATCTTATTGAAAAGTTGTGTCCTGTGTATGGCAAGTAACTTTTCAGTGGCTCTCAACCATTTTTCTTGGTGTCCATCTGTTCCCACAGGTTGCCTTCTATGGCTTTTTGGGCAAAAAAACCAACCCAATCACAGGTCACAAAAAGTTGGTTATGGGTCCCATGCATGCCCCATTCTAGAAAACCCCAAAGCTAGTTCTCCTAGAGCTCTTTTATTTTGGAGCTTTTCTAGCCCACCGTTTGAAATCAAACACCTTTTCTCCCTCTCTAACCATCACTCGAGGCTATAGCTACAAAGACAACCACAACCTTATTCCAGTCTTATTATTCTTGTTTTTCTGCTCTCTTATCCCAGGCTATTCTGTTTCATTTTGTTATATGAGTTGAATTGATTCCTTTCCCTTTCATTTATATTTCATTCTTGTAAACTTTTAGTCAAATTATTCAATCACCATGGTGCAAGTGCTGAGTTGAATTCCATGTTTTTTTTTGTCCCTTGTAAAAATGAGATTACCAAGAATATAACATATCGATACCTAACCTTCAGGGAAAGATGAAATTAGTGGGGACTTCTATCAAGGGAATAAAAGGACCCTAGATGGTTAGTTGCTTTTAAGCAAGTTTGGGAACCATCCATCTAGCCTTTCTAACCTTGATCACTGAATATTGGCTAGAGAAATAACCTAAAAGCACCCAAAACACAATGGTCTAGCAACAATATCCTATTCCATAACTATTGTCTTGATAAAAATTTAATTCTAGCATTTATCTTGATGTGATGAATAACATAGATAAAACTAAAGTGCGCAATCCTTTAAGTTATAGACCCAAGATGTAAAGAAATTTAGAGAAAACTCTTTGGCATTTTATAAAGTCTAAATAATAGTTTGAATATGAATGTTTAGAAAATAAACTAGACATCTGTATTTATATTAGTTCTAGACCCAAAATCCTTTATATGAAAGGGTTCCTTATTAAAACTCACCTAACTAACAAATCTATCTTGCATTAGAACTCTTAACTAGTAAAATAATAATTAAACTAAAAGTTCTAAGCTAAGTAGGAAAAAGAATTTAAATACATTAAGGTAAATAAAGACAATCTTCCAAGCCTTATTTGAAGTCCTTTTTGCTTTTTGATTATCATCAAGTTTTAACCTAATAGGACATAGGGTCTTCGCGATCTTTTGTCAAAATTCTAGCTTGATCCAATGGTTAGATAGAAAGTTATGCTTGATTTACCAAAATGCCTTTTTTAACTTACACTCTTCAAAACCTAAAATTCTTTACTATTAATGAAATTATGAAATAAACTTTGTTATGCCAAGAACATTGAAGAAAGTTCCCCACGTCAATCCCCTTTACTTGTGAAAAACTTGCCCTCGAGTTAATTGTCATAAATTGAACTTGACCACTCTAAAGGAATAAATACTTCAAACACAACATAGTAACTAGCTTAGATTTAGCATGTCTTTGACATGTGAACTTTAAAATTTAATTTACGGTGCGTGCATGCTAAAGAAAAATTCATATTTAATGTTATACTTTCCTAGTCCACTTGTAGTTTCTTCCCATATTCTATGTTATACTTTCCAAGTCCACTTGTAGTTTCTTCCCATATTCTTTTACTTCAAACTTGAGTTCATCATCATCTATTGTTGGTTGCTGTAAAGGAACACAAGATAATTTTCCATAATATCTTTAAGAGAATTGTTAAAAATTACCATGTTCTCCATGACTTTTTTTGCAAGATCTTCATCAATGACATAAAGATCCTTGTTTGCCAAATTCTTCTCCAACTTATGGTCAAAAGACCAAATTTTTTTGTCAGCTCCCTCGCTGTTCATGTTATCTTAGGATTAGATAACTTTGAAACTTTGCGCTCACCAAACTCCTCCACAAAGACAAGTTGTCTAGGTGGAATTTTAGGAATAGGTTTGAGGTAAGGTCAACCCCTAGGTAAGTATCCAAGTACTTTCCTCTTCTCTTTGCAATTTCTGTTTGTGTCATCCATTAGCCAATTTAGATCTATCATGGCTTGATAGAAATGATCAAACACGTGTCCCCAACAATCTAGTTTATGCTTCTAAGCCTGCACAACACCCTAGAGAGCCTTCACTTCTGTATCGTAGAATGAGTAACTATTATCTCTATTCATCAAAGAGGCCAATCTGTTATGATACCAATTTATGCAGTGAATATCATGTGTTAGAGAATGATATAAAACATATTCTGAGTCTTCACCTAATAGCCTGAGCTTTTAGGTGAGATGGTTCCTTAACATGATATAAGAGCCTTGTTGACCCAGCTGTTACGAGTTCGAATCTCACCACCCCCATTCTATTTGATAAAAATCAAGCACAAGGTAGTGTGGGTCTGTGTAAGTTTCAAGGTCAAAGGGTTTTCACTTGAGAGGTTGTGTTAGAGAATAATATAAATCATATTTTGAGGCCTCACCTAATAGCTTAAGCTTTTAGGTGAATTGGTTCCTTAACATCATGGATAAAATTAAGGTTTTCAAGTTCTACGGTTACAAACTTAAGTTGTAGAGAAATTTAGAGAACTCTATGGTATTTTATGAAGTTTGAATACCAGTCTGAATCTAAATGAACAAAAAATAATCTAGACAATCCTATTTATATTAGTTCTAAGATGTAAAACCCTTTATAGAAAAAGATTCCTAATTAAAACTCCTCTAACTAATAGAATCCATCTAGCATTATGGTTCCTAACTAGTTAAATGCTAACTAAACTAAAAGTCCTAAGCTAAGTAGAGCAAAGAATCCAAATATGACAAGGTAAATAAAAACAATCTTGCACAATAACTTTCAGGTCATATTTGGAGGCCTTCTTGATCTTTGATCATCATTGAACTTTAACTCAATAGGAACATGATCTTCATAATCTTCTATTAAGATTTGACCTTGATCCAATGATCAGATCAAAAGTTATGATCCATTGATCCATTGACCTTCATAATATTCTGCTTGATTTACCAACTGCATCTTGAACTCTTCCTAAACTCTTTCAAAACCTAAAAATCTTTACCATTAATGAAATAATGCAACAAAATTATTATGTTAAGAACATTAAAGAGAGTTCCCCTCATCATATCCTTAATGAAACCATCAGGTGACTAACAAAATCCTCAACCTTGGAGTATGTCAGCATGGCTTCAAGGATTGGTATTTTATTGATTCAATTTTTTTCTACAATTCAAGATTTTTAATAGTTTTTAGGAGTTTCTATTATTTCCCATATAGTGGATACGCAACCTTCACTAAGAATCTACTTCTATTTCATATTTAGTTGGTTTTCCTGATATTTTTTCTTCTCATATTGCTCCTGGATTTTAATTTTATCAGCTCTAAATTTTCCCAACTTGTACTGTCCATACACATTGGAAGTTGGGTTAATATTGATTGATGAGATTTAGCAGACTTTGGTTCTTCTTTGGTAGGTTTTCTCCGATATTTGCTTATCCCGTTGTACATTGGTTATTTGGCTATCAAGTTCAAGGATAAGTGTTGTTGTTCAATTAGCCTTTCATATTTCTTGACAGAATTGCCCAAGCTTCTTGGATTTGATTAATTTTCGAGAAAATTTATTGTTCCTACATTGTAAACTAATCAATACATGTTTAATATTTCAGGGCTGTACGTGCTATGAATGAAACTTTGAAGCAAAATCGTCTTTTGACAGAACATGGTGATGATAGGCTGTTTCCAAATCCTTTAGATGACAAGGACAATGGTTCAGATCTTCAGAAAAATGCAAGTATCTTTTTGGTGAAATGGATCCATATACTTTTTTTTTTATTCTCTGGGACTAATCATGAGCATGGAGTTTATTTTGGGCACTTCAATGGCCAAACATGGTAGACTGGACAAATAGCTTCATCAAACTAAGTAGATCTTATGACCTTACTCTGTCCACTTTGATGGAACATTATCCTTTTCAGTCAGAGCACATAGCAACTCTTATGTGAGTCCTTTGACATATGGATATGGTTATGGCTATGATACCATGCCTGGGCCTATACCGTCATCCAAAAAAATCTGGCATATGAAACAGCTTTTAGATTTGGTAATATATTGTCTCATATATTTTTGAAACCATGGATTGAACTTAGTCTATTCCACCTCTAACATTCTAAGTTACTGTATTGTATTCATATCAAAAATTTCATCCTAACAAAGGTTCTGTACATGCCTAGGAAAATCCATTGATATGCTTTTTCACTGACCATTTTTTCCTCATGAGAAGTTCCATGTTTTAGTTTGGTTATAGGAGTAGGTAAGGTTGAAAATTAGTCTCTTCCAGATGCTTTGTAACCATCCTCCTAGCATTCTTGGTACTAATTAATCAATTTGTGCATGGGATAGGTATCAAATTTTGGTCTTGACGGTCATGAAGAAATATCTGATGGAAGGTCTGCTTTATATACCCTTGAAAGGAATCACATAAATTCCCAGAAGGCAATCTCACTACCATCGTCTCCCCATGAATATAGAAGTCAAACTTCCAAGAGGAGTGGGCCTTCAGGCTTTGTAGCAAATGATCAGTTGGTTTCAACATGGAATAAAGTTCTTGAATCTCCCTTGTTCCATAATAACCCTCCACTACCTTTCCAGGAATGGCATATTGATTTCTCAGAACTAACCGTTGGAACTCGAGTTGGGATTGGTATGTATAATATTCAGCCGTGTTGTTGCTTTAAATTTTGCTTGTCAGTGCTGCAGTGCACATTTACCTATTCCAGTTTTATATCTTTTAAAAACGAGTTACAATTTTGCAATCCTCCAAAAGTACTTGGTGTCTCTATTGTAATTGCAGTGATAGCACACAATTTGCTTGGATTGAAAGTTCCAACTAAAATCATAGCAAATATTTTTGTATAGAAAGTAAGGAAAAGGCGACGCACATTGCATTAATTTGAAATGTTAATTTACTACAAAAAACTTTCTAAGTATTGTGATAGTGTCATGATCTTTGGATTGTCACCATTTAGTTTTACCATGAATTCCTAATTTTATTTTATTTTTCCTTGGAAAAATTTCTCTGTGGTTGAGTTTTGTTTTGCTACCTATGCTAATGACTTGCAAATCTTGTCTTCTGTACTTGTTTTATTTTTTCTTTGATAAATCGAAATGGAATGGTTTGATTCATTGATGTTTTTTAGGTAAACATACAATGATGTACGGGTTTTTAGATTGCAATCTCTCTTTTAAACTTCCATACACTGCTGGACAATGACCTTGGTTGAGTTTTCACTGGATACCCTCATAAATTGCCAATCTGATATAAAGATTTGACATCAATCCAAGTATTTAAGAAAATATCTTATATGCATACCGTTCCTGCAACTATTGCGTTTACTGTTTTCTATTTCCCTGGGTGGTGTTTCACTATAAGGAAATCATAACCAGTGTTTGCTCAAGCTGTTGGCAGCGGGAATTCTGTTCACTTTCCTAGTAATGAGTGATTGCTCCAGCTATCTACTAGTTTACTCTTGAATTCATGGTTCATCTTCAAATAAGTTCCTCCTTTTTTGTCTTTCAGATTTTAATATACAGATGCATGCTCACATAAGAGTCTGACACCACCTCACTCTGCAAACTCCCTAGGAGGCTGGAGAAAGCAGAGTTAAAATAAAAAAAGGGTTATCCAAACTGTATAGGTGGCTTGAACAGCAGATAAGAGCTGTTGCTCAGCTGAATAAACTGTGGCGAAGAAAGTTTTACTGTTGCCTACCTTAAAATTAAAACATATCTGATGGGAAGAATTATGCACATAGCTCATCTTTCTGTAAATGCAGTAGTTCTTAGAGCCTTATCCTTCCCATCTCCCTCGCATCCTCTCCTCTCATCTTGCAACCATCTAACTGTTGTGGTCTAAATTGATAATTAAAGCAGCAGCATGCAAGCTCATTTATATGTAAAATGGTTGATTTTAGCCATCTTGTTTGTATATAGGGTTTTTTGGGGAAGTATTCCGTGGCTTATGGAACGGTACAGAAGTTGCAGTCAAGGTTTTTCTAGAGCAAGATCTAACTGCTGAAAACATGGAAGACTTCTGCAATGAGATATCAATTCTCAGGTCTCTTGTTATTGATATGTGGATTGCTTTAATTTAATCCTGCCCATTTTTCTGACTTTATCCTCTGTTATTTTGTGCATGTGATTTCTTCCAGCCGTCTTCGACATCCTAATGGTATACTCCTTACCTACTAATTTCCAAGTTGCATATATTTTTTTTATTTTGCCTTTCTCATGTGATGGTCTGCTTTTATAACTTGGAACCATGAATTTAACAAGATTTACCTCATCAAATAAAAAACAGGAGAGATCATGTTGTTGCTGTTTTTTAGTTGATGGCAAGTTTTTTACCTGCTTTTCTGATGGAGAATGAGACATATTTATGAAACTTGTCATAGGAAAATTGGAGATTATATTCATTTTGTAGCATTTCTTAAATGAACAATCTAGTTATTTTAGGCTATCATAATCTTTAAAATTATTTGAGGATTTTACTTGGGTAAGCTACAAAATCACTCCCGACCTATTACCTTTTTCACATTTTTACCCTTGGCCAATTTGGGCAATCAATTTTCCTTCTAGTCTCGCCTAAAAATGAAATGGGTGGGGGGGGGGGGGGGGGGGTCTAAAGTCCCTAAATTCACCCTTATATTCCCAAAACTCACGCATCTAACAGTTTGATATTAGGTTGAATTTGCGGATTTTAGGCTACTTCCCCCTCCATTTTCTCAATTAAATGAAACAGATGCCTTGCAGAGTTATTTGATGATTCTGTTAGCTATTTTTGAGGGAGATTTGACAATCATGTTTAACAGTAGTTGAATGATTATTGAGAATTGAATTCTGTTTTAGGCTACTTCCCCCTCCATTTTCTCAATTAAATGAAACAGATGCCTTGCAGAGTTATTTGATGATTCTGTTAGCTATTTTTGAGGGAGATTTGACAATCATGTTTAACAGTAGTTGAATGATTATTGAGAATTGAATTCTGTTTTCTTTCTATTGCTATCATTCTTCTATCCCTTCTCATCTCCCTTTCCTCTACTTACCCTTTCTCTTAATTTTTTATTCCACATCATTCTGATATCCGAGCAAAACTTCTATCCAATCCTTAATTCCAAAACACAAATAATAATAATACTAATAAAAACTACCAAAATAAGGGCAGGTCACAAAAATTGTACTGTCTGCCCATACCCAGCACATATTTAGCGCACAGGTTTCCTTCTGTTCACTCAAAAAAAAAAAGAAAAAAGAAACAAGTGAAAAATTTGGAACAACATCGCTGTTTCTCACTGCTATTTTGTTGACTGCAATTCAGTTTCTCATATGGTCATCAAGTGTTTGCTTTTCAGCAGCTTCCACGAGGATATTTGTACTGACTGCATCATCATGCCTTCTTAACCCCACTGTTCATAGATCTACACCTGCCTTGGATTTTTTGTGATCTCATAGCTGCTTGTTTTGCCCTTTTTGAATTTTCCAATTTGATCTCTATAGCACTGATGATTGAATGTTTAATATGGCTTTTGCTCTGAATGGAGCTGGTGATTTGAAATTCAGTATGTTCAGTAGCTTACTTTTAGCTTGACTTTGTTTATGTGAAAAGAAAGAAATTTCTGTGGAAACCTAATAGTAAAAAAAAGTGGTAGATTGATACATGATAAAAAAAAAAGAGATGCAATTTTAATACCAACCTTGACCAGACTCATAACTTCAATTTTTAATCACCAAATCATCTGGAAACTCATAGGTTCAGGAACTTGATTTCATTATTCAAGAAGCTAATTTCATAATACCATCAAACTTTTAGGTTGGATTTTAGACCCTACAATTTTAATGCAATAAAGACTCCAACTTCAAGCTGTAGAGTGCAGAATTGAAATGCTTAAAGAAACTCCTGGTCGAGTGTTTTCTGTAAAGAGTAGAGTGTTGGATAAATAATGGAAGATTCATAAGAATATTTATTCTAGGAAAGTCAAGAGACTTGTTGTTTTTTGCTGTATGGTATATGGTAAATTCACAAACAAAATTTTGTTCCATTCCATTGGCATGCTATTAGTTGGATCTAGTTATTTAGGCTATAATTATATTGTTTTGTATACAAAAGTGGTCATTTGATTTTCACTAATCTACTATTTTGAGGTAGTTGAAGGTTATTGAGAGTTGAAACATTTGCTCTCCCTTTTGCTGCCTTTTCCTTTATCAATCTCTATTTCCTCTGCTCTTGATCCCTCCTCTTTCATATTTCCTTTCCTCCTTTCTTATATTTCATTTTGTTTCTTGACTTCTGAATCAACTGATGCTGGTAACTGCAGTTATCTTATTTTTGGGTGCTTGCACAAAGCCTCCACGCTTATCAATGGTTACGGAATACATGGAGATGGGGTCCTTGTATTATTTGATCCACTTGAGTGGTCAGAAGAAAAGGCTTAGCTGGCGGAGGAGGCTAAAAATGTTGCGGGATATATGCAGGTGTGTTTGTCATGTCCTAAATTATGAAATTATTTTGTGGATTCTTTACACTGCTTACATTTTTGAGGCACTGAATTTGAAACTAGTGGTGTTATTAACTAAACCATTTTCTTTAATACTAATTTCTTTATTTTCATGGCACTTTTCTAAGATGTAATATATGCCTAGCACCTCTCGTGGAGTGTAATGAGTAGAGAGAGAGAGGACGCTGCTTTCTTTACAGAAGAGAAACTTGAAAATGATTGTGAAGGGTTGAGTGTTGAAACACAACCCAAAGGATATAAATACGCTACTGAAACCAAGAGATGCTCTAAATGATTCTATATGTAGTTCTCTTATAATGTGATCCCATATAATGGCTGGTGCATGCTATCATCATTGAAGCTTGTGTGTGCTGGGCAACATATTAGTTGATTGAAAAATTGGGGAGTGCTTGAGGTGCTAGTTCCAGAAGCATTTGACTTTGGCTACATAAGCAATTTAAATTACAAGTTGGCATTTAGCTGTGCTTTGATTGTAATGTTTTATTTTTTTCCTTGTCACTAAGGGGGTTGATGTGCATACATCGAATGAAGATAGTTCACCGGGATCTTAAAAGTGCAAATTGCCTCGTGAATAAGCAGATGACAGTAAAGATTTGTGATTTTGGACTCTCCAGAGTAATGACAGACACACCAATTAGGGACTCCTCATCTGCTGGAACTCCTGAATGGATGGCACCGGAACTTATCCGTAATGAACCCTTCACTGAAAAATGTGATATTTTCAGCCTTGGGGTGATAATGTGGGAGCTGTGCACGCTAAGTAGGCCATGGGAAGGTGTGCCCCCAAAGAAGGTATGCTTGCTGGCTCCATCATTTCACTTTTGAATAGCATGTTTTTCTCCGAGGCAGTCAATATCGTTCCATCAGGGACCTTTAATCAAGAAAATCTCCTTTTCAGCTCAAAAATATTTTGTTTTCTGTACCTGTGCAATTTGACCATTGTACTTCTTTTGCTTAATGTTGTCTAGGTAGTTTATGCTGTTGCTAATGAGGGATCTCGCTTGGAAATTCCAGAAGGTCCACTGGGCAGGCTAATATCGGGTAACCATCTGCTGCAACAGACAAATAAAGATTGTTAAAACTTAATGTCGCTTCATCTAATCTTTTGCATTAGCCCCATAATCATGGGGCGAGCCCAGACTTGTCGGTGCTTGGGAGGGCCAGAAAAGTAAAACTTCTATTCGGCGGTGGCCATTTCACGAGGACATATTTGAAACGTTTCTAAGAATCAGGGGGTTTGAATATTATTGAAACTTCGGCCCTGGCCCCCCATTAGATTCGTCCCTGCCCATAGATTTTGAATATATTATAAACTCTGGCCAGGCCTCCCATGAGATTCGCCCCTGCCCATGACATGTTTTTTGTTTGCATGCGATAATTGTCTTTGAAGATTAATTTCACTTCACCTTTTTCTCATCTTTTAAATAAATGCAATTTAATTGTGGCCCGATCACTATTCTCTTGGGATATTGCACTGGAATCTGGAATTACACGAAACTAATGCCTTAATTCTTTCTGATTGCAGATTGTTGGGCAGAACCGGATTTACGGCCAAGCTGTGGAGAGATACTCACTCGTTTGCTCGATTGCGAGTATACACCTTGCTGATTCAGCCCGTTTCTTGTATACAAACAATGCTAGAGACGTTTTGCAATGTGCTCGGCTTAGTTGCAATCTCGTAATTTTTCCAATCATTGTGAAAACATAAAATTCTTCAATTTTCACCGGGACAATCTCCTATCTTTTCGTGTAATCAAACCGGCAGAGATGGAAAAGAAAAGAAAAAGTTTCAATTGCGGCTGGCAAGAATGGAAGAGATTCAATTTTAAATTTCTGGAAATTGCTCCCTTCATCGACTCCAGAGAAACAAAAAAGAAACAAGAAAAATAAATAGCGGGATTTTATTTTCGTGAAGTTGTGCCCATTAAAAGCGATTCAAACGGGTCTCTCTTTTTATGAAAAAACTCAGATCAGCTGATTCATGAATTGCCAAGACAAGAATAGTAATGAAAGAAAAATTCAGAACTCTCTTATTATCATGCTCTATAAGGAACTGGCTAGTTAGCACCCATATATGGTTTCAGTCCAGGATCTGACGCCTATTCAAAGCATCTTCAAAACGACAGCATGAACCCACTCGCATCTCAGTGCACGTGTCATTCTCTGGTGCTGGATAATAATCTTCCCTCAGCTGCACATCTCTCAGATTGGGGATTCTCAGGAGGAACATGATGAAGTGCTCATGAGCTGTTCCATGAATGAAAAGCTTCCTCACCGCAAGGCATTCTGCAAGCAGCCCAGCTCCTGGAAGTGTCAGGCTCCTCTGGTTCACGTCCCGATCCTGCGGTGGCCAATAATCAACTTCATAAAGGCTCAAATTCCCGATTCCATTCAAGAAAAACCTCTCCCACAGGGTCAAATCCATCTGCCCAGATGGCGCGGTCAATGCAAAACCTATCGTATCGCTGCAATCCAGCTGCATCTTTGACAGCCGAGGATAGTAAGCAAGGCAGCTTAAACCAAATTCACGCTGTGATGGTTTGTGCCCGGTTCTGCAGTCTCCTTCAACCTTTATCCTGATCTCCTCCAGATTAGGGCAATCGTATAGGCCAGCCGTCGGCAATGGAGTCAGAAGCACACCGGCACCAATCCACAGAGAAAGGTACTTGAGCCTGTCCCAAGACTTGCTGAACATCCCATTTCCATTGCTTTGCATACAGTAGGATGAAGGATCGGGATCCGACGAATACCTGCTCTTCTTCCTTCTGCTGCCATGCTCGTGCTCGAAACTTTGACAGAGGTCTCCGTTGAGGTCAAAACAGAGGCTTCCGCCATCCTCTTCCAAACCTTCCCAGACACAGTCGAGGTGTAGCCTTTCAATTCGACCCTGAATAGGCTCGAGAGATCGCAGAGACGCTGCCGCGTTCAGGTTCTTACAGCAAGATATTTTGACCTCAATCAGGGTCTTATGGAGCAATGAAGCCATTGTTCTCATTCCCTTCATTGTAATCTTCTTGCATCCCTCGACCTCAAACTTCGCCAGTTTACAGCATCCCCTACCAATCTCAATCAACCCCATGTCCGTCAAATCTGCCGAATTTTTTATGGTCAAGGACACCAGACCTGAACACAAGGCAACCCCATCAAGCTGGGACTCAATGGCCATACAAATCCCATGAAAATGCCCCAATTTAAGCAGCTTCAACTCGGGACACTTCGAAGGAAGCGCTTCCAAAGCCAAAGCACTATCCCTTACATTCTGGTGAACATCTAGAACCAACTCTTGCAAAAGAGGAAGGCCAGTAAAAAAGTCCACCAACCCCACTTTACTAATCCTCGCATCGTCCCTTGTGTACCCATCATCTTCAGGTTCCCCTCTAGTGCTCCCCAGGGAAGCCCTATCAACAAGATGCAAAACCCTTAATTTTGGACAGTTAGCAACAATCGCTAGCAAGGTCTCGTCACCAACACATCCAAAGTAACTTGGATTGAAAACACAAACAAGAAGGAGGTTGGTTAGACTAGGACAAGCAGCAGTGATTGCCTGAATCTCCTCCGACCTAAAACCATCAGTCAAAGAAGCAGTTAAGAGATCCAAGCATTTCAAGGCCTTAGACACCGAGGGATAGGCTTGCAAAACAGGAGGGATGTCCTCAGTCCAGTAATAAAAACTGGAAAGGTCGATGCTACTAAGAGCCTGACAGTACGCAAACAAAGGGACCAAATCATTTCCAAGATGAGGGGACTGGGGGCGTTGATGCCAACGGATTAGCTTGACATGGCTCAGGTCAGGCCACTGAGGGAGGAGGATGTGAAGAGTGGAGGGAGACCGAGCATAAACGGTGAGGGAGGTGACTAAAGGGAAGGCCAAACGAAGGCGGTGGGCGAGAAGAGAAGAGTCGGAGGAGGTGGATGATAGGAGATCAGAACGGCCCCAAGGAGAGAGCAGAGAGAGGTCGAGGTGAGTCACCGATCTGAAACAGGTAGGGATCGTGTAGATATCACGCGCTTTGCCACGGAGAGTGAGGGAGGTGCGGGTGGATCTCTCTAGAGCTAGAAATTTCCTGTTAACTAGGGAGAGTGAGTTTCTGGTTCGTGTGTCAGAGACTGATGAAAAAATGATTGACAAAATCACATCCGGCAGATCGTTCATGGTAGCAGCCATAGCCATACTTGAACTGGCCATCCTAGCTATTCAACCCCCTTTTTTTTTTTTCTTTGTTCGTGGCTTTCTGTTACAGCTTACAAGCTTCAGGATTGGTTTGATAGAGAGAGGACAGAAAAAAGATGGTGTCTTGGAAAGGATGAAGACAGAAGAGAGAGAGAGAGAGAGAGAGCACACGGGGGTAAGTACTGTAGTATAGTAATCGTGGTCGTAGTTTTTTTTCTTTATTTTGGGAATGGACGAGAGCTTGGGACCGAGAAGAGCGATAACGGACATATTTGCTATTTGAAATAATAAGTTGATTTTTTTTACATAAATTATACATATTTTAATCACACTCTTATTTAAAAAAATTGTAAAATCATAATGCATATTTAATAACTAAATATCCTTAGAATTTTAATTAAAATAAAATATAATTTCAACTTTACCTTACTTGTAGAAAAGATACAAAAGTAAAGGATGGTTGTTCAGTAACGATAATACAGAAGAAAAACCACGTGATTATGAGTACTTGTTAATATATATATATATATACACACACTTATTTTTTGACATTAAATGTAAGACTTTAACTTGCAATTTATAATTGTTTAGTCTATAAATGTTTTTTTTTCTTTTCATTTTGGAGTGATTTGCTTTTTTGTTTAATTTATTGAAATAAGCATGTTAATAGGATATAAAACTATTTCTTTTATGTTGCTTTCATGTATAAACATCTTTTAGAACTAACCTTTTAAAAGATTATTTTGAGTAAATACATGTTTTGCAAACTTATTGGTATGATCATGCTTTTTGTTTATCTTGCTTATACAAATTAATTTGAGATAATGCATTTTTTAGTTGATATCTTTTGAACTAAAATAAAAAAAAATACTTGCATTTATCTTGCATAATTTGATTATTTTTTGTTTACTAAGTTTCATTATTTCAAGTTTTCTATTATTTTACTTGCTTGCTATAAAGCTGAAATATTTATTTATAAATATTATTGGTTAAGTTTTCAAGTTTTCTATTATTTATTTATAAATATTATTTTTATAATTTATATCATATTGTTAAATCTAGAATTATTTTTTCCAACCAATATTGTTTTGACAAGTACTACTTCAATTTTAAAAAGTTTTGGACAAAAAAGTTCAAGGTTGAAACTGTAGTTATAAAAAGGTTAAAGTTTTAATTTATGCTTTCTAAAAATGATATCAAGGCTATTTGGTTGGTTTTGTTCAGTATACAAAATACTATTCATTTATACATTACTATTCATATATATAGAAATTGAAGTATGACGAATATATATAGTTTAAAAAAATTATGCTTAAAGAGATTAAGTTTTAAACATGACTATTTGTGACCCCACCAATCATTCAGAAAAAATAATGAAAGTATTATTCACATAATATTTTTTTCATATATGCTACAGTTTGTAAGTAAAATGGTAATAAATAAATAAATTACAATAAATAAAATAGAGCTCCACAAAGTAACTTGGGAAAAAAATGAATGTTGAACCCATTATCAATAAGATTGATTACTTTACTGATGAAGTTTTGAAAATGAACAGGTTTGTTGTTTCCAAAGTCAACTTGATTAAAAGTTTCAACCAATGGTGGGTGTATACCAGTGCCAAAACAGGTATGCATTGTGAAAAAAATATTCTCCATTTATAAAGAAATGGATGATGAAAATTTATATATGGAGAACTCATTAACCATTAAGATATTAGGTGTTGAAAGTGCCTGAAAAACACTTTTGAAATGCAATGTTAAACTAGGCCGAAAGATTATTGTGGAAATCACTTCAAAAAACTTATAACCCTAAGAAAATGTTATTTATATGGCTGATATTAAGATGAACTTAATGTTTGGATCATTGATGAGCAAAAATATTTTAAAGTTAGTCCTTGAGAGTGAAAAAATTACTCTCTAAAAATAAAATGTTCATAAAAAAGGGCATTTTAGTAATGTTCTTTTCAAGATTAATGTAATGACCATTATAACCATGAATAAGAAAGAAAATTACAAAGACTCTTATTCTTACTTATTTGAGTTTGGACATATACATTATAATAAGTTAGGTCTTGTCAATTATAATTCCATATAATGGTAAATGAATTTTGATTTATTACCAAGTATGATTTTTTAGGGAAAAAAAATAAGTGTGAGGTCCGTGTAGAATCGAAACTCATAAAACCTTTTTCTATTTAATTAAAAGAAGTAGTGAACCTTTAGGTTTAATTTCCTTGAATATCAATGATTTAAAGTTTGTGCAACTATAGTTATAAAAAAAGGTATTAAATTACTTTTATAAGTTATTGCATAAGTACTGTTATATCTATTTCCTTGAAATCAAATATAAAGCTCTTGTAATGTTTAAACTTTACAAAAATAAAGTTAAAAATCAACTTGAGAAGAAAATAAAGGTAATAAGAAGTGATAAAGGTGACAATTATAAAACATTATTTGACGAATCTTGTTTCCAAAATGGTATTATCTACCAAACTGACACCTCTTATTCATCATAACAAAATGTCATTGCGGGATGTAAGTGATGAATGCCATGCTAATAAGTTCAAAAGCATCTTAGAACTTAGGGGTATTTTAATTGCCAATAATATACTTAACAAAGTACCTTATAAATATATTAGAAAGAATATCTTATGAATTATGAAAAAATAAAAGACCTTCATATATTTTTCGTAAAGTGTGGAAGTGTCTTACAGATATACTTGATCTTAAAAAGATCAAGATAAAATCTAGAATCGTGGATTATATATTTATTGGATATGCTTACAATAATAGTGCATGTTGATTTTGTGTGCATATGCCAAGTATATATTCATCATAATATTATAATAAAAATAAAGAACACTATTTTCTTTGAAAATGTGTTTCTATCTAAAGAAGCATAAGAAAATAATTCATTTAATAGAATAATTAATATTAGATCAAGTAGTTATTATCAATCAAAATATAATGAAGTTGAGTTGAAAATGACTAAAAAGAATAAAATAATAATCAAAGTATGTGGTCCTAATTTTCTAACATATTTGTTGGAACATGAACCCGAGACCTACTATGAGGCAATGTCATGTCTAAAAGAATCTTATCAGAGAAAAATAATTAATAGTAAAATTAAACCCATTATGAATAACCATACATGTGAACTAGTAAATCTTCCCTACGGAAAGAAAACTATTAGGCTATAATCAATAATTTTAAGATAACTGTGAAATTAACACTCCTTATATTATTCCAATATTTATCCTTTGACTAAAATATTGTTTCTAATATAATAGTAGAATGATATTTTTAATAACCATATCAAAATTCATATAATACATGATAATTTATAGTATTACATAAATTAATAAAAGTCTTCTTCAGAATGGGACTAAATATTGGATTGCATTAGAGGCTAAAGTATATTTTTTACATGGTGTATGTACTAAGTGCTTAACTTGACCAAAATTAAGTATATATTATTAATTAAAATATATAAAAATTATTGGGAGAGATTATTTACTAATATTATATAAAATTTAAAACTAATCTATACTTTATTTTAAATATTTTTTATTACTTCACATAAAAATAAATTAATAAAGAAGTTAAATTAAACTCCGATTTAAAGTTAATCTATAATTTAGATGGGTAAAAAATAAATATAAAGTTTATCTTAGAAAAAGACTTTCATTTCAATTTTGTCAACTGATTTTTAACTCAATTTGTTTCTAGGAAATCTTTACCTTAAATTTGTGTTTATGTTAAGAAAATTATTTTCTAATTATAGTTATAGAAAGGTAGTGATATTAAAGCATGAAAAGAATGAGAGGAGAAGGTGGTGGCAATAGAAGGCAATGATAATTTACCATTCATAAACTATACTTAGCCACAAAGAAGAAGATGGAAATAGATTAACTACATAAGTTCTTAGCAATATTTAAAAAATAGGATTATATAAATTGAAATTAGTTAGAGAAAAATATTATGACTCGTCATGCATAAAAGATATTTCATCCTGTTCGTTCGTTTTATATAGGGAGTGCAGGAGTTACCGTTGCAAGCAAACATATTAGTTCCCTATAAAAGACCATCCTGTGATAACAAATAAAATAATTGTGTATGGATCATGTGCATTGCACAAAATAATATATTAGATTTAGAATAAACCACCTATCATAAGACTTAAGTTCTTTGAATAATATCCAAACTCAACTATAAACTTATTTTGTGTTTGAGCTAAGAAAATTATTTTTTATTGGTAATTATAGATGATGATTTACCATTCATAAACACCCTATAAAAGAAGGAAGATGATTAACTACATTAGTTTTAGAAATAAAAAAGTAGGATTAATTTGTAAAAATATCATTGAAATTAGTAGGAAAGTGGTGTTATATTTCATCAAGCATAAAATATATTTTTTTTTCAATTTTTTAGATGCATGATATTTGATTTGGATAATTTTAATTTGAAGTTCTATATTTAGCTAGACTTTATAAACTTGAATCATATATATGATATTTCAAATAATAATAATAATTGTGCATTTCACCACATCTAATAGATACAACAAAATAAGTAATTATAAGATTAAAAATAGACCAACCATCATAAAATTTGAATCTTCTGAATGAATATTAACTCAACTATAAAGTTTAAAACGACACTCAACAACTTAACAAAGTTCTTGAAACCCAAACCATTTGAAAATATAAAACAACAAGTTAATTGCAAATGAGAAAGTGTTAATGAATACATCTCATATTAATGAGTATATGAGAAATAAAATAATTTATAAGATTGAAAAGAGAGCATTCATCGTAATTAAGACTTGAGTGTTTAGAAAGCAATCCAAAATTAGTCAGCAATAGTATTTAACAAGGCCAATCATACGTTATACGGTGAGTTTCATAGCAAGCCACCTCCCTCCAACATTTTCCAGCCATAAATTTTTCATTTCTAGCAATCTTTTCAACACAAAGAACCATTACTTTCCTTTTCGAGAATTTGAAGTTACAAGATATACCCTTTTCATATTTGTTAATAAGACAATTAACAACACGATAATCCTTATCTAATATATGTAAAATCAAGAAATGATTCATCCAAACAAATCTTTTGTGTTAGAAGGTGTTAAAGCTAGCAATATTCTTCAAGAAAGAACGGGCTGAAGTTTTTTCAAAGTTAAACCAGGTCAAATTCAAGTGAAACCAAGTGGAGAGAGATCTCACAAGGTTAAGTTATGAAGGTCCTCTTGTCTTTAGATCTGTGACCATTTATGAGAGTATCTACATAGAGAGAACAACACAAAATTTATCAGTTTTCTGCTACGAATGAAATCTTCCTACCTTTTTTTAGTGTAATTTAATTAAGAAATTTCTCTGTATAAGGCTAAATGTTATTACTATTGGACTTTCAATTAGCAGCCTGCTATATATATATATATATATATTATGACGTAAATAAAAGGATGAAAGCAAGAGTAATTATATTGCTGTTGTCAAAATTATGCACACACTTGAAACAAAACTAGTTTACTAAGTACTGGGAATTTAGAGAATACAAATTCGAAAGAGCAACGACTAGGAGACTCAGTAACCCGAGAGATTCTGTCTTCTAACAATCCCTTCCTACTAGTGTCCTTCCTGAAGTCGATACTGCAAAGATATAATATACACCCCAATTTAAGCTGTTAAACACAGAAGAAGAAGAAGAAGAAGAAGAAGAGAGAGAGACATGAAGAGAAACGTATGTAAACGCCATGGAAATATATATATATATAATTACTCTTGCTTTTCTTCCAGCCCTCTCGTGCTGCTAATATGTTTACATCATTAAATATATGATATGTGAATTCAATTTTCGTCATTTGTGAGTAATATTTGTCCATTTCATTCTCAATTAATTGACAACATATTACCTAGCTACAATCGAACCAGATAAAATCATTACTCGATCGAGGAACTAGTACAGTAATAACCGTGCACCCAGCTACTAATTTGTGGTGTGATAGTATAAGAGCCACTTAATTTCTTGTCTTGAAACTCAGTACTTAAAGCACGAACCGAGCATATAGAGGTGAATTACCACTTTGTCAGGGACGAGTTGCTCAGGATCTAATGCCTTGTTCCTTGCATTTCACACAAGTTCAACTGGCTTACTTCTTCACTAACCCTATCCAAATCCCGTTTGAAGGGGCTTTTCATTGGTCCAGGTACATAGAAGCTAGGTTTTCAAGCAAGAAATCAACAAAATCTTCTCGGGTTTGGATCCTATCATGAGAACATAACTGGTCATGCTTTAAATCTCTGTGATTAATCGTTTAACATATAGTTTGCTAGCTTCTGTGATTGTTTCCTGAGCCCTGATCAGGGTGATACACACACACACACACACACACACACACACACACACACACACGCTTGCGCGCGCATATATATGCATGCCTAGGGAGGGCTGTATATATTTATGCAAAACATTTACATGCTTGGACCTTGTCTATTGGATCAAGCAAATTTTACTCAGGAGGTGCAATGGATTCCAGTGTCTGTAATTCATTGATGGGCAGATAAGTGCTGTAAATTATGACAGTACAATGTCTAACCAGTAGACCAAGTTCATCTGAGTAAGTGCCACAGAATACTATCTTTATACTCCTAAAGTTCAGTTCTAGCACAAGCATGCACGATTTCCACATTGGATACGTACTTATATACAAAATGTACGTACATTTGTAAATGGTAAGTTAGTTCAAAAAACCTAATAACTGTCAATATGCTAACATTTTGGGGATAGGAGCAGGTGGTGGTGGACCGGTGGTGGTTGTTGTGGTGAATGTGACCGGTGATTCTATTGAGAAACATAAGGGTCTTACAAAAGAAGCTACCAAGGAGAAGGCAATATTGCAACCAAAAATCTAACCAGAGAAAGTAGGGCAGCTCGAAATTATGGATAACAAAATACAGACTATAATGGAGAATGACACACTGCTCCCCTCTCTAGCTACTTGGAAAGCCATGAAAGAACACCTGACCAATTGAGGAAGTGGATCGATCGTAGATGCATAGATTTGGTAATGGTTTTGAATGATCAGGGATAATTCCAGAAAACCTAGTAGATCGATCCAGGCTTATATATGCACTCATTCCTCTGATTTACTGTTCATAGATTTGCCAATATTGCTTTCAATTTTCCGTGTCGTCAGCTACATGCAACGATCGATGCCTAAGATTTTCCTTAAATCTTCAAAAAACGTGTGTGGTAAAGGCTGGATTATACATGTATTGATAGAATGTTTATGATAATACAATCAGACAGATAGAAGAACATATATAATGCTTCGAAACAGTACATTCAGATGAATTTTCTGAATAGGAATGCCAATACATATCAAGAACTAAAAATTTATTAGATGGGAATTAAAAAAAAAAGACCTTATATCAACATTCATTTATACACTCCTTCCAGTAAAATTGTTTGAACGTTTTTCCAACTTAATTGAGGCTTCCATGATTTTACATTGTCTTAGTTACTTCTAGTTTTAGCACTACGAGCACGATGGTAAAATGCAAAGGTATGGTGTGCTTTTTTGAAGCACAAATTCACCTCCAATCATAAGAAAAAAGGTTCACACCAACTCAAATGAACAAATGCATAATAAAAAGCATATATTGGCATGCAGGATGGAATATAATAATGTCCCACAAAATCTGAAATCGGACAACTTGCAAATCTATGAAGGTACAAAGGGCAGGATGCTAATGTTCAAGATTGCCCTCGCAAAGATCTGCTGCTGTATAGAAAAGTAATTTGTGGGACATGGCTTGAAGTTTGATTGGTTAAATTAACAAAACCATGATCAAATTAACCTAGCTATCACTATTAATTACTTAATTTCTGTTACATCATGGAGATTAACAATTGTAACAGCCAAGACATTGTTTATAAGAAATATAAACAAGGGAAAGTCCGACAGAAAGCATGCATGGAACACTAGATTTATTGTCTTAGGAGATTTGCATGGAACCTCATCAAACTTAGAATATCTAGCTGTAAAATGGAAAATCGTATCCTATCTCACTTGGTTATTCATGGGGGCAGAAAATCTTCAGAATCTTAAAAGGACAAACCTAAGGAAAAGTGGCATGCAAAGTAAATGATATTAAATTTAGAAACCACAAATTGAGTTCGTTTGCATGACGTTCGTTTTGAGTTCGGGTGTCAGAGAGAGAGAGAGAGAGAGAGAGTTCTTCCTATGAGATGTAGCTAGCTAGGCAAACTACACTAATCTCACCAATGTTATTAGTGTTTTGTTTTAGGAATTCATGCCAGTGAAAACAGCTAACTAATTCATTAATACAAGAAAGGAATAAAGAAGAAGATAGTTTCATATCTGCAACTTCATTAAGCACACTCTTTTTGTGAATACACGAAGAAGGGTTCTTATATCTCGGTTGAAAGAGGCGAGATCTTTCTTTAAATCTATCTGTTTTAGAGGGATCGACAAAACAAACAAAAAAAGAAAGAAAAAAAGATCTATTAGCGAGCATTCCTTTATAGTACTGTAGTTGTTGTTCAATCATTAAGAGTTTAAATATTAATAAATTAATCATCTTCTTAGTTGTGAATCATGGGTTCAAAAATTTGAGTTTGTCAAGGGGTAATTAAATCTAGCCAGATAGACAAGTATGATTAAAACAAGCAATAAATAATAAACAAAACGTCAAAAAGCAAATGCGGTAAGGGTTTGATTAATCAATTACGTACCATACGTGCTCAGATCCTGGAAAACCAGATGGACTTTTAAGAAAACTGAATCCCAGAGCTGGATTCATCATTCCTTTTGCTCGAAATCTGCTGCTTCTTTTTCTTCTTGTGTGGGATCCCTCTTGCCTTAGCTTGATAGTCCCTTACTTCTCTAAGGTAAACCCGAATGGAAGCATTAGCAAAAGGGTTTGTCTCCGGTGTGCCGCCGTTCTCTTCATAGGCTGCTCGGAGCCTCCCGATAAGAGCATCCAGGCTGCCCCAAGCTTGCCTGAGAGGGCATGTACAGGGAGCAGGGGGCTCGGGCTGTCCGTAAAACATGCAACCTTGTAGATGAACCTTAGTCTTCCCGAACTGGTCAAGATATCGAAGAAATTCCAGGACATGGCTGCTGTTGCACTGAGAAAGAGGCACAGGAGGCCTCTGATTCTTCAGGTACTGGCCGAAAGTGTTCCAGTCCCTTCTCTTCTGTGACTCATAACGACTGGGAGTTGCTGGCTGCTGCTGATTCTCGCTGGATCCTTCAGCCACGTCCTTTCCTCTTTCTCTGGACATCGTTGTTTACGGATGAAGAAATTTAATGGGAATGATCCTATTTACTAAATATGGTAAGAAAAAAAGGAGCACAAGCACGGAGGGGTAAAATAATAGAGGGTGGGAGTGGGGAGGAAGATGAAGTTCACATCATAGATGCTGGTGAGTAGACATACCATGGGCCAACGTCGTTGCTTTCTGTTTTCTCTTTTATTTGTTTTATTTTTTATGTCTTCTCTTCTTTTCTTTTCTTTTTTTGTTTTTATTAGAGCCCATTACCATTTTAACTCTACGTTTTCACTAAGAGCATACAACATCTCCTTAGCTTTTACTAAATTTGAGACACACACACACACACATATATATATGAGATAAGTTGGTGCGAGCCCGATTCGTTTTTCACCAGCATCACACTCTTTTGCCACATTATTATTATTGCTACTTTGAAATGGAAGCTGTAGTTGTAAATTTTGAGCTGAGGAGGAGGAGTTAATGCACGGGAAAAATTGTGTTGACTTTTAAATCCTCTCAAATCGCGATAATTGTACCCTCAACGCGTGGTGGATAAGGATATTTCCTTATTCTATGAATTATAATTACTTTCGAAGAAATTTATTTTCTTGAACGTGCCAAATCAATATTGAAAATCCATCCTTATGATTAACGTACGTATAAACTGATTAATCCTGAAATATTTCTTATTATACAGAGGTGTAAATCAAAAAAAAAATTTGAAAGCATAGAAGAAAAAACCCTATAAAACCTAAAAACATTAAAAGTCCTAGAAATTAAACAAAGAAAGGCATGTTTGATATATATATATATATATATATATATATATATATATATATATGAAAGGAAGGTGCGAATAAAAAGTCTGAGAAATTGAATAGTTACTAATAATTAGAATGAATACATTATCCCTACAATCCCAATTAATAATTGGAATTTCCAACTCACTTGTTCGTAATTTATAATGTATATATGTTATTATTAAACGTACTGTAAGAAAATAACGTTAATTAATTAACTTTTCGAGTTTAAAATCATGTGGGTGTATGTTACTAGCTTTACTCTTTTGTTTTTGTATAGAAATAGAATAAATATTACTAGGATTCCGAGGCTAGCTATTAGGGCTATTGAGGAGATGGGAAATTAGAAAGCAAGAAAAAAAGAATGTTATGGCTACAAGGAAATTAAAAAAGAGCAAATGAAAATATTCTAAAAATAATAATTATCCGTGTGGGTCCATTATAAAATCCTCTCCGTACATCTAAAGAGATCCAAACTACTATACATAAAGTTAGTTTAAAAGGTATTTAATCATATTGGAGCAAGATGGTAGGGGAGAATTATTCAAAGGGAATTGAATCCTAATTTATCTGGCAATTGATCCTCGAAGACGTCCAATTTATTCCTAGCTAGCTTGCCTCATAAACTAGCTAGCAAACACCTGTCCAGCACGCACACCATTGAATTCATGACCAGTTCAAGAACTTGTTCCACAAAATCCAAATATTCTTGTAGAAAAAGATGAGCAACCACTTAGGTTTCAACAATTAATATTGCAAGAAGTTATGGCTAATGCGCATCTGCATCCTTAGCCTTATTGGGTTGGCTCCTAGTGGGAGGTCTCCTCCTGTGTGCCCGGTCTGAAGTGTGTGATCACTCTTGAAAAAGAATTGAGATTTCTCCATTCTAGCTAGCTAGCTATGTGATTAAGTTGAAAGATTTTTTATGAAAATTAAGTTGAAAGGCCAGAGAGCTCAAACCATTTGAGAATCCTCTTCAGTACTTGGAGAAGTCCATATGGTATTATAAGAACCAAATCATTTTTTTTTATACGAGGAAACTCACCTCTCGGAAAACATAGCAATAAGTAAAATCTCGGTTGTTTCAAATTCTTACAAGAAAGCTTCATTTCTCAGAAAGCATAGCGAGTAAAAAACATCGACAGTCCCAGACTCTTACAATTATATAGTAAAATCTCGGTTGTTCCAAATTCTTACAAGAAAGCTTCATTTCTCAGAAAGCATAGCGAGTAAAAAACATCGACGGTCCTAGACTCTTACAATTATATACCTCATGATTCGAAACTCTCCCTGACCACTGTCGATGCTCTTGAAGAACCTGGTACTGTTTTACACTGAACTCTTGACCAGCTGGAGATCATGCATGCAGGGACCATACAAGAAGAGAAATTAAGTGGAGAGTCAAGCTGAGAGACATGCATGGATAATTAAGAATAGAAAGTGAAGATCAGCTCGGCAGCGGCATTCAACTCACCAGCAAGTGGAAGAACCGGCCGGTCCGATCTGGTGCTGCCGGTGTGTTTGGCCTTATATATAGACAATACCCTAGCCAGGAAGGTCCGGTCTAGAAGTAGAAGAAGTAGGAGTAATCAATCTCTTTGTGTCTGGTTTTTGGAGGCATAATAACATGCCTCCCAAATGAACTGAGGGGCCCACCTCCTCATCATTCTCTTTTCCACTTTTGGTTCTGGGTGCATGCATGTATAAAATCATCATACACGACGGACGTGGATATATCGTCGAGCTGGAGGAGGAGGCTTTATTTTTATTTTATTTTTTATTTTGGTATTTATTTATTATTTTTTGATATATATATGGGAGGGAGGGAGGGAGGGTTAGGTTGGCATGTGATTGATTATATTTTGGCATTAAACCTAATGCGGTTGATCTTGGATACATCTAGCAATCAATTTCTTACTTGCCATGATTTGAGAGCGAAGAAACCCGAGGTGCACGTCTCTATGATGCCGACGACGTCTGGCCAATATTATTGGGTGGGTCCCATACCTAGGCTTGCCATGTTGAAATCCTTTCTTTCTACCCATCTAATCTTAATTAATACCTCGTGGGATTTTATTGTTAATTGATGGAATCGTTTTTTAGTTAAATGGGTATGGTAAATGTCTTCATTCAATCTAAATGACTCTAGATTTAACATTTCAATTTCAAATTTACAAGTTTCTCATATGATTTTAGTGTTTTTATATATCGCGCTCCAAAAGGAGTTGAATATTTTATTTTAGATAAAAAAATTATATATATAGATGTGTTTGTTACATTTGTCTATTATAATGATATTTTTATTCAAGAAAACAATAATAGAAGTAGAGAAACAAATTACATTAATTGAATAAAATAAAAAGAGAAAAAAAACATTGTGCAAGGCATATATTGAAAATATTATTTAAAAAAATAATTAAAAAATAAAGTTCATATAGATAGATAGATAGATAAGGAAAACTTTTTAAAATCTATATTCATAAAAAAAAAATGTAATTTAAAAAAGCTTTTCTACACTAAGAAAAAAAGGCGTGTTAATCAAAATATAAATTAAAAAATAGAGAAAAAAACCATATTAAAAATAGAGAACAAATAGAAAAAAAAACAAATAGAAAAAAAAAAGGAAAAAGAAAAAGAGCACCTTATGGATAAGTTCTAAATAGTTAAAGGAGCTAATAGGTGAACTGGAGCGTGGGTCCATGCTCCATCATCACTGCTGGTGTTGGGGTTCACGGGCGTTGCTAGTTGAAGAGAGAAAATTGGTGAATCTGAAATGGCTTATTTTATTTTTTATTTCATTAAATTAATCCTCATTTATGACCCAAAAATTCTCAATTTTTATTTTTACATGTGATACTCCATTATCTGTTCAATTTCAACCCCAACTATATATTTGTTTTTTTTATAATTTTCACGGTCTCTAACACAAAAAATAAATAAAAATGATGAAAATAGTGAAATGGCTAAATTTACTAGGAAAATAATATTTTTTGAATTTCTTATAATTTTTTAAAATATAAAAAAATGGGGTCAAATCGGATCGTGACAGAATGAATAAAAAACATTTATGAATATTTATTTTAACAAATCTGTTTTTTAATGAAAAAATTGTCAAAAGAAATTATAGTATAAATTTTATGGATTATTTTATCTAAAAGAACTAAAAATAATATAATACAAAAACATATATATAAAAATACAAGGATCCATGAGCTTTGTTATATTTTAATTCCTTTTTAAGTTTTGTTATTAATGATTTTTTATACGTTTAATCTAATAATAAGGTTTTTTTTATATTAGCAGTGATTTAGATTAAAATCTTTTTGACCAATTATATTAACTTTTGAAGGGGGGAAAACCCTAAAAAAGCTTCCCTCTGTGACTCAACTAAAGACCATATATTAAACCAGTCATTTTCATTAGCTCACCCTCTCTCTAACCTACAAGGTTGCTTTTTCTTCCTGGCCTCCCTCCCTCATCACTACGTTTGTTTGCTTCGTTAGGAGCTTGGGAGAGTTTGCACGGCTACAAAATTTTATAATTATTTTTTATTTTCCTTTCTTACAGGAAAAAAATAAATAATAATGATGGTGCTTTGTCATTATTTGTTAATAATTTTATTACAGGAGTCTCAGGGCTATCAAGTATTCGTTCACTTGTTTAATAATTGACAACCTCATGTTTTAATAGTGTACATTACACGTCAAGTCAAGTTAAAAAAATACCCATTCATACAAAATAAATAACTATTTAAAAAATTCCCAAGGGGTCCTGACGTGAGTGGTGAGGGCGCTCTCGTCCCTTAAGAGAGGTCAGGGGTTCAATCCCTACTCTTGTATGGAGCTGGCCATTTGGGGAGCACTTTCACCCCTTCGGGGCCCACCCGGTGCGAACGTGGATTAGTCTGGACCAGTGTCTAGGACACCGCGTGGTTTATACAAAATAAATAACTATTTAAAAATTAAATAACAATTAAAAAAATCAAAATCAAAATTGATACGAAAAGAGAAAGAGATCTAAGCTTAGAAATTGAAGATGTATCCATTGATGAAGTACTTGTCATAACTTATAGACTTAAGAGATCCAATGGCCATGATCCAAAGATAGGAGTTTCAATCTACTTGCATTGTTTTCATGTTAAAAATCTGTTTAAATATAAGCAAATGTATTTTTAGGATTTATAAATTATTTAAAACTTATATATGTTTTAATTCTCGTGACAAATTATTCATCTTGTAATTCAAAAACATGAGCTTTAATAGCATTTGGATTTTGGGATATTATTAAAATTGTTCTTTTAGTAAATTATTGATAATGTAACCATCAATTCAAAATTAATTTTATCTATTATTTTTTTCTACTCAAACTTAATCAATCTAAATTAAAACTTTTTAAGAATTATAAATTCTAGAAAAAAATGATTTTCTTCAAATTTTGAACAAAATATGATTGGTACCCATTAAATAACATATCATTTCTTCCATTATAACACAAATAAGTTTGAAAATCAGACTCAAATTCATCAAATCACAAATAAATTTAATTTCCTCTAAATCTCAAAAAACTCTAACAGGCACACAAATCATACATTCATGCAACAAGATTATCCAAGGATAAACTGTTCAAGCAAACCACAAATACTACGAAAAAAATCTCAATAAATTAAAATTAAATATAAATGGGTTGTTTTTATTGTGAAATACAAGAAGAAAACCATGTCTTGATAATTATGACACAACAACAATAATAAAATAAAATAAAATAAATGTTTTAAGAAATTATGATACAAAAAATATTTTTTACAGCCCATTAAAATTATTTAAAAATATTAAAAATATGTATATTTTTTAACTATTTGAAAAACACTATTTCAAACATTGACCTGTTTGGGAGTGTGGTTGCGGTAGCTTTTCAAAGTGTTTATCGTGCCGAAATACATCAATATGAAAAACACAACCACATAGGCATTTCATTAATTTGAAAATGTCTTTTTATTTCCGAAAGTCTGAAGCCCCTACTCGGTGGAAAAGGAATTCGATTCGATGTGTTTTAAATTTGTTCATCTTTTTAAATGGATTACGAAAACAGAATTATAAAATCCCAACGATTAGCTCAATTGTTCTAAGTTTTGGATGCATTTCTTAATAGTTACCGGTTTGAGTTTTTTTTTAAATCACTAAAAATTTACTTAATCGTTAATTTTAAAATTTTATAAAATAGTAAAGATACATGCCGGACAACATCATTAATAAAAAAACCAGAATTATAGGAACAAATCCCTCTAAATATCATGATGTACCACCACCCTCTCCCTTTTTCACTAGTTATGATCAATTGAATAGGTTTTTAAGGATGTTGTTGAAATACCTCTATCTTAAGGTGTACTAGCATGAGATGGCTGTTCCAAGTCCTCAAATTTCCAATTAGCTGGAAGCCTTGTAATTCTGAAAAGGCAAGACAATCCCGTTTTACTCATTGGTTTCCAATTCCTCTTGAACTCTTATGCCTGTGGAATGTTCTAGATGCCATCAAAAATCACCTAAGCATTGGATCCTATCGAGAATGGTCTGAGGAACATGGGCAGGAATGGCTCTTAACTGTGCTCAGTGGCTAACGCCCTCTTTTTGGACTTGATCTTCCCAAAACTGAAGAAATTGCTGACGTACTTTACACCTTTCTTTTCATTGCAGAACTTCCTCCAGACATTGTTGGTGCTTATATAACCTCAATGGCCACAAACCCTTCTGACATACTTGCCGTTGGGCTGTTACAGTGCTAGTGTGGTGTCCAAGAACCACTATGGTTTTCCGTTGTTTGAAACGCCGGCTGATCTTGAAGCTGCTCCAGCTGCTGTGGCTCGTCTCTTCTCAATAAATTGGTATGGAAACCGGATCAAGGGAAAGAAAGAAGTCCCGATAGGATACTCGGATTCTGGAAAGGATGCCGGCTGTCTCTCTGCCGCTTGGCAGCCGTACAAGGCTCAAGAAGAGCTTGTGAAGGTGGCAACGGAATATGGGGTTGAGCTAACCATGTTCCATGATCGAGGAGGGACAGATAGGAAAGGAGGAGGGCCTACCCATCTTGCTATATCACTCTTCCACCTGACACCATTCGTGCATCACTTCGACTCTTCGTGATCCAGGGCACAGCGCCATTCCCAGGCAAGGAAGGAAAAAAAACCAATCTAGCACGAAAAGCTCCTCGGCTGTGAATTATCGGGATGTTTGATAAGAGCAAGATCATAGGAGTGGTCGCCCCCCTGAACAGAATAGGTGACTGCCCCGTTCTTTCAAAGTAAGAAAGGAAGCAAAAACTTACTTTCCTTTAAATAGAAGGAAAACTCACTTTTCCTTGCGAGTAACTATGAAGGTTATTGCGTGTTGTGATGTTAGAAGACTTGTGATCTACATAATAGATCTCGAGTTTAAATCAGGGTGTGTATTTTTTATAAGAACCTGAGATTTTAATCGCTTATCTAAATCCAAAATATATTTTCTGGGAAATAAGATTCCCTCGCATCTATGAATGTCAAATTTCTTCACTGGTGTATCATTAACTATATTAACATAACCACCACCATCGATTATCATCCTACACACCTTGTCCTCTTTCTTAATAATTCCATTGGCGGACTTCATAGAAAATTTCCCTTTAGCATTGTTTCTCCATGTTAGGGTGTCTGAGATTGTTTGACTGTTAAAGGCGAGTTGAAAAGTCTTCTGGGGAGGAGCACTTGTTTTTTCAGAACACTCCAGAGTTTTACAGCTACCACCACTCTTGAGCATGGAATGCTCCCCCCAATCTCACCGGAGTCAGAATGGCGTGCTCTCATGGATGAGATGGAAATTCTAGCAACAAAAGAACACCGATCCATAGTCTTCCAAGAACCTCGTTTTGTTGAATACCTCCGCTTTGTAAGTATTTAGTTCAGCCATTGTCATTTATCCTGCAAGGTTGTTTAACCTGATCATAACATCAAAATTCTACTAGCTCTGACAGTTCACCAATAAAGATGAACACGATTATTCTTTATTTTTATGTCATTCTTATTTGAAACTGTTAAGGAACCATCTTACCTAAGAGTTTAAACTTTTAGGTGAGACACTATAATTTATATTATTCTCTAACACACACCCTCAAGTGAAAGATTTTTGATTTTGAAACTTGCACACAAGTCCATTATATCTTGTGTTTGATTTTTATCAAATAGAATGAGGGTGGTGAGATTCGAACTCGTGACCGTTGGGTCAACAAGGCTCTGATACCATGTTAAGGAAACATCTCACCTAAAAGCTTAAGCTTTTAGATGAGACCCCTGATTTATATTATTCTCTAACATAAACAAGTAAAAATCCAATGCCATGTCTTGAATTATTCATGCGATTACCAAATTGGACATATTTTCCTTCTCTTTTCGCTCTTATCCGAGCATTTAATGTTTCACCTTTTGTGCTTTCTCTGATTAACCCTCCTTCAGATTTCAAAGTCGTGTAGTGTTCGTGGTTTGAATTAGTTTGTGGATCTTTCATTTTCACTCTTGGTATAGTAATCAGTTCATCGATGGACGACTACCAGTTTGGCTTCATTTTTCTGGTGTTTGGGATTTCCACGATGCGGGCTACAAGCCTACAACAGGGTTGGAGTACGGTCGGGTGAAAATTGGCAGTCGACCATCAACACGGAAGCCAGGTGGCGGCATTGAATCACTCCGAGCAATCCCATGGATATTTTGCTTGGACCCAGACAAGGTTCCATCTGCCAGTCCGGCTTGGCTTTTGGAGCAGCATTTAAGCATGCGATTCAGAAGGAAATAAAAAATCTCCACATGTTCCAGGAGATGAACAGTCAGTGGCCTTTCTTCAACAATTGACTTGTGGAGATGGCATTTACCAGGGGAGATCCGGGAGTTGCTACTTTTTATGACATGTACAATCAGTGGCCTTCTTCAACAATATTTTCATGCATTAATGTTAAAAATAATTTAAAAAAAAATAAAAAAAAATATCATTTTAATATATTTTTAAATAAAAATTACTTTCAAAAACAACTTTAACTATACACTCTCAAACAGACACAAAATATTTTATGGAATCGACTGGACCAGCAGCAGAGCTTGTAAGAGTTAACCGAGTAAAAGCCTGTTTAGTACTGTAATAGCTGGTGTCTTTCAAATACTTCACTTAAAAATATATTAAAATAATATATTTTTATTTTAAAAATTAATTTTTAAAATTAACCCATCAGGATCTAAAAACACTAAAAAAAATATTAAAAAAATTAATTTGGTAAGAAAACAAAAACAAACAAGCTCTTATTTAACCACGAAGAGTATTGCTGCTGGCCTGCAAAACACTGGTTAAGAGTTAAGACAGTTGTGTCATTCAGCCTTGTAATACCGCTTCATATAGGCACTAAAAATCTCAGATAGTACGCGAGACAGAACGAAATAAAGTTTCAGAATAATATATGCCTTGGTTCGATTCACTAATTTATGATTACTGTTTTCTTCAGACAAAATGTAAGAAGTACAGCTTATTCTATATACTGATTGAGATGAAGAAAAGTTTTCACTGACCATCTTTGCATTGAAAGGGAAGCCGATATGAGTAACTGATTCCCATTCTTACACTACCAGCTAAAGTTTCCTTTCATTTTTCGAATAGGAACAAAGTTAACGAAGAAGTCTACCTTGGCGCTCCGCGGCCAAATTATGAAATCATCACCTGTTAGCATGAACAAAAATATATTATCAACAATGGAGGTGTTAGCAAATGATCAAGGGGCGAAAATAAACGTGTATCAGCTTTAAAAAATAATTAAAATACCTCTCTGATTTCTTAAGTGTTAACTGTGCATCACCTTTGCATATTGAGTGTTCATCCTAAGCTCATGTCTTTTTCACGAGCGGAGCAAGTGCCTCTTCAATAGCTTGAACGAAAGTAGCAATCTTGTACGAGAAAAATCCCACTAACATTGGTATCAATTCTAAGTGCATAAATCCATAATCTGGAACGAGAATCCTACGTTCAAATAGAGAGCACTGTCAATAGGTACATTCACCAAGAATATACTTACGATATCCATGCAAATCTAATTTCCATTATTTCATTAATAGGTGATCAAAATTGTTATAATAGAGCTGTGCCAGACAATGACCGATGTCTGTTGAAGTAATGATATAGAAAAACATATAGCATCTTATGAAGGTTTTAGATGCTCACCAACACATAATGAGACAGCACAGTTAACAAAAACATATCAAAAAACAATTTTCAATCAGATTTTGGGCTGGGGGATCCTTCCATTCACCAGTGGGTTAGTAGAAGAAAAAATTTGAAGAGATGGAATGATTTGGATCCCCAGATATAACTACTTTCCTTTTTCCTGTTGATTCCTTTACAGGTATCACATCTCTGATCAAGAGTCTTTAAACTACTTTTAGGAGTACATAATTTTTGTTTTGGTAGTTCCAAGATATGAAATTTGTAGCAAATATATCAGAGACAACAGCAGCCAAGTCCCAAATCTTAAGGGATACAGATTTACCTATATACAACAATTAGAATAAAAAACAAAAAAAGTAATAATTTTGCTGCAGCTTATTTGAAGAAACAGTGTGCAAAATGAAAGGTTGGTTTCAGCAAAAGAACCCTTCAAGGTAGCAGATGAGAAGTGTACCAGTACAGCAGGTCACAAGTGCTTACCCATTCCACCGATTATAGATCATGACCAGTAAAACAGGAACAAGCAACCTCGGCTGCGCAGCTGCTCCCCTGCCAAAAGAAAACAACACTTTCATACGGTTCCAAGCCCTCTTGTTAACCAAAATGGTATTGAAAAAACATAATGGAGAGCAGGTGGCAGACAATATCCTGATGTTCATAAAGGGTTGGAGTTAGATAGTCCACATTAGTATTTAGGTAGTTAAAAAAAGAGGCTCCAGATGAGTTTAAGTTGCAAAAAAAAACGAATTTGGGGATCAGCAGCAGCAGGAACCCCCTGCTTCTTATATGCAAAAGATTACTGCCTGCGAATAAGATCACACTCTCATTAAAGCCTATGAAGAGAAGAAGGTCAGGAAACAGGCATACAACAATATCATGTGGCTATGGTTTCCTGTAGCAGACTAAAATATTATATCAATAGTTGGTGATAAAAAATGGCATTTATATATGTCTTAAACTCTCCCAATAACTTTTCAATTGAACATGGCATCAATCAGGGCTCTTTGGATGGGGAAAGGAGTAGATTTGCACACTATTAATACCCAAAAGAGCTGGACAAAGGAGTGGCATATGAGGAGCAGAAAATCTTACCACATGGAATGTGTGTGTCCAGTTAACTCTCTCAAATGTGTGTTTGCATGCACACGCCCATGAGTGAGTGAGTGTGAGAGAGAGAGAGAGAGATGAAAATTATAGTATTACAACTAATAGAGAAGTTTGTGATTGTATATATTTTGAAGAACAATAATGAAAAGAATATGTGAAAATATTTAACCATCCTCCTAAGCATTCTTTTTAAAACTACCATAAGCCATTAATAATAATCAGTATTAATCTAAGATTTCCAAGCCAGTCAATCTTCTTTCCCCTGTTGAATTTCAACCACCTAAACACTTTCTAGTTTTGAGCCCCCGCCATAATACACTAAGAACAACAGTTGTAAAGCAAGCCAAACTTTCATATTACACTGTTCAAACATGTCAAGTTAGCCCTTTAATATGTTAATTTAATGCTGGTAACAACACACAATGTTACACTTGTGACCATACAATTAAATATCATAAAGTAGCAAGGAAACAGGAGGGGGTCAGCAAGTGTAGTATCAATCAAGCTAGTATAACACGATGTCCATAAAATGTAGTCATTAGTTAAAGACAACTAACAGATAATTTCAGAGGATACTTTACATACCTGACAAGTCCCTTTGCTCCATCAGCCATGGAATCCACACTGTTCCCAAGCATCCGAATATACACCAAAGATCCAATAAATCCAGCACCAAAGCTGTAAGTATAAGAAAACTAAGAATTTTAAACTATCATCCAAAGAGTGAATAAATATTTTTAAATAGCAAAACAAAATGTTACTGCAGGGCAAGCTCGTCAAAAATTAAAAGAGTGCACTGTCATGTGTTACCAGTTGGTGAAACAAGAAACTACAATTAAGGATCTCTATTAATACAGCAATGAATTAACTATTTAAACCCAGGTATGCAACACAAATGGAACATTTCAAAATGCATGCAAGGATGCAGACTGTCATTATTCATCTATTAAAAGAACAATTCAATTTAAATTACAAGTCTAGATGTTCTGATATGTACAGACAACTGCAATTAAATGCACAATCTCAAATGAAAATAAAAAAATACTGATTCAGACAAGAAAAGAGAAATTCATATATTATTTTAGATTTTGAGATTCCTCATAAACCTGGTTTATTTAGGAGTTCAACTTACTTAGGAGCATTAGCGGTATTTAGTTATCTTAGCTTTTCACTTGCAACGAGCAAGAAACTATCAACCAGACATAGAAAACACATTTCTTCACCGGAGTACCTCTCTTTTCTTCACTAAGAGCTCTGTTCTTCTCACCTCCTAAATCTTTCTTGCTGCAGTACACTGGGAACTATTTATATCTGTTTTCCTTTAAACAAGTTCCTAATACCTGAGTTTCACATACACCAAACCCTAGCTCACAAGGATTTTTGTCAGACACAAATCTATAGTTGTCATACTTCCTAAACATGATGCCTTCTCATGTGCATGCAAAAGAGTAGTAGATTTCTAGAAGCGACACGTAAATATTTATATAATATTAAAAGGACACAAATAAAGAACAGGCATAAAGAAACAGATCGATTTTACTTGCAATGATCAACAACCAATCAATCAGATTTTCATAGATAAGGCCATACTGTTGCCCACATTTGTGTACCTAACAGCGATTTCAGGAGAATAGGAGACATAAGCTGAGACTAAACCAACACTGCCTATGCCCAATGTGAATATCTGTAACTTCTTCTTCAGCTGCTCAAAAAATATTGGGGGGGGGGGGGGGGGGGGGGGGGGGGCAATTTCCATCATCAGAAGCACCCAAGATAATGATAATTTGAATTTTAAATGTAACTGTAAGCATCATTTAAGACAAAATTGCTATGGACCCAGATGCTACAAAAGGGTACCTTAAAATACTGTTCCCTTGATTGAGCAGCCAGCACTTCCGGATCCCCTCGAGGCTGCCTCAATTCCCGAAACATCACCTCCTGCCATTCATAGGTAGATAAAAACCACAAAAACAAAAAGGCATCCTTCAAAATGATGTTAGATAAATTAAATATTGTTTACACTCAAAAGATTTCACAGCAATTCAGTCAAAATAAGAGAAAAGAGTTCTGGAATGATTTGTATTCAAGGCCCTTTTGTGCATTGATGCCTATAAATAGAGCCCCTTCCCTTATTGAATTGTTTGGTCACACCCATATAATGCAGATTTCTAGATTTATCAGCCTCACATTCAGATTATTTCTTTCAAGTTGTTTGTTTTTCTAGTTTTTTTGTCCAAAATCCTATTTTGATCTCTATAGGTCCAAGGCTAGCTTACCTCAAGTTCAATGGGCAAGGTACCATTGCGCACCTCTCCAGAGATTTGATTCTAAGAAACTCTTTTCTTAAAAGAGTGTTTTCCCAATAACATATACATTAAGGAGGAGTTATTTTCTAATTCCCTTTTTAAAGAAGTCAAATTGATCACAAGAAAAAGAGGTTACCAAGAAAACAATAGCAGAAACCTCCGACCGTAGAGGATCCTAAAGTAACAAAAGCACCAAAATAAATAAGTTAACTGAGGCTATGTACATAACATACACTGCCGCTAGTTGTAGCCTTAGTAGCTTTATCCCACTTGTCCTGCTCACGGCGTGTCGGTGCCATCCTCCAATTTGGTGACGAACCACTGCGGACCTGGAATCATTACATTCCAAAACAAGAAGTGAGAAAGGATGTAAATTCAGAACTTCCCCAGGAACAGAACCAATCATCATCTTACTTTAGTTGTAGCCACGACTGGTTGCTCTATCACGGGCTTTGGACGTTGTGCGAGCTCTTTACTCAAATCGACTTCCACACTGAATATATGCACACAATTCAAAGCTTAGCATCTCCAAAATTGAAATCATTAACTTTACGAGTAATGGAAGACTTGCCTATCCAGAGTCATGACTCTATTTAAACTCAAAAATCCAGAGGACTCTTCCTGTTTCAACAAATACAACTCCAAGTAACCCAATCGGGAATTAAACTAATTAACAAGTAAACATAGAAAATGATTCTACAAAAATAACATGAAAGGAAAAGTTAAAAAGGAGACCTTGACAGGAGAGGTCTGAGGGTCGACAGGATCATTACGAAGGAGTCTTTTCATGCGAGGCATGAAATCTTTGTTCCAAATAAAATCATCAGAGGTTAAAGGGTCTTCACCTTCGCCTCCCCAATACTTGCGGAGCTTTGTGGTGGTAGGTGGACCACCATACTCCCCAGGAGCATCCCCTGTCGACCATTTTAATGGCTTCTTTTTGGGAAGTATCACTTTAGTCTTTCTCGGTGAAGGGGATGAGGAGGAAGAGGACGAGGAGTCTTGAGAGAGGGGCGTTGTCGTTGAGTTTGCTGATACGTAGCTTACAATTGCCATTGTCATTGCCATTCTTTTTTCCGTGGTCTAACTTACAGGGGTTTGCTTGGGTCTTGCTTATGGATGGATATGGACACTCAAATGATTTTTATATATTTATTTTCCCTTTGTTCCTGACTGTGGTTATGGAACAGCGTCAAAATATCCTCTCTTTTTTTTTCTTCGATTCATTTTGGAACAAGCATACCTTTCATGGGTTGAAATTATTAAATTACTTTCTTTTTTTAATATTTTAATATAAAAAATTATATATTTTCAATTAAAAATATTATTTTTCATCAATACAACGCATCGCATCATCAAAAATACGATTATAATTTAGTTGATTGTGAGTATTGTGAGATTTATTAACAAAATCATTTCCAAATTTAAATCTTCTTACATTGTGGAGTAAGAGCATCTCCAGCAGAGGAGGTATATTGGAGAGCCAAATCTTTAAAATGGATGTTTGAATAGTGTAAAAATAGTTTTAGTTTTGGTGTGCACTTTAATGGTAAAAGGCATTTTGGAGAGCCATTTTTTTATATTATTATTTTAATGTAATGCAATTATTTTGTATATAATTTAATTATGCAATTAATTATACAATTAATAGGAGTAAGTTATATAATTAAATAATTAGTTTTAAAAAACCCTCCAACAATATAATTATTAATTTTTCAGATTTAATATGAAATTAAAAAAAAATTAAAAATTAAAAACACGATACAAAATATTTAAAGAAAATTACAAATAATTAATTAAACATACATTCCATTACAAATAATTCAATCAAATCAATTACAAATTTAAACCTCTCTTTGCCATAATTCCCCGTTTTCTATTTTCAAAATAGGCAGCAGACATTGGATCCATACCAGAAGTATCCACCTTCATGATTTCATCCTCTTGTCTCTCATCATTTTGTTCAATTAATTTAGCTTGTTGCTCTAACATTTTTTCTCTATGGTGATATTTTTTATCCTTAATTTTTTCGATACTATTCGTGAATTTGTCTAAGAGATTCGATACATAAATCTCGCCAACCTTTTCTTTTCCTTGTCTCCGTGCAAGTCGTTCCTTTGCAGCTTTCTGACCAATTGGTCTATTCTGGTAAATAAATGCGTCACTTTCGTCTCCTAAACTAACAGAATCAGCGGTTGATGGATTTGAAGAAGTTGGACTTGCATTTCCATGATTTTTTTGTTTCTTGTTTGACTTCTGATAAAGACATGCACGTTCAAATTGCCACTTGGGTTCATTTTTTAAGATAACCCAACAATGCTCCAGTTGAAATCGTTTGCCAACGACTGAAGCATATATTTGTCGAGCATCATTAATCTGGTAAATCAATTTCAATAAATAAAACTATGTTATAATAAATATGTTAAACAAAAAATTTAATATGGAAATGATAAAAAAAAAAAACATTACCCTTGATTCTTCAGTCGTTCCACTTTGTTGACGGTTTTCAATTTGGGTAACAAAACCAACAAATTTTCCAACTTCTCTATTTATTTCTTGCCATCTATTTGAGATGCTTATCTGAGAACGATTATTCAGGTTTGCTCCATTCTCGACAAAGTAAGCATGTACTCGAGCCCAAAATTGTCTTGTTTGTTGATCAACTCCCGTGATTGGATCTTTGCTAGTATTTAACCACGTAGATACAAGTAAATAATCTTCTTATGGCGAGAAGTTTTTACTTCTTTGGGATTTTTTAGTTGTATGAACAATATGATCACTTTGTTGAGTAACATTCTGTTCAGACTCACTTATAAGAAAGTCAGTGAATGAATTTGGCAAATCTGAGTCCATCTGCATAAAAAATACATTGTATAAATTAAGCTAATTGATCAACAACATCGTAAATTTCCAATTTCGCATAATTATTTTTAACTAAATATAATTATTAATTACTCTTTTTTTTCTCCTAAATATTATTATTAATCATCTCCACAACAGTTCAAAAAACTACATTTACACAGTTCTTAAATCTAACTGTAAATTTAAACATGTAATTAAGCCAATTGATCAACAAAATCATAAATTTTCAATTTCTCATAATTATTTTTTTTACTAAATATTATTATTAATTACACTATTTTTTCCTCCTAAATATTATTATTATTTATTCCTAAATATTACCCCCCGAAACCCTACTTCTTTCATTTCTCATTTGCGCCGCCCCCCACAAAATGCAGCTCACTCTCCAAAACCCTTCCTCTTTCAATTCTCATTTGCGCAGCCCCTCACCTCACGCCTCTCCAAACCCTTCCTTTTTCACTTCTCCAACCCTTCCTCTCCTTCTCCGTCCCTCACTGCTCCCAGCTCACCTCACGCCTCTCTCATGGCCATCTCTCCTTCTCCGTCCCTCACTGCTCCCTGCTCCCCTCACGCCTCTCCCATGGCGCTCCCCCCCTCTCACTCTACTCTTTTCCTCCTCTCCCTCGACTCACTCTGCTCTCCCCCATCTGTCAAGTTTCTAGCATACGGGTTCTATTTTTTTTATCAACAAACCTAATTGTACAGACAAAAATATATCAAGTTAAGAAAACAAATTGAAGATTCTGGGGCAGAAGGTTTGACAGGAACCGAAGATGCAATCTGCTCGTTGGATTTTGAACTTTGATGAAGGTATTTTCTCGCCAACTGTTCTTCTTCGGATTGGATGCAAAATATTTTGTGTTTTTTCAATTTTTTAATTCTGTGGGTTGCTGTGTTGATGGGTGTTCAATTGTTGAATTCGTTGGTTGTAGTGTTGATGGGTATTGCTTTGTTCTGGGTTGATGTTGCTTTGTTGAATGAGTTGTGTGTTGTGTGTATCAATTTCTTTGTTGCTGGGTTTTTTTATTGAAGCATGACCAACGGATCTATTTCAACGGTAACATTTTTATTTGCCTCTGCAGACACCATCTGTGGGAATGGCTCTCGGATGGCTCCAGAAAATGAAGAAGTCATTTTGGCTCTTCATTTGGCTCCTCTGCTGGAGACGAAAATTAACCCAAAAAAACCAAATATTTGAATTTTTGGCTTTGGCTTCCCGGATGCCTCTGCTGCTGGAGATGCCCTAACACTATACCAGCTAAGAAGATGATTTAGAGGAGGTTGAGCAGTCCGTTGTAGTTGTTTTTTAATGCAAAAATAATTTTATTAAAATAATTTTTGACATTTAATTATTTAAATAATCTAAAAATATAAAAAAATAATTAAAACAAAAAATCAAAAAATCACTTTTGTGTATTTGGCATGGTTGTTGCTGTTGTGGTTAAGGTTGAAAAAAATAGTTTCATGAAAAACACTTTTAGCTGCGATTCATAACTGAAATTGAAGTGTTTGGTTAAAATTATAGTTGAGTTTGAGATTTAATGAAAAGCAGTTTCGAGTGTTTGGTTACCATGCTTTTCATATTGCTGTCAACTTGTGAAATTACTGTGGACACTTATATATATTTTTAAAAATATTATATATTTAATTATCATAATAATAAAATATAATTAATAATTCAAGTTATGAAGACACTCGTTTTTATACTCCCATCAAACTACTTGTAATTCCATCACGAACTAAATCCATATGTCAAGACCTCTGCAATCCCTTGTTATTTGATCGATGAACAACATTCGCTAAAATATCATCAGGAACAACATTTGTGATTCATAAATAGTATTGTTTCAAGATCTCTATCTACATGTTGTAGAGATATAATTCTAAGGCCAAATTCAGTTGTAAGTTTATGATTCATAATCAATCGAAAAACAACAAGGGTATGGAGTGAAATGAAGTCACATGCATTTTCCTTTCATTGAGACTAATCTCTATCTACACATTTAAAAAAAAACAATATATATATATATATATATATATATATTAAATCATATTGGGCCTGACCAAACTAAATGGGCTGGCCTGACCAAGTTGGGCCAAATTGCCCAACTCTCAGGTTGGGCCGAGAGGAGGTCCAACCCATCCTAGCCCAAGATTTAAATGAAAAAATACAACACACAAAATGGTATGCTACATTTGTCGTGAATTGATTCACGATGTTATTATTTCACGTAACACGTGAACATTAACATGGCTGATTGTGATCAGAGGGTCATCGGCTAATACCAACGAGTAGAGGAGGCCGAGGTGGTTATTCCTATGGTGGCGGCGGCGTAAATGGTACCCTGTGGTGACCAGTAGGATTGTCGCAAGGGTGCAACCAATGTTGTTGTTGCTGGTATTGCTGATGTCGGGGTTTGCTGCTGCTGTGGAAAAGAGAGAAGAGGAGTTGTTGTGACTGTGGAAGAGAGGGAGTTGTAGCGACTGTGAAGGAGAGGGAGTTGTTGCAACTGTTGAGGAGAGAGGGTGTGGTCGTGACTGTGGAGAGAAAGAAATATCACCGGTGACGGTAGAGAGGAAGGCAACAGTGATGTGTAAAAGTCAGTGCCATGCAGAAGAATGAAAAAATGATTCTAAAGGAAATTGATGATGCGATGAGGTTGAGAAGCATCTCTGTGATGCTTTTCAAACTGAGTTTGAAACTCAGTTTTCATGCAAGACCCTCAACTAAAAAACTGCGGCACAAATGCTTACCAAACACTTTAGCTCTGCGGTGAGCCTCAATAGCATAACGCATCGCAGAGCCAAACACCATCTTAAAGTGATTACCGAACACAACAAAAATGAATTAGCTTGGGGGACTTTGAATGGAAGCTTTGTAGATTTTTTTTACGCTCACTATAATTACTTTGATGCCCCCATGATAAAAGTATTAGAGCTTCTTTGTGGAGGCTTTTTGGTCCTTTAGTGTTAGTAATTTTTGTTATACTCACATCGTAGTGTAGCGGGCATGTATTTTTTTGGTACATGATAAAATTATTTAAATGCGCTCGGGGTAGAAAATCTAAAACTTTCTTATAAGGGCTTTTTAATCGTTTAGTCTTGGTTTTTGGTTAAGTTGGTCTTGTATTAGGAGCAATTTTGTTTTTTGCAGACATAAAATATTATTAAAAAGAAATGGTTGATGGCGCATGTTACGCAGGCGTCCGCAAATTGATATTATCCGTGCTTTTTGAACAGAGTGTTTTAAGCTTTGCATTGTATTTTAAAAGTATTTTTAAACGAATTTGAATTTTTTATTTAATTTTTTGTGTTTTTTGATCAGTTTTATATGTTATGCTAAAAATATTTTCAAAAACAATTTGTATTACACTATTAAACATGCACATAGTGTGAAACTCCATTCGCAATGGCTAGAGTACATCAACATCCTCTCATAGTGGTATGGCATGTGTGAGCGGTGAGGCGGTGGTTCGCTCCGATAATTTTTTTTGTTTTTTCCCTTTTTTTCTTTCTCTTTTATGGTGTCTTGTCATTTATTTTTTATATTCAAATTAATCATTATTCTTTTAATCTTTATTTGTTTTGTAATTTATTTTATTTTTTAATTTATCGTTTTCTTCAAATTTGTCTTTGGTCACTTGATTTAATTGGTTTTTATATCAAATTTTATCTAGAATTATTTTTGCTATTGTTTATTTTGCCTGGGATTCTTTTGTTTTATTGTTATTGTTTAATGTCATCCCTTATTATTTCTCTTATTGACAAGCTTGCTTTATTGTTTTTTCTTTTATGAAGTTAGTCATGGTCTCATGATCAAGATCACGAGTTTAGAAATTGACATGGATTTTTAGGTCATTCAATGAAATAGATTAATTTTCAATTTTATCCTTTTAACATTTGATTTTTTAATTGATTTCCATGCTCTCTTTTTTTTACTTTTTTTATGGAGGTATTCCAATCTTATACCCATGGTTGTAGAGTTACAAGTTAACCCATATTAACTTAAATTGTTTTTTAATCATTTATTTATTTTCACCACTCATTTTTTTATTGAAAATTTTGTTTCGATGTTTTTTAATCATTCTAATCAAAATGTGTGAGGATGAGGAATGCACTATACAAAATACACTGTGGATTCTCTCCCATGGCCACTGTGGTCGGTTCATAGCGCCAAACAAGTGGGAAAAGGATTGGTTTAAGAGTTTGGGCAAGATGTTTATTATAGTCCATGTGTTTTAAAAATTATCAATACTGGGTCTCTTAAATTTTCAAAATCAAGGAAAAAAATTAATTTTAATCTCAAACTTCATTTTATTTATTTTTCTTGTCCTTTGGTGTGAGGGAGGTAAGAGAAACTCTTTGGAATCCAACATTAGAGAGATAAAAAATCTATTTGTTTGTTTTTGTTTAGGCTTTTATCTCTATTTTTCTTTATCTTTTGCATAAATGAATTTTATTTTTTAAAATAAAAAGTATTTATTTTCAAATAATATTTGTAATATATCCAACATTACATGATAGTTTTTTTTATCCATTCAATATAATGTGTCTATTTCTATCATTTGTTGATAGAATAAAAAAAATATTTTAATAAAACAATCAAGATGGATAATTAGGTAAATATTTTATCTTAAGAGATTAAATAGTTTGATCCACACATGTCTCTTTATTTTTTCAATTTTATTTTTAGTTATTGTTAATATTATTTTTATTAACAAACATACTTTTTAATATATTTAATTACAGGCATGCATAATTTTTATATTTTCAATTATACTTTTTTTTAACTACAAAAACATATAAAAAAGCTCGTGTACAATTTTTTTGTTTGAGAAAAAAATCTAGCTTGACATGAAGCTCGATTATTATGATTTATTGGGTGTTTGACACTGTGTTTCAAAAATACTTTTTCAATTTTTTTGTTGGAGAAAAAAATCTAGCTTGACATGAAGCTCGATTATTATGATTTATTGGGTGTTTGACAGTGTGTTTCAAAAATATTTTTTTAAAAAATGATTTTTTATTTTTATTTTTTACTTTAGAGTAAATTATTTTGGTGTTTTTAGATGATTTTGAAATGTTGATGTCAAAAATAAATTTTTTTTAAAATAAAAAAAATATCATTTTGATATATTTAAAAACAATCATAACCACACTCTTAAACCGTCATTTAGCTTTCAATGTTTCAGGTATATGAAAAATTACTTACCGTCAAAGAATCAATCCTAATATCTATAACGTGTATTTGATTTAATTTGAGAGGAATTTAATCTTAACTCATAAAAATAACTAAAAACATACTTGATGAAACAAAAATAAATCTGCAACCCGCTCGGCTGGACATTGATTTTAAAAGCCCAGTGTTTAAGATTATTTTATATTTTTTAAAATTATTTTATATAAAAATAATCTGGAAATATAAAAAAATTGAATTTATTTTAAAAATAAAAATATATTTTTTTCGAAAATATTTTTAAAATGAGCACTAATTCCACGATGACAAATGTGCACTGGATTTGGAAGACATGATTATTAACAGTCGTGATTATTTTTAAAATGAATTTAAAATTTGAACACTTCCTCAGCATTTGTTTAATAAAAAACAAGAGGAAAAATCACATATTTCAAAACTAATTGTCAATTTAGGATTTAGAGTATGGTTGAACTTATTTTTTAAAGTATTTTTTTTTTATTTAGAAGTGCATCAAAATAATTTTTTTATTTTTAAATATTATTTTTGATATCAATATATAAAAATAATTTAGTAAACACCATAAAAAAATAATTTAAAATAAAAAATAAAAAAAAATCTTTTAATTTTTTTTTTAAATATATTTTTGAAACGGGATTTCATGACCCAGTGTATTGATAACATCTGACCAGCTCCATTGATGAATTCGGTGAGCTGTAGACGTAGGTTTTGATTCTAATTAATTTAGTGGAAAAACCCACCTTTTTTAGGCCGTTCCAGGTATAAAATAACTTGGATCTTGAACCGGGTCTTATATTTTATGATTTAAAGCTATTGCTTCTCTCCCAACGTCGACTAATATTTTTCCAATGTTTTTGTTTTATTTGTGTCAAATTTCAACTCATTTTTTACATTTTTAGGCTAAGTGTTCATAGTTTTATTTAATGTTTACGGGACTTGTTAAAAAAAAAACAAAAAAACCTGGGTCTCACCTTAGTTTCAAGTTGACTCGATAGCTTATCCGAGTTTGACCAGGCCAATTGCGTGCATGGATTTTTATGGTTTAAAACTTGACCACCACACCAGGTAACCTGAATCTCAGGTCAACATGTCGAGCCAAGTCAAACTAGATTTCATACATATGACCATATATATTGTCTAAATAACAAGTTTCTATCCTTTACAAGTAAAAAAAAAAAAAAAAACTCATTTAAATCGTTTTTATTGACAAAAAACACTACAAGAACCTCGTAACACCCGTTTAAGGTATTAAAGTAACATTTAGTTGGTAAAAAAAAAATAATCTAAAATCAACCAAAATCCAGAATAAATTTAAGCTAACGTCTACAAAACATCTTATTAAAAAAAAAATTGAGAAACTTCATTTCTTGAAAACGTACTTTGTAGATCTAGATAAGCGAGTAAAATCCTGATTGTTTCAGTCTATTGCAAGAGATATACACCTTAGCCCGAACTCGAGACATGTTGTATAGATTGGAAGCCCTTTGTTATCACGTCATGGTCCCTGGAGACAACATCTAATTAAAAGCTCGTTGACATTATAAATTTGTAATTAAATAAAGTTATCTAGTGATTTTCCTTTTCTACCATTAATATCCGGTAACTCTATAATATTCTTCAAACCAGGGATTTAAACATAAGAAAAATAAAGTTGCTGAAAAAAATTGAGTTCCTCTAATAAACTAAAACGTAAAAGTGTCAAGATAAACTAATATTCATTTTCTTTGTTTTTCCACTCTAATCCTCTATCTTTAAATATTGTCATTTCTTAACATATATACTTAAATTAGCCATTAATATGATTATATGAGGGCAAAATTAAAAACAATAAACAAAAAACAAAAAACAAAGCACCATCACAATTCACGATATTTTTATGTCTCTATTAGTCTGATGCTAGAGTAAAAACATTACTCCCACAGGTGTTTGGGAGCTCTTTTAAAAAACATTTATGAATTATTTTTTATTTTTTATTTTTTGGTTTTTTAGATCATCTTGATATGTTGATGTCAAAAATATTTTTTAAAAAATAATAAAAACATTATTTTGATGTATTTTAAACAAAAAACACTTTCAAAAGCATCCTCAATCACACTCCCAAATAAACACTTTGTTTTTATTAGCAACAATAGCTACATCAGCACTTAAATAACTAAACTCAACATAGGTATTCAAATAAATAAACACCAATGGATATTAAAAAATAGATTGTTTTTAATTTGATTTAAATTATTTTTAGTATTTATAAACCATTTTGATAGGTTAATATCAATTTTTTATTTAAATAAATATATTATTTTAATATTTCTAAACTATTCAAATCGATTTAAAAAACTAACATAATTTACTGCACAACGCAAGTATAATGTGTGCATATAGTGCCTGTTTGAGAATGTAATTGAAATTGTGTTTTAAAATATTTTTTGTTTAAAAATATATCAAAATGATGTTTTTTTTATTTTTAAAAAGTTATTTTTGATATCAAACTGATTTAAAATATGAAACTTTTTTTTTAATTAAAATAGAAATTAAAAATAAAAAAAAATATTTTTTTAAATGTTTTTAAAATAAAAACATCATGGATAATGAGAAATATTTTGCAGCCCATTTGTTCAGGAAAAGCAGAACTTTTTGTCCGAACCTCTTCTGTAAATTAGCAAATAATGCGTGCGTGAGCTTATGGGATATTCTCCATCTGTCGGTCACCACTTGAAAAAGTGGTGGGTAGTTCGAAAACGTGGTTGGAAACTTGGAATAATATTTTTTTCTTTTAAAATATTCTTAAAAAAATTACAATTATTTAAATATATAATTTTAAAAAACAAAAAAAAATATTATTATAAATAAAAAACAATTTAAAAAATATTAACGCTACTGAGACAAACCCGTAATTAAACTTGAAATCATAGGCAAAAATGATCAAAACTCACCCCCCGACAGTAGCATTATTGCACTCTTTCATTTTCCCGCGGCTTCACTTTTGGCATTTTGCACCCCGTCTCTCTCCACCAGAAAAGAACACGCTCTGCTACTGTTAACAGATCGATTTCACGAGACGAGGCAGAAATAATGAGATGAAGTTCTACATCTCCACCACCGGGATCAAGAGAGTCACTATCAGCACCACCAACTCTTCTGCCAAGGGATCCACGGTGGCAACTCGCCGGGTTACTCGCCGGGCGGTTTTTCCGGTGGTGCTGTTGCTTTCGATTGTTTTGCCCTTTCTTTTTGTTAGAATTGCGTTTTTGGTTCTTGAATCTGCCTCTGCCTGCAATTCTGCACTCGGTAAATACATAAAATTAAAATAAATATATTGAACTAGTTGTAACTAATTACTCTTTCTTTTGCTTTTTAATTTATTACATAGTCAATTTTTGGTGCTGCTCGTGGCTCTACCCGATGCTTCTTCTTTGTACCTTCTGTGAAAACTACTACCGTAGCGCATCGATTATTATTTATTTACGTGTTTTAATTTATTCATTATTTTTATTTTTTGTTGATGCAGACTGCATAGGTTGGAGGTTACTCGGCGGGAGCGAAACATCTCTGGTATGTCGTTTTTTCATGAAACTATTCTTTAAATCTCTTAGTACTTTTTTATTATTTTATTATTTTTTTGGGGTGAAACAAGACAAGAAGGAAGCAAATAGGGCTAACAAAATTGTGTTTTCTGTAAATTAAATCTAAGTCGAAAGTGTTTTGTTCTTCTAACTATTCACACGTGTAAAGAGTAAACGCGACAAGGATAGGTACACAGTAACATATGTTGTGCTGATTGTTGCTGCTTTGTTCTTGTATGAATTAAGGGGCGCAATGCTTATCAAATAATGCTATTTCTTAAGAAAAATATACAAGAGTAAGTTTCAAGAATAATATTAAGTTAATTTCTAGAGCGTGTTCCTATCATTTTCCTTTCTTTTTTAAGTTTATGACTGAACTAGCATTGTAGATCATGTTCCAATGAATGTGAGCTGATTTCAGTTAAGGGATAACGCAGGAAACGGCTTCAAGAAATTCAAGTAAAATTAGACATTACACATTCCAAACCAATCTTCTAGTTGCTTGCTTTCTAGTTTCTAGTCCACTTGATCAGATGTGGTGCAATTCCTCTCCATTTTATTCCAAATTCAACTCTATTTCCATTTTTGTGATGGTTCTTTTTGTGCTGATGCATGCAAACCAACCATATTTAAAAAGCTAAGGGAAGAACTGACAAGAGCTTTAGTGGAGGCAAGGGAGGGCCATGGCAATAATGATGGTGATTATAGAAGAGAGGGATCAACAGAATCATTCAATGTGCTTGTCAACGAAATGACTACGAACCAACAAGACATAAAGACCTTTGCTTTCAGGACCAAGGCCATGGTACGTGTTCACACAAAAATGTATTTGTATTAATTACATTAACTAATTTTCTGTTTAGTTTTCTCTGCTTCAAGTGGCATTTTTTTTTTCATGATTTCTTTCAGCCACTATTTCTTACTGTCATGTTCTTGGTATTGGTTTTTGTTTTGAATTGGTAAAAGTCTTCTAGTCCACCATAGTCTAAAGCTTAGTTTGATGTATTGTTTTGTAGCCATTATTTTATCAAGAGAAGAAAATAAAACAATCCATATTACATTAGTAACCCACCTATTTCTGTATAGCCATATTAAAACTACATAAATTGAAGTTAGGCTCTCTCTTAGTTCCTAGTACCATCTTATTCATACAATCAGTTACTCATTACTCAACAATTATGACCCTCTAATGTTGCATTTCCACTTGCACACATCATGTGCACTCACATACATCATGGTTTTCTTGCCAAGGAGGAGAGCGGAAGAGGGATTTCTGTGATAAAAAGAAACATGATCAAGTGGCGCATGGTGAATTTTTAAGTCTTTTTTAATGTTTTGTGGTATTTTTGAAAGGACTTTTCTTGCTTCGAGAGAGTATTTGCTAACAAGTACGACATCCATTAAAAAGCTCATCATGTGTTGCAAAAAGCTCTTACATGTAAGTTTGATTGGTTGCCACTTCATCCAGGACTGTTTGATTAACAGTTGGAGCTTGAGAAAATGGGTTCTCTACTTATGGATCATATGAACATTCGAGATATATTTTGGTGATATGACTGGAAGTTTCATATGCCATCACATTGTATGCTAATTTTATCGGTTCTGTTGCCAGCAAACGAATATGCATGTATGCCCACCTTTTCTTAGGTCCTTGCTGGGATCATGGCTCATGGTCTTAAACTTTACCATGTTTGTCTAAAATGTACATTTTTGCTGCTTGTAAGACCAAAGCAATTTCTATGCGATTGTAGCTCAAGGTCCAAAGAAAAAAGTATAAGGTCCTTTCTAGTTTGAGAATAAGGGAGGCATTTTATGTGCTGTTAGGCATGTTTATTTATCAGTTTCTAAACTGACAAGAGTGCTTGATCTAACAAAGTTTTCTATGGATTAGAGTCCTGGCTGTGAAGCAATTTTGGCACAGTTGAGGGAGTGAAATAGCAATGTCTGGAATTAAGGCTAGAAACAAGTATGAACTTCAAACTAGGTATTATAACTTAGGATTTTAGAAAACCTTTTGCTTTTGAATTCTATTTGAAGAAAATAATATAACGACACTGTAACTTAGAGTGTATCTATATTAGGGCCAGAGTTAAAACTTTAATCCCAGATCTAGATTAAACTCAAAAACAAAACTTTTAATAACCATTCAGATATTTTAGAAGTTACATTGCTAGGTTTGATTACTAGCTAATAAAACAAAACAAAATATTTATTGAAAATAAAGTAACTATAATGAAGCTCCTATGTCATTTTCTTCTCTGGTTTTGAAAACTCAAGAATTTTTTCACCACTTCACCTCTTCTTCAACCATCCATGTACCTTTGTGACTCAGCCTCTTTCACATCTAACACATCTTCAATAACCTTTGACCATGTCGTATATTGCTCAAGCTTCAACTACTTAATCAACATTTTCAATCTGATACAAATCAGAACTATTGAAGACTAGCATTTTTTTAATCCAATCTCAATCATGTAAGCGATATAACTTATTTTCTTTAGCACCTTACACAGCCCAAACTTTCTTGATCTCAGATTGTAAGTGCCTTTAGGGAACCTTCCTTGATTCAAGTATATAAGAATTATGTCTCTTTCTTCACACTCCTTAACTCGGCGATGTTGATTACTTGCATTAGCATAACTTTCGTTGCTTGCCTTAAAGTTACCATCACCATCACCTTCTCATGAACTCACCTTGTATGATCTGCAAAAGCCTCTCCATCGTCAGATTTCTGAGTCCTAAATGGCAAAAGAACAAATTCAAGCACTTGTTGTGGCTTGACTTTAATGAAGCCTCAAAAGGTATCATCTTAAAGATTCTATTCACAGAATTGTTTTGAGCGAAAACATAGTCACAACTCTTCACGCGATTCCAAACAATCAGCATTTTTCCTTAACTTTGATAATATTTGTTTATGAATGGCAAGTTCTGGAGTATTGCTTTCCTTCATGATGTCCTCCAAATGTGTGCTACAAACTTCACATCCCTATGAGAAAGCATAGACTAAGGATCGCCACACAGCCTTGCCACATCTTTAAGCATGAAAAGTCTTACAACAAGGAATGGAGTGTGCCATCTTCGAATATCAATTGACCACAACAAAGATGGAATCATATTACCCCTTTACTGCCTTTTGATGTCCCAAGACTATCCATGCTCAAATGCGCCCATGATGCTCTGTTATAGATTAAGGAATGTAAAATCCTGTGTTTTGTGAGTTACCATTACAAATTTGCAAGACACACCATTTCACCAACTTGTTCACATCCTTGACCAATATACCAATAAGCCACCATTGATGCACAAATAGCTCTTTTGAGAGAGAGAGGGAGAGAGAGAGATTATGTTTAACTATATAATATTTAAGAATGTTGAGGCACCTATTTTTTGCATTTTGATTAGGCTTTTCATTTACAGTGGATTTTTCTGAACATCATATTTACATATTTCATGAAGTGACAGTGATCTTTTACTAGCAAATTGCTATTTATCGGAGGCAAGACTGGGCATGTAATGGGACCACAAACGCTTCTGCCTCCTAGCAGGTCTGGAATGCCCATGTCGACATGCATTTTCTTATTTGTTTTCTAACATTTACTTCATACTCTCTGTGGCATGCATCCTTCTACTCATTTTCTAATATTTAGTAGAAGAGCTAAATGGCACAAGGCTGGAAAAGTAATTATATTACATCAGTGGGGCTTTAATCTTAATGTTTGTGTATGGATCGTTTGTTTTGCACCTTCATGCATGCGTGGTTGGGTGGTGATGCATGATATACCTGCCATTTTTGTTTGGACTATATCATTATGATGAAATAATGATCAAAGTGTCAATGCACCTCACTCCTATTTTGAGCTGTTATTATGACTCTCTTTGTTAGGCTTCACTATTTTTTCATAATGAAACTTAATCTGAACCGATAAACTAGGAGCAATGACATCGTTTATAACCAAGCTACTTTTCCCTTCGCAGACAGTTTTAAGCGAGTATTCCATGTCATTATAAAGTCATTTGGCTTTCATCAAAACAATTATTGTCTCACCTAGTGTGAATGAATTATGTTACAATTCAAATCATTTTATTTTTGATTCAATATGCAGCTATCAATGATGGAGCTCAAGGTTCAGTCTGCCAGAGAGCAAGAATCAGTAAACTGGCATTTTGCTTCACATGGTGTTCCAAAGAGCCTGCATTGCCTTTGCCTTAAACTAGCTGAAGAATATGCTGTAAATGCCATGGCCCGATCTCATTTACCTCCCCCTGAATATGTTTCTCGCCTCACTGATCCATCCTTCCATCATGTTGTTCTTCTAACTGATAATGTTCTTGCTGCCTCCGTTGTCATCTCTTCCACAGTCCAACACTCAGCCAACCCTGAAAAGTTGGTGTTCCATATAGTCACTGACAAAAAAACTTACATTCCGATGAATGCATGGTTTGCAATCAATCCTATTAAATCAGCAGCCGTGGAAGTTAAGGGGTTGCACCAATATGATTGGTCTCATGAGGTGAATGTCCGTGTCAAAGAGATGTTAGAGATTCATCGCTTAATTTGGAGCCATTACAATGACAATTTGAGAAATGCCAACTTTCAACATGAGGGAGCACATGAAAGAAGTTTGGAGGCTTTAACCCCTAGCTGCCTCTCCCTTTTGAATCATCTCAGAATTTATATCCCTGAGGTAGTGCTCAGTATCCTTCTCTGGTTGAATGAACCGCATTTTTAATGTACAAAGTATTTAATAATGATTATTCCATGATTTTCATGGACCACACAGCTGTTTCCAGATCTCAACAAGATAGTATTCTTAGATGAAGATGTTGTGGTACAACATGACACGTCATCTTTGTGGGAATTGGATCTCAACAAGAAAGTTGTCGGTGCAGTTGTTGATTCATGGTGTGGAGACAACTGCTGCCCAGGAAAAAAATACAAGGATTACTTGAACTTTTCTCACCCAATCATTTCATCCAACTTTGACCATGATCGTTGTGTTTGGCTCTACGGTGTGAATGTCTTTGATCTTGAAGCTTGGAGGAGGGTCAAAATCACTACAAATTATCATAAATGGTTGAAACAAGTAAGTGCACTTTCTCATAATCATTGTATTTTATTTATAGCAGCATCAAACTAATTTTAGATGAAACATGGGGTCGCTTCATTTGATTCCATCTTTTAGAACTTTTCTGTTTGAATCCTATTACCTTAATTTGGTACAATTGAGTCCTTAAATTTTGATAGTAACAGGGAAAACATGAAAAAAATTGTGTTAGGGACAAATAACAGAAACATGCAAGTACATTTTATCAGTTACATGGTGTATTCTATAGCAAATTGTGTTGCTTCACAAGATTGATATGACAAGACTGACCATTATCAACTTATTTTTAGCTGCATCAAACTAGTTTTAGATGAAACATGGGGTAGCTACAAGCTGATTCCATCTTTTAGAACTCTTCTATTTGATACCTAATACCTTTATCACAATTAAGCCTCTCTGCTCAAATTTTGATAATAACCGGGATAAAATGAAAAGAACTATAACAGAGAACATCAATAGCTAGTGGCATGAACCACTTACACACATCCCCAGCTTTCTGGGTGCTTCTGATTTTTAACCATGTGGTATGCTATATCAATTGCCATATTTCACTAGTTACTGGACACATTAGTTTGGCTACTCTAACCATCCAATGCGAAACTTCATCAAGAAGAATTGAAGGATCAGGAGAATCAATTGCACCAAATTAGTGTATGACAACTCAAGATTTTTTTTTTTGGAAGGCCTTCTTTCTAGTTATCCCATTGAAATATATATTAGAGAATGAGCCACCTGAATCTAGGTTTATCATTGATTATAGACAGATCAATGAGTAATGCTGAAAGGTTGCCCTACCGCTGATGTGTGGGTTGATTGGTGCACTGAATGTTTAGCTAGAGAAAAAGATTACCGCACAAGAAGAATGCATACATGTCGCATCTAGGCTTTTATGATCGAAGACATTTCTTTCAATAACATGATAGTGTTAGGGTAGACCAGCTGTCTTGTAGAATACATGATGTCCTTAATATTTTTAAACACGTGTGAAATGTCATGCTGTTAGTCTCGAGTACTATTGTCCTACATTTTGCTTATTATTACGATGCAGGTGATGAATAGGGATAATTGATGGAACCCACCTCTTCTTTACGATTATTACTTCCTCATTCCCAAGTGAAGATTTGGCTTATCTGACCCAGAGACTTATTAGTTCGCTCACTACATTTGTTATTCCAGGACCAACTAGTACACTACCCACTGTGCCACTTTGCATTCTAGGTAGTTATCACCGATGACTGCACCTAACCACTCAAACCTCCTCATTCCCCATAAGCCAGCCACTTGGCATTCTCACTTTTCCAGTCGAGGGATTTGAGGTTTTGCATCTAGAGATAATTGAATAGGTTTTGTCGGTTGCTTTTGTCATTCTATATAGAACACAGTGGTGATGGTGGTTAAAAGCGACTGGTGATGGAATTGGGTGGTGCAGAGTGAGGTTACAACTCCTAATCAATATTAAAATCCTCAACACACATTTCTTAAGAAAAACAACTCATGAATAAACAAAAAATGAATATTCATTTTTATCAACAGCCATCAATATTTCTAAAATTCTCAATTTTCACCTTCCCTTCTCAAAATAAGAATTTGATGAAAAAATTGAAAACTCAAGCCATTGATTGATTTTTGAAAGAATAGACACTAAAAGAAAAAATCGAACACGCATTTGAAATGGAAATAATAAGAGAACCGCACAAATTTTGCCATTATTTCTTTATTGTACCACCTGTTCTCTCCCATTGGTCTTTCCTCCCATTACTTTCATGCAATGCTGCTTTTTCCTAAATTTTATTTTTCTACCAGAATACGATAAAAGAGCGCTGCTTCTTCAAGTATGACATGGATATAGGATCTCTTTCCTCTGCTTATCATCCTTATATCATCTATCTTGTTTACAGAACCTCAATTTTGGGATGGAATTATGGCAGCCAGGAGCGCATCCTCCAGCCTTGCTTGCTTTTGAGGGTCAGGTACATCCAATTGATCCTTCATGGCATGTCGGTGGACTAGGTTATAGGCCCCCACAAGCTCACAATATTAAGATGCTAGGTGATGCCGTGGTCTTACATTTTAGTGGCCCGGCAAAGCCATGGCTTGATATTGGGTTCCCTGAGCTACGAAGTTTATGGAATAGACATGTAAATTTTTCAGACAAGTTTATTAGGAAATGCAGAATTCTGGGATGAAGAGGGAAATTGCTCATGTTGTCGCATATAATTCCATTTAAAGACATCCTATGGCACGGTATGAGACCAGAGGGAAGAAGGTTTTGCCTTCAGTCTCTGCTCTCACTGGCCTCCTACAGTATGGTATAGGTTATTTCTTGTGCATCACACCAATTTGCTGAAGATACAACGTTGTACCCTGTACTCTCTTTACCTAAGAGAGCTAATGGATGGTGGAAGTAGGTATTATCAATATTGTATACTGTCTCTTTACCTAAGAGAGACCTAATGGATGCTGGAAGTAGGTTTTATCAATATTGTATATTTATTTTAACCGACAAATTACGATCAGCATTCTCAATTGTTAATATATGCTCACGTCATTATTATAATTTTTGCACTTGCACTATTTTATTTTATTAATGCCAGTATGGTGCCCATGATTTTCGTTTTCCTTTTCCTTTCAATAATGTACAGTGTCCTTGCTTACCAGCTGCTGTTGAGATTTCATGCACTGCAGTGACGTACAGATGCTATGGCCCCGTTTGTCGGTGCCAAGAACTCCTCGATATTTGTGTGCGTGTGGAGGTATATTTATTGTTTAAAACAGAGTTAAATTAACTTACAAAAAACTCTCAGGAAAAAGAATGCTGATTTTTCAATTTGGGCGATCAGTTCCTCGATCCAGAACGCGCGATTCAATAATAATAATAATAAAAAAATCTTGATCGTGGGACATTTTCTACGGATCAGGAGGCAGGTATGAACTCGTATTACTTTAGCTTGCAAATATTTTTATTACGGGGTTTGATGGGCTGGGTATAAATTCCTTTTCAATTCGGTTTATTTAATGATTTTAGTAAATATTATTGATTTTCTTAAACACAAATTGATGATAAGTAGAGTTTAATAAATTTACTCAAATACAAGTCCTCAAATTTTTTTTAAAGAAAAATATGCTCTTTTCTATTCCCAAGTAAAATCTTGATTATAATTTAAAATTCAAAAATTGATATATTAGCTTAATAAACTGAGATTTATATACAAAATATACTAAAATCTTTCTTAACGTTAATTAAAGACAAAATTGTTAAATAATAAAATAATCATGTAGGGTTATATAAAAAGAAATTGCTTGCTAATGCAACAAAAACTTATGATTTTATTTGAAAATAATCCAAAAAGATAATTTATTTTATTGGAATAAAATAGTGAGTTTTTTTGCTGAATCATTTAGTTGTAAGAACAACAATAAAACCTTTGTTGTAGTACTAAAGCTGGTGCGGGGCAAAGATATTTGAAGAAATAAAAAGAAAAATGAAACTTTAGAATAATAAAAAAGAGAGTTAAGGAAGATAAGAGAATAGAAAAAGAACCAAAGATAAGAAGAGAAAACATGGAGTGAAAGAAGGAAAAAAGAGAAAGTTAGGAAGAAAAAGAGAGATGAGAAGAGGGATGGGATAATATGAATAATAACACCCTATACAACTAGTAATTGGGCTTATAATCCACTGAAGTAAAATATTAAACAATAAAAATATATTAAGCTCAATTATTAAACACAATGAAATGCAATAACATAGGTTTAAACTTAATATCTCAACCAAAATATACAAGGTTGGGCTATTTTCTATTTTCTACAATCAAACATGGGTATAAATAGTGTCCCAAATATAATAACTCACTATAATATTGATAATTAATGGATTCTAGGATTTGGATTCTTACACCGTATCCAAGAATTTAACACCCTATAATGGAGGGATAAGACAAATATGTGGGAGAAGAATATACTATAGTTTTCATCTTCATCTTTTTTTATTAACGTAGATGTCCGAGCCAGTTTACGCGTACCTTGACTAATTCCACGGATCCTAAAAGTAACGACCAGATAAGTCTTCAGTTGCTCTGAAATTTGTGAGTCTCGAACTGGTGACCTCTAGGAGCAAAGCTAAGGCCTGACTAGTCGAGCTGCACCCTTCAAGGTTCATCTTCACCTTTGTTCATGTCCTAAATTGTCAAATAAAAATAACTTTCCTATCATGTTAAAAAATATTTTAAGTGGTTAAGATGGAAATATTTTTCATTTGTCAAGTGAACCACCTTTTTTTTTTCATTCACATCTTTTTGGCTTTTTATTTAACAATCATAGATCAATTTTATAAAATTAACTTTCAATAAACTATGAAATGATGCTTGTAATCATGAATGAGGGAGACAATATGAGATAAATGTTTTTTTTAATATGAAAAAACAACATTGAGGAAAGACAATCTAATGTAGGTTGCAATAGTTAGTGCATTATATTCTTTTCATTTTTTATTTTCATTTTCATTTTTTTTCCTTTATTGTTTATCGTTTGATTTTTTTTATTAATTTAATCCTTTCATATTAAGTTGACATGTGGTTGAGTTTGTTATTTTGTTTTGGTTGATTTTATATGAAGCTTTTGCAATATTAAGAATAAGTCTTGATGCTGACTTAAAGCTCCATTTGGAAAAAAATAAAATATAATTTTTAATGCAAACAAATTAAAACTTGAGGGGCCTAATTTTAAATTGAAACAAATATTTATCTTATCTTCTTCTAAGAAATAACATTTTTCTCTCTGCTTTTCAATTCAATCTCTTATTGGAATCAACATACTTGTTATCATTTTTTGACATATATAATTTTGTATTTGTTATATTGAAAACATGTATAAACTTTTTAGTTTGTAATTAATTTTTTTCTTTATGATAAAAAATGTTAACAACTCTCTTTGCGTTGAGAGAAAAAAAAAAAGCTTCAATCAACTTTATAGTATAAGGAATCAAACTAGTTTGAAATTAAAGTAGTAGTGCAAACATATTTATAATTTATCAAGAATTAGCCCCTTAATTCTTGGTAGGTGAAAAAAAGAAGAGTAAAGGTTTGAGAGATGGCTCGCATTCTTACTATAGGATTTGAAAATATTATGCATATTTAATTGTTTTATATCTTTGTTATATTATGTAAAGTTGAGATATTATTTTATCAAGCTTAGATATAATAAAATCTAAAACTTTAACATTCAATGAATCCACATTTGGATGGAGATTGAAATATATTTAGCTGACAATATAGACATAATATAAATTATCTATAAGATAAATTTGAATTGAGTTTTTATATTTTGAAATCTTTATAGATCATATTTATTACTTTTTATCTCTAAAATATTCTTATGAAAAACTTTTAATTCCATTATTATCCAATTAAGATTTACATGAATAAAAATGATTATTTTTTTATAATTTTTAAACTAGTCATGAGAGTTGTCCCGTTGACTCCATTTTTTTTTAAAATAAAAATAATGTTGTTTTGGTCCAAGTCACGAGTCAAGATAGGCTAGGTCAATCCTTTCTTCTTTTTTTTACTCGGACTAGTCCAAGTCACGAGTCAGGTTAGGCTAGGTCAATCCTTCTCTTTTTTTAAAAAAAGTTTTATGATTAGAGTTATTATATTATTATTATTATTTTATTAAATTCAACATTCAATATAATCTAAAGTTAAAAAAATAAAGAAGATATTATCTATTTTATTTTTAAATACATAAATTTAACAATAATATATATTATATCATCAAATCCATCATTAATCTAGAAATTATCACTTAATCCATCCTTTGTCTCGTCTCATCGATTAAGGATAATAACCAAGCAACGCTACCTTATTAGTGGCAGCCTTGAAACTGGCGGAAGCTGGTTGGAAGTTCACGGCGCCAATCTCCATGGATGATCGGAATTGCTTTAAAACATCTGAAGGCAACCGAGAGAACAAGGCTGGAAGCACAGATCATGCGTTTAGGCTGAAGAAAGGCACAACATTGTGAATCCATGACAGTATCTTGTCGTTGATTTCTATTCTATTTTTCCTTGAATTATAAAATCCAGCGCGTACCTAGACTCGAGATCCGGCAAGTCGTCGCATCGAGGCATTTGAAACGGAAATTTTACCGAGCTTATCTGCATTGCTTGATACTTCCCGTGCTTTCAGTGGCGTATAGTGCCGCAGCCATTCCCCAACGTAAACCTGAATGACCAAGCAAATGACAACCACCACAAACATAACTGATTGCTAAAAAGAAAATGGATTTGGGAGAACCTACTTCCCAGTTAATGAAACAGAATAGAAAATCAAATGGTTGAGCTACTGATTGAAGCCATACAATTATCTGTATCGTGTGTTTTTCATCAAATATTTGATGATCATGTGCATGCTGGATAGTTGTGATGGTATGCCAAACTAACAGGCATATCACACCCGGTAAACTGACAGCACCAAACTCTTAGACAAAGGTGAAGATCCGATTGAAAAAAGAATGTGCGTGCAACAATAACTGAAGGTTTACGTTCCTTTCTTTTTTTTTAAAAAAACAGAAAACAATTGCGTTGAAGTGCCTAATCGACTCTTTGAAGGGAAGCTCTATATATAAAGCTTCTATTTATTAGCAATATGCATCATATCTGGGAATACTGGTTTATCCTCCAGCTCTTGTTAGTTTTTTTCCAGAACTTTGCAAATGTAAAATGAGACATATTCTACATCCCAAGTGCTTAAAACACTGATCCATTATCAATGCATAACCTGGAATTAATGAAAATATTGCACAGCCATGTGTAGTAAGAAATATTTTTTAAAATATAAAAATATAAACCTTTTCAATCTTTGAGCCTGTGCTCCAGGTTACTAAGAGATGCATTCTTTTTTACAACAATTTTCCAATTGTCTTCATTTGCCCTCCAGCATTTTCTATATATGTTTGGTATAGGAAGTATATCAAAGGAAAAATAAGAGGTAGCTTTGGATTAGAATAATGCAATTTCCAACCTATCTAGAAGTAACATGAACCCATATAACCCAATTAGAATCACGGGTTTCACCATAGCAAGGAAGCCACTGTCAACAATTCAGAGTTTACAGTTTCAGCAGTGATTTATCAGTCAGCTAGTTAAGATGATCTATAGAATGGAATTCTTGTGCTGACAAAACCATGCCTACCATCAATGTGATGGAACAGACCCATTGTTTCAGGGTTCAAGAAAAGCATCATGTCAATGAAAAATTCAACGCATGGTCATTTTATCAAAACAAGAATTGTTGCACAAATAAATTAAGAGTAAGCAAAAGAGATAGGAAGGAACCTGTTGTGGTCTCATTATCTTTGTATCAGGATCATCCAGTGACTCTCGCCAGTGGGCTAAATAGCCAGCCATTCGAGGGATTGCAAATAGGACAGGGAAAAACTCCGTTGGAAATCCCATTGCCCTGTTAATAAGACTCTGTATCACACATTTTATGCTTGAGGAAAAATCAAGTTCTTCCATGCTCCCGGCATTTTGTTTTCTTTATGTTTAATGTATTATACCATAAGGTGCAAAAATGATTACTTATCTCTACCTATATATTAACCCAGAGTAGAAATCAACATTTGGGTAGAGCTTCCTCTTAACAAAATATTCATCAGCTAGCGCAGCCTTTTCCAAGGCAACTGCTACCTGCAAACAGCATGAAACTAATGCATAAAAGCTTGGAAATGCAACACAATCTGACTGCATTGCATATAAAACCATAGTTTTTATAAAATTTAAGGGAAACTGAAACCTTGAAAACCTGGTTAAGCCACACAATTTTTTTCCAACTGAAAGAAATCTATTGCAAAGACATAAGGGGGTTCTTCCCCCCTCTAAAATATTTTATGAGGCAGAAAATATTGCAGCTCAAATAGACACTCACACATCAAAATACACAGCAACATAAGGCAAAGGCAGGCCATAAAACACTGAAAAGTGGAATAATATGAAACTGTAAAAGGTGAGTCGTGATAATTTATCACAATTTGTTTCTCCATAGTTTATGTTTAAGCATATAGCATAACATATGAATTATTTTCTTCAATAGTTGGTAGAGTAATTTTCTTAAATGATACCAGGTTATAATGCTTGTCAGAACAACTCGGCAATATATGACTCTATGAAGTTAACTCTGGTATAAGATTCTTCAATAGTTGGTAGAGTAATTTTCTTAAATGATACCAGGTTATAATGCTTGTCAGAACAGCTCGGCAATATATGACTCTATGAAGTTAACTCTGGTATAAGAACCATGTAGAGTTGACAGCCAGCATTGTCTGCACCATTACACCTGATTCAGAGAGAGGAGCGTTTGCAAACAATAATGCAGTTACCTCAATAAGAGGATCCCGGCCAACAATGGAAAACACCTCCTCTGCCAGTTTCTTAATGACCTTTGCTCTAGGATCGTAGTTTTTATACACACGATGTCCAAAACCTGACATCTTTCGCTTCCTGGAGAATGGAGATGTGCAAGAGGTTAAATCTAAACTTCAAAAGAAATAAAAGTACATCTAACATGGAGAAATTATGAACTTTGTGACAGACATAACATGCTTAATAAGAGAAATAAACACCTGTTCTTCACGCCCTCGAGGAAACCTGGAATGTTTTCAACGGTTCCAATCTCACTTAGCATCTTAAGCACAGCCTTTAGGAATCCATGAAGCAGAAACAGGCTTAGTGCCAGGACAAAATAAAATACCAGACAGGTAGGGCTGCCATTTTTACGAATGGAATAAAATAGTAGAAGTGAAAATCTGCCATTTACCTCATTTGCTCCACCATGAAGAGGACCATACAATGCTCCAACAGCCCCAGCAAGAGCAGTGTACACATCGACACCACTGCATATTCAGACAAGGAAAATGAGAAAAGACATCACAACCCCAGTAAGAGCGGAGTATATATCAACACCACTGCAACTTTGAAGAAAGTGAGAAAAAACAAAGGGCTGCTTTATTTTTTTTTGGTGCTGAGATGGTACCTGGATGCAAGGTGTCGGGCAGCAGAAGTGGAGCAATTCATCTCATGTTCTGCGTGCAGTATGAAAAGTATATCTAGTACCCGAGCCAGTCGAGGATTAGGTTTATAAGACCGGTCACCCCTGCAAGTCCAGAAAAAGAAAATCTTAATTGTGTAAAAGGAAAAAGAAAATTCACATCTCAAAAATGAAAATTAATCTTGAAAAAAAAAAAGAGCCACCATGCACTTCTTATTCTGTAGCTTTATAAATCGAGCCTACATTACTTCCAGAAAGGTGAGATAACATCAAATGCATTTAGCAAGGGATTTCAAAAGAAAAATGAAAGGAAAAGGTAAATAAAAAGAACAGAAGAGTAGTGTTGTGGGAAACATGTGGCGATAACCATTACACAGATGAGAACAAATTAGCATTTCACAGCAATAAAACTGTTATCTGATATTGATAAGAAAAGAGATGACCAGATAACATACAATGAATCTAGCATGTACAGGAAGTTCTCTGAATAAGAAAGGTTGCTAGAAGGTATAACTGGAGGCCTTCCAGCCAACCTCAAATAAGCTGCGGCTGCAATGGTTGGTGCCTGCAAAATATTACAATTTACATTCATCAGTCGACAGATTATGGCCAAGGCCACTGACATCTATATTTGCTTGAATAGAGTGAACAAATGAAAGCTGAAAGTATACAGACATAGATATTTATGTAAATAAGCGTTGCAAAATCAGAGTCATGGGACTACAAACCACATCATGTCCAGGTTCAAAAGAACAAAAGAAATTGAATTAAGCAAACCTTCCCAATAATGCGTGCAATTTGTTTGTCTCTCACTTGTTTCGACTTGTACAGATCTTGCCCCTGCACCAAATGAAATAAAAAATTGTATGAGAATATAATAAGATAAATTGCAATAAGCACACACATTGGCATAGCCGTTTAAGAATAATACAAAATATGCCCATAACTCCTGCTAAAAAAATGAGAAATGAATAATAAAACAAAACTTTACAGCAGTGTAACCATGCCAGTCATGCAACTTGATTAGCTCCAAAGACCAGATGACAACCAAAATAGCTACTAGCATTACCAAGTGCAAGTATTTGTTTTTAGCCCCTTGGAAGGGATAAAAAGATGGAGAGAGATATAGAACACACAAGGGTTGCAGATCATTACATGCAACACAAACAGCATGCCCAAACATAAAGCTAAGCTGTTGAAGCTAATCTATCAATGAACTTACTCTAAGAGCAGGATTAGCATCAGGATGATAGATGGAAAGAGTGCTCATTGCACTGACTAGCACACCCATTGGATGTGCGTCATGAGGCATCGCCTGTATAATATCCTGCAATACAAATTTAGGAACTTTCAAGAAACAAGATTTCTTCATATAATTGTTATAGCAACCAACAATACAGTTCTACATCTTGATGCTATAGATGAGTTTCAAGTCCATCTCTTGGCAATTATGATCAACAGTGCTAACAAAGCATTTTAAATTTGTGTCAGATATTCAGGAAAAGAATAGATCGAACAATTGGATTATAAAAATGTAAGATTTTACAAACTGATTAGATTCACTAATGAAAAATATAGATGTACATATACGAAGTTCTAAAGAAACTTTGTGTCATATTACTCGGCCTAGAATTCAAATAATGATACTGCAAAAAGTAGCATTTTTATCACTTGCGTACATCTAATTGTGATCTTTAATAAAATGAGATGAAATATGGACTTCAATTAAATCTCATCCACTTCAACTAATTTGCTTCAATTTGCAAGATTTTATCAAATTTGATCATATATATTAATCTAGTTTACTTCTTATTCACGCTATAATAATTAATGATACAAAAACTGATGAAATAAATAGATAAATAACAAGAGAGAGAGAGAATCTCACCAAAACACCCTGAGGTAGAGCTGAATGTTGCAAAATAGCAAATTCCCAGTCTGCTAACTGACTTTGAGACGGCAAACTCCCATACACTGAAAATGAAGCAGCTGGGATGAGATCCTCTTAACCATAAATAAATAAATAAATAAATAAAATGGATACGGACCAACGAGGTAGGCCACTTCAACAAAGCTACTGCTCTCAGCCAATTCCTCGATAGGGTAGCCTCTGTATCTAAGCACACCCTCATCACCATCAATATACGAAATCGATGATCGAACAGGAGCCGTATTCAGATATCCTGGATCGTACAGCTTCAGCCCCTTGTCATTCATTCCTGTCGAGATCTACATGCACCAAAATTACCGCGCGCGCACAAAAAACTGAATTAAAAATAAATTCATCGTCAACAACAACAATTAAGAAATCAATAAAATATACCTTCTTGAAATCAGAGGATTTGACGGTGCCGTCTTGAGAGACTGGAATTCGGTATTTCTTACCAGTCCTCTCGTCGATCACCGTCAAAGCGCCCTGGAGGTTTCCTGGAGGAGAGACCTGCGCAGACACGCAAGACAGGTCAATCGACGACGACGACGATGATTCGAGTGTCGTTGCTCCAACTAAATGAGCAGTGAGCACCGCCAAGCGGCTGCGAGCAGTTTCCGGGGAAGAGTATGATTTTGACATTTTCTCTTTCCTTGTTGTTTTGAGAGCTGTAATGTATTTATATATATATATATATATAATGATTGAAGAAGAAGAAGTATAATATGGAGATTGAAAATAAATAAAGACAGGGGGACGGTTGTTGCAGCTCAGCTTCTGATGATTGGAGCTGAGAAAGAAGAAGTCAATTCTAATTTTTATACTTGGAGAGGGACGCAAGTAAAAGGGAGTTGTTAGCGAGCACCCCCCTGTTTTTTGTGCTATCTACTTTAACCCTTTTTTTTTTTCAACCTGCGTTTTCAGTTCTCACCAAAATCCCACGTGCAAAAAATCTGCTTAAATTATATCCCCACTTTAACTTGTATTCCTCTTCTGTACCTTTAATTTTACGAAGGTGAACTCTTGAGATCGGTTGACTATTTGGTATTGTTTTTGTTTTTGTGGTTAAATTTTTAAAAAAATAGGTTTATTAAAAATATTTTAGCTGTGATTTAAAATAAATTTTGAAGTGTTTGGTTAAAATTGTGATTGAGTTTGAGGTAAGAAAAACATTTTTTTTGAAAAAAATGATTTTTTTTTTATTTCAGATTAATTATTTTTTATATTTTAAAAATTATTCATATACTAATATAAAAAAATTAAAAATTATTAAAAAAATTATTTTAATATATTTATAAATAAAAAATATTTTTTAAAAAAATCTCAAATACATAGCTAGCCGTCACGAAGAGGATATATGATAATGCACCCCAAATCCGCTTCATTGGCATGCCTAGGAGGGCTTTTGATTGATTGATGGGAGGTTTTAGTGGTGTCCTGGGTTTTGCTTATTGTTTTTCATTTATCATTTCAAAAGTATTCTTAAATTATTATTTTTACATATTTTTATTTTATGTTAATTTTTTGTATTTTTAGATAATTTTGTTATACATACTAAAAATTAATTTAAAAAAATACAATTCAATACGTTTCTAAATAAAACTAGTTTCGTTGTCAACTTGTCATGATTCTTTGTAGCATTGTTTTTTTGTTAGGTTTTAATTTTCTTTATCACTTGATTGTGATGATATAAACTAATAACAACAAAATGATAAAATAGTGGAATTATTAGATGAATGTTAGCAAACCAGCAAGGTAGTCAAGGCCCTCAAGGGTTCAAATCAATTGCAATAATTCTATCTATGTAATTTTAGAACATTTAATTTCTTTTTAATAATTTACATACATATATTAATATAAAACACACATATAAACAAAAACTTAGAGCCGTGTAGAAAAACACTGAATTAATACACTCTGAATCATCCATTAGTTGAAAAAAAAAAACTACGACTGCTTTGATCTTGACATCATCTTGTCCATAAAAGTAAATCAGAATTCTCTGAAGAAAACAACAGACTGGCTGATCAAATTTCATGTTTCTGAAATGTCAAAACGCAAAGGAAATCACACTACATGTATATATCCTGCTATCACAAGCAAAATTTTCAACTTGGTTGTAAAGAGACAAACGTGGGAGTAGCTAATTTGAGCTGATAAACTGCTGTCTGTCTTGATTTTCATTAACTGTTGGACACTCTCATTCACTCTTAGTCATATACCCTTCCTCCTCCTTTTCAACCAACACCACCGGCGATCAATCCAGCCACATCCTTGCCTTTATCCTCCTCCCACATGATTCTATCTTTATCCCCATTAACTACCGAGACTTACTCGACCAAACACCAACATCAGCAAACTACCAAGCCTCAACTGAATTGTCTTCCCTTACCAGCAAACTAAGACCTCTCCTCAGGCAGCTCCTTCTCCCTCCTTTGAGCCTTCTCATCTGAAACCTACTCATAGCCTCCTTTCCCCTTTCCATTGATTCCAGCGAAGACCAATACCCATTGACTCATCTCTCAGTTGCTTTTACAACTACGACTCAAACATTATTTTTGACGTGCCCCCCAATAAAAAAGCATTTCCCGTTTGGTAAGGGCCCATGCCTTTCACCATTTCATTTCACCTGCGTTTCACTTCAATCATAGAAAACGCGAGGTGCACATGCATGCTCAGGTACCAGGGGGCAATATATCACGTGCAAGCAACCAATCGGAATCTGAATTCCAAAAGGCATGCACCTGAGTAACACTGCAGTTGGTACATTTATTTGTGATTGCAACTTTATTCAGTTTTTGCACTGATGAATCCCCACGATGGACACAAAACAACTTACGATTTAAATATGAAAACAATGCACGAAGGAGGTCATACATTTTACAATGGCTCCAGCATCCATGCCAGTATTTGTTTCACCTATAACTGGCCTGGGAAAAAAATTGAAAGGAGACCACACGCTGAAAATTCTTACAGATGATGAGCAGGAAAAAGGGAAAGGAAAGGGCCAAAAAAAGTGTTATTTAAAAGAATATCACAGCTTAAAAGCAGAATTTGTCAACTTGTACGGGCTCCTCTCCAGCTGCCATGTGAAACAGCTAGAACTTCGTGGCAGCAAAGACACCATGCAGCAGATATAGTATAGGAATGACCATCCCAGACAGGTACATAAATTATGAGAACATTCGCATGAAATTGTTTGCATATGCCATAGGCTTGACATCAGGGTGAGGCTGCATATTAAAAGCACAAAAGAACATCATCAATGTGCCCGTATCATTACAGGATGAATGGAATTCAAAAGCAAGGGAGCATTACGCCCCCGTTACTTCTGCTCCAACCCGACTGCCATGGCCAAACTCTTTTTCCCCGGAAAGAAAATGAAATAGCAAAAGGATTTGATAAGAGAAAACAATAGGAGTATAAGGTACTGACCACTGCTGAGAAAGTAACAATATTTGGCTTCAAATCAGGGGCTTCAAATCGAATAAAAGCACCTTTGTTTCCCATCTGCAAAACATACAGGAAATTCTCAAAACATACATCAATCTATGTATGCTCAAGCTTAAAATTAACCAGAAACAGAATTAGCTACACAGCTGAAGTTTGTATCATCAAGTCAGCATACAAAAGCATATTTTATAATAAAACCTGTTGAAAAAGCATGGACGCAAACAATCCTATTATGTTGTCAACAATTCATTCGAAGCATCAAATGCCATATCATTTGAAGCATCAAATGCCATATCATTTGAAGCTCAAAGCTCACATGCTAAAACTAAAAATAAAGTCCAGTCACATTAGAGAGATTAATCATGGTTTATTACCTGATCACAATAATTTGGAGCAGAAAATACAGTGATCAATTTACCATCATGCTCGATCTCATATCCTTCATCCTTTACTTCATGAGATCGCACAACTAGATCTGTTTAATTTGAGAAGTATGTGAGAACCGACCAAGTATAAAAGCAATGGATATATTACCGCTGCAAGATAATCTACCTAGGTTATTGTCCTGCAAAAATCTCTGTGTCACATCTTTACCAAAAGAAAGCCCTACACCCCGCTTGCTAGGACCTCTTCCAGGGAAAGGCTGTGGATCACTCCATAGCAGTTCACACATCAATCCTGATGACAATGGGGAAAAAATGAAGAGAGAGAACATAGTATGAGAGCTAATAATTTCACATTTCAAAAGCTTCAATTATCTAACTATGTATGTGCTTAAAATTTCATTACAATGTTACAAGGGACACCTATTAATGCATAAATCTTAAGACTATAGAAAGAATAGATCTTCTAATATACTTGCTACAACATGCATTTTTAATAGAAGAACAAAAGTTGCAGTGATATGAAGCACCCTAACTTTCTCATACTACAGGAGGATCTCAACCGATGACACTAAATAATACTAGGATTTTTTTGAAAATAAAAATAGTAGAATTTAGCAGCTTACCTTCCTCTGGAGGTTCACAAAAGCGATCGATGGCTCTAATGTCAGATAGTTTCACCCCATCAACACTAAAAAGACCTCCATGTACCACAAACACCTTCCCATTTATTACATGAGCCAAAGGTAAACAACAGAAGACTTCTGCAAAGAGCTCGACAAATGTCTCGCTCAACTTGGATCTGACCTCACCCTCAAAACCATAAATCTTGTTCATGCTCTTGCTTTCATGATTTCCTCTAGAAAGATATATACCTGAAGAAATAGAAATAAGTAAATGCACAACACTATGATAGTCAAATTGCCTAAAGCAAGGGTGAACAAAAAAAGGACAAATGGGACAAGGACCAAGAGCCTGCACCTGATGGACACATGCACTTGAAAGCAAACAATGTGAGGATGATTTCCAAGGAAAATGATCCCCTATCCACAAAGTCACCATTAAACAGATATGGATTCCCTTCTGAGGGAAGCCCATTCAGCTCAAAAATGTTTAACAGATCATAGAACTGCATGCATTACAAAACACACAAAAAATTAAATCCCTTATATAGACAGAAAAATAAAAATATAAATAAAAGTATAAAGACAGTTATTGATGGATGGCTTGGAATAACAAAATTCTTGCTAGTAGCCAGCAACAAACACAAAAAATACTATTAAAGAATGACAGAAAACTAGAATGCCTGCTAAGGCCTTTCATCCAAATATTTGTGTTATGTGCTATTGAAATTTTGAGTCTCAAAGTCCTTTTCTTCAACTCTAACAGCCTGGGATATGTGGCATTGTCTGTTTACATTTTGTGGTGATTTTTTTAAGACTGGTTCTTTGTATATTCAGTGGTTTTGAGGGGGGCAGATTGCAAGATTTAGTGGTTTTGTGCTGTCTATGCAGTCTTTCAGTGCATTTGGTAGGATGAATGAGAGGATATTTGCAAATACTTCTCAGCCAACCAATTATTGCACAGCAGAATAGTTTTCCCTTTTAGAGCGCCTCCTTAATAGTAGATATCCAGAGGGATTGGAATACCCAGCTATTTTAAATCAGATTTTCTCTACTTTGGCTCCTTTTGAGGACGACTACTCTCGAGCCTTATTATGAGTATTCATTTCTTCCTAATCAAGTTCTTGTTTAAACCCACCCACCAAAAAAGCCCATCATGGTCGAGGCGTAGCAAATTAGCAATTTCAGACAGATTCATTGTGCCATTAAACTTATTCACAAAATGGTTTATTACCATATAGGCAAGTTGATAAACACACCATACTCAACATGGTTTGACCTTAATTGCATCTAAGAATCTCCACCATTTTTTTTTGCAAAAGCAAGAGCTTGTTATAGTGTTGTGAAAATGCAGAAGTAATGTCATCACCTGACCGTGCACATCACCACAAACAGTGAAATGCTTGCCCTCAGGAACATTTATATCAACCAAAGAAGGCAGAGCTTGCAGCATTTCTCTTGTTTGTAAAACTATCTGGAATGCATATCTGGAACATTTCCAGCAACGTCAAAGTGAGAATATTATATCAGCCATATTGCAAAAACTGAGTTCATAACCATCCTTGCGAATCATACCGTTTGTGCAAGCACTTTTGATTCTTGAAGTCATCCATCATTTTCTTGACAAAATCCAAAGTGACAATATCTCCCTCTATCCTTGCACCAGAGTATTGTGGCTCCACATCTAGAACAGAAACAGAAAAGCACCTTCATTACTGTATAGGAGATAAAAGCTACTGGTTCAGTTTTTCCCCGGTCCATAAAAACAGACTATTACAAATAAACAGTTGGCCTGGAAAGGAGAAAGAGAGAGATGCAGGAAGGAAGAAGCATCTCTGGATAAAAAAGACCGGGGCTTAGATGTATTAGAACCTCATTACCCTAAAGGCTTTCAGTATAACATCACCCCTTTTTCTATTTCTTTTTCTGTGACAAGTAGCATATGGAAACAAAAGTGTCCAAATTTATTTTCATAGATTCAAGCAGTTAAATTTCCAAACATCCAATTTATTCCTTCTCTTATTTTATGAACAAAATAAAATTTTGAACATTGATGTGGAAGACAGATTTTAGATGAGTGCTCCATTTTAAACAGCAAGGTTTCACAAGGATGGAAATGGGCAGGCCAAGGCTTAAAATAAGGGTTTATTTTGGAATTAAAATGGGATCAAAGGCATTTATCTGGACTGACACAAGGCATGTCCAGTCCTGAATGAACAACACCCACAAACAGTACCAAAGCTTATTTTCACCTCTTTTGATTAAACCTCAGAGACCTAGTAAATCCACCTAGAAGTTTCATCCAGAAGAAGAATCTAAAACTAATCATGTAGAAAGTCAACAATAAAAAGAGATTGCAAAGTTGCAAACAGATGTAAAGGTTCAGTTCAATAAAAATATAATGTTTTCCTAATTAAACAAACAGACAAAGACCTGCTGCCTAAATTAGAGCCGCGCAAACACAATTAATTTAACAATAGGAATTAGCTCCTAAACAAAGGATAGCCTTTTTTCATTTCACTACATTAATAGACCTAAAGCCTACAAATAAAACTAATTGTGTAAAAAGGATCTAAAAGATAGAACTGTTATCTAAATTAGAGCCAAAATGACCACAATAAATTTAACAATAGGATGTACTTTCCTAAAATCAAAGAATTTTCCTTCTTTTTTTTTTTTTCATTTTTTCTGCATTAATAAGCCCGGAGCCTAAAAGATAAAACTAATCATCTAGAAAGGACCTATATAAGAAGCTTAAGTTGGGTTCTCCAATACAAGGAACTACAGTGTGCATGAATTCAAATACAGTTACAGCCTAAAACTGAATGGGAAAGCAACCCGAGGATGCATAATGCTAATGGTTGTCAGATTGTGGAAAATCCACATGTGGTAACAACTCCAATAGTATTATGACTGATATTTCATCTTGAAAAAGGGTAGAATAACTTCTGTAGGTTTCAGTAGCTAACATCTTGGTACCTTTCCTCCCCCTACCTGCATCATGTCATGTATTCATGATGAAGGATCTACAAATAGATGAAGTGGGAAAGAGCAGGAATGCACCATAATAACCAGTAAAGACAAACCTTCAATATAAGGGTTGGAGTAGTATGAGTAGGATTGTAGCCTTGACAAACATAGAAAGGTTACACTTGAGCTATATTACACGCTAAATTATTGAAGACTCAAACACTTCAGGCAGTTAATAAAGTGAAGCAAAAGAAGATAATGGAAAGGATATGGTGCCACATCAAACCAAAGAGAAGACATACCAGATTTCAAGCATTAGTAATTTGCTTCAAATGCTTCTTCATAAACCTATTGCAAGCATATAAATTTACTTGAATGCATAGCTTAAGATCTTCATGTTGTAGTTATGTGGTGTTATCAGTAAAATCATAGATCAACACTACATGGCCTACTATTACTAAACTTAAATCCCACGTGCTCATGTCAATTGCATTAATATATTATACATTGTAAATTGTAAATTCCACTAGTTCTTTAAGCATTAGGACACTAAATCTGGAATACATTTTTTTTCAAGTGATGGGTTTTCCTATTTGAATAAATTAACTGTGTTTAAGAGATATGAAAACAGATTGTGGCCATAATAATTTATTAAATCTGAGCTCAAACCTAAATCCATTATTCCTCTCTTGGTAAAAACACCACTACCCCTGCAGCTACCCCACAAATATGCCCCTAGGACCACCAGTATCACCATTAGCACTGATACCACCACAACAGGTTTTGCCGTTCCCACCAACATCACAGCTGCTGCCACAACTGCTACTGCTACTGGTGCTAATGCCACTTGGGTGGGCACGGATGATGAACTGGGGCTAGTAGTCCCTATTATGATAAAATATATAGAAAATAATAAATTAATACTTATGATGCAATTTAATCATGAGATATACTGGAGTAATATAATCATTGAGTCAAGAATGATCAAGCTTAGAGGGACAAATTACGAAGATAAAACTTAAAGCATCTGCTAATTGACCAGCTCCCTTATTCAAACCAAACTGGTCAAACTGTCCGAACAACTTAATTGAGAAGTGGGAGCATAAGAATCTTATACAATGTCTCCAAACTTATCTAGACATTGAGTCAGAGTGGGAATTCTATGAAAAAATGTCCTTCCTTGGCAGAAAGAAGTTTGAGAACATCTGGGCACTATGAAAGACTTGATAGATGATAGAGACAACAAAAGGCCATGGTTACTCCCAATTCACAAACATCCCCAAAGAATGACGGAAGAGAAACCCCTGCCTCAATAAGCTCTTACTATTTTAATACTTAACAAACAAAATGCCTCTTTTTTATGAAACCAACAGAAACATCAAGATTTTTGTGTTTCATTTGATTTTCCCAAGTCAGGTACAATTCTGTATGTTTTAGATCCTCAGGGTTAGTTCTGTGATTTTATACAAGTTGACCAGCTATCTATTTTCATATTAAGCAACACCACCTAAGGTGCACCTCCTTAAGAACTGTTTAGTGTTCACCTACTTTGGGACCACTCCTTTCTTCCACTACATACAGGATGGCAAGCTCACTTTAGGAGCAGGAAGGGATGAGTGCATTGGAATTTTAGGCAGCTTTGGTTAAAAGTGTGATGCATCTTCTCTTGGGAGTGATACCTGAGAATTCCTAGGAGCCCTGATGTGATGCTAGGTTTTTTTCCATTTCCATATTTCAATTTTTAGTTCTTACTTTTCTTATTTCTTAAAACAGAACTTAGCCCGAGTCTAAAAATACAAAACATGTAAACCTTAAAGATATAGATGCTGAATTTAAAGACATGGCATCAGTTTTACCCTTTATACCATCAAAATCTACCAGGCATGAACAAGAGCAAGAGCAAGAGCAAGAGCAACAAAAGTGAAGAAAGCTGAACGCTACTTGACCATAGAACCAACACTTTCCAAACTGATTTCTTAAGGCTCTGTTGACCAGCTTTGGTTATAAAATTGCCAACCCAACCTAGGTTGCATACCTGTAAGACAGCTGTTCATCAACATTTCCATATATCCAGACACCAAAATATGGCATCTGGTTACGACTATAGAAAAGTAACAAACTAAGAAAAGGCTATAGAATTCCATCATGCCAAAGCTTCATCTGCAAGATCACTTCCTTGGCCCCAGCCTCCTCACCTTCTTAACACAATTTACCAATAGGGCACGTATATACAAAGCATGCGGTATCATTTCAATCTTCTATCACTAAGCAATTCTTGGTTGGATCACATACAAGATAAAGTTGGTGTACAAAATGCTTCAGAAACCAACAGCTTTTAAAATAAGATTGGGCATCCATATAGCAACTCCAAATCTACCAGACAATAACATATTAAAAAACTGTTAGGATAATTATCTTGAACTAGTCAGTTGTTAGCTTTGGAAAATGATGTACTACTACTGTTCTCGAGTAGCTGATGACTTGTGATGGGTTATGTATAAGTTTTCCTGTCACAACTTACATCACTGGGTTCCAGATTGCGTTCTATACCCAATACATTCACCCATTCACAGAAAAGTAATGAAAAAGAAGAACCAAGTAATATGCTAAGCATCGATGTTTGCTCAAATGTGTAACAGGCTATCAACAACAGGCTTTTGATGATACAGGATAGCCTTGAATATGATGAGCTTATAGGTTTGAGGTGGGAATTAAGGTAAAGGTTTAACTTGTGCAGAATCGATATTGATTGTCAACATGTTGGTTTGTGAAAAATACTCGAGGAACTATCTAAAACTTGGGAAGAAGAGAAACAAAAAAAGAGTTAAGAGAAAGAAGAAAATCTGATGTGCCACACCTTCAACAATAACTCAATTTATTTCCTAACTCAAACCTTGTGAAAATACGACATTCCATCTCCATTTATCGAGATTAGAGTTCCTACTAGCACTAGGATACTAAATACAACTACCAAGTTGACTAGGAAGGGAGCTAAATAAGATTATTTAGTAAGGACTATGACACCAAACGGTAATCCCAGGTCCTTCTACCAAATATTAAATTGCCAAAGTACACCGGTTTTGCAAGAATAAGCAGGAATAGTTATCCTCCCCTGCTTACATAAATCACCCATGATTCAAAACTTTAAACCCCAAACCATGAAATTTACCTTGGGCACTTATTCTTTGATGAAAGAGACTCTTAGCTCAATGAAGAAACATCTAGTGTATCCTTGAATACCATAGCTAATCCATTATGAAACCGTGAAAAAGTAAGTGAAAAAGTAACAAGCATGATTCTTTACTAGGAATGGCATCTGTTGTGTGTAAAATTTTGTATGAATGAGATTCGAGGTTTTTTTATTGTTGTTATTTTTTGTGTGTTTGATACAAACAGAGCAAAAGAAGATCCTCTTCTCTTGCAAAAGAAGGCCAAATATACGACATTGTACGGATTACCAGGGCCTGGATCATATACAGCATATACAATCACACAAAAAAAATATAAATTTTAATACTGTCGAGACTCAAAACAATTGCACTACTTGGGTTTCCACAGGATGCGTAGAGTGAAATTTCCACAAACAAATACTTCTCAGCAGACATGTAAGCACTGAACAGCATAAATTACAACGTATAATGAACTTAATTCATTTATAAAAGTGAAGGAATGGAACCTAATGTAACCATTTATTGCCTTAAAATGCAAACAGCAAACACCCTAGAAAAAGGTCTAGAGTAAACCCATGCTTTGACTTGCAAACAGAAGAAGAGAACAAAGAAATCAAAGAAGCAAAGGCGTGCTTATTGTTTCTTCTGCAGCATGCAACGACTTTCACCACATTCCTTTTTGTGCTGAAAGTATATGTCATTTACTAATATTAAATGACTCAAAAAGAAAAGTAGATGAAAAAATGGCATGGTTAAGACAAACTAAATGAAATCAACTCAAAAGGTCCAAGTACCTATCGAATGAAAATCAATAGATTCAGCTACTGAGCGCCTCTGAGACTCGGGAACAGCAATTGCTTCTTCAAACTTTAGCTTCATTACTGCCTTCTCACATTCCTTTAATTTCTTTGAAGCATCAGGATCATTTGGGCAGAGTTTTTTCACCTAGTTATAGCACATGGAAATTCAAGTAGTGTACATTAGCATATCATAGAAAAAGGTGTTGGTCCAATGAGGCAAATAATCTAGCGGGGGGGTGGGGGGGGGCGTATTATATGTTCAAACACGACCCAAGCAAAGCAAACAACACACTTGTTGGAAGTCCTTTAGAGCATCTCTGATTTTGCCCATGGCAAGATAAGCAGCGCCTCGCCTGTAATATCCCTGAAATTCAGATAACTATCAGAACAGAAGCAGATATTTAAAAACGGATATCAAAAGAGAAAAAAACAAAACTCAAGACAAATGTGCTTTGCCTTTGAGTATTTAGGATCAATTTCAATGGCTTTCGAAGCATCCTGTATAGCACTGCCGTATTCCTCGAGTTTAGAGTGGGCGAATGCACGATTAGCCCAATAAACGGCATTGTCGCCATTTAGTTCGATAGCTTGCGAGTACAGATCAATTGCCTGTCCATATTTGTGGGCTGCAACCAAACGACACTGACTTAGATTAAAAGAATAATAATACAAAATGAGAAAGAAAAGAAACAGGAGGAAAGAGAGTGGAGGTACCTTTAAATGCTTCATTGGCCAAGACTTTGATTTCTTCAGCTCGTGAAACGTTAGAATTTTCAGTTTCCATATTTGGCATAACCAGCCGTTTTGTTTGGAAAAAAAAAATTTATTACCAAGCAATAGCTTTCATAAAGCTTTAGCGCCCTCCTGTTTAATGTTCTTCGTCTGTACAGTATCAGACGAACATCAAGCACACAAGTGATTATTTATCACAATGGAAAAAAAGATAGAGAGAGAGTTGTCTTAAATGATTTTCTCGGCAACCAAACATGAGTGACCAGGAAAAGAAGACAGTTATAGCAGATATGGATGGGTACCTGGTGGAAGTCTCGGTCTATTGTATCAGCTCAGTGACTGGGGAGAGAAGGAGAAAACCCTAGCGCAACTGTCGAGCGACATTTTATGGGTTGATCAGTTAATGTTATGTTTTGTCCCTGTACTCTCATTTATTATGAAATATACCCCTTTCAGATTTGTTGTGTTTAGATTATGCACTTGTCTTCGGCTATTTGTTTGGTTGAGGTTTTGTCGTCTTGTCCGGTTTCATTGCATAAAAAACATTATACACAAAAATTAAATTTAAAAAAATTAAGATATTTTAAGATATATAAAACAAAGATATCGTATTCTAGTCTTACCTTTTTCACCCGTCCATGAAAAGAAAATACTTGAATTAATTAAAATTAACTTTTTAAGTTAATTTTCTTGAATTGTAAATACAATGTTTATATTTATCTCATATATTCTGAGCATAAATTTACATAAAAAAAACCAAAATATAGAATTTTTATACAAGTAAAGTTCAATCATTAAATATAATTTAATGAATTATTTCCTTTATTGAATTAAACATTTGTATTTTTCAATAAAAAACAATGATAATCTAAGAAATATTTTTGAATTTTTAATATATAGGGTTTCATGGTTGTGCAAGTTTTGCTTTGCATGAGATATCCTAGTTTCAAAAATTTATAAATTGCTCTCTTAGCTATTTAAACTACCCAACTTGCATAATAAGATAAAGTATATTCGAGTAAAAAAAATCAAATCAAGCACATAAAAAAAAATATTGGAATGATGATTTTTCGTCTATATTATCACTAAAATTGTTCGAAGTTGCTAAATCATCAAATTCAACTAGTTAAAAATGAGTTTATGTCATGACATTTATTAAATATGTTCAAATATAAATTATTAACATGTGTTAATCTGTAAGAGATTTAAATTTTGTTTTGTTTTAATCTTTTCAATTTCTTTCAAAATTTGATAATAGATTTTAATGGATAGTTGGAGATAAAATATAAATATAATATGCAAATATATGATAAAATTCAGCAAAGATGATGATTGAGATTTGATGAAAAAACTTTTAATGTTTCTCAAATATATAGTTTCTGGATTATGAGAGAATTAGAGTATGTTTGACTTTATGGTTGTTGTTGTGGTTGACGTTGAAAAAAAAATAATTTTATAAAAAATAATTTTAGTTGCGGTTCATAACTAAAATTTAAGTATTTGGTTAAATTGTAATTGAGTTTGAGTTTAATAAAAAACAGTTTCGTATGTTTGGTTACCATATTTTTCATATTATTGTCAACTTGTGAAATTAATTAAGGTTGTCATAAACTAAATATGCTTTCATGAAATATCAACTTTGTGGTGATCCAAATCATAGCAAAAAAAGTTATGGATTATTGTTGTCATTTAATATTTCTTTTTTTTAAAAAAAAATATTATCAAGTTATTTATATTTTGTCGAGATTATTGGATTTAAATATTTATTTATTTATTTATTAATGCAAAATAGATCGTTCAGTCATTTTAATTGACAATTATGTCTAGTTTAGGTATTAGAATTTTTATGCTCATCTAAAATTATTTTGTTGAAATTTCATAGCACCTCAAATTTGAAGTCATGGTCAGGGGACCAATATCCCTTTCCAGGATCCATAATAAAAAATTGGAATTTCGTTTGATAAATATTATATTTGGCTTCGCGGTTCAATGCAATCACAGGTTGAACCGCAAAGCCAAACACCATCTGAATAGATTTTTCTAAGGAAGAAAAATCCCTTTTCATTTTTGTAAGTATATTTTTTAACTTTAATTTATTGATTCTTAAACTTTGATATGTTTCATAGAGTTTAGAGAGGAAATTGAAATCTACACATATTTTACTGAAAATGGACGAAGGAGAGAATTGAAAAGGAAATGAAAGTTGAGGGGTCTAAATAGTATAAACCAAACATTCGGGGGAAATTTAGACACCGCCATAAGCCTGGGGATGTGGAGGCAAATTTAATTCTACCAAAAGACGAGGAAGAGTAAAGGAGAAACGAAGTGCAGAGCAAGACTACTGGATGATTCAAAGTACAGCACCACGCACCTGATCTCTATGCTATAAAGCTGGATCTGAAAATTGCAATTCAGATCCTTTCTCAGCTGTTTGAAATTTATTCAATTCAATCTTTTTCTCAACACAATATAAAGAGAGAATCGAAAAAGTAAATGGCAGCCGTTGAAGTTCATCAGTTCGCTCAGTGCATCACCTGCCACGCTTGGAGCGCGGATCGCTCTAGTACGTAATTGATTTCTATTTTTCTTAACTCTGTTTGATTGCCATGAAAATCCAGGAAAAATTAAATAATCATAAGAAGTTCCTTTTGTAACTTTTCTCTCTCTTAATTTTCTTGCAGTGATTGCATTTTGTCCAAACAATAACGAAGTTCACATATATAGATTGTCCCAAGAGAAGTGGGAGAAGGTCCATGTTCTACAAAAGGTTCGTTTTTTTTTTTCCCATTGGAAACAATGAAATTATATTGTTTTAGCTAAATTTGTTTTCTTAACTTGCAGCATGACCAGATTGTTTGTGGGATAGATTGGAGTGCGAGATCAAACAGAATTGTTACTGCATCTCATGATCGAAATTCGTGAGTGTCTCATGTTAGCATCACTGTTTTTTTCTTTTGCCTGTAATGATCTCATATCTCTTGCCCTGCTGACCGTGTGCCGTTTTTCTTTCAAGATATGTCTGGAACCAAGAAGGGTCAGAATGGGTACCAACCCTTGTTATACTTAGGCTAAACCGTGCTGCACTTTGTGTGCAATGGAGCCCAAAAGGTACGGAAGCACCATGTTTTTCCAGTTATGGTTTTTAGATTTTACTCCTTGTTGTCTGACCTAAATGGCTTATCTTTTTATTGGCACCATTCGTTGCATATTTACCCTCCCTGTATGTGTTATTAAGCCATTGTGGCCTCTTCATGTTGATTGATCCCTCTTCTTCTTTATGTGGTTTACCTTATGTTGTTGTTTTTGTTGTTACAGTAGATATACGTGGTTCCTTTTCCTCCGTGCCAAATCTTGAGTTTTTGATTTTTTTGGAACTTTTCACTAAAAACCAAGCATTTTGAGAAACCCATAACATTTTTCAGAAGGGATAGTGATCGAGAGTTTACTTCTAACAAGAGGATACTATGATATGAACTTCTAGGGCTTGAATGGTTGATGTTTCTGGCCTTAGCATGCTATCTGATTGAGCATCTCTATTATATGGTGGTAATTTTTTCTCCATGAATCTTAAAGTGAGGTTGGTTAGTTCTTCAGCAATCAAGAGGTCCTTTTGATCTAAACTAAATAATAGCTCCTGAATTGTCTAGTTCCTTTTATCTATAGTATATTTCAATATTTGATTTGCTTTAATTTATTAGTATTTCATACACTGAAGTTCAGATAGTCATAATAGTACTTGAAATTGAGCTGAAAGGGAATTGATGTGGTTGTTTCCCCCCTAAAGACATTTTTCTGGACTTAACAACCAAGGCTGAAGTCCCCATTTGTCTCTGATTTTACAAGACACCTTGCAGTATTCTCTTTTCCTGTGTCTTCTGTAGAAAATTCCACATCATTGTCAATCCATAGCCACAATAAGAATGCTGAATAAAGGCAACTGATGGAGGGGTATGCTATACGGACTAGTTCGGATAAAGAGAAAGCTCCTTTTCACCCATTTTGACACTTAGAAATCCACTCCAGTACAGGACCCCCCAAACCCATGAACTACAAATTACCTGCAATATATTTATGTAAATCTTAAACTACTCGATATTATGTATTAACATGCACAAATGTATTTATTTGCTGCCTTTCACATATATTTTGTATGTGTATATAGAACTTTATTGAACTGGTTAGAATATTGGATGAAAAACCTATTGGGCTGAGTTTTCACCAAAAATAAAAGTTGTGATTCACTTGCTCTTTCTCCTTGCTTTTATTTGATTAAGAAAAGCTACTGATATCATGTTTACTTCATTATGTTATCTAAGTATTATGGCCTTGCCATACTTTAGATGTAAAACCATTTTGGAAGGATGCATGGCTCATGACTACATGTATTTGTATGGATAATTGCTCATGCCTAGGCTTTAGGAGTTGTACTTGGCATGTTTGCTTCTCATTTTACTGATACTAGCTCCCATATCCATAAAAAAAGTGTGCCTTGTTGGAATTGATGATTTTTGTTGTCTGGCTGTTTCTGTTTTCAATCTTGATTTTTAAATTATTGTTGAACCATTTTACTTCCAGAGAACAAGTTCGCTGTTGGAAGTGGGGCTAAAACTGTCTGTGTATGCTACTACGAGCAAGACAACAACTGGTACTTGCCCCATAATTGAGAGCTTTTTTAGCACTTAGTTCACATGCTCCATCTATGCTTATTCTTGATATTGGTTTGAAATCTGCTGAACCAGGAAGTATTTTATATTAATATGCATTTCTGTTTAATCTAGATCGGAGCTTAGACTTATTAATTTGATGCAACCTTGACCATGCTAATTGCTTATGCTTGCAATTAATATGCCAGCAACATTTCAGCATGGCTGCAGTCTCAACTCCTTACTGTTTTTAGGCCTAAGATGCGAAGCAACCAAAGAGAAACAAGTTTCTGACTTTAGCTTTTTTTATTTTTAATTCATGCATATAGAGTTTTTTTTAGGACTTTATTTTACTCATGAATTATATTAGTTATGGCTAGCCAAATGACCTAGGCAGGGACCACACTAGTGGCTTGAGTGTGTTGGTCATATTAGAGGCTTTCATACTAAGATAAAATCTTGTGGAGGAAAAAAAGATAAATAAAAGGCCAGAATTTCCTTACCATGTTCAAATTTTTCATGGGATCATGCCTTATCATATTTATATCTTTTTACCTCAATCAGGGAAAGTGTATGTGTAGTCTGACTTCAACGACCCTGTTTGGATCGTCGATCAAACTCTAGACTTGCTCTCCTATGCAATTGCTTTAATGTTGATTAGTGCATGCAATTTTCTCTGTTCTTATTTTGATATGTGTTTCCCCTTTAACAGGTGGGTCAGTAAACTTATCAGGAAAAGACATGATTCCTCGGTGACAAGTGTTGCTTGGCATCCTAATAATGTATGTGTTTCTATCCTGTGGTTATTTTTTCATAATTTTAGAGAAGTTGTGTGCATTTAATGGATTTTTCAATCTCATTGAGAGGATGAGTGGAACCCTTCTTAATTGGAGGATACTATAACATGTACACTAATATAATTAAATCGATAGTGAGATTTTTTCACACAGTATGTTTGAGAAACTTAGAGGGGAGGTCTGGAAGAGGAATTCAGTAAAGTGAAGCGAAGACAAAATGATTTTCTTCTATTTGTTTGGATTATTAAGGAAGGGAAGCAAGGCGAACAATTTTTTTTGTAGTTATATTTTTTCTTTCATACCCCTTTCATCTACCATCATCATACCAAGGAAAAGAAAGAATTAAAAATAGCTGTATTAAATTTTCTTGGTGACTTGTCTCTTTTCATGTTACTTGTCCAGGTATCTAACACGTGTCATTCTTAATGGAGGACAAAAGCATTAACTGACTTAACTGATCAGTAGAAGGATAAAATTCATAACATTTTAGCAAAGGATGAAATCCTTAAAAACTAAAGTGTACAGGGACAAATTGTGCTATTAAACTATGCTACATCTCTTTGTCATCCTAACTATGTAACTGTTAGTTGCTGAATTTTTATTATTTCTGATACATTAGTTGCCTAATAGATACTTTTTAATTACATTCCCATAAAGTAATGCATTGTGTTTGATATGTTTATAATATATGTTTTTATTAAATATATAACAGATTCTTCTTGCGACGACATCTACAGATGGAAAATGTCGAGTGTTTTCCACCTTTATTAAAGGTGTTGATACAAGGTATGCTTAACTTAGATAGCACCTTAGCAAGCACTCATTTCCGGAAACTATTCCCCTTTATGGATCTAAGCCCTTCATTATCTGTGTTTCCTGTATGCCACTGATCTAGGGACTCCAAAGCAGGCTCTGTCTCAGATTCAAAATTTGGAGAGGTTTGATTTCTTGTTATATTATTTTGATGTGGAATTTTGGTTTTCAATACATCTTTTGAGAAATTTGTGAGCAATAGTTTTGAAGTAGCATATCTTTTTCTTTGAACTTTGGATAAAAGTGTTTCTTTTGGGTTTTACATCTTTTACTGCCAAAGCAAGACAACCCTTAATTTTAAAAGCAGGTTTTTCTAATATCATCACATGAGGGCTAAATGATTTTGACTTATGATGGAGGGGGTATAGTTAATTTGGTTTAGGATAAATGATTTTGATTTATGATGGAGGGGGTATAGTTAATTTGGTTTAGTATATATGTTTTTGATTTATGAAGGAGGGGGTATGGTTAATTTGGTTTAGGATAAATGATTTTGATTCATGATGGAGGGGGTATAGTTAATTTGGTTTAGGATTAAAGCTGATCTTGAAGTGGTCTAAAATTCTAAGGAATAGTTAATAAGGAGATATGGTGGTGTAGGAGAAGGTAGGAATACAATGGCAAAGGTAGAAATGAAAATGAGTAACATAAAATTCAACAGGCAACCCTTTGAATTCATAAAAAATAGAGTGACAATTATCATGTGAATCTACCCTTTAGATACATATGCATGGTCCACAAGGACAAGTAAAGAGTTCATACAAAAAAAAACTGATCCAGGCATAAGATGTTTTCAGCTCACAATGATTTGATTTTGACTTTCTTCCTTTGCTTGTGATTTTTTTCTCTAAATCATCATCCCAATTTCCAAAGACACCATATAGCTGCAGTAAATAGGTTGCTGCTCGCTTCACAATTTTTGCCCGGAATTATAATAGACTTGCAGTGACAAATCTGCTGGCAGCAACATTCCTTATATAAGTGCACAAATATGCCTTAAAGGAGTCCTAACTAACATAGGAAATAAACAGACTCTCCTAATTAATATTAATGAGCTAGTTTTCTAATAGTGTAAAAAAAATTAAATGAGGAATCTAATCACAATATTTGTAAGATAGAAAATAAATTCATGAATCATATTCTCCTTGCAACGCATCTTATGGGGACAATTTTTGTAAAGGCTAGGAATATATCATGGGCCTCAGTTTATGATGGTTTGGGAACTAGAGGCTTGTTTCTCATCCCAAAGTTCATTTTAAGAGGTTTAATCCATTTTCATTTTCTGATGAAACAGCAAATTGTTCAGCTTGATCTATCGTTTTCCTGGGCATTTGGTGTGAAGTGGTCGCCTAGTGGCAATACCTTGGCTTACGTAGGTCAGAAATTCACTTCATCTTCAAAAATTAAATTTATACCACGGCATGCATTCCATGACATTTGGGTTATTATTTTTACATTCTATACATTGGATGGATTTATCTCTTATTTGGAACAAGGTCTTGATCAAAATAACAAATTAACAATGCATTTGTATTTGGCTCTGAAACCCACCATCACCTGAAATCAAGACATTGCTTTCACTCAATCAATACATATAAGGGTGATCATTTGTTGGAAACTGTTGGAGTTGGTTATTCTTTATGTATCTGCCATTTGTATTGTTACAGGACATAATTCGATGATTTATTTTGTTGATGATGTTGGTCCATCTCCATTGGCTCAAAATGTCGCATTTCGTGATTTACCTCTCCGTGATGTGGGTCAGCATCCACTCTGGTTATATACACGCAATTCAAGTTATTTTCTGCATAATACTTGTGATTTTAGTCACCTGAAAATTGTGGATCAATGTGCCGCTTATTTTCAGGTCTTATTTGTTTCCGAGAAAATGGTCATAGGAGTGGGATTTGATAGCAACCCTATGGTTTTTGCAGCAGATGAAAGAGGAATATGGTATGTATTTAATGAGAAAAACAAGTGCAAGCCAATCCGTGGTTGTCTTGGTGGGCTTAGGGGCCTGTTTGGGAGGGCGGTTGCGGTAGCTTTTCAAAGTGTTTTTCGTGTCGAAATACATCAAAATGATATTTTTTTAATTTTTTAAAAATCATTTTTGATATCAGCACATCAAAATGATCTAAAAACACCAAAGGATATTTATTTAAAATGAAAAAAAAAAATAATTTCTGTGGCACGGCGTGCCAAACGCCGTGCCAAACGGGATCTAGATTTGTAGCCATTATTCATTACTCATTAGAGATGTCAGGCAGCCTCAAGTAAACATTATTTTCATTATTGTTGATTTATCTATCTCCCACAGAAATTAATGATTTCTTTTGTTAACAGGAGCTTTATCAGGTTCCTTGGTGAAAGAAAATCAACACTGTCAAGTTCAAGATACGGTTCACAGGTACAAACATGGCTAAAAAAAATGACAATTTTGTTGCTGTTTTGTAATATCCCAGTTTTTATTGGTTTACACCAGATTTTCCCATTTTACAACTGGAGTGAGTTTTGATAGATTACCATATGTTTCAAGGCACATGACTTCAATTTATGCCACTTCGGAAGTTATTAAATACTTGAGTTTGACTTGTTCATAAACACATCAGCCACTGCTTTTTTGCAAACTAGCAAGAAGCAAAAATGGATTGCTCAGAGATGTGTCTCAAGGCAGTCAGCCTGATGAAGTGAAAATTCATAAGCCCAATTTTTTAGGATCTGGAATTTTTTTTATTTTTTATTTCTGTCCTGGCCATTTGGGCCATATTGCAAACTTTTTAGTCCTCCTGACAACTGGCTTTTATATACTATATATATGTCTTAAGCTTATTTGTACAGTTACTTGGTAGAAGCAGGTGTTACATTAGATCACTTAAGTGGAATTACATTTATAGAATATCAGGTGCTGTTTTCTTTTTTTCTTTTTTTTTGTAATTGTCTCCAGGCTTTACACATGGTCAATAGAACTTTCTAACAGTAGACTGGCTTTTCCACTCTCTTTGGCAGTTTTCTGAAGCATTTGGAAAACTTTATGGCCAATCAAAGCTTGGAGTAAACAATGATGGCATTGAAGCTTCAAGGTCACGTGGAGGTGTTCACGAGAATTGCGTAAAGTATGTTATTACCTCTCAACTATACTATTAAGGTTCTTACAACCATTTGTTAGTTTAATTGTTCCCCTGTCTTTTAAATTTCCTGATGTGGTCTCCCAAATCCACTTCAACTGTTGCTTCTCCACTCCATCTGCATATGCATGATATACGACTGCTATGTGGAGTGCAAAAGCAAACGTTGAGGTGGGCTTTTGTTGACCTCTGATCATCTCTGAATTATGTGGAGCAGTACTTAACTGTGTGTTCTGGAACTGTAGCTGTATTGTGTCTCTTACAGAATCAGCGAGTTCTAGAAAAATGCGCTTCAGCACTTCCGGTAAGCGATATATGCAATTTGTTGTTCGGATCTCATTTAATTAGATCATATATACATAAAAAGTGTTGTTGTTTTATCCCAATTCTTCGGCTTGTCTCCCATCTGTGCATTTTTTTTTTCACTATGCAGGATTGGATGGTAAAGTAGTTGTTTGGGATTTGGAGAACCAGGAAGATCTATCTGGATATCTGTAAGCAGTCTCTGATCCGGAACAGGAAGATGCTCAATCTGGTACAATGTAGTTGGGTGGTCTCTAATAGAAAGTCTTGAACAATGGTTTTTCTCTAGAACACTTGCCATATGTATTTGTAAGAAAACTTTTGCCAGTTGTATTTCATCACCGGTTGAAAAGCAAGTAATATTTCCTTATTAAAAAATAATCACTCTCCCAGCTAGATGAAAAATGAAAATGTGAGACTTTAGATCTTTAGCAGGATTTGCCATTCATAGTACATAGGTGGCAAGTAAATTGTTATGAAAATGTTTTCATATATATCCTCTCGTTTTTTTTTCCTTTTCAATTGAAACAAAATATTTTAATTTTGAAGTGTTTCGATGTGCTGTTTCAAGGTTACATAGAATTATGCAATTTAATCTAAAAAAAGACACAATAAAATGATTTCTAAGAAAAATTATAAACATATATAATATTACGACAGTGTCATCATCAATCTCGCAAGGTAATTGCATTTTCTGATTGCTCTGAAATTTTAACATAATATATATAAATATATCAAGAAACTCCTCGTAAAATTTCATCTCAATTTAATGGTCGGATTAAGAGATATAATTGATATTGTAAACTTATTTATTATTTAAAAAAATATTATTTGGCCGAAATGAAACTAGCAAAACAAAACTAGAACATTCCGCCGAAATTTGGACCGAATTTCCAGAACGGACTGAAATTTTAAAATAAATAAAAAACTATACTGTTTTATCTCGTTTTTTAACCGATATAAAACATTTCGGTGAGAGATCATTATACACTTGTAAGTGGATGTGTCTCGGATTAGGGACATGAATTAAGTCAGAGATGCTGATGATGACTTCAGCTTCATCTCCTTACATCGATGATGATAAATAGGAGTCCATGCAGGACAGCAATCTAAATCTCTTGTATATGTCCTCCGATCTCTCTCGAAAACATGTTAAGTTTTTTGGTATGTGCTTGCGAGGTTTCAGGACTCGGACCAACTCATGTGGGACTGCTTTTAGGAATTAAAAACTAAAATAGATTATCGATGGGATGAGATGATAAGGACACGCATTTAACTATTAAGGATGCGTTAGAGTGCCGTTGAATTTCTTCTGTAGTTTTAAAATGATTTTTGTTTTGTTTTTTATAGTTATTTTTAATATTATCACATCAGAAAAATTTTACAATACTAAAAAAAAGTTATTTTATTTTTTAAATACAGTAAAAGTAATTTAAAGAATACAAAGATGGTTAGAGACGGTAATCATGATGTCGAAGGATGACTAGAAGACACACAAAAACATATATATATGCGCGTTGTAGATTTATTTTATTGATTTGATTTAGTCATTGTGTTTAATAGCTGATTATTTTTATATTTTAAAAAAGTAATTTTATCTATTTTAAATTATATTTTATATAGAAAAAAGCAGATACAACCACATTAAATTATTGTATTTGACAAAAAAATAATTGAACCAATGCGCGTGAGATTAATCCTTCAATAACTAGTCTCATGTCCATCAGGCCTCCTCCTTTTTGCCTCATGGATGCGACCTTCCATGACCTTCTAGGACTTGGTCCACGCTGAAATTTATAGGGTGTTTAAAATAGTCATAGTAAATGTTTTTTAAAATAATTTTTATTTGAAAATATATTAAAATACTTTTTAAAAACTTTTTTTAATATTAATATGTTAAAACAATCTAAGAAAACCATTAAAATGATGGTTTTTTTTTAAAAAAAATTATTTTTAATATCAATTCATCAAAATAATTAAAAAAAATAAAGCAAATAATAAAAAAAAAATACTTTTGGAACGCTTTTTGAAACAGGAAGCATAGATGAATGCGGTGAAAAGGTTCATCTATTTTGGGAGACGTCGTACGGAAAATTCTGTGACTGTTTCTAGAGAAGCTACATGCAAGCACAATGATCTGTCTACTCCAAAATCTAGTTCTATCTCCTCTCAAATTAGGGTTGCTATTTACCCAATTAAACCCAAACAAGATTTGACCGGGTAGAAGAACCTAATTAAATTGTCACCACGCCACACCTTTTGGGATAATGATGGGGCCAAATCATGAGCCAGTTACGTATAAAAGAGTAGAATTTTCAGTAAAATTTGCGTCATAAAGTAATTATATATATACATATAAGCTTGTTGTAAATATATAAGCAATTTAATTAGGCTTTCTTGCTCGTGAATTCCCCAGCTCCCATGGAGTCCTCTGCTTGTTGCACCAGCTGATACTCACATTTTTGGAACAGTTACTTGTAAAAAGCCGTGGCTGCGCCATGAAAACACATTGAGGTCAGTGTTGTACAAGTTAATTAATGATTGATAAAACATTACAATGAACCATGGATTCTAAATTTACAGGTTTCAAATCCTTTCATCTCCAGCTGCGTGAGGATTGAACTTTACTTTTTCATCAGCTTGAAAAACGAACGGATACCGAAATTGTATCTTGAGAAACAAGCAATTTCTACCGATCAAATGTCAAGGAACCATATCATCTAAAATTTTAAGCTATTAGATGAGATCCAGAATATAATTTATATTATTCTCTGACACACTCTCTCAAGTGAAAACTTTTTAGGATTGAAATTTGCACATATCCGTGATTGTTGGGTCAACAAGGCTGTGATGCCATGTCAAGTAACAATCTCATTTTAAAACTTAAGCTATTAGATGAGGTTCTAGAATATGATTTATATTATTCCTTAACAACATATTCATTGAGAAACACTGACAAAACAAAGTACTGTGTGATGTCTCCCTAATCATGCAATGAAATAAGTTCAGCCATAACTTACAGAAACTCAGCTGAGACAGAGTCCTTGTTCCCGTCGACGGGAAGACGCCACACAATCTCGTATGGCCCTTCTAAAATATCCCTCTTGTGATATCTTAAGATGGAGGAGCAGCCCTCATGTGCCCTTTTCCAGCTCTGATTGGAGCGTTTACCCGTTACTTTCAGGCTGCAAGAGAAAAATACAAGAAGATTTCACCAGGTCAAGTATACCGATTTCACAACAGATTGCCTTGCAAGGGGATTTAATGGATAAAGAAGGATGAGATGAGATTTAGGAATGCAAATCACATCCCATTACTTACTTTTGGCCATGAATCTCCACTCTAATGTCATTGAAGTTAACACCTGGAATCTCTATTGTCAGGACATAATTAACTCCAGATTCTACAACATCCATCTTTGGTGACCACTCAATTCCTGCAGGATATGTGTGTGTGTGTGTGTGTGTGTGTGTGTGATGAGAATCCATGCTACGAGATAATATTTAACATCAAGATTCCGAAGAACATATCGTGTAGATGTAATATGGATGCTTGAAATGGAACCACTGACCATTAGATTCAGGAGAATATATTGTCTTCTCAAACTGACACTGCCCTTTTCTGCTGTTTATTATGCTTCTATTTGGCCTGGCAAACTTGGGAAGGGCAGACATAGTTGATTTGCAATATTTAGCAGGAGTTAGGGCCGGTTCAACCTTCGGCAAGTTCGGCTTTATCTTGGCAGGTCTGGAAAACAATGGTGTTTCATCTCTTACAAGCTCAGCATTACAAGACCATTCTGTTTCAGAAGAAGCAGAGGATCGGAGACCCTTTTCGGAGCTACCCTGCTGGCATGCACAGTTAAATTTGTGAGCGTGCTAGCTGCAGAAAATCACCAATTTGAGCAGCAGCTTATTGGGAAAACCTAGTTCATCATCAAACAGAGAAAAGAAACAGAAAAGGAATGGATTAAACTTATCACCTGTTGAATTGAAACTGCCTGTCTCATGAAGCAAGCTTGAGAAGCCGACCCCTGACGGGCAAAACACATTCGATTATCGTACCTCCGGATGACAGAATTCAAGCTGCCACTGCAGTTCTGATCAGACAAGAAAACAAAAACAGAAAGAATCATATTAAATGGCTGGAGATGGAATCAGTATAGTAAAATTCAAATGCTTCAAAAAGTTTTGTTTGCTTAAGACAATCACCAGAGGGAGGAGGCGAGCAGGGGAGGATATATCATCAGCAATGGTGGGGGCAAAATGGGCAACAATCATGTTCATTCTTCGTCTCACAGATTCACTATCCATCTCTCAATATCTTGTTCAGAAGACACAATCTGTGAACTCTTGTATAGGAGCGTAGATTTTTTTTCTTTCTCTCGGATGATTATATATAGCGGGAACAAAATATCCTGACAAGCTGTTGGTAAATCTGTTCGCCACAGGGTTTAAGTGGCCGTCAAATATCCATCTGTTTCTCCTTGAGGCCATTCATAGTTTGGGATCTTGGCAATTGTTAAAGCGGTCCCTCGTTAAAAACATTTCTCAATCCAGCCCCTGTACTTCAGGTCAGCTTGCATGATGCAATGTTGTCAATTCTGTTTCGGTTGGTGCTTTGTTTTTTTTCAATTGAAACGAAATGTTTTGGTTTCAGAGTGTTTCGGCATGCCGTTTCAAGATTGTACTGTTTATGTATATAAATATCTAATTAAATATATTAATTCAAAAAAAAATTAGCTCAAATCCAAAAATAAAATTATTTAGAATTGTTCAATTTAATCTAAAAAATGATAATAAAATGATTTTTCTGAACAAAATTATAAACATGTATGATATTACGAGAATATCATCATCAATCTCGCAAGATCATTATTGCTCTGAACTTTTAACTTACTATATATAAATATGTTAAGAGACTCCTCGTAAAATTTTATTTCAATCTAACAGTAAAATTAAGAGATATAATTGATATTGTAAAATTATTTATTATTTAAAAAAAAAAACTATTTGACCGAAACAGAACGGGCATAACGAAATCGGAATGTTTCGGCCGGAATTTAAACCGAGGTAAAAACGATGCCGTTTTGTCTTGTTTTTTTAGCTGATACAAAACGGCTAAAACGGAACAAAACTGACAACCCTGCATCCATATGTTAAGTGTACATGTGGCGAGCTCTCATTGGACATGCACTGGTGATGACTGTCTCGAAGATGAATTACGTCTGTGATCTCTCAGGGATGATCCATTGTGATGGAGATTCATCCTGTCCAAGGAGAAACTGACGGAAAGAGTATCAGCAGAGGTTTTATAAATTATTTTAATGTTCAATTAGGATTAATTAAATTGATTTTTGTATGTTTGGAAAGTTAAATTTGACTTTTGGTAAATGAAGCACTCATCTGGGCCATCTACCTGATTAATCTGAGAAAACAATAGTGTTCCCCTACTTACTTCATAATAAAGATATACAATAAAAAAAAAATTAGTTAGAAATAATTTTATTATTTTTCATGACTCCAAATTTGATTTTTTGTTTCTTTCAAAAAAAAAAAATTTGTAAGTAAACACGTTGAGTAAATATTGATAATTACTTCTAAAACACACTTTTTTATATATAAATCCTTGCATTTAATAATACTTTTAAATTTTGAAAATATAAGTTTCCACAATAATGTAGTGTTATTTGACTCATTTAGGTGTATTCTTGTAGAAGTAAATCCTAAAATTTGGAATCAATTTTTTTAATCATTAGAACAAACTCTTGATAAATTAGAATCTTATTAAAATAACATAAATTATATTTTTCACTTGTGTTACGCAACAAGTCAGGTCAGATTATTCTTGAGTATAAAAAAAATAGATGTTAATATTTTATTAATGGAAAAAATAAATAAATCATGTGAGTGTTAACTCAATGTAATCCGGTTGATCTTTTAAATTAAAACAAATTATGAAGCTCTACTCTCAATTAACACAATGTTAAATGACAAAATAGAAAAAAATGAATTAAAAAAACACAAAAAACACCATGATTCAACCTGAATTAACTGATTAAACACTATTTTTGAGTCATAAAGCTGAAATAATATAATAAAAAATAAACAAAATATTAAAGAAAAAAATAAAAGAAAAAAATTAATTAAAAAAAAACTCAAATCAACTAAGTTAACGTATAAAACATAAAACATAGTCAACTCGTTAATCCACGTACGTGTCGTGAGAATTTGATAGATAAATCAATAAAAGAACAAATCAATAGTAAATGATAAAATTACAGTTAAAAAAAAACATAATTTGAATAAGTTATAATTTTTAAAGCACTTGGAAAATAGATTTTTTATTAATATGTATAACAAATCTTAACTGATCTCTCATGTATCACTTAATTCACTAAAGAAAACAATTAAAGGAAAACCAAATGAAGGAAAAGTCCTAACAAGCAAGGCCAAAAGATAGAAGCAGGTCATCTATGGCGGAGAACCACGAGGAGTTGAGCAAGTCTTTGAAAGGAAAATAAATAAACAATAGAATTACTGTAGATTGGCACTAGACATGTTGACTTGTCCCATAGTAAATGCAATGGCAAGGGGGGGGGGGGGATGCTTTGACTGGTCCTCCCTCCTCCTGGTTGAAACTTTGAAAGTTGAAAAAGAAGATGGCGGCAGTCAAAGATCACTTCTTTCTTTCTTTTTGCGCGAGATTTTCTTCTTGATTCCGAGTGAGATGGCAACACAAAGTATGTAGTTGTTGTGTGTGTATATAAACATGAAATGGGAAGGCAAAATATACTTGAAAATCTGGAGGAGATTACATACAATTAATCAATACTGGGTTTTCTTGTTATTGCCCTGCGTGCAAAAATCTTGATTTTTTCTTCTTTCTTTTTTCCTCAAGTTTGAATTTTGAGGGCTTCTGGTGTTAGAAAGGTCAAAATTTGCTGCTGCTTCTTTTTCTCCGCTTGCTTTGTCTCCAAGTTCCGCAATTTCATTGGTTGAAAAATAAAAACTCATATTCTTATCGGCAATTCCTTGCTAGTTTTCAATATTCACCTCTTCATTTTCCAGCCAGTAGCACCGCTCGACCGATTCACAACTCAAATTCTTGGACCCTGCAATACCCATCTCCAGATTTCTTAATCTCTTGAGTGTTTACCGGGTTTCTTCTTCTTTTCGTCTAAATTTGTCGGGTTTTCTAGGGTATAGCATAAGTTTCTGTAGAATCTGCTTGTCGATCTTGTGTGTCTTATATGGGATTTCTAGATGGTTCTTATTGATTGAATTTTGGGGATAAGTAAATAGAATAAGAAGAAAATAGTGATGATGGATGGTTCACAGAGTAACAGTTCAAATGCGCCACCGCCTTTTCTAACCAAAACTTATGACATGGTGGATGATCCCGTGACTAACTCGGTGGTGTCATGGGGCCACGGTGGTTGCAGTTTTGTGGTGTGGAATCCACCTGAATTTGCTCAGGATTTGCTTCCCAAGTACTTCAAGCACAATAACTTCTCCAGTTTTGTCAGGCAGCTTAATACTTATGTAAGTTAATTACTCTACTGTTAATTTCTTCACTTTGGACATGATTTTATCTTATCGGTACAATTTAATGTCTCTAGAGTTGTTCTGTTTTCTTCTTTTTCATGGGTTTTGGAAATTTGCTATGTCGATGCTAATCAATAGTAATCCTTGATCTGGAAAAGCTTTTCTATTCTTTTGATCCCCTTTTCTCCGTTCTCTTATGCGTGCAAGCTGAATGGTACCTCTTGTTCATTCCCATCAATACTTGTTGACATCTTCAGAATTTTATAAATCTAAATCATGTTTCATATTTTCATTTCTGTTATGGAATAATTTGCGATGATGCAGTGGTTTAATTTACAATTCGAATCAGATGTAGCCTTGACAAAAACTCAGGAGTACACGAAAATAACTTTGGAGTGAGTCTTTGAGATATGTTTTCTTTGTCATTTAATTTCTCCTTTCCTTCAAGTTATTGTGCCTGGTTTGAAATAGTCATGCTAGCACACCATTCTGTGCTTAATCGAGTATGAGTATCCATTCGCTCTGCAAGTTGAACATTTTTACATGCTTCTGGTGAATTTTATTTCCTTACTGAACTCAAGCTTGCAATCTGTGGTTTCAGGGATTTAGGAAGATTGATCCAGATCAGTGGGAGTTTGGTAACGAAGAATTTATAAGAGGGCAGCGACATCTTCTAAAGAATATTCACCGGCGCAAGCCAGTTCATAGCCATTCCATGCAGAATCATGGGATTATCTCTCCACTTTCTGAAACAGAAAAACAGGAATATGAGAAGGAAATTGTCCGACTGAAACATGATAAGAACGAGCTTGAGTTGGAGCTACAAAGAAATGAGGTAGAGAAGCAGGGGTTTGATTTTCAAATCGTCTCACTGGGTGAGCGATTACAGAGTATGGAATGCAGACAGAAGCAGTTGATGTCCTCCTTGGCTCAGCTTATGCGCAAACCAGATTTGGCCTCTCTTCTCATGCACCAGTCGGAATATCATAACAAAAAGAGAAAGGCACTGAAACTTGATCACTCCCAGGGCAAATACAAAGAGGAAGAGAATGCGAATTCGTGTTATCCAATCGCAAACCTGGATGGATTTCCTGCTCCAACGCCGTATTCGGGGCCAATGGAGAAGTTGGATTCATCATTAAAATTCTTGGAAAATTTTCTCTATGCTATTGGTGAAAGTTTTAGTGAAGAAGTGTGCCATGTTGGTGTCAGATCACAACCTTCAATGGTCATTGTTAGAGAATTAAGTTCACCCTCAGCAGATGGCGAGCCTTGGTCTCCAAGATCATTTCCATCCTCACCGCATTCGAGGGACATTCCTTCATCACCTGAGCTTACTAGATGTATCAATAATGTTGTCAGACAAACAACTCCAAGTTATCCTGGTGATGATATCATGCCTGAATCTTCACAGTTCCAGGCAAATTGGAAGCATTCTAGAGCTCCAGAATCTGAAGTCATAAAAGCACCAGCATTAGAGATTACAAGTCCAACTGTGGTGAATGGAGTAAATGATCTTTTCTGGCAACACTTCCTGACTGAGGCCCCCGGTCCCCATGACGGACAGGAACCCGAAGGTCAAACACAAAGAAGGATTACAGATGACATAAGCGGCGATGCCAAGCCGGACAGTCACGGGAGATCTTGGTGGAATACGAACTACATAGATAATCTTGCAATGCATACGGGACAGATTGCGGCAGCTGAAAGGTCTTGATTTTTTTTGCTGGTAGATTCCTTCGTCCCTTCACGTCTCATGTCTTACTGATTGTAAATTAACTAACAGAAGAGGTAAATTATTTTGGTTGTATATATCATAATGTCAGATGTTCTGATTTTTTATCCATCCCACATCAGTCTTGAATGATCTCAAGGTGCATTAAAACAGCTTAAAAGACATCAGCATATTTTGAGCACAGATACAAGAAATTGCAAATATTCAATAACTGCATCAATCAGAAATAATGAATGAAGTGAAATGGAGTAAAGAAAATAGCGTTCCGAAAAAATCCGCATTCGATGTCTGTGATATCTCAGAAGTTGGATGATATTCCTATATTTCCAGAAATTAATCCTAGCATCTGTGTTGAAGAGCAGTGAATGGTCTGAAAAGTGTGGCTGTACGAAATCATGGGGAAAGAAGTTTAAGCCTTCTTCGACTTCTTTAAGCCCTCTTCCTTCTTACCACCCTCTGCTGCCATTTTCCTGTCCTTCCTCTCCCTCTTCTTTAGAGCTGTCATGTGGGTCTTGGGAATAGTTGCACAAAAAGCTTGAAGGGTATAACCTGCAATTCTCATAGAAATAGCGTATTGGCAGAGAGCTTGCGATTTGCATAGCAGTTTTTCCGGTCATGACATGCACTCTTTGTAAGAATCTAGGACAGCCAAGGTTTTACACGCTTACCTGAGCCTACAAAATACATTTTCCGGGTGGTGTTTCCTCACATATAAAAAAAAAAAAGTATAACCTGCCCTTGTTATAGCATGCACTCCTTATAAAAGTCTAGGACAATCAAGGTTATACTCGTTCATTTGAATCTACAAATTGCGCTTTTCAGAGGTGGAGTTTCCTCACATAAAAAAATAAATATAACCTGCCCTGAATTCTGAAGTCCTTTTCTTCAGGACTGTTTAAAAAAATTAAAGTATCACACCCACCTTCCTCCCTCTATAATTTCAAGGGCCTTAACCTGGCCTGGATTTGCAACCCCTTTTCTCTACTATATTTTTACAGAAAGGCAAGATTTTACAAGCACCTTCCTCGCTATAGAATGTGAAGGCCTTCCATAATAGTTTAGAGACAACAGTCCTGTGCTAGAGCATGCTCTCTCCTATGGCCGTGCTGTTGAAGCTTGTATGTAAGCGTTACTCGCCCCTGACCATGCATTCTGATGGGTATTTAACCTCACAATAATTGGGCAGCAAATTCCGGATTGAAGTCTGAAGAAGCAGTGGCAAGTGGTGCTTTTGCATACACAAACTTAATTTATCTTCGAACTACAGAATCTAAAATTGTTTTCAGTATATTTCACCATTGTCAATGGGATCATTCCAACACTCAAGCCATAACTCATGACCGCAAATGACAAAATTGGTATAACACAATTTGCTGAAAGGGTAATTCCAATCTATAGGATTGAAGACCAAAATTGTTAAAACACAAATTGCTTCTTCTTCCAATTCATCCAAAAAAAAAAAAAAAAGTTTTTTCCTACACGTTATAATTATTCCATAAAGAATATTAAAGACCACCAGAACAATCAGGGTTTTACTCGCTCATTTGAGTCTATAAAATTATAAAGATATTATGCACAACAATAAAGATTAAAAGTGTTCTTACTAATTGCATATATACATTCAAAAATATTTAATTATTTACGAGCCTACTGCCCTATCTAATTATTTATATATTCATTGTGTTTTTTTCACAAACATTAATTAGTCCAACCATCATTCATGGATGCCCATGAATCCATCTAACTTGTCTTTTGTATCCTTTATACTATTAATATTCAAAATAACACTTCACATTTAAAATATTTATAGTTACAAAATTCAAGTTATTTAAGTGATTTTGGTGGGGAAAAAACTAAAGAAAAAATGAAGTTCACTCATCCCACTTTCATTTTAATTTTGCTCGGATGAAACCACTGGAAACAGCCTTTAATGGGCTAATTTTATACTTATTTATAGTTTTACCTTTATTTAATGTCTTTTGAATTTTTTTTTCCGTGTAAATCACCTTGTTGTTATTGCTTAAATCTAAAGTTTTTCCTGAACTGTGATTGACCACATACTTTAATACAAGTTAAAAAAACTATATCAATTTAATAGTCGAAAGGATATGTACATTATAGTAGAGCGAGTCAATTTGTGATTTTTCATTAAAAATCTGGATTTTTTTTATTCACTTCTTGCATAGGTTATATATATAAAAAATTAATCTATGAAATCATCATCATCCTATTCCAAATATATTTATTTTTCTTTTTTATTGTTAATTTAATTCATGGACTTACTATCATTTTACAATAACGGTACTAGTTTTTAACCAATACTTGCATCATCCCTCTTTACTTTTTCTGTACTATTATTTTTTAGAAACTTTATTCTATATTGCTATATTAATTTTTTGAGATCATTTTCTTATTTATTTTTATCATTCAAAACTTGTTATTGGTTTTTCCAATATTATGAATTCTAAATTCAAAATTATAGTTTTTACTTCATCAATACCTTTAAATTTATTACAAGTGTTTACAGGAATATCAATCATGTAAGAGAAAGATTATCTTTTTATGTAAAATATGGTAGATATGTGATGTAGTTCCAAAAAATATAAGTAGCTCGAAAACAAAGCTTCTGTCTTAGATAATTAGTTAATCTCTTGATTATAACAATTTGATTCACTATCCTTGACCAAGATGGGTGGTGATTGGTGTTTGATAACTACAAAAAGTTTTTATTGGTGAATTTAAGGAATTTTTTATGCTTTAATAAATATCTTTTTTTAGAGAAAAATGGATTTATATTTTAGAAAAAATCTGAAAATAAATATTCAGTAGAGAATTCAAATTTTGAACCCCTTTCATTAAGGCTCCCCCTATTTATATAGCTCATTCGTCTTTTTATAAAGAAGAGACACTAAAATATAAATAAAATATAATTAACTCGTCAAGATAATATATCTTTGACTTATCATATTCAAATATTTATGACTTATCAGAGTAATTATGAAGCCTAAGATGCAAGTGGGGTCTTGGCCTAGCGGTTGAAGGGACTTGTTTCCTTTATCTGCACCAGGGTTCAAGTCCCACCATGCACGCCTGTCACCCCCGCGGTGCCTTACATGCTCACTGGGTTTGCAGGATGTTCAGTGAGTCCGGGGATTAGTTGTGGTGCGCGTAAGCTGACCTGGACACCCCGGTTATCAAAAAAAAAATATATTATGAAGCCTAAGATTCTTTAAAGCTAAAAAAACATGAGTATAACACCTAGCTAAATTCGGAAAAGGTAGGTCTAGCAACTCGCTGGATCAATATAAATGTTTAGGCTTGGTGCTTAATTGAAATCGAGAATGAAGAGTCTGGTAGCTTATCAAATTTGTATATGCTTAAATTTAATGCTTGGTTAAACTCAAAGATGATAATTTATTGTTTTGTCTTTGATTATTCCCTTAAAAGAAAAGATCCATGTATCTATCTGTCTATATATATATCTTTTAATTGTTTTTATATCATGTTATCATTGTATGATATAGCTTTGATAGAATACAACAAAAATTACATATTTTGTTTGACCGAATAAAACCAAGGTTGTCAATACCATTTCGATCGTCATTTTAGTTTTTCTATTGGCATGGAACGTTTCGGTTTTGGAGCGTTTCGGCATGTCGTTTCGGGGGTTGTACTGTTCATATATATATATATATATATATATATATTAATTCAACAAACATAATTGAAATTCAAGATAAAATAAAAAAAAATTACACAATACAAAAAAAAAAATATATAGCAAAACTATGTTATTTTTAACTATAATAATTTACTTAGATTTTTTTGTCGTCCGCTGCCGAGTGAAGAAGGGACAAGATTATTTAATTGAGAATATTCCTCTTTTACATCTCTTTTTCAAGTTTCAACTTTATGTCGAGTGGAGAAAGGACATGATTATTTAATTGAGATATTCCTTGAGAATATTCCTCTTTTACATATCTCTTTTTCAAGTTTCAACTCTCTCCATTCTTCTCCTCCTTCCCCTTCCATCTTTGTGTCTTTCGTTTCTCTCCTGCCAACGACAGAGACAACGACGAAGACTGTAGCTGTTGAAGTTGGCGATGGTAACGACGAAAACCCATCAAACTAAAACACAAAATATTGATCGATTGAGAGAGAGGACTAAGGAAGAGAAGAGTTAGGGATTTGATTTGAGATTTTTATTTTTGAGTGGAATTGATTTGGGAAAATAGGGTGCTGGGGTGTTATTGTGTTAAGCCGTTAGGCTTAGCTTAATTCCTTTTTTTTTTCATGGCCGAAACGGTACACCCGGCATGATTCCGGCGTGTTTTGGCCAGTATTTGGCTGAAATTTCCGGTACGGACTGGAATTTAAACTAAGACAAAAATAATGTTGTTTTGTCTCGGTTTTTGACTGATTCAAAATGTTCCGGTCATTTTAGCCAAAACGAGATGAGATTAACAAGCCGGAATAAAACAACAAATTTGTTTGCGTAAAATTATATACATTTGAATATTAAAGCTATCATCCTTGGCAAAGATTTTATTGGTTTGGTACATATCCATTAATGATTTTTACATTAGTATTAGTAAAAGAGCTAAAACAGCTCGGAAATTTACTGTTCATCAAGACTAAAATTACTGTGGACTCGCAATTTATTTCAGTGTTTCGCGCGTGTATGTGTTTCTTTTTGTTTTTAATACCTGTCGCCCTCTCTTTCGGTTCACAAGTTAACACTATAATATAAATACAGAAATCTCAACTTTTCTACTAAAATCCTACACCTAGCCGCCCCGCCCCCCACCCTCCCTCAACACTCTGCATTCTAAAATAAACTTAGCAGCCGCCCCCCTTTTCTCTCAATTAATAGCTTCCCTTCAACCTTCAGAATTCAGAATATAATAAAGAAGAGTTCGATCTGCGCCCTTTCAAGAGCTTTTCCCCTTCAATGACAATTGAAATCGGGGCAAGTTCATCGGGAAGGATTATGGTAAAGGTAAGGTCAGGTTCTGAGACAAAAACCAACCTTGAAGATGTCCTCAAACCTTTCTACCAAAGAGCTTCTGAAGCTGAGGTATTGTTTTTCCAATTCACATCTAAAACAAAGTTCATGCTTTCTATGAGTTTATGTTTGATTTTTCATTTCCTCCACCATCTATTTTGCGTTGTTGTCGAGTTTACAGAAACTTTCTTTATAAAGTTACAGTCTTTTCTTTTGCTTTTAATTATGGGGTTTGAAGGGAATTAGAGAAGATAAAAAGCACCAAAACAAGAAGCCTTAACAGCCCATCAAGACCAGGCCATCGAAGAACCCCCCAGCTCTGGCATGGCATCCATTTTAGTGCTGTGGCAGATGTTAGAAAGAAATTATTCACTGCAGATGGCCTCAAGAAACTCATTGTGGAGTGTTGCGGGAATAAAGGTGATGAAAAAAAGAGGACGGGCCGGTGCTACAAACTATGAAGAGGATAAAATGCGAGGCTTGAGGGCTTCAGAATTACTTTGATTTTATTGCAGTATCGGGGAGAGAGGAAGAGATAGAAGAGGGCGATGTTTTAGTTCATAAAATTGAAAAGTTCAGTTTTCCTGGGTTTAACAAGTGGTGTTGGTGAGGAAGATGGGTTTCAAAATATGGCTTTTGTTTTTGACTGAATTTATCAACAGGAATTTACCTTTTTTGAGTGATAGTTTGCACAAAAATGCAGTTTCTTTTTTTTTCTTTTGTTTAATTGCCGTGAAATATAGGAGACGAGAAACAAAACCAAAATTTTGAATCTTTGTGTATGTATTTTCTTGGCCCTGGAAATGGAAATTGAAGTCCAATAATTTTTTTGCTCACGAAGGTGTTGAGAAAGCCTCTCGAAGATTATAGGCATGTGTTTTGTGTTGTGAGTTGCTAGCTTTTAGATGCATCACATGTAATAATGCTGTGCTTTTTTTTCCATTTTTTTGTTTTTTCTTCTTTTGATTGTTTTTTGAGCTGTGCTCTTTTAAATTTTTCTTTTTCTTTTCTTTGATTGTTTTTTATTATTTATTTATTTATTTATTTATTTTGACGTCAAAATATTTATCTTGCTTATAGTTTTATTTTTTTCATTTGTTTTTTTGTTAAAGTTAATGATTTTTTTTATTTATTGAATTTTTTTTCATTTATTAACGCAATAAGAATAATAATTTTAGTTTTGTTTTTTTGCTTTCTATTTTTTTAATATTTTTGATTTTTTTCATCAGTATAATTTAATAATTTTTAAAAACCCGGTTACAACACTGGATTACTCTAAATGGGGCTTGCATGCCTCTGAACCAGTTATAAGCAACTGGGAAAGAAAGAAGATAAATCCAGTGCTGCCCATAATGGACTGGAAGAAGAGTAAATTAATGTAAATCATCTTGATTTTGACCTGTTTCATAAAATAAAACACTAAAATCTCATAAACAAATTTTACAATGTACTGAAAGTCAAATAAGTTAAATCCCGGCTCCTGTAATTAGGCAACATCAGACCAGTGGCAGTTATGACACACTAAAGGTAGGGATTGTGTATGGTACAAATTATTTTTTTATTAAAATATTATTTTCATTGAATGCCTCCTTTAACCAATACTCCACGCAAGCAATTATATCTGTCATGAAAAACAAAATATCTCCAATGTCAAGAAATTATGACTGTATTTAATGTTGCAGCTTTTGCAAGCAGAGACGTATGCTTGACTTAAAAAAAAGCACATCACTGTTCTTAGAAGCTAATAGCTCCCGTATTGCTCGAACACTCACACATCATCTGTCCAACCAAAGCGCTGCTTGACAAATATTGCTCGAACGACAGGTTACCATATTGGATGTAAGATATGCCACCTAAGTACCTTTAACATGACTGAAAGCCTGCTCTGCTCAGTACACAAATCTTCTTTTGAGGTAACAATGTCTGGGCTCCCTTGCCAGATGTTCAAATCACCGAACCGTAGAGTGGACAAGCAATATATCATCAGTACACAAATCTTCTTTTGAGGTAAGGTAACAATGTCTGGCTCCCTTGCAAATCGTATCATCACCGAATCGTAGAGTTGACAAGCAATATATCATCATCTACTTTCTAATTAATTAGCATCGACAAAATTTGAAGGCTGCCCAACACACTGGTAATAAAACTACTTCGAGAAGCACACCATCAGTTCACTTAATTATTTTAATGCACTGTTCGTGAAAGACAGATGGATGAACGAACGCATAGGAAATTTCTTGGATGCTGGGTGGATACAACAATCTCATGAAAAGTAAAAGAAAAGCTTGACTTTTAGCGAAGAAGAGGATATTTATAGCCTTGGGTTTTTTTGAAATAAAAAATGTTTTAAAAAATTATACAAAAGCTAAATGAGCTCAAGGATTCAAGATAAAAAACAAGAGTTGCCTGCAGTAATATCACGGTAATTTCATATTTTCAATGATAATGATTATGATTTTTTATAATTTAATAATATTTATTTTTGTTTTGTTATTTACTTTGTTTTTTAATTGTTTTTTTTGTTAATATTTTTTGGTGTTAAAATTTCTAATTATTCTAGATAAGACATTCAAATAATGATAATGATTATTTGTAATTTTTTTTTCTTATAAATATGTTAGACTAATTATATATTTTGATATTTGTTTAATATTAATGCTTTTATATATATATGACCTAAGCTTTTTTGAAAATAATAATAACAATTTAATATCAGTGTTCTATTATTCTTTTACCATAATAATATGAGGAATAAATCTTATAAAATAAAATAAAAATTATTTTTTTAACAATAATTATGGTATCATCAATGGTATGACCAATAATAATTAAAATATTAATTATTTGTAATAATATTTATAATGATAGTTACAATAATTGTGACAATTTAATAATCATGATAATAAAAATAAGAATAATAATCAAAATAATTCATCAATTGATGTTATTTTTCTTAAAAGTTGACTTTTGCGGCTTTTTATGTATGATCTTTCATATCTAATATCACATAAATACAAAATATATGAAGTCACATGTAGACGAAATGGGTGGAAAATTAAGGCAAATTATCTACAATGAAAAAATATACAAGTCAATTGCCCTACACTTTGCCGTGGCCATAAAAAAAAATTACATGCAAAAAAATATTAATGGTCTTCGATTTAAAAAAAAAAATCATAATAGTAATAGCAATTGTTATTTATTATAATAATTATTGTGCTCATAGTGTTAATAATTATGGCGTTGATGATAAGGATAGCAATAATTCATAAAATAATATAAAAAATATCAGTGATGATGAAAAAAAAATGGTACTTATAATTTTGATTAATTTAATAAAAATAAGGGTGTTGTTTATCGTGATGATTATTGTGATAATAATTACAATAATTATAATAATAATGATAATGACAATGATAATACTGTTAATAATAATCAGAATATTAATTATTTATAATAATAATAGTTATAATGGAAGCTATAATAATTATGACAGTTTAACATTAATTTAACAATTATTACAGTAACAATGAAAATAATAATCCAAATAATTCATTGGTCGATGTTTTTGTTAAAAAATTACTTTTATAATATTTTTATGTATAATATTTCAGATCTAATATCATGTAAAAAAATACGAGGCAACACATAAAGAAATTGGATAGACAAATTTGTGCAAGTTGTCTACAATAAAAAAAATATACGAGTCACTTCAATTGCGTTTCACCGCTTCCAAAACCAATTTTTTTAACATGTGAAGAAAATATTTACGGTCCAATATTTGTTTTTAATAATGCTATACATATTAACAAAATAATCCACCTGCAAATCTTTTGATTATTTAGTTTCTTTTGAATTTTCATCTCATTGTGGATAATGTGATTAAAAGAATGATAATTGTTATTTTAAAGATATTTTTTCTTGACAAATTGAGAATAATTATATATTTTGATACGTGTTTAATATTAATGCATTAGAATATATATATATATATATATATATATATATATATATATATATATATATATATATATATATATATATAAACTATTTGTTTTTAGAAATATCAAATTATTTTAATGTCAGTGGTTTACTATCATATAAAATATAAAAATATAAAGAATAAATCTTAAAAAATTAAAACAAAAACTTTAGTTTTTTTATAGCAATAATGATAGTGGCAACGATACTATTGTCACTGGTAATTAGAATATTACTTATTTTCACATGTATTTTGGATTTTTTACTGTCCAACTCAGTTGTTCTTTTTTAATCGGGTTTTTTTTGTTGTTTTGTTTTTTTAACCAGAGTATTCGTGACAACAAATTTCTTATAAATCATTTAACCTTCGTAGTAAATTTTCTAACAAATTTTATCAAAAGTGTTTTACCAATAACAATATTCAATCACATTTTGGTTGAGAAAAAAACATTTTTAGCATATTTTATCAATTATAATTATACTAAGTAAATATTAAAATAACAAAATACAACATTTATAAAATCAATTAATTTTCTACATAAATAAAAATGCCCAGCGAAGCGGGCTAATCAGCTCGTCTTCTACTATAATATATATTTGGCATTGCGTTTTAAAAGTGATTTAATAAAAATTCTTTTTTACTTATAAATTACTATTTTTTATGCTTTTAAATTATTTTTATATGAAAATATAAAAAATCATTTTAATAAATTTTTAAAATAAAAAATATTTTTAATAACAATTACATCCAAAATTTCAAACCAGGGCTCGGAAGCCGATCATTAAGCGGATAGAAGATCTAGTCACCTAGGACTGCCTGAAAGGAGTCAATACTGGCCTTCGCACCATTATACATGTAGTTTTGATATAATTGAAGTTGTTTTTAAAAGTAATTTTTAATAAATATATTAAAATAATATTTTTTTATTTTTAAAAATTATCTTTAATATCAACATATCAAAATAATTTAAAAATAATTTAAAATAAAAATATTTTTTTTTTTCAAAAACACTTTCAAAATATAATCTCAAAAGCCCCTAGTTTAATCTGTTGAGTCGTGAACTCAATGACCGACAGGATGAAGACTTGTGATAAACGATGTCCAGCAATTAAAGTAATAAAGACCTTTCTTACAGACACGACATAACCACCCAGTATTTTTCAGGGTTGGATTTGACACACTGCATGCCTTCAGGATGCAAGCAGCAGCAGCTGAATTTCATCGTATAAAAACAGGAAGTAAAATAAAAATATAAGGAGTATAGAATTGTTTTAGGTGTTTTTAAAAAATATATATTTTTTTTAAATTAATTTTTTTTTTTATGTTTTTAGATTATTTTCATGTGCTGATGTCAAAAATATTTTTTTTTTTTAAAATATCATTTTAATGCATTTCTAAACAAAAAATATTTTCAAAAACAATCACAACCAAACTCCCAAACAGACACTAAGAGTGTTTTTGGTATTGATTTTGCGCTTTTGTGATTGAAGTTTTAAAAAATCAATTTCATGAAAAACATTTTAACGGCGGTCACCAGACTTTTTATATTCAACTTGTGAAATTACTTTAAAGTATAAAGTATATATATATATATAACCATAACATTAAAATATAATTAATAATTCAAGTAAATTAGACACTTATTTTTATTCTCACATTAAACTACTTGTAATTTCATCACGAACTAAATCCATATGTGAAGGCCTCTGCGATCCCAGAACAATATACGGTAAAATATCATCTGAAGCAAAATTAAAATTGCAAGGCAAAAATTATATTGTGATCTCCTTCTAATACATTTATTTATATTTTAATTTATTTTAATATTAAAAAATATTTTTTTATATTAATAAACATATATTATGTAAACATTATTTATATTTTAATTAATTTTTAAATTATTTTAATATTAAAAATATATTTGTTATATTAATAAATATATATACACCCTAAACACCCCCAGCCCTGTCTCCCTATCGAAAAGCAGCTAAATAGCTGCTTTTCTTGTGCCGGAGAGCAATACCAAAATTTTATGTGGAATGCATGCCATATTTCTGCTTTTTACTATTAACCAAACACTAGATTAGAGTGTATTTTTTACCACAATCCTAAACACCCTCTAAACCGAGCAAGATAGCTTATTGGGGGTTCCCTTTTTTCGTTTTTTCAATGTTGATTAACTGATACAAATTGTGATGCATGACAAACTGGTAGCAGGATATTGAAGGGATATGATTTGTTAATGTCAGGAAAAAATGAGTCCAAGTGGATTGTGCACCAAGCGAGTCCCTGATCAAAAAAGCTTGTCTACAGAAAACCAAGCCCTTTTTTAGTTTTTTAGTGAAAGAGAGAGCAACGCTGCTTCGAAATAGGATGGATCTCAACTCTACCCAATCCAGCAAGCCCCCGCCTTTTTTTACCACCTGATCTTAGCATAAACAAGAAAAAGTATACTTGATATTGTGATTCCAAATGCCACGTGTTACCAAAATTCCAATGCTCTGCGTAATTGTGATTTCAAATACAAGCTGATAATTATTTTCTTCATTCGTTTGCTTTGAGAATTAATGAACACTAGTATGATACATTTGGTAGAGCATCATGAAAATGCAATGCCATGGAAAATAGAGGGGAAATGATGAGCTTACCTCCCCCATGAATCATGTTCCATATTAGCAAAAATCACTTTAAAGCATGGGAAATAATTTGATTGTTTCCATCAAACAAACTTTTCCATCATAACTAAGAGAGCTATAATTGTGCCAGGGACATGAACAACCTACCACAGTTGGAAGAGTTTCAAGAGCACATTGCCTTTTCCACTTGTTCCTGCAATTCGCCACTCTTATATGCCTCTGCAAAATTGACAGATTCACTTCCAAAATGAACAACTCAAATGTGAAAGATGAACAATAACCCATGCAACGAATTTTCATTTAGCTGGATCAAGTAGACATACTATGGCTTTCATATCAGAAACTTAATAAGAAAAAACAAAAGTTAACAAAAATATTAATCAGCTTGACTTTCAAGAGGTTTTCTCTATGATGTGGGAGGTCAGTTTGTCAATTGAGCGCTTGGTTAAGGTACCAGAGGCATACGCAAAGGGTAATAAATTTTCTTTTCATGCATGAGTTCTGATACACCATACTGCGTCTGGACAACAACTCCATGATTTCTGTTTTGAATGTGTACACTCTCATATCCGGTACATAAAACAAATTTAGAGACAAGAATTCCGATGCTCAAAAAGAATAAGCTGTCTATAATTGCTTTTTACCATTTCCTGGTTAAGAGTTTGTTCTAGTTGTTCTACGAGAAGCATGATTGACATTTCTGCCACAAAAGACCTACGATAGTTAATCTTTCAAAACAAAATAAAACTGCCAGTTCAGATCATATAGCAACCCAACATAAACTTTTCATTTTTCCTGTTGCATTGTTTTACTGAAGTTGGTAGATATTTGAAAATCCAACAAAAAGTGATAAAGCACCTGCATAGAACAGAGAGAGAATTGATAGAAAGAGGATTCAAAACACAAGTGGCAGTCCAATATGCGCTCAGAACTTGCAATATCCTAAAATTAATCCTAAATTAAAGGGATATTTTAGAGAGAGTTGGATTGGTGGGTTTTGGTTGTCAACAAAGCTAACCAAGGCTCCAATCTCAAACATGTAAGAATGTCATTATGTTATTGGTCTAGACATATCCCACTTGTCAACACATTACCACTCTGGTCAACCTCAAGTTCAAATTTCTACACGGGATTCTGAAGTCTGATAATATTCATTATAGTGCTTGCATATGACTTGCTCTATACCTAGGCAGAAATGGCACATTCTGTGCATAAATAAAGACGCCAGTGCATCAGAGGAGCTACAATGAAACAGAAAAAAAAAAATCCAACACATGCATTCACACATGTAAGTGGGTGTGGAAATGCGTGTGTTGCACATGCTCATGCTATTTCTTTGCGGTCCGTGCATGATGTGAGCAAACTACAGCAACATAACGCGGTCCGTGCATGATGAGAGCAAACTACAGCAACATAAAATTTACAAATAAAATTCAATGTGGTATCCATCTTAAAAACCACAGTAAAATTGAACTTACCAACAGTGATATCACAGCCACCAAAGAATTCTCCGTCTATGTAGAGTTGAGGAAACGTGGGCCAGCTAGAATATTCCTTCAATCCTTGACGCAACATTTCATTTTCTAGAATGTTAACTGATTCAAAAGGTACATTTAATGACTTCAATATTTGCACCACAGTTTGTGAAAATCCACATTGAGGGAAGTCCTTGGTTCCCTTCATGAAAAGCACAACTTTGTGCGATGTAACAACTTTATCCAATGTAGTCTTCAGCGCAGGAGTCAATGCTGTCAAGCACAAATTTGTCCTCAAATATTAACACTGCATCTTTCTTTTTCTTTGCTTAATTACAAAAGCTAGAGCTAACGAAAAAGGGAATTTTAAAAACAAAAATAAAAGCAGGACATGCCATGATACTGATGCTGTTATCAGAACTGTGGATTAATTGTTTTCCTAAAAGCTTCTCCTTATTGAATTTTAATAAACATTGTAACATACATGTATCAATCGAGTTAGCAATTGTGATCTAATTGCTCAAAACCAGCTCGGCACCACTGGCCATTGAAACCAGGCCGGTGGACCTGCCTGGTGGCACGCAAGAAGAGGGGAAGCGAACTATCTTCTCTGTAGCTTAAAGAAACTCAATCTATTCCGACTGGATCGATTTTTTTAAAACAAATGATAGCAGTAAGATAAGATAGGAAGCAATTGCAGAGGATAAGACGAGGGATGTTACACATACCACAACGGATGGAGGAGGCAAGCTTATTCCGAGCAGAATTGGACTTGACTCTGAAAACCACTGGAGCAGTGATGGTCAGAGCGCGAGGGAAGCAGAGGGACCGAGGGCGAGGAGGAGAAAGGGATGATGCTGCAACTTTAGACGGTATCACCATCGCTGGTGCTGATAGCACGGGCAATGACTGGGAACCCATCGTCGATATGCCTTTCTCCCCTTGTTGTCGTCGTCGTCGTCTCCGGACAGATTAGGAGAGAGGAACGAGAGGCCACATTTTTAACGGGTTAATGCCTTAATAATAATATTTTTTTCCCTTAAACTGGTCCCTGTCTTTTAGAGTTTTGTGATGTAGACCTTGTACTAGCTATTCTATTATGAGCAAGTCCTTTCATCCCCATCTGCTATGATTAAATGCAATTATATTGAATGACATTTTATTTTATTTATTTGAAAATATTATTTTATCCTTTGGTGAAAAAAATGGAAGGCTGGGGGTAATTTCATCTTTTCAATTAGTTTATTAGTTATTTTATATTTATGTTTAAAAAATCTTAAGAGTTAAAATAACTTATTTACTCTCAGTGTAAAAAACAATTATCAACCGAAGTTTTTTTTCCACTTCTTATAATACAATAAAAAAACATATTTGCCCTTGTAAAAAATTAAGAAAAAAAAATAAGAAATGCATTTGGAGGCATTTTTGTCCTTTTGCGCATTTTTTTTTTTAATTTACAATCTCATGAAGGATATTTTGATTATCCCATTTCAATTAATTTTTTACAAAAGGGATCTCTAATTTAAAAAAAAATAATTTAAATAAATAAATAAATATAAAAAAAAACAAATCTGTTTTTCTCTCCTTTCCTCTCTTCTACTTGAAAACAAATACATATTTATCCACTTTATTTTTGGTATTTCAATTTCAACCTCTATTATTTTAAAATTTTATTATATTTTTGGCTCTTTTATAGGAGTTTTGTTAATTTTTAATTTAGCACTTTAATTATAATGTGTCATATATTATTTTTTTCAATTCATTTCTTATTATTATGATCTCTAATTTTTTTTCCTGGTTTTTTTTTGTTAAAATTTTATTATTTTTCAATTTCATTATTTAATTAAATTCTAAGTTATATTTTTTTAAGCTAGTTTTGTTTTTTCTTTTTTATTTAAACCTCTAATTGGAAAAAACCCGTCTAATTTATTTTTTGTTTCAATTTTCACCAGCATTCTATTATTTAATTTTTTTTATCTTATATCATTTCATGTAATTGATTTTTTAATTTTATCTTTCAATATTTGATTTTTTGGCAAATGGTTTTTGCAATTTTTTATTTGCGATGCTTTCGATCTAATGATCATGTCACAAGTTTGGAAAGTTAACATGATTTGACATATTTTTAGATCATTTTATTTTCTATTTTTATCACTTTATATTATTTTTTTGCTTTGTGATTATCTTTTAATTATTGTTTTATCAATTTATTATAATCTTATGATTATAATCACAAGTTTTGCAGGTTTTTTTAAATAAAGTTTTTTTAGAAACACAAATCATGCATGTTTATTTTTGAAAATATTATTATGATTCATTTGTATTAGTTTTTTTTACAAATAAAGTTTATTTTTTAAAATAAAAATATTTATTTTTTAATCATTTTTATAATATGTTACGCCTTGGATAATAAAAGATGTTATTCTAGCTAACTACCTTGAACTCAATAAAGTTCTTGACCAAGAAAGAGCCAAAATCATCATAAAATAAACTATACCATGCTATTGTGGCAATTATGTATGCATGGAATCATATTGATTTTGTATAAAAGAAAATCATCTTGAATGCGATGGACAATACACTATATGATAGGCTTAAATTAGATTTTTTTTTAAAAAAACTTTAATCTAGTCTGGTTTTCGAAATAAAAAAATGGTAAACAAAAACCGAATCGGTTTAAATTAAAAAATATGCTATATATTTTTTTTATTCTCCCGATTTAATTCAATTTTTTTGGTTTGTTTTCATTTTGATTAAATGAGAGGAGAAGATAAAACTTGGTCAAAGTACAAAAAAAAACCTAAAAAAAACTAAAAAAACCAAAATTATTTTTTATTTAAAAAACCTAACTCGGCCGATTTAAACTAGATCCAATTTTTTTTTTGTTTTTTTTTTCAGTTGGATTGTTGTTATTAATAAAAACTCAATCGAACAAAAAATCTCACCCCTACAATCATCCCATGATTTTTTTTTCTCTCATCAGCAATACAACATCCCCAATCAACCCAGATCTTGATCTCATGATTTGCAATAACGTAGTTATTTCCTTAAATCTGAAGAGACAAAAATCTCAAAAAATGAGCTCGTGCATTTATTTTTTGTTTCATACAATCTTACAGGGGTTGGGCACAAAGTTATGAATCCCGTTCCGGAACGGCCCGTTCCACTTCAAAATCCGGGACAAAACGGCGACGTTTTTGTCCCGGTAAAAATCCCGGCCCGATCCGGCAAATCCGGCCGGAACGCCCCGGTTTGGTACCGGGTGTACCGTTCCGGGTTCATCAAAACGACGTCGTTTCATGTCCCTTACAAATACACTGAAGAAACAACCCCCGATTCCACAATTCCCAAATCAATTTTGTTTCTTAAACCTCAACTTTGCAGGGAGAGATGACAAAATTCTCACTCGAAGATGGAGAAGGGCCAAGCTTTCTAAGGCCAAAAAGACAAAGACCCTCTCCTCCTCCTCCTGATTTTACCATGGAAGAAATTGTCCGTGAGGATGAAGAATCTGATGAAGATGAGGAAGAAGACGATGTGGACACAAGTGATGGAAGTGAAGAGGAAGATGAGGACGAAGAAGAAAAGATGGGTAGGGTTTGGCGACGTCTAGAGAAGAAGAAAGGATGGGTAGGGTTGGATGGGTAGGGTTTGATGTTTTTATGTATTGAAAATTTGAAATGAAGGGGACAAACTGGAGAACATGTAAATTAAAATATTTAAAAATAAAATACTTCTGCTTGGAATTTGGATAGCAAGAGCAACGACATCGTTTTTTTTTGTTTTTTTAGTGTGAGCACAAATTATTTTTTCACTTAAAATAATCTAACTATTATTAATGTGTTTTTTAATAAATTAATTAATAATGTATTTAAGATGTATATTAAAATAATATTTAATTGAATATTTTTTATTGTCTTTTGTTTTTATCCTATAAAAAAACATATAGAATAAACTTGTATATTTATTTTTCTTTTTGAAGACAGAGTATAAACGGGGTGGGCTGGATTTTAATATTTTACTAATTATTGGATTAATTATTAATTATTATAATAATTAATTATTAATTATTATATAATAATAGTTAACATAAAAAATAGGGGTATTAATTTGTAATTAATTTGATTGAATTATTTGTAATGGAATATATTTTAATTAATTATGTTTGAACTTATTGATTATTTCTTAATGTGTTCATTTTGTTTTTTTAAGTTTTTCTAACATTAAAAACAATAAGTAACATTAATTAATTTCAAAATTCAAATTCAAATACAACAACCATAAAAAAACATAGAATTACTTGAAAAACATACAATAAGTAGCTTAAATTTCAAATATTCTGGATCTTTTAATTATAATTAAATTCATTTTTTATTTTTTATTTTTTTTAAAATAATTTTATTGTTGGAATTTTAGAGATGTTTCTAATTTTGAGATTATGTTTGTTTGATTTTGTGTTTGTATTGTATAATTTAAAGTTCATTTATCTTGAATTTAAATTATACTTGTTAAATTAATATTTTTTTTTTTCATATATATAATTAAATAAATATGAACAGTACAAAACCGGAACGGAACGCCGGAATGCACCGAAATCGGAACGTTCCGTTTCAAACAAAAAACCGGAACGGTACCCAGAACGGATTTTACAACTATGGTTGGGCAAGCTAAACATAAAAGATAACATAGAAGAATAAAATGAAAATCTAGTTAGATAAAGTGGGGTAGTTTGGTCTTTTTCATCCAAATAAATTTTTAAAACAAAAAACTCAAAATTTAGTCCAAACGACCCTTCAGTGTTTTTTAAATAAATAAATTTTGTCTTACAAAAAGAAAAAGACAGGGAAGAAGTTAATAATTTGAAAAAGAATATATATTATTTAAAATAATATAATAAAAATTAAAAAACTAAGCGATTGATTTTTAAAATAGAAAAACCATTTTATAATTTACTCTCACTCGTCCACTGAACTCCCATTGCCACCCGTCTCATGGTGGTGTCTAGAAAAGAAAATTAAAAAAAATAAAAATGGAAAAGGTTCGTTGGAGTCCTGTAATGAGATGAGAAGCGTCGGATGAAAGCGGAAAACAAGAAAAAAAAATCAAGATCAAATCAGGAATCAATTAACAGCTCAAGGCGGGGCTTCGACACTCGACAGGCGTCCTTCTCTGTTCTCCATGATTGGCTACCAGCCGTCTCTTCTTTTATCTTTAGTATAATTTAAATAAAGAAAAAGAAATGGACCTGCAAATGAAAGTAGCCCAGGCGGTACACGTCTTGAATCACGACACCCAATCCTGCAACCGCGTCGCTGCCAATCAATGGCTCGTTCAGTTCCAGCAGACCGACGCCGTTTGGGAGGTCGCCACCTCCATTCTCACCTCCGATCATCTCCACCCTCCGCAGCAACCGCCGCCGCCGCCGCCTTTTGTCTCCGATTTAGAAGTCGAGTTCTTCGCGGCACAGATTCTCAAACGAAAGGTTTGTTCTATTTCGTTACCTTGAATACTTCAATGCTGTGCTTCGCCGAAGTAAAAGCTCCTGGATTCTTCCCAAGGCGAACCGACGGGCTGTTTTTCGGACCCGGATTGTAGAATTTCGAACAAAAATACCATTTTTGCTCCCTGGCAATTCAATTTCACTATTATTTACATAAAGCTGACCCTAACCATTCTCATGCAGATCCAAAGTGAAGGCCATTTTTTGCAGTTAGGAGTTAAAGATGCTTTGTTAAATGCTCTTCTTGTAGCTGCCAAAAGATTCAGTTCAGGTCCTCCCCAGGTGCTTCAAATTTCTTCCGAATTGGACTAATGGGTGCTCCACAGCTTGGACAGTTGCTGTCATAGAGCTATAACATTGAATAATTGGAGATGAAATGTGTTTTTGATGAATTATTGTGCTATCTTATGACAGCTTTTAACACAAATCTGCCTTGCACTTGCTGCCCTTATGCTTTGTGCCGTTGAGCATGGAAAACCTATCGAGCAGCTTTTCTATAGTCTTCGGACTCTGCAGAGCCAGGATGATGGTAATGTTGCTGTGCTGGAGATGCTCACTGTTCTTCCTGAAGAAGTTGTTGACACTCAAAATACTGATTGTAGAGTAAGTCCAGCCCATAGAAGTCAGTATGGTCGAGAGGTATAGGCTCTTTCTTCAATCTATTTTTTTCCCATTCTAGTTTTTGTATCTTTACCATGTGCCTCTCAACTTGTCTGTTGACTTCCTCACATAATTTCCTTTAAAGCAGCTTCTCTCACATACTCCTATGGTTCTTGAGTTTCTACTGGAGCAATCTCAGAAAATGTCCGATGGTGGTGTTCAACTGCATGAAAGAAGCAGGAAAGTTCTCCGTTGTTTATTGAGCTGGGTAAGTTTAGATTTTCTACATGCTTTGATATTATATCTGAGTAGTTCTATCATCGCCCTTATTTTTGCTTCCTCCACCCAGGTTCGAGCTGGCTGCTTCTCAGAAATTCCTCAAGACTCATTGCCAACGCATCCACTTCTTAATTTTGTGTTCAACTCTTTGCAGGTAAAGATAATTGTCGTATTGGTTAGCTTCGTGTTTGAGATTAATGACATTCTCTTATTCTGGTGGATATAGGTTCCATCTTCATTTGACTTGGCCATCGAAGTCCTTGTTGAACTTGCAAGTAGACATGAGGTAGGCTCATACCATGTTGTAGATTTTCTGTCCATTATGATATACAAGAATAGGCACATATACCTCATTCTTATTTTTTTGCACAGAAGAAAGTTATATTTGCTGTTAATGCACTCATCATATTAATCAAATTTGCAAGTATGATAGCTCTAGGGTCCTTGGATCTTGGGTTAAATAGAAAAAGCAACAGCTCTCTTGCAACAAATTCGTAAAAGCCAGGGGTGTAGCAGGCAATGGTACTGGATTTGATAATGAAAAAAATAACCAAGAATCATCATATCACTGTCTCATATCTATCACTGGTAAACAAAAGAGATTCAATGCAAAGATATCCACATGAGTATGGTGGTCCATTGCCCTAGCCTTGAACGTGCCTTCCTTTTCCTTTAGTTTGTATGTGGTGTGCAGTCCTCAAAGCTCAATGTTAAGAATTTCTTGCAGATTAGAAGGTTTAGCATAGCATTGTTTCAAGATGTTTGCTCCGTGTGCTAATTGCAATTTAGCCCGAGACTCTTGCAAGACACTGCCATTGGGCCCTGCGGCTTGGTACTAGGCCTTTTCAATCCTTAGGATTCTTTGGTTTACCCAAATTCAATTCCCAGCACAATTTATGGAGCCTGGTAATTTGTTAACGGCAGTTAGTTAGCGTGTATAAAGTTTCAGCAACTCTTGGATCTTATAGGCAAAGCAGATAATTGTTCAGTTTTTTATTGATCTTAGGAGGGCAGCTCATTTTCGAATTCATGTTATTCTACCTTTGATTGATAAAATCTTTCTTTTCTATCCAAAGAGGAAGTTTGGAAACAAGAGGATGGTGGAAGAAATGGGGTATTGAGATTGATGTGTTATGTTTGCAGAATTCCTAAAGTTATGCAAAAAATTGGTTTCAATGGACTGATTTAGGATCCATTATGCCTTATGATACTATTTGCCACTGAAGAATTGGGGAAGCCTATTTGAGAATTGAATGCAGCTCTCAAGTTTTTTCTTGGCTCGCTTGCATTATGTGGTGTTGGCTTCATTCTTTTTGGAGAATCTTGGGCAGTACAAAGTGGGATGCAAGACCTGTTGTCTTTTCTCTTTCTCTCTTCATATTGTGTGTGTGTTTTGGTGGTGGAGCGGGGGGGTGAAGGTTGCAAGATCCTATAGAGGGGTGTTGTCTTTGCTCCCAATTGCATGGGGAAGGTGTAACTTTTGCAAGGATAGTCCTTCATCAAGGCAGTTGTTGTGGCATAGTATAGTCATATTTTGCCCTTTTTATTGACTTTAGTTTTTCTTCTTCTTCTTGGAGGATGCTTTCTCTTCCATATTCCCAAAATGAAAAATCCACTTCTAACTGTGCTTGGTTTTTGTAGGGGCTACCTCAGGTTTTGTTACCCAGAGTACATTTTCTCAAAGAGGTGCTTCTTATTTCAGCTCTTAGCAGCAGAGATGAGAAAGTAATCAGTGGGCTTTCATGCTTGATGTCAGAAATTGGGCAGGCAGTAAGTGTTTTTTTATGACTTCATGTTTCCTAATACTTCTGTATCCAACCTTCTTATTAGCTTTCTAATTTCTTTTTTTGTATTGTTTTCAACGTACCACCAGGCACCTTCTCTGATTGTAGAGGCAAGTGTTGAAGGCCTTGCGCTTGCAGATGCTTTATTGAGGTGATTTCTCTACCCTGCTATTTATTTCTGACACTTGTGTTACTAATTTAATAAGGAAATGTTTTATTAGTTTTGAAGATTTATTGGATATAAGTGACATGTTTGAGAGATGTCTTTCCAAAATGCTCTATTTTATGTTCTCAAGTGCCTCTAAAACTTAGCACCATGTTTCATGTAAAATTGTAGTGCTTAAGTAGTTAATCTCAATTCTCAGCACAAGGATAGTACCAAAGGTTTCTGACCTGGAAAGCATGTCTTAGTATGTTGTTAAAGCTCCTTGCAGCTTCTTGATGGTTTCTCTTTATGTTTTCTGTTCATTCATGTCACATTTGTGCTCTACCTAATTTGTTTACTCTGTTACCAGCTGTGTGGCATTTCCAAGTGAAGACTGGGAGATTGCAGACTCAACATTGCAATTTTGGTACTGCTATTTATTAAATTATCTATGGTTTTAGTATGGATATGTAAATACACACAGAGGTCATATACATGCTTTTGTTCCCGTGCACTGTTTTTTTCAATGAACTATATATATATATTTAGCTCAGGTTTAAAAATTGTTTGCATTGTAACTTTAGAATATATTGGAGGTGTAAGCAAAACATTATAAATATACAAGGATAAATTGAACAAAGTTTCAACTTCTAATTGGTTTATAGGCCAAAGAATCTGGGATGAGGAAAATGGTTTACCATTCAGTTTTAGAGTAGTTACTCCATGAGTGAGGTGGTTGGTGAATAGCAGTTGAACATGTTGCCACTAGCAAAAACTTGACCAATTGGTTGGTTTTAGCATTTGGACTAAAGAAGCTAGGGTCTGAATTATGCTATGGATAGGATGAGATGTAAAGGCTGAACAGTGGCCAAATTTCCAAGAGATGTGATTTCTGAATTTGGTACAACAACTCAGAGTTAGGTCTGGGGTTTGGTGAGGTGGTTTTGTTGGCCGAGAAACATTGGACATATGTGGAATCAGGGTTTACTTTGTAGTAAGGTGGGGAGCGTTTGGGTGTGATTACAACAAGCATGGAAGAAAATCAGAGGCTGCCTTGCTGCTATGAACAGACCAAATTGGAGGAAAGAGGGAGGAAGAAGACCAACAGGAAGTGTGCACCCAAGAGAACAGAAAGATACCGTGTTAAGCATACTTGCGAATTCAGCACACTCATAATTCCTTTATCAAGTAAATCTGTCAATATCCATGAAAGTTGCTCAATGAGGTTGATCCATTATAAAGATTGAGAAGATGGCATTCACATTTAATTACTATATGTGATTTTTTTCTGTTGAATACTAATGGTCCTTTGTTTAATGGTGAAGCATGATAACTGTGACCTTTTTTTTTCTTTCCCCAGGTCCAGTCTTGCAAGCTATATACTTGGTCTTGACGCAGAAGGTGCAAAAAACAGGAAACATTCTGAAGACATGTTGTTTTCTGTATTTTCAGCGTTGTTGGATGCTCTTTTATTGCGTGCTCAGGTTTTACCTTACTATACACCCTTCTTCTCCTTCTCTTGAAAATGGGTAGAACTATTTCATGCGATCTTAAATGTACTACATTTTCATCTGTTACCATTGACCTTGTGATCTTGTGGGTTTGTGATCATAGTTCAAACCAAGATTTTTTTCTCAGATGATAAGAGAAAATTGTATTAAAATCATTACAAAAGCTTGATGTAGGACAAGTCATCCTCCCAAATAAGAAAGCAGAAGGAAAATCATGTAAGAACAACCCAATCCTGCAATATATCAGCTCAAGAAACTCCCCTAAATGCACCTGAAGCATGACACCCAATGAAGAAAGGAAAGCTATCCTATCCCACAACATTTGTCTTGAATTTTACTGGTCTAAAAACTCTCAACATTCCTCTCCAAGCAGGCACACCTTATAACTGCACAAACAAAACTAAACCACAAAGTCAAACAATCTTCCCTCCCACCAAAACCCACAAAAGAGATTAAATCCGACACTCAATGTGGTAATAACCTAAAATCTCCACCATAAATAAACAACCTGCACCGCATATCCCTTACAAGCAAACAATGTAAAAGTAAAATGACAGTGAAATTCATTGCTCTATTGACAAATAACACAAATATTGGGAAATAATGCCCCGTGAGGCCTTCTTATTCACAACAAATCATTATTAATTTTGTTGAGCACTACTGTCCTGGTAAAGAGTTGAGCTATTGGGAAATATGGCAAAAAAAGGACTTCAGACCCTTCAGAAGGCCAAACTCTTCAACCAGTTCTCCCAGTTAAAACAAAAGACTTAGAGAACAGAAAGCAAATTAACAAGATCCTCTCATTCTCTGTCATTAGATTCCTTAGAAAATGAAAATGAAAATGAAAGTTCAAGTTTATATTATTCCTATACATTGAACAAAAATGAGAATAGGAGCAGTATGCAAACTAAAGAGGCGATATAGATGAGAACAATAGGATTTATGTTTCAGTGGCTAATCAGATAGTGGGGTTTATGATGAATTTCCTTTGGTTCGGGCATGGAAAGGAAAATGAAAGATTATTTGGTGAGCTGGGAGGTCTTGTAAACCCAAGAGTGAAAAGGGTTTCAGACTGGATCATCTGGTGCAGAATATTAAGCCCATGTAGGAAAATGGTTGTGGCGCTATTCTTTGTGGCACAAAGTTGTCTGTAATAATTATAGTGCACATGCTAATGGTTGGGATGCCAAGCTTGGATCAATTGTCTCACACTCAAGTCCGTGGAAGTTTATATCAGTGGCTTATCCACATTTTCTTTCTCAATTGAATTTCAAAGTGGTAAATGGAACCCAAATTTTGGTTTGGGAGGATTTGTTGTAAGGAGAAACTCCTTTTTCCATTACCTTTTCAGTTCAAACCACTATTTTAATACTTTTTGGCTCCAACCTTTGGAGGTGGACTGGAGTTTGTCATGATAGATGAATAGGAGCATTTTTACAAGTTTTTAACATGCAAAGATGATGGCGTTGCTTTAAGATGTTTAGTCAAATTCTGGTTTTGTTAGTGATGAGTGAGAGGGATACCTTAGGTGCTGTGTCGGAGCTATTACATAAAATACTGCACCTGCCTATGTTGACATGCATTTTTCACACTGTTGATGTTGCCAGTTGTTTGATTATATCTCACTTTCTTATATAAAAGGCCATGAATTTCAATTTGGGGCCATGGAAGAATTTAGAAAGAAGAGCACTAGTGTCATGATTTTCCATTGATTCTGATGATTTAACATCCAGCGTAGGTTTTTGCTAAAAGTAGTGAAGGTGGAAGTTTTTTCTTTCTTTGAATTAAATATAGTGTAAGATATGATATGTTTTGTATGCTTATAACTTGTTATAGAGTAATTTATGTATCTTCTTACGCGTACTATAACTGTATTGGAAATCTGGTTTTACAGGTTGACGAATCTACATTCATTGATGAGGGTGAAAAGGTTGACTTGCCTGAAGGTCTTGCACATTTCAGGATGAATCTTGTTGAACTTTTGGTGGACATTTGTCAACTTCTAAAACCTACAAGATTTGTACAAAAGGTGCTCCGTACAAACCCGCACACCATGAATAAGTGCACGTGCATCTATTTTTGTTTCAATATTTGGGAGTGAATGAAACAGTAGATCAAAGAAGTTAAGGAAGCAGCTGTTTTCATGGAGGATAAAAGAAAATAGTGGAATCTTGCTTTGAGAGTGTCTTTTACATAAAAAAAAAATAAAAATGTAGAGGGGTTATGACTGTTATCTTCAAACAACATCCTCAAATGCTATCATGTTGCTGGAATGCTCCCTAATGGTTATTGTAAATCTAACCATTGCTGGTTATTTGCAATGTCACTGGAACATGAAATGTTACTCTGTACAATCTTCACATTAGGTTCTTTACTATTAAAAGTGTTTCATCCACCCACTGCTACTGAACTAGAAGTAGAACATAAGATCTCAGAGGTCGTTTTCTTATTGTACAGGAGTGGAAGTCTCACACTCCTTTTGTTTATGAATTCCTTTCTTTTTTTCCTTAATGCTGTCTTCCAACCTTCTTCTGAAACTAAGATTTCAGATCTTAGTTACCTTTATGGTAGATGATGATGTCCTTTTTTCGCTGCTTCAATTTTTGCTGTAGCTTTTCTTTGGTGGTTGGGCATCACCAAATGTATCAATGCCTTGGAAGGAAGTTGAAACCAAATTGTTTGCTCTTAATGTGGTAGGTGCTACTTGCTACTGTGATTTTGCTGTTATCTTTCTTGCATTGTTTTCTTGTAGTTCCGTGTTATTTCTATCTTCTGTAAGTTTGTATCAAGCAGAAACTTATTTTTTGGTCATATAGTCATCGATCCCTGTAAATGTATCAACAAAAATTTTATATTATGTACAGGTAGGTTATATGATTTAAGTCTGTTTTGGGGTAACTTATTTCTTGATAGCTGAATCTTGGAAATGTTTAAGACATTTCTCTGCTGTATTCACAATGAGGTCACCTTGCACATGATCTCTTACCAAGACTGTAGGGAGTTCTTACAGCCATTCATTTTTTTTCCCTAAAGGAGCTTCTTGAAAATTTGTGTAGTGATCAATGCATCATAGTAATACAATATTAGTCTTATTGTATTTCCTTTTCCAGGTCTCTGAATTGATTCTACAAGAGAGCCAGGTATTCGACTTCTCAGTGATTATGCAGTTGGTGACAATCTTTTCCAGTATCCCTTCCAACGAGCTTAAGGGATTTATGTGCATTGTATGTGCGATAGGTCATTTGCTAATTTATGTATTTTTGAAAATCTTGAGCAAAATATCAGCTTCTCAATAATAACACTGTATTGGAAGAAAATTTGAACACCCCACCGTTTAATTCTGGGATGAATAGGTTTTGTTTATTCTAATTTTTTACTAGATAATTATTTTCATTTTAGGTATACAGGTCACTCGCAGATGTTGTTGGTTCCTATTCCAAGTGGATATCTACATTTCAAACTATCGCTAGGCCTTTACTGTAAGCATACTTGTACATTTGAGAGCTATGGCTTATGTTCATACATGGTTTAAGTGGTAATTTAGGTGTATTTTGCTCTGTTATATATATGTTAGAATCGACTGCCTCGACAACATTTCCTTGGTGTTACTTTGACATCATTTATTGCATTCAACTCTTTGGAAAATAAGGCTCTGTATGCATCATCTGACAACATTGTCTCTTGCTTTCAAGTTTCCTTTTTGTGCTGATTTGCTACTCTCAGATTATTTCTTGCTGCGGGCATTTCAGAGCCCCAGTCCTCAAATGCTTGTGCCTCTGCCCTGCGTAAATTTTGTGAAGATGCTTCTACAGTTATTTATGAACCTTCAAATCTGGAAGTTTTGATGTGGATAGGAGAGGTAAAGCTCTTATTTTTGCACTTGTGGAATTTTCTCAAGTTGAATCAACATGTCTTGGCACGATTAGTGTTTCCACGTCTTGGCTGAGATGCGAGTCTTCAACCATGGTTTCTATTAAAGTGAAATTTATTTCTAACAATTTGAAAAGTGCTTTAGTTGCCTATGCATGAGCAAACATGTTTGAATCATCACACTCATGATATATCTGATTGATACATTATATGAATTTTGTTCCTGAATGTCTTACAATGCTACTATCAAAACACTCTTATTTGTTAGGGTATTCCTCTTTCTGCAAGTCCCATAAATTGTATCTTTCCTTGATCTGCAATTTCCAGAATGACCAAAAACGAGAGCTGATGTGAAATGGTAAGATGGTAGCATCTCAGTGTTTTCCTTGGCCTTGCAGCTCATGATAGCACTCGAAACACAAACATTAAATGTCCCCCTCTCCTAAAAGAAAAGGGAAACATTGTACATCCCCTCCCTATAAAAAACACAAATAAAGTTTCATCCTTGTGATCAGTGGATCTTAAACACCAGCATTGTTGTTGATACTAAAAATGCTATTGATCGTTTTGTAGCTTGTGGTTATGGTGTTAAATGGACTCAAACACACAACATTTCTATTTGACCGCTGCGTATCTCCACCTCTCTTACACTGTGATTTGGTACTGTCATTATTTTTTATTTGTCAGGCTTTAGAGAAGAGGCAATTGCCTTTGGAAGACGAGGAGGAAGTAGTTAGTGCAATAAGTATGATCCTTGGATCTGTAACAAACAAAGAGCTAAAGAACAACCTGTTGGCTAGGCTGCTTTCTTCTTGCTATGAAACTATAGGGAAACTGGTAAGCTCTCAAGATTCTCTTGCATGTTTACTTAGTCATATTTTTATTTAATGTCTTGCGACAGCCATGTTATCCTTGTCTTTTAACTTCAGGCTATCAGATTTCTTTGTATTCTCTTGTGTTCATATGGTTGTGCTTCTAGCTTCTAGTCATTTTCCTGTTTTAGTACCATCCCTTTCGCTTTTAAAACAGAACTGATTCTAAAAGAGCTCCTTTTCCACTCGGTAAGTGACATGAAGTCCACTGAGTAGGAGTTTCGGTTTTGGCATCTGTTATTCAATATATGGCATAGCCATGTTAATCTTCTAGTATAATGTTTCTTTAGAAGCATTTGAAGTGTGCCAGCATTATCATTTGGTAAAGGAAGGAATTTACTAATAGCTTGGCAAGACAAGTTGTAAGTGAGACACAATTTATATTTGAAACTTGGTTACATTTGTTTACGAGGTGACTTTTCATCAGCTTCTTTATGATAGATTCCCATTGCACCTGTAGAGGGAGTATACAAAAGATGAAAATAGTTGCGTATGATTTCCTACCCTGCAAGCATGACAATGTACACACTTGCTAATTCCCTATGAGGCTTGTTCAGTTGCTGTGGTTGATTTTTTTTTTTTACTTTTTTTGGCTAATAGAGGGAATATTGTCAAATATGTCAGCAGGTCATAGAAGGATGGTAGGCTTTCATGTAATTTAGAGAATAATGGGATCCTGATTTTTTCAATTTGTTTATGGTTAATTAGTTGAGTTGAGACCATTGTTGTTGAAATCACAAGTTGACTCGTAAAACTGTACTATTTTACGAGTCAACGTGTATCTAGCATGTAAAATCGGACAAAAAACTCGAAAACCAGTAAAATTGGACTTGACTCTTTCAAAATTGATAAAATTAGACCAAATTTACAAGTTTACTACATTTGACTTTGGGAATTAGATTTGACTCAATAGTAACAAAAAATAAACAAATTTGTATAAAAAATTAATATTATTTTTCACAATAGTTATAAATATTTTAAAAAAAAAGACTCATCTAAACAAAACAATTTATATCATTTCTTTTATTGTCTATATTTTTATTTTCTATCATTCAACATATAATTTTAACTCTAAAATAATAAATTACATTAAAATTTAAAATATAATTAAATAAGATCCAAGTATTTTTTTATAAAGAGACATTTCACTGTGGTCTTATCTTATATTTGACATCATTAGATTAAATTATTTATTCATTCGAGAAACTCTTTCTATTAAAGAAAACCTATGTCAAAAGATAACATAAAATTTTTATGTGTCTATATGTTTATATTTTCCTCACATTTATTAACAAGAAACTCGTTAATATTTCTGCATTAAAAAGATATAATTATTTTACAATTCACATAATGTAAATAAGCATCAAACTAGATATGGAAAATGTTTGAAGAGATGGGAATATCTTGAGTTTTATGGGGTCACATCATGTGTTTCCTTATAAAATTTATGTTTCACTTAACCTAAAGCTTTATTAATTTGGAATTTGTTGCGATGAAAACAACCAAGTTGGTTTTGTGTATTTCCTACCATCTAGTGATATGAAAAATGTTTGAAAAGATGTTAAAAATCTTGAGTTGTATTGGGTCATAGTCTGTGTTTCCTTCTGGAATTTGGGTTTCATTTGACCCAAGGCATTATTAATTGGGAATTTGTTGCGATGGAAATAACCAAGTTGTCACTAGGTTCTTGTGTATTTCCTACCAGTTAGTGATGTAGAAAATGTTTGAAGAGATGGGAAAAAACTTGAGTTTTATAGGATCACATTGTGTTCTTTCTTCTAGAATTTGGGTTTCATTTAACCCGAGGTTTTATTAATGGGGAATTTGTTGCAATGAAAACAACCAAGTTGTCTCTAAGTGATTTCCTCTCTATATTGGAAAATTTTGTCCTGAGATATTTTATTTCTCCATGTCATTAATTTCTTGTATCATACTGTTTAAACCACTCATTGATTACAATGTTATGGACTCTTCTTATCAAATTTTAATGTAATTTAATTTTTTGGCTGGAATTATCAATATATAATTAGTTAAAAGAAATTTACTTGCGATTACGATCGGAGTTTACACTATATTTTCCATCTCATGTCAAAAAAGCCTTTTTGACAATATTGGTTTTAGACCGTTACAAAAAGACTTGCTTTCCATGTTTTTTCACCAATGCTTGTGTCATATTCCATGGCATGTGTTATTCTCAAACAATTTTTAATAGCTTACTGCTCATTCAGGTTAATGAAGGAAGCAGCGATTCATTCAGACAAAATCCAGCTGCTTATATGCAAATTTTGAACTCAGCAGGAAGAGGGTTATACAGGTATACTATTGAGACAGCTGAGATGTGTCATTTTGTATGTATGCAATTTTTAACTTGTGCAATCATGTGTTCATTAAGGACAGGACTTGATACTTTTCATCTCAGCTTTTTGTGGAAAAGGAATAAATTCCTTTGATTTTATCTAAAAAAACTCCTTGTAGAAATACAAGAAAACTAGTTGAGCTCCTTTCTCTGAGCATCACAAGCTTGCTGTACTATGAAAGTCCTGCTGCAAAACTAGTTGAGTAATCCTAGTTCTGTTATATTTTATGTTTCCCTTCTGAAGAGGTGGCAGCACTGCAGGTTTATCTTTTTAGTTTGTGCAAGAAGAATGAAACTTAGAAGTGTTCTTCCTGTCTAAATTTGTGTGACTGGACTGCTTTCCAAGAGCATCACATATATGCTCTGGAAAGACTATAAACTGAAAGTCCAATGCCTTCTTTTAAGTATCAACCCTTTTTTATTTTTTGATTGATTGGAACCTCACCATTGGTATGTAGGCCCACCTTAACTGAACTATGTTGTTTAGTATTTGGCTATGGTTTTGATGTTTAATTGCTTAATTTACAGGATGGGAACTGTATTTAGCCATCTTGTAATGCCTCATCCTAGTGGTCCTGCTGCTGAAGATCCTATATTTGGTCTGCTAAGCACTTTTTGGCCCATGTTGGAGAAACTACTTAGGTCTGAACACATGGAGAATAGTAATTTATCTACAGCAGCTTGTCGAGCTCTTTCACTGGCAATTCAGTCATGTGGTAATTGGGGTTTTTTTTTTTCCCATCCTCTTGTTAGTTTTTTGTCCACATCATTTACTTTGTTTATTTGATGAGTAACATATAATTTAAAAGCCATGACCAAAGTTGCATATTGCAGGGCAGCACTTTGCTTTACTATTGCCCAGTGTACTAGATTGCCTATCAACCAATTTTTTGTCATTCCAGAGTCATGAATGCTATATCAGAACAGGTATTTTCATTTATATATGCATGTGTGTGTTCCTGCATGCATTTACAGCATCGTGAAAATACTATCTTATAATTCAGGTCTTAATAATTTTGGGGGGAAAAGCCACTTTTCATGATTCTTGATGACACAAACAGACACGAATTCTATGACTCAAAAGTTGTATTTCATTGCATTCATATCCGTGTGTCTATTCATATCATGTTTTTTAAAAAAGATAAAATGTGATGCTCAGCATCACTCACTTTTTTTTTTGAATGATGGATTATTTAAATTTTGTGCAGTAAAAGGTTAGATCAGTTACAAATTGTTGTCAACATTGTTTATTATTATACGCCTTTGTATATGATTTAATTATTTTCCACATATTTACTTATCTTCTGTTTCTTATGTGTTTGTCTTCTCTCTCTTTTTTTTTTTTTTGTAACGGGGAAGCTTCTGTTGTCATTGAAGAATTCAGTCATAAAGAGGAATTTGGACGTTTGTTTGTCATTACTTTTGAAAGATTTACACAAGCAACATCAGTAATGGGTCTTAATTCTTCATATATATGTGACCAAGAGCCTGATTTAGTGGAGGCTTACACAAATTTTGCTTCCACTGTGGTGCGTGGTACTCATAAGGTTTGATATACTGTTCTGGTCTTTTTTTTTTAATCTCTGTTTTCCTCTTGCATTTGATTAAGGAAAATCTGAAGCAACCTCATCTTTCAAGGGTAATCTTCATCTCTTGGATTTCTTGTCATAGCATCTATACCTGGACTCAGCATATCCAAGTAGATGAATTTGTTCTTCAGATGTTTATTGATACTTAACTACTTCAAGCTGATAGTTTTGATTGACTTGTTCAGCTGTATGATATATTTCAGGAAGTATTAGCTGCTTCTGGTTCTCTCCTTGATGCTTCCTTTCAAAAGGCAGCTATATGCTGCACTGCCATGCATCGTGGAGCGGCACTGGCAGCAATGTCATATTTGTCATGTAAGTATAGCAATCCTGCAATGCTGCGATCTTCCAGTTTGAATTCTTGATAATCTCTTGATGGTATCTTACCTACTTTGAGGCTAATATGGAAGGCATAAAAAAATATGTAGCGCTTCAATGTTGTTAACCAATAGAAATAAAATTTCAAGAAAGGTGAACATAGAAAATGAGACTCTTTGAAGGGTATAGGGTCCGTTAATTTTTCTGTAAACACCTAAATGAGTTGCTGCAGGGTTAAAAAAACAGTGATGAAATTTTACAAAGTGTTATTGCTAAGTGTATTTCTTTCCGAAGAAATAGTTATTAATGGTGTAAGAACCATTGAGTGTGAATGTTGGAGTTGTTTTGTTGTACAAATTTAAAGGGTTTAGATTCATGGTGTAAAAGTTCAGAGATGCTATAGAGCCTATCGTGTTATGATAGTAGCATAATGGTCACCAGTCATAGTGGTAGCAGCAGCTTAGCCCTCGTTTAGGAGTCCAGCTCAAATGGAGGTTTGCTAAAATTCACCTTTTTTATTGTTTAAATTTATTATTTTTAATGTTTTTGGATAGTTTTGATATGCTATGTCAAAAATAAATTTTAAAAAATAAAAAACTATTATTTTGATGGATTTATAAGCAAAAAATATTTTGAAAAACAACCGCACTCCAATCCTATTAACCTCCATTAGTCAATCTGTAGCTAGTTTAACACTAACTCGTATTAACTCCCTTAACGTTTAATACTTACGGGTTAAGCATGAGTGATCAAGAATTGGTCTAGGATACAGGGAGGTCCTTAGTTCAAGTCTTAACCTTGGATAGTGTGTTAAAGTACAACTCTTTTGCCACCAAATATGGGGCCTCTTTCCATTAAATACTAAATGGGTCCTTATTGACATGAGCTTACATGACTCGTTCCAAGTAGTGAGTACTATTTGTGCATTCAAGTGGATAACAAATATGGTGCTACTCGTGTGTGTGTAACACTTGATTCTCAACACAGGAGTCGAACCAAATATGGTCACAACAAACAAGTTTGCTACCATTCAATCCATTTTAATTAACCCCATTTAACACCCCTCCCACAACCATATTTTTTATGATTTATAAAACAATTACATATGATAGATATGCACTGTTTGAACCTGTGGATCTAAATTATACTCATCACAATGAATTAATATTGTGAAGAAGCTATTACTAGGCTACTTTCTTAAAAGAAAAAACCAAAGGGAAAAAATGGAATAACCTACCCTCGAAGAAACAAACTGTTAGCATGAAAGAGCTGCCCAATCATGCCTGGCTTCTGCTAACGAAGCTTCATGAAATTCAACAAGACTATGGAATCCTGAACAACCAATCTATTCCAAGGAATTGCCTAAACAAAAATTGATTTTATGAAAATTCCTTTGGCACATGCAGCTTCAGAGTGTTCAGATCTATGCGTGTTGCCTGTTGATATATCACATACCTTTTGTGTTATTCATAGTTGTAAATTTGCTTACTTTTGGGTAGTCAATTATGTTATAAGTTTGCACTTCAATTTCATTTAGGTCACTTTTCTATTATCACTTGTGACAATTTTCCTAATCTCTTAATTATTGGTTGTTCAAACATAGTCAAAAACAAAATCTCCTGCAACATAAAATCTTTAATGAGAGCCTGGTCACAACCTTGTGTGTGCATGTTTGGGCTTGCAATGTTGCCCGTGACTTTTTAATACAAGAGAAACATAAATACATTTATTGAACAACTACTTATGTCACTATTATTTTTTTTACAGTTAGTCTCTTAAGACTTTTTAAAGAAATAATGGTACTCATATGACCAGCTATTTGTATCTAATTTTTGTTTAGCTTTCGTACAATCCTTCTATAAGATTTCCTTTTTTCTTTCTTTCAGTGTATCTTAAAGTTGATGGGTATTTTTAAGTATTTTGAGATGATTTATTTTATATATATGAATATTTTTTCTCAACCCTTCAATTTCTTGTGGATATATAATTTCTTAACCCTTTCAGATGAATGTAATCAATTTGACATGTTTAGGCTTCTTGGAGGTTGGCCTAATCTCTTTGCTGGAATCCAAGAACTGTATTCTCGAGGGGTCCTACAGTGCCATTTCAATTCAAGTCATATCTCGCAATGGCGAGGGACTTGTATCAAATTTAGTGTATGCTTTGCTCGGCGTTTCAGCAATGTCACGGGTAAGTTTCACTGTTACCCAATATAAATCATAAATGTCATTTCCTTGTGTGCATGATGTAGTTAAAGTTAAGCACTTCAATCTTCTTTTTAATTAAGATGCTATATGATGGTATTTTAGGTCCTTGCTTCTGAATAAGTCTTGTCATATTTTGCTTTAAGGATATATCATTATTCACTAAGCAGATTCAAGGTGCTATTTCTCCTTGCTATCAATAGTATTGTGTAATTGTCTAATATTGAAATAGCAGTGAATAATTCAAAAAGGATTTTAACTGGAATTTAAATCTATCGGAATTTGCTTTGGAAATAGAAGTACCACTCTTATTTATTTCCTTATTTCAAAATAAATCCTTGTATAATTATCATGTTAAACAACCTGTGAATAAAAGTGTTCTTTAATATTTTGTTTTATGCTCCAAAGCATAACACATATAGAATCCTTGGTTTTCTTGGACTGAGATAGCTGAAATAGAGAAAGAGGAAAGGATGAAGATAAGATAAGATGAAAGGAAAGGAAAGAGATAGGAAAGTAAGAGAAGTAGAAAAAGGATACAAGTATTGCTTACTCTTTTACCTCCACCCACCCACCCACCCAGAGTATGTAGACAATTACATAAATACCTTGATAATAAGAATGTAATTTTTGGATAACGTAATTTAACCACTCTTTTATTGGTACGTTTGGCATGCTGGATTGGGTTGGACGAGAGGCTAGTTTGGATAATTTTTGTTAGTGTAAGCGTAGGGTATAGATAAGTTGTGATGACATCAATGTATTTTGAAGTATTATTTTACTTTATTTATCTTGTGTTAATCGAGTTTCAAAAACCAAAGCGATTGATTATTTTCAAGTATTTTATTCCATTAGTTTCATAAATAAAATGTCGGATATCAAAAGCCTAAGTGACAGATTGAAGAGTATTCTGGGATTTAAAGGATATGGGTATAGGTATTTTGGGAAAGGATGTCTAGATAATATTGTCAAATGAATGGGACAGGTTTTGTCGAATTAGCCAGGCACCAAAAGGGCTCTTTTTGTCCATGTCCCGTCTGCTGTCAATCTTAACCAAACACTATCACAAACTTAGTTATCTTGTCTTATCATTTTCCATGTACCGAATGAGTCCTAGTCAATGCCATCTTACACACCACTGTCTACAAAGTGACGTGACTTTTCGTACAAGATTTTTCAAAATGAAATTTAGAGCTGGTTATTTTTTTTTTTAATTATTTTTCTTATATTTTAGTATCATTTTAATATATTAATATCAAAAATAAAATTTTAAAAATAAAAAATATTATTTTAACATATTATCAAGCAAAAAATACTTTGAAACCGCTACCACAATACTAAACAGGCTCTAATAAGTGGTGTTTAACATTGCAGTTCAACCGTATTTTTAAAAAATCTTGATTTATTTTTTTCTTCAATTTAATTTTTCTGTGATGGATTGTTTTGATATAAATTTTAAAAAACAAAAGATATTATTTTGATATATTTCCAAGCAAAAAGAATTTTAAAAATCAACTATCACATTCCTAAAAATATCACATTTCTAAATAGTCATTTAATACATGGAACTGGGCACTTTCTATCTTGCTTTTGTAAAGAAAACAAATCAAGCATAAAAAGGAGTTGAAGAAGTTTGATGTTTCTTTAGCTTGGGTTCATCTGAACTTGGGACCTTCTATTTTCTTTAGCTTGATGTTTTTCTTGTATTATTCCAATACATTTTATGAAAAATACAGCTAATACCCTTTGCTTGATAGGTTCACAAGTGTGCAACAATCTTGCAACAGGTGGCTTCATTTTGCAGTTTAAGTGAGACAACAACATGGAAGGTTGTTCTGTGTTGGGAATCTTTGCATGGATGGCTACATGCAGCGGTCTCTCTCTCTCTCTCTCAATCTATCTATCTATTTATCTTGCTTGTGTGTGTGAAAGAGTTAGCAAAGTTTGAACATGTAGGAAACAAATTTGTGAGATATCAGTGTGTGTGTGAGTTAGCAAAGTTTGAACATGTGGGAGCAAATTTGTGACATATATTGATTGCTGATCTAATGGAATATGAAGCATTCACCTATTAGATATGTTTTTCAATGACTGGGAGTAATTACTATAATGTACTGTTGAGTTGCCTTTGAACCTTATTAGATCAGGCTTCTGGATGCTTGTTTCTAGGTTTCCTTGTGTTTTATTTTTTCCAGTCTTGACATCGTTTGATCACTGTAATCACACCAGGTGCAGGCTCTTCCAGTTGAGTATCTAAAGCAGGGGGAAGCTGAAACATTAGTGCCAGTTTGGATGGAGGCCCTTGTTGGTGCTGCTTCAGATTATCTGGGGAGCAAGACTTTCAATGGGGAAAAGAATAACTATGGGCATATGCAAGGAAAGGGAGGAAGAGTTTTGAAGCGCTTAATTCGAGAATTTGCTGATAGCCATCGCAACGTCCCGAATTTGACCTAATTTCTGCCCAAAGGCTGACTTATATCAAATATGGCTGATGATTCAACCTGCAGCTTCAAGAGCTACTGAGCCAATTGCTGCTGTCAGTAAGTGTTCCTATAAATTGTCCAACACTCCCGACTTGCTTTGAAGCTCGGTGGATCGAGGGGGTCTATGTTTCGAGCAAGCCCCCCTCATCTTAACTAGTATTCTTTAGCCTAACTTTATTTGTACAGCCATGCTCTAATCCAATTTTGATATATATTATTCATCAGCTTTTTAGTATTGCTCTCCATGAGCGGCTAGAGACGAACATTGTAGGGGATACTTGAGAAGAAAGAAATCAATGCTCCTCTTTTTCCCAACCACAAATGGTATATTTCTAGACTTCTGGGCTAAAGAAGCCATTGTCTGACCAACCATATTGTAGTTTGCTTGACATTATTATTTCTAATTTGCATAATTTCCTTCCCTGGTTTGCCTTTGGTGCATTGGATTTGGCCTGGAGGAGAATGATTTTTTGTCGACCGGAACGAGGAAAATGAATCAAGAGAAACTAATTAAACAATGAGCTTCGATATGAACTAGAGCCCAAAAAAGAAAGAACAATTTGCATCCACTAATAATTTGACACGTTATTACATATCCGACTGAGACTTCCTTCCCAGCACACTCTCCTCATTTGATTCAGCAGGTTAAGTTTGTAAACTATCAATTGTGTTCTAGTTTGTAGCTCAAGCAAATGCTGGAGTGGAGTGAAGCCGCGACATCTTCCTCTCCAGGACTTGAACGATCAACAGGTTTGGTGTGGGTGCAACACTCCCCAGTACGGTAAGGAAGTACTGGGAAATAATATATTAAGATTATTAAGATTTTTTTGGGCAGTCTACTATAAACACGTACAAAATAAAAGTTCCTAGTTCATGCGAATGTTGACGCATTGCTGATGCTAAATCAATAATTGCTACAAGTTTTTCATAACAAACTTACTCTTTGATTAGCTAATTTCTCGAATTAAATTGCGTAAGATTTGCCCTGATGTGATTTTATCGACTTGGTAGGTTTAAAGAAAAAAATTAGCTTAAGTTAACTCGAGTTAATCTGCCAAACTTGTGACCATAAATATAAACTCCACTATGTTCAATTGAATTTATTTTATTTTATTATATGACAAGGAATATGAAAACTCACTCAAAATCAATTAAATATATAAAATTGGAAAAAATATTAATAAAAAATCAATGTTGAATGTTGAAAATAAAAAAATAGAAAAAAATAAATCAAAAGACCAAAACTAACTAAAAGAGACAAAAATAAATAAATAAAGCCCTAAGGGCTTGAGCCAAGTCTAAGATAGCTAAGCCTTATTTTTTTTTTATTTACTTGTCTTATTTTTTTATTAAGAAAAAACAAGCTATGTGTTGCTTGTTCTTGCCCATAATTCAAACACTATTATGATGATAAAAAATTTTAGAGATTGAGCTGTTTGGTTGAAAGTCAGTTTTTCAACTCATTTTTATCCAAAAACTCTTAATAAATACTATTCAAACCACCTTAAATCATCTAGCAACCTCAAAACACCAAAAAAATGACATAAAAAACAAAACACAACCAAATACAATTCAAAACAAAAATTAATCCTTTTTTTTACACATGATTATAGACAAAACCCATAACAATCAAACTTCTCTTAACAAGGAACCTTTTAACACCAAGAGTGACGAGTTTAGTCATTAAAAAGTGACCAAACAAACCTCTTTATCTCTCCTTATAATTTCTAGGTGAGTTTCTTTCTTCTCACTCTTCAACCATGAACTAAAAAAATGAAGAAAATCAATGTGTGGACTATAGATAAAAAAAATGTCATTGACATGAGGTTAACCATATATTTTCTTTTTGTTTTATATTTTTGTATCTTATCTTTTAATTTTGTATTCTTATCATAGTATCAAACCTATGTTCTTATAATTACGCCATAAGAAGCTTAATTGAAAGGGAAAAAAAACTTTTTGTAATAAAAAACTAGTTATTTCAATTTCCATATTAACAGTGAAATCTACCCTGTTTGCTTTAGTTATCTTGTTAGTTCTTGTTTAGCTTGTGGCAACATCCACTATATTATTATGGCCTCAACCACATCAACATTCTCACTAAACGGTGACTTGAATATCTTTCTACTTTTGTTGGCTTACCCTTTTTTCTACACTATAGTTCCAAATTATATAAACTTCTACTAATGTTATTAAACTAAACTTAGTTTGATGGAATAATCGAATAACTTAGTAATTGAAGATTTGATTTAGACTTGATCTTAATCTAAACTAGATAAAAGTTAACCTAGTCAAATACGGTTTAGCCGATTAAACCTTGGTTTGAATTTTGTTTTAAAAACAATATTGCTATAATGTTTTCTTAAAAAAAAAACTTGAAATAATGTCAATTTAGATTTATTTGAATCAATATTGGTTACCTCATCCCACAACTCAAGCCTTGGAGCAGGACATGGATGAGGCTGATTTTAATAACTTTGTTTTCTACAATATTAAATGCTAACCTATTAGGAATCTACTTTATCAATATCCAAGCATCCCTATAGTAAAATACTAGATTGGTCCCACATGTTACCTCGCGGGCAATGCAGTTGTTTCAATATAAAGAAGAATATTCAAGCACTACTAGGGTATTTTAAAGAAGTGAGAAAAACTCATGAATTGGATCACAAACCTAATCGAGTTCAATGAGTTGGTTTTATTGAGGTATATATAAAAAATCAACAATGACAATAAATAAGCAAATTAAAAAAAAAGATCACAATGATCTAACAAAATAAATGCTTACCAAGATTTTGAAAATATATTTGCCAAAGACCTGGAAAAGTTCTCTATAAACATATTTGATAACAAAATAAAAAAATGAAATTTAAAATATATTTATAATACATCTAATAATAAAAAGGAGGCAAATCAACATAATATTTATTGTTGAAACAAAAGAAAACATCAAATTAAAAAAAAAAAATAACTTGGGTTAACCTTGATTTAAAAGCCAAACACATAACTCAGGTCATGAGAATGAAATAACCCTATAAAACAGAAAGAAAAAAAAATTATAAAACTTAATTTTCACTCAACTTAATGTTAAATGATAATTTTTTTTAAAAAAATATTGATATAAGTCAACCAAAGCTAGTATGCCAAAACCGTTACTCGAGTTTTTAGATGAAGATAACCTCGTGAAAAATAAATCATAAATCAAACAAAATTATAAAGGTTTATTCCTAAACCAATTACATGTAAAAAAAAATAATTAAAAAATATCCAGAAAAACTAATGTAAATTCAAGTTAACATCGACACACATATGGGCGACCGAGATCTTTCTTGATAGTCAAGTCTTCTTCAAATATTGCAAGATCCTTAATATCTAGATACAGCTCAATCCCAAATATAAATTCAATGTTGATTAATCATTTTTTTTTTAAAAAAAAGAGCAATTGAGAAGAGAAAAAAAGAGAATGATGACGGGAAAATCCTCTACTTGGATCACATGGGCGACCGAGATGATAGTCATTTCCTCTTCAGAGGTGGTTGAATCCACAGAGAAGTTTTCTTCTTTATCGGACAAAAAAACCTTCCCTGAGTATCTTTCTCTGTACATCTCGGAGAGGTGGAAATTGAGGGCTGGTGCTGGCCGAATGCCTCGAATGAAGAGATTGGAAGACGAAGGCATATTTTCTCTTCAAATGGTCTATCATAAATGTGAGCTTCTACCGATTTTTCTAAAAAAATTAAACGACAAAGGTTGAATAAAAAAATAATATAAAGAAAGATGTAGGTTGAAACACAAAAAGAGAATAGAGAAAAGAAAGGAGGAGGGGTTTAGCATGCACGCGCGAAGGGAAGCCCTAGCCCCTAAGAAACATCTTTGACTAGTCAAGGGAGTGACTAGAGCGTAGTATAGTGGTGAGCAGAGCAACTCATTTCATCTGCGTAGGAAGGGGAGCTCTTCTTCTCACAGGTAATTTTCTGAGTTTCAGCTTCTTCTTCTTACTAATATTTTTTCTTCTTCTGAAAATGGATGTCTTTTTTCTACAAGAAGAGAGCACGACTCTATGGAAGTAGATCTGATGATAACTTTCATCTTCCAATCTGTGTTTTTTGCATCACTTGTGTGCTTGATTCGTGTCTTGAGAGAGAGTCAAAACTTAGCTTTGACTTTCTTCATGACCTTAGCTCTAGTTTGTTTTATGCCCAAATCTTTCATCAAGATGGAGACTTTGATTTTGGATGGTATTGGTTCTCTTAGTTGCAAACCTCTTTTTTTGCTCACCAAAGTGATAAGCCATCTTCTCTAGATGTTGGTGTCATGTTTTTAATAGCAGTAAAGTGTAATGACACCGTTTCCTCTCCTTCTCTTTCGTGTTTCTTGTGTGGTTCTGCTGTATGGAATGTGTGAAATAGGATTTTCTCCATGTGGGTATCTTAAGAAACTATGGAGAATTTTTAATTGATTCGATTGTTCAGTTGGCAGGACTGTTAGAAGGTTTGCTGTGGTTTAAAAAATATTGCTAGTTTTCTCAGTAATTGCTTCGTTATCCAGCAGATCCCTCGCCAACTGATCTTATATTAGATAAAATGCTATTTTCGTTTCTTTGTAATGCACTATCTTCACAGCTGTAAGTTTGAAGGATGCCTGTTTCTCTTTATTGTCTTCCTTTATCCAGCAACAAAAAGGAAAATATGAAAAACACTCAAAAAATTCACCTTTACCTGGAATTTGTTTCCCTTTATGAGAATATTTACTTGTGCACTATTAACTTTACCTATTTACTTCCCTTTATCCAGCCCCTCAAGCATAGTCTTTCTGCCTGGCCTTTGCTATGCCAGACACCTCTCTCTTGAAAGCCTATTGCGAAACATCATTTCTGTATGCTCTTGCATCAGTGTATAGTTTAACCAGAAATATTCTTCCCCGTGAAAGGGTGTGGAATGGAGATTTAAACATCAACCATCTTATGGGTTTCAATATGAAGTTTATGTATCCCAGTAAATGTATTTAGCTTCAAAATCTTATTAATGGAAGCTGTAGGTGTAATCATCAGTTAGATCATTTTATTACTCAAGGTGCTAGACCCAACTCAACATGTTGCTGGGATAAAGAAATGCATTCAGCTAGAACTCTTTGAACTGTGAAAGTTTGCATATTAGCCTTTGATATCAAATAAAATATGAGAGGACGTTTTAGGTGTATGTTTTATGTTTTTTCTCCCCTCTTTCCTTTGGTAGTCATGCAGACGAAAGTGACTTGTGAAATCTATATTTGTTTTTAATTTTCTCACCATTTTTCATATGTTGACACTGGGAAAGTGATTTACTGGCCTCGTGAGATATGCTATTTTTGGGGGGAATTGCTTCATGCCAGATTCATGTAATTTTTAAACACCCTAAGAGGTTTTCAATGTATATTATTTTGTAATCAAAGTGCTTATGTGCTAATGCTTCACAAGTTGATTTATGAATACATGTTAAGAAAGTGATCATTCACAATGAGTGACATTGCATTTTGGAAGCTAAATAAGAATGGGTTTTGAGTGGGGATCTTGGAATTGTGATGATTACTTTCTCGCAAATTCTTGCAAAAATCTGCATGCAGTTTCTTGAGTACAAAATTTATCCTGTGTAAAGCTCTCACCATATAGAAAATAAAATGCATCATTCAAAGTATAAGAAAATTGATCAGGGCAAAATTTAAATAACATTCATTACATGTTCTACAAGTTTAGTTACAAAAGACTCGAGCCTTTTTTCCCTGATGGATGGTTTATCCTCTTGTTTATGGAGAGCTGGTTTGTATCTGTGCAGGGTACCATATAGTTATTTTGGGCCTATAGTTAATCAACATGGCTGATGGTCATGAATCGGATAAGAATATTGAGATATGGAAAATCAAAAAGTTGATTAAGGCATTGGAGTCTGCAAGGGGTAATGGTACGAGCATGATATCTCTTATAATGCCTCCGCGTGATCAAATATCTCGGGTCACAAAGATGTTAGGTGATGAATTTGGAACTGCTTCAAACATTAAAAGTAGGGTCAACCGACAGTCTGTCTTGGGTGCAATCACATCTGCTCAGCAAAGGCTGAAGCTTTATAACAAGGTTCCGCCAAATGGGCTTGTGCTTTATACAGGAACAATTGTTACTGAAGATGGAAAAGAGAAGAAGGTCACAATTGATTTTGAACCTTTCAAACCTATAAACGCATCATTGTATCTATGTGACAACAAGTTTCACACAGAAGCACTCAATGAGCTCTTAGAGTCTGATGACAAGTTTGGTTTTATTGTCATGGATGGGAACGGCACCTTATTTGGGACACTGAGTGGAAACACACGAGAAGTGCTTCATAAATTTACTGTTGATTTGCCAAAGAAGCATGGAAGAGGAGGGCAGTCTGCCCTGCGTTTTGCTCGACTTCGGATGGAAAAACGGCACAACTATGTGAGGAAAACTGCAGAGCTTGCCACCCAGTTCTTCATTAATCCCGCTACCAGTCAGCCCAATGTTTCTGGGCTGATACTAGCTGGTTCAGCCGACTTCAAGACTGAGCTCAGCCAGTCAGATATGTTTGACCCACGGTTGCAGGCCAAGATATTGAATGTGGTTGATGTTTCATATGGTGGAGAAAATGGTTTCAACCAAGCTATTGAGCTGTCAGCTGAGATTCTATCAAATGTGAAGTTTATACAGGAGAAACGTTTGATAGGGAAATACTTTGAGGAGATCAGCCAGGACACTGGGAAGTATGTCTTTGGTGTTGATGATACATTGAAGGCTCTGGAAATGGGTGCTGTCGAAATCCTTATTGTGTGGGAAAATCTTGATATCAATAGGTACACGCTGAAAAACAGTGCTACAGGTGAAATTCTCATAAAGCACTTGAACAAGGATCAAGAGGCTGATCAGAGTAACTTTCGGGATTCAGCTACTGCTGCAGAGTTGGAGGTTCAGGAGAAGATGCCCTTGCTTGAGTGGTTTGCCAACGAGTACAAGCGATTTGGTTGTACACTTGAATTCGTCACCAATAAATCACAAGAGGGATCACAGTTTTGCAGGGGGTTTGGTGGAATTGGCGGCATTCTTCGCTACCAGCTCGACATGCGATCATTTGATGAGTTGTCCGATGATGGAGAAGTTTACGAGGATTCCGATTAGGAACTCAGGAGTTGTGTTAGCACAAGACTCTGTGACCGATGGTGCCTGTGATTTGATCAAACATTGCAAGATTTTTCTGAATAATTGCATATTCAGGTGTTCATCATCAGATATTTTGGATTGTCACGGTTGACCAAACAGTTTCCATTTTCCTCTCTTCGTTTCTTTCCTCTTTGTGATCGTGAATTCTTGCGACGTGAAACGATTTACCATAGAACAAAAGAATTGTCTAATTGTTTGTTTGCAGTTTCTGTGCAATTTGTGCTGTTGATGGGATGCGGACAGCTGGCCAGCTACAGCATTTCACGCCACTTCATGTTACTTGTAATCTCGTGAAATTTTGCAATTCCACACCTTTTTGTTTGTGCCAGATTCGAATGCAAGTTGAGGCTTCTTCCTTTTAAGGGCATTTTCCTGATGGTGTTTTGTAGTTTTTATAGGCTTTTGTCCTCTCCTCGTGCCAGATAGGGCTAGCTCTAGATTTCTTGCTACTGAAGGCATTGATCTAGATGCTGCATTCATAAAACGAGTCGTCTCCTTCAAGGAGAAAATGGGTTGCCTGATGCAGCAGCTATACATGCCAAAACTTTTGCTTCCTGAAAGAACTGGGCAACGGCTGGGCTTCCAAAGCGTGCTCCTGAAATTGAATGTCCAGTTTCAACTTACTTGTGCAAGGAAGAACATTGGATCATGCCACAATTTCTTCTGCAAGGCAGAAACCAAGACAGTGAATTTTGATTTTTTTTTCCTTTCTCGAAACCATTCAAGATGAGCAGGATAATGTCAGTTGTGGGGCCTGTGGATTGGGAATTTCAGGAGATGGAAGAGCAACATCAGTGAGGCCTAGGTTTTCAAATGAATTTTTCCATTTTTTGGAAGCAAGTGTAGTAGTGAACGAATGAGGAGGCTAATTCTTGTTTGATTGAAATTAATTTTAAAAGTAATTTTTATTTAGAATATGTCAAAATAATATTTTTATTTAAAAAAACTTATTTTTCATCATAAAAAATTAATTTAAAATAAAAAATAAAAATAAAAAAAATTCATTTTTTTTTTAATTTTTAAAACACTATTTTAAGAGGAAAGGCGAAGCTGAGAAAGAGGAGGATATAAAATAGTAGTAGTAGTAACAAAGGCTATTTGACACTGATTTATATCATGCTCTTGTTTTAACGAAAAGGAATAATGAGAAACCAATTTGCACATTTTTGAGTCAATATTTTCTAAAATAACCTTCATGACAGTGGATGTAACATTGGCATGCAGTGCTCATGAAAACTGAAACCACTTCAAAGAAAAGAAAACTTTGGCTGCATTATTACACAAGTAGAAAACAGAAAGCAGTGTTGCTTGACTCGACTGCATATTTATTACAGTTCCTCCTGTGATTCTCCGACCATACAACAAATTGGTGTTACTAAATCCATGAAGCTTGTAGGAAAAAATCCCGGCCTTCAAACTAGACTGAGAATGCAATCCGAGGATCAAAAACCGCTAATTCATGCGTACCATCAGAAAGAAGCAGCCAAAGTTGTACGCATTACATGGACAGACAATAAATGAGATCGCAAGTACATGATGAACATGGTGCATTGGCAAAAGCCATGGGAGTGCCGGGAAATTCATTGAGCTCATGGTTAATTAGTTTGGAGAAAGCCTCTGATATACCTCTGTGGTAGTGACCTCCCATGCTGAGTTTGGAAATTCAATGATCGGCAAGTTCTATAAGTTGCTCCACCACGTGTGGTTCCGCAAGTGTGCTGGTGTCTCCGAGTTCATCTAACTGCTTGGAAGCAATTTTCCTCAAGATCCTCCTCATTATCTTTCCACTCCTTGTCTTTGGAAGGCCAGGCGCCCAGTGAATTTTATCAGGTGCTGCAAATGCTCCTATCTGAAAGATGGAACAATAAGGCTCCAGAAAATGCAGCCAGTAGAAAGCATGTATTTGTCACAACACCCCTCCTTTTATCAACTAAGGACTGTATGGTTTAAAAATCACTCAAGCCAATCAGAGGAAAGGAATCTGATACGTATTCGACTTGACAAAACTAAACGTGTCAGATGAGGGGGTATGAGGTAAGAAGCTTTCACCATGTATGCACAGAAGACTTCTTTAAGTGATTTTAGGGCCTCCTTTTTTGTGCAGTAGAGTAGGGTCCAACATGAACAGGATACTAAATGTAAAAGATGCAACTTTGAAAATGTGAGAAAACATCACATGTCGAGTGCACCAATGAGCAGGCATAATATGTTTGAAAAGCTGGTCAAGTCATTCTATTGAATACAGACCTGATTCCGTACAGTGAGTACAAGACTTTTTCGAAGTTCTTCGCTGTAAGGTTCACCCTCCACAAGGGTAACGAAGGCATAAATCCCCTGTCCTTTAACCTAACAACAGAAAGATACCAAAGCTAAGAAATACTGCCGAAAGAAATTTTTAACAGTTCTCTCAAAAACATGGGGGCATTGTGTACCTCATGCTCAACACCAACCACAGCAGCTTCTGCACATTTTGGATGTGAAACAAGAGCAGATTCAACTTCAGCAGTTCCAATACGATGACCACTGCACATATTATCAAGGTGACAATGAAAAGAATTGCGCCCTTGAAACCATAGATGAAATAGCACAAATTGCAACTACAGGGAGGGAGAGAGAAAGGTCACCGTGCTTAATTGAAAAGTGTTCAAGTCACTGAATTTATTTAAACTTCACTGGAATACGTGCAGGAAAGGAGAGAGAGAGGGAGAGAGGGGGAGAGAGAGAGAAGGAAAGACCTGAGACCCAAAACATACCTCACATTGATGACATCATCAACTCTTCCAGTTAGCCAGTGGTATCCGTCTTTGTCCCTGCAACATGGATGTAAGCCATCAGTAGTCTTTTGACCATTCTTGGATCCCAGATATCAATGGAAACAATGCTTCAAGGTTAAGCCGTTATGGACACCATAAAAATCCAAAATTAAGTACACATAAAATGGTGCATATTAAAAAATGGAAATGCCATCGAAATTTAAGAAAACCTGCTACAGCCGTCACCAGTAAAATAATAGCCAGCAAATGGCTTGAAGTAAGTGGTTTCATATCGTTCATGATCCCCATAAAGAGTTCGGAATGCACCGGGCCACGAGTTTTTTATACACAAATACCCACTGCACACTCCTTCAATCTCAACACCCTTCTCATCAACAATGACAGGCTACAATTGAAACAGAAGAAGATGGATGAAGTGGGGAGGCATAGACCAGGGGGAGATATTAAATGAAAAAAGGATAAGATGTTTTATTGCATGAAAACCTGAACACCAAAGAAAGGGAAAGTAGCAGAACCAGGCTTCTGTGGCCAGGCACCTGGTAGTGGAGTAATCTGACAGGCAGCCACAAATACAATTATTAATATATTCCAATGGTAAAGTCATGATAAAAGACTTTTATAAAATACAGAGAAATAGAAGCTCTGTGAAGTTTCTGGTTGCCATGGACAACAATTATAGTAGGGAAGTGATGGCATTGCACCAATAGCAAATACAAAGAATATACAAAAATACCATGAAACCACCAGTTTCAGTTTGCCACCAAGTGTCAGATATAGGGCACCGTGAGTCTCCAACTACATTGAAAAACCACCTGTAGGAAACAGAAATGCATTAAAAATTCTTTCTAAACTGAAGACCAGTTTCCAGATCAAGGAAAAGTTAATATAGCTAAAAACCTCCATGCACTGGGGTTAATGGGCTCGCCTACACTTCCAAGGACACGTAAGGACTTGCGTGAATAGCGAGTAACATGCTGCATTACCAACAATAGTTGAGATTAACATGTCATTCACAATACTTGCTCGAAGAGCTCCTTTAACCATGCAAGTGTGCTCTAGCATGTAAAATCAATAGCATATACCAAGTTCTCAGTCTTACAAAAATAAAGCACCATAATATAAACTTAAAAAAAATGTAACTTCAATACTGGATACTATAATCAGAGCACCCCCCACCCCAATCGTGTAAAGTACTGATGTACAATCCATTCAGTCACTGAAAACTTCAGATCCTTCTCATGCACCTTTTGTTTTTTGGTTAATTACATTTACCAGGAAAACAAAGCCCAGAAGGAATGAGACTCATGTTTAAGAGCAACTATGAACATATATCAAACAAATATGCAAATATTAAATGAAAAACCGACCATGTGGCCTTCAAAAGGCACTTAAATTTAATATACTAGAATAATATAAGATAATGGAGCAGGAATAACACCATCCTACTTTTCATAAACTTTATCAATGCCTTAACTAACAAATTATATGCAAGGTAGGGGATATCTTGCCTCATTACTCTCACGCATCAGGGAGCGCACCAGGGTAGGGGCAGTGTAGAATATTGTCACCTTAAATTTGTCAACAATATCCCAACATCGTCCAGCATCAGGATAAGTTGGAGTCTGCAGGACATGCAGATACATATTTATAAAAATGAAACTTCTACAAATCCAAGAAGGTTACACCATATAACCAGAATTGAAGGTTGATACTGGTAGGGAGAAAGTAGTGTGAACCAAAGTTTAAAGAAACATAGCTTCCACATAATTGCATATCTTGATTTGCTTCCACAAGCACCATATTCAGTTAAATTATTAGAATCTTCAACCAAATAAAATTTCAGTCAATATTCTACTAGCACACTATTTTAATTCTGTTTTTCACTTCTTTTTTTAGAAATTTTGATCTGTGAGATAAAGCAATCGCATGAAAAATAGACTTTAAAACGCATGCCCAGTTTGCTTTCCTCTATAGAAACCTAGTCCACCTTACCTAGATCATGAGTTTATATTCAAAATTTTCTGTCATGGAATTTTGAATTGCAAGAAGTTTACACAGATTTACCAATAAAGTTTCTGGGTTGTTAACTCAGTTCTCTGATCAAAAGGAAAAATATAAATGAGAATTTTCCAGACTGCAAGTTCAAAAGGAAAAATAAGTTACCCCTTCAAACACGACAACAGATGCTCCATTAAGCATGGGTCCATAAGTCACATAGCTATGCCCAGTGATCCAACCACAATCAGCTGTGCACCTATTGCCAAGAAACATTTCAAAAATAAAAATTGAACAGGTTAATGGAGCCACTTCAAACAGAGAAAGCTAAAGAAACAATAAGACAGGTTGGAGTTTCATGGATACCAGTAGACATCAGATGGTTTGTAATCAAAAGCATACTTGAATGTTGTTGCAGAGTAAACCATGTATCCTCCCGTTGTATGAAGAACTCCCTTGGAAACCATTTATTTTAGAAAAGCAAAGAAAAATGAAACAAGAAAAGGAGAACCTTAGTCTAACTACGGAATTTCATTACCTTTGGCTTCCCTGTACTTCCACTAGTATATAGCAGAAAAAGGGGATCCTCTGCATCAACCCACTCCACCTCACAAGTAGTAGGATACTTGGGGACAAAGTCCTGAAGACAATTCATTTCCATGAAAAAACAATATTGCATGGCCACTCTGCTGACTTTTTTCTCAATAAAAATCTCCATTCATTTACCATGGAAAAAAAACTTTGCACATGCAATTATTATCAACTGGTGGAGTATAAACTACCTTTTCCTACTCAGACAGGGGTGGTATACATTGAATCAATCATTCAGCCTCACAACCATGCACTATTGATTTATCACATGTTAAAGTTAAGTAGCAAGATGAAGTTTTTACATTAGAATAGGAGGAAACTAACCTGCCACCAGACATCTTTTCCCTCCTTCCATTTAGTGCCTTCCCTCTTCAAGGCAATTTGATTTTCATAAGTGAGGCATACATCTGTTGAGTTGAAAAAAGAAAGAAAGGATAATATGAGAATCATGACCTTCTATTCAGTTTGGAATGCACACAAAGTGAAGTTTCTCATGATAATACACATATATTACAGTAACCAACCATTAATTAATTTACATACATACCTACAGATATTCCATTTTTTGCAGATTCAGCAAGGGCGGCATCAACAATGTCTTTAAGGTGTATAACCTTGGCACCTCTTTTGACAGCATTACAAGTAATCACAACTTTTGGTTTGCAGTCTATGATTCTCTGAGCAAGAGATTCTGAAGAATATCCTGCAAATACAACCTAATGGGAAAAAAAGGAGAGGGTAAGAAGTATTTATTTAGAGAGCAGATTAATGAGAAAAATAAGTCATAGCAGTGTACCGAGTGAACAGCACCAATTCGGGCACAAGCAAGCATGGCAATGGGGAGTTCCATGAGCATTGGTAAATAAATAACAACAGCATCTCCCTTTTTAACACCGACATCTTTCAAGTAATTTGATAGCTACAGATAAAACAAGATAACACAGAATCAGAAGGATTATAAAATTCAACTAAGCCACCATCATACATAGGCTATATCCTTTCTTTTTTCTTTTTAAAAGAAAAAACCTGGCAAACTTTGTCGAGGAGCTGGGAGTAGGTTAAACTGTCTTGTAAACCAGGATCGTTGCCTTCCCAATAAATGGCAATCTTATCAGCATTTCCTGATTCAATATTTCTATCTAAGCAATTGTAGCAAATGTTGGTCAAGCCTCCCTTGAACCACTGCGCATTTATAATAAAATTACTTCTGTTAATGGGGTGTGCAAATAAGCTAACCACAGCCTCAATAAATAGAAATTAAGCCTTTCGCACCCACAACTAGCCGAAGCTTCAGATACCCATGGAGCTACTCGGACTTAGATATGCCACTAGGAACTAGTGACGAAACTCAAATCTGAGACTTCATGGTTGAATGAATTCATATTCATAATAATTACTACAGTTTAAATAAATAAATCTCCTAAAACAACATTTAATTGCACAAAAAATTACTCAATTAAGCTATTAATTAATTAGATCATCATATAAATAAGTGTTTGTGAGTATATAAAGGAAAGTAAAAAGGTGGAGATAAAGATAATAAAGACGAAAAAGAAAAACCTGAATACTGATATTGCCTTTGCGAACGTCGAAATTCTCAGAGCATGCAGGCTGATCCCATTTCTTTTTCCAATAGAACTGAGAAGCAATATCGGACCAAAAACCAGCCGGATCTTCAACAGACCTTTTGTACATCTCGAAGTACTGTTGAGGAGAGGAAACGTGAGCTTGACGGGCGAAATCATCGCTAGGAAAGACAAGATCGTTCTCTTCAGAAGCAAGTGCTTCTCCTAATATAATGGCGTTGAGGGCAGAAATATTGCCGGCTCCAGACGGAAACTCCAGCATTGACGTCACAAACCTCAGCTTATTATCCGTCGCCATCCGAATCCTCCTCTTGTAGAGAAATTTATTCCAAATTGAGCAAAAACAGGAGGCGGAGGCGGAGGCGGAGGTGATTCTTTTTTCTGGTTTTTTTTTATTATTGAGAAACAGCAAGGGAACTCTACTCCCAACAAAACTCCCAACAAATTTGCCGTTTGACACCGAGCTCTGCATCTCTCCTTACTATATAAATAAAAGATTGGTCAATTAATTTGTATTTATGATTTTATTATATTCTAATAGTCTTCGTAGAGTAGTTACTCTTTTCCTTCTCTCTTTATTTATTTATTTACTTGCTTTATTAATGTCTACTTAATTCGATTTTTAATAAACTGCTATTCTCCCACGGATGCTGATACGACTACTTATTATTTATTTATTTAAATATTATGGAAAGATTTCCACGCTTTGACCGGCTGACTTTCTCATCGCCATCCTCACTCTCATCGTCATCCTCTTCTACATACCCAAAATAAATAAAAATAATAAAAATCGTAATTCTCCATGAGAAGATTAATTCCAAAATTCAACAGCGAAAATAAAAACCGGGTAGCGGTGAAGAGGGCGGGGTGCGGTTTATTTACCAGGATGGGGTTGAAGAGAGTGAGGATATCAGAGAAAAAACAAATGACACCATGAATGGAAGCTGAACTTACCTCGATAAACAAAAACAGAATCGGGTTTGAGATCTTAAATTCAGGGATTTTGAGCCAACCTCCGAAGGATATTTTGCTGATATATTTATATTTTCGTTGACCCACGCCACGTCCACCTTCACATGACCAGCTAGCAATTCGCTGTGGCCTTCTGGTAGGGGTGATGATGGTTGCTGTAGAGCAGGAGAAGAGCTCTCATGGGGTGGTTTTGAAGAGGGAGGAGAGACTCTGGGAGTCATCCAACTTTACTTCTTCATTTATTTTTTTTGTCGCCTTTCTCTTTCCCTGCGTGTGGTGGCGCCTCTCGTTTGCTGTGGCCTTTGCATCCGAGCTTTATTTTACTGTTACATGCCTCCATTACAATTTACATGTATTCCAATTTGATATTCTTACGGCAGAGATTTTTCAAAAATATTTTTCAAAAATATCTGCAAAATAGATTGAGTTTAAGTTCGGAGTTATATTTTTTTTTATAAAAATAATAATAAAAAGATATCATTCTTGAAATTAAAGCTAGCTAAAGAAAAGATATCAGTCTTAAAATCAAAGCCAGCTAAAGGACAATCCTGGCTTGAAATTATTTTTAAAGTATTTTTTATTTATAAATATATATTAAAAAATAGAAGAAAAAAATATTTAAAAAATATAGTATTAAACTGTCAGTAAATATTGCTGCATTACAATATAAAAAAAATTGGGATGAAAGAAAACCTTATTTCTTTTTAAATATTTTTTATATATTCAGATTAAACGAGTAAAACTTGAAAATTCTTACAAGTTAGAGCACGGCATAATTTAAATCTAAAAATTACAATACAAATCTCAAGTTATTTGTATAACGCTCATACATGGGGGCACTTCCCTTTCCCGCACGCCTTTAACATTACATTATAGTATTTTATTTATCTTAATATTATATGTTTATTGAAACTTTTAAAAATTACACCTTGTGCCACGTCAACAAATTTTAAAATCAAATTATTTGACTGAATTTAATAATAGTGCTGAAAAAATCTTTATATTCCTAACATTTTCTTAAGTTTTTTTTATTTTAAATTAATTATACTCGCAGTGAAGCAATGGAAAGATTATGCTAAAAACAAAGAGGATAGGGAGAGCGGACAGGTATTTTTATTTTTTATTTTTTTTTAATCCCTACCCTTTACATGCACAAGAAGAAAGATATGCATAACTAAGTTAGAATTAATTAGAGTTAATTCATAATAATTCATGGATTTATTAAAATAAGACAAGGATAGCAAGGGAAAAAAAAGAACAAATAACAAAGTTCAAGATCCAATAATTTAATGTTGAATGATGGTTTTAATTTTTTTTATAAAAAGACCTAAAAATTACAATTAAGAGAATGAGGATCAAAATTGAATTAAAAGGGGGGGTGATAAGAAAATAGAAATTAAAATAATAAGGATCGATCATATAAAAAGTAAAATGAAATAAAATGAAGAGGGATCAAATTAGAAAAGAAAAAAAAAACAATCAAGAAGTGGATAAAACATAAAAAAAAAATAAGGGTCAAATTAGATTTAAAATAAAATCAAATCAAATAAATGTCTATGATTAAATCGAAAAAAAAAAGCTGAACTTTAAAAAAAATCAAAAATAAAACAAATAACAATAAAAAAAAATAGCTATAAAAATACAAATTGGAGGACACATTAAATTTAGCAATGGCTGGAGCAAAATACTAGTCTAGAAAAGAGAAAAACAAGAGGTCAACGAGCCTAGCCGCACCTCCACCACCATACGCACGCGTCTCACCAGCAACAAAGAGGATAATACACCCCTCAACACGTCCGTTAATAGTTGACATTTTATGATAATCAAATTTATGATGGCTTAATGATCATGAACTCTTAATTTGCATTTACATAAATCATTATTTTAAAATATCTTCTTTATTATAATATTATATCATTTTAATATGAGAAATTGCATTAATATTATCGGACAAAAATATAGATTATTCTAGAAATATAAAAGAATACAGGGATTAAAATCAAAAATTAAAAGTATAAGGGCCAAAATCAAAATCAAATATATTATCAATTTCAATTAAAGGACAAAATTGCAAAAAGTAAAACTTATGTACCGGATATATTAAGTTTTTTAAACCCAATACGGAAATTAAAAGACAGAGAACCGAAGTGAAACATTAATACATAATTAATTTCAATTGAAGGACTTAATCGAACTAAATCAAAACTTGTATAACAGAAATCAAGACCATATACAAAATTAAAAGTACAGGGACTGAAGTGAAAAAGCAACAAAAATAAGGGTCTCTCTTGTACTTTTTCGTGCAGGAGAGAGAGAGAGACATAAACAACGTCTTTAACCGGTCACCACCGCGTTCACGGTCACCGTATTATGAAACGCGTTGTGCCGGGAGGGGAGACTACGCGGAGGCGCATCGACAGAGACGCCAGTAACCCATTTTCGTCAACCCTATCAGCCCTCATGTGCCACCTTAACAAGGCGTGAGGCGGAATACTATTGGTCGCGTATTCGACACACGCCGACAATATTTCTAAAAAATAATAAAAATAGTGGTCAATTATTGAGATACCTCTGTGCCCAAGTCATAAATTTTGTCTTATTAGGGGCTATATCCAGATGCAATTACCGCGGAGCCTCTCATCCCGCAAGCTATTTTTTGTCTTTTTGAGGGCTAAAAACGTTATTGTATTGTACAAATAATGATAAAATAAATTAAGAAACCAGAAAATCAATTGAATCGACCCAAAAATATATTATTACAATCCACGGTGTTTTTACTCACAAGCTACAGTGAAACACTAAGCTCTTTTAGAATATTTTACAATAGATGTTGAACAAGATAAAATAAAATATATATTTTATCCTTAATATATATTATTACCAAACTTGTATATTAAAAAAAAAATTACTTTAATTTATATTAAGTTTTAAAAATAACAATTATATAATAAACCAAGTTCTAAAACTTGGATCGGCCTGGTGGGTTGGCTCAAGACTCAAGCTTCGGTTGGTTCGGAGGTTGGATTGATTTGGGTTCAAAAAAGAAAAGAGAAGATTAACCTTGGTTTAATTAGATTAAAAACTAGGTTGAGCTCGTGACCTAGATAAAACTCATTTAAGACCTGGGTAAATATTTGTTGACTTTATTTTGGAATTTTTTTTTTTTCAAAACAGCTTAACCCTTTTTTTAAAAAAAAATGATTAACCCAGATTAAACCTCTCAATTGCTGACTGGGATGTCTCATGTTTTAAAATTATAATAAATAATCACTTTTATTTTTACATGTTTTGATTGGATAATCTTGAAATTATATGTTTTTTACAAGGACATCATAGAAATAAAAAATAATATATATATTGTCTCTATAGACTTATTTATTTTATATTTCTTGTTTTGAAAGTGCATAAATTCACTCTAAAAAAAATCAAAAACATTTATTTTTATCTCTTTAACTAAATATATTCTTGTGCTTGCTATCTCTATCTCTTATATCTCACGATATCCAAATGATCTTAAAAGCTAAAACTGTTCGCTATTCAGTTACTGTTCACAGTAAAATAAATTATTATAGATGACAATAGTAGTGTTTAGTTTTTGGTTCAATTTGGTTCACCGTTCTATTGTGTTTTTTTTTCACAATAAAATAAAGATTTTGTCCCTAAAAAAACAAAAAAAGCACCTGGATGGAGGGGTTCCACGGTAATTGCATATTTTTTGTTCGATTTGGGTAATCAGTTTATTTTTTATTAATATTTCTTTGCACAGTAAAATAACCATATTTTTCCTCGAAAATGATAAAAATCAGGTTTGGTCGAGAGGGGTGCCACATGAATTTTATATTTTTTTAAAAATGGCTAAATACACATATTCCCCTAATTAGACAAAACATAAGAGTTGTCTGCAGGGGTGTCACATTAATTTACCCACTTTTTTAATATATATTCTGACGCGATACTATTGACGCGTCATCAATAATGCCATTTGTTTCCGTTCTCACGTTGTTTTCAGATGGTGCATGCGGCGTAACCTGACGTCCAAAAATACCCAACCAACATCTAGAATGATTTTCATCCATGTTTTCTTCCTCCCAAAGCAATGCGTGTGATTACAACGTGGTCAGAGACGTGTCAATGGTCGTTTGATTTTCTCCTTTCTTTCTCATGCTGTGCAAGCACATGTCAGCGCAACTGTTTATTGTCATATTCCAGTTTAGTCCCTAAACTTTCAATTGTTTTGTATGGTCCTTATTGTTATTGTATAGGTTTTGATTTAATCTCGATTCTATTTTTTAATATAATAATATGAAGAAAAAATCAGAAAAAAAAGCATTGATAAATTTTAGGAGTTGCATTTTTGCTACCTGTCTAATAAATTATTCGTCAAATAGTTAAAACATGCCCAACAAATAATTAATATGTTGCAGATAACAAATAATATATCTTTAGTCAATTTGATTAATTTTGGTTTTGCTATCTACCAATTAAATTATTACCAAATTAGTTAAAACCAAACTACTAATCAAATTCTTTGATGCATAAAATAAATCACTTATCTGTGCTAAAATTCAACAATTATAATTTTACTATTTGCTAATTAAAGAATTCATGAAACAAATAAAATATATACAACAATTAATCAGTATGTTACACGAAGCACACGACTTATTTTAACAGAATTTTTCCGATTCTAATTGTACAATCTACCGATAAAATAATTATCAAAATAGTTTTAACAGTAACAATATTTAATTACTTTTAGGCGGAAAAAATCCTCTTTAATCACTTTTAGACGGAAAAAATCCTCTTTCTAACATATTCTTTTAATTACAATTTTACTAATTCAATATTAAAATAATCAATTACAACACGTATCAAATCAATCAATTTCCTATAAAGAAAACAACCCAGATAAGACATTCAAAATAATGATAATAATTATTATTAAATTTTCTTTTATAAATATGTGAGACTAATTATTTAATATTAGCGCTTGAAAATATGTATGTATATATATATATATATATATATATATATAGAGAGAGAGAGAGAGAGAGAGAGAGAGAGAGAGAAATGACCTAGTATTTTTTGAAGAAAAAAATTAATATCAACGTTCTGAAATACTTTTAATAGAATTATATAAGGAATAATTCTTATAAAATGAAAAAAAATGATCTTGACTTTTAATTATAATTTTGTCCTCTTTTGTTTAAGTTTTTTTCTTAGAAAAATTTGATTGTTGGATTCTAGGTTGTTTTTGTAAAAAAAAAATTACAATATTTTTTATATATATAATATTTCAGATCTAACATTACTGGAGAAAAAATGCAACTCATAAACAAAATAGATAGACAAATTTACCTAAATAATCTTTAATTAAAAAATATACGAATCACTTCCCAAAAGTTTCAATTACACTGTTTTTTTAGACAAAAAAAAACTTATTTCTAACAGATTTTATCGATTATAATTTTATTAATTAAATTTTAAAATAACTAATTAAAGCACATAAAAAATCAATTAATTTCCTACTTAAAAAAAAATCAGCAAGGCAAGTCACCTTTTATTACCTAAAATATTACATGTGACAATCATTCTTTATATAATTGACTTTACTTTGCATACCAAGTAGAAATATATGACGAAAAAAAATAAAATTATTTTCCAGTTTTTTTTTCAATTAAAAAAGAGAGAGGGAAAATCATGATGGGTACATTGGTGGTAAGACTTTTTTTATTTTATTTTATATATATATATATATATATATATATATATATATATATATATATATATATATATATATATATCCAGAAATTGACTTTGACCTCTCCTTTGCAAACAAATAAAATGAAAACAATTCCCCTTAATCCCCACACTCTCCATTCATTTCATCACTGCTCTCTCTCTCTCCCCCCTTTTTCTGCTGCTACTGCTGCAGTGTTTTGTTTCCTTACTTTCTTTTCCAGTACAGAGAACAGAAAATGGGAGCTAGCAGCGAACAGAATCAAGACGGGTCGGACGAGCAACAAAAACGATCTGAGATCTACACATACGAGGCACCATGGCACATCTACGCTATGAACTGGAGCGTCCGCCGTGACAAGAAGTACCGCCTTGCCATCGCCAGCCTCCTAGAACAGTACCCAAACCGGGTCGAGATTGTCCAGCTGGATGACTCCAACGGAGAGATCCGATCCGACCCGAACCTGTCCTTCGAGCACCCCTATCCACCTACCAAGACCATTTTCATTCCAGACAGGGAGTGCCAAAAACCTGACCTCCTCGCAACCTCTAGCGACTTCCTGCGCGTGTGGCGAATAAACGATGACCAGCCGCGCGTGGAGCTCAAAAGCCTGTTGAACGGCAACAAGAACAGCGAGTTTTGCGGGCCTTTGACCTCCTTTGACTGGAACGAGGCGGAGCCTAGGCGGATTGGGACATCCAGCATCGACACGACATGCACCATCTGGGATATCGAGAAGGAGACTGTTGATACACAGTTAATCGCTCACGACAAGGAGGTATACGACATCGCATGGGGTGGTGTTGGGGTTTTCGCTTCGGTTTCAGCCGACGGGTCGGTTAGGGTTTTCGATTTAAGGGACAAGGAACATTCGACGATAATCTACGAGAGTTCGGAGCCCGACACGCCTTTGGTGAGACTGGGTTGGAACAAGCAGGATCCGAGGTACATGGCGACGATCATCATGGACAGTGCTAAGGTCGTGGTGTTGGATATTCGCTTCCCAACTCTTCCAGTGGTGGAATTGCAGAGGCATCATGCTAGTGTTAATGCTGTTGCTTGGGCCCCTCATAGTTCTTGCCACATTTGTACTGCTGGGGATGACTCACAGGCATTGATTTGGGATCTTTCTTCGATGGGTCAGGCTGTTGAGGGTGGATTGGACCCCATTCTTGCTTACACTGCTGGTGCCGAAATCGAGCAGCTGCAGTGGTCGTCTTCGCAGCCTGATTGGGTTGCTATTGCTTTTTCTTCCAAGCTTCAAATTCTCAGGGTTTGATCGAATTTGCTAGGCAGGACTTTAGTTTTCCCTGTGTAGAACCTCCATTATGGTATAGGAAAAGGAAATATTAAAACGCTGAAGTTAGTTGTTCCTATCTGACTCTTCCTTTAAAATCAAACCTTTTAATCTTTTCTTTTCTTCTCTTTTTTATACTGCATGTAGTTTGTGTATCTTACTATTATTCTTGTGTCTTTACCCCTTTGATATGCAAAAAATAGGAAACTGAACCAGCTCATTCAATAATCTAAAGAAACTTGGACTGGAGTATAAAGGTAGCTCATGGTTCAACTGTCAATTGTAGGATGGCGATTAGAAAGATGAAGAGAAGTTGTTATTATGATTTTCTGTTCTCTCCTTAGGTTTTTGTAGAGGAGGTTTGCAGCAATGGGCTGCTATGCTTTATAGAGTACATGATTTCCTGCATTATGGTCTTTATGAATTCAGACAAACTTTTGTGGGATACTACCATTATGATTGATGGTTGTAGCTGAGGTATTCTTTCGAAGATTTTCTTTCTTGTGGTCTTTAGGAATTCAGACAAACTTTTGAAGATTTTCTTTCTTGTGGTAAGATGGAGATTGGTTGCTGTTTCAAATTTAGGAATTATTGCTTGAACCTTTGCGCAAAGAAGTGATTGAGGACCATACCACAACATAAATTTGGTTATGCAATGAATTAGGCATTTCAGACTCGTCTTATGTAACTGGTAGGAGTGCAATTGGGCAATGTATTGGAGGTTTTTCAATATTGAGCAATAGCAGCAAGTGTTATCATCGTATCATCTGATATTGCAAAGCTCCCAAGCTTGCCATTTCTCTCTAGTTTAGTGTTCCTCAGTACAGGTGTAGGTTTGGCAATGTTACATTATTATGATTGGGGTATGAGTGGGATATGCTGGTTTTAAATAAGGCTGTTTTATGGATGGTGTGGGGAAACTGTTTTCGGTCAAGGTGGTGGAGCAAATATTTTGTTACTTGCATGATAACATTATGAAAGGACAACCTTGAAATAAATAAGGTTTGTTGGATATACGCAGGTTAGTCTAGTCAGTTCACTGGTAGAAGGGGATTGGTGTTATGTTGTTTTTCATGGCAATGGAAGGTTATGTTGGCAGCTCTAGAACGGGCTTCATGTTGGCAGCATTCAACTTTATCACCACCAACATTATAAATAGTGCCTTTTCTGTTATTGCTCCTGGGAATTGTGGATAAGCGAACTCTAGATTATCTCTGTTTTATGTTTTCTTCTAGATTTGTTTCGACATCTACCAAAAGCACTGTTTCCCCTCATTAATTTTTTGTAGTAAGATAGTGTATAGATCCAGACCAGAGTGCGTGTAACCATGGCTTGACTTTGGCACACGGATATGAACTGTTGTATATTGTCTGCTCTCTTTCAGAACAGACAAATCTAGGAATAGCTATTCTTCCCACCTCTAATGAGCCCATCGCTATTGTTTGCTTGAACAGCTAACCAGAATATGCTGGCATATTATATTCTATGGCTGCCTAGCTTGATTTGAATGTTAAATGTCTTTGCAACTCGGTTAAAAATTTTCTATTCTACAGGAGTCCCAAGTGCCAGAATTTGTTCCAAAGGCGGATTAGAGGCGCAGAATGACCAGCTTCATTAGTTATATTGGGTTTTTGCTTTTGTGGTATGGGGAACTTAAGCTAAGATGGAATGTTTTAGTGCAACTTTTTCAATAAACAATTGCGGCTTTTGCTCAGCAATAATATTTACCGGGAAATTGGGATGCCTCCAGCTGTTCACTATATAAATCGAAGGAATCCTCCATTAATCTTTTTAAAAACCTGGCTGAAAGAACGGCCTTAAGATCACACAAACCCTGAACAGGTCATCTGCTACACGCATCATTTTTGGTTTCGGCCTTGGAAGAGATTGTACAGGGATTTCTACAACATGCTTTTCCTGGGGGCTAGTGGGAGTGAAGCATTTGCAAACATCCATGAAGTGGAAGAGATATGAGCTCAGAGTAGCTGGGAGCAAGTTTCTAGTATTGCAATAATTTGCATAAGAAAAGTTCTAATTGCCTGAAAAGAAAAACAAAAAAAGAAAACACAAAAAAAGGAGAGAAACCATTAGATGGGCTACAAAAAATGCTAGCTAACTTTCCCACTCAGTCGAGTCAATGCGAGTAAACTGGCCACCCCTTTCTGCTGATATTTCAGTGCAAGTTGCGGAGGTCTCACATCACATGGCATCCCACAGTATTTTCATCGCTGAAGTAATCCCCAACTCTAGCTGCTGGGGTCTGGTACGGTGGTTGAAACACTGGCCTCTCGTAAAGGAGGTATTCCTGACCATAACCTGTGGAGTTGACAGGAGGAGCGGTGAATGAAGGTATGGCATAACAGGGCAGAGCTATCGCGTAAGGCTCAACCTTGTAACAATATTGATTGTAAGTCCTGAAATTGCTGATTTCTGGCTGTGGGGGGACAGGATTTTCACTTTTAAACACTTCAGGATTGCTAGACTTTACACTGGCGTCTGTCTCTTTATAGTCCTTCGAAGCTTTATTCTCACCTCCATCCCCATCATTTTTAATCTCTCTGCTCTTGTCAGGTACCTTGACGCATGAATCTGAAGACTTCGCTTTCTCACACTCAGATTTTGACTTGTCTTTCTCTTTTGCAACCGGTATATCCGCTTCTTTCTTTTCTTTTCCCGCATTTTGATTCCCACTACTCCACAGCTCTGCTTGTTTTCCTGTCTTCAGGAGTCTTTTGATTAGAATTTGTGGATCGACATTTCCCAGGACTGTCACCTTGGGATGCAGTGGATCGATTTCGGTCTTCAGAACACCTGAAACCAAGGTTTCATCCAAATTAGCTCGGGGGAAAAGACTACGAAAAGGGACACCAACTTTTTGAGTCGCTACTCTTTTCATTATTACCTTCAACACTCTGCAGAACCTTTTTTACTTTCCTCTTGCAGCCATCACAGCAGTTGACAGATACCTTGAGTTCAATCTTCTGAAGTGAAGTAAAACTTGGATTCAGACCTTCTTGTTAGCCGAGATTAAATCAAAAACAAAAGAAAGCCAGGGGGATTCTGAAAGTACATAACTAAAGAAACATGCTCGTGGAGATGTTTCGAGATCTAGTACCTTTAATTCTGCTTCCTTGGCCATGTATCCTGTGCTGACAAAGTTGTGTCACCACAGAAAAAAGCTGGAACTACAGACCACCTGAGAGGAGCAGAACAAGGACGAGACTTTTTGCCACTCCTAGCTAAATTCTGAAGCTGTATTTATATGCAACAAAATCATATCAGGTGGGGTCAACACTGGAATAATGCTGTTAGTTTAATAGCCTTCCCTTTTCTATATTATTATTATATATGTCTTTCCATTGCTGTGTTGTTCCAACGCAAAAGCACCAAGAGATAGCTTTCTCTACAAGCACAATTCATGCAGCTTCACACCTTCTTTGAATGTTCACAAAAATGCTTCTCTCCTGCCATCCCTCCAGCATTCCACGTTACAATGTGCTGCTCAAGACGCTGCTGTAGTTGATGTTGCCGCAAAAATATTCTCCGAGGTACGTACAAGTGTTGATTGAGCTCGGACAGCCATTTACCCGTCTTTCTCTGTATAAAATACCGGGACTAATTTAGGATGTGGCATTTGGGAGGGCAAGATTGTACAACTTTTAATCCCAGGGGGGGATTTTGTAAACTTATTTATAATTATATGCAACCTTAGGGGTCATTTCGAAAAAAATCAAAACGGAATAGGAATAGCATGGCTTATGGAGATGGTCAACACGGGGAGTCTTTGATGCCGATAAAATTTTACTCAATTTCCTCTTCCTAAGTAGGTGGTAGTACTTGCCATGTGAAAAAAATAAAAATCAAACAGAATAGGAATAGCATGACCAAAATTTGATGTGGTTGCATGGCTTTCACATAAAGGATGACAAAGTCAACAAAATATACAATGAATTTATATTTACAATCTGACTTTTCTATTGGTCATATTTTAAATGGTGTCTAATTCTAATAATGACTAGAAGATGAGTAGTGATGAAGATGATGTTAGATGTAGAAGTTAGGGAACAATCTAATGGAGAGGAAAATAAGGATGAAAATGGAAAGGAGAGGAAAATAAGGATGAAAAAGATTAATGTGGATCAAACTACTTTTGTTCCTGTAGTTAGACATTCATGATGAAGTCTTGAGGGATGAACATACTTACTACAAGTATAAAAGTTATAAATTCAACAAGGATAACAAAGAAATTATTACCAATAATTAGCGTTGACCTATTTCTCTATAATGAAGCACTTTCAATTATTTTGGATGATAAATTTGGTATTAAACCACACCTAATGCAATTATAGAAAGCCATGAAAAAGGCTTTCTATAATATATTTGTCATATATATGTGTGTGTGTGTGTGTGTTGTGTGTGTATAGCTATTAAAGCAATGTATTTTGAGATCTATTGTACATTTAGAGTTTGATCCTAATTATAATTTAAATGTGCATTTACCATGAGAATTTCAATGCTTGTACATATTTTTTAAAGATGATGAAGGAAAATTTTGTTTTTAGATCTAGACCTTTTATTGGGATTGATGGATGTATTGTTGAGTTTAGTGGGTTTGGATGGAAATAATGGATTGTTTTCTATTACTTATGTTGTTATTGAGTATGAAAATGATGAAATATGACACTAGTTTTTGTATGGAGCCATAAAATACAGAATACATTAGAAACCATTTGAAAAATAATACTTTGAGACGGTGCACTTATTGCTAAAAGTTATATTAATCTTAAAGAAGGATATGTAATTGTTTTACCTCTAAAACTCAAAGTAAGTATAGGTAGATCAAGAAAAAAAAATTAAAAAAAATATGGTAATCGAGAATCCTCAATAATCTACCTAAATAAGCTAACATAGCTAAAGTTGTATTGAAGATTGTAAGCTTTTAAATGCTACGTTATTATTATTTCTATGAATGGATATCATATTATATCATCGTGTTTATTATGTTAGGTATCATAATAATTTAAATTATTTATGGATCCTGGTTGTTATGCATATATTATTTAAGTGGCATGTTTTTTATATGATTGATATGAATTTGCTTGCATTTTGACTACTCTAAGGAATGCATTCACCATGTTTTATTTCTTTAATACAAACAATATGGTTATTGCATTTTATATTGTTGATTTTTAGTCCATCCAATTTGCACTTGCCTTGTATGCTATTCTAATCCCTCTAGTGGCATTTTAGTTATTTTAGTTATTTCTAGGGGTTTTTTAGTCTTTATCACAATAAAATGACACTTATAAATAAATAAATATTTTTTATTGTTTTTTTTCTAGAGAAATAAAGTTTTACCTGGCTATTAAATTTAATAATAAATAGATATGTACTGTAACTTTTCACGTGATTTACTTGAATGAAATATATTGTTACTGCCAGGGAAAAAGAAAAACAATTATTAGGGTTAAAAATTTGATTAGAAGAAAAACAGGGATATGATTCTTTCGGACTGTAACGGACGCTCTGGTTATGCTGTGCTTGATTCGATCAAGCCTAGCTTTATTTCTTAATCATGGAGTCACCCTCTACATATATATATCCAAACACGAACCTTCGGCAGCGAGCAGGAGAACGAGGACCGTACACGTGGAATTATTGACCTTAAATATGAAGCTAAAGGGCCAAGGAACCGATGCAGTCCAAGTTGAATTTCCTAATAATGAAGATATGGAGAGCAGGTTTTGATTCCATGTATTTATAGGGCACTGAACGTGGCTCTGCCGCTCTCGACCGTTGATCTCATCACATCAACAGCTGATTTCTTTCTTGTTTGTCACTTCATTTTAAAAATATTTTTCAAAAACATAAAAAAATATTTATTTTTATTTGTATTATTATAAACTAAATTTTATTCGATTTTTTATATTATTTTAATGTATTAACATTAAAAATAATTTATTAAAAAAAAACATAATTATGATATTTTGATGGGAAAAAAACACTTAGCCACGCTCCAAACAGCCTAGAAAATTCGACATGTCTGCCCACCTCCCCTCTTCTTTATTAAAAAAAAAAATGGATTCCTTTTTCTTGAACCATGTTGTTTTTGTTCGAGACTGCCTAGGTTTTGACTGTCGAATATTCTCATCAATTGCCCGGCCTTCGAATTCTCTTTTGTTCTTCTCGAGTTTTCACCCCTCGCCTCACCGACTCGGAACCCATATGAATAAATCAAAGGCCAGCAGAGTTTTGGTCTGGTGGTCAAGAAGTGCTTCTTCTTTTCTCTCACTCCAGATTTAAGCCTTGTCAGGCATGCCTGTTATCCCCGCTGCGCCTTACATGCTCATTGAATTTGCAGGATGTTCAGTGGACTCAGGAATTTAGTTGTGATGCGCGCAAACTGATCCGGACACTCCGGTTATAAAAAAAACAAATCAAAGGAGAGGGTGACGATCTATTTTGATCATCGGTGACTTTAATTTTGGCCATATGGCTCTCGGCACCGAGATTACAGACCTTTTTCGTATTTTCATTTTCTATTTTTTGTTATAATCAAGTTAATTATAGAATATTTTAATAAATATAAAAAATAATTGATGCATGATTGGAATAACAAGTGGGAGGCGTATGTGCTCTTTAAGCGATGCGTGGTGTTTCTTGATGGCCAAACATTTTATTTTATTAGTCATTGATGTTATTTTTTTTTATTATCATTGTTTTTTTTTATTATATTGTGAGATTAACCAAATTTGTTGAATCTACTTAATTATATTAGGAGATTAACCAAGTTTGATGAATCTAATTAAAATAATTATCTAAATCTCATATAATTTTTATGTTTCTTTAAATACAAATATATTTTTTTATGTTGGAAAAAAATGATAGCTTGTCACACTATGTAGTGTCACCTAAACTCTATGAATCACATCAAGTGAACAGGTTGCATGGAGACGATGTTAAAAGTGATGTGGTGGTGTGATGATAGAAAAATTATAATTTGTATAGAAGATCTCGAGTTTAAATTAGGATATGCAATCGCTTGTAAGAGTTTGAGATAACTAAGATTTTTCTCGTTTACTTAAACTCACAAAATATATTTCCCGAGTAATAAAATTTACCCGCATAAATTTTCTTTTAAAAAAAGTAAGAGCATAAAAGGGAAGTACACCTCGACTATAGAATATTATGATTGCCATCTTATTCTTTTTTTCTTTTTTTATTTGAAGCCCATCTGGAGCTACAAATAAATTCGAACTATACAGTAAAAGTAGCCTTTTCTTATTGTATTATAATTGAGAAAATTAAAGTCAAATACAACTTTCATTTGCTTCCCTAAAAAGCTAAATAGATACCGAAAACATTTGACCAAACTTTTTTGTGCACATCCTCTCCACTTACGTTAACATGAAAACTATCAATTCTGTCATGTAATAATATAATATAGAATATAATTTTTTTTATATAAAAAATATTCTTCTTGACAGAACCACATAATAATAAAAACAAACGAACTGCTAATTTATGAATTTAATTGAGTGAATAAACTATTAATTACTCTAAAATTTTATAAAAGATACATTGATTTAAACTTAAAATCTACTTTGCAAATTACAAACATGTCATTGGGACTATAATATTGAAAATGCTAAAAGGTTTTAAAGCTTCAAGGGAGGCTTGTTTTCATATATCTAAACCGGCGAGGCGCCGATTCTTTCTTCGTGGCGGCGGCATCAGGGTACTACCCATCATCCGGTGGAAGCGAACGAGGGCATACCAAAAATCTCGCCGAGAGGCTTTGAAAAAAACACCAGCATGGTGGTTCGATGTTTCCAAATCCGGCGAGCAGATTATACAAGAGAAAAGGGAAGATAGAAGTGGCCCAAAAAGACCATGCCACGCCGAACACGGATAGACCCTGCAATCGAACTCTATCTAAAACTCTTTCCCCATAACGAAAACTCTATTTCAAGCAGCAATTAAGAAATTATTTTATTTAAAAATTTAAATTATTAGGTGATATTCTAGAATATAATTTATATAATTTTCTAATATTTTTCTCAAATAAAAACTCTTTGAGTTTAAAACTTATACACAAGTTTATATTACTTTATGTTTGATTTTTATCAAATAAAATGGAGGTGGTGAGATTCGAACTCGTGATCGCTGGATCAACAAAGTTCTAATACTATATTAAGACCATGCCACGCCAAACACGGATAGACCCTTCAATCGAACTCTATCTAAAACTCTTTCCCCATAACGAAAACTCTATTTCAAGCAGCAGTACTGTTAATAAACTATTTTATTTAAAATTTTAAATTAGTAGGTGATGCTCTCGAATATAATTTATATTATTTTTTAACACTTTTCTCAAATGAAAACTCTTCAGGTTTAAAACTTGTACAGAAATTTATATTACCTTATGTTTGATTTTTATCAAATAGAATGAAGATGATGAAATTCGAACTCGTGATCGCTGGATCAACAAAGCTCTAATACTATATTAAGGAACCATCTCACCTAAAAACTTAAACCATTAAATGAGACACTAAAATATAATTTATATTTTTCTTTATCAAATACGACCTCGTTTTGGTAGTTTAAAATCATGTGAGAAAAAAAAAAGGAGGAGCCGACAAAATTGAAGAATGCCAAAACTAGTTTGGCCCACTTACTCGAAATCAAAGGTTGAGGCCCAAAGATTGGAAAGCAGTGGGAGCCAGACGCTGTCCTCGCAGAGTCATGCAAATTTTGGAAAATGGAATGGTAGAGATTTGGAGACAGCAACACCAAGCATAACCACAACCATACATTGGACGCGAGGCTATCCATAATCTGATCCTCTCTTTTTTTTTTCTAGCCTGTCATCTCCCGAGCCACCATCCTCTACTTCTAGTGCTGCCGAACCAACACCAGAACTACTTCTATCTGAAAGAAATTTTCTGCTTTTTTCAGTCTGTGTATTCCCACATTATGGCCTCGGCTACCTTCTCTGTAGCCAAACCCCCTCTCCAGGTTCGTTGCTAGAAACTCTTGTGCTTCTTGCACGCTAAACTTTATTAACCTTTCTTTCTGGTTTATTGAATCTTACCTCGGTTTGATACAGGCTAGCGGAAAGGGGTTCGCTGATTTCTCAGGTCTCCGCAGTTCATCAGCTTTCCTTCCCTTTGCAAAGAAAACATCAGATGACTTTGTTTCCGCCGTTGCTTTCCAGACCTCAGCTGTAAGTTCAGTTACATTGTCTTCCGAGCTGTTCAATATATATATATGATGGATCTATCCTCAATTAGACAGGAGAGTAGGGTTAAACATTAATAAGGAAAACGCAGAAATGTTATTTCAGTCTAAAGCAGAGAGGATAGTAGCTAAGCTTCCTGGATCTTGTAATTCAATAGTCAATACAAACTGAATTTGTTATGCTATGGTCTAGCCAATTCAGATTAATTAATTAGTATTTTAATCTTCATCCAAAATGTACTTAGTAAACATCTAGCAGTTTTATTGTTTGTTCACTGTGAAATATATATTTCGTCTGCTGTTCTAAATGAGATGGGAAATAAACATATGCTACACATGTAAGTTACTTCTTGATTTGGTTTTGTTTCTCTTTATTCGGACGTGACTGAAGTTGGGAAGCAGCAGCAGTGGAGGATACAGAAAAAGTGCCGCAGAGGCGAAGCTAAAAGTGGCCATAAATGGATTTGGCAGGATCGGCAGAAACTTCTTGAGGTGCTGGCATGGGCGCAAGGATTCACCTCTTGACGTCATTGCCATCAACGACACTGGTGGTGTTAAGCAGGCCTCACACCTTCTCAAGTATGACTCCACCCTTGGCATCTTCGACGCCGATGTTAAGCCTGTCGGTGATAATGCCATCTCCGTTGACGGCAAGGTCATCAAGGTTGTTTCTAGCCGCAACCCTCTCGACCTCCCCTGGAAGTAAGAGGCTCTTTCTCTTTTATTGTCTAGTCTGATAAAAATACACATTATATTATATTATATTAGTTAAAGAATAATATAAATTATATTTTGTATCCAATAACTTAAGTTTTTAGGTATGATGATTCCTTAACATGGTATCAAAACCTTGTTGATCAGTTACGGGTTCGAATCTCATCACTCTCATTCTATTTGATAAAAATCAAATTTCAAGTCCAAAAAGCTTTTACTTGACCGTATGTTAAAAAATATATGTTTGATATTTGATCATACGAGCCATGCGTGCTAATGATGGGCTTACCAGTTCGTTTAATGTTGTCTGATGTCATAGGGACATGGAGATAGACCTGGTGATAGAAGGTACCGGGGTTTTCGTCGACAGGGAAGGTGCAGGGAAGCACATTGTAGCAGGGGCCAAGAAGGTGATCATCACAGCCCCCGGAAAGGGTGATATACCAACCTACGTTGTCGGAGTCAATGCTGACGCCTACAGCTCCGATGAACCTATCATCAGCAACGCTTCTTGCACCACTAACTGCCTTGCTCCCTTTGTCAAGGTTCTTGACCAGAAGTTTGGTAATTAAATCTGCCGAAACTTTCCCCTTTCCTCGCTAATATTTGTCTCTTGTTCCTGACAATCAAAACTTACTTTAAATCCTGAGGTTTTGAGAAAGACAGTTTTCTAGTTTAATTGAGATGGAGCTTGCTCGAGTGGGAAATATATAATGACTGGAGAGAGAGAGAGAGAGAGAGAGCAGTGCACATTTGAAACATGAATCAAAAGAAAGATGATCATATAAGAAACAGAATGCTGGGATATTTCTAGCAATTAATCACTAACATGGATATTGAATGAAACCTGTACGTGGCAGGAATCATCAAGGGCACCATGACTACCACTCACTCATACACCGGTGATCAGAGACTACTCGACGCTAGCCACCGTGATCTCAGACGTGCAAGGGCTGCAGCTCTTAATATTGTTCCGACGTCAACCGGTGCAGCCAAGGCGGTGGCCCTCGTCCTTCCTTCCCTCAAGGGAAAGCTTAACGGAATTGCCCTCCGTGTTCCGACCCCAAATGTCTCGGTGGTCGACCTTGTTGTCCAGGTCTCCAAGAAGACCTTCGCGGAGGAGGTGAACGCAGCTTTCAGAGAGAGTGCCGAGAAGGAGCTCAAAGGGATCCTATCAGTCTGTGACGAACCGCTTGTTTCGGTGGACTTCAGGTGCAGCGACGTGTCGTCAACAGTGGATTCATCACTAACAATGGTGATGGGAGATGACATGGTTAAGGTGATTGCCTGGTATGATAACGAGTGGGGTTACTCTCAAAGGGTTGTGGATCTGGCTGACATTGTTGCCGATAAATGGAAGTAGATGTCTCTCGACTCATGCGATGTAATTTCTGATTCTTGTGGATCCATTTTCAACTTCTATTTTTGTATGATAGCTATAATTACTATATAACTGTGCAACCATTTTCAGCTTGCCATTAAGCAATAAGATTCTCATTCTGGATTCCTCATTTTAATCCTCTATCTTCTAGTGGATTATTATTATTATTATTATTATTATTATTTTTTTTTTTTTTTTTTGATAATCGGGGTGTCTGGGCCAGCTTACGCGCACCACAATTAATCCCCGGACTCACTGAACATCCTGCAAACCCAGTGAGCATGTAAGGCACCGCGGGGGTGACAGGCGTGCATGGTGGGACTTGAACCCTGGTGCAGAGTAAGGAAATAAATCCCTTCAACCGCTAGGCCAATACCTCACTTGCATTATTATTATTATTATTATTGTTGTTGTTGGTGGTGGTGGTGGTGGTGTTGTTGTTATTGTCGTCATGTTGTTTTAAAACTTGAACTAATTTATAAATTAAATTTCCCCTCAACTTGTTTCATATGAAATTAATAGTATATATACAACTTATCAAAACTAAGTATTAAATATGAGTTTATCAAACCCTAATTAGAATTTCAAGTCTTCCTCTTACTCCCTCTCTTACCGAGTATTTTAGATATATACAGATCATGCTTGTCATTATATTTTAAAAATATTTAATTTTTTTATTTTAAATTAAATATTTTTGATGGTTTAGATCATTTTCACGTGCTGATATCAAAAATAATTTTTAAAAAATAAATAAAATATCATTTTGATATATTCTAAACCAAAAACACCTTAAAAACAACTTTAATTATATTTCCAAACAGTCACAAAATCTGAACTTAAGTTATATATATATATATATATATATATATATATATATATATATATATATATATATATATATTAGGGAGATGAAAAAATATTCAATAGAATCTAAAGGTGTAGTATAATGAATAACACTTTATAATAAGCATCGACTTCTTGTTTAAATAATATAGCTTTATTAAACCTTTTTACGCACTAACAAATAGTTTCTTGAGAAAAAAAATTTGTAGCTTTTAATTTTTTTGGCTTTTAAATGATTTGTAAAACTAATTTTACATTTTACCAGATATATTTTTCCATTTTTATTGAGAAAAAAACCCATGCGTGATCTATATTAGAGAGAGAGAGAGAGAGAAAGCCGAAACCCAAACGTGCTTTAAGAAGGCTGGGTTTTGAGCCTGAAATGTGGATTTAGGTGTGGAGTATGGGCCGGGCCTAATGACTTGCTTTACCCCAAATCCAGAAATCATAGATAGCAGAAAAACACGCAGAAGCTGTAGCCCAGACGAAAGAAGGCGAGGCTAAGGCTAACCTCCCAAAACCATGGCCGCGGCTGCTGCGGCGGCTTCAAGGACCTTGCTTTACTCCTCTCACAGCAAAATATTCTTCTTTCCTTTTACAAATTGCAGCAGAAAACTACACAGACCCATCATCAATAAGAATCCTATCTTCGTCCCTTTAAGGTGCTTGCAATCAGCTCAGCAAAATGCCTCCACAACCCATGACCCAATGCGCAGTCGTTCCAGCGTGGTCGATATCCTTGAAGAAAGGGGCTTGCTTGAATCCATCACCAGTGACAATCTCAGGTCTGTCTCTACTACCAGCACTCTCAAAGCTTACTGTGGTTTTGACCCGACTGCAGAGAGCTTGCACTTAGGTAACCTTCTGGGCATAATTGTTCTCTCCTGGTTCCAAAGGTGCGGCCATAAAGCTGTCGCCTTGATTGGCGGCGCCACCGCCAGAATTGGAGACCCATCTGGGAAAAGCCTGGAAAGGCCCGAGCTTGATGCTGACACTTTAGAGAAAAACACTCAAGGGATTACCAAAGTTATTACAAGAATCTTGCATATGAATAGCATCAGTAATGTTAATGGTAATGACAATCATTTGAATTCAAGTTCTTTCTTTGTGGTTATGAATAATTATGATTGGTGGAAAGAGGTGAGGTTGCTTGATTTTTTGAAACAAGTTGGGAGATTTGCACGTGTGGGGACTATGATGGGAAAAGAAAGTGTAAAGAAGAGGCTTGAATCAGAGCAAGGAATGAGTTATACTGAATTCACTTACCAGCTTTTGCAGGGTTATGATTTTTTACATCTTTATCAAAATGAGGGTATTAATGTTCAGATTGGAGGGAGCGATCAGTGGGGCAATATCACTGCTGGTACTGAACTTATCAGAAAGATTCTTCAGCCAGATGGGGATGTGGCTTTTGGCTTGACATTCCCTCTTCTATTGAAGAGTGATGGCACTAAATTTGGGAAATCAGAGGATGGTGCCATTTGGCTTTCACCGTCCCTGCTATCCCCTTACAAGTTCTACCAGTATTTTTTTTCGGTCCCGGATGCTGATGTTATTAGGTTCTTAAAGATACTTACTTTCTTGGACATGGAGGAGATTGATGAGTTGGAGAAGGAAATGAATAGACCTGGCTATACCCCCAACACTGCTCAGCGGAGGCTGGCTGAACAGGTCACTCTTTTTGTTCATGGTGAGGATGGACTTAACGAGGCTCTCAAGGCAACTGAGGCTTTGAGACCTGGAGCTGAGACCAAGTTGGATTGGAAGACCTTTGAGGGCATTGCTGAAGATGTGCCTTCCTGTTCTTTGGCCTCTGACCAGGTTCTCAATGTCTCTCTCATCGATCTTTCTGTTTCTTCTGGTCTGCTTGATAGTAAATCAGGTGCCCGCCGTCTGTTGAAGCAAGGAGGGCTTTACTTGAACAACAGCAGAGTAGATAGCGAAACTAAGAGAATTGAACCTCAAGACATTGTGGATGGAAAAGTTCTCCTTTTATCTGCAGGCAAGAAGAACAAGGTCATTGTACGAATAACTTGACCACTCTTACGGTTGCATAGTTGATTGTTCTCTTTAAATTGCTGTTCCGTCTTTTGAGTTTCTCTGCAGACTTCCCAAGTAATGAATTTCATGGGATAGAAGACACTTCAAAACAATATTTAAAAACATTATTTCAAAAATTTTGCACTTGTTTAATACCTCTTCCATGACAGGGTGTTGAACTATGATCTTGATCAAGTTGGATGTGTAACCTAAAGTCAGTATTCTCTGCTACATAGTTCCTGTCACCCAATTGTTTTCTCTTATTCATGACTCTGAAGCTTGTAATATCAGACAATAAGAAAATTATTTTATTGTTATTCACGTGTTTTTGGGTTTAGATTAGATGTTAGAGATGCCACTGGTTGACCAGTGCATATTTTCTGTGGATAGATAAGATATCAGAAAAGCCTATTTCATGGGCGTCGGTGGGCGTTGGAAGATTGCAAGAATCGAAGTGACATTTCTGTACACATTTTACCTTTCTGGCTTTCCATAATTTTCAAGAGAAAAAGAATGATCACCATCCTCTCCTGAGTTTGTTTCTGGCAGTGTACATTAGCTATCTTCCTCTTTCTGGTGCATGATTTCAAATGAGTGATGGGAGTAGGATGAGTGTAAGATGGAAAGAGATGGTAGTATCACAGCCCACTTAGCTTCTCCAGATGTACCTGCAGTTGGATGTTTAAAAGGACAATAACCATTATAATAAGCTGTCCTAAATTAGAGCAGTGTCGACGATTGATTCATTGTTCTAAATAACAATTTGGGTTTCTCCAGATATATCCCACATTGTTATTTTGTTCCAATTTCATGTTCTTAGGTTTTATCCGGAGACTTTCTGATCCAGTAAGGTGGTTGAAATTTCGTTGTCTGCATTTCACGTGGAATTTTTTCTTTTTGAGCAAATTGCACAGGGATGCTGAGACTTTGATACAGACTGAACCTTTTATTACAAGGACACTTATCAGCAGTGTCTTCAATTTGAGAGCTAACGAGCCTGAACTTCAACGTTTATCTTGATAAAAAAACAAAGTCACTCCCTTTCCCATATTCAGCCATTTCTTGGAGTTCATAATTGCCAAGAACGAGAAATTCCTTGATTGCAGGCCGCATGGATAGACCTAGATTTACATAAAATCTTAGGCTGACAATGGAAGTGGATCACATGCTTGTGTGTGCCTTCTCGTTTCCCAGGGTACCCCATAGTCAATGTTATTTATTTTAGTCCCTAGATCCTGGTTATTTATAGAAATTTCCTGCGAATGATTCTTAGATCTGGTTGTCTGTTGCCACTCCTCCCAATAATCCTGACTTTCTCGATGGTGATCGATTTCCTGCAGGATATGCCTTCCACCTCAATTTATAAGAATGATCCCACTATTCTAATCGGATTCTGTGGCTCTCTTTTTTTTACATTGCTTACAGCATTTTTGCATCAGTTACAAAGCAACAGGAGTCAGCCCAACCCGTGTTTTATCTGTATGAGGTTGGTTAAATAATTGGTAGTTGGTTTTAATGGCTGTCTTCTTTGACTGTCTTCATTGTTAAGGTACTGCTAATATTTGCCAGATAATTAGATGCGTAATCCATTGATACGATCATCTTTTCTGTTTTTCCATGGTGGTGGACGGCTCAGACCATTGACTGATGAACAAGCCCCGCATGTGGATGTAACCTGCTCCTATGACAGCCTCGAATCTTGGACTCGACCCCTGGGACTAACCTTGAAACTTGTAGATTGTTGTCTTGAATGCGTCGCCAGCACATGCACAAGCAGAGTTGCCGAAGGATTATATTATATGTATATTTAAATGTTTCCTAAATTATGGCGCTTTCCTACATGTTAATGAGCAGAAAAAAATCCCATAAATTAAATCTATTAAAACACGGGTTTCCATAGATTAACAAGTCAAGGTCATAAAAGCAGTGATCGAGATCTATCATGTCATTTTCACTTTCTGAACTCCCGCAACACTTTACCCTAATCCAATCCAGCTCTTGTTTAGTTGCAGACACTGATGTGTTTAGTTACAGTTTGTGTGGCAAGATTTTAAGGATGTAGATAAGTGATTGCTGAATCACCAGAAAGCAGAACTTGAGCATGTGACAGAGGTGAAGCCATCATTTCACAAGATTCACTTCCTCGCCCACCAGAGAAGTGGAGATTATTATCGATTCCCTAAAGCATATTTAACCAGAGTGATCCATGCAACCGAAACATGATGAAACCAAGAAATGGATTGATCAAAAATAGCAGAAACTGTTCTAATAATTTGAATGAAATAAACTAAATGGCTGCAGAGCCCCTGACGGCAAGTAGAAGGCTTTTAGTTGAAGAAAGCTTAAATGTCACGGTCTCGCTTGCATTCTCGAGGGAGAGTAGGTAGGCGAACACGGTCCGTGCAATAGTTGTAGATGGTGTATTTGCTGCGAACCCACCTCAGTCTCCTGTACTGGGCGGCGTCAAGATCTTGGAACTCCTTCTGATCCCACCACTGCTTACCTTGTGACTCACAGATCTTGGCGTTTACCGATGCCTCGCAGCCGTCAACGTGGAAGCCCCTGTAGGAGGCTATGAAGGGAGCCTTGGCCCAGTCTGTCTTCTCCAAGCCACCCCGCGTCGCCCAGTCATCTGCATTCCAGAGGCTCGAGTATATCTTCATAGGTTGGTTAAATGGGAACCTCACTCCTAAATCTTTGCTGTTCTTGAACACTCTGATTGGCACGTCATCTACAAAGAATCTGCAGATAAAAAAAAATCAGACAGAAGTTTTCAGGGGCTAATCAGTGGAGGGTAGCACCAGCAGGAATGGAACTTACACGATCTGATACGTGTTCCAGAGTACAGAGTAGGCGTGGTATTCCTTGGTAGGATCAAACCAAAGATAAATCCTCTGCTCTTTGTCTCCTTTCCCTCCAGTATACACATTTGTTTGTAGGATGTAGGGCTGTCCTGTCCTGTTTCCTAAGAACTCGAAGTCTATCTCATCATGCTCATTGCCTTGAGAAGATAACTACACAACACAAAATAAAATAAAAGTTCCAAACTTTCAAACTGAAATCCAATAACCTGAACAGGGGACAGGCAAAGAACAAGCTTACTCCATTTCAGATTCACAAAATGACGTAGAAAGGAAGCAGTACTTACATAGAACGCAGTCACAGTTCCGGCAGAATCCCCGGGAACCATCTTTATGTGCATGCTGAAGTGACCAAACAGGTAAGAGCCTTTGGATTGAAATCCAGTCCCTTTTGTGCGTACATGCGCGAGAGTCAATACGTAGAAGATAAACGCCTGGAAACAGAAAATGGGTGCAATCTACCATGAAAAAGAAGAAATCAGTTGCATTACAGTACCTGTGTACTTGTCTAGATGGAGCTGAATCTCAGAGCCTCCATTGAAGTATTTGATGTGATCAAAAGCCCAAGTAGGCGCATAGTTGCGGCCGAACGGTACATCCACAGCATTTTTCGGTGGAGTTCCCTTGGTTACAGTTGCTAAGAGCAGGAAAGTTAAGCATGCAGTCCACAGCAAGGAAGCCATCGCTAGCAGATGCTCTCAGATTGGTTCCTGTTGCACATTTTATAGTCCAGTCTTTAGACACCTCCCCCGGGTGAGGTGAAGGGAAGTTAAATACTATTATATCCTTGGGAAAATAAATAAATAAACAAAAAAGAAAATAAAACAAACAACATTGGTAAATATATATATATATTTTCGGCCGACAACAACGTGAGACAGAGTGTTATCTTGTGAAGTCGAAAAGAGTTGAGCCTGCCCTGCCCGTCCCTCATCATTCGTCAGTAAATGAAGGAATTCAACGCGGAGAGAAACTGATAGTCACAGCAGCATTTCCAGTTACCATAAAACCAGAGGAAAAGCAGCTGAGATGGGAGGGGGGAGTACGAGTAAATTGTGGACAACAAAGTCAATGAATTCCACAGGATAAAACCCAAATTCTGTCTGTGAATGAACATGTGGTGGTGTGTATAGCTGTGAGCTCTCTCGGTTGTTTGTAGAGGGAGGTCCATGGATAGGTGGGCACGTATACAAGCAGCAGCAACCAATCAAAACAACTAGGCCGGTGGTTGCCTAGCCTTCTACTATCTGGTTCTCTGTATTCGGTTGGCCTACTCATGTGCTCGAGACAAGTTGTCTACGTCGCCTTTGCAAGTTCCAAGAGACAAACTTCTTCTTCTTCTTTTTCCTTTTTTTATAAATATTTTCTTAGAGGATTGGAGTGAAAGTATTTTTATTTCACATGAATGTTCGATTACACTTCAGTTAATTAACGAGTATGTAAATTTTTAATAACCATCATATCAACAATCATATAACTCGAATACTTTTATCTTCTCATAAACTAACGCAATCTACAGGAAGAGGAAGTTGAGGAGTAAATAATTAAGGCCAACAGATCGATCGATCAGAGCATGTGGCTGGCTGTGTGAATTGCTTTGATCAATGAGATAACATGGAAGGGAGACGGACCACACACACTGACACACACATATAATCCTTTTTTACTTGAAAATACATTGAAACAAATTTATTTTTAATATCAATATAATTGAAAAATTACATAAAAAATAATAATTTAAAACTGGCGAGAATTCAGAGATTTTAAAAAAATATGGTTGTAACACAACTCCAAACACGGCCGCAGAGGCCCAGGCTGTTGTGCTTTTCATTAGTGAATAATCTACTTTTTCCTAAGACTGGGGCACGTCACCTGCAGCTGGTTTTTCTGTCACTTCCAGAAGATGGATACCAGCTTAAGAAATGCTAATCAATGTCGTTAATGGGAGCTTGTGGGATTTAAGAATGGTTTACAGCTAATATTTCTATAATAAATAAATTATCTTCTAGGAGAACTGAGAAGAACATGTTCTGTATAGGATCTGGCCTCTGTGCATCCTTAAAATGCTAGAAATAGAAGCTGGATTCCAGCGATCCGCATGGTTTGGCAAAATTAAAATGCTAGAAGCAAGACGCAACTCCCAAATCCCAATACAGATACAGCCTGAGCAATAGAAGTGGATCTTGCACCAAAGCAGATTAAATAAATAAAACCTCCCTTGCTCATCTTGCTATCCATTAGAATTTGGATGACATGTTGCTATTTATTTTATAATATCCAATGACCAGCTACAAATTAACGAGATCATGTAATTAATATTCCTGTTAAAAAAATTAAATTAAAAACATGCAAACATAATAGTTAGAAAATATCATAGCATGCTGTCCTCTTAAAACCCAAAAACAAAATCAATAACTTTACAAAAAATAACTAATTTATTTCCTATAAGAAAGATATGAAATAATGAAGATGTAACGCAACATGTAGCAAAACTATGTGCAGTAGAAAAAACTTCATTAAATGATCCCAGTTGCTATACCAAAACCAACAAATCTGCTTCGTCTAGAACAGCCAGTGTTTCTTCTTTGGCTTGTGTGGAACAGGAGCATCTGAAATTGGAACCAGGCAGAACCACATTGGTCTTTTTTCATTTGAAAGACCACAAAACCATTTGAATATCACAACCTAAAATATTTCAGTTTTGTTTTTTAAAACCAACCTCGGATTTCATACAATGAGTTGTAGTGTACCTCGGACCAGAAACTCAACCACAACTCTGCATCATTAAAAGAATTGAAAGTAAACAAGGATGGTAAAAGTACCACGTTCATTTATAACATCCTTAATAAAAAACAATGTTAAGAGATAAATGCTTTCCTAAATTCAGAATTTAGAACTATATGGCCTCTTCATATCTTTGCTACTTCGTATCCAACAACATTGATAAACTAGCCAGAAGCGCACATTGGCATCACATACATGGGCCAAGCTCCTATATATTTTTTTTATTCTTTCTTTTTTACATTCAAATACATGGTGGGCTACTAAATTTATTTTTCAGCGATGATAGGCTTTTATTGTCTGCTCTTGAGTTGCAGGAAGCCAAAAAAACTAATAAATCCCGCAGAAGTCAGTTGGATTAAACCATAGAGGTTTTAACTTGAATACAAACTCAACACTCATTAATTATCTGTTAGAGTAATGCGAGTAGAATGTTAAACAATATCAAAGGTTTTACAGCAGCCTACAGGGCTAGTTCTTACCTCGTTGAGGTGGCTGCTGTTGTGGCGTAATCTCAATGAAACAGGTATCTCTAAAAGATGTCAAAAGGCATATCTTTGCAGTGAACTGCATATTAAAAAAAAACAGAAATATAATAAAAAGTGGTGCTGAATTATGCCAAATGGTACAACTTTAGCAGCATCACATAAAGTGAAGCTCACAGGGAAATCGGGACATTTAACTTGACAAAATCTCATGACATTTACACTATTCTTAAGCATTGGAGTTTATGTGTTCATTAAAATAAATATTTACCATGCCATAAAATAAAAATAACATTTATCTATTCCTTATTCCAGGTTCAAAGAATTGCAGTCTGACAATTTCTACTGTTCCACCAGATATTTAACCAAATGTTTCCCTTGGATCTCCAATGGCTAATTTTCTCCAGGTGCATATTTCATGATCCAATACTAATTTCTAATCGTATTCCATCAGGTGTAGAACTGTGACCCCATGCTACATAAAACAGCACAACAAGGTATTTGTTTCAGATTTGACTACGGAAGCCCTAAAACTATCTCAACTAACAACCAACATCTTGTATAAAATCAATCCGATGGTGGTGTAACGAGTACAAATTCAATCCTGGACAGCACAAGAGAATAAAGCTGAGGGAGAAGTCTATATGCTATTATTATTGATTAAGTTGTCATAAAGCACAAAAATCTTAAATCCCGCCCACCATATATCAAGTGCAGTTTTGTTAAGTGGATAACAATTTAAATTACGTTCAATTACAAAGGAGAAAATGCTATTATTTGCAGTATTACCTCCGCTATATTGTCATTTTTTTATTAATCTTTTACCCAATAATAGATAACAATATGATCACTAAAGAACTTCATGAATGAGAATCTGAATAACTGTATTACAGAGGCCACATTCCACAAAATTGCTGCAGTTCAAGGGTAGCTTATCAGCCTTCAGTCCGATCAACTATGTTCACCTCTTGATATAGGTAAATCAAGGACAAAAGAAAAGCAGCAACTCCAAAGGAGAAAATGTATAGTCACCGTGTTTCTCATCACAATAATTTCAAGTAAAGAATGTTAAAACAATGGTCTAGTCCTCTAACACGCCCAATGAATTACAAAATTTGTGCACCGAAGGAGCTCAGAACAGTTTGAAAAAAAAAGATACTAGACCTTATCGGCAGCTGCTTGTAAGGTAACATGGTCCCCCCATTCACCAGATCTGCATTAGGCAGTTAATTACAAGAAAACTGAAATCACTAACACTAAAACTAAAGCACAAATTAGATGTAACCACAAAGTACAAGTCAATGGCAACAAAAAGTAAATGATTCTTAAGTAAGCAACATACCTTGCCATTTTCTTGCAATAATGTTTGTACCTCATTGGGACATGGCCTTCATATAACGAGCGGTAGTCTTTCAGCTAAAACAGGAAAATGAACCAAAAGAAAAGGTAAAATAACAGTAGCGTTCACTGTTGAGTCTTTTGCCTTGACAGATGGCTAACCTCTTTTGCTATTGCTAAACTAAAATTTGTCAAGTAAAACATATAGAACTTTCTATGTCAGACCATGCATTTGTACTATTTGCAGATCTACAAACTAGACATGAGTGTAAATATTTTTGCTATGAGGAAGGAGTTATCTTAGTTATAATATTCTTCTTCAAAATACTTGAGATTTATAGAAAATCACAGCTTGAAATGGCAGCTGGGTTAGGATCTTCAAAATTGTACGAGGAGAAAGTGGCTCTGGTCTAATGTGGCACATGATGGTTATTGTAGCAGCAGTGAGAAACTAGAGGCATGCAAGAGATAGAGACGACTGAAGGTGATGCTTTGTGGGTGTTTGTCCTGTCAGAGAGAAGGTGACTGACTTGACAATCAGTGCTCAGAGATCACAAGCAACTTGATAAGCTGAGGTAAACCGGTGCAGTGCTGGTCTGGTTGAGTGCCAAAGATGATATGGTAATGGTGGTATCATGCCTGCACAGAACCTGCCAGACAGTATTATCCTAAAGTAGTTAAAATGGCAAACTACCACTTACTTTGAAGGAAGGAGGTGGTGGTAATTATGCAACTTAGAGGCTGGTTGGTGGTTGTGACTCAAGTATGCTGCTAACACATGTGAGACAGAACATTGCACAATATGGGGAAGGGGCCGAGAGAGGAGGTGGCAGTAATGGTTGTAACATCAGTCAGACCTAATGGCATGGATCTAAAGTAGGAATTTAGCAGCGCCAGCAGCAAGGCCGGAGGAAAGGGATGTGACATGTGTCCATAATGAAGCCAACATGATGTCCTTAATGGCCATTTCATCCTCCCTCAAAGTCCTGTTCTTAGACTATGAAGTTTACATCCCATCAAACATTTATTTATTATCCCTTTACTATATTGCAGCAAGAGAATGGTCCAGTTCTTCACTAAGCAAAAGCACTAAGATCACATGCAAAGGTTTGAAATTAGAAAACCCAATTCAATTTAATTCTGATTTTAATGAACCAAATTCACCTTTCATTAGAAATCTATTAGGCACTTCAAAGAACCCCCACCTGTTTCACAATATCCTTTCGAACATGCTTGTGATACTCAGGTGACTTGAACATCTGCTCTGAAAGTGCACGGAACTGCAATAAAGGAAGAAGGGAGAAATCACCACTATTTCATGAGGCCAAGAGCGAGAAAACATTTCCACTTGACTTATAAAGTCAACACACCTGACAATTTCCATCCCCAGAAACCTTCACTTCACATAAACCATAAACATTTAGCCTGAAAGAAAAACATAAAAAAAACACATGATCTCTGAGCATCTGCATAGTAACAAACTCTAGCATTTACCCAATGAGACCCCAAACTAAATAGTACTGTTTTAAATGAGAAGGTGAAAGGAAAACACTTTTTTGATATCTCCAACAGTCTTCAGTGTAAAATACTAAGAATTCAAACATTTTCATGCAATTTTACAAGTCAATATATCCTAATCATGAACCAAACGAAGAAGACATTTTATCTGCCTTTCAGCGATTAGTTACCAAATGCAGGACATACCTTTGAAGAAGCCTTTGATGATCCAAACTGGCGTCACTCAGGTTGGGAATGTAGGAATTTATCCGCGGAACATGCTGAACATTTAATTAAAATTTTATCAAAGCTGAGAAACAACAAAATCATAAACAGATAACTCTATGAGGATTGCACGAACTCTTCTTGAAAAAAATAGATAGAAAATCATTAATTAAATAGATTTAAAAAAAATCTTAGGCATTTATTAATCAATGGAAAAAGTAGGTAAGTTACAGGAACAGGTGCGAGGTTTGAAAGGCGTTTAGCGACTCCTCTATCCAGGCTGGCATACTCCTCGGTTAACATTTGAGCAATCATCCGATCATCCTCAATATCTTGCTGACTGCTCAAAGAAGTTGAGCTGGAAGATTCACCCACGCTCCACGTTCCGTTTCTCATACTGAAACGGCGCAACCACTAACCGTTTCTTCTTCACCTACGTTATGGCACCAGGAAAACTGAACTGCCTGGTTGAAAATCATTACCATTAAACAAATTAGAAAAAAACAAAGAGGCAATATATTTGATGAGAGAAATTGATTTGATTTACGAGGCACGTGGATGTTCAATTCTATATATTTAGAGAGAGAGAGAGAGAAGAAAATCATTACCATTAATAAACAAATTAGAAAAAAAAAACAAAGAGGCAATATATTTGATGAGAGAAATTGATTTGATTTACGAGGCACGTTGATGTTCAATTCTATATATTTAGAGAGAGAGAGAGAGAGAGAGAGAAGAAATCGATAATGGGAGAAAGCGATAAAAGCTGAGGAGGAGGAAGAAGAAGAAGTTACCTGTATGTGTTGGTGAAATGATCTGGTATGGAGATGAAGGGAAGAGATTAGAAATATGTGCAGGTTTTCAAGTATTGACTCGTCAGACTTTTTGGCTGGATGATATCGTACGGTTGTTGTTGGTTGATGATGTTCTTCGGCAAGGTGTTGAAACCTGTACCCAATGCAAACAAATTATCGTGTAGTTTCATTTTATTATTATTATTATTATAATTATAAAATATTTATAGTTTTTTTATATATTTTAAAAAAATATATAGCAATGGATGGCTTCACTCCTTTCTTATACTTAATGAATCGTCTAACGATTTTTTCTTGTTTAAAATTAAAATAAAAATAAAAATGAATGCTAATAAGCATGACCGCTTCTTCCTCTGGATTTCATTTCATTTAATTAATTAATTAGGTTTGCAAGCAACTGCTGGTAAGATAAATCTCCCGCGTGACGCGTACGTTCCAACTGATGATTTTCATATTTTATTTTGCGTTGGCGTGTGTGGACCCCCCCGGGCAACTGTTCTTCTTTTGGGTTACGCGATGTCCCATTGAGTTATGCTGCTAGCACTTGGATTTCGTGACCGAGAGTGAGATTAGTTTTTTTAAAATAATTTTTATTTAAAAATATATTAAAATAATTTTTTTTATTTTTTAAAAATTATTTTTGATATAAATATATAAAAATATTGAAAAACATCAAAAAAAAAAATTAAAGTAAAAAATTAAAATACAGCAACAAACATTCCGGCAATATTTTCATTGCAAAATGAAGCTGCCTCGGTATTTCAAGCAGAGCCACCAAACCAAGCAGAAATAAAAAAAATGCTTCAGTTGATGGGAAAGTGGCTTCCAAAGTTTTCCCCGAAATGCATCGATAATGCATGCACGCCTCGACTGGTTCGGGGTGGATTGATATCGGCACATCTTCTTGCCCAATTCTTGATGTCCATTGAGCTCCTAGAATGACCAAGTAAACCAAACAAACAGACCAGCAGAAAAAGTAATTGAGTTTGGGCTATGGAAATAGCCATCAACCGACATATTGCATGGCTATAGCATATTTATGAGGGCCGCTTCTCCCTCTGAAAACATCATCGTTGAGAGCTCAAGGATAACGATTCTTGCTCCACCAAGCAGTCATCAAGTTGCTCTCGAGGTAGTGTGCTTTCCTTGTTCCATGCACCCAGCAAGCCCAAAGACTTCACTATGCAGCAGTAGAGTCGACTTTTCATGTGTGGCAAGCCAATAGAGCCAAAACTCATCAACCATGCTTTCGCTTTCTCTGACCCTTGCCCATGGGAAAAGAACGTGTAGCATAGCTTGAATTAACAAGCTCGCGGGGGATCACAGCTCCAGAAGATTTCAAGACTTCGACCAGATCTGGAAATAAATTCTTGTTCTCCTCATTAACAAAAACAAAAGATGTACCATCCTCTCCCATTCTCGATGCCCTCCCAATCTGATGGACATACTCCTTAATGGAATTGGGCATATCAAACACTATTACCTGTCTCACGCCCAAGAGATCAACTCCCCGACCCAAAACCCCAGTAGCCACAACCAGAGGAACCTCACCAACCAAAAATGACCTCATTATCTCTCGTCTCTCCTTCATAGACTTCTCTCCATGAATTGATAGAGCCTTCAATCCAGTGGTGACTGTGATTGCATTAGTTAGGAGATCTGCCCCAATTCGGGAACCCACGTATACAATTGCTGGTGGTAGAAAATGCTGCTTGCTCATCAATATGTCAAAAAGCTTTTGCTTCTTTTGTTTTGACTCCACCCAGATAGCCAGCTGCTTCACGGCCTTACTTGGTTTGTTAGGCTGGCCAATGGAAACAAAAATTAAATCTTTTGCCATAGCGTTTGCCATCTTCTCTACCTCTTGTGAGGTTGTAGCCGAATACATCAAGACCTGGGGTTGTGAGAGAGCCACGAAAATCTGCATAACCTGATCTCGGAAGCCCTTTTGAAGCATGCAGTCCACCTCATCCAGGACCAGTATCATTATGTCATCTAGTTCAATATCGTGCTTTGCTAAGAGATCAATAAGCCTACCAGGAGTTCCCACAATGAGTTCCACACCCTGCTGGATGCGGTACAGTTGTCTAGCCATGGCATCACCACCGATCACAAGGGCAGTTTTAAAAGGCAAACCCTTTCCTAGCAACTTGGCTTGATCCTCAATCTGAATACAAAGCTCCCTGGTTGGAGTTAAAACCATCGCTAGTGGCTTTTTACATTTAGATAAGTTCCCATGCCGAAAAGTCGCACAACGAGAAACAACAGGAACCAGGAAGGAAGCAGTTTTCCCCGAGCCAGTGTCAGCTGAAGCGAGTAGACTTTTTCCAGTCAAAGCAGCTGCAATACCTTGCATCTGTATAGGTGTCGGCATGTCATATCCTAAAGTCTGTATGTTGTGCAGGAGTTTCTCAGGAAGATTACAAGAAGAGAAAGACAAAATGGGATCTGGAACTGAGGCTCCCTTCACATGGATTTCAAGTTTCTTCCTCAGCAGTTCTGTTTGATCGCTCGTTAAAGGAAGAGATTCTGAGTCTCTAACATAAAAGCACTCATCAGTTCCAGCCAATCGTTTAGGAAGTGGGAGACCAGCTGGAAGGTTGGTGTCGCCATCCCTCCCTAGAAGAGTTTGTTTGCATTCCAAGCTGCAAATATCAGAGTCAGTCTGATCACATATATACTCACCATAGCGACCACAAACTACGCATATAGGCTCCCCAAGCAGCGCTTCTCTCTGGTCTCTAGAGGTCTTTTTCACATCATCTCCAGCAGCCTCAGATGCTAAAGGACAAGAACATGAAATTCATTCAGCCACAGGCTAACAATAGTCTAGTCTTTAAATTCAAAAAACAAACACCCAACAAGCATGACATATTTAAATAAGAAGCAGAACACACCGGGTTATAGAAATTTAAACTCAATTTACAATTAAAAAGATATAAAAATTGATATCAGCAATCAGGTGAAGAAAATGCTGCTGAAAATTAAGATACCAGTGAGTTCATCAGCAAGTGGTGTGTTCATTGAAGTTCGGCCCTGATTCTCTCTGTTAACGTCTACCGCGAATTGAAGAAGTAGAGAAAAAGATATAGAACAACCACTTCGGCGTAGATAGATGGATGAAACCTAAATCGTAAAAACAAATAAATATAAAAATAAATTGCTTGCAACCCCTTTCTAATTCTACTAAAAAACAGAAGAAAAGAGAGAATTAACGGGTACCAGTTTGGATTTGTTGTCCGCAGTTTGGTTTTAGCGGATGCAGAGAACAATTTATTCAAATCCACACTGCTCCAGACCCAGAGCTTGGAGGATTAATGGAGGGTCGGTTTTATTTTTATTTCTTTCCCGGAGGGACTGTCGAGGGGGAAAATAGGTTAGCTGCAAAAACACCCCTCGTCTATCAGATCGTTTTACAATGTTACCCTTTATCAATCTGGAGAATCAATCAATTTCACCCTTAATTTGATATTTTGGAGTGGATCTTGTTACATGATGGAACCTATAAAAAAATTAAAAGAATAAGGACTGAAACAAAAATCATAATATATAATTAATTCCAATTGAATGATAAAATTACAATAAATCAAAACCTTGAGACCATAAAAAATTAAAGGGATTTGAAAAAAAAATAAAAGAATAAGGACCGAAATGAAAATTAGCATATATGACCAATTTCAATTGGAGGACAACATTGAAACCAATTAAAACCTATAGACCGAAAAAAATTAAAAGAACCAAAAACAAACCAAAAATCAAAAGAATAAGAATTGAAATGAAAAACAACATAGATGATCAATTTCAATTGAATGGTACAATTGAAAAAAAATCAAAACTTCTATTGAAAAAATCAGGACCAACATGTATTTTGACGCTTCAAGACAGAGAAAAGGGGGGGGGGGGGGAGAAAAATCAACCACTAACAATCATCCGCCTGTCGTACAACGACATAGTCCCCACCATGAGAAAGAGGACATAGTGGCGCACCTGGACACACGACGACCAGATATTTTCAACCACCATCAGACACCGCATGCGCCTCCTAAAAGGCGCGTTTACGTGAAAACTGACAGCACGTCTAGAAGACATGCCTGCAGTTACTGAAAAAATATAAAAAATTATTTAAACATCCTCGCACCTAACGATAATAACAAAAAAAATGGCATGAAAGTTTCATCATGCCCTAGCGTTAGGGCTCCAGTTTTGTCTTTTCTGATGGTACTTAAGTAGTTAACTGGGCACACTCACCTTAAGCTCCCTGTCTATGTCCCAACCGAGGGTAAAGATGTTGTTTTACTGTTCAAGATCAGATAAAAAATCAAAAATACCTTCAATAGCCTTCATTTTTTGTCAGCACTTAAAGGCTAAATAAATAGTTTTATTGTGCAAATAAAAACATAAACGACCAAAACACTCTCGACAATCTGTAAATGACACACATATCCCTGAAAATATCCAAAATACATCTAGCATCGAGGGTTAAATTTTGTGGCCTTAGGGACAAAATGATAATTTTTCTGTTAAAATCCATAGTGATTTGTGCATAGGAACACAATAAAATATCAAAGCCTTTTGTTTTTGGTTAAATTGTCATTAAAACAGAATAATTGTAATTAAGCAAAGTATATATTTTGAGTGATTCAATTAACTATTTTTTAATAAAAGGACTCGATTAAACAATTTAATAGACGGACGGACGGTGTTATTGTAATCAATTTAAAAGCAACCGCTAATGAAATTTGTAGTTAGGGCTTGATTTCGATGTTTTATATAAATAAGTGCTATTTTTAAATTAAAAAGAAAATATGTTCATTTTGTTACTTTATTTTTTTCTCAATATGTTCTTTACTTCCACTTCAAAATCTCCCCCTAAAAGAAAAAAATTACTTTCTAATATATATATATATATATATATATATATATATATATATATATATAATCAGAACTGCTTTTTGAAAATAAATATTTATCTAATATTATTCTTTCAAGTTTTTATAAAAATAATGCATTCTTAGCAAAGAAGAAAATGATAAGTATATTTCTGTTTACTAGAAAATTGAAAATTTATTGACAAAGTAATTAAAAAGTATGTTTTCTTAACATCCAATTAACTCCATTTCTATATGAATATAATTTTCGTAGCATCCATCACAAGGAAATACCTTGATAAATCTGGATTTTCTATTTTTATTACCGAGTCACAAAGCATCAAGTGCAATTTACAAAATCTAAAAAATAATAATAATAATAATAATAATAATAATAATAAAACACAGGAACATCCATGCCCATTCCCGTAGCTTGGAGATGGCAGCCATAAAAACTCAGGCTGCAGTTTACGAATATTTTCTCCATTTATGATTAACCTTAGCTCGATCTAAAGCTGTAAAGCTACGCGCCCTCCTCCCTTTTAAGCATCTCCTGAGACCTCTTCATGGATAGCTGCTTCTGCAACCACATCTGGCGATGGAATCTCTTGATGAACAAATCCGCCACATGGTCTATCTCGTCTTCCAAGCTGAACGCCTCCCCTTCTTGCTTTGAATTCTTCACCATATCAATCACCGACACTCCTGAATCTTCAAACTCTGCTTCTTCAGACTCAAAAAGCGAGTGGGTAAGGTCTGGATACTTTCCCTCATCTTCTCCAGATTCTTCATAGCCATAGCCAATGATATTATCCTGGTCATCCTCTGCGACGACGTTCTCCATCATCTCGGAGCGAGTAGGATTGATGAGGGGCGACATAGAGTTGAACTGGTTATAGAGCACTACGGCCTTGTTTTGATCTGAGTATTCCAATTCCAATGCTTCCTCTTGATCTTTGTCAAGCTTTCCCATCACAGACCGGAGCTTCTGAGTGAGGGAGCTCATCATAACCTTCTTGTTCCCCAGCAGAGAGAATATTATCAGCCGTGTCCTCAAGGCATTGGTTTTGCTCTTGAGAGCCAAGGTTTTAGCCTTGACCATGGCTGCCAGCACGGACATTATCCTCTTCAAGTATACGCTTGCTTTGTTCTTCATCGTTATCGTTGGATTTCTGTAAAAACTTTCAAGGCACAACTGAGGAGATTGAAAAACCAAGTGAACTGAATCACTGGACAAAAAACAGCAGGGCTCGAGCTTTTGGAGATATTTAGAGGCTGAACCGAATTTGTACGAGAAAACTCACTGATTTGGCATGGAGGGGTTCAAGAACACGCAAAGGTTTATATAGGCAGATGATAGCTGGATTAGACAATCGATGACGCCTTTCTATTTCTCCATCTTTCGATTGAGAGGGTGAGTTACCGAGAGAGTGGGGCTTAAGAAAAGAAAAAAGGTAAAGTGTCCTCAAGTGGAAGTTAAAGTTGAAAGTGACAGAGTGAAGGACACGTGTCTCGTCTTGTAGTTTTGGTGGGCTCTAAGGAAGGCACAAATTTTGGTTTATTCGTGAATATGGCAGGGGCCAGGAACTGGCTTCTCCTTTTCTTTTCCATCCTCTAAGAAATAAGCCTTATTTCATTATACTCCCATAACTTTAGATCTTCACACATAACCCCCTAGATTACGAGAGAGAGTGGGATTAGGAGAGATATTTTTAAATTGAACTCTTTTGTGATAGTCTTTTTGAGTTCAATTACCGTTAAAACTGATGAAGGAATCATAAAGATGGCCAGTCAATGGAGTAGATTGCAATAAAAGTAGAGTTACGGGGGCGACTTGAAAAGATTTGGTGTAGTCTGACCTAGGACTAAAGTGCAGGAGCATCATTATTCAGGCCTGAAAAGCGCAGCGAACGGACCGGTGACCACCTGGTGGGGGGCTTTCTTTAGCCCTTACGGATAACTTTTTTTTCTTTTTTCTTTTATTTTTGTTCAAACTCTAACGCTGAGAAATCAATCTTCAAAACACCGTTCTAATGATTGATTTGGAGTTGGTTACTGTGACCGTGATTATCTTTTAAAAAAATTATGCTCTATTTAAAAAAAAAAAAAATTATTTTCAATATTAACATATTAAAACAGTTAAGAATACAAAAAATAAAATAAAAACTCATTAAAAAAAATGGAGACCGGAAATTCTGAAAAAATAAGCACATGCAAAACGTAGCCGGCAACTACCGAGACAACGTAAATTAGATTGTTTTTTTTTTTAATCATTTAAAATAAAATAAAAATCATTTTTTTCAAAATTATTTTTAAAATACAACGAAAAACCAGAATCATAATCAGCCAGCTGTTAGTGCAGGGAGATAGAGTGCGGTTGCTTAATCGGCTTGTGTTTCATTCCATGAAAAAAACAAGGTGCTCATCATAATAACAAGAGTTGCTTCTCGAGTTAGGTGGGAGTGGTCAAAAAAGTGGTCAGGTCAGGTCAGGTCCCTTCGCCTTTTTCGCCCATCTCTATGTGATGAAGGGGGGAAACGGCTCGGTATTACTTAGCCAGTAAGGTTTCCATTTTGATCCACATTCTTTTTTCCTGCCTGCCTGCCTCCAGCCAACGAACCGTCGTGGTGCTCTCTTCCAATTTTACCCCTGGCCTAAACCCTCCATCATTGTCCCCCGCAGATCAATGTTTTTTTTTTTATTATTATTATTTTTGTAAGATAAAATATTCGAGCATTATTATTATTAATATGTTTTTTAAATACTCAAATTATGATATATTGAATTGATTCAGGTTAACCTATTAAATATGTGATTCAAGTCATAAAATTGTGATAATTCTATAGTAACAAATCAAAATAAAAAATGAAAATCAATTCAATAAGAGATTAATATCTATTATGTGTTTCATTTTGTTTAGAGAACCCTTTTTTAATGATGATTATTTATTTTTGCTATGCATTTAAATTTTGAAGAGTTTTTCTTATTCAATATAATTTTTTAAATCTTTTTTATAGATAAAATATATATCTAAAAATAAAAAATATATATTCATATAACATTTTAGTATATACAACCTTGCATAGTGTTTTCCTCCCTTCTATTTTATTCAATCAATTTAATTCGTTTCGTTATTTTTATTATTGTTTGCTTCAATTGAAAAATTATTTCAATAAAAAAAATTAAATAACACAACTGGGTAAATATCCTGGCTTGCATAATGAAATATCTTGATTTATATATATTTCTCAATTTTATTTTATTTTATTTTATCATTTATGTGTTTTTTTTAATATACATAATTCTTGATATGTATGTGTAAACTTTTTAATTTTCATTTAAGATTTTTTCAATTACAAAACTTTTTGAAAAAATATATATACAATTTTTTATTTAAAAAAAACACCTGACTTGTGATCTTGTACTTGGTTTGCTTACAAGTCTTGAATTTGAGGATAAAATACTAATTGTTGGTGGAGAATAAAGATAATAAAATTTGTACAAGCAACATCATATCATATGATTGTGGGTTTGAATCTATCAGCAAACCAAAGGGATTGCCTCATAAAAGTTTCCCAAGTTAATAGTTCATGTGGTCCTACATCATATTTAAGAGCATTAAAATTTAAAAATTTTAATTTCGACATTTTCTTATTTGAGCTCATCAAAGCCTGTTTAGTTTCGACATTGTCTTATTTTACAGACGGGTAGTGTGATTGATATTGTTTTTTAAAGTATTTTTAGTTTAAAAATATATCATAATGATATTTTTTATTTTTAAAAAATATTTTTAACATCAGGACTTGCTGAAAATGATTTAAGAGCATTAAAATTTTAATTTAAAATAAAAAATAAAAATAAATGATTTATTCTTTGAACACCTTCTAAAAGTTAGATTTGTCTGTATATTTAATGTCCCATTGCATTTTAAATTTAGGGTCTAGACAATATAGATGAATGCTTTGTCCATATACAACACAACTTTATTTAGGTCTTGTTAGAGATATGTTACTGCTTTTCTCGTAAAAAAAACAAATACGAGAAATTAAAAAAAAAAAACAATAAAAAAAAACAAAGAGGGGTGTGCGGAAACTCACCATGCAACCTCTCGTAAATCACCATGAATTGAAATATATATTTTTTTTCCATCTTGCTTCTCGATCATTTCCTCTCTTTAATTTGATAATTTCAAAGCCAATTTTTTTACTTTTTAATTTTTTTTATTGCATCCAATTTATTAAGAAAGGACAAGATTGAAAAAAAAAAAAACAAGGTAGGAAAGACCGAAGGGAAAAATTGATGGCTTTTCAAGATTTATGTGAAAGTTGACTTTCATCCACCTACTTTGCATGATTGATGGCTTTCCAAGATTTATGTGAAAGGTTGACTTTGATTTTCTTGCTCTTGATTGATAAATTTTTGGCCCGACAATTTTTAAAATCTAACTTTGATATAAAAGCTTATTTTTTTTTATTTTTTTAGTTCTTGATTGATAATAGAAATAGAGAGTGGTCGAATTTCAGTTGTTGAAAAAGAAAATCTAAGTTGGCATCAATTCCAACAGCTAAATTAATTGATATTGATATCAAATGGTTCTATTCAACTAAAAGAAAATATATTTTTGTTATAAAACTTGAATAAAAGGTGCTTTTGTTATTTAAATTTTGCATGTTTATCTTGTTTTTTTATATAGAAAAACTATTATTTGACACACGTGTGATTTTTGTATAATTAAATAAAAACAATCCCATTGATAAAAAAAATTAAATATTATAGAGTACATGACTCGAATCGTTGGTGTGACAGGTTAACTCAAGATTTCTTTCTAGTTGATTATTAGTTTTACGAGTTTGATCATTCAATACTGGTTTGATTGAAAAATAAACTTCATAATATAGTGTAATTATTTTTTTAAGGGTTATCATGGTTTCACTTTCTAAAATGTAAGTTTGATTAATTAATCTATGTTGATCCAAATTGATATATTATGTTGTCATCTTAATATTTTATAAATAAATAAAAACATTGTTCAACATGCATCTTATTTGAAATTTATAATTAGTTGTTCTTAAAAAAAACATGTTACTAAAATCTAAATACTTTTTAAAAAATTAATCTTTTTCTAATATCTAGTATAGCCGAAGCCCTGAAGTAGTTGTCCACAAAAGATGCCCTATGTTGCCGATAGAAGCAAACTTTTGTTTTTTTTAAAAAAAAAAATACATACAATTTTTAATGTTTTTATATAGTTTTGATATACTAATATAAAAATAATTAAAATATTATTTAAATTTATTTTTAAATAAAAATACTTTTAAAAACAACTCAACAAGCTACAAACACAAATAAATCATGAAAAGAAAACCTTTAAGAAGGGGCGGGGTTCTCGTACCATATAAACTAGAGTTTTAAATAGCGAGCCATCAACAGGCTACAATATTAATATATCTGTCGAAATAAAAAGAAAAATAGTATTTTAAAAAATCCTTATATTTATTCTTTAATTCTTATTTAGTCATTTAACCATCTAATCTCTTCAATTAAACCTTGTATTTTTTTCCTTAATGTTAACTATGTATGGGAATGTGTAAGAAAAATTAAGATCAATGCCTCATTTATGCGTATAAACAATTTTTTTCCATGAAAAGTGAAATTCATGTAAAATGAATTATTTTTTAATATTATGAAAAATAAGTCAAAAAATTACTTATTAATATATTTTTTCAAGTTTATCTAATATATAGAATATCAAATTTAATTATTTGACCACTTGAAAAAAAGAATGGGATATAAAAGTGTAAGATAATGAAGTATTGTAGCCCTTTAATTTTTTTTATCCTATGTGGAAAGTATTTCTAACCTTTTAAACTACAAATACCTTTTTCAAGCTAAAACTTAATTTTCTTACAACCCAAAAGTGAATTTCATTGATCGATTTTCCATACATGATCATCTTTCTAACAAAAAGTTTATATCATTATATTTTGAGTAATTATTATCAAATTTTCTGTAAAATACCAACATAAAGTTTTGTCAGTATTTTTGCTACTATTATTTTATTTTTATTTTCAAAAAAATAAATTGAAAAATAAATTAAAAATCAAAATATATTTTGAATTAAATTAAGTTAATTTAAATTCAAATACTTGCTATTATTAAATTTTTAACATTCAAAATTCAAATATACTAAATCCAAAACAGAAACAGTGTTGGATGGGTCAAAGGATTGCCCTGTATTTGTCATTCAACAGACAATTATATGTTTTCTAGAAAGAAAAAAATTAAAATAAAGAATGGGATATAAAAAAGTGTCAGATAATGAAGTATTGTGCATTTTTTTTTATCCTGCAAGGAATTTTTAATTAGACTGAAAATACCTTTTTTTATCAGTCTAAGACTTTTTTTTTTTTTGTAACCGAAAAGTGAATTTCATTGATCGATTTTCCAAACATGACCATCTTTCTACGATATAACTAAAACAAATCAGGAAAATTATACTAAAAGCTAAAAAAGATCACGGTTTTCAACAATAATACACAGTGAAAATTCATAGTTACTCTAAACTCAGATTAGTGTGGATTGTAATAGTAAAATTAACTTTAGCCTTGGGTCCTGGGATTTTTTGAATTTTTATATTTCTGCTCACAATAAATAACTATAATACCCATATATAAGACAAAAATGCACACTTGATGTCGGGGATATTAAGGATATTACATACTTTTTAAATGTATAAATACAAATATACTCTCATACAATACAAAACAAACAATACACGTCGGGGTAAATAAGGTCATTGCATAATTTTTTTTAAATGGACAAATACGTATATGCTCTCATATAAAGAAATGGATGTAGGGGTGTGAAGGTAATTTATCATTTTTAATAATATAGTTGTTAAATATTAACGCCTTAGGATATATATAAATATATATATATATATATATATATATATATATATATATATGAACTTTTTTCTTAGAAATATCAAATTATTTTAATGGCAATGTTCTAATATCACATAAAATATAAAAATATAAAGAATAAATATTAAAAATTTAAAACAAATACTTTTATTTTTTTGATATCAATAATGATAGTGACAACGATAATATTACCACTGATAATTAGAATATTACTTATTTGCAATAATGTTCATAATAACAATGATAATAATTATGACAATTTAACAATCATAACAGTAACAATAAAAATAATAATCAAAATTATTCATTGGTCAATATTATTTTTGTGAAAATTTAACTCACACGGCTTTTTTCATGTATGATATTTTAGATCTTATATCACGTAAAACATATACGAAACCACACATAGACAGGAGAAGTAGAAAAATTGTGTCAAATTATCTAAAAAAAAAAAAAATTGCCCTGCGTCTCGCTGCAACCAGCACCAAATTTTTTCACATGTAACAAAATTGTTAATGGTCCTATATTTTTCTTACAATGCTATACATCTAAGCTAAATAATCAACTTAAAGAATTTAAGATTATGTGGTTTTTATATGTATTTATTTTACTACAGATAAGATATTTAGAATAATTATAATAATTATTTCACGAGACTTTTTTCTTGAAAAATAGGCGAGACTAGTTATATACTGTGATTTTTTTTTTGATATTAACGTCTCAAAATATATTTGAAAAAATAAACTAACTTTTCTTTGTAAATCTCACATTAATTTAATCTCAGTTGTCTAAAATATTTTTAATATAATAATATGAAGAAAAAAATCTAAAAAACTAATATTTGATAAATTTTAGCAGTTGTATTTTTGCTATCTGTCAAATAAATTATTCGTCAATTAGTTAAAATATGTCCAACAAACAATTAGTATGTTGCAACTAACAAAGAACTCATCTTCAGTCAATTTAATCAATTATAGTTTTGCTATCTACCAATTGAATTATTACCTAATAAACAAAATCACCAGTCATATTTTTTGTTGCTTAAAGCAAATCACTCACATGTGTTAAAATTCATTGATTGTAATTTTACTATTTGCTAACGAAATAATTCATCAAACAAATAAAACATACACAACAATCAATTAGTGTGTTACATGAAGCACATGACTCATTTTCAATGAATTTTATCGATTCCAATTGTACAATCTACAGATTAAATAATTATCCAAATAGTTTTTACAATAACAACATTCAATTATTTTTAGACGAAAAAAACCTAATTTCTAACAGATTTTATCGATTACAATCTTATTAATTAAATACTAAAATAACCACTTAAAATACCTATAAAATCAATTAGTTTTTTATATAAAAAAACCAATCACAACGCGCGGGCAAACAACCTATTGCTATCTAGAAAAATACTAAAGAAAATTACAATGTAAAATATCCGGAGAAAAAAAAACCAAGCATCATGTGCTTTCCCCACAAAACGGGCCACTTTAGCTGCTGGTTTTACGCCGGGCGGGTCACTACTCAATCATGGTCCTACCTGAAATAACAGTAAAGAAATGAGAAAAGAGGCTCCAATGGGCTTGCTTAGCCAGATGATATGCCATCTGAGCCGTTGAAAAAGCGAAACCACCTCGGCCCCTCCGACCAAAATGTCCCACGACAACATTCTTCTATCTGTGTTAGCTGTCCTGAACCCAACATTTCTACCATTAATATATAAATTTTGACCGTTGTAAGAACCTACAGCTCAAGCAAAGGAGTTGTTGGGTCCATTTGAATATGGTGATGTTTTTCTCAAGGCTCCCCCTGCTTTCCATCTCCCTTCTAGATCGATTAACCCACTTTATTTTAATTTTGGTTAAAGCAAATTAATTTTCTTTTCTCGTGTTTCATGAAGATGGAAACCCTCGAGCTCTGCCTATAAATGGACAGCCCTTCACCTTCCGGTTTTCTCACAGGGTTTTCTTCGTTTTGCGAGGTCTAGCAAACCTCGCAGAAACAAGAAAACCCACCTGCCCTCTCTCTCTCTCTCTGTCTCTCTCTCATCTTTCCCTCTGGTGCTAATTTTTCCAGGATCACACAGGCTTCCACAAAATTGTAAAGAGAGAATTGTATGATGGAGGTTCATCCAAGGGTAAACTCTGTGTTAGCCAAGAGGCTATGGAATGTTTTGAGGGTAACCTTCTTTATGGTAAGGAAGGGACTGGGATCAAAGAGGAAGCTGATCATGGACATGAATCTGATGATGAAGAGAGGGAAGCTCTTGAGGAAGTCTTTAAGCAACCTCATGTCCCTCCACCACCACCACCACCACCACTCCAGGGATTTGGCACGCGGTAGCTTCGGCTTACAAGAATATGAATTCTCATGCAGCAACAGTCCTAATCTTGTTTTTTTCCGCATGCCAAAGCGCAGACACCATTATTTCCCCTGTATCAATCTCCCTCACGAGGTCATAGAGGAGGCGCAGCTCGAAGCAGAAGAGAGCAACCGCGCAGTTGTCACGGTCCCGAAGACTCCTGAATACACTTTCAACCTCCATTTTGACCACGCCTCCGAGTTTGCTCCGGGAGAGAAGCGGAGCCCTCTTCTCTCCCCGTTTTCAGTAAGAGTGTCAGATTATTCATCAGAAGATGAAAATGATGGTGGAAATGTACAGGTTGACGATGAAGCTGAAGAGTTCATAAGAAGGTTTTATGAGCAGCTAAGGGTGCAGAGTCGCATGCATTTGCTGCAGTATCAGGAACCCTAATAACGTGCAGGAAATGCTTGCTGTACGCCGTGGAAGATGGGCTAAGCTGATTTCTGGCTTACGTTCCATTCCTCCATGATTTAATTACGCGTATTAAATGGAATGGAATGAATGCAAATTAGTGCAAGGTTTTTTTGAATTTCTGATTGTTTTTTTCCCCTTTCCTAATTGCTGTTAATATCTGCTGGGTGGGTGGTGTATTGATTTTTTTATGGATCATAGATATAAATATAATGAATTAAATTTAAAAAATTAACAATGTGATGGATGAGCTGCATTTTGGAACGTTGGCTTGTCTTGTCTTCTCCCTTTATTTCAAAAATTGAGTGGCGAGCCATGACAAAGATGGGTTTGGTGTGAATGGATCTCTTTACCAAGCACTAAAAGGGTGTTTGGGAATGTGTTTAAAAAATATTTTTTTTTTTATTTTGTATTTTAAATTAATTTTTTTTAGTATTTTTTATATGCTGATGTTAAAAATAATTTTTAAAAATAAAAAAATACTTTTAAAAACAACTTCAATATTACATATTGCAGAAAGGATTCATAGTTTTTTTGCTTCAGCTTTAGCTTCTTACAACTTCTTAGGGTTCTAATAATTAGACCCACTACTCTGCACATTTCCACCAGCTCCTCCTCCACTTTAACATCAATTTTGGACCAAACCCACAATAGAAAACTGTTTACCCTTCGCTTTTTCTTCATTTATAAATGCATCTCAAGTATTTCCAATCCATGACACGAGGCAAGCGAGACGCAGAAACCCCACAAGCTCCCCCCACAGGTTTCCTTTCTGGGCGAGGACCTTTTTATTTCCCATCAGCAGAAAGTTTTAGCTAAACCCGAGTGCTCCTCCAATTCACCAACACATCAATCCATTTCATCATCGCTCAGATTAATGATTACACCTTGCCATTTTAGCTGTCAGGCTGATGGTTGGCTGTGCTTGTACCTGTAGTGCTTATCATTTAAAAATCTCATTAGTTCGATGTCCACATTAGATATATCATTAGAGATTTCCATATTAGTTCGTAAACTTTACCATAATTCCCAGGAAAAAAACGTTAAAGCTGTAGAAAAATGAGCTGGGACATGTGAGGGTGGGACAGGAGGAGCCAGGAGGTGATAGCCTTGCACTCGCACTGCAGAGGGATTCACCAAATAGAATATGATGCCAGCATGAGAGATGAGTGGAATGGTATAGTTTATTTCTTCAAGCAAGGGCTTCTCCTTGTGCTTTCATTCGAAGGAAGGATTGATTGAGTTCGGAGCAACAGCTGATGGGCACCAAGAGGAGGCCCGGCATCATGTCTAAGGAATCGGTTCTTCTTTATTCGTGCGAAAGCAAAAATATGGAGTTAGGTGAATTGTCTCCCAGCCGTGCATCAAAATCATGAATGGTGGTGGCATCTGGATTCTGGAAGAAGAGTTGGGTCATGGATGTTGACTTGAGGCAAATCCCGACCCCCTTTTTGAATTTTTTTAATATTTTTAAATTATTTTTATATACCGATATCAAAAATAATTTTTAAAAAATAAAAAAAAATATCATTTTAATATATTTTTAAACAAAAAATATTCTTAAAAACAACTTCAACAACCCTACTTCAAAACAAGCAGCCCATCAATCTTTCCAAATTAGATCTGTTTGTGGGACGCATCTCCAGCTGTGAATGTATAAGGACTTTATCGAGCAGTTATTTCCACCCCTGTTCTTCATTAGAGTTCTAATTGTACGAGGTTCTCTGCAACCAAACCAGAATGACCGCTTGCCATCCTTTCACAAACTGTATCGCACACAAGGATTTCAGCAATGAATATGCCCATGCTTTACTTTCTTGTTTTCTTTTTTCGATACAAACATAAAAATAAGAATGCTGTTTCATTGAATCGAGTGAGCAAGTATATACAACAATAATGCCACACCTTTCCAAAGCTAACAAGAATGCTTCATCCTTGAAATAAAATCAGTTGATCCTATACCTCTAAACAACGCGTGTGCTAAATGCAACAACGAACATTTTTTTTTTCCCAAAAAAAAAATGATTCCTTCATGGTAAACTTGCAATGTTGTTTGCTACTAGGTACTTCTACTATCAAAGGGTTTGAGGAAGCACAGGGTTTGATTCTAGTACTTTTACACCATCATCATCCATTGAAATCTTACTCCAACCAGAATTTCTTAGGGAAAAAAACTTGGATCGGTCAAAGACGGTTCCTCTGAAGCCAGTTATTTTTGAAGACACCATGGGCATCACAAGAACAGCTGATGCATTGATGGAGTCCTCTCCGAAACCTAGTGATAATGAGGAAGCAGTCTGCAAGAAAAGCAGAGTTAGCTTTCGTGAAAAATTAAGTCATATTTATCCGGGTAAAGTTTCAGAAGATGAGAGATCATTTCAAATGGAGGCACCTTTGCCTTGGCTAGCACTTCTTTGATTTTTATCACCATTGCTTGCACGTGTGATCTGGGATCTTTATTCTGTGCATCTTCAGATGAGATGACCAGCCTGGACAAGATAAATATGCAACAAAAAGTCAATACCAGTGAAAACCATCTATATAGACTAATATAGTGTGGCATGTGATACACACACGCGCGCAACAATGGAGCACACCAAAAACTAATTCCATTCCGGAATGTAGAAGTTGAAACCATGCCATAATGTAAAACTTCTACTCTAATTTGTTTACTTTGCACGGTCAATAAACAGAAACTGAAATTGAAATAAGTTTCAAAGAAATTTTAATAAGATTTAAAGTTGTAAGCATAGAAGTATTAAAGAGGATTCCCATTGTTCGTTTAATTAAATTTCCCTTCCCATTTAATGTACTGAACAGAATATGGGTGGTTAAGAATAGAATCTTCATCAATATCTGAAAATATCATTTCTATAGAATATATATATATATATATATATGTATATGTACAGTACCTGTCTGTTTCAGCTGAAATGCTTGAAGACACAACTGAAACCAAAGATGCATTATCTTTGACATCTCCACCTGAAAACATGCAATTAAGTTAAGTTTTTTTTCTCAGTAGACAGAAACTGTCAGAAAATTTATCAGAACTACCTTTAGGCTCATCAGGTGCAAGCAGAGAAATTCCAATGAAAACGAATGTCATCCCTAGTATGAACATTGTTGTCCTTAGCGCATCAAATACCTGTTCCAAGTACCAATAAGTTTGCCAGGTGAATTAAATCCTACTTATTAGGCTGCATGAAACCGGTTAAATAAATAACCTTCCAATTAAGGAGATACCAGCATTATACATACTTTAAAAACACAATGTACATGGACTAGCTATCTGCATGCAGATCACACTCATCCAGGCATTCTACATATTAGAATATGAGGGCAGACACCTTGTGTCAGATCAATGCTCTAAAATGTAATAGACGGGAATTGTACCAATTAATAGGTACTCAAATGAAATAAAACAACTAAGTTGCTCATTGTTCCATGCAGAAATGTGCTTGGCTAACTTTGATTAGTTGAAAAAGGAAGAGGAAGATAATTACCATTCAATTCACCACTAGAATTCATAGAACAGATAGTTTTTTTCTAAATTTTTTTTTACAAAGGATAAGGTTTTCCACTGGTTGTCAAACTCTCTTTGAGGTTCACCCTCAATGCAAGCATCAATGACCAAACTACATTAACTCAATAGAGAGGGAGAGATGGAGAACCTGATATTCCTGAAAATATACAAATCCTGTACAAATGGAAAAGAAAGTCCAAACAATCTGAAACATTGGCACAATGAGAATTGCATCAAAGAGTGCCAATCCTTCATTCAACCTTGTCATCTGCATAAGGAGGAAGTGGGACAGAATTAGATGATCGGTACATTGTTATCTCCACCATATTGCAAATAAGAGGAAACAAATTGACCTATATTATCTTACCCAAAATCCGGCTGTACTAAGAAATAAAAGAAGTATGGAGTAAGTAAACCAGCTGTGCAAATGATAATCACTAGACATGGCCAATCTTAACAGATTGGAGCTGTAAGCAAAACACTTGCAATCAGAATAAAACATGAAAGCCCAACTTTAGCACTCTCATCTCAGAAAAGGCAGGGATATTTTATGCAAAAACTTACAGAGATTTGGCAAACAATACTGAGCATGATCCTACCGCACCTGAAACTACAGCATAGGAGAAAGGAAGCAACATTTGCCAATAAGGTCTAAGATCTTGTCCTGAAATGGCAAGTATAATTTCTCCTCTCCTGCATATTATTGCAAAGGTTAAATGTGAAACGCAGTAAGATTGTGACTTGAAAATTCATCCCCCAAGCAAATGAGAAAATGATAGCCAATCTCCATATCTCACCTGTAAATGTAGTGGTGCATGGCAACAAGAAGTATCAATACCAGACAGTAAAAGAGGAATGTCATATTGCTATATTTCTCTGCCAACTGCTCTGGCGTGTACACTGTATTAAACAAATGGCAAGAAATTTATTTTTCTAATCATAAATAAGCACCAACTAAGTTTATAGCTGAGGCTTGTAGGTACAGCCATGAAGATAAGGCAGAATAAGGTGAGCGATTTATATTTATGGATCAAGTGTGATGGAAGAACCTAAAGAATGCTGGAAATGAAAAATACACAATCAGAGGCATCGATCTTTATCTAAGATGAGATATCCATTTTCTACGAAATTCAATTAATTAATTCTCATGCTTTTAATTTTTTTTTGAAGGAAAATAAAGGGCACTATAACACATGCTTGTACTAAATTATGCCATTCTAGACAAAGGCTTGTTCGTTATGGAGGTAGAAGGTGTGAATAGTTACCATAGCAACTTTCACCTTCTTTAGATATTTTTGGTACAGTAATGGAGTAGGGGAAATTTTACGAAGGCCAGGGAAGAATTAAATATTTTTCAAGGGGATTTTTTTGGTTTTATATCATTTTTTTGAATTTAATTCTACATTCTCTTCTAGTTCTTTCAACCTCACATCTAGGACACACAAGTATATTATTTAATTTTTTAATAGTTGCATTTAATTTAATTTTTTTCTCACTTGTATTGGGATTTGAGACCCACTATTACCCATATAATTTTTTCAACTCCTACCTAAGTCCTTAACACTTAACCCCTCAACACTTTTTACACACTTGAACATTTCACCATTGAACTTACTCCCTTCACATTTCCCATCAAACCTTTTCACCCAGTACCAAACGCAAGAGATAGTAAGGACATTAAACGTAACATGTTTCAAGAGTCAGTCAAGTACCAGGAGACTGATGGTTGCCAAAAGCAACAAGAAATATATTTCCAAGAACAATAAAGGTGGTCGCTACCAGGACTCTGAAAAAAGAAAGAAATATCAATCAATTGGAATCAACTTAGTAACAGCAACGTGGTGAAATGTTAAATTGTGCTATAATCTTCAAAATCTGTGTCACTTCTCATTTCACATACTTGACAGTGACCATTTTGTTCAACACGAAGTAAGCAAATGCAATGTTTGATACAAATTGAATAGATCCCAAGGCTGCAAGAAGTGACTGCACAGAAAGAAGGGAAGGTAAAGAAAAATAAAACAAACAACTAGAAAGGAGGGGGGAAAAAAGAGAACATTTTCACGCAGTTCTAGAAAAGGAAACTCCATCATTGCATATCAGAAGGACTGGGAATACATGATCTGTAACTGACCTGAGCAGCATATCCAAATGAAATGAAATTAAGGCAATTCCCAAGAAAGAAAAATAGAATACCTGCATAACACAAAGCACACATATTTAAGCTAAAGATCACATACAAGTCTTTCCCTTGTGCTTCTTAGAGAGAACTCCCATGCATAACTAATAAAAAATGAGACAAGTCCTTACCAACTCTCCATGTCTGGAAATATATGATAGGCTTCACAGGGATCTTCCCACTTGTTCCCAAACTGTCTTGTGTAGAATGCCTCTCTCTCTGTGAATAATTTAGCCAGATTCTTTAAAGCCTTCTAAGCTATGTGAAGATGTATAGTGAAGCTATTCAATCATTAGTTGATGTTGGAAATTGAACCCAGCAGTTTTAGGATACTTGGAATACAAGTCAATATGTAAGTAGGACTTGCACATTGTAATTGTCTGGATAGGAGTTCTATACTAGTTGGTTTAGTACTTTCAAGGGTTAATAACTCTAGTATAAAAATACAGGTTGGTCCTCATTTATTTGTGTCCAGTCTGAGTGAAAACGAAAGAAAACCATGTGTGTAGTAGTGGTATGGAAAAAAAGGTTGGTCCTCTTATTTGTTTGTATCCAATCCGTGTAAAAACAAAAGAAAACCATGTGTGTAGTAGTGGTATGGCATAAGAAATAGAAAATACATTGAGTAAAATTAAGGATCAAGGGAAATGCCACCACAAGTTAAGTTGCACGTGGCAATTTGTCTGTGTGGTTGCATTGCGATTTGTGTAGGTTATGTGTGGCAACCATGGTGCAAGCTGTGTGGGTCACAATTTGTGTGCTGAGTGTGGCAGCTCAGTTATGTGAATTAAAATTAAAATAACAGCGTTCATTTCTGCTCAATAAATCAGTGTTTGTGTGTTTGGTACGTTTTGCTTATCAGCAATTGGCATCAGAGCCAATTCACAGTGCATTCAAGGAATCATAAGATTGTGATTTCCTAGAGTCCATGTCTCCAAGTAGCAAGAAAGGTAATTCTATTAACCCCCATGATAAAATTAAAGGTTGATGGCAGACTAGAAATCTACATCAAGTGAGCCTAAAATCAGTTAAGCTCATCTCTACATGAAACTCATACCAAAGTGAAATGCATATCATGATGAAGCTGGTCACAAAGACAGTAGATTGTATTATGTATATGTCATACCATGCTTGAGAAGCATTGAACCCCATAAACTTTTCAGTGATGGAAAAAAATATTTAAAATGAGTCAAAGAATGGAAATACATTGTACCAAAATGGAGTTGACATACCTCATTATGACCCAATTTAAGAAGGTTAGTCCCAAAGTTGATGGCAATGCTGCCAAAAAGATTGATAAAAGCTCCGATGACCCACTCCCCCATGGCTTACAAAATCTAAAGAAGTGAAGCAGGCAGCACACATGCAGTTGAAATGCCAAGCAATACAATGCTTCAAGATCGCTTTTTAACTATTCAGATGCAAGGAAACATGAAGAAATTCTCTCAGGTTCACAACTGACCGGCATCACCCACCTCAAGCAAACGATTTGCCAGGAACCCACATTGATGTGCTTTTAATTAAAAATAACCTGAATATACATAGGGCAGATGTTAGCATGAAATTCAAACCCAGCACACAAAGTTCATATGTAAACCAAACTCTTTGATGTTTTTCCATAAAAAAATCAATAAGTAAATAAACACAAATGAAAGGCATGGTTGTTGAGATTTATTAGCTAACACTGATTAAATGGTCGATCCACCAAAAAGAGAAAGAGATCTAAATTACTCCGTTGATTAGAGAAATAAATTCCCAGATCAAATAATAAATTAATCTTCTAGTATGATTCTCCGATTAAAAAGTAGAGAGCTGATTTTTAACCGAAAGCAGAAAAAAGAAGAAGATTGCGGAGCCTTACCTTGAAAATTTGAAATGATCCAGAGAACAGCGTCTCTTGCTTTTGTTGTACGTGTTAACTACTGTATATGAAAAATTATGAGAAATCAACAACTGTAGCTCCTCCGGTCCGGTCGTGGCAAAGATGAGGACGAGGATGAAGATGAAGAGTCAATAGCAAAATCGTGACGCCTCTGCCTCAGCGACCGCTCTTTTCTTTTGCCTCCGCACTCAACTGTCGGCTGAATAATCTTCCACGCGTGGTCTTACCTTTATTACAACGCACATGCTTTTTTCTTTTTTAATGTATTTTAAAATTGTTTTTTTAAAAGAATATATTTTTTTACTTTAAATTATTATCGAATAAATAACTATTCAATCTTATAATAATTATAAAATAACTTAAAATAATTATTTATGATTTAATATTTATGAAAAATTTAAAATTTACAATTAATAAATCACCTCATTCTATTATATTCTCGAACAATATGAATTTGCTGATGATTGTCTTTTTTGACTTGTATAACATTTGACCATTCAATGTCAGAGAGAGGAAATAATATTGACCGCTCAAAGGGAAGAAAAGTAAACAAAAGAGGGAGGGAATATTGTGAGGCTAACACGAGCGCACCGCCAAACACGTACGAGATGCGAAATGTGTGCGAGCGAGGCCAAACCGGGCTCCTCCTGTTTTTTTTTTTCAAAAAGGTTTTGCCGCGGCATCGTTTCATTCGAAAATGAGCACTGTCGGCGGCGCCGGAGGAGAAAACGATTCCAAAGAAGAATGGAACGAGTTTGAATGGTCGGAAGATGCGCTCTCGATTATAGAGAATATTGAAGAGCAAAGCTACCAGATGCATCCATCAATTAAACAAGAAGAAGGAGATGGTGGTGAGGGGAGTTTCGCTGCCGAATTCTATCGGTGTGGGACCGAATGGTCTTGCCTGTCGCCGGGGGCTGAAGTAGTTGAACCTTCCCGTTCAAGAAATCTGAAACAGGCGAATCTATGGCAGATGTGGGGCCAAAACAAACCTTCTTCCCTTTCCTCTCCGCCTCCTCAGAAGAAGCTGAAGCTATCTCAATTTTGCAGCCAAGCGGCTTCCTCTTCTCCTAAGCATAACCGCCCTCGCTCTTGCCCTTTCTATAAACGGATTCCAGGTAATTTCTCTGCTCTTATTTCGCTATTTTAATTTTGCCTGTTGCTTTAAAATTTTAATATTATTATTACACAAACAAACAGATACAGGTTTCTCCGTTGATGCATTCCGGTATGGTCCGATTCCAGGATGCTCTGCGTACTTCCTGACCCACTTCCATTATGATCATTACGGTGGCCTTACCAAAGGATGGTCTCATGGCCCTGTCTACTGTACTCCTCTCACCGCTCGCCTCCTTACAATCTGTCTCTCCCTCGACTCTTTGTAATCCTCAACTCAAAATCAATTTTATTTATTTATGCTTTGATTCATTGATCGGGGTTGTTTTTATTTTTAATGCTTCCGAACTGGGCAGATATATCCATCCACTGGAACTTGACAAAGAATATGTTATTCAAGGAGTTAAAGTGACATTACTTGAAGCTAATCACTGTCCCGGTGCTGCTCTCCTTCATTTCCGTCTCCCGACTGAGATCTGCTATTTGCACACTGGAGATTTCAGGGCTTCTAAACTCATGCAGGCCTATCCGCTTCTTGCAAACAACAGAGTTAATGTGCTTTACTTAGATACAACCTATTGCAATCCAAAGTACAAGTGAGATAAACAATCTTCTTTGTCAGGAATCGTTTTCTTCTTTGATTTTTTTGATGGTGTTCAGATATGTTTACATCGCAGTTTCTGTTTCAGGTTTCCTTCCAAGGAAGATGTGCTGAGTTATGTTGTTAGAGTTACTAAGAGTTCTCTCAAAAAGCAACCAAAAACCCTTGTTGTGGTGGGGGCGTATAGTATTGGCAAAGAGAGTGTTTATCTTGCCATTTCCAAGGCATTAGGGGTATGCTTCTTGTTGTTTCATCAGACAACTTTTTTATTTTTATTTTCATCTGGTTGATCTTTTGCATTTTCAGTTTCCTGGGTCAATCAGGAAGCCACTTGCTTCACAACATTTATGGCTTTTGTAGTCTATGATTATAATATACATGGGCATCACGTATGGTTTCATCTGCGTGTTCTATGGAATATAGATGTCATTGAAAAGCTTTCCTCAGCTCCAGACCAAAAAGTAGCGATTGTTGAAAGGACTAAATGTTAATAGAATCCATGAATTCAGTTTCCTTCTTTGAGAAAAAACTAGGACCAAGAAATAAAAATCTTGGAATCAGTTGAGCGTTACTCGTTTCAGGTAAAAATATATGCAAATAATTCAAGGAGACGGACTCTCAAATCTTTTGGCTGGCCTGATCTTTCAACGAATCTTTGTACACAAGCTACAGAAACATGTCTTCATGTGCTGCCCATATCTTCCCTGCGATATGAGGTCTGATTCCAGCTTTTAACCTTTTTTGTCTTGAGAACTACATCCTCATTATGTTGATCCATCATCAAACTTTGCTGTTCCTTAAGACCTTGAAGGATTACTTGAAGAACCATGCAAATCAGTATGCAGCAGTTTTGGCATTCCGGCCAACAGGTGAAAAAAAACACTGATTTTCTCTATGTTTAGCTCTGATTTCCCCCCTCTGCTTTGGACAGTTGCTAGAAAATTCGACTTTACAGAAATATATGTTTTCATTTATCTTTGTTCATTCCTCCAGGCTGGACTTACTCAGAAGGTTTAGGCAGAGAACTTGATCTAATTAAGCCTAGCACTAGAGGCAACATCACAATATATGGTGAGACAATTTGGATTTGCAGTTCCTTGAACTAGCATAATATTTTACCTTCTGATCTAACCTTTTGTACCTGCATCCAGCTGTTTGAGAGGCTGATTTTTGGTCCTTTAGTGTTTCAGTGTTTTTAATTGAAACAAAAATCCTAGTTTCTTTGTAAGAATTTATGTTAGCCATGATGATGATCAAGGTTCCTTTGATCACTTTTGCAGGAGTTCCATACAGTGAGCACTCCAGTTTCACAGAGCTGAGAGAGTTTGTCGAGGTCTATCTCTTAAATCTAATCATCACATCCATCTCTACATTCTTAAGAAACGCCAGCTATTGTCCATATTCTTCTGCACATATATTGTATGCTAATAATGGATCTGCCGTTTTCCGTTCTGATTTCCAGTTTTTGAAGCCTGACAAGATAATTCCTACCGTCAATGTTGGGAATCCAGATAATCGAGGTAAAATGCAATCATATTTCCGGGAATGGCTTAAAGGGTAATGCCCCAGCAGGAATCGATGATGTAAATCTGGGTTACCGAATGATTAGCTTCGATGCTTTCACCCAATTGTAAATTCGAGCTCTATTGCGGGCTGCTTCTACAGCTTCAGTAAAATGAAAATGGAGGCATGGATTAGTTTAATCGCCCCCTCAATCTTAATAGAAAATCCAATGAGGCCATCTATAAACTATTGGGACTTTACTAAGCCCTCGTACATTTTGAAGCACAAGTATTGTCACCCTCACATGGCGGTGGCCGGAAGCTTTCTCTGGCCGTCTACAACTCCAGATACTTCCACTATCGGTGTCCTAAACAGAGTTACAAGTTCCATGCGTGTTAGGGTGGCAATTCGTGTGTTTCAAGTGTATGATGTTGTGATCGAAACCAAAGTTCAATGAGGACTTAATTGCATTTTCAATTAAAGCTAAGCAGTCGATCTACTGGATTAGCTGCTGAGTTCATACGAGAACTTCATCCATCTATTATGAGTTAATTAACCTGTTCTTTCGCCGCAATCAGAATCATATATCTAAAAATGAAAAAAAAATCTTAAAAGTATGAGAATTTTTTCATAATGCTGCAAATTTGGGCAGAACAGCAAATCTAGGTAGAATTTTTGTCAAGTGTGGGTTTCTAATAAAAATATATAAATTTTAAATTGATATGAATTTATTTGTTAGATAGGTTTTAAAAAAATTGAATGATTTTTATTATAAAAATGCTAATGTTAAGCAATTATTTTTTTTTAAAAATAAGATAAAAAAAGAGATAACATTGAGCCATAAGATGTTAGATCTCAAATACTGTACATAGAGAAAGTGCAAAACTTAATTTTCAATAAATACAACATGGAATGATGAATTATTACTCTCATTGTTATTATTATTATTATTGTTAAATTGTCTCTATTATATAGTCACCACTATTATCATTATTATCATCGGCATCATCACCATTGTTATTCTTGTTTCTATTATTATCATAATAACTATTAGTGGTTAAACCATCGTTACAGTTATTATCATCACAACTATAACTAATACAACCATTTTTTATTATTATTATCACCATTATCATTATTATTAGTGTGATTATTTAATTATTATCGTTATTATTACCATCACAACCATAATTATTAATATTCTAATTATTATTGGCATTATTATTGTTGACACCATCATTATTGTTATTATCGTTGTTATTATTATTATTATCACACTAACTATTATTGGTTAAACCATCACAATTATAACTAATACTATCATTACTTTTAGTTTTATTATCACCATTATCATTATTATTATTGCATTTATTTAATTATTATTAGTATCACCGTCATTGTCACCGCCATTATCATCACAATTACAGCTACTATTATGATTATTAACACTACTATTGCTATTAATATGATAAAACTCATTAGTATTATTATAATTATTTTTGTTATTATTGACATTCTTAATATTATTTTATGAATTATTGTCATTATCATCATCACAATCATAATTATTAATATCATAAGCATTATTGATGTCCTAAACAGAGTTACAAGTTCCATGTATGTAAGGGTGGCAATTCATGTGTTTCAAGTGTATTATGTTGTGATCGAAACCAAAGTTCAATGAGGATTTAATTGCCTCTTGAATTAAAGCTAAACAACCGATCTACTAGATTCAGTGTTGAGGTCATAACAAGAACTTCATCTATATATCACGAGTTAATTACCCTTCATCTATCATTGACATCATCATTATTGTTATTGCCTGAAATACTATACATAGAGAAGGTGCAAAACTCAATTTTCAACAAATACAATATCGAATGATGAATTATTTCAATTATCACTTTCATTATTATTATTATTATGATTGTTAAATTGTCTCTATCATTATAGTCACCACTATTATCATTATTAACATTATTATTGTTGACATCGTCATCATTGTTATTATTTTTTTCCATTATTATCACAATAACTGTTAGTGGTTAAACCATCCTTACAATTATTGTCATCACAATTATAATTAATACTACCATTATTTTTATTTTATTATCACCATTATTATTATTAATGCGATTATTTAATTATTATTGTTGTTGTTGTTGTTGTTGTTATCATCGTCATCACCATCATTGTCATATCGATTATAACTACTATTGTGATTACTAACACCACTATTATTATTAATATCACTAAAACTATCATTAGTATTATTATCATTATTAGTACTAGTATCAATATTATAATTGTTTTTTTTTGTTATTATTAACATTCTTAATATTATTTTATGATTTATTGTCATTATTATCATCACAATAAGTACTATTGTTATTATCATTATCATTATCATTATCATCAGTAATGTATATTATTATGATTGTAACAACTTAAATTATTATTATTATTTCCTAAACAATGAAAATTATTAAATTATCCTGAAAAATAAAATAAAAAATCTAAAAACTTTAACAAAAGAGCAAACAAGATAATAATAATAAACAATGAAAAAATTATTATTATTGCCTAAACAATGAAAATCATAAAATCATTTTGAAGAATAAAATAAAAATCCCAAAAACTCTAACAAAAGAGTAATCATAAAAAAATAACAAAACCAAAATAAATATTATCGGTATAAAAAAATCATTTGATTTGAAGAGCAAATAAAAATAATAAAAAAGCCCCAAAAAAAGAACAAAGGGGAAATGAAAAAAAATATCAATTTAAAATGACTATCAACACAAATTAAAATTTAAGAACTAAATTGAATAAAAATAAAACCTCAACAAAAGAGAAAATGATAAAAATTAAAAACCAGAACAAAGAGCACAACACACATAAATATGAAAAAACTAGGAATTGCTTCAGAAAGATTGAAAAAATTAAAGGAATTAAAATCAAACCAAAAATAAAAAGAATAAGCGCCAAAATAGAAAACAAAATATATGATCAATTTCAATTGAAAGACAAAATTGAAACAAATCAAAATCTCTATAGAAGATATCAAAACAAAAAAAAAATCAAAAGACTAAGGACTGAATTGCACAAATCATAAATAAAGAGGACCTACATGTATTTTTGGTTCCAAAAAAGAAAAGAAAAAAAAAACAATCGACCATCGGTAAGTCTCCAACCACCATGAGCCCACACGCGACCTACCATGGTGAAGAGGCCATGACGACACCCTTGGTAAGATGGTGGTTGGACATTTTTAGTTGTCACAAGTAGAAGGAAGAAAATATTCGGCGCGTCAATAATTTTTTCAAAAAAATTAAAAAATCACCAAAAAACCTAGAGCCCGTCCTAATAACCAAAAAAAAAAACATACGCAAACACCAAACTACCCCTCAGATTAACTCTTTGTTTTTTTTTTGAAAGCAAATTAGTCTTTTCACCAAAAACTACCTCTCGGGCCAACAATACCCTTACCGGTAACTCTTATTTTTTGTCCCATTCAAGGACGAGTTATTTGGTCAATTGTTTTTTCAATTGAACTCATAGATAAAATCGTAGTTTTACTAAGATATTAGCCTATGACAAAAATAAATAATATTTACAGATTGAAGGGTATAACAGTAGTTACACTATTACTATCCACAATGAACCATGTTTAAAGCTACACTGAACAATGACACAGTTTAGTTTTTTCTTAATTGACCACACTAGTAAAATTAGTTTTTTAAAAGAAAAAAAAATGGAGATATTTTTAACATGTTTTCTAATAAATAAAAAAATAAAAAACTATATGGGAGTCGATGTAATATTATTATGCGGACTTGGTGAATTATAATGTAATTTTGATTAGAAAAAAAACAAAAATAAATATAAGCCAAGTAACGACAAAATAATAAGGTTTTTATTTGAGGCCACAATGAAGCCCATTAAAAAACGAAATAAAATAATTATAAAAACAAGTTAAATGTAGAAAGATGATATCAAAAAATTAAAATATATTTTTTCTAATTTTTTTTTGAAAGGTAACTCATAAAAAACTAAAACTAAAAAAAAAAAAAAAAAAAAAAACAGGAGGCGGGCCTGATTAACCTGGTGCATTTGTGCCTTAATAATATTAATAAAAAAACTAAGTTATTAGCCTATGACAGCACGCTTATGTCTTCATTATTTTTCTTTTTTAAAGAGTGAATGACTTCTTCTTTTTTTTGTAAGAAAAACAAACAATTTGTGATGCATGGTACGATGTTCCCAAATTCTATTTTCAACCAATTTTAATTAAAAAATACCTAAAAAAACACAAAAATACTAAAAAAAAACAATTAAACCCATTTATGCTTTCAAATAATGATAAAAAAAAGTCCCAAAAAAATACCTGTATCCAAAACCCCCAAGGCTTGATCTACTCCCTCTTCTAATTAAATAAGAACCCACCCACATCTAAATTGACTATTTTGATGTTCAAAATCAATTTCAACAGATTTTTATTATTCTACCATTAAAATCCAATAACCTTCTCTCTCCCACATAAAACTAGATACTAAAAATTAAAAGAAAATTTTGGACAAAAAGAAAGTTTCTCAAAAGTTAAAAGGACTGAAAATAGAACAATTGCGCAATACAAAAACCAAATTTAACTTTTCAAGTCAATTTCAAAATGATCATCTAATTTCTCGGTTTAGTTTCATGTTTTTTTTTTTTTTTTTTTTTTTTTTAATTTCACCCTTAGAAGCGATCAACTTTTAATATGGCAAAACAAATATATGAAAAATAAATTCAGTAATTATGAAAGGATGCAAAATGTATAGCCGAAGTATAGCTCTAGAGTGTTTTCACCTCACGGGTTAATTCTGTATTCCTTCTTACACAAAACCAATTGTACAAATTATACATATAACCACATTTTGGATGTATGGTCAAAGTTGCAGTGAACATATGGAGAGTAATAGTATGGAATAATTACACTGACACTGCCACTGGGGAGGGAACTGTAGGGGGCACCTGATTTTCGGTGGGAATCTCAACAAATTCAGAGAGGATTGCTCGGAACTCGTCACCGGTCATAGTTTCCTTCTCAAGGAGGACTTCCACGATCTTATCAATGGCTTCACGGTTGCTCCTTATGTGGCTCAATGCAATTTCATATGCACCGTCTGATATCCTCTTCACGGCAGTATCAATGTCTTCTGCGAGCTTTTCTGACATCGAATTCCTTGCCATCATTCTCATGAAGACATCACCGCTTTGAGCTGATGCATCCATTAGAGACCATGGTCCAATTTCTGACATTCCAAACGTGGTTACCATCTGCAGCCACATATAAAAAAAAACACTCCTCATTTCAATCATATTCTTCTTGATGAAATATGCAAAAGGGCATCCAGAAACACTTACAAAAAGCAAGACAGAAATGCCACACAAATCACCGAAAGAAGAAAGGCAGATGATAAATGTAACTTCAAATTAGGATGAAACTCTAGACTCCAGATAATGTCTGTAACTCGAGCTGATCCAGATTATGTTGACTTATCAACAAACTAAAAGAGAACCCTTCCCTCTTACAGAAATTGACATATTAAACACGCAGATCCCGTTTCAGACTTCAAAAAGACATTACATAGATTGATATAGTGAAACTGATCTCCGCAATGTGAACACTGGTCAAAAGCAAATAAAATTAATCGTTTGGTTACCTGCTTAGCTAGACCCGTGATCTGCTGCAAATCACCGGCTGCCCCTGTGGTCACCTCAGGCTCACCGAATATCACTTCTTCAGCAGCTCTGCCACCTAATCCACCAACTATTCTTGCAAAAAGTTGTTGCTTAGAGATCAATGTAGGGTCATCTGCGGGAATAAACCAGGTGAGGCCTCGTGCCTGGCCACGTGGAATTAGGGTGACTTTCTGAACCGCATCATGCCCTGGAGTCAAAGTTCTGAGTAAAACAATAAAGAGTGTTATGGAAGTCTATTTTCCAAAGAAGTAGATATCTCAACTAATGCAAACGATGATAACCTAGGTAGAGAGATGGTTATAGATGTGGAGAAGGGTTGATCAAATGAGGGAAGTGGTGCAAGAAAAATAACAAGGAAAAAGGATCAGCTTTAGTTGGTTTTCAGATTTTCTTTCCTTTCTTTTCTCTGATTTCAAATGTTTTACAGGGAATTTTGGGGAACAGGTTAGATGTAGAAAAGAAGTGGTGGCTTTATACCGGAGGAGATTTTTCTTGGTGATGCAGTTCTTCTAATTCAGCTAAGATAGGTTAGAAAGCAGCAGAGTAGAGACCAAGAATTGTTAATTAATAAAAACATGGCCATTATTTTTCCCACTATCAGTGTAGATGCCAGTTAAAAGTTTGAAAACAAGTCAAGTTCTCTTTTCTTTGTTTCAACATGATTCTTGAACTACCCTTGGAAATTAGGGTTTTATGGTCTCTGTCCTTTCATATTCTCGATGAAATTACTTTTGAGTTTCAAATTCCTACTACTATTGAGATTTTTCAGAGATTTCAATGGTCATTTTATATTGCTGCTTTCAGCTCTACGATCAACTTTTTATAACAGATTGATTTATCAGCTACATTACTGCTTCTCAACTTTAGATTAGCATCATATGGAGTTCCTGGCATTACTGTTCAGTTCTAAATTCTAATTTGATTTTCTCCATCGAATAATTTATAAAGTAAGCTAAAAAACTAACTCTAACTCAGAAATTTAACATGAGGTGAATTTCCAAAAGGCAGATATTTAAAGGCTACTATCTCCCTTACCCGCAAACAGCATGCCCAACTTCATGATATGCAACGAGACTTTTACTCTTTCCATCTGTCATAACTGTTCCTTCCATTCCAGCAACAATCCTATCAATTGAATCATCAATCTCTTTAGATGAAATTGCTGTCTTTCCACGCCGACCAGCAAGAATAGCTGCCTCATTCAAGAGATTTGCAAGATCAGCCCCACTGAAACCAGGTGTTCTCATGGATACCACATCAAGAGAAACATCAGCATCAAATTTCTTATTGCCAGCATGAACTTTTAGTATTTCTGTTCTTCCCCGAATATCTGGGACATCAACAGTCACCTGCAAATTGGCATGTTTTATAATGAGGACTGTCCCAAAGAACAACATGTAACCAATAAGAACATGGTAGCATATCCTTACCTGTCTGTCAAACCGTCCTGGCCTCAACAAGGCAGAGTCAAGAATGTCCGCCCTGTTAGTTGCTGCAATAACAATGATGCCAGTATTACCCTCAAAACCATCCATTTCTGTCAGAAGCTGGTTTAGTGTCTGCTCCCTTTCATCATTTCCTCCACCGATTCCTGTTCCTCTTTGTCTTCCCACAGCATCAATTTCATCCACAAAGACAATGCAAGGAGCATTCTCTTTGGCCTTCTTGAAGAGATCTCGGACTCTAGATGCTCCAACACCAACAAACATCTCAACAAACTCCGAACCCGAAATGGAGAAAAATGGAACACCCGCTTCACCAGCAATTGCCTTAGCCAAAAGAGTTTTCCCAGTACCTGGAGGCCCAACAAGAAGAACACCTTTTGGAATGCGAGCCCCTACTGCAGTGAATCTCTCAGGCTTCTTAAGAAACTCCACTACCTCCATGAAATCCTGTTTTGCTTCATCCACTCCAGCAACATCATCAAATGTCACACCAGTGTTTGGTTCCATTTGGAACTTTGCCTTAGATTGACCGAAAGCTAAGGGGAAACCAGGCCCACCAGGCCCACCCATTCCTCCTGATGAACGTCGAGAAAGAAGGAACAGGCCTCCAATTAAGATTAAAGGAAAAGCCAGATTTCCAATCAGGTTGAATAGCATGGAACCTGAATCTTCCTGAGCATTATGTGCTGCAAAGTCAATGTTCTTCTCTCTAAACTTCTGAAGAAGCTCTTGGCTGAGCCCTGGAAGTTGAACACGAACTCGCTGCAACCGGTTACCCAACTCAGGTGAAACAGCCTCTACGATAGCAATGGTTCCATTCTCAAACAAGTCTACCTTTTGCACCCTATCCTTATCCAAATACTCCAAAAACCTAGAATATGACATCCTGGAAGAAGAAACCCCTTGTTCATCAGCAAATGCTTTCCCACCTCCTAGCAAAGCAGATCCACCAATCCCAACATTCCCAATCAACAGCTTCAGAAAGCCCCTTCTTCCCTCACGCCGTCTCTTGTCCAAAACTGCCTTTACAATTAAAATTCTTGATGTCTTACTTAACGGAACACTGGTAGAAACACAAAGATGACTTCCATAGAAATCCTTCGTCAAACTCCGTTTGGCATTACTGGTCGATAAACCATTTCCTACAAGGCATGCCGACGACGCTGCCATCTGGGAACAGACAAAGGCAAATAACAAATCCCAGAATTACAGAGCTTACAAAGGCCAGTATTCTAACATCCAACAACATACAAAGGATGTCCCGATATTCAAAATTTTGACAATTTCCAAAACAGTGAAACATAGCATAGCAAACAGTAATATCAGTTCTTTACAGCAAGAATAAAAATCAATTCGACTCGATTCAGTTCAATAAAAACAATCAAAGACTTGAACAATTATGTATTCCTAAAGAGAATTAGAAAAGGTGAAGAAGTAAACATACCTTGAATGAAGAAATGAAACGAGAGAGAGGAGAAAGCAGGTAGCAGTAACTGCCGCTGCCGCTATTTGGTTATTCTAATAGCATCGAGTATTGAGTTGTGAGAGTCTGAGCTCCGTTACGTGGGTGTGGACTCTGCCGTTCAAAAAAATTGAAATGAGTGTGGATATGGTATACGTGGCGCTTTTTCATGCTGATTAATCACCCCTGGATATTTCTTTTCTTTATCGGTGGCTTTGCTCTCTACATCCAACCCTCGACCCCCGGCCATCTGCTATTTATTTATTTATTTTAAAAAACTTTTTTATTGTGTAAAATACTATAACTAGAAATAGGAGTAATTTGTTTTCAATTTGCAACTAATGCATTAATTCAAAGGGTTTAATGACATTACAATCTTGGTTTAAATATTGGATAATTGGGTTATATATCCACACATGCTTTAATCTCTCCCTGAATTAAAAGAAAATAAGATGATAAAAAATGAACAAAAAATTAAGGTTGAGAAAATTTAGAAGTTTTATTGATCCTTAATCATTTTCATCTATATGTGTGATATGTTGTGTAGGTTTGATGTTCTCGGCAATTTTTTTGAGATCGAAGTAACCTGATCCCATTGAGTGTAGCTTTAGATACTGATAATACTATTAAAAATCTGAGTCAGTTTACGGTAGTATGATTTAATTATAATTTAAATCAAGTTGTCTTACTTAATGAACTAAGAATTATTAGCCTCACCATGTTTGATATAAAAACATGTTTATCCAAAATAGCATAGATATATTCATGTGCCACCTATAACAAGGGGAATTGGGGTAGGGGTTTCAAGAAAATTATTAGAAATGAGGTTGGGTGGGGTTTTAAAATGATCATTTGGAACGACTTTTGGCCTTTCATATTTAACGAGATCTTCAATGTTAAAAGTGAAGCTAATGCTAAAATCAAGTGGTTGATTAATAACATACGTATTTGCGTCAACCTTTAATAGCATTTTGATTGGTATAGCACTACGTGCTTGTAATGTTTTTATTGGCTTAAGAAAGATATTGTACATGTCTAATCTGTATTATGCATAATCTTTAACATTAAACTCATTAAAACATTTATGTAAATCAACTTAAATTTTGTATTAAACATTGCTTGCTTGAATTTGCTTAGTGATCTCGAGATGAAAATCATGAACTTTACATGCAAAAAACTCACTTGACTCAGATACCTTAGTATGAGAAGATATGAAAATAAAGTTTAAGGTCTTTCTAGTTTTGTAACCATGAACAACTTCAAATGAACTCATATCTATTGATTTATTAACAAAAATATTAATATAAATTGGGTTGCGGAAATAACCAAATTTCTATTTCTATTATAGCCATCTTAGGAGGTTGTTTAAGCTTCTACTGAATATCTCAATTTGGCCATCATGAGTGTGGTAGGCACTAGAAAGTCCAACTTTATACCAACCTATGCCAAAGAGTTTTCTAGATGTAACTCATCAATCATGTATCTTATATGAGAATATGATTTGAAAGATGCTATATAATTTATCATTTTTTTTCTCGAAATAGAGTTTGACAACTCTAGAGGCATCTCTGATCTCATTACAAGAGATAAAGTAGGTCATCTTAAAAAAAATCAACAACCATATATACAAAATCATGTTTTCCTTAAAGTATATGGAAGTCCAACCACAAAATCTATACGTATATCTTGCCAATGGCAACTTGGTATAGAAAAGAGAGTATAAATACCACTATTTTGTTTTCTATGTTTAGCAATTGACATATTCAACGTCTCCAAGGGGCGTAACGTGATGACAAAGAACTTGAGATCCGCACAGCAAGTCTCGAGTTTGAGTCACGATGTGCATCTCTTGTAAGAGCCTAGAATAGCCAGAGTTTTACTCACTCACCTGGGCCAACAAAATATGCTTTCCAAGGGTGGGGTTTCCTCGAATCCAATTTTTTTTGACATATTCAACATTGACTAACCAATCCGCATCTCATATTATGAGATTGAAAATAATATGATAGAAAAGAAATAAAAGAAAACCACAAAGCAAATTTGCTCTTAAAAATACTAATGTCTAACGATGAAATTAGAAAACAAACTAAGCAAAAAAAAGAAAGATAAACCCTTGTTAACTTTTTAAACTTAAGGATGACAATCTAATATGAACTTGATGGATACTTACCTGACTAAATGAATGGGTATTTTTTTTAGATAGTTACCTCATTCAATGGGTAATGAGTACAATATGAATATTATTATATCTTAACTGAAACCCACCCGAGTCTAACTCAAAAAATTTGTTTGTTTTATATTTATATAACTGACCCATGGGTACTCATTGTCGCTTCTATTCAAACCCGCGATCCTTATTGTTAGATAGGAAGCACCATACATGAAAAAATAGTGAGGCCCAAATCCCCAATAAATCAAACGCTAAAGGATAAAAAAAGCAATCAAAAATAAAAAAAGAGTAAAAGAATGATGATAAAAATAAAAATACAAAGTAAATTAGAGGTCAACTACAAATTTCTTATTAGAGAGTGAAATTCAAAAGAAAAAAAAAATACTTGAACAAAAGGACATAAAATAATCAAAAGAATAATGACCAAGTTGAAAAACAAAATATACCATAAGTTTAAATTTAAGGATAAAATTGAAAACAAATAAACACAAAAAAAAATAATCAAAAGAATGAATATCAAATTGAAAAAATAGCATATGACAAATTAAAATTGAAAACAAATACAAAGTTTACCAAAAAAATCTAGAACAAAATCATAAATTAAAAAAATAAGGATTAAAGTTGAAATATAAAGAACAAAGAGCACTAGCCTCTAATTTTAGAGAGAGGGGAGAGAAGGCAAGAAAGAAGAAAGAAAGTTTCACCGATGATAAACCATCTCACCATCGCTAACATGCACCGCACCAAGAAGAAAAAACACAACAAAAGAGCAATTCTTGCCACTAGAAGGCGTTGTATGCGCCATTCAAAGTGTGCCGACAACTCTTATATGTCACGCACCAATAAAATCTTTGATTTAAATAACATGAAATATATGTAGAAATACCAATTTGGCGCTGATATACCAAGAAATAAAAAAAGCAGTGTAAAATACCAAAAAAGACCTTGCACGCACTATTTAAGTTTTTTAATTTTAAAGGTAAAGTTGGCATTTAGCTATATCGTTTCATTATACTTTGAAGAATAATATATATATATATATATATATCGATTAATCCATTAAAAACTAAGTGAGGTCTTGGCCTAGCGGTTGAAGAGACTTGTTTCCTTCCTTTGCACCAGGGTTCAAGTCCCACCATGCACGTCTGTCACCCGCGCGGTGCCTTACATACTCATTGGGTTTGCAGGATATTCAGTGAGTCCGGAGATTAGTTATGGTGTGCGTAAGCTGGCCCGGACACTGCGGTTATAAAAAAAAAAAAAAACTAATTGGACATACGAAAAGCCTAAGATAAGATCATTACATTGGAAAGAAAAGTAAAATATTTCTATGTTGATAATTTATTTGCCCCCCTCAAAAACCGACCGACCAAAAAGAAAGCGATGGGCGGCACCACCTACCAGTAAAGGTTTCCACGCCACTTGCTTATCGAACAAGAAGAAAACAAATCTGAAATTAGAGAATTAGATTCCTTTCTTTTCCCCTTCATCTTCCCTTTTCTGGGTTGTGACAATCCCCCCCACCAGGCTAGCATCTGTAAGTGTGGATAGAATAGACCATGCTTTTTAAAAGTATTTTTTTTTAAATAATTTATTTTAATGTTTTTATATTATTTGATGTGTTGGTGTCAAAAAATATTATTATGATCTATTTTTAAACAAAAAGTATTTTGAAAAATAATTTCAACCACACTTCCAAATAAACATAAGACTTTACTCCGTAATAAATATTAGTAAATTATTTATGACATCATTGTCCGACAAAAAAAGGCAGCGGTTTTATTCGAGAAAATTTCAAATAAATTAGTTATTTGTTTATGAAACTCATAAAATAATATAAGATTAATTATGTTTAAAATAAATGAATTATTCTTTTATAAGAAAATATATTGCAATAATTAGTTTTTATAATTTAACAAATTTAACCATGTGAATCATAAAAGTTTTTTACATAAACTAGATATTTTTTACGAAATAGTTAAATCATTTTTTAATAATAATAATAATAAAAAAAGTATTGCCTTATTCTCCCTTTCATTACACAGCTTGAGTCCGACAGCAAGGAACCAGATTCATCACATATATTCACTAGAAAAACGGCATTCGAAAGGAGAAGGAATAAAAGCGAGAAAACCCAATAGGAAAGCCACCGATAATTTGTTTTAAGGTCAGAATTTCTTGTCATCATCGTCTCAGCTGGTACTCGCCATGAACAATACCACGCAAGCCTCACGGTATTGGTACAGTGGAAATGAATATGACGAAAACTATGCTCTCGACAGCTATTATCGCAGGATGCGCACGCTTTCCCAGTTCCGCCTCCCCGCCTCCCAACCCCGTCCGGTGAGCGGTGTTTATCAAGCTAGATTTAAATATATAGACACGTACGAACATGCAGTTGACGACGACATTTAACAAGTACTATATACATGTGTTTTATGAGCAGGACCCGAATAGAGGAGGTTCACAAGCTACATGGCGGCCGGCGATAGAGGAAACAGCCATAGCTGTTCCTCGCAATTTAGCTGGGTAACTACTAATTTTTGCTATATATAATGTATATCATGCACGTTTTGTTTAGTTCCGAGATACATAATTTAAATTCGAGATATATTTTGATTTTCTAGGCAGCCAGCTTCACCCATGCAAGTTGTTTTCCTAAATACTGGAGTGGCAAGAGAGCAACCAGCTGTACTCCAACGAAACCTGCAAGCTGCTTCATCCACACAAGGGGCGGGTCGCTCCAGATCAACCCAGGATGATCAGCAAAACAAATTAGTATTGAAACAGCTGAAGAAAGAAACCTATAACCCTATCCCAAAAAAGATGACAAGTAGATTGAACCTGTATTACAGAGACCGCGCCACCATTGCTGCTAAAGACAGGGCACCAGAGACCGAGGATGATGGTCAGAGATGTGCAGTCTGCTTAGAAGATTTTGAGCCGAGAGAGTCGGTGATGCTAACCCCTTGCAACCATATGTTTCATGAGGAATGCATCGTGCCATGGGTGAAGAGTAATGGGAAATGTCCTGTTTGCCGGTTTGTACTCTGCGACCACGCCGGAGGAAGCGCAGCGCCGCCGGCGCAAAACATTGCAAGTTTCGCAGGCAATGACACATTTGAGGGAGAGCTGGTCTCATTGGTGAGGGCCATGGAAGCGGCATTCAGACAGGGCAATACTGATCGTCGTTGGTGATCAGTACTGTTGATGGGAGATCAGCTTGCCCTTTTTGCTTCCTGCCTCTCCATCTTCGTTTTTCTTTTCATGAATCCAAGTTTCCTAAAAGCCAAAATAAGTGAGGAAATTACGTGAGATATACGAGCATATTAGTTATGAATCGCTGAATGTTCTCTCAGGCCTTCCAATTATGATCATCGATAAGTTCATATAATCAATTACTCCAGTCTTGTAGATAAAACCAACCAAATCCCCCGCCCCCTTCTCTTCCTCGTAACTTTTGTTAATGAAACTTTTTACCTACAAATTTAGATTATTATATAAAATTTTAAAATATAATTTATATTATTCCTTAACATATTTACAAAATATGATTTGTTTTTTTTTATCAAATAAAATAAAGATGGTAAAATTCAAATTCGTTACCTCTGAGTCAACAAGTCTCTAATATCATGTTAAAGAACTATCTCACCTATAAATTTAAGTTATTAGGTAAAACCCTAAAATATAATTTATATTATTCTCTAATAGACTCTCTTTGGGCTTAAAACTTGCATAAATCCACACTATCTTGTGCTTAATTTTTCATCAAATAGAATGAGGATAATGAGATTCGAACTCTTGACCGTTAAGTTAACAAGACTCTAATAGCATGTTAAGGAGCTAATTTACTTAAAAACTTAAACTATTAGATAAAATTCTAAAATATAATTTATATTATTTTTTAGTATAAGTTTGAATATCTATATTTGTTTTTTTTTTGGGTGTGAAAACATCAGGACTAGCCCAAGGGTTGTGCATGGTTCTTTTGGAATCAATGGTCAGGCCCATAAACACACTGATCGCTGTGATGACAAGAAATCCTGCTGGCTTTATAACATCGGGTGCTCGCCTTCTGATAGAAGACGATATGATTACAATGAAAGCTAGTGTGTGTTTGCTTCATCTCGAGCCATCCATTAATTCTCCCTTGACTTCTACGGCTAGCAATGCTTCGGCTTGTTTCTAGGGTTACATACAAGAAAGAGAAGAGGGTGTCAAGACTGCGTATCATTAAAAAAAATCGAACTCAAACCTGGATGGATATATATTTTTAAAATTAATATTTTTTCATTTATATGATTTTTAGATTTTCATATAAATAAAATAATTATTAAAAGAAAACTTACCCGGGTTACTCCAAGTCACCTGATTTCACGTTGACTTGGCAGGTCATCCTAGCTCGATTAAGCCAATTGTAAATCTCGAATCACATGAGTGCCGAGTTAGCCTGCTGGGTGGGGTGTTTTTGAAAAAAAATTGATTTTTTATTTTATTTTATTTTTAAGTTTAAATTAATAAAATTTGATATTCTTAGATCATTTTGATGTGCTGATGTCAAAAATGATTTTTAAAAAATAAAAAAAACATAATTTTAATGTATTTTTGAACGAAAAACACTTAAAAAAAACTGCAACCACACTCCCAAATAGACACTTAGTCTAAGTTTGATAACTATAATTAAAATAAGTTATAAGAAGTAATATAATAAAACTATACACAGAAAGTGAACTAAGAGAAGCTAAGAAAACTCAAATAAAATTCCACTTTATATAGTTTTTTTTTTCTATTTGAAAAAAGATTCGAAGGGGAGACAGTAATGTCAACTCAGCTGTAACACATTGGCCACTATATTGTTTTGATAAAGATAACAAACATGCTGCCTCATGCCATAGGCATAACAATTGGCCCTTGTTGACTTTTCAAAGTCAATATAAATGGATTTGAATAATGTTTTCTTTAATTTTATATTGTTTAAGAATCTAATAATTTTTCTTATAAAAAAAGTAAATAGCACTTATTTTCAGACCCTTTTCTTTATAAAAAATCAGACTTTAAACTGATAATATTGATTGAAAATAGATCACGTCTTTTAACATGTTGATCCATCAGTCTGATGTTCAATAACGCATCTTTTTGGTTTGTCCCTTATTTCCTTGTAACTTTTTTAGATTTCCTACACTTATTTGCTTGGTTATTTAGATATCTTGTCGTAAAGCCATTTCTCATTGAATTGCCAACAGATTTTAATTTACAATGCATGCTCGCCATCATACCACAGCTTTGATCACATACTAGCAGGCATGTGCATGGATTCAATTGATGATATCACTTCCTAGCTTTGACATGGTGTCCAAAAAATGAAAAATAATTTCTAAAAAATAACCTAATTTAGGTGTGGATGACCAGCATTTGACCTCGGTGGGTACAAAATAATTCAAGAACACTACCTGAAAAAAAGAAAAAAAAAACGCGCCACACGATCGAAACAATAGACTACGGATAAGGACAGTAATGCTTTGGACCATTTACAGAGATAAGGTTGTCCCTTGTCGGAGCAAATATGCCATCGGATAAATCGCACCGGCCAGCAGAGTAGGCCAGGGAATGATAAAAGCAGCTTCTCAATGAAACAGAAATGGACCTAAAAAGCTTTTCATGATCCATTCTTTTTTGGTATGGCGCCCAAGAATATGAGCATGCATGCTCCGAAACGGGGTTTGATCGTGTGCTATATTCTACGAGTAAGTCTCCATATCTAGATCTGATGCATTGTCAAGCTTGCTAAAGTGGAGGCTTGACGGTGTGCCAAGCCTAGCTAGTCTCGGAGGGTTGGGTTTGAAAGTGTGCCAAGCCTAGATATATATGAAAGCTTGCTGTCATGATTTAGAGCATCTTTTTAGAATATTATTGTATATTTTTTCTAAAAGAATACTTACAGGGAGTGATTTAATGGGACTATTTCTACTCGCAGCTCAGTGATCTAATCATAAAAGGTAAATGATCAGGGGCGATCAATCGGTAGGGAGTGAGTGATATGAAATTTGCGGTGTCTAAGCAAAGACATAACCTTCACCGGAGAACGCCGAAAGCAGGCGATTCAGCCACATCTGTTCCACCCATGACCACTTGTTTTCGAGGGAATCACAAGTTTTGCGAGGAAAAGCGAATTCATAGTCGACTCCAACCAGGCTTAACAATATTCCCTTGCCACTTTAGGAATTTTCGTTTGTGGAGCTTCATTTTCATGATGTACGACCTTAGAGTCAACTTTAAGGTTGATGAAGTACCATCATCTATATATATATATTTCATCGGTAAGAATTGGAGCATCGTGATTTGACTAAAGTTTACTTTCAAAGGATGCGTGCTTTTACTAAATATCCCCAAGCAAGAAGCCACTTGTAACGCCATTGATCAGGAAGGGAAGTTTTTCCTGGGAAGAATTTGTAGTGCTATCTTATTCTGTATGGCCTTCCAGGAAAGATATTGACAAAAAGCGACGAACTTATACTAGCTAGTGCCAATGCAGGATTAAATTTTCATCGTCTATTTTAGTGTTAAAGCACTATGGAGGAATCTTCTTCTTCCCATTTGATCATGTCCTTCCGTATAAATCAATGGTCCAAACCTTACTTTTTTTATATAAATATGTGTGTGTGTGTGTGTGTTTTCTCGTGAGAATAAGAGCGCCAAGATAACATTCTCAATGGAAAAAAGAACGTCGAGATAACCCCACAAGCTTGTAAAGTTAGCAGGAACAAAGCAAGGAATAGTGCTTGAATATTACTCCATCAATTTGCACAAGCCTATAAATACCGCATCTTGCAATCTGACTTGTGTAGTGTATTAAACTTGGAAGGAAAACGATATCCATCTCCTCAACTAGCTTTCTATTGTGCTGATCATCAGAAGCGCTCACTTAACTCTCACTGCTCCAGTTGCTACAGAATAATTGACATTGCAGAGATAAGGGTTTTCCTCCTCCCACTTCTTCAATCTGTGCTGATCATCAGAAGGTGAGTTATTTTTTGGTTATATATATATATATATATATATATATATATATATATATATATATATATATATAAATTATACATTATGAACGTCTATCTTTAACATTTAGCAAGCATTAGAACATGGTGGCTTGTTTTTGAAGGTTGATGATGAACTTTTCTATGTCCCTGTGGCCACAAACAAGTCGGATGCTTGATAGTCCTCCTGGTGTGATCAAAATGGACATGCTGTGTCCCAGAAGCTGGCAAAAGGAGAAGGTTGTGATAGTGATGGGACCTACTGGAACTGGCAAGTCTCGGCTCTCAATCGATCTTGCAACCCAGTTCCCTGCAGAGATCATAAACTCCGACAAAATGCAGGTTTACAAAGGACTTGACATAGTCACCAATAAAGTTGGTGAAGAAGAGAAGTCTGGTCTCCCCCACCATTTGTTAGGAATAGCAAATCCTAATGTAGATTTTACAGCAGCAAATTACTGTCAAATGGCTTCCTCGGCGGTCGAATCAATTTCGTCTCGAGGATTGCTCCCGATCATTGCCGGAGGTTCCAATTCATATATCGAGGCCTTGATGGACGACGAGGATTTTAGATTACGTTTGAGATATGATTGCTGCTTCCTTTGGATAGATGTATCAATGCCTGTGCTGCATAAATTTGTTTCGAGGCGAGTCGAGCAAATGGTCAGCATGGGGATGATCGACGAGGTCAGAAATCTTTTCGATCCCCGCGCAGATTACTTCACGGGGATCAGAAGGTCGATAGGAGTCCCTGAATTCGACCGGTACTTCAGAGCTGAAGATTTATTGGATGAAGAAAATCGTGCTAGACTGCTTCATGAAGCAATATGTGATGTGAAAAGGAATACATGTAAGCTAGCTTGCCGTCAATGGGAGAAGATTAATCGGCTCAGGAAGATCAAGGGGTGGAACATTCACAGAGTCGATGCCACTGAAGTGTTCCGAAGTTCGGGAAAGGAAGCAGAGCATGCCTGGGAAATGCTTGTGGCCAGACCCAGCACTGCCATTGTGGGGCAATTCCTCGGTGGTGTTTCTGCCGCCGATAAGGTCCCTGCCCTGGCTACTATGGGCTATATTCGACAATGCCTTGTGGCATAGCCGTTCGATAAGCAAGAAAGTGGTATCATATATTATATAATTTTATCTAATTAGAGGGCTATCAATGCATGAGTCATCAACAATAACGTTATCCCACTACTGGGAGGTTTTGTATTAGATTTTTCTTGGGAGATTACTGGAAAAAATCTCATCGGATCTTTTAGTAATATATTTAGAGGATGATGGAGAATGTGGTTGCGATTGTTTTTCATTTAAAATATATTAAAATAATATTTTTTTAAATAATATTTGACATCCATGCATAAAAATGATATAAAAACTCTAAAAAAATTCATTTAAAGAAAAAACAAATGTTTTTTTTTCTTTCAAAAAGCACTTTTGAAGTGCTTCCCAAACACGCCGTGTGTTTTTTGTTGCCTGCGCTTTGTTCCGGGCCAAGATATATATATATATTTTTATGTATAAAGAGTATTATGCTAAGTTTAAATATCAACTAATTTAATGTTAAAAAATAAAATTGTTGAAAATATTAATAAAAAAACTTGCAAAAGAAAAAAAATAGAATGAGTATAAAATTTGAGAGATTAAAAAAAGTTTGATAAGGCTTAATAAGATATTTAATAGCACAAAGTCATTAACCTCATTATGTTTAATAATTATTTTTTTAAAAAAAATATTTATAATAAAAATTATTAAATAAAACAAAAGAAACAAAATATTATATAAGGGTGTAAATGTTCAAAATGTTATAAAAAATAAATATTTTTAATTTTTAAAATAAATTTAATCTATATGAAAAAAATATAAAATATAGATGAATCATATTAATCTTATAAAAAGATTAAACACACCAAATATAATTAAAAAACAATCACATCTCAAAAAATCTAAATAAGCCAAAAACAAAATCATTGATTAAAAAAAAAGGGGGCCCTTTTGATGTTTGAATCGCTCTTATTGAATGTCAGGCTCCTCCTTCTTGACTATGAGGAAATAGACATGAAAATTAATATATAAAACATGAAAATCAACACAAAATTTTAACAAAAATGGTGTTTGAAGCTTTATTCATAAGGAATCAATCGCCAACTACTAGCACAGAGACAAATCTTGATCTTGCCAGCACAAAATTGCACGTACAGGATCAACTCACGAAGCAAATCGATCTAAAAAGTGAGATGCTGCACTGGCCAGAATAGAATAGTTATAGATGCTGCACTCTCGATCACCACCTCTAATCTCTTTCATCAGTCCTTTGTGTGTACTGTGTACCAGAACACGATCCATGTTAAGTGCGCATGGATCATCTGCAGACTTGGCGCCCAAGTTACTCAAACAGGATCTGTGATTTGCCTTAATTTAGTTTAGACCACTGGAATGCTGGGAAGAATCAGAATAATGGAGTCCGAGCAGGTCCATTGTGAGTAGCCAGCCCAGATCTTTCTTCAACAAGGTGTTCACATGGCGCCCACTCGACCATCTGATTGAGTACTGTTCTTCTCTGGAAATTTATTTGCTTAATTCATCCCTTCTTTCTTCGGGTAATAGTGATATCATAGTTGTTGGTTTCGGTTCATTTCATCTCGGTCGAAACGTTTCATAACAATTAAAAAACAAGATAAAATAACATTGTTTTTACTTCAATTTAAATTTTAGCCTATTCAGGATATCTCGGCTAAATACCGGCCTAAACTTGCTAGTATTTCTTCGTTTGTGGCGTTTTGATTACAGAAAAAAAATCATCTCTCCTGCCTGGACAAATTATTATGGGTCATTGATGTGACCTGATTTTCTTGTTTTATTCCATGCAACATCAAATTAATTATATATGAACAGTACAACCCCGGAACGGCGCGTCAAAACGTTTTGAAACCGAAACATTATGTTTCAATTGAAAAAATAAAACATCAATCGAAACGAAACTGACAACTTTGGATAATACTAAGGCAATTTAATTATTGCTCAGAAAATAGCTGCTACAGTAATGATCTGACCCTGACTATGTTGAGATATATAGGCAAGAGACGAAAATTATGACAAAAATACTGCTATAAGAAACATGATTACACTTTATTTTCAAGAGAAGTTATTATAAGATACATGCAGGTACGAAAGCTTGAAATCAACTGGCAATAAATATTGCCATGGCTAATTAGAGGTTCGTAATCGAAGAGCGTAATTGATAGACATGATGAGAACCATATATATCTCAGACAGAATCGACCATGAAAATACTTGATCAAGAAACAACTAGTCACTTGATTAATCCACAAGAGTAAGAAACAGTGCAGGAGTCATCGATTTTGACAGTGTATTCATGGGGAGGCTTTGAAAGGAAGGGTGGCAAGTGAACCAGCAATTCACACACACATTCAGCATCCACATCATTCAGCCACCGACAGCAGTTTTCTTCTGGCGTTCCTCCATGGCCATGCCCGCGGCTACCTCCGTGCCGGTGCCCGTGTCTGTGCCCGTGCCCGTGCTCGTGCCTGTTCCCGTGGCTGTTATGGTCATCGGAAGCAGCAGTGGCGGAGGGCAGGGAGGTAGCCGGTGGTGCTGGGAGTAGACTTCCGCAGGCATAGTTAACCAGTGCAATTTGAGAGGCGCAGAGGGGGCGCTGAGGTCTAGGTTCCAGCAGCTGGCCATTAACAGTACCGAAGACAAGCAACAAGGATACTGCCATGAAAGTAAACATGAAAACCTTGAGATTCTCCATTAAATTATTCTCGAAGTCTATCTTTCTATTCGCACCTGCACCACAGGTTTTCTGAAACCTGATCTAAATACCAGCTAGCCTTGGTTTCCTTATATATATACTGATGATATTGCTGGGAAGCCATGAAAATCTTTTCTTTCTGGTAGCTGAAGTTCTGATATGCTTTACGAGATGATCAAAGAATCTGAATAGTTAAAGAAAGTGCATTCGTTTGGCGTGATAACCAGTTAGGTTATGTATTGTATGAGCATGCAAGTTCATCTAGCTATCGATCATTACCAATCTTGTTCCTACCATTTTATTCTATAATAAAGTCTGTGTGTGTGGGATTAACTCATCTGACAAAGGGATGCGGCCTGATTCATTAGACCCCGGCCGGCCCGGAGAACCCTGTGATCGTTGACCTTTTCCATTTTCAAGCTTCACTGTGCGTGAATTCTCTAATTTAGCAAGATTGTGTTATCAATTGTAGATTTCCTACGTATTACATTTTATAATTTTTTGATTTATTTTCTATAGAGTTATCTTAATCTCATGACCCGGATTACAAATTTTACAGGTTAGCCATGTTAATTAGGATTATTTTTTTTATCTATTTTTTCTTTATATTGAAATAACCATATATAAAGGAAAGTGAGAGAGAGAGAGAGAGAGAAAGCACAAGGATCAACTAAAACAATATTGGAGGATAAAACTCAGTTTTATTTTTAAATTACATAAAAAGGATCAAAGTCAATCGATTTTAACCATCAAAACTTATGATTTTTGTTATAAAGTTGGTTTGATCACATAGAAGACAAACATAAAAATACAATGAGGAATTTTTTTTAATAAAAATATATTGAGCCATGAAACTGGAAATAAAATAAAATAAAATAAGCAACATATAAATTTGAGTTAACTCGAGTTAACCCGCTAACCCCGTGACTTTGGGCATAAATTTTAGATAATCCTATAAAAAAAAGAGAGAAAGAACGAAGACCAATTCCACAAAAAAAAATATATTGAAGGATGAAGTGTGTGTGAGTGTGTATAAAGGACCTAAAAAAATCAAACTCAACCTTATTAACCTTCAAAACTCATAGCTTAATTAAAAAAAAATGAGAGATAAAATTTGAAAAAGAAAATACAAAAAATAAGAGATCAGGAACAAAATCAACGCTAGTAAAAATAATATGGGTCAAATTCAACACAAAAAATATCAAATGATGAGGGATGAAATAGAGAGAGAAAAAAATTGGAAGGATTTAAAAATATTAAAAGAATAACGGTCATATTTAATATAAAAAATTAAATAAAGCCTATTGATTAGGGATGCGATTGAAAAAAAATCAATTTAAAGAAGATAAGAAAATAAAATAAATTGCTATCAAAAGAATAAAAATAAATTGGACATAAAATATACATGGTAGAGCTGGGCAATCACTTTCTTTTTTATTATATTTTTATTTTTGTGAAAAAACTAAATTGCCTTTAAACCAACTTGATTATAAGAAAAGAAATAGAAATAGAAAGGTGAAAAAACCTCCTTGAAAGGAAGCTTTATTATTTTTTTTCTCTTTCTAGAGCATATGAATAATTTAAATGTGCTCAGAAAATAAAACATTTAAAACGCTCTTGGATGCAAGTTAAGCTTTTTTTGTCTTGTAAATTAATCAAGTCATTTAACTATTTATAATAAAAGTTAAAAATCAAGTTTGTCGCTAATTCAATAGGTCAACCACAAATGTATGCCTATAAAAACAACATCGAATCATCCTTTATTTTCTTAGGTTTTGAAGGCTAAACGGAGGAAAGCTGTATTCATTGCTTAGTTTTTGTTAATATAGGTTTGTTTGGTATTGTGTTTTAAAAGTGTTTTAAAAAAAAATATTTTTTTATTTTTTATTTTAAATTAAAAAAAAAAAATAATGTTTTAGATAATTTTAATATGCTGATCTCAAAAATAATTTTTAAGAAATAAAAAAAATATTATTTTAATATATTTCTAAACAAAAACAATTTCAACTACACTCTTAAACCAGTATTAAAGCTGTAAAATTTAATTTCTTTTTTTTCCGCGGTATTGAGAACGAAATTGAATAATTAAGTATCTATTTTTTAATTCTTTGCTTTAAATTAATGTTTTTTTTAGTGTTTTTAGATATTTTAATATTTTAATATTAAAAATAATTTTAAAAAATAAAATAAATTTATTTTAATAAATTTCTTAAAAAAAAAAAAGAGTATCACGATGCTTCAAAACTGGTCTAAATGACCAGATAATTGCGTTGGAACACTGACTTTTTTTTTATGTAATTTCCTTTTACAGTCAAACAATATATTACGAGTATTCTCTTCCTGCGATGGTAGCCATGAAACTCCAACAGCTTATTCATGTACGCTAATTAGCAGACTAATGACCTTAATTAAACCTCCTTGGCAGTCGCTAAGAAACTAAAGAGATGGATCTAGTTGAGATGAAACTATAACTTCATGTCACAACTGTAAGTAACATTGCACGACGCGCCAACATAGACAGTGTACTCGTGTGCAGGCTTCGAGAGTAAAGGGGGCAAGCGAGACAGCAGATCGCAGACACACTCATCATCTAATTCTTTCATCCATTTGCAGCAGTTGTCTTCTGGGGAAGATGATCCGTGGTGACTGCCCCTATTCCCCTGTCTGTGCCTGTGTCGGCGACCATGGCGGCGACCGTGCCCGTGTCCTTCATCGTCGCCGGAGGTAAGAGAGTGGTTTGGCAATGGGGTACCTAGAATCACTGAATCACATGCCTGGTTCACCAGAGAAAACTGGGGCATGCAAAGTGGGCGTTGAGGTGGGTCTGGGGCAGCCTCGGTCATGGGGTCGAGTAGAAGAAACGCAGCTAAAAGCGCTGCTGCGAGGATCTTGACTATGCCCATCTGGGTTTTCTGCTGCAGAAAATAACTGGTTTAGATTAAGAACACCATGGCAGTTCCTGCTCGTTTTATACCTGGTTTTCTCACGAACTTTCTGTTTCCTCTGGTTCGGTATGCCTGCGGGAATTGCAAAGAGAGCTGCTGCTTTTCTAGTTGATATGCCTTCAAGTGTACAGGGTCTGAATTGTTTTTGCGAATCATTTTCTTTGTGTGATCGCAAGTTAGGTATGAGGCAGCCCTTGAAAGAAAACAATTTAATTTTTCTCAAGATCCAAACTAGTGATTTATTGCAATCTCACAGAGTGTTTTAGAGACAGTCATTTGTCATTTTCGAACTCAACTGATAGGCTATCTCCTGCCACCCCTCTTCTGAGATTGAGCAAACCTGTCCTCTGTTTCAAGCAACAGATCCCTTTGGATCAATTTCCATCCTTGCAAGCTTTCTGGGCCGTATCTCGAGGGCGAGAAATCTTGCCCCATTTCACTAAAATGGCAGAAAGCTGTCCAGCATGAAGAAAGAAAACAGGGCAACGGCAAGAGATGCCGCCTGGCTTCACAATTAAGTTCTTGGAGCTATTCTTTGTGCACACCAGCTGTTCCAATCCCCAGTTATTGTAACAGAGTTATTCTTTGTTTCATTAGGAAATTAGGAATTCTGTTGGTGATTGTGTTTGTAAGGATGGGTGCGATTGAAAAGAATAATAAATTGGGATTTTTATTGAATTGCAATACTAATTGACAAGGACTCAATTACAAAAAGAAAAGTTTTAATCTCAAACCCTAAATTGGATGTAGAGCAAACATGGAAGAAAAAAGGTCATCGTGGCATAAAAAAAATATTAAACTTATTTTGATTTGTCTTTTATAAAATTCTCATGGTCTCATGATCAGGATTAAATATTTAATAAATTGATTTGAATTGATATAATATGTTTTTATCTTAATATTTAAAAATAAATATCATCCAATATGGTTCATGCTTATTTTTTTTATTATAAAACATATTAATAATCTAATAATTATTAAAACCATAGGGCTAATTAAATTATTTTGTAAAGCCAATAGAACAATTTTAAGACAATATATTATTTCTATATATATTTGTAAACAACAATCACTAATTAAGTTTATAAACATCCCCTCCACACTACACTATAATAGAAAGCGAGAGCTCTATATGTTATCTGGTGACAGCTGACGGTGACGGTCGACGCTCCTTCGCTCCACCACGCAAACCAAAAGCAATATCCGCATTTATATTTATATTTATATGTATATTTATATTTATATTTATATTTATATTCTACAGTGATCTCCGTGTCCGAGACAATGCAATATAAATAAATGGACAACTACAAACTTCAGATTAGTCTCTCAATTATTTACCATTTCTCAACTAGATCCCCAAACTATTAGCTTCACCAAATGAGTCAAAGAAGCCTTAGATGCTCCCCAACTGAGTCATCTATTATAAGTAGTCCTTTAATCGAGAAACATAAGGTGCTCTTTAAGGACCCAATTAGAAACCATAATATTTGGCTGTTACATTGAGAATACTTTCATAGTAAGAGGACTAATTTGGATTAATTCGGTAGTCTGGACTTATTCGCCTGATAAAAAGCTCACACACAGTCAGCAACAAACACCCAAAGCCAATCTCTTTCTCTCCTCTTGCCTTCTCTTCTCCCTTAAGTAAACCACAACACACCACCTCCTCCTCTCTTTCCTTGTCTCTCTGTGTACCGTCCAGTCCGAAATCGCAAGGTCTTTGCTTTTGTTTGTAATCACAATTCAATTCAATTGAATTATCGGAATTTTGAAATAATATTTGTTGTTGATTGGCGGAAGAACATTAGGGTTTCTATGTTTTGTTGTTTTGTCGTTAACGTCGGGTGCTTTACTCTGAATTAACCTGTTTTTCTTCTGTCTTTTTTAATCGCAGATATCGCTGTTTCACAAAATAGTAATATTATGGGTTTCAAAACAGTTTATAAATGCTTGACGGACGTGTTTCCTCAGGTATCTACACTACAACTCTCATCTTTCCATCGCCTATTCTTATTATTGCGGAGTGTAATTGCCCCATGCCTTGTGGGTTTGTTTTGTGATCGTGCGAAATGGTTGTGATTAAGGCTTTGTTCTTTGTTGACGACTGTAATTTCTAACTCTTTTGAAGCTGCGTAATGTTTTCATCATAAATAAAAAAATCCCATTTATGTCAAGCATCACTTAAGTTTGGTTATTGATTTTTTTTCCTTTTAGGGTTAAGTCTCAAATATTTAATAATGCTCTGTCTATGTTTATTAATAGGGTGTCTAGTTCTTACTCCTCTACTATTATTGCTATTGTTTCTGACTGAGGCGTTGGTGGTTTAAATTCACTCGCCTGTACAGGTTGATGTACGAATCCTGAAGGCAGTTGCTATTGAACATTCCAAAGATGCTGATGTTGCTGTTGAAGTTGTTCTTTCAGAGATTATTCCTTCCCTTTCCAGGCATTCTGCAGTTCCTAGTCCTCCCTGTGAGGATACCACCCCAAGTCTTCCATCAGATGGAGAAAGTAAAATATTTGAGCCCCTCATATCCCTTTCAGAAATATTTTTAAATATATATATTCTCAAATAAATTTGGTTCCTTTATTTTCTGGTAATTCTTTTTTCAATACAATAATGAAATTGTGACCTGTCAAACATCTTGATGTACAGATGAACAAGAGAAAGAAAGTGGGCTGAGGCGTCAGCAGGTTAGTTTGGTGGAAGGTGTGACTTCTGAACCAAGATTAGTAGCCAAAGAAGATGCCAAGAAAACTGAGTTAATAAGTGGTGTCAATGATGGCAGTTCAACTCATCAAGGAGAGAGTCAGGATCAACCTATAGTTTTACCCTCTGGTGCAAATGCTGACACTAATCAGTTGCAAGGGCATATTGAAGGTGAGGAATTGATACTGCTGGGAAAGCCTCAACTCCAAGAAGACATTTTGCAGCCTGGTTCAAGTCAGGTTCCGATACTAGTGTCAAATGATTTGCACCTGGGAGTTAATGCTGATCACACTCAAGTTTTTGATTCCTTTAATGAGCAGACTCCCCGACTTATGCCAGCCTGTTTGGGACAGGAAAATGGTGAATTGTGTGGCAGCTGGACTGAGTCAGAGAGTCATTGGAAAGCTTTCGATGGTCCTGAGAATGGTGAGTTTGATATGATTATCCATGCAAAAAGCTCTCAAGTAGAGTCTTGTGTAGATGACATTGCGTCAGCAGCAACATATTCTGTGGCTGAGCAGACACCAGATTCTGCAGAAGATAGGCATCATTCAGATTTTTCCGGCGATTCTGAAAATATGAATTCCAAACAACTTGGACAAATTGAACTTCTTGAAGAGAATGTCGAAGCTGCTAAAGACAACAAGGTATTGTTGGCTTTGAGTTTTTTCTTGGTTTTGAATCTCAGATTATTTACATGAGAATATGTGTACAATATACATCCACTAATCATGGAAATTATTTATTATCTCTTGTTTAATTTTGTTGATCAAATTCACTAAACATGTAGCTTTATAATTTACATAAAGTCTGGAGGTTTTTCTTCATCCAGGCTGGAGATAGAGTGAGATTTGTATTTTTTTTGCTGTACAGTTCCTAACCAATTTAATTGCACATTTCTTTCTTTTTTTAACTTGATACAGAAAACCTTGTTTTTGGAAATGGAGTCAGTTATGATCTTGATGAAAGAGGCTGAACTTAAAGAGATGGCTGCAGAACAAGCTAAAGATGAGGCTGCTAGAGGAGGTTTGGACATTCTTATCAAGGTGGAGGAACTCAAACAGATGCTGGTACGAGCAAAGGAGGCAAATGGCATGGTAGGAAAAGTGTAAAATTGTATTTAATCACAGGTTGTGGATTATGCTCGTATAATTTTTAATGTGTTTTTATCTCTTCTTTTTTTTCTTATGATCAATTGCTTTTGTAGCATGCTGGAGAAGTTTATGGGGAGAAGGCAATCCTAGCTACTGAAGTGAGGGAGTTGCAGGCTCGACTACTTAGCTTATCAGATGAAAAGGATAATGCTCTTGCTATTCTTGATGAGGTATTGGCCTTATTATTTAATCATGTATTTTTTTTTATTTAAATGTCTTACATAATGTATCCCCTTGAAATCTTGTTGAGGAAGTATTCTATTATAACTTCACAACACCTTTTTCTTCCCCTGTCCGTGCATACATGTTGAACTGTAATTATTCTTCTTTCCATTATTTTATGAAGGCTCTTGGTTTTCTGATGTATTTTAAGTTAAAGACTGCATCATCTATAGTCCTTGTTGCTGTTAACCTGAATGGAAATTATGTATAGATGCGTCAAACCCTCAAATCACGACTAGCTGCAGCAGAGGAGCTAATGAAAATAGCCGAGTTAGAAAAGCTGGAAAAGGAGGAGGCTGCACAAAATGCTCTTGTCGAGCAAGAAATCATAATGGCGAAGGTGGTGCAAGAGTCAAAAACTCTACAAAAGGAGGCAGAGGAGAATGCTAAGGTAGCAATGCATTGCCCACTATCACTCGTAGTATTCTAGGGCCACTTGTCAAATTGAACAATAACTATTTTTTACTAATCCTTCTAATTTTGATACATTGCAGCTGCGGGAGTTTCTTATGGACCGTGGTTGTGTTGTTGATACATTGCAGTGAGTCTTCCTCTGATTATTTTGATTAAGTTCTGCATTTAATATTTTTTTCTTTCCTGGTGACCAGAATTTTCTGAACCAGATTGAAGTGATGATAATATACTTTGTGAACCGCATTTTTGCAGAGGAGAAATATCCGTTATTTGTCAGGATGTGAGGCTGCTGAAAGAGAAATTCGACGAGCGTGTACCATTGAGTAAATCTGTTTCTTCAAGCCAGACTAGCTGCATTTTAGCCTCGTCAGGTACATCCGTTAAAAGCTTGGCATCCGATCTGGGTGCTGAAATAGGCGAGACATCTGAGCTTCCGAAAGAGCCGGTCCTTGCTTGCTCAGCTGATGATGTCCAATCACCTGAGCTCCATCATGAATCTGTGGAAAGGGCCTCGTCTGATAAGAAACAGCTTTTGGATGATGAATGGGATTTCGTGTAAAGATTGATGGATGGGACCGAGAAGCATAAAGGAGCACTGTAAATAGTTGGTTGAATAAAACAGTTACAGATTATAGTAATGAATGAGTGATGATGATGATTTTGGACTGCTGAGTGATCTCTTGCTTACAGCTAAAGGTGGTTTCTATACAATCTATTATTCTATTATATTTTCAAAGCAACTCGTATTCTTTAATGGTAGATTAATCGAAGTTTAGGGGAAGTTTCAATGGATTCCACCGTCTATATTAAGTTAATTGCATGTTAATAGGATCCCTCCATACAACTTTACAAGGTTCCAGGAAGTAGATGATAATGTTAGAAATAGATTTAAACAAGTGAAAGATCACAAGTAAACTCAGTAGTCTTTATTTCCTAAAAGACTTGTTTACACGAAGACATATCCGGATTCTAACCTCTATGCATTGATTAATTTTTTTTTTTTTTTTTAAAAAAAAGAAAGAAGTACGTCAACTATGTGGACTCTGTATAAACTTTACACGACTGAAAATCACAATTTCCAGCCCTTCAATCAACCTCTTTTTACTTAGCCGTGGCAGATCTATTGTTTAGTAAATGAGGATCAAATCCCAACAACACTGGACACCAGTTGAGCCTCCATTGCCTGATGCAAGCTCGCCCATCCATCCATCCATCAATCAAAGATTGAGCACAATCTAGTCATGCCAACAGAGAAGCATCACCGCACATCTCCATATGATGTAAACCCGTGTTCTTTGCTCTCTGATCTGCTTTGAACACCTCCGCCACGACCTTAGCTTCATGCTTCTCATTGACAAAGCATTCTGTGCCATCTTGGTGCTTAATTGGGCAAGGAAGTGTAATTACCGAAGGCAAGCATAGAGAGTACTTTTTGGATTTTGGTTTGTGGCACTGGTTTGAACTTGAAGGGCTCTTGTGAATCTTAAGGGCTTTTTATAGATAGATTTGGAACGGAAGATATGCGAGTGATTGACGAATGTTGGACTGCGTGTCGGGCAACAGGCCCCTGTGTTGCTGTTGATGTAAATATGACAGAATACTCGCTCGCCTGTCTACTTTGCCCAAAACAATCTGATGAGGACTGAAATTGATAAAAGATAACCACAATTGACATGATAACTTATTGTTATGTTCGAGAATAATATAAATTATATTTTGGGGTTTCGCTTAAAAGCTTAAACTATATAAGTTTAAGTTTTTAGGTATGATAGTTTTTTGACATGGTATCAGAATTTTGTTGACTCAACGATCATGAGTTCAAATCTTGTTATCTCATTTTATTTGATAAAAAATCAATAATAAATAATAAAAAAGTGTGTAACTTTACAAATTTCAAGTCTAAAAATCATCATGGGGTTCTGTAACAAATAACCATTGACGATTGAACCATCTATGAAAGGATCCAACCGTACCCTCACTACACTCCATAATCACGAGCAGGCATGTATAGCAAACTTAAAACGCACGCACCTGGCCCTCCTCAACCCTACATGCCGGCCACTTATCATTGATGGCCGTGAGAAGTCAGTTCAAACTCCAAAGTTAAGCATGACGTGCCTCTTCTTCCATCTCTTGACTTCTTCTCTGCGGGGGGGGGCAATGGGGGTGTTACCTCGTTGTCCAGAAATAACCTTATGCTAACAGTCATGAATCAGAGGGGGGCAACCTGTTTGTGAATGGAGAATGTGACACGTGTCTTTTGGGTCATCCTTTCTGGGATCCTGATCGAACTGGGTCATCGTCCACGTTCTACAGGGAAGGACCAACCTTCTCTCAACAAGGATGAAAGCGAAGGGACAAGGCTAGGGCCTGTCTGGTGACACAAATTATGTGGCGAAGTTCTAGCTATTACGCTACATCGTTTTATGGAGATTGACAGTCAGTGATCTTCTTCCTTTGGACGGAATGATGAAAAAACAAACAATGGAATAATTCGGTGATGATTTTGGCCGGGGTTGAGGGTTTTTTTTACCCTTCTGAATCAGAAAGTCTTGACCCTTCGCCTGAAAATGTCCACCGGGAATCAGTGATATGTTAGATGATCACGCCGAAATCTGCAGATCCCATGGTCTCCTAACCATAGAGCCAATCTCGCATATAAAAATATTAGCTCGAGGCCATTTGACAGTAGAGATTATCTCTTTTGCGAGTAAACTAGCAGCTGGAAATTTAAACCACCATTTGACGGAAGCAAAGACTACACAGTCCATTTTGTGATCCGTGGAGGAAGTAGGTGCTAAAATTGTGTGAATTACATTAGTAATCATTTGTAATAGACTACCTGATTCTGTAATCCATATTCTTTACATGCGAGCAACCTTTTTTATGAAGCACAGATAACAAATTTTTCTATTATTCCAAAATATAGACATAAGAACAACCAGCCAGCCAACCATGTGCTAGTTTCTCACCAAAAAAAAAAAAAAGTTTTAATTATGATTGTTATGTTTTAAGTAACCATGGCTTGATTGATACACAGGCTGTTTTCTAATCTCTCTCTCGCAAGTCACATCTCTCCCAATGCTTTCTTGATATCAGCCTGTTCCCAGAAAACAAAATAAAACCGAGTGAAAATTTTATGAATAACATGTTTGCTAGAGAGAGAGAGAGAGAGAGAGAGAGGAACCTCAATGGCCATAGGAGCAGTGGTTGTGCTATAGCGACCAAGGACTTGCCCGTCCTTGCCAACCAAGAACTTGGTAAAATTCCACTTTATCCTATTTCCCATAAATCCAGGTTTACTTGCCTTGAGGAACTTGTATACAGGTGCAGCGTTTGGTCCGTTGACGCGAACCTAGATTTGCAGCAGAGAGTTGAGAATCTAGTATTAAACATGTACTTTCCAAAGGAAAAATCATAACTGAAGATTCATTGTTGGTTAGCTGTATAATTTATGGTCAAATGAAAAGCACAGTTAAGCATCTCTAACAAATATGATCATCGGACAAGCAATCACCTAAACATCAGGTTTAAAATCTAATTAAATCAGAAATGGACTTCTTCAATGACAACACAATCCATGAATTCTACTTCAACTAGCTTATTCATTTTCCTTTCTTAATTTGTCGTCTTTTACTGCATCCTAAACATTCTAGTGATTCTAGATAACTGTGAGTTGCTACTACACTAACCCTTGTAACTTCTGATATTAAAAAAGACTAACAGCCTACACAATAAAAAAACTTGCTCCTAATTTCTTAACATGTCCCTTGTACAAATCTTTAATTCAATGAACTTCAGGAGAGAAAAAATCTAATCACTGATTCAACATTAATGTATGTCTGTTTTAAAGTGTTAGAACAAGTATTTCCCATTATTTTCAGTTCCACTTTTTGTCACTTGATGGGGTATTGTAGACCAAATATCTTTGCGCCTCTCAAAGAACCAAAACATGACAAGGATGCAAGTGCAGCAGTTCAGCTTTAAACCCCTTCCATTAGTAGCCCATTTTTCTCAAATGGTAAACAAATGCTGGCAGAAGTTCCATGATCAATTTAATTTGCAACACATACACTGTAAAAGGTTTCCATGTCCCAATAAATGCCAACCAATTCAGCGCATAGGATGAAGTTGGGAATTCAGATATACCCCTATTGAAAATATCATAAAAATTAAAATTAAATGCTTGTTTATTGGATGTGTCAGCTCTACAATCAAAAGTAAGGCTGCTTGCCTCCCACAGAACCTCCCAAGGGTCACCAGTTGCTTCCCAACAAGGAAGTAACAGAATTGACTGATTCACTTCCGAATCAATATCTATTCATCACTGGCCACTGGCCAGCCCCATTTCTAATGTATCTAGACTCAAGACTCACATGCTAATACTGGGACAGGTGTTTCAACATTAAGCAAGCTCAACCTTTAAATGAAGAGCTATCAAACAATACCATGCGCCCCTGCAGTCTAGAGTCGTCAGTGTTCCCTTATGAAACACAGTAATTACTAAGCCTTCATCATGGCCTTGGTGAAAGTTAAAGACCTTCTACCTCTGTAGAGGTATGAAAAAGTATTGTTTGCTAAGCTTGACTCAGATCTATATGGAATTCATAGATCTTCATTAACTCTCAATTGATAGCTAAGCCAGCTACAATTGCATAAACAGTAATTTCTAGGAAGCAAAATAACTTAACCTAACCTCAAGGGGTTAGCTTAGTGGTAAGGGTTTTGGGCTTAAAAGGTATGCTCCCTTTAAGGTTCAGGATCCAAATCTCACTGGCTATATTTTCTTGGGGTCATGCCCCCAAGTGTAAAACTTATCATGTTCTTGTGTGGGTAATTTTTGTGGGCACATGCACGAGCCCTGGGATTTAATCAAGGTGCGTGCAAACTAACCCGGACACTCTGATCACCAAAAAAAAAACAATAACTTAACCTAAGAGATATGCATTGGTAAGAAAGAGTTATGATAATCTTATACAGAAGACAACCACAGGCACTTGAGATCAACTTAGAAGGCAGCATTAACTACCTCCGTCAATCAACAAGTAGCAACATAAAGCAAAAGACCAGCTAGAAATTTGGAGAATATAGTGCCAAATGTTCCACTCCGGTCTCCCTGATCTAATGTCAACCCATTCATTTAAATAGCCAATGAACCTACGGCACCGCTGTTGTGGGAGAAATAACGATTAGACATATTGTCCCCAACAAATTTTCTTTTGGGGATATATAGCAAAATTAAATGAATGAATAAATAAAAAGGCTTCATTTAGGCCTGTTTGAAATTAAACGGGGTGTAGTGTAAACTGCAACAATGCGCTTAAAACAAGGACATGGCAACTCCAGGGGGAGAAATGGACATCTGCCAAACTAGAAGGGGTGATGTCGAGAACAATCCTACTGCAATAACAAGTCCAAGTCTATTCATTACCTTGTGGAAAATGGGATAGTCAGCCTTGTATCTTGTACAAGCAAAGTTTTGAGCATCCTCGCTTGTCCCAGGCTCTTGCTTCAAAAACTGGTTGCATGGAAAAGCCAAGATTTCCAAACCTGACAGCATCACATAACATCAAATCATTTTATTTTTTTGGCATCACAGCAGCTTTCTCCGCAAAAAAACAAAAAGCATAGCATTAATTTAGAAACACGAACCTTTGTCCTTGTAATTTTTATAAAGATCAGTCAGCTGGGTGTAATTTGAATCTGTAAATCCACTGTTTCAAACAACAAGAAGAAATCAATAATGAAGTTTCGAGTAATTCCATTCCCAGGAAGAAGAGCAAAAACAAACCATTTAGAGGCGACGTTAACCACAAGAAGAACCTTCCCCTTATAGATACCAAGGTTCACGTCCTGACCTCTGCTATCCTGTAAGCAATTCGCATCAGAATTTATTATTATTATTATTATTATTAAAAAAAAAAACATGAATCACCAAGCAAGCAAGCAAGCAAGCAAGCAATCTATAAACATAATATTCAACTACCTTGACAGTGAATTCATGGATTGATTTCTCTGGTACCGATGGAGAAGACCCCATTCCTCTTCACACGCCCTCTCTCTGCCTCCGACGTTTATATCTTGTTTGCAATTTTCCTCTTCTACTTTTTCATACTGCAAACAAATAAACAACGGAATTTATTGGTTTGAAGAATTAAGCGGTACAGAATGGATAAAAGCAAATTTGTCTTTTCTTCTTTTTTTAGTTTATTATTTTTAATAAATAATGCTAGCTGGAATTTTGAACGGTGACAGCGAGGGTATGCGCGAGAGCTGGATGGACGCTCAATATCTAGGCGTGCCGTTTTTATTTTTTTATTATTTTTTTCAATTAATATTTTTAATATATCTATATAAAAAAACAAATTATGGCGTAACTTCTTAAGATGCTATTTACTTTTCGAAACAAGGAAAATGATTTATATAGTGGAGATATTTAACAGGATCAAATTAATTTAAATTTTACTTATTTTTATTCCATTACTTTTCATTATCAATTTAAAAATCAGGACATAAAAAAAAACATTATGATAGAGACCTTCTTTTTATTTGGTTTTAAGAATTTTAAAATATTATAAAAATAAAAGGAAACACTTGTTTTGGATTATTTATTTTTTGTTACTTGACTTGCAGGTCAATTTGTTTTTTGAAGTAGTCTTTATATTATCATATATTTAGATAGAAAATAAATTTTATAAACTTTAGTAGAGTTCACACCCTCATGTTTTGCGAGTTAAATCACAAAATTGAAGTTTATTTAATTAATTATCTTATCAATATTTAAAAAAAAACATATTAATATCTTTTACAATATTTATTTGTTTTGAATTTATCTTCATGGTATGTTTTGTTTTTATTTTTGTATAATTAATTTATTTATAATTTCATGATTGAAATCAATGGTTTGATAAGTTAACTTTATTAATCCAATATTTTTTCTTTACTTTAATTTTTTCTATAAATTTCATCCTTTATTTTTTTCAATTCTTTTTTATGTTTGTTATCATATATTTAGATAAGAATTTATTTTTATTTTTTAAGAAAAAACAAAGTTATTAAAAATATTATTGTCTTGATATTTTTTTAAAAAAATATACCATATTATTTATTTTAAAAAAAATCTGGTTTATTTTGAATTAGAATTACATGATGTATTATCTTGATTTTCTTTAGAATTAATTTGTTTTTTTATAAGGGTATTATAAAAATCATGGTATTATAATATGGGTTAATCACTTGGTTGGTAGGTTAACTTAGATTAATCCAAATCAATTTAATATATTACCATGTTAATAAAAAAATCATCTTTTATTAAAAAAAAAAATCACATGGTTGGTAGGTTAACCTTGATTTTCTTGATTTTTTTTATATAATCTCATCACCCTTTATCTCTATTTTTTTAATTATTACACATGCATTTTCTTCTGTCATTTCGAACTTCTTATTTATTTTATATTTTGAGTTGAATAAAGCTATATCTATATCTATATATATAAATAGTGAGCTCTATAGAAAGTCAATCAGAACCTATTATGTTCCCCACGACTTTGATTTTGGAAAAGCAATAACGAGTATGTTCCCCACGACTATGATTTTGTCGCCAAAAAGATATTATTTTATAAAAAATATATATATATCATCTAGGATGTTATTATTTTAATATTTTAAAAATATTTTATCCAACAGCATTAATTATTTTACTTCAATTTTTTTTAAGATTGAAAATATAAAATAAAATATTGACATGGCACTCTTGCTAGCTATCTAACACAAACCCGTCTTCACACCGCTGCTTCTGCTTTTATATAAAATTTATAAAGCTATAATGTGATAGCTTTCGGACTTTGTCCAACAATAAATAAGCATATGCTTTTCATTTATTTTACTTTCAAAAATCTATCTCATTTCAATTTCAACTTAACATATTTTTTAAACCTACTTTTTTTAAAATCATGGCTAAAATAAATTTTTAAATCCTACTTTTTCAACCATGTCCATATGAACTAGCACAATACAAAACAAAGAGGGGCAGAAAAATGTTTCCTGTATAACACACACAGAGACTTCCTAGGAATCCCCAATAAGTCTGATCTAATTTTTTTCCTTCTATACCAGGTAAAGAGTAACCAGTTCTAACCAATGGCCCTGGTAATTTTTTTTACAGAATTTCTTGAGGCCTTTTAATAAATAAATTATACCGACAATAAAAGAAAATTTGGAAATTGATACATGACAGCCTAATGTTAAGTCACAGCTTCCACGTCCCCTTAATGGCTGTCAGCTACTCTCTGCATCTGCTGAAAAGTTGACACGATACATATATACAAAACCCTATTCAGCAGGTCACGCCCCAATCATCTATGGTAAAGCTTCTTCCAGACGAAATCCGTGGGGAGATATCGACATGGAACCAGGTAGACTCACTCACTCTTTTGAACAAGCCGCAAAAAAGCAAATAAAAAATGGATCCATCCTGACAAATATAAAGCAGTGAGCAAACCAATAAGATGATGGCATTTATAAATACACTAAAAAGTTGCAAACCAAAGCAGATATGATGATCACATACCAATCCCGACACTGATAATAATCTCATCTTGGCCGCCAAATGCTTGGAGCTGAAACACGACACAAATTCTTATAGCCTGTAATAATATGAACTTCTATGTAGATTCTTAAAAGAAAAGGATCTTTCAATTATTAATAATTCTCTTATTGTTGGGGGAATGATGAGTGCATGACTTAAATGTTGGTTTTATTTTCAAACTTGACAAGATCTCATGAAAAATAGGATACCTCTATTCGACACTGGAATTGCACGTTCAGGAGGAGGTCTAGAAGGCATAAAGTTTCTGTGATGCATCTCCCGGGCATGAAAATCCCACTCTTGATGTGGTAATCTAGTTGGCTCCCGTGGAGGACCATCATAAGGAACAGGTGCATAAGATGCTTTGGCTTTGTCAGGATATCTTGGACCTACGGTAGAGAAAAAATAGTGAATGACAGACAATAAGATGCAACAATTATTACCGAAGTAGAGAGCAAAGCTTCCAGTAATCCCTGCAATCTTTCTCATAAAATAAAAAACATACCAGGAAAGGGGGCAGGAAATCTCCAGCCATCATTAAGCTCGTATGGGCCAGGTCCCATTCTTTCATGGTTATTATAAAAGTTCCCACAATCAAAATTATGTGAAGGCTGGAATCTGTGTATGTAGGAAGGGGGTGGGATTTCTCTTCGAGACTTCGCATGTTGGTTTGCCTGAACATAAGAAAACTGATTCGAGGGCGGAGGGTGCTGCGGCCTTGGAGGATATGCTTTATGATGGAAGCTAGGACCATCAGTGCGATGGACATTATTTGATTGACATACAGGATAATTGCTGAAAGATCTGGTTGAGTCACAATGTTGCGCCTGTATCTGATCTCTGCATTCAGGTGTACGACAAGGCACTGCATTGGACAACGAAGGGTTGATTCTTGGTGCAACAGAATTCTGAGTCGATGGTTGTCTCAAGTCATCTTGCAAATCCTGCAAATTTGATCTGAATTAGAAATGAAAGCAGAGCCCAGTACATGCTACCTTTTATAAAACTAATAATGACAATAGAACAAATTTATGTTGGAAATGCGATCAACTATGGGCACATACATGTGAGTTTGTATAAATATTTGAATCAACACCACAAGTATAAGGATCAGGCATTGCAGATGAACAGGCCATGGCAGAAGGAGGTGGGGGAGGTGGTGGTGGTGGTGGTGATGATGGCAATGGTGGTGATGACGGCGGCACATCCTGAGGAAGAGGAGGGGCGAAGGGCTGTGGTAAGCATTGTTCAAGCTGATTGTGTGAATTACGTGCAGCATCGCCTCCACCAATGCCACTGGTTGAACTCATTTCAGCCTCACATGAGGGCGCCACATCCTCCATTTCAAGCTCACCATCGACATCTTCCAAGATATGTGTATGCTTCTCTACTGCAGGAGTAAACTCCTGATATTCAGGAGTTTCAGTATAATGTTCTGGGGTGACAGCCTCAAACCCTCCATCAGAATCACTTCCATCATCTTCATCCTTAAGCATGCGGGGCATACAAAATCCCGGAAGCTGGAAACTTGAATTGCTGAGGCAACAAGAACCATCTCAATATAAAACAGTTGTACAAATTTTGGGAACTACTCTACAAGAAAAGGATATATTATTAGGACTCAAACCTTCCGTATTCATCCACAAGCATACCCTCCATGTCTCTAACAGGATCATCTAAAGCTCTTTCTGTTCTTGCCGAGCGACGAGAATAAAGGCCAGCAGAAGATGAACCACCGAGTATATCAAGTTCCCGCATATGATGGCGAATAATGGACTCTGAAAGAATCCGTCTTTCCAGCCAAAGCCTCAAAACCTATAAAATAAATATCACAGGTTTAACACATGAAGGAAGAAAAAAACAAGGACAAAATGCACTAGAAGTTTCCAAGGCTTGCCTTCAAACACTGCCTCCGATTTTCATGTGCAAAACTTCCAGGAGGAGCAGCAGCTGAAAGTAGGCGTGGCAGCACAGTTTGAATAGCAGATGGATATATACCACCAGCATCACCTGAAAACGGAACTAGAACTGGAGATCAACATCACATATACCTAGACATACAACTTTGAAATTACAGAAATAACAAGCACTTCACCTTTTAAACCTCGAGAACACTGAGCAATGGAATCCACAAGAAAGAATAAATCCACCCTTTTATGTAAATTTGACTCACTTTCCAAACTACGAGCAAGAATCTCCACCACCTAAGTTTGAGTAGTATTATATCAAAGATCATCAGAAAACTGTATCACACGTTTACACTTCCATTTCAGCTAAATTGTCATGAAAAAAGATACGTGTAAACTTCATGGAGCCTCATCTCCAATAAAATTAGAGAACATTCAGATTCTAACATGAACTTCGCTCAATGCAATTGTAGTAAACGAGTAAAAATATTGTTAATGCTAACTAAATGCCTGTTCAAAAAAATCAAGTGTCTGTATATATTCCATGCATATTGACTTGAGAAATGTTTGCAAGGATGTACCACTGTGGAAAATCCACAACTGATCTACAGACTTATTTAGCTGGCATATCATTATCTCTTATCAGAATGAGCTAACAACAAAAAATCTAAATCACATGGCTAAGCACCATCATCATACCTTAGCAGATACACCAAACTTCGCACAGTCAATAGCCATGCGAGTTGCTCGACTAATGCTCTCCTTTGTCCTTGTTAATGATCCAAGCATTGCTTCAAAAGATGACAAAGCAGCATGTGCTTCTGCACAATTATTCCATTTCCCAATTGATTTTGGTCGTTGAGGCACTGCTGACTCAATTTTATCTTCATCAGAAACCGAAGTGCAGCCAATTTTCTTTGGGTGTGAAAGAGAATTAGGACTAGAAGAGCCACTGTTTTGAATAAAATTAACACTTTCTGAAGTAGACACGTGGACTGAGGCATTAGGTGTAAATATTTGTGCAGGACATTCTACTATATCAGCTGTAGGCGGACTTGACTGGGCCAAGTCATCCTTGTCATCCAAATGATATTCGGAAAAAGAAACATGACTAGCATCCTTCTGTCGCTGGTCAAAGTTTACATCTTTTGCCACCTCACAACTAAGACAGAAAAATTACAAAACTTAAGTCGTTGCACAGAATGATGAATTGAGAAAAATAAATGACAAGGAACAGTGATGGAATCTCATGCCTTAACATTAGGGAATAAAGAACTTTTTTGGATTGAGGATAAAAAATGCCTTGTTCTTGCTGAAAATGTAACAGGTAATACTAACAAAGACAAAGCAGAACCAAAAGGAAAATAACACTTACATGCCATTAGCTTGGCTGTCAGAATTAATTTGCGACCTCACAGTCTCTGAATCCTCATAACCAACCTCCTCTGCAGTGAATTGAAGGAGATTTGCGCCACTTTGAGGAGTAAATTTAGTGGTGTCATCAGCCTGAGAGATAATATTTGGACTCATCCTAGAATCTTTGGAAGTGTGAGGTTCTTTATTAGCATTTCCATCTCCAAAGTCTTTTAATTCAGTGCCATCAGAATTGCCTTCATCTTTTGGAAGCAACAACTGACCTAACGAACCATGATGGGATAGTAGACTAACTTGTCTTCTATCAAGATTAGGCATCAAATGCAATGGAGACTGGGCTTGAATAGATATACAAGTATTGCCAGTTTCAAAACATAATCCACTGGGATCTTTGTCACCACCTTGGTCTGTAGCCTCTGGAAAGACCTCTTTGTGAAGTCCTGGACCATTGATGCTTCCAGCTTCTTTGCAAATTTTGACATCCAATGATGATTTATTGGTTTCCTCTAATATTGTCTTGGAGCCAGATGAAAATGAAGAAACCATGTTGCCAGGAGAGTCTGAAATCTGCTCTTCTGATTCACTGTTTTCTTTACTTACAGTCACCATATCAGAAGCGCTCATCATAGAAATGGAACTGCCATTGATTAATAATGCTTTCACAGTTGATGTTTCAATAAAAGCTTGACCTTCAGAAGCATTTGCTGACATGGCTTCCAAAGCACGATGAAGACGCTTAGTTGGGGGTAAAGCAGATTCACTGTCAGCAGAACAGCTAAAGGATTGGATTTCCTTAACTCTCAAAAGCTGGGACTTGTCTGCTTGAGTTGGAGTGCAAATCTTTGAGGGTGAGACATTACTAAAAACTCCCCTCACCACCAACGAATCTCTATGAGCAGGAAGATCACCTTTGCTATTTGAGGAAGAGCTGATGGGCTCTAATATATTAACTCCAGCTTCATGAGATGTTCTTTCTTCAGGTTGAAAAAAGCTATTGTCTACCTCCATTGCATTGAAGGCAACTTCAGTGGATCTTTTTTCTTCAGCCTGAGTAAAATTATTGTGTTCCTCCTCTAAAGATGATTGTTTGCCCATTCTAACTCTAGCTCGTTTCACTAAAGGCAAGTGCTCATCTCCATCTTCTTTAGTTTGAGTTATATTCAAATTTTCACATGCAAATTGGGAATTTTGGTTATTATCATGCAATCTAACATCAACATCTGCCTCTGTTTCCAGTCTGACTGTTGGCTCAGCCACTTCGTCAGTTCCTCGCTTTCTGCTTTGTTTCCTTTTTTTCTTTATAACAACAGCCTTTATTTGGAAATCATGCCCTCTGCTCAACTCAACATCTCCCTCCAAACATTGAACAGCAGTTTCAGTGGTCTCGAGTCTAAAACCACTATCCAGAGTGCTACCTTCATTCAAACTAAGGGAATCAGAGTCAGCTGTGATAATTTCAGAACCATTATCTTCAACGCTGACATTGGAAACAAAAGCAGAAGAATCTGCATTGTCACACTCAGAATCATCTGGTGATTTCTTGATTTGCCTAGTGCTTCGCAAAGATCTATCCTGGATAAAGTCAATTGACATATCTCCTGAACTCCTATTACCATCATCTGGTGGCATCATGATGTTTTGAAATCTACTGGACTCCAACCGGGAAGAGCTTCTAGACCTTTCAATAGAAGGTGCCTTTTCCTGCATGATACGTTTCCTAGATCGTAAACCTCCAGATCTTTTCCTTGAAGTGTACGTGGTGATTATAGGCTTTTCTCTAATCACCAAATTATCAGCAGGTTGCTCCAATGACACATCTTTGTGCTGCAAAGAACCAATTTTTGCTTCAGCCGAAGCATCATCAGTTTGAAGACTTGGATCATTTCTACCAGTAATAGTTGCTTCTGAAGTTTCCCTTTGATCCTTCACCTCAAAGTGATTTGAAGACTCTAGTGAATTCCCACCATTTGCATGAGTAGGGTCATCGTCGGAGCTCAAATCAACCCGGTCCTGCTTCTTTAACTTCTCGTAACTATCAATGATCTCTTGCACTGCACGAACAAAATCTGCACCCCTCCCCTGGCGTTTCATCAACAGATTTTGTTTCTTCTCTTCAGTGAATGGTTCAACATCAGCGGGGTTGCAGAAGGCTCTGTATAGCAACATATTCATCCAAAAAAAAACAGTCTTAATTAACTGCATTCTAATAAAGCTCTTAAAAACAGCATTTGGGGGAAGAAATAACACATTTAGCTAAAATAAGCCCAAACAAGAAGAATATCACAGAGGAAAGATACAACTTCAAAGATAAGAAAAATGTTGTCCATGAATTGGTATTTCAAGTGCAAGAAGGAAGTTAGACAAGCACGATGCAATATTCCATGGCACAAACCTAAATGCTGATATGTTAACTAAGTCACGGGAATATACACTGCAAGGTGATGCAGTCAAAGATAAAGAAGTTTGGAAATTATAGTTATTCAATCTGTGATTACATATATTTTGATATATCCAGTAAAGCTACTCTATTTGGGAATCTTAGTTTCTTTAGGAGCAAGGATGTTAGTATGGAGTTTTATTTTGCCTATTTAGTTTAACTAAGACTGCCAGGGATTTGGTGCCTGTAAAAGGAGCACCAATCTACATAACTATGGGAATTTTAATAATGGAACAATTGCACCCAAAAAACATCCTTGATCAATTCCAATTCCACATAAATCAAACTCGTAATTCACCTCTAAAATCCCTAATTCTCCAACCCCAGCGCACCCCAAATCCTGTGTAGGACAGTAACCTAATAAAGTCCTACATCACAAAGACTCTTCCTTGTAAGAACAGCAATTTTAGAAAGAAATGATAATGCTACTATTGACTTTCTGTTTATTTCTCCTGCTTCCTTCTAACCACAGGATAAGAAAAAAGAAAATTTTTAAAGTTACCCATGGCCTCTACTTATATTTTCAAGACACTACTTGTACAGAAAATATAAACTTTCCAATAATTTTTTTCTCGACCATCCAATGTGCTTTGAAATCAAGGCATACCATCTGAAACCTCAACAAAGCGAAAGGAAGGAAACAAAAAATAAAGACCATTTTGACGAGAATTGCAAGATCTGCAATTATACATTCTTGAAAATTTAGAAAACAAATAACCAAAGAATCACTTTAACGATAACTGCTAAGCCATCATTAAAAATTATAGCAATTGTCTCTTATCAAAATCATTTAGCAATGATAGGCTTGGAGCAAGCTAAGAGAGAGAAGAAATGCAATTTAAACAAGGATTACAAAATAGAGAATTATACATTCTCAAAGTTGGAAAACTAAACAAGGATAACTGCAATATCCCCATTGAAAGCCTACCTTCTAAGGATTGTCTCCAACAACATTGATTGGACTAGGAAGCTCCCAAAAAGAAACTGGAGAAATCAAAGAACAATGACCAACAGCAAATCACCAATAGATAATATGACCCAACATATCCCAATGGACTGAGTATCAAAACCAGGGACATATACTAAGTTCAGCAATCCTTAACAATGGAATCAACCAATAGGCAATTCATATCCTACTGGTGAACCACATTTTCCATTGGGGAAATGGCTCCAAAACTGCTGGACTTAAATGAAGCCAAACATGAGGAGGATTACAACAGCTGGGTTTCAGAGGATCGAAGACAGTCTCATTAAGAGGAGAATTCTTACAAAAGAGGTGGAAGCAGTTCAAGCCCGATTGATGTCTAATGTTGAAAGTGGTATGAAATTATATATATATATATATATATATATATATATATATATATATATATATATATAAACAGCTACTCCATTCTCTTTGGCATCATAATTCACCATTGCAGCCAAGACTGGGAGTTGGAATCTTTGAGGATTTGCAGGGTAGTACCAAGATTACTTGAAAGAGACATGTTTCCTCAATACCTATAGCTATTTTTCAATGGAGGGGAGTTGCATGTTTATATGATTTTGAAGTGAACAACAAAAAGATTAGCATTTGTGCATTTTCATTTATTTTACAAGTCCAGGTTGTTTTTGGAATCAACATGAAATTAGTTGGGAAGAGGATTCTATTTTACATGTAAACACCTTACTTGTTATTAGTCCTTAACCAAGCAGTGTTTTTGTTTTCATGTTACATAGGAATAGTTGTGGTTTGTGGAATTAGGAGAATGAGGTGTGTTTGTTTTTGCATTCCAACCGCACTTTTGAAATTTTTTTACTTTGTTTGCTATAAATTTATATTTTAATTCGTTTTTGGATTGTTTTTATGTAAAAAATAAATTTAAAAAACAATATTATTTTGATGAATTTCCAAAAAAAAAAAAACATTTTGAAAAGAAATCTACCACAATTCAAACATTCTTTGAGTTTCCATTAGAGAAGGATATTGAGAATTGTAGTGCTACATACAGTGATCTAGTCTTTTAATGTGCCAATATTTCAAATAAGTTTCCAGCAATCAATGGTTTTTCTGTTTTTTTTTTCATTGTGATGCAATCAACCTTAGCCACGATTCCATGGGCCCCTGGATAGGATTCCATCTCTTCCTTTATTTATATCTCTAACATTAAACCCTAAAGTATGCTGGCATTACTATTCATGGACTCTAGAATTGTACCCAAATAACTCTAGCTTGGTCTACATCATAGTTGTGGTTCTAACTTTATGATTTTGGTGTACAAAGCTGTTTACAGAAACGAAAGAAACTATGGTGTACATTGATTACAAACCATAGTTTGTTTAAAATTGAGACCTATCTTCACTGGCAAAAAGTTGTCTAACATGTCATAGTATCAAGGGAAACTATTCAAAGGTTTGAGAGTAATTTCTTTCCTATTTCTCTTTCACTCCATTCCAGTGATTCACCCCAAAAATCAAAAGGTATACAACCCACAAATCATTTTCACTTCTACAAAAAACGACCTATCTAAGCAGGAACATTGGATCAATCAAACTTCCACGACATAATAAAAACCAAGTAGAATAAACCATCCACCTTAAGCTTCTAGTTTATTAACAATCACAAAAGAAATCCTCCCTTGTATTTTCCCGAAAACCCTTCTCCAGCATCCTTTAGTCCATAAGAAATAGAACAGAAAAAAGGGAAATAAAACAGGGGATGAATAGGGAGATTTCAAAGTTCACCCTTTATGAGTAAACCTCCTTTAAAGTGATATAATTCCTTTTTCCACCACACAGGCTTTCTCCCAAAATTGCAAGAACAAGTTATCACACTTTCTTATATTTGCTCATGGCTATCAAAGGTAGGGTTAGATAGATATAATGGATGATTCTCCATCCTAAAACCCAAATATGAGTCAAGAAGTTGTCATCAACTTTTCCTCTAGCAGGAATCATTCAACCTATACAAATCAATTTTGATCCTAGATACCATCTCAAAACATAGAGGAATGGATCTTTAAAGTAATCTTTTAGTAGGATCCATCCCAAAGAAGACTAAAGTACCATCAGGAAAGGAAAGGATGCAAAAGACAGTCTACCATTTCTGCCTGAGCTAAAACCATCCAAACCTTCCTTATTGTTTTAACTAGCATACTACTAAGTGCTTCAATAATTAGAAGAAAAGTGGAGATATGGCACACGTATGTAAATATCTATAAGTAAGTATGCATATATATATGAACAAGAAGCCAAACCACTACCACCATTTACATACCAGTTGCTTTGGCACGATCAATCAAGTCAATTTTGCTGAAAGGATGTTCCATTCATGCAAAGCAAAAGACCGTGTAGTGGGGTTAAAGATGCTCATTTGGAAATTAGAAGTTGTGGTCACTTTCATGTAAATAAGGTTCTAGTTTTTGCAATTCTTAGGTCCTCTTTTATAAAAGTTTGTTTATCAATAAAAAGAGAAAAAGGAAAACCCAAAACCATATTTGACAAATATAAGAAAAAAAAGACTACCAGATAAATAGTGGTTGATACAATAGCCTTGATAATCTACTCAATTGTTGGGGGGGTTGCATCGCTAGAGGGCAACATTAGCCAAAAAGAGGGGTCAACTCTCCACACAAGCTTCCTTCGAAGGAAACACTATTTGTCGCTTCTAGGTTATGACAACTCAAACAAAGAGTTTATACAGGAAATCATTGTGCTTGTTCATGCCAGAACCTAAAACTAATTCAACAACTACACCCAAAAAAAAAAAACTTTCTAAACAATGACAAGCTACAAATGCCTATTGTTTGCCAGGTGATTTCAAAATACTAAGTCAATTTGCTCAAATGACTTGAAATCTCCCTTTGGAAAAGTAAAAATATGTACTCAAAAGTAATAGTTCCCCAATACAGAAACAGAAGAATACATCATTGCATAAACATTATAACATGGACAAACAAGATAAATTTCCACATACTTTCTTATCGTTGCTGATAGTCAAAACAAAATAATTCACATTAAACATTCAGGAAAGATGAAGAATGTCTAACTATAAAACACAATTCTGCTTGTCTCTTTCTAAGTATCCTTTAATATTGAAGAACCTTGAATCAAGAGACCAGATAAACAACTTCCTTTGTCCTATGACTAGTAAACGACTATAAAAAAAATAGCATTAAACAAAAGATGAGACTAGACTAGACCAATTAAACAAGTAAAACCATATCAAATCATAAATTCAACTTCCATAAACTCGAGATGATAGATAACCCAAAAATAAATTAAAAAAAAAAAAAAAAAGCTCATTCGCAGCAGGAGAAAAAAAAATCATCAAAGGATAATATTGCATAAGGAGTATCTGCAGCAGTTACACTCACATTTGCTGTGTTCCAAAGAAATAAACGAGTATTTTTTTCCAATCAGCTGGATTCGGATAGCCCCACTTCTCCGGCTCACTTACCTGGCATCAACACCAACCCCACTTAATAAGCAACTAATACTTAGCTTAGGCAAAAAAAAAAATCAAAGTGGCAAACAAAGCACCGGAAAATAAAGTAACATGCAACCATAAATAAAGAGAGAAACATACTGTGGCAGGCCAAGCAGGAAAGCCTTTGACTTTGGCAAGGACGAGATCGCCCACCTTCCACTGACGGCGAGCGGCGGCTGCAGCAGCTGCTTTGCCTGCGGCGCTTTTCCTGCGACTGGGCGCCATCTCTCAAATCAAATTAGATATGCCAAAATCGGCCGCAAAAAGGACCACTCTGGCACTTTCTAGGGTTTCCAAGACACGATTTCGCCAAGCAATTAGCAGGCATTGAAACACACACAAACAGAGAGCGAGAGGTCGAGTTGCTGGTTAAACTCAGTGTATTTAATTTATTCAACTATGTTGAAACCCTAATTTCTTTGGATTTGGGAGTTTGTTTGTTTTCTCTTCCTATCATGTGTCTGTGGGGGAGAGAGGGTTTGGTGAGGAAGAGCGGCTAAAGTGCGCTTCAAAAGCAAATTGTTTTCAGCTGTACTGTAGGTTTTAATTTAGAACGGGGAAAGTGGGCTAACATGCGCATGGTGCGGAAGGATGAGGTGTTGAGCATAGAGTTTAGATTGGTCATTGGAGAGCAGAGAATGGTGTTTGCAATCTACACGTGACCTACCAATATTTTTATTATTTAAAATATTATTTTATTTTTTATTAAAAAAAGGATAACTACGAATTTACCCTTAAACTTATTTTATTTTTATCATCTTAATATAAATTAATGGTTCTCTCCATTTCTTTCCTTGCTTTATTCTCTGATCATTGCAGCTCTCTCCTTTACTTGCAATCATGCTTCTGCTACTCATGGAATCATCTGCATCTATTCATCATGTCTTCAAAAAAAAAAAACACCACGCCAACTATAGGGTTTGGGATGATGGATGGGGAGTGAGGTTCAAGAGTGTTTTTTTGTTTTTGCTAGATCCAGAGTTTCTTCTCCGCCTACTGAATAGATGCTGTTTACTATAAGCGAGCAATACAGTAGTTGACCAAGTGAAGAAACTATCAACTTATCTATTTCGGACGGAAATTGGTGGTCCTGTCCAATTTTCTGTTAAGGAAGATGAATGGGAAATACGCAGTTTATGTCGAGGTTTCATCCATGGAATTGGGTGCTAATGTTAGATTGATGCTTATTTGGAGCGGCATATACCCGTCGGATTCGTCGTGTTTCATGCCTTTTGATTCATCCTCTGATGCCGATTTTTGATTCAATCGAGTGGCGCAGGAATCAAGAGCCGTAACACGGCCGATTTTTGTGTTCCAGTTGGATTTGATCTGAAATCCAGCTCTTGTCTATGGATTTTGCTTCTTCTTTTTCAAAAAATGCAGCGGGTTGCGTTCTCTGATTGTATGATGATAGGGCATCGCAAAATCCGGGCCAAGACCTTGTTGGCGATCCGTTTGTTAATCGATCAGGTGAAAGCTGCCGTCCCTTACTGGAAGGCCTTGGACTTTACTCGGCTATGGTTATCGATGCAAAGGAGCTGCTCGGGGTGACGGAGCTGAACTCGATGCAGAACGTGTTCTTTTGGATCATAAGTCAAACGATTAATTATATAAAAATCACAAAGTTTCTTACAAACGCAAGTGATATTCTTGTACTGATTTCATTTACGGGTCGGTTAAATATACATTTTATTAATAAATATCTTTTTATACCTTAGTTTATAAAAATATCTGTTTATGTTCATAGAGAAAATAAGATGATAGTACAAGTCTTTTAGAGTGCAGAAGGTGACATGTGTTAGGACTAGAAATTTTATAACATATAAAATATATTTATGTTGGATTATTAAGAATATATGAATATTAAAATAGAAGTATATTTGTTGACTACATATCTGAAAATCGCTCTTTTAATTTTAATTTCTCTCTAATAACAGGATATTAAAATGAGAATGAAACAGTACTTGTAATCTGGAGATCATGACCATATATATAGGTAACAAGTTACCTTTTGTTATTCATGCTGTTTAGCATTCTCATCTTTGATATTCTTATTTTAGTTTATTATTAAAATAGAAATAATCATTTAATCTCTATACATTATAGATTTATATCCTATTAGATATTAAAAAACTCAAATACCTAAAAATACTTAGACAATTATTTTTTAATTAGACTTCATTTTATTTGACAATACACAAATATATAATTATTCTCCTATAAATCCAAAATTCGATTAATGATCCATTGCAGCAGGACATTTAGAGGGTCTTCCAGCACAGCGAGTTCTTTTATTTCCTTTTACCTTTCATCTTTCAATGAAAACATTATTTGTTTGGTAATGCATTTTAAAAATTGATTTTTAAAAAATTGATTTTTTTTTATTTTTTGCTTTAAATAAAAATAAAAATAAAACAGTGTTTTTAAATCATTTTTAAACGTTGATATCAAAAATAATTTTAAAAAAATAAAACAATATTATTTTAATACACTTCTAAACAAAAAAAAACAGTTTAAAAAACAACCTTAATCTTTAAACTACCTTAATCACTCTCGGTCTGAGGCAAAGCGTAGATATTGTAACTAGGCTAAAAATGGATATTTAAATGGTAAGATAAAGCTTCAGTTTTCAGGAAGAATCCCTACCATCATGTATATTAAACTCCAAATGAATGTCTCTGCACACAAGGTTCCTTAGCAAATCTTCATTTAGTACAAACAAAAATATTCTTCCATTATAGTTACATCGACCTATGGATACAAGTTGTGGTTCAAGTTCTTCGATAATGGAACTCCTTTCTCGCTGTTTTTCTTTCCCCTAAGCTTTTCCAGAAAACAACCAAGTATGTGGCTACCATTTTAAACTAATGGCCAGGTCTAGCAGAGCTTCTACTTTGTGTATTGTTCTTTGCTTCTCCTGCTGCTTCAGTTTGCTTGCGACCGATTCAGGATCAAGCCCTTCTGCTTTCTTTTCGTCGCTCTGTTCTTGCCGAACCTCTTGAAGCAAAGCATCGACCTCTCTTACAAAATCTACCCTCAAGAGAATATCATCAGCTTCTAGTGGTGGTCTTACTGGCCCTGTATGCTGATGGAAAGAGAAACTGGCCATATCAATGAAATTTGTTTGAAACAGATAAATAAATGCTAGCCATGTCTATGTCTATCATAAAATATGCAAAATCTTAACCAAAGAAATTTGTATGCCTTGTCGTCGTATACCTGATCAATGTCAAACCCAGGTGGAGCAAGAATGCTAAATGGGTCCTCCCTTGGAAAGGTGTCAATCATGCGTTTTCTGCATTCTTTCATCCATTCATCATCATTGAATCCATCATGCATATTCAGAAGATCATTCAGCAGTCTCATGGCAGGAGTAGCCTCTCGTTTCAAAATCTCTGTCTAAATATCTCGTGTGATTATTTTAAGTAAAAAAGAAAGCAAGAAACTCAAAAACAGCTGAAGATATAAGAAGGTTACAGCAGACGCGGCTGATGATTTACTAGGCTGCTTATTTTGCACATTCCTCACAATAAAACCTTGCCCGTTAAGGAGCTGATTGTATAGGTGTTGATTAACCTTTAGCAATTCTTTTCTGAAGTTTTCTATAGAAATTTAAAACCTAAAAAAATCATTTGCACGATTCCACATTGGAACCAATCCCTCCAGCTACTACATGCTTTACGGAAAATTGCATACCTCAACTCTTCTGTACAAAAGATCAAGACTTCGAATAGCATCCTTTTCATCCTAGAAAAGCAGATCAATAACTGAATAAATATTGATACGACCGGCACTGAGTTTGTAATTGCAACGAGCACACCATTCACTAAGGTCACTCTATACGCAAAAAGATTATAAGCCAAAGAGATGCATGTAGCATATATAACTACTCACATCGCGCCGAGCAAGATCAAGGCGATTCCATATGACCATTAGAACAAGTTCAGTGAGCTCTCCTTTCTCAGCAGCTTCCTCAATTTTCTGCATAAAACCAGTTAAACGAACAGCTATCAGACATTAATTACCATCGAGAATGCTATCACTCAAAAGAAATGCACACAGACAGTCTTGAATTACCTCTTCTACTTCTTCTTCAGCCCTGATAAAGCTTGAAACCAGTTTCTTTGCTTTCTTAACATCTTCTTCAGGATACCCATTTAACCGTATACCAATTTCGCGATAGTTTTCAACCATCCTTTCTTCTTCATCATCTTCGTGTTTACGTAGTCTTTCCAACTCCTTAGTCTTTTCCCGTTGTTGGGCTTGCCATTCCTACCCAGTTAACTTTTTAATCACTAAAATCTCAACTTTTTGAGCTAATCTAATTGACCCCCATCAAAAAAAATTATCAAACTTCAAGGATAAAAAGGTAGGCACGTACCTCATCATAATACTCCTTCGGCATTCCTTCAAGAAGTTTCTCCTGTCCTTCTTTGGTCTTGGCTGTGCTCTTTCTCTTAGCTTTTCATTGTTATTACATGAAAGAGACTACATCAAAACTAAACCCAAAACTTGAATCTTTTACCTGCGCAGATACTAGGAAAATCAAGACTAACCTCTGCAGCAGCTTAGGCTTCTGGGCTTCAAGTAGACAGTGCGCATATGAGCTTGAAACGGAATAGATGGCAAGAGAAGCGTGCATGCTAGCGGTAAGACCTTTGCCTCCATCACTTTTTTAGTAACAGAAAGACAGCACAGTTGGGTTCGTAAGGGTAAAGGGAGACACGGATGAGTGCATTACACGTGCTCTCCGAAGTTTCTGATTTTAATCTTCATCTTTTTTTTTCTTTTTTACACTGAGTTTAATATTTTCAATCAATCCAGTAAAACTTTAAACAAACCAGTCCTTCTACTTTTATCATTTTGGTTATTTAGGCCCTCTATCTACTTGCATGTGTGCATTTGGGTAAGATCTTGAATTTACAATCATGTGTAAAATTAAATATTTGGATCACGCAAGTAATTTATCTGAAATCAAGCAGGGACTTAACTTGTATATTTTCATTTTGTTCATATTTTCTCCTTTCAAATTCTCCCCCAATTTTCCTTATATTTCACTAATCACTAGCTCACACTCTTGGACACGTGGATGAAAAATAATCATTCTACAATTACACGAATTAGAGTGAGGAATGCCATGGGACAAAAGTAAATAGTACGGGGACTAAATTAAGACAAAAATTAAAATAGAGATACCAAAAGCACCATCAACCCATTACTTGATGGCACTGCTCTTAAGTGTCTTTTAAGTTATTTTCTTTTAATTGTTTTTTTTATTATTTTGGCTTAATATTTTAAGTCAATTTTATATATCGAGATTAAAAGATTAAATTCTTTCTTGACCATAACTTAAACAAGCCACCTACATGCACACGGGCGCTCACACACACATATTAAGGACAAAGCTATAGCATATGAGATAAATACTCTAACAATATATACAAATTATTATAGATTTTATATATATATATATAAGCTCACACACACACACACACACACACACACACATATATATATATATATATATATATTGCTTCTCACAAACAATAAAATGCAAACTATATGATAGATGCCATGACTCAGCTAACAGATAGATTTAAGCAGATCCAAGACGACAATTAAGATTCGAAGAAGTTTCTAAATTTAAAAATTAAAACTACTTGAATAGAAAGACACGAAACTAAGAAGAAAATTGGTATTTAAACAGAGTTGAATTGTATATATATATATATATAGATAGATAGATAGATAGATAAAGAGGGTAAAATCCCTAATGACGAATGTAAAACAGCATCAATCCTAATTTCCTACAAAACTTGTTTGAAAAAGAGCTTTTTATATTTTACCGAGAAACAAGACCAAAGATGTTAGTAACTTTAAAGATTACCCACCTAGCTCTGCCAGAGAAGGATCACAAAAAAAAGTTATGATTAGCAATCAAGCTATATGCTTTCTACAAAAAATTACAATCTTGTTTCAATAATCAGTTCAGCAGCTGCGCCCATTGTACCAACTCCACCTAGTCCCAGCAAGGCCACGGCCAGTTCTTCCTCATTCCATTGCCTCAATCCCTTGCTCACTCTCTTCAATACATCCACATCAACCTCAAGCACCCATTTTGGTGTGCAAGCCACCATCAAGCTCACAAACCCGGATGCGTATGCCCATGCAGTAGCCCAATCACAACCAAGCGATATTTTCCCCTCTAGAGCACTTGCCAGATATTCTAAGTGGGTCCTGAGCACCTTTGGCCGTTTTTTTGATGCTGCTAATTCAGAGTCCACACCCCATGCAAAAGTCCCACAAAACATTGCAAAGTATGCAAGAGCAAAACCCCTTAGCATTGCAACCATACCTCCAGATTCTCCACCTTCCTGCTCCGACCCATGGACTGATATAAACCAAGAGGGTAAGGTTTCATTAATCAAAGATTGAACCAAACTTAGTCCACCAGTAATCCAAACTAAAGAAGCTCCAAGTGAAGCTGCAAGCTTGACACGCGTCATTGCTGCAGCAAGAGAAACTTCCCCATATCGCATCCCATGTTTGCTTTTCTTCAATTTCTCCATTGCCCCTCTAGGCAACGCACTACTTGCTATATCTCTAACAGAATGCATTAGAAGTGAGAGAATTTCTTCTGCCATAAACATGACATCTCTGACAGATCGGTGCATTCTTAAGTAGAGAATTCCAGGGGCAACAGGAGAGATCCCACCAGAAAAGTGGGGGCCAAACCCGTGACCTAAAAGGGCACCCACACCACCATTGCTGGAAATGTGAGAGGTGCTTAAACCAAGAGTCGATGTGAAGCAGCTCTTCAGAAGTTGAACTACAGCATCACTGTTATGGTGGAATACAGTACGAGAAGCAGAGAACACAAGGTGGTCACTCCATCGCTTAACCTTCTGTGCCCAAAGAGCAGCTATAATGGGCATGCATGGCCAGCAACCAGTAGCAAGGGCATTCAAGGCTGGGGCAATTAGGGTGAGGAACCTTTCAGACATTTTGTCCAATTTATAAGTAATTGTGAGGCTTACTAGAGCAGCTAATGGCAAAGGAAGCGTAGCCAGAGGACCCCCTGCAAGGACAAGTTTTGAGACCTTGTTAACAGATTTTGTTTTCCGAACAATTCCCCTGTAAAAATTTAAACGCAACTCTTGTATAATCATTCTTCCTGCTTCATCATGATAAGAGGATCTCTAGGTCTACCACATCAATGGTCTTGACAGTTGAAATCTAATAAAAGGATAAGATATCCCAAACCTAATAGATCTCTAGGTCTAACCTAATACTGTAAGCGTGTAGCTATTGATCTACAAAACACAGGTCATTGTGGTTTGTTTTAAGTAAGCATTTAAAGGCATGTACATGAAAAGTTTTACCTCTATTAAGAACTGAAAATCCTACATAGCCTTAGAGAAATAAAGGAACAGTAATCAGTATTACAAATGATTACCTACAGAGAGGCTTGGGACATCAACGCCAGTGGCGGCCAATATTTTCTTTATCTGTTGCTCAACAGAGGATAAATTTGCAGCTGGGCTCGGCCAATCAGTTCCATTCATAGCAGCTGGCTTCCATACGCCCCGTGTAACTTCAGCTGAAAAGTAGCTTACAATGGTGGCCAAAGATGCTGGTAGAAAATCAGCAAGATCTTTAAGCCCTATCATAAGTCACAACAAATGCAGGTGTAAACAGATTTGAATAGCCATATGGTAATTAAGGATGATTTAAGTCACAACAAACTAAACTTTAGTTTCTTGACGTCTAAACCACAATATAATCATTTGATGATTTATGATACTATGAAACTACATCCCTCTATATTATTCTCTGCTCTTATTTGCCCCATTAGTCACAAAGAGATTACAGTGTTGAGTTTTAAAAGAAAAGGGAAAAAGTTGAACCATTTTAAGATCTTAGTAACATCAACTCTCCTACTTGTAAAGCTTGTTCACCTTTATTTCTCACATATAGCAAAAAAGTACTCTTGACATCCCTTCAATATTTTCTCTCAAGACCCCAACTTCTTCCTCACATGCTTGCCAACTGATCTCAAATCCTACAGACTTAAATTGATAGAAAGAAACATTGAGCAAAGTGTGAAAACCTGTAGCCAGTTCACGGGGAGAGAGTCTTCCATGGGCACAGGCTGTCAGAGCAGCATCAAGTGCAAATGGAGTTGCTTCTAAGATATCCCATGCGGGTATTTTAAGTCTAGCTTGAGCATCTTCAGCACTAGGACCGAAAGAAAGACTACTTTCAGAAGTCGAAGTTGAAGGCTGAACGCCTCTATTTATCCTTTTGAACATCAAATTGAGGAGTGCATCAACAATCTGGTGAACAAGAGTCTCATGTACAAGGCCAGAAAAGGTAGAAGCAATACATTCAAGATGTTGTCTGTGCCAGAGTTTCAACTTCGGGAAAGAATCCATGAATATTGGCTCAACAGACAGACTCAAGATTTTTGAGTATCTCCTTCGTTTCAGTTGACTCCTAGTTGATGTTCCAAGGGATGCTAAAAGGGAATTCCGTACAAGTAAGAGGTATTCAGGGCTTAGATGGGATCCCACCGGTGGTATGTCTCCCAACACGTGATCAATAGGAGAATGATCAAATCTCCACAATCTCAGCAGAAGTGTAAATGCATTAGAAAACACTGCATGACAAGAAAGTTCTTCCCCCGTTGGAAGAGTCCATGAGACCTCGGGAACAGCGGCGCCAAAGGCCTCACAGATGGGCATCAATGCACCAGCAAGTATTGGAACCTTCCAAAAGATTTCAAACATCAATTCATAGACAGAATAAAGGACTACAATTTTCCACTTATTTTAACCTTTTGCACTATTTTTTTTATCAATTAGGCCTTTTTGCATTAATTTTCTTTTCTATGCATTCCATATGGCATCATGATTTATTAGATCACATGATTTATTAGATCACAAAATAAAATAAAGGCATAATTTCTTAGTTTCCATGCATATTGGAACCCTCGAAATTCCATACTGACAAACTCTTCATTAGATGACCTCTTCAAGAACTTCATAAATTTCTCCTCTATGTGTAAAAGGACACGAGGCACCAGTCAGCAAACAACATGCATTACACACACAGACACTAATCAGCAAAAGACAAGTTTGATAAAATTCAACGCACCAAACCATGCAAGGACAAAATCTGCACGCAATCCACTGATGATATTCCAACGAGAAGAACATTTAAAAGTGGAGCATAATCTATCAAGTAACTCTCACTCCCAGAGTAGTCAACAGGAACTGGAGGCGAGAGCAAATTTATAATGAAAAGAATTGTATGTTCCTGTAAACAAAAGTGGAAATAATTAATAATTTCAACTAGAGAGGGGGCTATGGTGGGGATGGGCTTCCAGATCATTACCTGTACATTCCAACCACGAACAAGAGAGGCTCCACAAAGAATAGCGGCAGCAGATATCTTCTCATCACCAGAACCATTGACTGCAATCTCATATATTTTCTCGACTTCTGGTAAACTTCCATCAAATCCATTTTAAACTCAGTTTCCATATCACAGGGTAAATACAAGATAGAGAGAGAGAATATGGCATGCCTGGCTTCAGGAAAAAGAATGGCATAACTAAGGACCAGGTTAGGAGATTAGGGATTAGCATTTTGAACAAGACAGATATGACCTTCATGGTATGCACATACCACAATTTGAGTCTTTTCTAGTGTGTAATAACAACATTATGGCGGAGAATTCGTAAATCATAAAAGCTCTCAACTTAATTGTATACAGGACATGCCAAACTTCAAATACTTCCAATATGGCATCTGTCGACATAACAAAAGATAAGGCACAACTTGGACCAGCCTCTTTTAAGGCATTTAAAGAATAGCATCACCGGTCAATAATATAATTACATCAAGAGCTAATTTCTACATGCTAATTACTAAGTTTAGACAGCAACAGACTTTGCTATTGATTCTCAAAAACTCTGGTGTCTGAAGAGAAAGACCACTTAAGGATTCACATACACATTCTCTCAACTATAAATGAAAATTATGAAGCTGATTGGATCAAGTTTACTATAACCTTACAATATGAATAACATTAACAAAAGTTCAAACACTTGTGGAACAAAAATGAAACAAAACAAAAAATTCCATCCAAAAACACTGCCACTTTGAAGAATCACAATTTTGCTCAAGTAGAAAGTCTAGAATCTCAAGTTGGGAGCAGAAATCAATGTGAGAGCTTTTATGAGAAACAAAACCAATGAAAGTGTGCTAGACATTATGATGATTTAAATTATTCAATTGGACTCATTGTGCAAAATGTCAAGTATTCTTGTGGAAAAAGGTAGGCAACTCCTGTTGTGTTCATTTATAATGATAGCACTATATTATGTTTGTCATGCATGGAATAAAGCAAAAAACAAATGACAGGGAATAAAGTAGGAATCAAAATATTGTGAATATTGTGATAGTTATTAAGAGTATATCACTGGCAGCATACCTGGAAGCTGGAGTTGAAACCAAAATGTTTATCATTGAGGAGGTTAAAGGTGACCCATTCATCAATGATGACCAGCCAGTTGTTTGACTGGGAACACCTCTAGGTACTTGGTTGGCACGAGCATTCACATAGCCTGGCCATAAATATGCTGATGTGTCCAACATATTTCTTGCAATAAAAGCCTCAACAATCAGATGCCTCAAGTTCCCAGCTGCAAAGCAATAAATAGGAAAAGGAGACTAGATTTCAGAACCCCGCATATAAACAATAAAGACTGACATCGAAGGTCAACAGGTTGAGAAAAAAAGAAAAAAAAAAGAGCAGCAGGTGGATAGCCAAATTTTGGTAAAACAACAGATACAACAGCTATTAAAAATTAAAGAAAAAAAAATTGTTCAAATTAATGAAATGTACTATTTGTGCTGTTTTTGTGACCCTCGAATATCTGAAGTGAGGGGAAAAAAAGTGAACAACAATCGAAAGGACTGATTAAAAAAGAAAAAAAAATTGTAAGGTTCAATTAGTTCATGTAATATTTTTTAAAAGAAATCCCCATATACAAGGGGAACTTTCTGAGGAATACAGAAATAAGAAATCAGGTTGCCGATTCAAGTCAACATTTTTGGTAAGCAGGGGAAGTTAAACATGTTTGTCAGCAGTATTGGAACTATCTTGTTTCTGCACTAAACACGGCCTTCAGCAATATGAACTCCAATGTTAAAGAATGTAATCACTTACAACAATTGATTGGCATGTCGTTTATACTCATGCTATAACCACTTCTGACAGTGAGGCCCGAGATAAACATTGTAGCTTTTGCGGCAGCTTGATTAGCTACTGAGCTAACTGACTGGGGCGGAGTCAACAAACCCTCATAATCACCCAATAGCTGTAGGGAAGTAATTAGACCCTTTTGACGCTTCCCTTGTTTTTCTTTTCTTTGATTGACAGGGCTCTGCTGTGTTTCATCAATCCATGCACTTTCCTCTTCCTCAATAAGATTAGTCACTACAAGGGTTGTGATAGACAATAACATGGACAAGCTTGTATCAAGGCGAGGCATTAGACCCTCACCAGTATTCCTTTCCTGAAAGATTGCAAATAGTTTAGGTACTAAGAAAGATGCATAAATCAATAAAAGTTCAAGTAGGTTGATGCAAACCTTGCACCAAAAAACGGTACAATTTCATTCGAAGAAAGAAAACAATGCTTCTGGAAAATTAAAATCATATGAGTCTCTCATTCAAGCTAGTATATTAAAAAAGTTGTAATTGTCTTCGACCAGTTTATATTAAAAAAGCTACAATTGTCATGCAAGTCTTACCCTTTCTTCCTGTCTGTGATTCACCATGTGCTATATCTCATACTTGAGGGAGTTCTGTCATTTATATTCTCATTTGGTTTTGTGTTTAAAGACATTAAACATTTCAGAAGCACTGGTTTATGCCCTTGTTCAGCATCAAATTTACCAAATTGTTGTTTATGAAAGATGTGCTTATGACAATATTCACAGCTGAATAACAATTAGTGCTCTATGGATTTCTCAATCCTTTCTCTACTTTCATAACAATGGGAGTGATATTAAAATTTTCTAGCAAACTGAAAAACATTTACATGACACCCATATGTCCTTTATCAAGTTAACACAAGTTCTCACCCTTTGAACAAGCCTTAACGCTGCAATCCACAGACCTAGAAAAGTATCATGCCAAGTGGTATGATTGACTGCTTGCAGAGCTTTGACCAAACCTGCAACATAAAACTGGAACAATAAATTCTCTTTCATCACCTACAGGTTTGTAAAAGATTTCAGCATAACACAAGAAATGACTCGTACTGATAAGATTCTCTACTGCACTAGTTGTCGTCACTAGTGACCCATCCATAGTGTCTTCTAAAAATAGGTCAATAGGTAGCCAAGCCGCAGAGTGACTTGCCCCATGGCATTGACCAACAGAAGATTTGAGTGACCCAGAGAACATGAATGCTTGAGAATCATGGTGTGATATTGTTTTGCCCTCTCGGGACAAAACCCTGTGGGTGTCAGATGTCAGCTGCAGAAAGGCATCTGGAGATATGTGTTTTGAGTTTCTCAAAGCTGTGGAATGCACTACAAGCAGTTGCAATCGCTCAATGAAGCCTCCCCAATGTGAAGGCCTAAAAGGATAAGAGAAAATCTTAATTAATCATGTTTCATTCAATGCATTTCTCCAATTTCAAAAACCAACCCCTAAAGTAAAACTTCACAAGACTGCACTGGGCCAGGCACCATTTATATTGAGCATATCAAATCACTTTAATGGCTTGTTTCACTTTTTCCTATTAAACACAAGTAAAAACTATCATAGCACAGCATGTATCTTACATGTTTCGACGTGCCAAGTAAAGTATACTTGAGGTTACTTTGTTTTTAAAAAACTCTTTGATTAACTCGATAGCCATTGTAGTATTCACTTTGTGCAACCCCTCATGGTGCTCAATTCTCTTCTCGCTGAAGTTTTCATTGCCATCTATTTCCATATCCTGCATTCTGGACAGCCATATAGAATTCTTTTCCAAGCTTTGTTCCAGCAACCCTTCATCATCCAAGGAAGCATCAAGTAGCTGCCACACAATTGAAAAGACAAATTCAACCAGAAGAATCCCAGGTTCGCACAATTGCACGCCAAATACTTGGGAAAGATGAACAACATCATCTATTGATTTCATGATCCTGTTATCACAACAAGATGAAATTAATATTTATTATAGAAGTTTAAAAGTGTAGCAAAAAAATAATAACTAAATTGCGAGATTTAGATGGTCTGTAATGATTCTTGTTAGTTGTTAGGTAGAAAATGAAAGATTATTTATTGCAAAAATTATTTCTAGAGATTCTGTTGAAGAGAAAAAAATAAAAAATAAAAAAACAAGTTTATAATTTCACTGTTGTGACATTCATGATTAGCAGTATGGCTAGAACTTAAGACTATCCGTAGTAAGTACATTCAAAGTCTGGGACCAAGAGTGAACAACAATGAAGCATCTATTTAACAGTGCAAGCACAGACCGATTGCAATACTACAATTTTTTTCCTAATTATTTCTTCAAGACATCCTTCATGTTTCAAACATTGCATTATGTTGCAGTCTTAAAAAAGATATAGAGAGTATCAGGAAACCACTTGAAGAGCCATTATGTGTCCACTTCAGGTGTTAAACTGAAATCACCACTGTCTATGGCGAAGGTCAACCAACTCATTATGAATAAGAATGGCTTAGAAACTACTCTTATTCCCACTTTCACATGCTAACCCAAATGAGAGTTAAAACCAAGCATGGTATTGATGTTGTATCCTCTTCAATCCAACAACGAAACCCACTATTATTATGTCTCCTACTATTCTATCATTATCTCTTGTCAAGAAACCATCTCATCTAAAAGTTTAAGTTGCTAAGTAAAGTCCTGGGATATGATTTATATTATTCTCTGACACACCTTGTTAAGTGAAAGTTTTTTTAAGCTTGAAACTTGCACACAGGTCCACGCTACCTTGTACTTAATTTTTATCAAATAGAATGAAAGTAGTGAGATTTGAACTTATGACCGCGGGGTCAACAATGCTTTGATACCATGTCAATGAAACATCTCACCTAAAAACTTAGTGGGTGTTTAGCTATGTGGTAGCTTTTGTGATTGAGGCTAACCACAAAGCCAAGTTGTTTGGTTAGGGTCCAAACACAATTTTTATAACTATGGAACCCACCAAAAACTGAGGTTTAACCTCAGTTTAGGAAAAGCATCACCCAAAACCACACCACCATGCACACAAAACAACCTACACCACTATTTCACCTTTGAATCCCAAATGACACGTTAGTTTGTAGGTCATGCAGCTGGAGAAAAAAACAAGCAATTATTGCACAAATGTGATGCTAGTTGTTGCCTTGACTAAAACACTCTTATTAATCTTAGGGAGACAATGAATTATACATCTCATTTTCCTCCTATAATGTCCACGTAGCAATGCATTAGTATAGTTGCTTAGGCTCCGCTGCAGGTTTGGATTATAGGCCATATCATGAGCATTTTTTTAACAAAAAAAAACAAGTATAAACTCATAATATACCAAATCCAACTAGTTGAAAGCCCATTTTACAAAATACATACATACATAATATATATATATATATATAGAAGATGATTTATGTACAAAGTTTGATGGGAGAATAAAAACAAGAGTAATTTACTTGAATTATTAATTACATTATTTTATTATGATTATTAAATTTACAATATATAAAAAGCAGTATGTATATATATATGTGTGTACTTTAAAGTAATTTCACAAGTTGACAACAATAAGAAAAGCATGGTAGTCAAACACATGAAACTGTTTTTCATTAAACCTTAAACTCAACCACAGTTTTAATCAAAAATTTCAATTTCAGTTATGAACCTCAAACAAAAATGTTTTTTATGAAACTGTTTTTTTTTTCAACAACCACAATATCAAACAAAGCCTTGAACTGGTAGCTAAGGTACCATATTTATATTATTCTCTAACATCTCCCTTTCATTGATACATTAAAAAAATAAAAATTCACCGCACCATGCACGACTACACAATTTAAGACTTGCTATATCTGCCTATTCCAGACAACAGTATCAAGTTTTAAGGAAAATCCAGTATTAGCAGAATCATAAAAAGAAGTAGCAGAAATGCACCACATAGAACCATGAGGCAAAGAAATCCAAAAAAAGAAAAAACTCACATATTGTAATTTTGGGAATTGATTAGTGCTGAAAAAGAAAAGGCATGTCTCTTGACGAGTTCCATATACAGCCTAAATGCTGCTGGGTGGAGCTTTCGATTCGGAACAACCCTGTTGATAACATCAAAATTAAAAATTAAACAAAACAAAACAAAACCACCCTTTCAACATAAAATTAAAATATTATTAAATATATATTATTGAAGGTGATGGGTTGCCTGGTAGAAAGAAGAGCGAGGACGAGCAAGGGAGGGGCGAGGTTGAAGAAGAGGGCCTTCTCGAGGAACTTCCACGTGATTGGCACGTGATTATCGAAGCAGATGTGAGAGACTAATAGACGAGCCAGCTCCATTGAAGGCAAATCAACGCCTGCAAAGTTGAGACTGGAGCTGAGTTCAGTCGCCCATAGGTACGGCTCACTGTTCTTGACCTGAGCTGACATGGTGTGTTCAATAACGGAGTCCCATACACTACTACGCACCGCCATATCTCAACTCCACTCAAATCAAGTGCTTTCTAAAACAAAGATTTACGCTATTCTTTCCCTTATCATAAGGGGAGAAACAAAATTTCAAGAAAGAACTTCGGGGATTTTAACTCGAAATTTTAATGGATATCGAGAATATTGTATGTATTTCTTTTTCTTTTTTAATTTAGAATTTAGATGTGCTTCTTTATTTATACTAAGGGAGAAAGAAGAAGAAAAAAACCCTCCTTTGACCATATTTGAAGTGAAATACGATATTAAAAGAAAAATATAAATTATCATTTTGTCCTTATAGATTTATCATTATTCTAGTTCTATCCTTATATCTTAATAATTTCTGATTTTACCCTTTGTCACTCACTAAGGCGCTGTTTGGAAACACGTTTCATAAAATTTATTTTTTTTGTTTAAAATTAATATCTTTAAATCATTTTAATATGTTAATATTAAATACATTTTCAAGAAAAAAATATTTTTAAAAAGTAATTGCTACTATAATACTAAACATTTGATATTCAACTGCACTTCTCATATTTTATAATTTTAGTTTTTCCTCTTTTTTTTTCTCGTTAGTATCAAATAAAAGTCAAGTCAAATGCATGTTTTGAAGTGTGATAAAAGTTATTTTTATTCAAAAATATATAAAATAATATTATTTTTATTTAAAAAAAAATATTGTTGACATTACCACTTCAAAACAATACACAAACACACAAGAAAAATTAATTTCAAGTAAAAAAAAAATTCAAAAACACTTTCGTAGCTCAATCTCAAACTAGGTCTAGAAAGTAGGAGCTCTCCTGTAGCTAGAAGGGTAGATTGAAATAATTGAAAACTATAAGGGTAGAAGTGGAGCGTTAAGGAATTTACAAGGAAACAAAAGTGAAGCCTATAAAAATATTGATCGAGTCGACAAATTGAAAATGACTGCTGGCGCAGGTTGGTGGCCCTAATTAAATGAGAAAATATGCACCTGAGACTCCACATGGAATGGCCTTCTTGTAAAAACAGAGACCAGAATGGTCAACAATGACGGCTCGATGGCTAATCGTCCACACGTCTCTCTTCCATCTTCCTGTGGTTTTTTACATCATGCCATGGCTACCGTGGCGGAGGAGACTTTTCCGGTCATGGGTGGTGAATATCAAGAAACCATGACGTTTGCTTTAGATTCCAGGGAATGTAGTGAATGTGTGGCGGTGTGTTTTAAATTATTTTTGAAAATAGTTTTTATTTATAAATATATTAAAATTATATTTTTTATTTATTTTTTAAAAATTAATTTTAAAATCAACTTATAGAAATAATTTAAAAACACAAAAAATATTTAATTTAATATATATATATATATATAATTTAAAAATATTTTTAAAATATAATAATTAAACAAAACAAGTACAATTTAAAATGTAATGTAAGTATCAAACACGGCCATAAACAAACATGTGTTGACAACTATAATGATCAAACAAATAAAAAAATAGATTGACTATCTTGTAGTGTACTATGCTGTACTTTCAAATTTAAATAAATCGGAGGATCGAGATATATATATATATATATATATATATATATATATATATATATATATATATATATATCTCGATCCTCCGATTTATTTAAATTTGAAAGTACAGCATATATATATATATATATGCTTATCTCGATCCTCCGATTTATTTAAATTTGAAAGTACAGCATATATATATATATATATATATATGCTTATCTCGATCCTCCGATTTATTTAAATTTGAAAGTACAGCATATATATATATATATATATATATATATATATATATATATATATTAACATTAACAAAAGAGCTAAAGAGCTCGGGGTCGGTACTGTAGCTATAGACACATTGGCACTGTAGACTGGCCATTTCTCGGCCGTGCGTCTCGGCTGTTCGTCTGTTTTTTTTTTAATGAACAGTGCTCCGACGATTTCAGCCCCGGTAATAAGACAAAATAGCGCTCTGTTTGAAGGTAAAAAACGTTGAGGGTCAGGGTCATTCATGTAATTGCACGCGTACGGACCGGACCGGCCCGGTCCGGTCCGCTGCAATTTTTTTTATATATTTAAAATGGCTAATTACGGTTCTGGCCCCACATAAGACAAAAACATTGATTTCGGTCCAGGGGTTGTCCGGTAATTGACCAAATTTTTTTATTTTTTTTTCTCGTTTATTGTCAGTGCGTGTGTCACACGCGCCAACCGGCTTCACGCCTCACGCCCTGTTTAGGTGGCGCGTGCTGCGTCCTACGATGGACGGAGACGAGATTCTGACGTACAAAGCGGTTCGTCTAGGCGTCATCTTCCTCCCGCAGTGGCGCGTTTACCATAAAAATTCTCGTGGACGCGCCGGGGACCAGTTAAAGTACCGGCCACGTTTCTCTCTCTCTCCTGCACGTAAAAGTGCAGGAGAGTCCCCTATTTTGTGCAACTTTTTACCTCAGTCCCTTGACTTTTGATTTTGTTTTTTGTCCTGATTTTGGTTGCATAAGTTTTGATTTAATTCGATTGGGTCCTCCGATTGCAATTGATTGGATGTCAATGTTTCAGTTCGGTCCTCCTTCTTTTAATTTTCGGATTCGGTTTAAATTATTCAATAAATACAGTACATAAGTTTTGATTTCTTCAATTGGATCCTTTGACTGCAATTGATAATATATATGAATTTTCATTTTGGCCCTTATAGTTTTAATTTATGATTTTCATCCCTTGATAAATTGATATTTGTATTTTATTTTCCATTATTAACATAATAATAATAATAATAATAATAATAATAATAATAATAATAATAATAATAATATATTCTTTTTTTTGCTTACTCTTTTGTTAATGTTTATGAGTGTTTTTTTTTCCGAGATAATTTGATAATTTTAATTGTTTTTGCAATAATAGCAATAGTTATTTTATATCTAATATTACTGGAGATAAAAAACAACTCAAGAACAACAAATAAACAAATTTACCTAGGTTATCTACAATTAAAAAACGATACAAGTCACTTTTGTCTCGATTACACTGTTCTTTTTAAATGGCAAACAAATCATTATTATATGTTTTAATATTTATTGCATATTATCGTCTAAAAGTATATAAAGAGATAAAAAAAAATTGACCTCCGATTTTTTGCATGAAAAAATTTAATATCAGCATTCTTAAATAAATTTAATATAATAATATGATGAATAAATCTTATAAAATAAAATAAAAACTTGGCTTTGAATTTCAATTTTGTGCTCTTTTGTTCAAGTTTATTTCTTAAAAAAAACAAAATATTAGATTTTGAATATTTAAGATCTAATATTACCTGGGAAAAAATACAGCTCAAAAAAAAAACAAAAGATAAACAAATTTGTCTAGATTATCTACTATTAAAAAATATATGAGGCACTTTCCGTTTCAACTACACTGTTCTTTTTTTACGGTAAATAAGTAATTATAGCACGAAAAAAAATATTTATTTTTTGAAAAAAAAAATTCAATATTTTTATTTATAATGTGTAAAATCTAATATTATTAGGGATAAAAGGCAATTAATCTTTTTTTTTTTTTACAAATTTACTTAGGTTTTCTACAATTAAAAAATATAAAAATCACTTCCCATTTCGATCACACTATATAGTATGTGAGACTAAGTATATATGTTTAATATTTATTTAATAGTCTCGCCTAAAAATATATAGACAGAGAAAATAAATGACCTACAATGTGTTTAATTGTTTTTTTTGCTTACTCTTTTGTTAATATTTTTTTCCCTCCGGATAATTTAATAATTTTTATTGTTTTGACAGTAATATCAATGATAATTTTTATTTTTATTTTATTTTTTTGTTTTATCTTTTGTTAAAGTTTCTTGAATATTTTTAGTTTATCATTAATTATATATTGTAATATTTATTGAATATTATAGCATATGAATATATATATAAGGAGAAGAAAACATGACCTAGGATTTTTTGAATAAAAAAAATTAATATCAGTATTCTTAAATACATTTAATATAATCATATAATTAATAAATCGGATAACATAAAGAAAATTTGTCTTCGAATTTTAATTTCATACTTAACACAACAACAACAACAACAACAACAACAACAACAACAACAACAACAATAATAATAATAATAATAATAATTTAATTGTTTTTCTTGCTTACTCTTCTGTTAATATTTTTTTCCCTCCAGATAATTTAATAATTTTTATTGTTTTGACAGTAATAGCAATGATAATTATTATTTTTATTTCATTTTTTTGTTTTATCTTTTGTTAAAGTTTCTTGAATATTTTTAGTCTTTCATTAATTATATATTCTAATATTTATTGAATATTATCGCCTAGAAATATATATATAGGGAGAAGAAAACATGACCTAGGATTTTTGGAATAAAAAAATTAATATTAGTATTCTTGAATATATTTTATATAATAATATAATGAATTAATCGAATAACATAAAAAAAAAATTGTCTTTGAATTTTAATTTTTTCCTCTTTTTTCAAAACTTATTTCTTAAAAAAAATTACAATATTTTGGTTGTTAATATTTCAGATCTAATATTACTAGGCAAAAAATACAACTGAAATTTTTTTGACACATTTACCTAGATTTCAAAAATATGCGAGTCACTTCCCGTTTCAATTACACTATTCTTTTTAGACGGCAAATAAGTCATTATAACACACAAAAAAAAAGTTTTTTCCTAAACACATATTACAATATTTGTATTTACAATGTGTCTGGTCTAATATTACTCGGGAAAAAAAAACAACTCATAAAAAAATATGACAAATTTACCTAGGTTATTTACAATTAAAAATATGCGAGTCACTTCCCGTTTCGATTATACTTTTCTTTCTAGACGACTAAGAAATAATTATTGCACGCAAAAAACATGTTTATTTTTAAAAATAAATTACAATTTTTTTTAATGCGTCAGATCTAATATTACTGAGGAACAAAAGCAACTCATAAAAAAAAGGACAACTTTACCTAGGTTTTCTACAATTAAAAAATATACGAACCACTTCCCATTTCGATTACTCTATAAAATATGCTAAACTAATTATATGTTTTAATATTTATTGAATATTATCGCCTATAAATATATAGAGAGAGGAAAAAAATGACCTAGGATTTTTCCCTTAAAAAAAATTAATATCAATATTCTTAAATACATTTAATATAATAATATAATTAATAAATCTTATAAAAAAAAATTGCCTTTGAATTTAAATTTGTTACTCTTTTGTTTAAGTTTATTTCTTAAAAACAAATTTACAATGTTTTCATTTTTAATATTTTAAATATAATATTACCGGGGAAAAAATATAAAAAAAAATGACCTGGGATTTTTTCCTTAAAAAAAAGTTAATATCAATATTCTTAAATACATTTAATATAATAATATAATTAATAAATCTTATAAAAAAAAATTTGCCTTTGAATTTAAATTTGGTACTCTTTTGTTTAAGTTTATTTCTTAAAAACAAATTTACAATATTTTCATTTTTAATATTTTAAATATAATATTACCGGGGAAAAAATTAAACTAAAAAGAAATTACAAATTTACTTAGGTTATCTACAATTAAAAAATATACGGGTCACTTCCCATTTCGATTCATGTTCCTTTTAGACGGCAAATAAGTCATTATAGCACGTAAAAAAATTAAGTTCATTTCTGGAAAAAAAATTCAATATTTTTATTTTTAATGTGTCAGATCTAATATTGCTAGGGAGAAAATGGAACTCAAAAAAAAATTGTCAAATTTACCTAGGTCATCTACAATTAAAAATATACGAACCACTTCCCATTTAGATTAAACTATTCATTTTAGGAGGGGGGAAAATTTATATGTTACATATTTTATCTATTATAGTGTTACTGATTAAATATTTAAACAACTAATTACAACAGTTTAAAAATTAAATAGTTTTCTGCATGGAAAAAACCCTAACGCAATGCGCGGGCAAGCATACTAATTATACAATGCAAAAAACTTATTTCGAACATATTTGATCTATTGCAATTTCAGTAATTAAACATTAAAATAACTTATTATAGGACGAAAAAAATATAAGTTTATTTCTCGAAAAAAATAATTATAATATTTTTATTTTTAATGTGTAAAATCTAATATTACCGAGAAAAAAATGTAATCATAAAAAAAAAATTACTTGCGTTATCTGCAATTACAAAATATACGAGCTACTTTCCATTTTGATTATATAGATTTTATAAATTATAATTTTTACTAATTAAATATTAAAATAACAATATAACACATATAAAAACAATCAATTTTCTACATAGATAAAAAAAGCCTCGGCGCATCGCGCGGGCATACCACTCGTAAAAACTAAGCAACAACCTAAAAAATAAAAATATTTTTTATCTCATTAGAACATAAATTGAGACTTATACCACACTCCGAGTTTCAAACTTGTACCACTAGTTTCCTATACCCACACAAAGTGTTATGGATATATAAAGTTTAGGAAAATTTATGTAGTTTTTGAAACAAAAGAGGCAAGATGTAAAATAAAACAAGAATAAGATGCTCATATTTTCTTCTTCTTCATGAAGTGTCTTTCGATGACCATTCATTATTTTTTTAGATGTTTTGATCGTTTGTGTGACACCTCTATTATGCTATGATGTGTATAGCCAATAGATCTCGAGTTTTTATTTGATGATCTTTTTCTCTCTCTTTCTACAAACCTTGAGTTTTGTGTCGGATCCTTCAAAAATTCAAGGCAACCCTTCAATTTTTTCTCTTTCAGATTGAGTCCCTATTTTTTTTCCTATTTGTTCTGCATGAAATGATTTATCAAATTGTTTTTTTTTTTTAATTTCATCCTCCTATGTGTGGTTTTTTTTACCTCATTCTTTTAGTTGCTATATACTACTTAATTGTCCGCATTACATTGCAGACAAATCGTTTTTATAATTGTTGGAATTGAAATAATTGATAGATTTTGCTAGTTCAAAAATAAAACATAACATCTATACATGCAATGTTTGATATAATAAAATACATCAACACACCCTATTGTAACAACAACAACATCGAAAACTTGACATCTAAAAATACCATTACTATTATTGTTGAAACAATAAAAATTATTAAATTATTACAAGGAGAAAAAAACTCGAAAAAATTAATAAAAAAAGACGCAAGAAAAAAAAACTAAAATTAATATTATTATTATTGCGTGAATAATGGGAAAATAAATTAAATAAAAGAATAAAAAAACTCAAAAACATTAACAAAAGAACAAAAAAAATATATTAGCTAAAAAAAACATTTGACGTCAAAATAAAAATAAAAAAACCAAAAGAAAAACCAAAGGAAAAGAAATAAGAAATATCAATTTTCAAATGATAATAAACACAAACTAAAATTCAAGAACAAAATTTAAAAAAAAAATGTTATCTCGACAAAAGAGAAAATAATAAAAATTAAAAACCAAAACTAAAGGCACATATATATAAACATAGACAAAAATAGGGACTATTTAAGAACTATAAAAAATTAAAAAAATTAAAATTAAAAATTAAAAATTAAAGGTATAAAGGCCGAAACAAAAACCAAATATACTATCAATTTCAATCAAATAAAAAAATTGAAAAAATCAAATAAAGTATAACATTTATACATGCAAAGTTTGATATAATAAAACACATCAACACACTCTATTATAATAATTGGAACATCGAAGTCTTAACATCTAAAAATATCATTACTATTATTGCTAAAACAATAAAAAATATTAAATTACATTAAGAAAAAAAATCAAAAACATTGACAAAAGAAAAAGCAAGAAAAAAAACTAAAATTATTATTATTATTATTGAGGTAATAATGGAAAAAAATCAATCAAAGCAAAAAAAAAATCAATAACTTTAACAAAAAAGCAAACAAAAAATAAAAAAAATATTATGAGCTAAAAAAATTTATTTGACGTGAAATTAAAAAAAAACTAATAAAAAACAACTAAAAGAATAAAAAAAAATATAAGCAGGTAATAAAAATGATCAGGAGAAAAAAAGAAAAAAAAGCTTAAAAGGTCACGTGGACAAGGTTCGAGCCCATGACATTCAATTAAGAAAGCAGTTATCTTATCCACTGAGCTAATGCGTTTCATCATATTCTATTGTCAAAACGAAGTAAATATCAGTAAACCGTCGAACTGGACAAACTGATCTGGACCGAACCGAAAACTAAGCAACACTATTGTAATCCATGTTGATTTGTCTCACAATGCAGAGTAACTGAACCATGATTTCTTTTAATATATACTATATAGTATAATTTTTAACTATGATAAAATTTTAAATTTGATATTTTCTCAATTTTATCCTTCAATATATTAAAATGGCTAGAAATTGAATTTCTTGGTTAAGCCTAGGTTTGAGATTCATCGAAATACAAGTTCAGGAGATTAAATTTAATGTAAAAGATTCACTTGAGTTATATTTTTTTTTAAAAAAAAAAACTCATGTTTTTTTCTTTTCTTTTCATGTCACCCTTCAATATTTATTTGTTTTCAGATTAGGCTTCAATATATGTATATTTTTAATTAAAAATATCTCACCACTACGAACTTTATCAATTTAAAATTGACCCACGTGTATTGATTGATTATTGAATATTAGAATCTGTGTAATTTTCATTACTATTTTCAGGTGAAAAGAATCGATTATTTTTCATATTATAGTTGGCTAATAATAATTGAGGGGTGTCAAACCAACGGGCCATGCATGATCGTCCGCTAGGCCCACGACAGCATGTCACAGGTGGCCCGACTTGAAGACCAGAGATGAGCTTTAAACATTTGATATTGCATTTTAAATTATTATTATTTTAAAATAATTTTAATTTTATTATTATTTATTTATTTAAATAATCTAGCCGAATTCAATTTCTTTTTTCAGTTCTAGTTATATTTTATATATAATATAAAAAATTATACATGCATTTACGCACACACATATACATGATAGAATATATGCAATAATATCAGTGTGAACTAGCCATGTTGCTTTCACTGTAAATTTAGATTGTCGGTAATGTATTTGTGAGTATATTTTTAACAATAGGTGTTAATTCATATCATACTATATTCAACCAGTCAAAATCATATTTGACTAGGTTTTTTAAATAATGCAATAATTAAGCTATGTTGTTGTTTTAATATTAAAACAACATCAAATAAACATTAATATTAAATCTAGTTTAGTTGGTCAACTTTAAAATCTTTCACTCAACTCCTTGTGCTTTTACCAAGTTTCAAATTAAATGTGAGGACATTGTCTTGACATAACTTTGCTAACTTGACGAGTCCATAAATAACTTAAATAATAATAAAAAACAAAAATAACATGGCTTTAAAAAAACAGGAGAATATATTTTTTTAAATATATTGAAATGAAAACATAGTAGATCAACTCTAGCTGTTTTTTATCCTTGCCTGTTTTTTATCCTAACCGGTTCTTTATTGGATCGGGGTATGGTCAAATTCAAACTAAATTGAAAAGTTGTAAGAGAATTAAGGATTAAACTGTACAATAAAGTTAAAAGATGTAGTGTGTGTGACACCCGCAAGTGTGCGAAGAAGATCGTCACGTAAGGGAGATACGTGTGGTTTTATTCAAGCTTTGATGGTGACTTTCATTGCAATGGGTGGAATCATCTCGAAAAGGGTTCCTTTAAAAAAAATAAAAAAAATCACCTCATAATTCATATATACATTAAACTTTGAATATAAAATTTAAACCTTGCATGCAAATAGTAATGCGCCTTGTATATCCTTTACATTAATTATTTCTTTTCAATTCACAGGGGAAAGTTGTTGAAATTGTTTTTAGAATATTTTTTATTTAGAAATATATTAAAATAATATTTTTCATTTTTAAAAATTATTTTTGACATCACCACATGAAAATAATTTAAAAACATAAAAAAATAAAATTTAAAATAAAAATAAAAATACTTTTGAAACACAATGTCAAACATAATCAATTTTTATAATGGCAGCAGCTTGGATTTTTTTAATTACTTGAACATTTTCGAAAAGTTTGATTAATTATTCTCCTTAGTAGCAAGGATTAATGGGGAAATTATAATTTTGTTTATAATGAAAGTATAATAGGATGAAATTGACTAAATATCATATAAATTCAAGATAAATTTGATCAAGTTTTTTCATGGAATTAATAAATATAATAGGATGAAATTGACTACAATTTATTTATTTATTTTTATTTAAAGAAATGTCATGCAGGAAAGGAGTTTTTGTGAAAAGAAAGAAAGTTCTAGAAAAGCCAAATCCAAGACAGCAGAACAAAACAAAAAAGATTAGCTGATATTATTTTGTTTGTTTGGGAGTCCTAAACCTAGCTGGATTCTCAAGGCAAGGGCAAGCCATCTATCCAGTGTCTCTCTGTCTGCCACAGATTTTTGACCCATAAAAATTTTCTATCCAATCTCACTCCACACAAATATATTTTCTAGTTATCAATGTCTCTAAATTATTTGTGGGCAGTGTGCTCCTAAAAATCCTAAAAGAAATTAGAGTCTATTTTGGTTTTGATTCTGAGGTCTATGGATGGATAAGTTGGTGCTGTGAACTGTCAGAGGAGGAGGAAGATAAATTTCTTATATGATGGTCAAGCTTTGTTTGATGGCTTCTCATGGCTATCCTTCAGCCCCTGCTATTGTTTCTCACCAAGATCAGAAAAGGGTTTTCAAGGTATGATTGTTATTCTGCTCACTGTTGATTGTTCTTCTGGATGATGCATCTGTAATGGTTCTTGAAATTGGTTTGTTTTGCTTCAGTTTCATGCTTGCTTTGACTCTCTGGTTGTATTGTGTCCACTGAGAGCTGTGCTTGGAAGCTGTTGTTGGCTCCAGAGATAAAAAGCCTTTACTATCTGCCCATATGCAAAGTAGATAACTCTTAATTTTAGCTGTTTAATGAGAACAAGGTTTTTTTGTCCTGCTATTTCAGGCTTGAGCAGCCTACAACAACTTCCCTTAATTTTCTTCTTCTTAGAAAAGAATTACGCGGTCCAGATTGTGATATATGCATAATAAATTAAGTTAAACCTGATCTTATGAGGTGAGCCAGATCCATCTGGAGTAAGAGATGCAACGCCTCGATCTCCATTATTTTACTCTTTTTTTTTTATTGTTGACCTATCTGTATGTTCCTGTTAAGGTTGTACTTGTATAATAGTGGAGATATCTTAGTCTCCTCCACAACTCCCTTCCAATCTTTCCCAGATCCAATAAAAACCAAAACTATTAAATTTAGAAGATTTTATCATCCTAGGAAAACATTCTAATTGGGTGCCTGCTCGATGATAAACCGATGTTGTTATTCTCTGTTTTTGTTTCATCTCATGACAGCTTGTGCCTGTTCAACAATAAATGATAGTTAATATTCCGTTGATTCAGGATTGTCAGCCCTATCTACCTATTCAGGGAGCAAGACAGGAGTTAACAAGATCGAATTCTCTTGTGCTGAAATTACATCAGCATGAGGAACCATGGAGACCCATGAATAGGTTCTGTGAATCTTATCGGTGTACTGAGATTGACTCGACAGTTAGAACGCCTACACTCATTGATGTGCAAGGTTTGCAACCCTGTGGACTCTTGTTGGATGGATAATCATTTACATGTCCTTTTGTTTCGTTCCTGTCTTTCTTTATTTGAAGAGCTTGGTATTGGGGTTACTTTTCTTTCCTCATTTTTTTTCTGTAAAACATCCATGTTAGAACTGATCTGAGAAGGTGGATCCATGCGGCAGACCCTACTAGTTTGGTATTGAGGCTTAGTTTAGTTGAATTTTAGAGAAAATACCATGAGAACTTCTATTTCGTAATAAACCTATTTCATTATTTTTTTTTGGAATGTGCATGTGTTAACTTAAGCAACAAAAGCAATGAAAGACAATATAATTTTTGAGTGTGATGCTTCTGGTGACACATCATCCTGATAAAGAATATAATAGTAGCCCTCACAGATTTAGGAGATAACTGTAGCGATTTTGGAAAGTGTGGTCAATAGAGTGAGAGTTTGTTTTTGATCGGTCAATGGAAGGGGAAATCTATGATGATCAAACAATTAGAAGGCTATGGAAGAGGTTGAAGTTATTGTGTTTTCTGCGACAATTAATGGGATGATATGGCAAGAGATTTGTACACCATCCTTTTTTATGTAATGTGTGAAGTGTAAATCTATATTATATTGTTTCATTCAAGTATTCTAATTAGCCTCTTTGTTTTGCTGCCAGATGCTCGCCCAGACTCGGTCCTTTTCAGCTTTGGGATAGCTGAAAAATGCTTAAGACAGGAAAAAATCTTGCAGTTTCTTATGTCCGAGTCAAATAAATTAGAAAGAGATGGATTGGATTTATCTTTGTTATCTGAGTTGATGGGGCTTCAAGCAGTGATGTTTGATGCGCAACAGCTTTCACATTCTCCTCTAATTTACCCAAGTGGTCGACTTGATGCCCCAAAATCTCTAGTTGACTTTGTGGCAGATATGGCTCATAGTTCAAAACTTACAGTTCTTCCAGATGGTCGAGTATTGCTAATGGGTAGTGAGACAGAAATGAAGAATGTTCTCTCAACTGTTTCTGAGTTTTACTTGACTAAAAACTCAACTATGTGGAAAAAACAGTCAATGCTCATCCCTGAATTTAGAAGGTATTGATATTTAGACCTGGTTCTATTTAATTCAGAAGCATGTGCTATTGAAAAATGCTAAGGTTCAACTAGAGTTAATTCCTTAATTGCCTTTTCATTTTTATATTTTAAGTATATTTTAAGTGGAATAATAAATCCTAATTTATGATCTTGACTGATTGACTCGATTATTGAACTTGCTGATTGCATCTACAGTCTAAGTCGCCCCAAATAGAAGCCACATCTTTTGAAGTCCTTGTTAAGAAAGAAAAACTCTCTTGTTCTTGCAAAGGATGCCTTGCACTCCATGTTTTTCTCTCTCCCTAAAATGTGTATCTAGTGTCTAAAATTCCTTCTATTGGGGTCATTTACTTCTGGACATTAGTCATTTCCTAAAACATTTTGGACTGTGATTTATTTTTGGAACGAACATTGCCTAGCATGAGAAACTAAGCACTATGACTTTCTCCTTGAGATCTTTATATCCTGGTCTTCCCTTTCAAAACTGTATTGTATATCATTGAGTGAAAAATTTTCCACTGTATTTGGACTGCCCATGACCCACCTTCAGTTGCAAAAACTGATTCCACATATTCAAAACTACTAAATGGTGTTAGAAAAGATGATTTTGAATCTTCCTACAGATATGACTGGTTACACAAGTATTAGGTGATAGTGTTCTGTATGGTCTGCTAATCTCCCCTTTTGCAAGAAGACTCTTCATTGCTATTTTTTCATGATATTTTACGGCTGTTTTCTATTTACTTCTCACTACTGTCAAGTTATAGTTATAAGACTTCTCTCAGCAATCTTTTGATTGACCAGGTTTGATACCAGTGAAGTGGATGCTAAAATTATTGGTTCATCTTGCAAGGCCAGAGATACATCATCTTCTACGTTGAAGAGGTAGGAATCTATTCATTGCAAAAGCACTTCATTTTTCATTTTCTTTTTACCAATCTTTTATGACAAGTCAGCATGAAGATGCCCAAAATGAGAGACTTTGTTCTGTTTTTGTTATCTTGAATTTTATTGCTTTCATTCAAAAGTTCAGTCTAGTATTTGAGGGTTTGAAATCTTTAGGCAGGCATAGATTATGAGTGCTTTTGGGTGGGTGAAGGGAGGCCATTTTTTTTTGGAATGTGCAATGTTTGCAACACTCTTTTGCGTTTTGATGGATTGAAATTCAATAGTGTTTCGAGATGAGCATTAATAGTTTTATCTTTTGATATAAAATTATCTTCTAGGCCTTCTTATGGTGCTCTACAACATTATCTTTAGAGATTAAAGAACTTTGGTGGATTACACTTTCCCCCCCTTGTTATTGGGATGTTCTTTCACATTTCTGAAAAGAGTTTTAAGAATATTATTCTGGGTATCCTTTGTTTTTCACTTTGCAACCAAGTTTTCAAATATTACACTTTGCAAACTCGGTCAAAGTAGATTTTTAAAATCAAGGAAATGAGAATAATACCCCCACATGTATTTAAGCATTGAAGGTAACCATTACCACACAACTCATTCTCTCTGTGCTAACCTTCTCCAAACCCACAACCTTTCTCTCACCACGAGTCCCCAACATAAATTTCATCAAATGTCATCCAAATATCCCAGCTTTCCTTTTCTCTCACGAAGCAAAGTTCTAATCAAAGCAACAAGGTCAATTCTATCTTAAGGCTCCCACGTGCTATTGATTTAGAGGTGATTGATAGTGGAGCTGAATTTACTGGTGTAGATCTGTTGGGTTCTTGATGGTGGAGCTGAATTTACTGGTGTGGATCTGTTGGGTTCTTGATGGTGGATCTGGATTTACTGGTGTAGGTCTTTTGGGTTCTTGATAGTGGAGTTGGATTTCTTGGTGGGGAGACAGGGCAACATTGTTATGTGGGGAGAGTGCAGCAAAACTTTAGAGAAAGATTGACGGTGAAGTTGGATTGGATTTTGTACGCTTTTAAATAATTTTAAATGTCAGTGTAAGAATTAAATCAGTTTAAATAAAATAATGGTAGTAGAAGAATAAATGATATATTTGGCGTTATGATCCAAGCAATTTCAAAGTGTGGTCATGTGGTGAGATGGAAACATCACCCCTGTCACCTAGACGCTTTCTCCCATTACAAGTTTTCCCCATGGAGTAGGATGTGATTGCTAGGAAGGATATTCTAAAGACACCATTGAAAGACCCAAATTATGAGCCTGTTGTTTTTGCGTATAAAATATGTTTTTGATAAAAAATGATTTTTTTTTTGTTTGCTTCAAATTATTTTTTTCGTGTTTTTGAGAATTACAATTAGTTAATGACTGACAATGTCACACAGCTTTTGTTTGGTATTGGTATAACATGATGGAGGGAACTTTACGTTGTGAGTGCTGATTATTTTCTTAATGCTGATGGGTATGGTCCTTTGGTAAACTTGACTGGACTTCTTGGGATTGTATAGGGGCGAAAGGAGTCTAAATAGTAAAGTGTTTGCATAGAGTAAATAAATGAGTAGTTGGCTCAGATTTATTCACACAGTCTTGGTAAATTCTGATAATGTTTTTACTTGTGCTGCTGTGCACATGCAGTACAGGCACTGCCTTCTGTAAATGTGGTTTTCTAGATGTGTTCATTTATTTTTGTTCTCATTTAGTATAGTATTATTTCTTTTGGCAGTCCTGTAAAAATCAAGCCATCCCGAAAAAAGAAGAATAATAGAAAGGTTGGCAGAGAGAGGGATCTCTACAAAAGGAACTACTTTCACACATGCGAGAGCCTTCTATCCTTGATGATGGACAAGCGACGTGGGAAAGCAGCTGTCTTGTTGCTGAAGAAATCTGGCCCTGAACTTCCTGAGCTTCTGAACCAGTTCTCTGTTGGCATTGCTGGGACTGGCATTGCTCTTCTTTTTTCTGTCATCTGCAGGGTAGCTTGCGGGAGGGTATCCTTCTGTGCATCTAAACTGTTCAGCACCGGCGTTGGTTTTGGGCTGGTCTGGCTCTCTTGGGCAGTGAGTAAATTGAAGGACACAGTTGTTTACATTGGCAAGCATGCAAGCAAGTTAGATCTCAAGGACGACGAAATAATGGCGATCGTGAATAAAAGTTTCAGTGACATATACTTCAGAGCTGTAACAGTGATGGCTGTAGCAGTACTGAGGCTTATATGAGCATCAAGTGAAGTTGTGAAACATGACGCCATGTAAATTCTAGTGGTTTAGAAAGTATGACAGGGCGAGACTGTAACTGCAAATGCTGTAGCAAGTGATAATTTAATCGGCTCAAGTTTATTGCCATGGCAAAGATGTTTGAATGGGCAGACTCGAGTCCAACAGCTGCTGCATCTGAGCTTGGGTGGTAAATACAGGGATGGCGGATGGGTCTTACGTGATCAGAGGTCACGAGTCATATCTCATAGTCATTCAGGTCGTTCTGGTAGATTATATGATCGGTTTTGTAAATGAATGAGAAAGTGAACTTCAACAGAGAACCTATATTTTTTTCAGCAGAGAAAACCTATAAAAGCCACCGTACAAATTTGTTAATGGCACTAGAGAAGTCATCTCCAACACTCCTGCTAGGTATTAAAGAGTCCTGCAAAGAGTGCAAGACTCCAGTTGCGGGACGAAATTTGATAGAGGAAACCATGCGATTGTAACGATTGAAAAAACTGAGAGGGTAGAGCCTAGCAAGAAAATGAAGCTCGGTAGATTCATGTCATGGTATGCATCACGCCATGATCCTGCGAGACTGTTCTTATCCACGATCTAGTTAAGGGCACAAACTCTGCAATAGACTTTTACACTATTAAAGCATTGAAATTAGAATAGAGTCGGTAATTTTACAGTGAATGTAACGACGACATTCGGGCAGTTCCTGAAATGAACTTTTACAGTCTCAGCCAGCCGTTTGGACACCTTATTCCAACAATTCACACCAGAAAAAAATTTCGGCGAGAAGATTTTTCAAACAATAATGATTTACCGCCGTGTATACTCCTAAACCATTGCTGTTTTGACAGGGATATTATTAAGAAAAAAAATACAAAAGGACCGAACCATGATCAATTGTACGCAATGGATGAGGAATTGAAGATGATAATCCTCTTAAATTTACTCCATTCCAGACCGCTAACAATATCTTTTTAGAAACACCTAGGAAAACATTGCATCGAGGTAGTCCAAGAACTCACCACATGGCATTTCTTTTTATCAAATAATAACCTGTCCTTGCCACCCCTTTTTTTAGTGTCCACCATCACAAACACTCAATCAAGCACTTTTGAGACTACCCCCGCTCCAACTGTTCTTCCCCCCTCCCTCAAGGCAAACCTTTGTCCTGAAATATCAAGAACATGCAAAATATTAATCCACCATAACAGAGCTACAGCTCCTAGTTAACATTAAAAACGACAATAAAATGTGCAGAATTTGGCACGAGTGCTTCAAGTGCTCAAAGTGCCATTTGAAAATCAGAAATAAATTCTGTGCATGGGCAAACCATTTGAAAGTCATGCAACTGTCAATTTCACAAGTGATATGCCCAAAAACTTCACACAGACAAGATAATAACAATCAAAAGGTTTGCGTGACAGGAGCAAACAGGTTATTGTGTCCAAGGATGATCAATAGACAACTTGCACCAGAAAGTCAGAATTAGGGTTCTAGCTGAACACACCTTTTTCAAGAGGAACGGGTAATATCAGCTCAAAGACTGCCGTCACGTTGTCCCCAGGCATGACCATCTTAACATTCTCTGGCAACTCTACTTTTCCAGTGATATCTGCAGTTCGCAAGTAAAACTGAGGTCTGTAGTTGGAGAAAAAGGCGGTATGACGCCCTCCTTCATCCTTCGTGAGGGAGTATATCTCTGCCTCAAACCTCTTGGATGTCTTCATGGTTCCAGGCTTGGCAATAACCTAAATAATGAGTGGAAACAAGATAGTCAAGCAAACCTAAATTCAAACATCAATATGTGTCATTAATTTTTTTAAGATTCTTCCAAGCGATTAATTTATTGATCAACAATGATGCAAACTGAAGTGGATATTATATGAAATACTAAATTTACAGAGTATCAATGCAAATTGAACTTGATATTAAATGGAATGCCAAATTTACAGAGTATAAACCACAATGATTAAATATTTTTTGTTTGAAATCACAGATTTAGTAATAAGAAAGAGTGCATTTTATAAAAGTGCACTTTATAAATTTGATAAAATGAATCTACAATCCATAAAAACAGTGTTTCAGTTCTGTCTTTTAATCCTGCCTGCCACTTACCTGTCCACGTTGCACATCTTCTCGTTTCAAGCCACGAAGAAGAAGACCTACATTGTCTCCAGCCTAGGCAAATAAACATACCCATCACTCGTTCAATAACTGCTGCAAAGAAGACTCTTTGGCCTAAATTGTACATAGTGCTTAACCTGTAGTCTTACCTGTCCTTGATCCAACAATTTCTTGAACATCTCAACACCAGTAACAGTAGTTTTCTTGGGACCATCCTGCAAAAAAAAAAACCTTAAGTATTAGGAGTCCAGAGCACTCCTTAAATTTCATATCCATACTAAAATGAAAGCACAATCGCCTCCAATTTTTTTTATTAATATTCATATAAGTACAGTAAATCACAGCTCAACAAGTTTTCAAATGGAAGTAAACGAAACACTTCCTAAGCAATAAAATATAAAAGTCAAGTTAGATTTTACTTTAGATAATCCCAAAATTTCAACTTCCTCGCCAACTTTGATGGTCCCTTGTTCAACACGGCCAGTTGCAACAGTTCCACGTCCCTTCAATAAAAATATAAACTGAAATTATTCCATAGAGCACAACTATTTTTTCATTGAGCAAGCAAAAGATACTTTACAGCAATACCAGGTGAAGAATAAGACAGTAATTATGCACAGTTTACCGCAAATATTGCATGACATGAAGCAAAACGGGCATCCAAAGTCAACAGCTTAAATATACAGCAATGAGTTTTATACAAAGAAAAGAAGGAAATTTACAGCACCATCAATGCAGGGTTACCCAGTAGTTCACCAGCCTATTTCAGATTAGGAAATAGCTTCCCACACAAACTAAGGAAATCAAATCCTAAAACAACAAAGAGAACATTAAATCTTGCTGCCGTCATGCAGTTAGTTCTTGTGAACAAATAATCTACAAGCAGTATGCTAAATGTCCCTTCTTTACCTGAATCGAGAAAACATCTTCTATTGGCATCAGGAAAGGCTTGTCAAGTTGACGCACAGGGTCAGGAATGTATTCATCCACAGCATCCATTAACTTTAAAATGGCATTCTTGCCTATCTCCTCATTTGTACCCTGCAAAGCAGACAATGCCGATCCCTGAACAATAGGGATTTCATCTCCAGGAAACTTGTAGAAATTAAGAAGCTCTGTCACAAACAAATGTCTAGTGAAGAACTTGTGGCAAATAAAATAAAACAAAAGCAAGAAATAACTTCCATGAGCACAATCTAAAAAGGGGAATACCTCGCACTTCCATTTCCACAAGCTCTATTAACTCTGGATCTGATACAACATCAACTTTATTCAGGAAGCATACAAGTGATGGTACACCAACCTAGCCAAAGCATTCAGGGAAAAAGCAAGTTCAAGGTTGGATTATAAGACAAGAATCAAAGGGAAAACTGAAATTGCTTTAGATTCTAACAGAAGATGCCAACCTGGCGGGCAAGTAAAATATGTTCCTTAGTTTGTGGCATTGGTCCATCAGCGGCAGATACAACCAGAATTCCACCATCCATTTGAGCAGCTCCAGTAATCATATTCTGCAAATAAATTAGAATCATTACTGGATAACTGGATGCATAAATAATAAAGTAAGAGAATTCAATTATTCAACCAGTAAACTCCAAGGAACTGTTAAAAAATCTTAGATAGTTCCCCAATAAATACAACTCCGTCAAATCAGAAATAACTTATCAATCCACTTTTCATAAATGACCAACATTTTCTTCACTGGTATTTCTAATGTATAGCTGCCAGCATTTTTCATAGGTTCAGCAAAACATTAGTTACAGCAGTTATTCGGGGATGTAAGGTTCCTGCAAAGATTATGAAAGTATTCTTGCCATGTGTTCATCACTCTCGCTACAAATCTCCAGAACCACCTGCATCTTTAATTCTTTATATATAATCATCGCAATAATGTAAATTGAACCTGGCATGGTATGCAGCCAATGACTTAAAAAATTGAAATGTATCTTCACTGTTCATACAAGAAGAAACTAAATTCAAGACATACTTTGACATAATCTGCATGTCCAGGGCAGTCCACATGGGCATAGTGACGCTTGGTAGTTTCATATTCAACATGGGCCTGCAACAACATATTAAAAAAACAAATATATTTATTAAAAAGAAAAAAAAAGACCGCAAATATAGTAATCCATTTTGGCTTATCTGAAATGACTGGACAAAGTACTGATAAAAGTGTTGAAAAAATGGAATTGGTATATGAAATGCATGCAGGCAAAGAGTTGGGAGGGATTAATTCCAACCGTAGCAATGGTGATTCCTCTCTTTTTCTCTTCAGGGGCCTTGTCGATTTCATCAAAAGCGATGGCCTTGGCTTTCCCTTCTTCTGCTAACACCTAGGCACAAAGAAACACTTAAAGTTCTGCCCAACTGAATGCCCAACGCTTTCATAACCCAGAAAAAGCATGGAGAAGGCAAACCTTTGTAATAGCTGCAGTCAAGGTAGTCTTGCCATGATCAACATGTCCAATTGTTCCAACATTCACATGAGGTTTACTATAATCACAAAAAGAAGACGTCATGCAATTGACAACCTATTCTAGTAGCTCCTTTTCTCCATTATTTCACCATTCACCCCTTTCCTTCATCATTCTTTTCCCTTTATTTTCTGACGGGTTAGCGTAAGGTTCTATTTTTACCAAGCTAAACTACGATGTCAAAAAAAATCAATATTTAAAACAAAAGAGAGAACAACAACACTAATAGAAATAAGAGAAGATATAAAGAGAACATACTTTCTCGTGAAGGTGGCCATGGATCTCCACCAAGGAGAAGACGAGGTTCTGTCATTTGAAGAAGAAAGAGATTCGGAAATTGAGGAATGAGTGGAAGCCGATCCTCGGCAGCAGCAGTGAATTTGTGAGGAGAATGGCAGGAGGCGCTTCGAATTAGGGTTTCTAAGAACCACCGAAGCCATTTAGGTTTCGATTCAAGAACGAAATGTCTGATAGACGGAGAAGGGAAGGGGTGGGGGTGGCAGGGAGATGAGAGCAGGAGCTGTTTTTAGCCTTTGGGGTTTTAGGGGTTTTATTAGTTTCCACTCCAGTTGATTCATCTGGACCCGACCCAACTGTAAGTTTTGCGTCCCGGTTCAGTATTGGGCCTCATTCTCTCCCCTGGGCTGGACTTATTTTTGGGTCCATTAGATTGGAGAGCTTGCCAGTCATTCTATCCTAGTCGTTAAAAAAATGATTTAGAATTGTTGGAAACATTGTGCATTTTACTCATTCATGTGAAAATAATACATTAAGCACATGAAACTTAAAATATTTTCATGAATTATAAAAATATTATATTTTCATAGAAATTTAGTGGCGAGACTTTTGAAAAAAAAAATAAAAATGAGAATTTATTAAATGAGTTCTCGTTTTAAAACTTGAACCAACTTTTTATAAGTTTTTTCTTTGTTTGTTTTCATTATTGACTATGACCCTCTTTTACATTTTGTTTAAACCATGTATTTGGATTATTATTTTTATAACTTTAAGATTTTTTTTTCTTTTTAGATTGTTTTAATACACTAAAAAAAATGTTATTATTTCGGTACATTTCCCAATAAAATACACTTTAAAAAATAATTTCTATCATACTCTCAAATAGACACTAACTATATAGGTGATTGTCACATTGTAGGCTCGATTGTTTTTTTAATGTCAAAATAAAGGATAATTCAAGTCAACTCGGGTTAACTTGACTAACACATGAAATAATATAAAATGAAAAAAATTACACAGCTCAAACCCAGTAACCTAGTGTCAAAGTACAAGACTAAAAAAAGTATTTTAAAAATATAGACAAGTTGAAGAAAAAAACACTAGATCAATCAAGGCTAACTTGATTCAAGTTTTTTTTTCTTATTTTTTATTAAAATGATTTATTTTTCAATTTCACATCTGACATTAAAAAAAAGGAGTCAACTCAGGTTATCTAAGTAAAATTGCTACATGTTCTAGCATTTCTTTTAATACTTTTGCTCGTATTATCCATTAAATGCACATAAAAAATTCGATTTTTGTTTTAAAAATTAGAAAAATGGTAAAATATCAAACATACTCGAAAGCGATGTAAGTTTCTTGCCCACACATTTTATTAATACAAGCCCTAAGATCATTAAGTTGGGTATCACGAAGAAAGAAAGAAAGAAAACTTCAATACCTGTCCCTATCCTTGTCCCTCTCCTTTACTCCTCGCATCAAATGCTCTTTTTTCTCGGCCTAATAATATTCTTCCACCAATTCTCGCATTTCCTCGCCTTTGATACGGAAATGATTTTAGCTTGTTAGTTAGGCTTTTTCTTCGAGGTAGGCGATTGAAGATGATGATCCCATGGGGTGGAGTCAGTTGCTGTTTGAGCGCAGCTGCTCTCTATTTACTTGGCAGGAGCAGCGGCAGGTACCTCCCTCCTTTGATTCCTCCTCTTTGCTTCATTATATCTTGTTAATAATTAATTACGTGCGTGCTTGCAGGGATGCAGAGGTTCTCAAGTCAGTTGCAAAAGTTAATCAGCTGAAGGAATTGGGTATGTCTTGTGCACCACTAACCGATTCAATTCTCTTAATTTTTTTTTTAGAATGTTTAGGGAATGCCCATTTGCATCTGCAATGATGGGTTTTTGAAATCTTTCAGCTAAGTTGCTGGATATTGAAAGTAAAGTCTTACCACTGGTTGTTGCAATCTCTGGAAGAGTTGGTGCTGAGTCTCCAATCAGTTGCGAGTTTAGTGGGTTGAGAGGTGTTATAGTAGAGGAGACGGTAATGCTAAATAATCATTATTTGAAAGGGTATAACTGATCAATTGAGTTTTTTTTTTTTTTTTAATATTTTTATCTGTGTTATTATTTCAGGCTGAACAACATTTCCTTAAGCACAATGATGCTGGATCTTGGATTCAGGATTCAGCCTTAATGCTATCAATGAGTAAAGAGGTCCCATGGTATCTGGTAAGAGATAGTTTCCTGTGCCTTTCGTCCTCGATTGAGAACAGTTGTTTAACTATATCGTTGCTTCTGGAAACAAGATGACAGCTTAAATGTTGAAATAAGTGTCATCTGGAGTATCATTGATCAAGAAAATCTGTTCATGCTGTTTTGGATTTCCATTCTTAGGATGACGGCACTGACCGAGTGTTTGTTGTTGGGGCCCGAGGTGCTTCTGGTTTTGTGTTGACTGTTGGAAGTGAAGTGTTTGAAGAGTCAGGACGATCACTTGTACGAGGAACATTAGACTATCTCCAAGGCCTCAAGGTCTGCCCAGTTCTATGTTTTTCTATTTATGCATCGGCACTTGTACTGCTGGGTCAAGTTTGTTTTATTGTGATTGTTATTTCAGATGCTTGGAGTTAAGCGAATTGAAAGGGTACTTCCAACTGGAACTTCATTAACTGTGGTTGGAGAGGTATGATTGCTCACTAACTAAAATTATTTACACTTGTGTTGTTTCTGCAATAAGTGGTGTCATACATTTCCAGCAGCGTGCAGTATGGTAACATGAAAATGATTGTGGTAGCAAAGACAATACATCCGGTACTATCATTCATGAGGTTGCCCTCCGTTCTTGTTACTGGTGAATATTAGAATTGCTCGATATTCAGCTTCTATGTTGACAATATACATCAACGTTGAAGTTTAATAGTTAACATGTGAATGTGAATTTTTGATGGATTGCTGTATTGGAAATATCCTTTACTTGTAGTTTTGAAGTGTCTGAGCTTTCAGTTTGAAAACCAGTCATGCAATATATTTAATGTATCTTGTTAGTTTATTTACAGTCATCTAATTTTTTGGTTCTTCATTTTATGATCAGGCTGTCAAAGATGATATTGGAACAGTTCGGATTCAGCGTCCTCATAAAGGACCTTTTTATGTATCCCCAAAGTCAATTGATGAACTCATTGGGAATTTGGGGAAGTGGGCAAGGTTGCCTGCCTAAACACTCTTAACTGCTCATAATGCTTTATCTTTTTATATCTATATCTATGTTAATTATGCATTAAACCATTGAAACTCATATTTCTGTATCAGGTGGTATAAGTACGCCTCCTTGGGTTTGACTGTTTTTGGTGCTTTCCTGATTGCCAAGCATGTTAAACGGTATATCATGGAGAGAAGGCATCGTTGGGAATTGCAGAGCAGGTATGCTTCTTTGGTGGAAGGCATTCATGACAAAATGTTTCAAGGGAAGGGTCATGCTAGTTGTCTGAATATTTATATGCATGCAATTCCGAAAAAGAAAGTCTGTCCTATTCCTTGCCAGATTCTAGCCTTTATGGTGCACAGGGTGATATATGCATTGCCTTGTTCAAATTATATCTTAAACATAGTTAGAATGAATTATCATATGGACTTCTCCTTGTGATTGTGACAAATGGAGCTGAAAAGTATGGTTTTTACAGGGTTCTTGCTGCTGCTGCTGCTAAGAGATCAGACCAAGATAACGAGGGTACATTGCTCATAATGACCATTTTTTAACGAAAAAAAGTTTGGATGTGATATTTTTTTTTGAATATTTTTTTCAGGTTCAAATGGAAAGGCTGAGAATGGTTCAGATGGTGCCAAGAGAGAACGTCCAATTCCAGATCTATGTGTGATATGCCTTGAGCAGGAGTACAATGCTGTTTTTCTCCCGTAAGTACATTATTGATTTGTCTGCGTGTGTGTGTCTCGAGGAGTAGACAATGAGCATACATGCATAGAGCAATAATATGTTAAAGTTCCACATATAAATGTTGCTCATACTAACATTTGAAAACAAAGTAAAAAAGCAAAACCAGTTGGTGAATGGATCTCATCTAGGAGGTCAATCAACCTTGTTAAGATTGGTCCAACATTGTATTTAAGATCTGTAGTTTGGTAATCTTGTAAAGATTATGATACCTATTGCAATATTTTTAGCATTCTTAGAAATGCCATTATGAAATTTTTTGTGAAGGCAGATCAGAGCATTTGAATCTGTTTACTAACAAGCATCTCAATAATAAACGATTGTTGCTGATTGGTAACTGGACTAGGAATGCCCCCATTGCTCAATGAAGAGATTTTTTCAAATTTTATTGGTATATTCTTGTCCTCGCTATTTTCCCTCACCAAAACTTAACACTTGAACCCAACAGCTATAATATTTGCTAAATGCACATGCACCCCCGAACCAGGTACCACTCCTTATATACCACTCACCCCTCTCTCGGCTGCCATGCAGCTTGAGGTCCCCAGGTTTTTCTTATCCCTCCTCTCTCAACTTTCTCAATTTTTTATCTTATTACTTATGCACTGCGATTTCCCATTTACTTCATCAAAATTTATCAAAAAACCCATGCATCTGCAGATTGCAAATTATATAACTTATTGGGAATAATGGCTTTTTCATACCAAACTGTATTTTTCTCACATGTAATTGCAATCTAGCTGTGTCTGAAATTCACACTTTGGTTTTTCTCATGCTATTGGAGATTGCTAGCTGCATGCACTTTAACACAGCCCGATTATATGATCTTTATTGTTTCATTGGTAGTATAGCATCTTGGTGTGAGTGTGACATGCATTGGAGGTTTTGCATCATAAATTGTACGTCACCATAAAATAGCCTAATTGATAGCCATAGCTTTCTTTCTTCTGGGAGGTTTTAAATTCAGATCTCCTTCCCCCAAAAAACTATATCAAAAAAATAAAAACAGAAGGCTCTTATTTACAAGCCTGTTTTTTGTTGCATGTCAGGAGTCATGAACTTGGGGCTGTCATTTTTCAGTCATAGACAACAATTTTTAAATTCAGTGCGATTGAGTTTTCAAATTCATTATGATCTGTAGGTGTGGTCATATGTGCTGTTGTATAGCATGCTGTTCACATTTGAGCAACTGTCCTCTTTGTCGAAGACGGATAGAGCAGGTAGTGAAGACTTTCCGCCATTGAAGTATTCCTTCCAAGATTAATAGCACGAGTACTCTGGGGACACTTGCATGGCTGGGACTTGAGAGATGAATTCTCTGCGCACGCAAAGATTTCGAAGGTGAAAAAAAAAAACCCTCTTCTTCACAGCAATGTGTTCTACTTGTATATATTCCTTGCCATCCAAATGACATGCTGCAGCTGACAGTGTACATGTACATGTTTAGTAAATGTACTCATTCATCCTCTGGAGAAAATTTTCAAGACCGCTGGTCGTTGGGTTATGTTAGACAAAATATCTTCTAGAAAGAAGATTAACATCCTGATTTCCTTTTCAATCTAACGTGATTCTTAGCAAGTTCTGTATATTATGGTGTCCAAATATTGAACAAATGTTTCAGTTTGTTATAATCACCGCTGCCATTTCTATCTCTACCAGTGCTAATAACCAAATAACAACACGTTTCAGTCAGTGCAAGGATTTAATCCAAAACTGCTCATGGTAAGCATCTTGTCCAAAGTATAAAATGCAATTCTCCATTGGGATTTTGCTTAGAATTCTACCACTATAGTAATTGTGCATGTTATAAATGGAATAATTATAACTCGGAGGATTGGGGATGCTCCGGTCAAGATAAGCTGATGGGGAAAGGAGGAAAGGGAAAGGCTGTTAAACAGGTATGGGTCCTCCGTCGTCGTGTTGATGGTAGCATGGGGGTTTTAAAGAGAAAAAAAGAGGTTGATGATGGTGTGTAATGATGGCTTGAGAAAGAGAGTTAGCAACATGTATCTGAAATGAGTATGATAAAGTTAAAACATGTTAACAAAAATGAAGTGTTTTCACATGTTAATTTGAAAAGGGTAAGGAAAAAAAATTCTATCTCCCAAGTCCCCTCATAAAGATAATAATAAAAAATGGAGGGTCTTATCTACTAGAACAACACATGCAAGTCTTTTATTGGTCCATTAATTTAAAAGATGCTATAAGCATAGTGAAAAAGTATAATAAATGTTAAAAGGTTCATGTTGGTGCCTCATCAACTTTCTACTAAGCCAGCCACCATTGCTTCTCCATGGTCATTCTCCTAATGAGAAATGGATATACTGGGACCATCCCTAAGAGTACCTAGAAGAAAACAGTTCATACCGATAACAACTAATTAAATCATCAAATGGGGTAGAAATAGAGATAATCACCTACAATCTACTTTTTTTTATATAAAAAACATTAAGGATGAATGAGTTGAATTGTTGACTAAGATTTTATAGCAAGTTCCTCCCCTTTGTCTCTGTATGCTGAAGTTTTAGCCACATACAAGCTATAACTTCATCTATATTTGAACTATAATTGCTACATGGTATGGGTGATACAAGGCGAGCTATCTAGTGGTAAGTTATTTACTAGATTTGTCACCTTCTAGATAATTAGCTTTAAGTCTAATGTAATTGTTTGAAATGTTACTGCTGTTGTTTTTTAAAGTGTTTTTTTTGTTTAGAAATACATCAAAACGATGTTTTTTATATATTTTTTAAATTATTTTTGACATCATCACATAAAAATGATCAAAAAACAAAAAAAAATCATTTACAATAAAAAAAAATCATTTTTTTTAAATACACTTTTAAAACATAATATCAAACACCCTTAACCTAAGTCTAGAGGTATTTGTTCTCATCTCAAGACAAAAAAAAAATATATATATATATATATATACCCACAGTTATTACAAAATATCTACGTAACAAATCTTAAACTGACTTTAGCAACAAAAAAAAAAGGATTGTGTTTACAAACAACACCCGATCCAGCCTGTTATTGTGCAGAAAGAAAGTTGAGATCCAGTCAAGTTTTTCAAACTTCATGTACCGACGGGGTCGACAGGCTTAAGAATAGAATCGCAAGTGCTGGAAATATATATATATATAATTTTTTTCTGTTACTTAATGGACAAGGAACATTCATGGAAGACGTTGCACCCACCCGACATCTAGCCTTTTAAGATGGAGGCTCGTCGAGCTTCTTTTGTAGCTGTGGAGGCATATTCCTTTTAGTAATGAGAGTTTATCCTTACTGTTTTTTCTGCATGACAAAAACATTATTAAGAAACCAGAGGCAAGAAATCCAACGGGAGAAAGATGCCTAGGTTACTGTAGAGGAGATTACAGCAAGATTAAATAAATAAAATGGTGTCATGGGGGACCCAACCACAGCAAGCTTTGTACCAAGGCAGCCATGAAAAGCATGAGGATATCAGAGAATCATGAGTTTATCCCATTTATTGAGTTTCTCCCTTTTCTTCCTTAGCACTTCCAGGTAGCAGTATCCAACGGGCGTGAGGACTTGTTATCTATACAGTAGATTTTGAGTTCGAGTCAGGATATATATTTCTTATAAAAATCTGGGATAACCAGGATTTTATTCACTCACCTGGACCCATAAAATATGTTTTTTGAGAACTAAGGTTTCCTCGTATTAAAAAAAAAAAATCCAGGTAACGCCTATATGCTAAGCAGGTCTGTGATTGTATGCTCAAAAAGTCAACATATTAATCGGAACATATGTTCTGATATGAGAATCATAATGCTGGCATGCTAATTACTACAACAGCATACATTTCAATGCAAACTTGAGTATACATGTGAACTGGCCCGAGAATAATTGGCACCTGGTTTTAAAATCGTCAGGTTTTATGTAAAACCATGAACTTTCAAGGAAGTCTGTCAAAGAATTTGAATAAAATGGTAAGAAAATATTCACCGGATTCAAATCCAACGGCCATTAGATCATAGACGTGTTGCAGAGATGCAAAAGGTGACGGCAGTGTTGCAGCCCTGAACTTGCAAGCAAAGTAATGCTTTACTTGTTGCTCATGAATTCTTCGAACTATTAAGTAACCATCTCATCTAATAACTTAAATTGTTAGATAATACTCTAGAATATGATCATATTATTCTCTAACGCACACCCTCAAGTAAAAGTTCTTTGGGCTTGAAACTTGCACAGACACATACTATTTGTGCCTGATTTTTAATCAAATAGACAAGGATGATGAGATTCAAAATCATGATCGCTAGGTCAACAAAGCTCTAATAATACTGTTGAGGAACCATCTCACCTAAAACTTAAGTTATTAGATGAGATCCCATAATATAATCATGTAACACGAACTGCGCTGTCGTTTATCGGGAACGTGTGGAACAGCTAGAAAATCTCGGATCTCTGGAGTTATAAGCTGTGCAGGTCAGATTCTAGCTTTACAGAGAAAACACGAGAACAAAAAAGAAGGGAATATGATCCCCTCACCATCACATCAATTTGAAAATTTTGGAAAGTTCTCTCCCTGTGTATTTTCATAGGAATATCTGGCCTCAAATTTTCTTGCAAGACCAGCAGGTTTTCACACGAGAATCACAAGGAAAGGGCTCTAAATATTATTATCTGCAGACCAAACTAAAGTGCTTCAAGCCCTCAATTTCTGCTTAAGATTCCAGTTTATGCTGATATAAAATCCAAGCCCCTCAACCCACCTAAATCGCGGTTGTCTCGAGACGTTTTGGACAGAAACCTTATCCTTTATCTCGTATCTTTCACCAACACCATGGAAAAGAACAGCAACAGCAACCGCAACAGCAACAGCAGCTGCTGCCCCAAGGTTGTGTGTGGAAAAATATACAAAGCTGTTACTGTCTCTCCAGCCTTCAAAGCAATTCGCCGCATCTCAAGCCGCCCACAAGATCCTAGTCCTACTAGCCGTGCTCCAAATTATCCACCACCACCACCACCACCACCACCTCGTTCTAAGAAAATCATTGATATCCAACCCCAAACATATTCTCCGAAAACCAAAAGGCACGGCACGCCTCGAGATAGAGAAGCAGCAGAAACGGTTCCTGTCAACTACGATTTTTCAAGCCAGAGTATTCCAGCAAATGGGAAATCCAAGCCAGCCACTCCACTTCCTCCCATTCCAAACACCACGCTAGTCGCTAATCGTCCCAAGTTTGAATCACCTCAACGTAATGAGCTGGAAGAAGGCAGTGATAAGCAAGGGACGCACATTGAAGAAAGGTTCGCCGACTACATCAATCGTGCAAGGATTAAGATTAGGAGCCTGTCAAATGCTGGACATGAAAAACAACATGCTAGTCCGGGAAAAGATAAGTTCACGGATTACATTAATCGTGCCAAGGTTAAGCTTAGAACTACATCGAGTATCGGTGGTGGTGGGAAGCCTTAACTCTTTTTAGTGAAGATCAAGATGGAAACTTGAGCCTCGTTTAAAAGTATGGTGGGATGAATAAACTGAGATGGTTTTCGTAATTGTGGAAGAGTCACCTGTATATGTTGTGGAGGCCTGCATGAGAATCTTTTTCCCTTCAGGCCATGTTTATTTTCTTACTTTCGTGTTGTATTTCATTTCAAGCTCCCAAGTATTCTTGGCGCAAGAGGATCAACAAAACAGGGAATACCCTGTTCTGTTTGCTATTATTATATGAGATGATGGTTGTGTTATTAAATTAAATAGACTTTCTTAAACTACAATTTGATGCATATGTTCCTTTTTTCCCAGTTGATTCCCTCCTCCTCCTCCTCGCTGCTCTCCCGATCATGCCAAATATATACAGGATCCAAGCAGAGAAGAATAATTTAGGGGGAAGTGTGTGTTCGCTGCGGCAAATTTAATAGGTATAAATTTATTCGACTCGATATAGCGTGTAGATATTAGCAAACTTGACTTGAAATTCATTGCATCTAACTTGAAATATATATTTACTAGCCAATTTCCCACGCCTCCTCGTGAGCATAGTTATATGTTTTGTCGCTTTTGAGAGCTATTTTTATAATTATATTATGTAAAAAATTCAAAAATATCATTCATGTTTCTTAGGAATTTCTAAAATACCCCTGATCTCGAGGGTGGTAATTTTTTGGTCTTGAAGTAAAATAATAATTTTATTATAGCAATTCACGGTGAACTGTGTGTAAGTAAACAGTGATGAAATGTACAGTAAAAACGTCATGCGATTTATATTTTATTTAATATTTAATATTTTTAAAATACTTAAATTTCCTTAATACAATACATATTACAAAACATATAAACAGCGTGGGGTGTTGCACTGTCGCTTCTCTCACAATTCACTGTGGATTGCGACAGTGTGCACCCCATTTTGGCCTTCATCCGCGCGGCAGAAGGGGCTGGGCAAACGGGGCTATTTTTGGTTTTTCCTTTTTCCCGTCCTTTTTTTTTTTTAAATATCCAGCTGTGAATAGTGCACTGACGATTTCGTCCCCGGTAATAAGACAAAAGAAGGGTTCGGGCTGAGGGGCACCGGCGTAATTGCGCGCGACCGGACCGGCCCGATCCGGTCCGGTCCGCCGCAACTTTTGATTTGTTTATTATTTTCTAAAATGGCTAAAGACGGTTTTAGCCCCTAATACGACAAAAACGCTGAATTGGGTACAGGGACAGGACGGTAATTGACCATATTTTTTAATTTTTTAATGTCGTGTCTGTAAGGGCGTCTGCCGCACGCGCCGAGCGGATTTCCGCCTCACGCCCTCTTCAGGCGGCGCGTGCGACGTTATCCGGTGGCCGGAAATTGTCACCCGGAGGACAGATCGATGCGCCGCCGTGTGGTCTTCCTCACGCGGTGGGGCGTGTAACCGGAATATGTCCGTGGACGCGGTGGAGGCCGGTTAAAGTCGCCGGTCATGTTTCTCTCTCTCCTGCACGTCAATGTGCAGGAGAGTCCCCCATGTTTGGTTACTTTTCACTTCGGTCCCTCTACTTTTAATTTGGTTTTTGGTCCTCATTTCTTTTATATAAGTTTTGATGTAGTTCGATTGGGTCCTCTGATTTTAATTGATTGAATGTGAAAGTTTCACTTCGGTCCTTCTACTTTCAATTTTCGGGTTGGGTGTATAGAACTCAATAAATTCGGTACACAAGTTCCGATTTTTGCAATTTTATCCTCTGATTTCAATTGACAATAAATGTAATTAGCATTTCAGCCCTTTGAGTTTTAATTTTTTTAATTTAATCCCTTTATATTTGATTTTCATTTCAGCCCTTACACTTTTATTTTTTTAATCCATACTTTTGTCCATGTATATATAAGTGTATTTAACACAATAATAATAATAATAATAATAATAATAATAATAATAATAATAATAATCATGATTTAACTATTTTTCATTCTTGCTCTTTTGTGATTTTTTTTCCCTCCCAATAATTTGATAATTTTATTTTTTTTTTCCAGTAATAACAAGGATAATATTTTTTTTTCTTTATTTTTATCTTTTGTTAAAGTTTCTAGAATATTTTTTGTCTTTCATTTATTTTTGTTTCTTTCATTATTAACATAATAATAATAATAATAATAATAATAATAATAATAATTAATATTATAATAATAGTGATTATGTATTCTATTATTATAATAATAGTGATTATTTATTTTTAATAATAATAATAATAATAATAATAATAATTTTTTAATTGGTTTTTCTTGCTTGCTGTTTTGTTCATGCTTTGTATTTTTTTTCCCTCGGTATAATTTAATAATTTTTGTTGTTTTTATTCTAGCAGCAATAATAATTTTAGATGTTAAGACTCCGATGTTGCTATTGTTATAATATTATAAATTAATATTGCTTCCTTCTCCCTTTGTTTTTTTTATTTGCTCTTTCTATTAATTGATTTTTATAATTTTATTATCTGCACAATAATGATTTCAGTATTTTTTTTTCTTATTCAAATATTTTGCTCTTTTTTCTAATGTTAGTGCACGCTTTTTTATGATCGTTTATGACGCAATACCTATATTCTAAAAGATGTAATCTATGCTTACGTGACAAACTCAACTCAAAATTTTAAACATTTTATCTCCTAATCTATAACTTTTATTTACTTATATCATATAAATTTATCATTGTAGATTTAATTATATTAAATTATATACATAAAAATACCTGCGGCAACGCGCAGTCAATTTGCTAGTAAATAATAAATAACAAGTTAAGTTAAAATACAAAGAGCCTACCATTGGCATCTTCGGCCACTTTCCTATTGCTGCTGGATCGGCCGATGGGCTTGCTTCTATTGGACCTGGGCCGAGCTGTAGAATGGGTAGCGAGACAGCCCGAGAAAGAGAGAGAAATATACTCCACTTTATTGCTTAATCCAGGTTTTATGGCAATTTATGATTGATTGCAGCAGCTTTGACAATTTTTATTTTTATTTCAGCAAAATCTCTCTCTCTCTGTTTTCTTATTTTTGGTTTTGGTTTTGGTTTTTCTTAGACTTGTTCTTATATATATATAAACATAGGGTTGCAGCAGCCTGCGCCCTAGCCTTACGATTCCTGGCCAGCTTGATTAACGTATCCTTTCGAAACACTAAGCATGGTTTTCATAAATATTTTAATTTCCGAAGGACAACAGTGCAGTGTCATGTTGCCCCTTGCTGGCTTTGTTTGAAACAATGTTAAGCCAAATAATATGACTGTTTGACTTTGTGTGATTGATATTGTTTTTTAAAATATTTTTTTTGTTCAAAAATATATTTAAATAATCTAAAAAACCCAAAAAAAAATAAAATAATTTAAAAAAAAATATTTTTGAAACACAATGTTAAACACTCCCTTATTAGATTGGTTTTGTATGTGATCAAGGAGAACAATATAGTGGTTTACGTTATTTAAAAAAAAACAATTATTCAAAAATATATTAAAATAATGTTTTTTTTATTTTTAAAAATATTATTTTTGAAACAAGAATATCAAAATAATTTAAAAACATTAAAAATATTTAATTTTAAAAAAAATAAAAATAAATCAATACAATTTATTAATATCATTGCATCAAGCCCCAGTATCTTTTAGTGACGGAGATCAGCATCATCATGTCATTAAAATAAAATAAGAGGAAATACAACCCTTGTAGATTATTTAATTTGCTCTGGTGTATTTCTCCTGAATATTTGACTTACTCTTTGTCGACTTCAGGCTTCCTCCACCTAGGCGGCGTGCATGATGATGTTTTTTTCAATCATATTCAATTCATACATTAAAATTTGTTGGTAAGTGAATTCAAATTAACTCGATGGTGAAAAAAGGCTGTAAGATTTTTTTATAAAAATTATATACATTTTTAACCATAAAATTATAATCATGGAGTAAAATAATATATGTGTGTGTGTGTGTGTATCAAGAATGTGAAGTGATTTGTTTTTTATTATTATTATTAACACGGGGTCTTGACCAGCTTGCACGCACCTGAATTAATTTTATAAATTAATAATTATGTAAATCTCGGTGACTATCATAATAGCAACCAAATCATACGAGATAATATATGAAGCAAACACAACATATTATATGGTTAATGAAGTGATCTGCTATTATTATAAAGGTAGGGGCACAGTACTGTCCACTTCACACCATTGACGGCACATCAATGTAAAAATAATAATAATTTATTTATTTTTATATTTTGAGTACCGAGAATATGATTGCAGGTATTTTGAGAGGGGTTTGCACTCCAGCAAATGAGGAAACATAAAGTTAAAAAAATAATAAAAATAAAAATGCAATAGGAAAGAAATAAAGCATTAAAACCATGACGGTGGCCCTCAGGGAGCCGGAAAGCCCCATGTTTCACAGAATAAATAATAGATTGCAAAAGGCATTCAAAAAATAAAACTATTTTACTAGACCAATAGCAGTGACCTAACTTTCACGGTAGCTGGGGGGGCTAAAATACAAGGTCGTAACTAAATAATGGCAGGAACCACCAACCCCAGAGACCAGCACGTGTTTCCATCTTACGTCTTCATCCCCAGCTAAATTTATACCCTTTTTGCATTTACAATAAATAAAGTCACAAAAATAAATGTCACTCTTACATTTCACCAACCATGTCCTTCCACATCTCCCAGTCACCCTTTCTCACCCCGTGAAATTATTACACAAGGTGGGTAACCGTAGCATGTGAGTGTTTTTATTGTGTATTACAATAGTAATGCTTAATTTTTGGGTGGATCTGGTTCGGTTCGGGTCGTTCAGTTCACCGATTTACTAATTTTTTTCAATTTTGCATAGTAAAATAACGGTTTTATCCCTAAAAAAAATATAAAAAAAAACAGCTTATGAAAGGAGGGGCTCAGCGGTAAAATATAAAATAGCACGAGTATTTTTGTAATATATATATATATATAAAGAATTGTTCAATTAGCTGTAATACTTCAATAGCGTGATCCATAGAGATCTCAAAAGGTTACGCTATTGAAAGCAACGTGACTAACCAGGAAATTTTGTTTTGAAGAATTATGTTAATTTTGGTTACGCAACCCTCCAAAATTAAATTGCGTGAAATAGCGAAACCTATAAATTGTGATTTTTATAGTAAGTTATTTTTAGTATGGTAACTCTTAAAAAATAAAATCATAGCATTAAAGTGCTGCTTATTTTGTATAAAATATTCAATAATGTTTAGTTTAAAAATATTTTCTCAATAATAAAATAGAAAATAATTTTTAAAAAATAGAATGATAATGGTGATGATAATAACAATGATAGCGGTACTGTGATAATAAAAAAAAAGATGAATATAAATGGCTGTAACTGTTAAAATAATTGAATGATATTGTAAATGAAATATTATTCGTAAAATATTTTATAGAACTTTGTGAATTGAAAAAATATTTTTTAATAAATAAATTAATTAATTAAATTTAAATTTTGAAAATAAATTTTTTTATTAATTAATTTATTTTTCTATACAATATTTTATGAAAAATAAATGCTTTAAAAAAAAACAAATCTAAAAAATATTTTACTCAAAGCAAGTAAAAGTAACGCAACTAATTAGCGTGTGTTATTATTCATTTTGCATTAAAAAAAAAAAAAAAAAAAAAAAACCTTCGCGTACGCTTGTTAAAAGAAACTCATGGATGAGGATGATCGCCATCCATTTGGCACACTTTTAAGGGGAGCTTTTAACATGGGCCTCTCGTGTGCTTGCATCCTTGACTTTTGCGTTAAAATAGTAATGGAATCAGGGCCTTTCATGTGGGTCCTACTATCCCAAGGTCAGCTCGGCTTGCTTCCAGATTTAGCCATCAGATCAGACCCCCCCCGCGCTGCCTCTCTCTCTCTCTCACTAATTTGATTCTGGTTGTCAACTAACTAACGCCCCTGCCATTTTATTTCAAAATTTTAATTTTTTTAATTTTTATATATTAATATTAATAATAGTATTTTAAAAAATAAAAATATAAAAATACTGATCATTTTTGCACGGCTAGAGTAAATCCAAGGAAGGAAGTACTGTCGTTCCTCTCACGGATGCCTGATGCCTTTGTTATCTTTTTTAAAACGATAAAAAAGTACAAAAATCCTTTGAGCCTTTATGCAGACACATGAAGAGAGGAAAAGTTATACCCTAAAGTATAATTTGATCCCTTCTTAAGAGAATATATCCTGTCTACTTTTATTTTTTATTTTTTATTTTTTATTTTATGCTAACATTTTGAAACCGCTGGAAAATACAAGCTTTTAGCATTGTTATAATAATGAGTTTAATTATAATGTATTTACATGCTGTTTAGAATCAATTCCTTGCTGTAATTATATCTAATTATAATATTTTATTTGAATTTAATTTTATTAGATAAAATTTAATTTGTTTTGTTTTTTATATCATCCCCGTTACTTTCATTCTATTTCTTCAAATGTTTTTTTTTTTTTAAAAAAAAGAGTAAATGGGTATTCTTGAAAGAAAGAAAAAAAAAACACAGCTAGAACTGGCATCTAGCTGCTATTACATAACATCATGTGTAGCATGAATTGAATGTCATGCGATGTAAGATGAATACATAACGTCCTTTTACTTTTGTGACAGCAAAAATCTTTTAAACCCCGTCTTCTTTTAATTAAAAAAAAAGCCGGGTAGGTTAGCACCTACCTCTATGCATGGAATAAAGATCAATTGTTTTTCGGCTGTTTGGAAAGCATTTTAAAAATATTTTTTAAATAAAATTGGGTTTTTTATTTTAAAGAAAAGATATTTAATATTTTCAGATTATTTTAATATACTAATATCAATAATAATTTTTAAAAAACAATCACAGGCAGCCATCAGTAGAGGAGGGATGGAGGGAGCCCTGGAACAGCGTCTTTTGGGACTGAGGGTGCCTTTTGGGATGGTGGTCCTCATCCTCATGTGTGGAAATGCCCTAAATGTGGCCACTGGAGAGAGACACAACCAAGCCGCTCTTGTTTTATTTGATGGGACCCACGACACACTTTCCCTAGCTCGTCTACGAGCCAACAATAGAGGAGGGATGGGGCCCTCCACAAAAACCCTCGTCCATTGATGATGTTTCCTGAGGTCCCACATCGAATGGCATCGACTGTGCTTTCCTTGCATGTTTGAAATGCCTGCTTTCTTGTGTCCCACTCGCAAAAAATGGGCCGTGAATTGCCGTGCAGGTTATCTCGATTAATTTTATAAATTTTAAATAATTATTATATTATTGATATTTTCATGTAAAGATTCAAAAGATATAAACATTTGAGATATTAATAAGTAATTAATCTGCTTGCAAAAAAGGAAGCAAAATACCAATTAATGTCAAATATAATGATCGATATATGACTGTCACGGTAGTTATTGAACAGGTTAGTTTAGATTGGACGGAGTCTGTTGCCGCAGGTTAATGAGACTTGAAGCCAGTTGTTAAGGGAAGCAAATGCTCAGTTGTTTTTTTTTTTTTTTTTTTTTTTTTTATGAGTTTGAAGCCAATTTTTCTGTTTGTTGTTTTTGTTTATAAATGATTTAGTTATAATTCTTACTCGGCTGAATTTATTTTGAATAACTGATTTTTTTTTTAACCGGGGTGTCCGGACCAACTTGTGCGCACCTCGACTATTCCCCGGATCCACTGAACATCCTGCAAGTCCGGTGAACATGAAAAGCACCATGAGGGTGACAGACATACCGGACAAGGATTGAACCAGGGTGTCATGAAGGGGACACCCTACAGATACCACTGGGACACTCGAACCACAATCCCTTGAAAGGGACCCCTCCACCTACCACTGGAACAGACCCCTGCTGGTTTGAATAATTGATCATTATTCCATTATCATCGAAACTTTTTTTTTAAAAAAAAATTGGTTGTTTGCAATAAGTATGAATAATCTCTTTCCTGGTGTTGTTTCTCTTTTCTGGTGTTGTTTCTATGAATGGATATGTTTTGTAGTCAATTAATTAATTACACATAACATTAATTCAATTCCTATAAAACATATTTATTATTAATAAAAAAATTATTTGTATTTAATATTCAATTATATTTAATCAATGAACTTAGAAAAAAATAAAATTTATGGAACGATAATGTTTTAAACAAAAAATTATAAAGTTGATATAATTACAGGATTCCTAATGGAACAAAGCATTGTCCCTAAACACTCAATGATCAATATGTTATTAAGACTAAACATTAACTAGAGTTGTTGAGATCAATGCAAATATTATATATATATTTAAAAAAAAAAAGAAACAACTACTTTCATGAATTTAGGTATGAAAGACATCTAAAATCAATACGTAGATTCTTATTAAATGATGTAAGAAAATTATACAGAGAGAGATCACTTGTATTTATGAAAAAGCTTTCGTGATAGTTATGAAAATGATCTTTAGACTTCATATCACTAAGTTATATTATATAGAAAATATTATGTATTGACCCTGATCGCATGTTATCCTATTTAAGGATATGAAATAAATAAACATCGAGTGTAACATAAATCAAATGAAGGTGCTTGAATAATTAAGAGATGATTCGTCATCATATGTTAATTAGAAAAAAAAATATAATTTATTTGTCCTGCTATAGTATTGAGCATGAAATCCTCACTAAGGTGGAATGATTTAATAAAGTAGACATACTTCATGCTATAATGCATACACTGAAATATTTTTGATAATTGAATAGTAATTACACTAATGAACTAACAACTAAAAAGTCAAGTCAAACCACCTCGCTTTTTTAATATTTAAAAAATCATGACAAGTTGCTAAAATTTGCACTTGATTTTCATGCATAAGTCAATCACTTATTAAATTTACAATAAATTTAATTGTTTAATTTATCTATTCTTTTCACTTGGGATAATAGTTTATATTTAGACCAAGTTATTAGGGAACCTAATAAGCTACACGTATAAAAACCATTGGTCAAAATTCAAAATAGAATGATTAATCAATTCTGACTCAATTGCAAAAATAATAAAAAAATTGAGGACTATAATATAATTAATACAAGGCATTACAATCCTATACCTAGGAAAAATTAAATAGAAACTTGATTGATTAAATTTATAAAATTATTTTAAAAGAACACATATTATATTATTTTAAAGGTAAATTGATATTTTACTATTTTAAAGAATTTTCTAAGAATAGAATGTTATGTTTCTTCATTTTAATAAGAATGCGAGTAGAGTACATTACAAAAATAGTTAAAACATAAAAGAAAATAGCTAATACTTTAAGACATAACAATCCCTCTACCCTACAAGGGTTTAATATTTAACATTGATAGTTCACGTGGCTTATCGTTAGAAACTGAGTGTCAAAATGATTTATGGTTTGCGATAATCAACTTTGAATCAAATATCCAAAGCCAAAAAAAAAAAAAAGTTTGGTCTTAAGGCAATAATGGTATAAACCTTGAATAACTCAAGACATGTCAAATAGGTTTCCTAGGAATTTCTTTTTATCATATAAATTTATCGACCCCACTCTCTATTAATACTATGATATAAATAATTCATTATACCAAAACCGATTATTTTTAAGAAAAATATAAAGAGATCTGAATTGTCTAATTTGCTTTTATTTTTTAAGTTGGAGGATCTAGGTATATATATATTTTAAAATCTCGAGCACACCACTCATATTTAGTGCTCTTTTCATTGAAATCTTATCCTTTCAATTCCACCATCAACTAAAAAGTCAGAATAATAGGTCTTTAATTAGAATTAATTCACTCAAAATACTACTTTGAGGATCAAAATGAATTATTAAAAAATACACAATATATCCACAATGTTTTAGATTTGATAACGATTCTTCAAGCCATTTATCGAACCAAAAAGTCATTTCATTACCGGCGTTTAGGAATGGAAAACAACTCTTAAAGCCACCCATTGAAAAGAAAAAACTAAAAGAGAAAACACATAACGTTGGTATGGAAATAAAAAACTTCTCCACGATAAAAATGTCTATTTGGAAGTGTAATTACGGTTGTTTTTTCATTTAATTACCGGCGTTTAGGAATGGAAAACACTTCAAGCCATCTATTGAAAAGAAAAAACTAAAAAAAAAACTAAAAGAGAAAACACATAACGTTGGTATGAAAATAAAACTTCTCCGCGATGAAAATGTCTGTTTGGAGGTATAATTACGATTGTTTTTAAAAGTACTTTTCAGTTAAAAATACATTAAAATAATTTTTTTAAAACTTATTTTTGACATCTACACATGAAAGTGATTTAAAAATACCAAATAATATCAATTTAAAATAAAAACAATAAATTTATTTTTATTTTTTTCCAAGAACACTTTTAAAACACAATATCAAACAAGAAATTAAATCTCAAGTCTCACTATGGTAATTACTAAATTATCTAGGCACTAAACTAAAAAAAAAAACAGCACCATAATCAAAAAGGTTACCGTAAACTTTGTTTTTTTATCCAATCTTATATGGAAATCTCTGCCACCTTAAGAAACACAAAGTACCCTCACTTGCCATTCACATGGAGAAATCGCAAAAATATACAGTGCTACTAGATGCTGTAGCCAGCGCAATAAAATCCATTTTTTACTGTTATTTTCAAGTTTTAAGATACTTACCCAATAATTAAGAAAAATCATTTATTTATTTGATTCTCTAAATTAATCTTGTTTTTCCATTCTAGTTTATTGACAAAAAAATTAGACACACAATTAAACATTTTTACTACTACTACTATCTTTTTATTCTAATTCAACAAAGTTAAAAAAATAAAAATAAAAATAAAAATAATTCTATTTTAATTACTAAACATCGAATATAGATATAATTTAAATCATTGTATTATTTATTTTTATTGTTACTGAAGTGGCTGCAATGGCATCTTTAATAATTTGATTTTAAGTTTTTAACTTGTATTTTTCCTTTTTTTTCCATTTTAAATAGAGAAAAAGGAGTTGAGTGAATAATAATAATAATAATAATAATAATAAAAATGTCTTAATAAAGGCTATTTTAGAATTTACCAAATATGTTCGAGACCGTGCTATCATATAATATGATATTTTTGTAGACCGGTCGAAAAAAATAAATGAATGTCAAAGAAGTAATTTTATTTCTAGTGCTTGTCAAAATACACTTTCAAGTTTCAACCCTCGAATCAAAACTCCTGGTAACGTTCATTGTAATTCTGCCACGTCATAAAAAGTATCCCCACACGTACGGAGATGGCACGAACCACCCTTTATGATAAAAACGTCACAGGGCCGCCCCTAGAGTCTACCCTTACACGCGAGACAGCGCCCCCTTTCCTCCCTCCCTCTCCCTCTCCCTCTCTCTACATTTTATTCTGTCAACCCAATATATACTCTACCATCACCGATATCCCTGCCGGCAGACTCTTCATAAAATCCGAGAGTTGGGAGATTCAAAAGGAAACGGTGGTTGCTTTACTATCTAGTTAAAAATATCAGAGGAGCTAATGGCGGCAGGAGCAGTATCGCCGACGGATCATCAAGGCACTCCACCAGTGGTGCCGGTGCCGATGATGATGGCGGACGCGATTGCCAAGGACGCTATTCTAGCCTGGTTTCGTGGGGAATTCGCAGCGGCTAACGCCATAATCGATGTTCTGTGTAGCCATCTTGCACAGCTGGATGCAGGATCCGAGTACGAAGCGGTGTTCGCGGCCATTCATGGGAGGAGGCTCAACTGGATCCCTGTGCTCCAGATGCAGAAGTACCACTCCATTGCAGACGTGGCTTTGGAGCTAAAGCGAGTGGCTGAGATCAGACTTGAAGCACCACCAGTCGGAAACATGAAGATCACTGATGAATTCAGCGATGAGAAAGTAAAAGTCAGCGTGGAAAACGGTCATCTTGCTCAGGAAGAGGAGGAGGAGGAGGAGGATTCACCCGATAGTGATATCACTGATTCAGGTAAGTATAATCTAATCTTTTCTCTCCCAAATTTACTTTTTTTTTTTTAAATTTCTCTTTATCGTATATTAATCCGAATAAATTTCCTTTTACCCCCCCTGTTAATCGATTTGGTAGTTGTCCTCGGGAATTTTGAGGGAGAATCGGCTGATGATAGTAGAAGTTGACAAAAAAATCGGATTCTTATATATTTTCTGTTTGTTTAAATGAATAAACATTAAACAATCGCTTCTCTTAATTTTTTGTTTTTTCTGTACTGGGAACCCGAATGATGCGCCAGCGCAAATTCTTTTATTTATTTATTAATCATTTTTCTTGTTTAATTACCACTGAAAAGAATTCTTAATTGAAATCAGCCAGCTTGTTTTGGTTGCTAGGAAAGCGGTCGAAAAAGAATATAAACGTGATTTTCTTTTAGAATTATAAAAAAAATGGAGTGATGGTCAATGTTAATTTCTTAATACTATTTTGAAACAAGTTTTCTATTTGGTTTTTGCTTTTATTTTCCTCCGTTTTGTCAGTAATATAAAAAAAAACGCAGGTAGATTTTCATCTCCTTTGGTATCGTTGTAGATGTTGAAATATTATTTTAATTTTTTTATATTAAAATATTGAAAAGACTTGAAAACAAATTAAAAAAATAATTTAAATTAAAAAATAACAAGTTATCTAACCCACCCTTTCCCTGCTTTACATCTTTCAATGACTTTTGGACTTAACAAAACTCCGTTTTAATTTTTGGCCACCCGTGACATGTTTTGATCTGAAATACTGTTGAAGTAAAATATATGAATAAATCAAACTCTCCAGTTTTTTTTTTATTGTTTTTCAGAAAAATATAATAATTATATATTATGGCGTGATTTATATCCTCTCGAGGTTTTAGTGGGGTTTGTATTGAGAATTCCAATGAGGGGGGAAAAGCTTCTCTGCAGCCGGTGTACAGTTAGTTTTGGGAGGAGCGAGTACCCTTACGCCTCATGCAACTACTTTTCCTGGAGATGCTCGCAATGATTTTATCGCAGGCCGCGGTCGATGTTGACCGTCCGATCCTTTTCTATTTGACGTCATGCATGACTCCGCGCGCGCGTGCCATCCGTTGGTTTTAACCTGCTATTAGTGTTGGGTTGTTCAGGGTTTTCCCTGCCAATTTTTCTCGGGGAGGTTGTTAGCTGTGACTGTTTGATGGCGGACTCGGTGTGGCTGAGTCCGAGTTGCCGGGTCAACTCCAAACTCATGGGATGGGCCATCGAATGAACTCACAGTGTTTGGTCAGACTAGCCGATAGCCTGTTCGAAGATTCGAATCTCCCGTAGTGCGGCACTCTTATGATACTTTTGATTTTTGTTTTTATTTATTTTGCGTCTGTGGTAGCGGATTTGTGTGGTAATATGGTAGGGTTTAGAACAGTTCGTGGACAGTGACAGCTTTGTCACGAAATCTAGAGAGTTTGTCCAACCGCCGGGGAAGGAAAAAGGTGGTAAGTCTTAAGGGGAGGGTAAGAGGGCGTAGTGATTACTAATCAATATACACCTTCGTTTATTAAAAATACTTTTTTTTTAAAATAAAAAAACATGATTTTCAAATAAAAATCACTTTTTTAAAATAATCTTAACCACACAATAAAAAATACACGGTCACCGAATATGAGTACTTTAATTTTATTTATTATTTATAAAGAATGAAGCAAGATAGATAACAGCTATCTCTGTATTGTTATTCACAGGTTCACAAGTTGATTTCTCAAATTACTCTTAACATTGATTGATGGGCTCCATAAATGACTTACCTACCTACCTTAATACTGTCCAGTCAAATGGTGGATGGAATTTGGGGACGTTGAACCGAAATTTCAACCTGTCCTAATTTAATTTTGACGCTTCCCTTACTAGATGAAAGAGCGGAGAATAGGGGGGGGGGCGGGGGGGGGGGGGGGGGGGGGGCGGGGGATGATAATGATATAGTTTAATAGCATCATTGATTACATATTTCATGCAATAATAATAATAATATATTTTGTTAATCTGAAGTGTATTTTTGGATTGGGAATGCAGGATCTCAAGAAGTGCAGCCTGCTAGTGAGAGTAACGATGGCATATGTGCCAATCATGAAGACTGCAGCGCACGCCCTTCTCAAATCAAGCTGACAAAAGGATTCACAGCCAAGGAGCATGTCAAAGGGCATACGGCGAGTTCTTTATTTCAAAATTTTGAAAACAAAAAAAAAAATTGTTTCCTTAGAGAAGCTGGGATTTTTTTTTTTTATAAAAAAAATGCAGCCGGCTGTTATTGATTGAGAGATGTTACACCTGGCAGGTGAATGTTGTGAAGGGCCTGAAGTTATATGAGACAGTATTCACTGATTCTGAACTGTCTAAGTTGTCTGATTTCATCAATGAACTCCGGGTTGCTGGCCAGAATGGTGAACTCTCAGGTGACCTTTCTCTTCTTGCTAATTCTATAAAATGAAGCTGCGCTCAGTTTTTTTAATAGAATGTACCCTAAGGTTGTCCGAAAGGATCATTTTGAATTTTCACGAAAATTCTCTTACGCCATTGGCTGCCGTGAGTTATCGGCCATTTGATCTAATCGCCGGAATGGGATAGCTAACTCTTTTAAAACCACATGTCAAAGTTTCTTAAACACGCATTTCGAATATGGAAAAGCTTGTCCTTGTTAAGGACCAAAATTTGTCAACTACTAAGTGAATCTTCATAACGACTGGATACAGGCGAGACTTTTATTTTATTCAACAAGCAGGTGAAGGGAAACAAGAGGGAGCTGATTCAGCTTGGAGTTCCAATTTTTGGACATGTGAAAGAGGAAGCTGCAAGTAACAACAACCCATCAAGTAAGATATCATGTAATTGTTGTTAATTGCGCAGCAAAATTATAATGGTGCAACTTATAATTGCGGTTTTAATTTTCATAGGCAATATAGAGCCAATTCCAGCACTTCTCCAAGATGTCATCGATCACCTGGTTCAATGGCAATTAATACCAGAATATAAAAAACCTAATGGATGCATCATCCATTTCTTTGATGAGGTAGGCATTCTATCTTGTTCTTGTTCTGAAAATCATCACGTATTATACTGGGAAAGCAAGTCGAATAATATATGCTTTTTTTTTTTATGTAGGAGGAATATTCACAGCCTTTCCTGAAACCACCTCATCTAGACCAACCAATCTCTACTCTTATCCTCTCAGAATCAACAATGGCATATGGGCGTATTCTCGGGAGTGATAGTGATGGTAATTACAGAGGATCGCTATCCCTCTCTCTGAAAAAGGGGTATGTATGCCTTCAAAACTTGTGCAAAGACCATGTAGATATTTGTTAGTTACAGAGTGATTAGGCTCGTGTTCATACTACAGAAATTCAGGAATCCCATTTCTGATAAAACATAACTTCATAAGAACATATACCCTAAAAAAATCTCTAGAAAGAAAAACCGTGCATTGAAGCTACATTATGATGCCGGGCCTTTTCTTCTTCTTACCCTACAGCACATGGCATCACCTAACTTTATTGTGGTTTATAGGCATCTGGTTTCTGGAAATACACTGTCATTTCTACTCATTAAAAAACATGCCAGTTTAAAATAACTCGTGTTTCCTTTTCTGAAACTGTGTTTGATTATCCATTCAAATTAAGCTCTTCAATGAGAATCTTAGAAACTAAAGAAGTCTCGGCATTTCTAAGTTTTATTAGGAACACTGACTTCATTGAGAGAAGGAGGCGGCATTAATCTTGTAACCAGGCTTTCTATAGTCTGACAGTCTGAAGTTATGTAAATGCTCTCAAATCTCAATGCATCTCACAAAGTCCATCTGTGACCTCTGCCTTAATCATCTCTCTACTTTTTTCTGTGTGCTCATTTCGCGGCAACAATTTTACAAGACTGGAAAGCATGAGTGTGTTGCTGCAATCCAACAAAAGTTAACTTGATTTGTCTGAAATATATTAACCCAAGTTTTCCTAGAGAGTCGTCAATTTCCATCAGTATTTCGTGAAATGATTTTGGAATTATTGCAGGTCTTTTTTAGTGATGAGGGGAAACAGTGCTGACATGGCCGGACATGCCATGTGCCCGTCTTCAAACAAAAGGGTCAGCATAACTTTCTTCAGAGTGCGTCCTGAATCCAAACAAGGGCAGTCACCACCAACTAGTCCCATGAATGGTGCCATGACGCTATGGCAACCTAGTATCCCGAGCCCATATCCAGTGCCTAATGGAGCTCTTAATGGCTATGAGCCGACGGATTTAATGCCTAACTGGGGAGCTCTTCATTCTCCGGTGGTCATGCTTGCTCCGATGCGCCACATGGTCTTGAGTCCCAAAAGAATGCCCAATGGTGGTACAGGGGTTTTTCTGCCCTGGGCCGTAGGATCTAGAAAACCGGCGAAACATCTTCCACCCCGTGCCCAACGAGGACGCCTTCTTGCACTGTCCTCTCCAGCCGAAACACTTGCAGCAGGTTCTGCTTCTGATACAGGTATCGGTATTGAAGGGAAATCGGCCTGAAGTTATCCTGAGGCAGCTCTCCGGCCAAAGCCGTATGAATCAAATACAAACATGGCCACATAAACAACACCTCTCCTGAAGGAAGGAGCTTATCTTACTGTACAAAAAGTCTCTAGAGCTGCCGGAAGAGTTAGTTTTTAAATTCGTTCCCCCCTTTTCCTTTCTAAGAATGGGTTCTAATATTGATCCGTACACATTTCTCTGTTGGCAATCCATTAGGTCCCTAGGGTTAGCTGAGCTTCAAGTTTGAGCGGTGTGAATTAGTTCTAGTAGAGGGTAGAATTTTGTATCAACTTAAGTTATTCAAATTTAATCTTTTTTTTCTTACAGACAGATCACTTGCTTCCTGGTTGCATGTCTTTATTTCCCTTGATGGCAACGTAGAATAGGAAAAATTATGAATACACTTTTATGATGTCCGAGATGTTATGGCAAGCGCTTGCATAGCCTCCTGTTCATCGGTATTCCAGATCTGCAGCAAGCAATTATGATGAACATGATAATTTCAATTTTGTCGACAAGAAGACTTTAGTATGAGACTAAAGGGTGTTTGAGAATGCGTTTGAAAAATGTTTTTGATAAAAAATGAATTTTTTTTATTTCTATTTTTTACTTTAAATTAATTTTTTTTGATGTTTTTAAATCATTTTCACGTGCTGAAGTCAAAAATAATTTAAAAAAAAATAAAAAAAATATCATTTTAATGTATTTTTGAATGAAAATTTCTTTAGAAAACAACCTCAACCACTCCTAAACTAGCAATAAATAAGATTCTCACACTCAGAAATCCAGGAGTAGGAGGAGCATGAACCTACTTTCGTGTCTAGAAGAACACTGCCAGGTTGCAATCACATGCTCATAGCTCAGAATTTGCAAGCAGTAAATTGTTAAAAGGGTGAGTATGGAATCAATCATTAAGACAAATGAAAATGAAGTACTAACTAAAGACTATCCTGCTTCTGGTGGATTTTTTTTTCATTCCTAATAAAAATAACCAGTTTGTTTTCTTCATATAAGATTAACGGCTATTTTCTCCCAATAATTTTCTTCATATAAGATTAACGCATAATCTGCAAATAACTGAAGAAAACAAACTGGTTATTTTTATTAAGGTTGAAAAATAAATCCACCAGAAGCAGGATAGTCTTGGTGTACATAGCATTGTAAGAAGGGTGACAACAAATCCAGTGTTTCATGTTTTGTTGCTGAAGAAAAAGGTTGAATGCGCTGCTGTAGTCCCTTCTGATTTACTAAGAATGGATGGCTATGGAAAAGTCAAGCTGTTACCAATAGAAATTCTTGACAGGAAAATCATGAAGAAGGTAATGGGGCTGTTGTCATGGAGTTAATCAGTCTGTCGAACTCCTGTTTTACGAGGATGCAATGTGGGAAGACTTGGAGGAATCAGCGTATGAGAAACCGTATCTTTAAGTACTGGGTAAACCTCAATGTAGTCTCTAATCTACCTGACTATTCTCAATCAGGACCCTCCCAATCGTTATAAGACTCCATTGTGAAAAGAGAAAGATGTAAGGGCTATAAAATAATTCGCAGAATCCATAGGGGCTAGCTTGCAAGTTATGGAAATGGCTATAAGAGAAACAAAAGCATTGGTGTGGTGGTGGCGGAGTTACAAACCTTACCCTTTTTCTTCCATCAAGTATCAAGGAAGAAGACAAAGCAAGGGGCATCGCTCGCACAAGTTTAGCTCACAGGTCACTATGTAATCTTCGTACCATTCTTTTAATTTATTCACTTCTTCTTCTACAAAATAGTCGTTAATAATGAAGAAAACCAAGGAAAGTTGAACACAGAATGTTGAAGCTTCAAATGTTACTACTGCTATTGCTGCATTTTCTTCTTCTTGGCTCTAAGTTCCTTTTAGGGTTTTCAATTGTTGCTTGTACAGTGAATCTTATTGGTTTTATTTCTCTGTTTTTTTCTAGGCTGTTAATATTAGGATTTTGAGTTTTATATGATGAGTTTGTTAATCTGTATATGGAATTGTGTTCTTCTTTTCGTTCCGGTTTACCTCTTTGTTTGATATGATGCTTATGCTGAAGCCTTTAAATGTTGTGCTTTCCTCCTCCTCCTCCTCCTCCTCTTTTTTTTTCTTCTGGGCATTTCATTTAGGAGTTATTCCCTCTATTTGCAAGGTTATGTGTTTATTTTGAATGAATTCGGCTAAATTTCATTGATTGAATGGTTCAAGCTGTGGTGTGAAATAGCTTTCATTTGCAGTTCATGAGTTGCAATATCCCTTTGCAGATTGGTTGACGCTACAAACCTATAATGACGATTGTAAGCTATGCTGGCATTACGAGACCTAGTTTTTTGCTTGCCCATCCAGAGTTACCTGTTCTTGTATATTGCAAACTACAGCTAAACACCCTATCAACTTTTAGAATCCCAAGTAATGACATGAAGAGGACCGAGGTCACAAGATTCCGGTGCTATGTTGCTGAGAGAACGTTTGAATCTACTTCTGTGGGTTCATCTCTATCCAACACAGGTGATGTTCGTTTGGGTCGGAAGCAAAGAAGTTCTTCATCCCTCTATAGTAGACCTAGTTTGCTGGAAATAAAAAATGATAAGATAACGAATCGTGCCAAGGTGTATGAATTCTTAAGGGGAATTGGTATTGTCCCTGATGAACTTGATGGGTTGGAGCTTCCTGTGACTGCTGAGGTTATGAGGGAACGTGTTGATTTCCTCCACAAATTAGGTCTCACAATCGAGGACATCAACAACTACCCACTTGTTCTTGGTTGCAGCGTGAAGAAGAACATGATTCCTGTGCTTGACTATCTTGGAAAATTGGGTGTTAGGAAATCCACTTTCACTGAGTTCTTAAGAAGATATCCCCAAGTCCTTCATGCTAGTGTTGTTGTAGATCTAGATCCAGTGGTCAAATATCTTCAAGGAATGGATATCAAGCCAAATGATATCCCTCGGGTGCTTGAGAGATATCCAGAAGTTCTGGGGTTCAAGCTTGAAGGGACCATGAGCACATCAGTGGCTTATTTGGTTGGAATTGGGTTAGCACGGAGAGAACTTGGAGGGGTTTTAACTAGATACCCAGAGATTTTGGGGATGCGAGTAGGACGGGTGATCAAGCCATTTGTCGAATATCTTGAAAGCTTGGGCATACCAAGATTAGCAGTAGCTAGATTGATAGAAAAGCGGCCTCACATCCTTGGTTTTGGATTAGAGGAACAGGTGAAACCAAATGTTGGATCCCTTTTAGAGTTTAATGTAAGACAATCCGCACTTCCTTCTGTGGTAGCACAATATCCTGAGATTATAGGAATTGAGTTGAAGGAAAAACTTCTGGGTCAACAGTGTGTGCTTCATTCAGTTATTGATTTGGGCCCTGAGGACTTTGGCAGAGTTGTTGAGAAGATGCCACAGGTCGTCAGCCTTAGTAGAAATCCTATTGTGAAACATGTGGATTTCCTTAAAGACTGTGGATTCTCATTGCAACAAGTGAGGGCAATGGTTGTGGGATGTCCCCATTTGCTTGCTTTGAATCTTGACATTTTGAAACGCAGTTTTGATTACTTCCAAGTGGAGATGGAAAGACCTTTGGATGATTTGGTTAGTTTCCCTGCTTTCTTTACATTTGGTTTGGAGTCTACTATAAAACCAAGACATAAGAGGGTTGCAAAGAAGGGCATGAAGTGTTCACTTTCATGGCTCCTTAACTGCTCTGATGAGAAGTTTGAGCAACGAATGGAGTATGACACTATTGACATGGAGGAGATGGAGATGCCATCATTTGACATGAATACTCTGACGGAACCAAGAAGTGATGACTCTGCTTCTGGCTATGATGACAGTGACGATGAGCACATTTAGAGCAATGAGTCAGATGTAGGAAGTGCTCTGCAGTGGAGGATCTTGGCTTTCATGAAATTGATTTTCATGTTGAGTAGATGCAATTTCAAAGGCAAGAATTTTTTTTATTGAGAATTTAAGGCATTTGAGAATTCTAATCTCATTGATGTTCATGTAAGATGAATTATAATCCGAACCATCATGATTTCATTGCCGTAGCAGATTTTAGAGATAAAAAAACTACACAAATGGTCTCAACTAACTGTATGTCTGCATGTTCAAAGTCTGAAGATTGTTTTTAAGACAAGCCCCGGCACAGCTATAAGAAATTGGAGTTAACAATTCCTGAACATTCTTCCTTGAAAGCTGTAATAAGCTCAGCCAGCTCAAGCTGCCTTTTGCATTGTAATGCATTTTTCATAACTTGACGGCATATTAGCTCCCGTTACCTTTTTTTTATGGTAGGGCCTTGTTAACAGCATGGTTGATAGCTTGCGAGATGGCCGAGTATGACAAGTTTAGTTTGCTTTGAATATTTTAGTTTCACAGTTGAGTGGATTTTAGGGGTCCATAAGCATAACTTAACCTCTTCCTTGAGTCACCAGATATTTACAATAATCTGCAGTTGCTTTCATTTATTTTGTGTCATTGCTTGCTGCATTGCTGGTTCCCCTGCTGATTCTTGTTTTTGAACTTGTTTGTACAGCCGGGCCTTGCTGGAAGTAACTGATGGTAAAATAATAGTCGGCATTTGGGTTATGTGGGTGAATGTGAAAGGGATCCAGATGGATACAGTAGATCTCACAATACCAACCCACTATATGAATACTGGGGTGTCCTGCTTATCCCTTGAAAGAGCATTTTCCTCTCACAACAAAGGGCTATGTCATTGCAACTATTTGTAATTATAAACATGCTACAGCTTGTGATGCAAAATTACATTAGTCCCTGTGTTATTATTCTGTTGGTCTCATCCATTCTCCCTGGAGCTTTTTCATGAACCAGCTCAACAAATAGAGCTTTGTTTTGGTGTTTAATATTTCACCCATCTCTATTTAAACGTCTGCTTGAAGTGCCTGGTCTCTTTTTGATAGAATTTAAGAAGCCCCTTTGAAAAGAAATTTAACTCCTATTCTTTTTGTTAGATCTACAAGGAAAACGGAAAACCTGCGGAAAAAAATAAAACGATCTGTACATTTTGCATAGCCTCCTTGCCATGAATATGCTGGCATATCGTTTTCCAGGTCTATTTTGCTGATGAACTATCTACCATGTTACATCTTTTAGCAAAGGTTTTGTGCACGGTATCACTTACAGTGAATCGAATACAATTCATAAAATAAGAGAAGAAGAGAAGCTAGCGAGCCCCGGGGATAACAGCCAATAAAATCAATGTAGATTTGTCATTACAAATCGAAAAGAAAAGACAGGCATCTCCATTTTGCTGACAGAAGGCACCTGCTGCTGTGCAATCACCGCGAACAATCTCCATCCCTGTAGCGTGTAGTTAGGCAATTCAATTGCAGGTCTCAGCAATGTCACTGTCTCATTTGCATCTAACGATCCAAGCAAAGAAAAGGAAGAAATGTTGAATTCCCAGCTACTCTGTTTTCTGGAGCCATCCCAGCTGCAGAAATCATCATATTTCAAATTGTCTATCGAAGTAAATAAGAGTATCCGACTCCGTGAAAGTTCTTGAAGGAAGAAATAAATCAAAGCATGCAAAACATACCTTCCACGCATACATTCCAAAGAAGGCGATGGTATCGGCAGACCACACAAATGAAAAGGACTTCAAAAAGAAGGGGATTAGAACATTGAGTAAAGGGATGAGTAGAAACAGATAATTTAGAGCCTCCTTCTCATTCTTGGAGCAGTCCCGGGCACGAAGGGAAGGAATTGCTGCCAGCCCAAAAACAAAATGGAAACCGAGTCTTTAATTGAATCAAATTATGCCCATGAGGCTACGGGACTAACAAGAACCAGAGCATGCTAGCTTCTTGTATTTGAGCTAATGGCGTGATAAATGGATTCAGAAATGGAAAAAACAGAGAAGGAGGAGTTAAGCTTACTGAACATCCAGATAGACCACATCCCCATCAATCTCCAAATGTCAGGGTCGTTTGATGGGAAAATGAGATTGAAAGAAAGAGCTCCACCTAGCACCATGGAGACATAGCCTTGAACCTCAAAAACAGTATACAAGGTAGTTCCCGGGACAGCAGGGTTTCTTGTAGCTGTGGAAGCTCTTGGTGCAAAGGTAGCAGCAGTCTTCTGAACCACCTGTTGTCGCGATGCACAGAGAGACATCCTTTTTACTCAAATTCTTACCGCTAACATAAGCATCAGAATCCACAGAACAACATGGAGAAAGAAACCCATAAAAAAATGAATCAGTTAAAAACAGAAGGAACCTTTTTGAGGTCTCTGTCAAGTGCAGGTGGGGCAGAAGATGATGAGCTGGAGACTTGATTACTCGTTTCAGCTGCCTGATCATCCTTTGCTGTCTGGCTATCCACTTCATTTGCATTGTTACTGGCTCGTAATTTCAAGCTCAAGCTGTTGCGGCCTGTGTACTGGGCAGTAATGGTATTGCATAGTAATGATAGTCTGAAACTTGTGGGTCTGGATGCCAGCTTCAAAGTTTGAGAGTTGCAGGGAGAAGTTGAGCTCGAGAGAAGTGAATTCATGGTATGTTACTGGTTACTGTTTTTGTTCTTCACCCGAGAAAAAGGCTGCATGCAATTTGATAAGGAATGTATGGCTGGCTACAAATATCAGACCGGCTTCTGTCAAGCTTCGGGGGGGTGTTAATTTGCTTTATAGTCCCTGTACTTCTTATATTGTTCTTAAAGTCCCTCTCATCGAATTCTTTCCTTTCTAATTCAAGTTTTTTGCTTAATTTTATCCCTCCATCCATTTTTATACCCGATTAACTCTAAAATACGCTTTTTAATTGAGAGAGATAGAAATTGAAGTAAGCACTTTGAGGCAAATAAACATTAGACTATTCAAGCTTATTAAAGGATAAATATTTGGATTCGATACACGTAATTTGACAAATAAAATTGTTAAGGCATTTTGGTATGTTTCATATTGTCGGTCGATTGTTTTTAAAATTATTTTTTATTTGGAAATATACAAAATAATATATTTTTTAGATTTATTTTTTATATCAATATATAAAAATAATTTAAACACATAAAAAATTATTTTAAAACAAAAAAGTCAAATCTTACAAAAGCATGGGGCCATTGCCAAAAATATAAAATAAAACATGGCACTCGTATTACATTTAATAAAACTCATTTACTAAAACTCATTTTGGTATATGGTATCCATTGTTTTCTTAGCTTTTTTCATTAAAAATATATTTAATATCAACATAACAAAATTATCTAAAAACATCAATAAATTAATTTAAAGCAAAATAATTTTTTTTTTCAAAAGTGTATTTGAAAAACATAAATCTTATTTTCTAATGTTTTTGAATTATTTTAATATTAAAAATAAATTATAAAAAATAAAAATTATTATTATTATTATTATTTTTTAAGAAAACTTATGAATACAATCTCTCATATTTTCAAATGGACTCACTCAATAGCCAAGAGGATTGTAAAAAGTAAAAACGAACAAACTTAAGATCTTGTCCTCGATGTCGGAAAACCTCCTCGTCTAGTCTGTCCCTCATAGTCTCCTTCTACAAACAGCCAAGCCAAGTGACGGAAGCAAGCAAGCCTTTGGCATCCAATACAATTTATGGGTTTGTTGTGATTTTGTCGAATCGGATAATTTCGTTAAGAAAGCAAGGAGACCAATGTGACTCTGCTGGCAAACAATGGGGAATTTTCTTGTTGGATTTGTCTTGCCATTCCTGCTCTTAACATGTATATCCTTCATCCATACGCTTGTTGTTGTTCTTCTTCTTCTTTAGAGTAACTAACTTAAAGATTAGAACTATTTATCATCTTCAGCTTAGAAGCTGCTTTCTTTCTAATGGGAAATTAGTTTTCCTGGCGGGTTTTAAATCTTCAACTTTTCCCCCTCTTTTCTTGCAGCTTCTCTGATCAATTGGAGTTTGATTTCTCTTGTTGATGTAATAGCTTTCCTTCTTATCCAGTATGCTGCACCAAAAATAGGTGAGCCTTTTTTGGATAACACTAGTATATGTTTTACTTGCAAAATAGTTGAATTCTATTTACTCCTGGTATTGCCAGCAGCAGTTCTCTTTGTGCCCCTTTCACTGGGCTTTACCCTAACAACTCAACATCCTGTTTTGTTAGGTTATCGTTTTCAACGGCGACTTTTTTTATTGTGGTTCATTATAATCTTTTCCCTGGTAGTCATTCTTTCTCAAGCAGTGTATCTTGTCATCTGGGGAATTCTGGGAGATAAATGGAGTGGAACAGATGCTTGGTGGGCCCATTTGATTGGTTTTATGATGTAAGCATCGAGTTTTTCTGTTTTTTTCTTTCATTCCCTTATCTCATCCACATGAATTGAATTTTTCTCTTGATATAATTTTGCAGAATCCATTCCTGGAAATCACCACTTGTAATTTACTTCTTGGTTATACAACTATTAGCGGTTTTTGTTGCTTTAGTTGATGTGTATTGGAGCAGATTTGGTCTGGTTCCATGGCAAGATTCCTGTTGGGGTCATTTCTTAAATCTTCTTGAACATCTAGGTTTGTAAGTAGCTCACAAAGCTCCAAGTTATATCCGTTTAATTGATCTCTCTCTTAAAATGTGTGGTATTCCTGTTATAATCATTCTTATTGGTTGAATTTACTCATGTAACGACTTATTTTTCTTGTATTTCACTACTAAACATTCTAAATAGAAACTCAGCATTATCATTTGAACAACATTTGTGAATTGGATATGCAAGAGTGCATTATCATGGTCTCGTTAATCTAAACTAGAATAGAGTTTCGTTTGATGGGTATGCATCTCTCTTTCTCCTCAGGACTGGGGAAGTTTTTCTTTAGACACCGAGGTTTTAAATTTTTCCGGGCAACCATTCATTAAAACCTTTAGGTCAAATAATGGGTAGATTTTAAATGAAGTTTTAAAACATTATGTTGGAGGCAGATATTGTACTGAACTGGTCTGGGAAATCATGGATTATTTTTTCCTTTTTAACACACTATTCCTTGTATGGAGCAAAACAACGAAACTTCAAGCTTTTATTTTGATCTTGTTTGAGTAAAAGTGGTTCGATGAGTTGAAAAAAGGATGCGGGTACTGATTTGGAATTGTTTTTCTTTTTTTCTTCATGGCAGGCTCACATCTCAGGGTTGCTTCTTGTTTGCTGTTGCCTGCCATTCAACTTATTGTGGGGATAAGCCATCCCTCATGGCTTTCTCTACCATTTTTTATTGCAAGCTGTGCAGGTCTCGTGGATTGGTCTTTAACAAGCAACTTTCTTGGACTTTTCAGGTTACTATGGATACATAACCTTCCACTAGAGTCTCTCTCTTCTATCACCACCCCTTCTTAATCACAAACACCCACAGACATGCACACTAAATTGTTACTTCGTCAAGTGACTTTGTTTGATTGCATGTCTTGCAGGTGGTGGAGGCCTCTTCAGCTGTATGCAAGCGTTAACATTATACTGCTTCATACCTATCAGCTTCCAATGGAGTTCCTCAGTACAATTCAGTGGGTAGCTGATTTTATTGGCCTGTTCAAAATTTCTGGAAAATCTGAGTGGCTTAAAATTTGTTCTAGTGCTTCTCTTGTACTATTTTACATCATGGTATGTATCTGTTATCATAAGTTCTACTCTTTTCAAATCAGTATAAGATTTGATGTTAGAAGTGGTAAATAAATTGAGCTCCTCATATCCAGAGTTGAGGCCTTACAAATCCTCCATTTTATATTTATCCTACATCAGGAAACAAGTTAATTAATTGTAGCTCCACTAGACTGTAGAAATTGTAAATGCATTTCCAGGTACTTCTTTTGTTCGATGCCTGCTTTTAGTTTTAGATAAACAAAGCATAGATTGACAATATGGAGAAGTAAATTAGACTAGATACTCATCCTTCTCTCTAGTAGTGGGGGCCCAAATTCACTTCTTCCTACAGAAGATTTCCCTAGTGCTTGTCATCACTCTTAGTCTGGGTTTCTTCTCTGGTTGAATAGCATGTGGTTTTTGTTAGGATGCATAACAACTTGTGCTCTCTGGTTGCTGTCTGTCTCTATGCAGCTGAAATAGATATATTTTCACATGAAAGTATTAAAGAGGAGAATCTGATTGCATTGCTGCTTTACTGTGTTTGGTGGGTGATGTATTCACGCACTTGCTAGTCTAATTATTTTTCCTCTAAATTTCTAACAATTAAAAACAAAATATACTTTATATCTATGAATATGCCATTTGGCTTTAAATTTGTGCAAAAGTCATAGCCACTTTCATGTTTTTTTTCACTTAATGTTTAGCATTTGAGGGGATTTCGGCACCATCCATGTTTCTTCTCTGGTTGAATAGCATGTGGTTTTTGTTAGGATGCATAACAACTTGTGCTCTCTGGTTGCTGTCTGTCTCTATGCAGCTGAAATAGATATATTTTCACATGAAAGTATTAAAGAGGAGAATCTGATTGCATTGCTGCTTGACTGTGTTTGGTGGGTGATGTTATTCACGCACTTGCTAGTCTAATTATTTTTCCTCTAAATTTCTAAAAATTAAAAACAAAATATACTTTATATCTATGAATATGCCATTTGGCTTTAAATTTGTGCAAAAGTCATAGCCACCTTCATGTTTTTTTTCACTTAATGTTTAGCATTTGAGGGGATTTCGGCACGATCCATGTTTTGTCTTTGGGATGATTTTTAGCTCCATGCTTCTCGAAGTGAAATAGGTTGGATAAATTAATCATCTTAGATCTAAACATTTCTGCATTTTGTTTGAAATCTAAACTTGCCGAGGTGTTCTTGAGACAAATAGCCTTAAATCCATTGGTAGTTTTTAACCAGTACTTCTCATCATTATTAGTCTTATGCCCTATATGCATTGAGTTGGCCTCTTCTATGGATATCAGGGGAAAAAAACAGCAAAATGAATAGGTAAACTAAGAGGGGGACATGTCAATAACAAGAGTGTGGACATGGTGTTAACAGGATGCCATAAAAAGGAAAGAAAGTATTTTCAGCACACGTGTTCTGGTAGTTAGGTAGGATCATGTATGGTCCGCTTTTCCTTGGAAAAAAAGGGCGGGAAATAACTACATTTGTTCTCGAGAAAGACTGTATGCTAAAGATTTGAAGCTCTGTAATGTGGTAGATGCCTTTCCAAAGCAAAATAAGGTAGCGACATTAGTGGACATGGCATGCTTTTGAATGAAAGGAGAGCTTTTAAATAGCAAATAAAGGGGCATGAATGTATGCTGCACAAAAAAGAAAAAAAAGAAGCTATCAAATTGGAAATTAATCTCCCTCTTGATTACCCGTTTCCTTACAAAAGAGATGGCAAATTTAGTTAAAGCAACTCCATTGATGGATGATTTGGGAAAGAGCATTCCATTGATGCGAGTTCTTTCCAATTGGCAAACCATAATTTGCCTAACAGTTAACTATGCATAACATAATTATTTGCAGCATTTTTTTTTTTTTTTTGCAATTTCCAATAAGAAGTTTAAATTAGTGGCAAAGGTCTTTTTTGTTGTATTTTATCTTTGTTGTTTGGCTTTAAACCTTTTCTGCTTTCAAATGAAGCTATCCTTCATTAAGTGTGACTTGGAGGAAATGGATTTCATTATGTCAATGAGAGGAAGTACTTTGACAGAGCAACTTCTTCCCTTGAGGCATTCATTTTTCATTCGCAAATCAAGGTAACTTGAACACTTTTTGATATACTTTACATTTTGCTATCTCCTTTTGATTTTCTTGTTTCTGGTCATTACAATATAATTCCCATGATTATTTTCTTACAATTATAAAAATACAGGTCTTTCTATACACTGACATTTAATTTCTAAGGTTAAGGGTCAAGTGTGTAAGATGCCATGCACAGGAGTCTGAACTTGTTTGTTGTTGACAATAGTCTGAGTGCGCTCTTCAGACTTTGCCGTGTCTGTCTTTTCCCTCACCGCATTCCAACAATTTCCATGGCATTTCAGTTCTGAATTTTGGGGTTATCAATATGAGGGTGTAGGTTAAAATTCCGATGAAACTTTCTGTTAATTCTTGAAGTTTTAGACTTTTTTATATTCGATAGAAGAAAGTTTTATTAGAGCAACGTGGATAATACAAAATTGGAGAATAAGACATCCTCCAAAACAGCAAAAAGAAATAACACTCTAGTTCAGAATAGCAAAGCACAACAATCCCTTTGTATATCTGCTAGCACAGTGCCTCCAAAAGTTCCTTCAGTTTGACATGACAAAGAAGCCTAGAAGATTATTCTAACCACAATAACTGCTCCAATGTGCAGTGGTTGTTAAAATCCTTGCATTCCTCTACATCTAAATGCACCAAATAATTGCACTAACAACATTTCTCCAAGAAATCTTAAAATCTTTCTCCCTTTCAAAACCCACAGAAGAGACCAATAAAAATTCTTCTACTTCTTGAGGTAACACAAGATTCACTACCAAAACAGCTTTTGCCCATATCCTAAGTTTTAGGGAAATGCAAAAAATAAGTGACTATGAAATTCTTCATTTTGGTGATGCTTAACACAAAAATATCAGGAGATAATACCTTGAGGGACCTTCTAATTTGCAACAAATCATTGGTCTTAGCCTTGTTGAGTACCATTTTCCAAATGGGTACTTTAATTTTAGAAGGCACTTTATCTTTCCAAATTGTATTGACCAAAGAAAATTGGGATGTATAAGTGTCATGTGACAGATGACAGACATAAGTGTTGCAGGAGAAAGGTCCAGTCCCATCCATGGACCAAATTGTATAATCTTATCTCCCTGTAAATGAAAAATCATAAAGGTAGTTCAAGACAAAACTAGATTTTGTTATTCTCAGCCTACCTTGAGCTATTAGATTAATAAGACTGAATTATATCCAAAGGATGAAGTTTAATTCCATAGTCTTCCCACTTGAATGATGTGAACACAATCAACCTTCATAATGCTATAACCCCATCACATAAAAAAATCTGGTCCTGGACTTCAAAAGTCATCAAATTTTTGTAATTTTTATTGGGGGGAAATCATATAATTTATTGTCATACTTTCCACAATCTTCAATCTATCCTTAATCTTATAATTGCATCTATAATATCTTCTCACTGTGGTAAATCTCTAATAAATCTCTTTGCTACTGAATATGACAGCTTTAACAGATGGGGAGCAGTGTGTGTCAAATAGATGGCTCCCTAGTTTCATGTTTTACCATCCTATGTCATTAATGGAATGTGCTGGCTTCTGATCTATTAAATTTTGACAAATTTCATTATCAAAACATATTGGTGGCTTCACTATATTTTAGGAATACAGTAGATGCAATTCAAAGACTAGCTTGGAAGTGTAAGGAAAAAATAGTTGGTTTTCCTTCTCTATTAGATCAATAAATTGCAAGGCCTATATGCCCATAAGTTATAGTTGTCACCTGTAACCTGAATCAGGAGAAATGTATTGGTGGGAAAGGTGATCTAACTCAAAACTAGATACCAACCATAATTTACAGACTAGCATATCCTTCAGTTAATTGCTAAGGTTGTTTTACCCATTATTTTAAACTTAAAGAAGTTTTGTTTGATGATAAAATAATAGTACTGTGATATATGTCTAGTGGAAAATGATTTCTATCCACTTCCATTGTAACCCTGCCATAGAGTTGATTTTGCTTATTATGAAATGCAACACAAGTTTCTCACATCCTGAATTTTTTTATCCAGTCCCTCTCTCACATGCATGGCATGTGTATGCTGTTGGAGGTCCTGGAAGTTTAGGCATGTGTCTGGACTGAATAAAACCAGCCTTTATGGTGTAAACAATCAACTCAGAGCATAAGTTGTTGAGTAACATGCCAAGCTTTTCTTTGCTCGTGTCAAATGTACTAAACTCATGGTAATTTGCAGATCTGGCGTCAGGCATACTAATGTTTTATTAAGGGGAGCAGTTTTTCGGACTTTCAGCATCAACTTTTTCACATATGGTTTCCCGGTACATATTCGTAAACTACATGTCACCTGCTTGCCAGATTGGTCCATTTCATTTCCATGATACTACAATTACGGGGAAAGGAGAATTTTAAGCATAAAGGCCCAGAATGTTTTTTGCTTGAAAATTGAATTAGATATGGAAATTATTTCTCTGATTCACTTCAAATTAATACCAATAGGTTAGATTATTTTATTCTGAATTGTTTCTGGTTAATTTTAGCTGATTTTCACCGGCAACATTAGAACAAAGTCCACTTGAACCCCCCAGTTGCTGCTCAATCTGCAACTGCACATATTTTTCTTCTGTATTCTATAATGTAGATAATGTTGCTTAATTTTTTCATATTACAAAGATCAATGTTGTATTGTCTTCTGAATCCATGTTAATTGACTCGTGTTGCTGGATTTGACAGGTCTCGTTGTTTGCACTTTCCTACTGGAGTCTTCATTTTGCCAGTATATGCGCATTTGGATTACTTGCATATGTTGGCTACATTGTCTATGCCTTCCCTTCTGTATTTCGTTTGCATCGATTAAATGGGCTGCTTCTTGTCTTTATACTCTTTTGGGCAGTTAGCACTTATATTTTCAATGTAGCCTTTCCACTCTTGAGCTGGAAACTTGGGAAGGTAGTCCTTTCTTTCAGTGTAAACATGCAATCTCTTACTATAATGAGAATTTTAAGTGGTTTGAATCATTACTTGGCATGCACGCAGGATATGGCGATATGGGACATGGTTGGGTTATGGCATTATCCCCTTCCTGGATTGTTTTTGCTAGCACAATTTTGTCTAGGCATTTTGGTTGCTCTGGGTAATCTTGTGAACAACTCTGTTTTCCTCTACCTGTCTGATGAGGGTAATGGATCCTCTAATGAAAACTCAACTGTACAAGGTAATGAAACTCACTATTTTAACATTAATTGAGTGATTATTTTGTTTTATTTGTCATGATATAGTTTTTTTAGTTTGACCTCATGCTTAAGTTATTAACTCTCTCTCTCTCTCTCGCTCACACACATGTGCGTGCATCATTATTCAAGACAGGATGTTGTATGGTTTTTTTTGTTTATACATGGGGTAAGGTAGTATTGTTTGCAAGTGATACACAAATAGAGAGTGGGATAGGTTAGAAAGAGGCATGAGACAAGTTGGAAGGCTTAATGTGATAGGATGAGCATGACAGGTTAGGGTGGTGCAATTGAAACTCGTGACCGCTGAGTAACAAGACTCAGATACCATGTCAAAGAACCATTTCACCTAAAAGCTTAAACTTTTAGATGAGGTCTCAGGATATGATTTACATTATTTCAAACATATATAAGTTGTACCCACTGGTTCTGAAGTTCTTATGATTACTTGTCTTTTGATTTTATGTCCTGATACTGCTAGTAAATCAGACAGCTCCCTTTGAATTTTATTTTGACATCTATTACTCTGAAATGGCCTATTCAACAAATCTCTCTTTCCCATTTATATTATCCCCAGGTCTTAATATAGTAAATATGACCGATCAGGATTGCACCATCTATATAATTATACTTTCTTATTCCTTAATTGCAGAAGAAGAGGACACCAAGGTATTGATTGTGGCCACAATTGCATGGGGACTACGAAAATGTTCTCGGGCTATTATGCTGGTGCTGATCTTCCTCATTGCCACGAAACCTGGAATCATCCATGCTGTATATTGTATGTTTTTTCCTTATCTTTTTCCTTAAAAAATAAAACAAGTCAGTCTGCTTTGTCGTTTATTTATGCGATTGACTTCTGGTATAAGACCTTTTTTCAACTTATGTTGCATGTAAGTGAGTGACATAAACATGAGCTTGACAGAGACTAATCAGTGTTTTGTTATGACTTGTGATTCAGTGATATTTTTCTTGATATATCTTCTGAGCCACAATATCAGCAGAAAAATCCGCCAACCATTGATTCTTCTGTGCGAAGTTCACTTTGCTATGCTGTACATTCTTGAGATTAATCTAATCTCTCTTGCTTTGGAGCGAAAGGGCTCCTTAACAATGGAAGTTTTGCTGCAATTAGGTGGGCATTGTCTTTAACAGGTTCAATTTGGATTGTTTATGCTCTTAAAGGGGAAAATTTATATGGAACCAATCTTTGTGTTATTTGTGCAGGGCTGCTTAAACATCACAGTTCGTGGGATTTCTTGAAAATAGCTCTCCTTGCTTGCTTCTGTGCCATTCATAACCATGGTTCTGAGATGTTATTTTCTTTCTCAGCAATTGTACAACATACCCCTAGGCCCCCATTTGGATTTAGCATCTTGAAAGCTGGCCTGAACAAATCAGTCCTCTTGTCTGTGTATGCCTCCTCCACCACCAGATATGGACATGGTAATTCTTCACATGGTATATCCATCCATGTCTCCATTAATTTGAATGACTTTTCTATTTACTCTAATCAGAAGGTCCATGTGTTTGGTCTTCATACACACACTCCTGAATACATAACTGTTTATCTGACCAAATTTAAAATATGAGGTTATGGTGATATTTCTTTTAAAATAGCTATTTCTTCTATTATACATTAGTTTTTTCATATTGTTCCATCTCATTGGAATCTGTTAATGAATATAATATTTTAAATAAAAAGTTCATTTCCTCCATGATTAAAAACAGAAAATCTTGTGCAACTTCATGGTATTTTTTGATTAAATTATGTGGACAGGTCAAAAGTATTGGATTATTTTAGGATTGTTTGTAACTCGCATCAATTCTCTATCATATCCTAGACAATCAAATTATTTGTTTTAATTTTTATGAAGAATTTCTAAACGAGAGTGATGTCTGAAATTCACTACAAATTTGTAGGTACTTGTTGTGGCTACTACCATGTATTTGAAGCTAATTTCTCTTTTCTGCTTTCAGAGAGTAGGATAGCATTGTTCCTTGGTGCAATTGGGCAGAAGTTTCTCTCTACATACCGATCATGCGGAACCTACATTGCTTTTCTGACTATTCTTCTCGCAGTGTACCTAGTAAAACCCAATTATATATCATTTGGGTATATTTTCCTCCTTATGGTGTGGATAATTGGAAGGCAACTTGTTGAAAAAACAAAAAGGCGTTTGTGGTTTCCCTTAAAAGCATATTCAGTCATGGTGTTTGTATTCATATATGGTTTGAGCAGTTTCCCCAGCTTTGAGGCATGGTTGTCCAGGTTAATAGATCTACTTTTTTATTTTGGCTACAACTCAAAAGCTTCACCATTGAAAAATATTTGGGAATCTTTGGCAGTCTTAATAGTGATGCAACTTTATAGCTATGAGAGGAGACAGAGCAAGTGTAATAGGCTGCATGATCCTGATCCATTGGGTTCTGGAGTATTTGGGTTTATCAAACGATTTCTAATCTGGCATAGCCAGAAGATCTTGTTTATTGCATTATTTTATGCTTCTTTATCTCCAATCAGTGCTTTCGGCTTTGTATATTTACTTGGCCTTCTTGTTTTTTCAACTTTACCTAAAGCTTCTCGGATCCCTTCCAAATCATTTTTATTGTACACAGGATTTCTTGTCACAACTGAGTATCTGTTTCAGATGTGGGGTAGACAAGCTGAAATGTTTCCTGGACAAAAGCACTCTGAGCTGTCCCTTTTCTTGGGTTTCCGTGCATACAAGCCAGGTTTTTGGGGCCTTGAGTCTGGCTTGAGGGCAAAAGTGCTGGTGATTGCTGCTTGTACACTTCAGTACAATGTCTTCCGTTGGTTAGATAAGATGCCAAGTATTTGTCAAAATAAAGGAAAGTGGGAAGAACCTTGTCCGTTGTTTGTCTCAGATGAAGATGCCTTCATGAATGGCACCATGGCCAGTGACGAAAATAAACCACCTCCATATCATAGCATCCCATCTGTTAAAGGAGAGGGATTTATTAGGAGCTCGCTGTCATCAATCACTGCTGGTCTCACTCAAGCACCTGATCTGGTGTCCAACAAAACAGGGGGTGCTGAGGGTAGTGGCACCAGTAAATTTTCATTTGGATATATCTGGGGAAGCACCAAAGAAAGTCATAAGTGGAATAAGAAGGGGATTCTTTCATTGAAAAAGGAAAGACTTGAAACACAGAAGATTGTCTTGAAAGTATATTTGAAGTTCTGGATAGAAAATATGTTTAACCTCTTTGGCCTTGAGATAAACATGATTGCACTGCTTCTTGCCAGTTTTGCACTGTTGAATGCCATCTCTTTGCTATATGTTGCATTACTTGCTGCTTGTATTCTCTTAAAGCGACGCATTATACAGAAATTATGGCCTGTGTTTGTCTTCTTGTTTGCTTCAATTCTTGTCCTTGAGTATTGTGCTATCTGGAAGAGTCTGTTTCCTTCAAATCAACATATCCCAAGTGAGACAGATGTGCATTGCCACGATTGTTGGGAAAGCTCTGCTCTGTTTTTCCAATATTGCAAGAATTGTTGGATTGGTATTACTCTTTTACACATGTTAAGATTGTTACTTAACACAATTTACTTCACTGCCTGATATATTTGTTAGTTAATGTAGGTTTGTAGAGACATGATATATACATAAAATCCCATCTTCGTATTAATGTCAGAAAGGTCATTATTTGTTCAGAGACTAATTTTCACTCTTTTCTATGTCTCAGTACTGATCTTCTTCTGTTTATTAGAGTGTTAGTAATGATGTTTCACGCATAAATTCAATATCTTTTTTTCCTGTATCATTGAATTTAACTTTCTGCTTGTGTTTTTCAAGTCTGTCTAATGTTCAGGGAATGTTTTTTGTTCTCAAATGTGGTTCTCATATAGTCTTTTCACTGTCTTTCATAACTCTCTTTCTAACTCTCTCCCTCTCATCTTTATTATAAACTAATTTTATGTTCTACTTTTGTCGTAGGACTTATTGTGGATGATCCACGCATGCTTATCAGCTATTTTTCAGTCTTCATGATTGCTTGCTTTAAACTCCGTGCTGATAACCTGTCCAGTTTAACAGGCTCATCAATGTATCATCAGAAGATGTCTCAAAATAAAAATACCTTTGTTTGGAAGGATCTCTCATTTGAGACTAAAAGCATGTGGACTTTTCTTGACTACCTGAGGCTTTACTTTTATTGCCATCTCTTGGATCTTGTGCTCTGCTTGATTTTGATTACTGGAACTCTTGAGTATGACATTCTGCACCTTGGTTATCTTGCATTTGCTCTAGTTTTCTTTCGGATGAGACTTGTAATACTGAAGAAGAAGAACAAGGTTTTCAGATTCTTGCGCATATATAACTTTGCTCTAATTGTACTCTCTTTGGCCTATCAATCTCCTTTTGTGGGAGTATTTAATTCTGGGAACTTTGACACTACAGAATACTTGCATGAAATGATCGGATTTTACAAGTATGACTATGGGTTTCGGATTACTGCAAGATCCGCACTTGTGGAGATCATCATATTTATGCTGGTTTCCCTTCAGTCATATATGTTCTCCTCCAGTGAGTTTGATTATGTTGCACGATATCTTGAAGCAGAGCAAATTGGTGCAATTGTGCGTGAGCAAGAGAAGAAAGCTTCATGGAAAACAGCACAGTTACTATACATCCGTGAATCTGAGGAGAAAAAACGCCAGCGTAACCTGCAAGTGGAGAAGATGAAATCTGAGATGCTTAACCTGCAAATCCAGCTTCACGGCATGAACTCAACCACTAATTGTGGCAGCAGTTCCCCTGATAGTGGTGGCCTGAGAAAAAGGAAGAGTACTCGTATTTCAAATAGAGATTCTGGGAGCCCAGGAAAAGGTGAAGGAACCCTCAGGAAAGAAGAGAAGATCATTACAGATGATTCAATATTTCATTTTGCAGTGCATGAATCTCCTAGTTGGAATTCAGAAATTCCAGAATTAATAGTGTCTCCAAAGTGTTCTGCAGAACCTCCTCTTTGTGAGATCACGGAGATTGAGCAGGAATCAACTGATAGCTTACTTTCTGATTCTGGCAAGAAAGCAAAGGTCCAGTCAAAGGAAAATCCTTTGATATCTGCAGTACAGCTGATAGGTGATGGTGTTTCCCAGGTACATTCGATTGGAAATCAGGCAGTTAACAACCTTGTCAGCTTCTTAAACATCGAACCAGAAGATTTAGATGTCGATCAGCCCTCTGCAGAAAATTTGGAGTATGATGAATTGGAGATCCAGAAGACTAAGCACACGAATTTTGACCGTTCATCTTCTCTGCAGTCTGATATGAGTTCTGATGCTACTAGTCTGCAGATAGGAAGGATCGTCCGTCATATATGGTCTCAAATGCAATCGAATAATGATGTTGTGTGCTATGCTTGTTTTCTTCTTGTTTTTCTATGGAACTTCAGTTTGCTTTCTATGGTGTTCCTTGCTGCTCTCTTCTTGTATGCTCTATGTGTAAACACAGGCCCAAGCTATATATTCTGGGTTATCATGCTAATGTACACTGAGGTTTACATTTTGGTTCAATATGTCTACCAAATTATCATCCAGAACTGCAAAATGAGTATTGATCCAGTCCTACTTCGTGAGTTGGGAGTTCCTGCACATAAAATTACATCATCCTTTGTCATCAGTTCCTGGCCGCTTTTTCTTCTCTACTTATTTATCCTCCTGCAGAGCTCGATGAGTGTGAAAGATGGTGAATGGATTCCATCTACTGACATTAAGTTCCGTAGATATTCTCTGCAGAGAAAAGAGGTTCCGGTCAGTTATAGCTGGAGTGATAGGGCACAGGATTTGCTGCATCTAATGACCAATATGGTAAAATCAAAAACAAGAAGCATCTTTAGGTACTTGAAATCACTGATTCGGGGAGCAGAGTCTCCTCCATATTTTGTCCAGGTGTCTATGGATGTTCCCTTGTGGCCAGCTGATGGAATTCAGCCAGAGAGAATAGAGTCTGGAATAAACCAGTTGCTTAAAATGGTTCATGACAAAAGATGCAAGGAAAACAACATCAATCTTTGCCCTTTTGCTAGTAGTGTTCATGTCCAAAGCATTGAAAGAAGTCAAGAGAATCCAAACGTGGCCTTGGTTGTTTTTGAGGTGGAATACGCCTCCCCTCTGACAAGTTGTGCTTCAGCTGAATGGCACAAGTCACTAACTCCAGCAGCTGATGTTGCAAAAGAGATTCTGGAAGCACAACATGCTGGGTTTGTTAATGAAATTGGATTTCCATTCATTATTATCTCTGTGATAGGAGGAAGCAGACGAGAAGTTGATCTTTATGCCTACATATTTGGTGCAGATTTAAGTGTTTTCTTCTTAGTTGCAATTTTCTACCAATCTGTGATAAAGAATAAAAGTGAATTTCTTGATGTTTATCAGCTTGAAGATCAGTTTCCAAAAGAATTTGTGTTTATCTTGATGGTAAGTCTCTGTTCCTTGTTTATTTCCTTAGACATGTCTTATTTTTAAATTAAAGTTTTGGATTAAGATCAAGTACATAAACTACAGATGTATATCTGAAATTGAATTCTATGATTAACTAATGACTAAATGAATGAGTCAATAAATACAGGAACCATAAAATTGAATTGGAATCAGCAGTTCTGCTGACAACTCATTCTCCCATTTTGCCAAGTTCATGATTCTTTTATCATATTTTCCCTTGAAATGGGTGCCTATGACAGCATATGTTTTGGTTTCTTGGAATAAAAAAATCATATTATCTTGCTGAATTGTAAAAATCAACTAGAGACCCATTCTTAGGGACTGACTTGTGAACTGTGAGGATGTGTTTTTCATTTTTTTTGGAGTTATAGAAATTTTATAGTCTTTATGTGCTATCTCATCATGGTTACTAACTGTTTTTGAATCTTTTGCCTGCTTTATTCATACAGATCATCTTTTTCTTGATCGTTCTGGACCGCATAATTTACCTCTGTTCATTTGCGACTGGAAAGTTGATCTTCTATATTTTCAACCTCGCTCTCTTCACATATTCAGTTACAAAGTATGCTTGGCACTTGGAACATTCCCAAAAGGCTGCAGGGCTTGCACTCCGTGCTATATTTCTTGCAAAAGTAGTTTCTCTAGCACTACAAGCCATACAAATTCGTCATGGGATTCCTCACAAAAGCACCTTGTATCGGCAGTTCTTAACCAGCCAAGTTTCGCAAATCAGTTATCTTTGCTATAGACTTTATCGTGCTCTGCCATTTCTTTATGAATTGAGATGTGTACTGGACTGGTCTTGTACAACAACGTCGCTAACCATGTATGATTGGCTGAAGGTAACCTTATATTTTTATCTGCAGTATTTTTTCTTGTCAAGCCTTGCATTGCAGTAACACCAATCTTAATTAACTTCAACATTTCATGAACTGCCTCTAATAGTACCATGACCATATAGGCATGGTGGTTCTTGTTATTTTCTTCCCTTTTTTATGCGCAAATAGATTAATTAGAAAGAGAAATCTTTCTATTTCTGTTAATGCTGAGTTCTTGCTGAAGTTGAATCCTTTCTTGCTGCTTAGTGCTGTAATGAAACACTCCCGTTTAACTAGATATGGTTGAAAACCTCATGCACCTTGTTCGGATCCTTATAGGACCCATTGATGAATGATAAACTAACAGAAACCCAAGAGAACAAGATTTTGTGAAACTCAATTTATCTGTCAATCAAAATTCAAATCCTGCCTTGAATGACCAACTAGGATGCTATTTATAGGCATCAAAGGTATTGCATGAATAATAAATATGAAGTTTATATCACCCGCATGACTCTAAGGTAAGTAGCATCAGCTAGCATTCTCATGTACCATTTGATAGATTCTAGTTGTTTCATCATTCTTGTCATTGACAAGCATCAACGACTGGTTAATTTGGTTGATTTCTTTTCCTTAGAATCATTTTGATTGGAAATTTGCAAGTTTAGCTCCCAGTCTGATTCATAGCTTTGCTCTTAGCTGGAGGACATATATGCAAGTCTGTACCTTGTCAAATGTGATGCTGTCTTGAATAGAGCTCAGCACAAACAAGGAGAGAAACAAACAAAATGGACCAAATGTTGCAGTGGGATATTCCTATTTTTCATACTACTCTGTGTTATTTGGGCTCCTATGCTGGTAAGACCTTGTGACACTGAAATTAATTTAATATAGGGCACATAAGCCAAGTACTTCAATGAATGCATTCAATATTGTTAGAGTAGTTTCAGTTTTTGAAGTTTTGATAAGAAATACACACACACACACACTAAAACAAAATGCAGTTCTCTACAATGCTCCCATGTTGATTAACAGTAATTTAGGAACAGTGCCTTTTTCTACAAATCATTTGACTTATTTTGGTTTGACCGAAAAGAGAGGGGAAAAAGGAAACAGAAACACTGCGGAAACTCACAAAACCAGTGTCCAAATATTGATGGTTACATGCAAATGTTTTGTACTTGCAAGGAGCCGATTGCCATATTATTCAGGCCATTTCACCTTCATTTATCGGTGTCCTGAACCAAAATACATCTTTGATCTTGTAGTTTCAGTTTTGAGATTTGATTTGAATGTTAGTTGTTTAAGCATGAATTGAAATGGATTTAAGGTTCAAAATATATTTATGAATTCTTAAGTTTGATTTGGAGATATTTTTGGGTGAAATTGGTGCAAAAATACAATGCTTTGGAAGTTGTTGATGAGCCCCAATGTCTCTATCATTAGAAGGTTGGGGTGTGATGATGAGACAAATGAAGCATCATCAACTCTCGTTACATCTTGGTTTCTGCTTTTTTAATCTGGTCTCATACAGTTGGCTAGGCTTGTGCAAGCCTTCATCTCGGACTATTTTTCCCAAAAAATCTTTAAATTTATTTTTTCCTCTCATTATGACTCTCTTTCTTAATGCTCTTTTTAATATTCTCAATCTTAAACACAAAACACTTAGACTATTTTAATTTGAACTTTTAATTTTATTCTAAAAAAAACACACCCATGCACCCTCCTAATTTCAATTCTGACATCACTATCATATTCAATGCTTGATTGATCTATTTTATATATTTGTCAAATGCATTTAAAATAAAAGAAACAATTAAAATAATGTTTTTCTTATGAAAAATCAAATGCACCCATAAATTAATTTTATTTTTCTTGAAAAAGAAGTTTCACGTTAAACAGAAATCAAACAGATGAAGTAGCTACTTTATATTTGGAGAATTCTCTTTTTGAAAATTCAAGGCTAAATCAGGAGGTCTTCATTATCCCAGAAGCCTTTTGGTCAAATAACGTGTCTCTTGGTTTGGGGTTTAAAGTTTTGAGTCATAGGCAATTTTGTAAGCAGGGGAAGAATAGTAAGTTTGAATATTTCTACAATACAATGCTATTTTGAATTTTTTGAGATATGCTAGGTCTAGTCTTGTTTAGGAATTTGGTGTCTATATGTTAATGATTATATATTTCCATTTGGTTGTTTTTCTTTAGATATCATAATCCTAGTAGGAGTTCTAATCTACATAAATAAAGGATGCACTGTTCTAGGCTCATAGGCATGGAGTTTCTGAGAGTTAAGAAGGCTTGGTGGTTTCCTCTCTCTTATCTTTCTCCTCTACTTTTCTCTCTGCTATGCTAGGGATATTAATTTAAACCTCAATTTTTTCCTTAACCCATCGAACAATAATTCCAATTCCACATGTATGAAACCCTAATCCTAATTGCCACCTAAGCACTGAAATTTCAACATGTTCAAGTTGTTCTGCGTCCATGTGACATCAAAGCAAAGCCCTTAGCTCTCTTTTATGAATTTCTTCTCCAAACTATTTTTTTTTAAAAAAAAGTTGGCATATTTTAGAACCAATTTGAAAGCTACAAAAGCAAGATTGCATTGATGGAATAAATATTTGATGAGATAAGGATTATGAAGAATTTACCAACAATTCAAGGAGGAAACAGACCTGCTGAATTTGAACCAATTGGATTGTGGAGAATGTAAGATGTGTCCTCCAAAGAATTCATGGTGATCTAGGCATGGAACCTTCAGGGTTTTAGAAGGAAATTATGGTTTTTATTGTAGAATCAAAGGTTGAATAGCTATAATCCGTATACTTCCCGATGATTGACTGCATTGCTATTCAAGTTTTACATCCTCCCAAATCATTTCCTATCTCAGCCACCATATCACCACATGTTACAGCAACAAACTCTTATCCAAACTTTCATAGAACCAGCTTTGCTAGTCAATGCCTTACCAAATACAATCTGTTGTAGGCTTGTCAATTCAATCATTGACAGAAAGGTAAATGTTCAACCTTATTTTCTCAAACTCAATCAAGAAGGTTTTAAGATGAAAGGTGTCAGTAGAAATTTTGAAATTGATGCTCGTGATTTTTATGGGGAAAGCAATCCTTGTGTAATTGATTGGTTTTCATGGTATCACTTTGGTGTGAACGAAAGATTAATTTTGTGAAGGCTAATCCACAAGGGAAGCCAAATTTTGGAGGGAAAATTTTCAACAAGTACGTTATGTTACTCTATGAATTTGGGATGATATGAAGATTGCTGGTTCTGGTTATTCTGTGCCATCATACAAGCAACAAGTGCACATGCAATTGACACAAGGAAGCTTTACTAATGAGGAATACACTAGGTTTTTTAGCTTGGTAACTAGGGCAGAATTTCCATGGAATGGAGATGTCATGATCTCTATGTATGATTAGGCTTGAATGGATCCACCTTCATGATTTCTGTATCAAAAAGGAACGAAAATTAATAAAATAAATTATGTGACAAATTATTAATTTATATTAAAAAGGAAAAAATTATCTCCACCCAATGGAAACACTCAAGTGTTGACAAGTGAAACTATACTGGATGCTGCTTTTGATGGATTCAGATCATCTTTTTTCTAATTTGAAAATCTCCATTTCAATGAAGACTGAAACATATATATATATAAATTTACATTTTTTGTCTCTTATGTACGTATATATCTTCAACTTTTGTTGAATTATATGTTAATAGATTTAGTTCACCTTTATAATCAGTGTACTGTTCAATTCATCCTTGCAGATCTACAGCAGTGGTAATCCAACCAACATCGCAAACCCTATCAAAGATGCAAGTGTTCAGATTGATATTAAGACCATGGGTGGAAGGTTGACCCTGTATCAAAATACCCTTTGTGAAAAGCTCCCATGGGATATTATCGACCCTGATTTTGATCTGGATCCCCATGGTTATTTTGATATGTATAATAAGAATGATATCCAGCTGATATGCTGCCAAGCAGATGCAAGTATGCTGTGGCTTGTTCCAAATGTGGTTCAGATGAGATTTATCCAGTCCCTTGACTGGGATATGGATATGGATATTATTTTTAAATGGGTACTTACCAGGGATAGGCCAAAAGGCAAGGAAGTTGTGAAATATGAGAAAACTATCAGCCCTCCAGATCTTCCGAAACAATCAGACATACAGAAAGTTCTTAATGGTTCTGCAAACAGCTTTAGGACATATAATCTATATGCAAAACACTTGCGTGTCACTGGTTCTGGTGAAGTCAGATCTTTTGAACAAGAGGTAATCTACACTATATCTAAATACCTGTCACCATTGATTCTTACAATACTCTTTCTCTCTCCTCCGTGTTGAAATTGTTAAATCATCCATCTAAACTTATGATGTGCTACTTGCTATACATTATTTCTCAGTCTCATATAATGCTTTCGAATTGTCTATTTTAAGATTAATTTCTCTATTGCATATTTTCCATTCATAAATACATGCATATTCATAACAAAATTGCAGTGTTTACATAAAGTACTGTTAAAGCCTGTTGAATAGACTTGATAATTATTTATATCATAATATTTTGTGCCATGAATATTTCAGTTAAGGAAAACTGATAGTTGACTTTGACGTGATCTTAAATGAGGTAGTCTAGACATATGACCGGTGGGTCCTAATTAAAGCTACATGAACCTTTGGAATGTACATTTATTAGAACATTACTGAATGTCAATATTTACAGGTGGATTCAGTTAGTGCAGACCTTGTGTTAAATCGTGCAGATTTTAACTGGTGGTCATTCCATGATATTAATTCATCGGATATCAGTGGCTGTGGAGGTTTGACAGGACCTATGGCAGTTGTAATGTCTGACGAAACACCACGTGAGTTTAAAGAAGCATTTCTATTACATGCATGTATATAACAATATGGTGTGGCTATTTCTTTCATGACATCACCAATGCTCAAATGTTTCTGCAGAGGGTATTCTTGGTGACACCATCAGCAAGTTCAGCATCTGGGGTCTGTACATAACCTTTGTGCTTGCCGTGGGCCGTTTTATTAGACTCCAATGCTCAGACTTAAGAATGAGAATACCGTATGAGAATCTACCTTCCTGTGACAGGTAACCATTAACTTGCATCTATGGATTGAGTTTCTGAAAAGGACGCTCTGTTTATAAGAAATGTAATGAAGAAAATGATTTCCTTTCCTAAATTGCTTAATAGGATAGAACTTCACTTGCATTTTTACAAGAAAATCATTTGCTTGCTAACCATTGTCACTAGAAGTGCTTCAGACAACGCGGGGTCGTATATAAAAAGCATTAATTGATTATTCTGGCATAAAATTACTTCCTATCACCTCGTGAAAAATGTTAGTAATATCTATTTGTACATGTAGCATTACCCTTAGTAAAAATCGTTACCTGGTTTGATGTAGGTTGATAGCCATTTGCGAGGACATTTACGCCGCGAGAGCAGAGAGTGAGCTTGGAGTTGAAGAGGTTCTTTACTGGACACTCGTAAAGATTTACAGGTCGCCACATATGCTTCTGGAGTACACCAAACCAGACTAGCACTGGCAAGCTGCCATTCAGTTTCACTTCACAAGGATCGATGTTGACATCGTGTTTTGACCAGCATCAGGTTACTCAAGATGAGATTTCCGTTACTCAAGACCATGAATGGATAGTGATTCCTCTTTATGCATCATGTGAAAATCCGTAATATCATTTCTGCTGAGGATTCATTGCTTCAATCTTCATTAAGTCGTATTATGAGTTTTGCCCTCTATTTATAATTCCAGCGCAGCACCTTCATAGTTCATGGCTTCTCTACCGCATGGCCAATGTTAGGGCAGGACGACTTGCAAATGAGAGTCGCGTAGTCGAACAGATTTTTTTTTTCCTGCTATCTATATATATGGGGTTTTCATTCCACCCAAATTCATGTACTGAACTTCTCTGGGTGTTGAGCAGTGTACACTGACCGTACTCTCAATGTATCGAATCAGTTCTTGCAAAATTTAAATGAGATTCTTAATTCAATTTCTAAATCGTAAACGACGTTCAAAATGAATTAAGTAATTGAATCCTAATCAAATTCATGGCTCGATTATTCACTGGAATTATTTCCTTACTGAAATATAATCCTCGCTGAAATCGACCATCAAGAAGCTGACACTCTTATTGTCTCTCGAACAACCGCTCTCTCGATGGTGGTTCTTTACCCATACAAGTTACAGATGCGATCGCAATGCTAACTTCCTTGACAATGGCAAGCTGCATGGATCCTCAGTTTCACCAAAGGGAAAACTAGTCTTGGTAAGCAAGGATCCCTGCAGGTTTTCTTTAAAAAAAGACCACATTCTGCAGCCAGAAAATATTACAGCAGATTGTGAAACATCTAATGCGAATAAATAAGGATAACAGTATTAACAATTAATTTAAACTATTAAAAAAAGCACTGTTCTAACATCTGTCTCAAAGCATCAGCTCTTTCTAGTTGCCTTACAATAATTAAGACAAGCCTGGGAGAGGAACAAGTGGAGAGGGGACAGAAACCACATCAATATCGACCGGGATAAAAAAAAAACCTCACGAAAGGTGAAAAGCTGCAGGAAATTCTCACGAGACCAATTCTCACAAAATACATGACCCCAAAACAATTTACTGCAGATCAGCCAACAGACCAGTTCCAGTTTAAGCTGCATCCTTTAATGCCTTCCTTTTGCTGCCATTTCCACTAGAGGAAACCTTTCTCACAGCAGATTCAGGGATGGTGTCTTCCATTACCTTTGGAGAGGTGAAATTGAAGTCAGATAGGTTTACATCTTTGTATTTTGGATTTGCATCTATAAATGCTGCTATCTCATTTCGTGTTCTCAGCTTCTTTCCTGTGGGTGTGATATAGTACGCATCCATTTTGGAGAAATCACGTCTAAGCACCAAGCTCCTTTTAAAACCTTCTGGAGTCTTCGGAATGCCAGGCCTATCAATGACCCAGGTTCGAGTGGCATTGTACTCGATGTCAGCAGGATCATCACAAGATACACCATGTTTTTTGTCACAAACAAATGGAGACTCTTCCATTTTACTTCTGACCTCTTCGTACTCTTCTTCAGTTGCTATCACCCTCCATTTTAAGCATTTGTCGCATTGTGCAGCATATGTATCAATTGATCGCACAGCAACTCGTGGACTCTGTCATCACAACTTAAAACATAACTACCATCTCTTTCCTTTGTATTTTCCTCAAATGTCAGAATAAAAGGTTAACAAATCTGTAACTATTTAAGCAGATTAGGTTTGTATATCTAAGAGAAACATAGATTCTGACAGATTGAATTACTATAATCACAAGGGAATGAGAATAATGCATCTACATGAACAGTTATCATCAAGCATGTATTTTTTTTGCTCTCTCTATGGTGCATCCTACAAGGTTAGATTACCACTAAGAAAGGCAATCATCAGCTTCGGAAATGAAATGGGTAACTCAATGTACCACTAAAAATTAACTTGGAAAAACAACGGGAAAAGGGAAAAAAGTGCATCTTCTTATTATCCATTGTAACCATTTGACACACACAATTCACATTCACCCTACTTACAGCCACAGTTTATGACATGAAGACACAAAATTAAGGGCAAGAGCAGAAGGAAACAATCTTACCAAATTTCCAAATTGTTCATCATAAGAAACTGTACTTTTACCCAACAATCATCGAAAGTTGAGGACCTCAAGGCACCAAACGACCAGATTAACACGTAAACCACCATGTCAATTAAATATCATATCATCAATTTCTACTGTTCCTTATCAAACTCAAAATAAATACTAATTGATTTATTATTCTTTTTATCAAATGAAAAAAAAAAACAGTGTGTTGCATTTAGTACATTAAAAAGAAGAAGAAGAAGAGAAACCACAACAGTTCACTTGGTCGTAGCATTTCTACCCTTAACCAACAAGAAATCTCGACTTCTCTTCAAAATTAATCTCAACAAACAAAGTATTGAAAATAACAGATCAGAAATAGAAACCCTAGATTAGGTTAGGAAAAAATGAATCAGAAACGTACCTTGGAGGAGGTTTTGGGGGTCTCAGGACTACGCTCTTTCAGTGCCATCGCTCTCTCTGTTTCTCTCTTTCAGCTGCTTCTCCCTTCTCTCTCGTCTCTTCAGATCGATCACCAATTTAAGTAAGTTATTCTGGCCGGCCTGCCCTGCCCTGGACCCTTCTTCGGACACAACACTCTTTATTTAAACAAAATACAAAATCTGTTTGGGTTTTCTTCTACTTACCCACCTCCGGACGTCACAGTTCTCCCTATCTTTTGACACGTATTTTTAGTTAATTCTATTTTAGTCCTTTTTTTATTCAAACTTGTTAGCTAGTCCATTTTCATTTCAATTTATTGTCTTGAATTTGATATTCTTTTCTGTTACAAATCTTCTCTCCTCTTTTAGTATTTCCATATTATTTGTGGCTAAAAATATTTTAAAATAATATTTTATTATTATTTTTAGTATCAGCATATCAAAACAATAAAAAAAATAAAAAATTAGAATAAAAACTTGTAAAAACATAGTTGAACTGCAATATTAAACAGTTCTTACATATCTAAAGTCAACATTGCATTGCTAAATTTGTAGGCTTGCATTAAGTTTATTTGTTTAATTCAGCACAATAATAAAAAAGAATAGAAAAATAACACTATTCAAATAATATTTAGAAAGATAATACAATATGGCAAGTCACATGTGACTAACTAAATTATATTTTTTTTCCCAATTAATTTTTATTATGCTAAAGTTAAAAAAAAAACTAAATATTTAACCCCATATAACAGAAATATATATATATATATATATATAAACAGAAAATTTGGAACAACCAAAGTTTTACTTACTCATCTACTCATAAAATATGTTTTTCTGAGGGTGAGATGAGTAATGAAACTTATTGTTTTTTTCTTAAAAAAAATACTTTTTGATCGTTTTGTCTGCTTGTCACTTGAATAATCAAATTAAAAATAAATAAAAATTGATTAAGCATAAGAGGAAATATTAGTAAAAGAGCTAAAAGAGCTCGGCCAGCCACTGTGCACCTACACTCATGTGCACTGTGGACTGGCCATTTTCAGCCCTTGCTTCGCGCGCGTATTTGCACCTGTTTCTGTTTTTTTTTCACAGAGATACTTTTTATAGTTTCTATGGTGAAAATGACTAAGAAATGTCTGTGGCCGAGCGGCTCGCTGCGCGCTGGAAATCCAGCGCGCAGGGGTTCGAACCCCTCAGCCAACAAATTTGTTTTGGTTTTTTTTTTTCTCTCTGAAATACATTTTTTTTATTTGGGAAAGCAACTGTGACACTGTCACAGTTGCTTTCCCTTTTTCTTTTTATTATTATTCTTATTATTTTTATTTTTTAAAACTACCGTGTTTTTGTTTTTTCCTTCTACAATGCTGATTTTGAAAATGTCTGTCTGCAAAAGTTGCTTTCTCTTTTTTTTATATTCTTATTCTTATTATTCGTATTCTTATTATTTTTTAAAACTAGGATATCAATGATAGTTAATGCGTACCATGAAAAAAATTATCATCCGTGCAATGATAATTTTAGATTTTCAAACTTTTATTTTGCTATTGTTATACTAGGAGGTGTTGAACTATTTTATTATATTAAATTTTGCATAAATAAAAATTATAGTTTTTATTTGCATCCAGCAAATCCTATAAAAATTGTTTACTCAGCCCGCAACGTAGAACATATAGTTTTTTGAAATTTTCAAATTAAATGATTTTTTCAGCTAATAATTTTTTGTTTTGTTTTATCATCTATTATATTTTTTTATGTTCTCTTTATTTTATTTTTTTATTGGTTTTATTGTTATTATTTTCAAGTTAGATGAATTTTTTCCTATGATAATTATGTTTTTTTTTATAAAAAAAAATTAGTATGATTTTTTTTCTTTTATTTATTTATGTTCTTTATTCATCATTAACACAATAATAATATATATATATATATATATTCTTTTTCTTGCTTACTCTTTTGTTAATGTTTTTGAGTGTTTTTTCTTTCGGGATAATTTGATAATTTTAATTGTTTTTGCAATAATAACAATAGTCATTTTGTATCTAATATTACTGGAGATAAAAGATAACTCAAGAACAAAAAATAGATAAATTTACCTAGGTTATTTACAATTAAAAAACGATACAAGTTACTTTTGTCTCGATTACACTGTTCCTTTGAAACGGCAAACAAGTCATTATTATATGTTTTAATATTTATTGCATATTATCGCCTAAAAATATATAAAGAGAAGGAAAAAATGACCTCGGATTTTTTGCAGGAAAAAAATTTATATTAACATTCTTAAATACATTTAATATAATAATATGATGAATAAATCTTATAAAATAAAAAAAATGCTGTGAATTTTAATTTTGTGCTCTTTTGTTCAAGTTTATTTCTTAAAAAAAAAACAAATTGGATTTTTAATGTTTAAGATCTAATATTACCCGGAAAAAAATACAACTCAAAAAAACAAAAGGTAAACAAATTTGCCTACATTATCTACAATTAAAAAATATACAAGGCACTTTTCGTTTCGACTACACTGTTCTTTTTAGACGGCAAATAAAAAATTTATATTTCTTTTTTAAAAATTTTTGCAATATTTGTATTTATAATATGTCATATCTAATATTACTGGGGAAAACAGATAACTCATATTTGTTTTTTTTATAAATTTATCTAGGTTATCTACAATTAAAAATATAAGGCCCGGCCCACTCCCCCTTGCAGAATATTGTCCGCTATGGCTCAATCCAAACCCGGCGTCCACGCCTCACGGTTTTGTTCTTGGCAGCCCGCAGGCCCCAAAACACGTCCTACAAGGTTAGGTACCACTTGCCTTAATATGCCCTGGCTCTGGACACTCTTCTTTCCATGTGGGATATTACAATCCCCCCACCTAAAGAACGAGCCGTCCTCAGCTCTGATACCATATGTAAGGCCCGACCCACTCCCCCTTGCAGAATATTGTCCGCTATGGCTCAACCCAAACCCGGCGTCCACACCTCACGGTTTTGTTCTTGGCAGCCCGCAGGCCCCAAAACGCGTCCTACAAGGTTAGGTACCACTTGCCTTAATATGCCCTGGCTCTGGACACTCTTCTTTCGATGTGGGATATTACAAAAAAACTATAAAAATCACTTCCCATTTTGATCACACTATATAGTATGTGAGACTAAGTATATGTGTTTAATATTTATTTAATATTATCACCTAAAAATATATAAAGAGAGAAAAAAAATGACCTGCAATTTCTTGCAAAAAAAATTAATATCGATATTCTTAAATATATTTAAGATAATAATATGATGAATAAATCTTATAAAAAAAAACTTTGGCTTTGAATTTAAATTTATATTTTAGACTCTTTTTTTTTCCTTTTAAGAAACGGTGATCTTTTTTTCACATGTATTTTTTATTTTTTACTGTCCAAGTCAGTTGTTCTTTTTTAACCGGGTTTTTTTTGTATTTTTTTTTAACCAGAGTATCCGTGACAACAAATTCCTAATGAATCATTTCACCTTCTTAGCAAATTTTCTAACAAATTTTATCAAAAGTTTTTTAGCAATAGCAATATTCAATCACATTTTGGTTGAAAACAACCATTTTTAACGAATTTTATCAATTACAATTATACTAATTAAATATTAAAATTACAAAATACAACATTTTTAAAATCCATTAATTTTCTATATAGATAAAAAAAACCCAGCGAAGCGGGCAAATCAGCTCGTATATACTATTTAAATAGGATATTGCATGATGTAGATACTATATATCTAAAGATTAAGAATGTGGATTTAATATTGGCAATGAGAAAGCTAAAGTCCTATTTCAAGGCACATCAAGTGATTGTGTTGATAGACCAACCATCCAAACAATTATTTTATAATCTAAACCTTTCAAGATGTTTTGGTAAACGGGGTGATAAAATTAGGGCTTATTATAGGAATCTAGGTCATTTTAATTTGGTCCTTGTATTTCCAATTTCAGTGTAGCATTGCCAATTGACCTTAGATTTTCTCGGTTCTTACAATTCATCCTTAAAACAATTAATTTAAATCCTTTAATTTGGGCAGCTTGCACAAGTAAGTTCTTGGTTTCCGTATTATAGAATTGGAGCTCTATCAGCCATCAAATTTTTAATTTCTTTTAAAAAAAATTACCCCTTCAGCCTTGATTTCAAACACTTTTTGTACTTTGTTTTTATTTTAGGATTCTTTAATTTGGTCATTAACCAGTCTTCAAACTTTAAATTGCTTTCAATTACACTCCTAATTATTCCAATCTTTGCGAACTTATTCTAATTAGACCTCCAAACTTGATTTTTTTTTTCTTTTGAGTCCTTGGTTGAATCCTCAAAACCCATTAAAAAGTTTAGTTAATTCCTGGGACTTAATTAATTCTCCTAATGTTGGCCCAAATTAACTTTTAGACTTGATCTATGTTTCATTTAAGAAAAGACAATCATCATTGATGTGTTTTATACAGGAGAAATTGAAAGCTTTTTCCAATAAGGACTCTTTCAAATTTCCTTTTTTTTTTTATTGAAATTATATGTTTCCTTTTTGTTTTAAGATGTAGTGATTTTCTTTATTGTTTGATAAATGTCAAAGGCTATGGAAGGTAGATCTATTTCATGGAATATGTCAACTCATGGGAAGTAGGCTTTGGTTAAAATAGAAAGGTGTGGACTCCTTTGAAAAAACTTGAGTAAAATTAATTTGTTACTATTTGAAAATATATTCACTTAGAAAATGCTTTATCAAAATGTTTTTAATGATGATTAGATTAACCTATCTTAATCAAGTTGTTTTATAACTTATCATTATCATGACATCCAATTATCCTATGTGGTCAATTTTACAAAATTAATTTTACAAGCACCAAGGTTATGACCCCTCTCCTTTTTACTCTTTATTCTTCATACAGATGCTATAATTAATTTTGCTTGAAGCTCTTAAATCATCTCATATACCACTTGAAATCTTCTTTATTTTTATGCTTTATGCATGCATGCATGTGTGCGTGTGCATGCGCGTGCGAGTGTGTGTGAGAGAGAGAGAGAGAGGAGGAAACGGGATGTTCATAATAATCAATTAAAACCCAGTGCGAGAAAACAGAACACAAAATGAATGTCCCAATTCCATGGTCTCATTTGGAAACCAGAAAGAATAATAGTCATTCAGATGAAACTAACTACTATCTAATGGTATACAGCCAAGTAAGCAGCCTCTTTCAAAGCAAGATGGTGCCCAAGGTTGAACTATTTTATTCCTTTGAGATCATTTTGTATTAGTCAGTTACAAGAGGGCTACTAGCAATAGTGAAAACCTGGCGAGAAGTGGCAGAATTTGCGCGCAGCAGTTTACGAGTCTACATCTTGAAACTCCCCCCGGAAGTTTGTCTGAAGCGAAAACCGATGGTTTGTGTCCTAATATTTAATAGGTCCATCAAGGCTGCCAGATGCAAACTGGAAACACAGAGAAGGGAAGGCACTGAAGTTAGAACTGAAATAAGTCACACACACACACACACACTCGCACGTTTCACGCACCAATGCGTGCATTCAAAAATGGCACTCGCACAAAAGAGTCATCACAATATAGGCAACATGATAACCCTGTCTCCACAAAAGAAAGCCCAGCTACCTTCTGTTTTCACCACCATGAAGACAGGGAATTGAAAAGAAAAGGAGAGAACACGACCAAAGCCTTGTTAGCATGCAGGAAACAGATATTGAACATGAAACTTCCTCGCATTTCAGTGACAGCGAATCAAAGATCCCACTGATAAGATACCTTTAGATACTGGAAGTCACATCTTCTCCTTTTCATTAGTGCTGTAGCACTCACAATTTGACCCGGCATGTAATACTTACCATCAAGCTGATGCTATACTTGCCATGTAGTTAATAATTTGCACCTTTATAATATTCAATATCTTTAGCATATAGTTGGTAGTTTGATGGCATATGTTAGCAAAAATCACTGTTTGAAGTTTGGTGCGAACTAAAGTCTAAAGGTTTCAAAACTAGCACCACAATTATTACCTGTTGAACAATTGGTTTGGTTGATGTCATGAATTCATGAGTCATTCCTTGCCAAACAACCTTTCCTTCATGTAGAAACAACAACCTACACATCAAGCAATACTTAGAGAATGCTACTTTACAAGTCCAAGACTAGAAACACTTTTTGACACAGCTAACCTGTCAACAGCCCTTCTAATGGTACTATGTTGATGAGTAACCACCACATAAGACGCAATCTTCCCAGGTTTCCCAAGTGCATCCTCATCTTTCAAATGAACATAGCGGATGAGATCTTCAACTACAGTAGATGCTATTGGATCAAGCCCAGCTGTTGGTTCATCATATAAGAGTACCTGTTCCACAATGTGAAAAAAATACAAGGAAACAGAGGTAAAAAGCACAGCAGGATAAAATCACATCAAACTCTTCAGATGTTGTGGCACAAAACACCATGAGACAAAATCATACAAATAGAATTTTATACTTGTTAAAATTGATCATGCGCAAATTTGGAACAAATAAATATTCAACCCTCAAAAATAAATAGAAACAAACAAAATTTCATGGATTGAGATCAAGAAATAAATTGAAGCTAACAGCTAGTTATCGTACTTTTCTGACATATCAAAACCTAGCTGTTGGTTTATGGCAAAAAATTGGATGAGTTGTACAGAGATACTTACAGCAGCTATAAGTGAGCTAGAAAAGTGGGGTTCCAGACATTATTGTTTTTGGTTTGCCTAAATCCAGTCACCAGAATTATCTTTGACAACCACTGTCAGTCATCCCAATGGTATAAATTTCTTTATGCATGCCAACCACCAGAGAATCAAAATAAAAAAGTAATTTCCTTTACCATATTTTTCATCAAAGAATGTTTACCAATCAGAAATGATCTCCATGGTGCTATATTAAGACAATTACAGCTGCTATAAGTCATTTTGACAATGTTTTTCATCAAAGAATGTTTACCATCAGAAAATGGTCTCAGTGCAGCCATATAAAAAGACAACATTGGTTGCTATCAGTGAAAACCAAAAAGATTAGAGAACAAAATCAATTCAGTTGCTTAAATACCTCTGGTTCAATTGTTTCCTTAGTGGTATCAAAAATTATAGATCGAGCTAAAGCAACTCTTTTCTTCATTCCACCAGATAACTCAGAAGGTAACCGGTCCTCTACTCCCTGAAGAGAAAATTAAGTTTCATCAACCTTAGAAATAAATGGTTTTGTTATCTTCAATAGAGGCTCAAATAAGAAAGCAGGGAAAAGGAGACAGTTTCTAAGCTTTATGCAATGCAAGAAACTAACATGAGGAAATAAAGACAGCTCCTAATGCTTCAGCAGGAAATCAAACCTCATGTTGCTGGAAATTGACAGCATTGCATAGGTGACAAAAGTGTAATGCATATATGTAGCTTAAAAATATTAAATTACAGGGACAGCAACCTGTCAGGAGATGATTTCTTAGCTGGGAAAGAACCTCCTGATGCTACACAAATGAAAAATTTTATATTGCAAACATACCTTTAAACCAACTGCAGCCAAAGTTTCCGCCACTAGATCCTTGATTTGTTCTTCCGGCATGCTAGAATTTTCATATCTAAGCAAGACAAAAGCGTTAAGAAATGAGCTTTCTTTTTTCCTCCAGAAAAGGAATTGCATTCAAGTCATGCTATCAGTTCCAACTCCTGAGAAGAAAAGAGTAATCTGTATCTTACAAAAGGAAACCAACATTTTCACGAACAGTCAAAGAATCAAAAAGTGCCGCACTTTGAAACACCTGCCATGAAGAATAAGAGAAAAGGGTAAGTAAAATCACAGATAAATTAGCACAGGAGACATAATCCTTCAATTAATAACTAAAATAAAGATTTACCAATCCAATTCGAAGCCCAGACATCTCCTCATCGCTGATCAAACCATCTCGCTTTTTACCTCGAATATAAACCTCTCCCTGCCATTAGATATGGTCTATTTAAAATTGCCTACGTAAAAAACTGAGGCACAGCCCAGTTGCTTCAGTCCGGGATATAGAAAGTTACAAGAAGATTGAAGCAACAAGAAACTTAATTTGATCATTACCCTGTCCGGAGCAAGAAGTCCTGCAATAATCTTCAAAATTGTAGATTTGCCAGTGCCAGAAGGTCCGATTATTCCAACTGCTTCACCATGTCTGATCTGCATAAGTGGAAACTTGTCAGCACACAGATAGAATGATAAAGAATAAATGACACGAAAGGTGGATGAACTTGAACTGCTCAAGTAATTATAGCGCTGCCATCCCCCGAAAGCACTTATTGAAATAGTTTTAAGCAATCAATAGTCTTAAACATTTGTCTCTTTATTGGTCTGAATAACAGGAACACAGAGTTATGCATCGAATGTCTAAGTCTACAGTTAACAATTGGGTACCATAACTTGTCAAGACAATGCAATTAACCATAAAAATCTTCTCTCACAGAAGGCAACTAAGGATCCAAAGAAAAACATCAATTAACCATAAAAACTGATGACATGCAAACCAGGAGGCATGCAGAAACAGCAGGACAACAAGCAGAAACTGAATGGCGTTGCCTTGGGGAGAATGCATAACATGCAAATGATTGCTAAAATTATTAATAACTCGCATAGATTTTATTTCAATACTAGTCAAGTTTTTGAATTGCAAAACTGCTAGAAGAAGAGTGCTAGCCGCAAGAAAGCTATTTTTGAGCTACTACGCAAAACAATCTAATAACCAAATAAGCCACAAAAAGAGTTGTTAAATAGCAAACAGCAAACATAACTTCGAGAAAAAGAAATTCACCTTGAAGCTCACACCTCTTAATATATGCTTCTCCCCAAATGACTTGTAAACATTTCTGCATTCGATGAGAATATCAGAATCCTCCTCCTCCGGTTCACCTATCCTGCTTAATTTCTCTGGTTTATATGAATCCTAGTTACGTAATCCATTCAAACCAAAGCAAAAGATCATATCAATGAAATAAATTTAAAACATTGAGAAATGTCCACCCAATTCACAACTACATTAATTTAACACAAAGAAGAAGAAGAAAACAGAAGGCGGGCGGGCTGCAGAGAAAATTCCCTAAAACACCGAGCATGAATAAGCAGCAGAAAAACACGAGCATAAGATATAGCAGAAACCAGCAGCAGTAAACAAAGTCAATAAATAAAATGCAGAAACTTTACAGTGAATTTGTTTGCGGAAAATCCCCCCCTCCCAATGTTGGGTGCAGGAGGAGCCACACAGGCACAAACAATATTTCTTTGATCCTTCCTCTGCTTGAAACAAAGTGGATTGTTGAATGGTATCCCAGTGGAGGGAGCATGCCCATTTGGCAGACAAAGCGGGGATAATGGCATTGAACCAGATGAGACCAAACGCATCTTTGAACAAGACCCAGATCGATTTTTGGGCCAAAGATTAAAAAAAAAATGTTTTTTAAAGCGAACCAGGGTGGATTGATTCTATAGTGGGTCGGTCAGGTTCTTTGCCAAAGCAGGGGATTGTGAAATTTGACAAGGAACGAATTTCAAGAGTTTTGGTAGAGAAGAAACAAGAATAAACCAAAGACAAAGCTTGGAATTTGCTTGTGTTTATATTGAGTGCTGATTGATATGCAAGCCTAACAACGTTATTAGAATAATGGGGTCTGTGATACTGTATTCCTCATGGAAAAAACTCCGAAAACTCGACTGTTGATTTTTCCTCCGAATCAAAGATAAGATTTAAGAAAGATGTTGAAAATTAAATCCTTAAGTCATATGACTCATATATGTTTCCACTACTGCTTTAGTGGTTGGCTGGGATTTGGACCGAGTCGAGTGAGTTTCAATAGAAATAAAAAGAATTGACTCGGTGAATTTAATTAAAAATTTAAGTTCTTTTTGACCCAATTATCTGAAATAATTTATTTTTTTAATATCATTTTTGTTTTTTTAATAAAAATAAAAACAATTAAGATTTTACAATTGATTTGATATTTTAAATAACTTATTTTTACATCAACAAATCAAAACAATTCAAAAACAATTTAAAAAATATTCATTAACAATATAGTTTGTATTAAAAAAATCAAGATGATCTCTTTTTTTTAAATGTAATACAGAAACAACATAATGAATTTACTAGATCAACTTATTTTTACTCCAATAAACTTGAGTTAACCTTTTAAATCTATGATCCAAATCACAAGATCCTGATAACACTATGAAAAATAAATAAAAAATATACACTAAGTTTAATTCTTAATTACTCCAATATTAAAGAGTGGAATTAAAATTAAAATCTATTTGGAAAAAAAAAGTTTATTAAACGGAGGTTGTCCTATCAATTCTTAATTGTGAGATTGGAATAGTTATATAGAAAGAAAATTAAAACAAAATATGAGGCTTAATTTTCAATCAAATAAATGTTGAAAAATAAGATTGAAAATAAAAAGACATAAAAAACACTTGAGTTATCAAATAAACTTATGACTCAAGTCATCAAACCAAGATAATCTCATAAAAAGCATACTGAATAAATAGTAAAGTGTAGTTATTAATCAATTTAATATCAAATGATAGAAATAAAATAAAAAAGACAAAAAAAAAAAATTGAGGCAACAAGGTTAATCCACGACCCAGGTTGATAACCACATAAAAAAAACTATAAAACGTAATTCTCAATCAAATCAATGTTAAACGATTTAATTGGAAGAAAAATCAAAATCAACCTAAGTTAACTTGTCAAACTCAGATCATAAGACTGAGATAATTTTATAGAAAAGAGAATAGAAAGAAATGAAGCTGCATTTTTAATTAGTCCAATATTAAAAGATAAAAAAAATCAATTAAAAAACAACTTAAAAAACCCAGGGCATCCTAGTTAACTCGCAAAACTTGTGACCTTAGTCATGAGACTGTGATAACCTCATAAAAAACAGATAAGAAAAAATGAAGTCAAATTCAATCAACACAATAATAACGAATAAAATTGAGAGAAAAAACCAACAAAAAAATATAAGTTAATTCAGGCTAACTTGTCAAATCTGAGTCATAATAGTAATATAACTTTAAAATAAATTAAAATAAATTCTGAAATACAATACTTATCAGTTGAATAATAAAAATGTTAAAAAATAACTCACTGATAATTTCTACTGTGAAATGCAAAAACATTTTAGTATATCGGTATATACTAATAATAATAATAATAATAATAATAATAATAATAATAAATGGAGGGATTTCGATGTAATCTCTGGGAGTGCCACTCACTTGTCCCGCATTTTAATTCTCAGTCAAGAATATGATGAGCAAATGAAAAAAGAAAAAGAGGGTAGACGCAGCATTCAGCATTGTCTCGTTAAAGAGATGGGCCTTGTTTTGAGGCGACAGGCAATGGGACAACAATACTCAAATTATGGCTACGGGGCAAAGAGTTGTTGGAGTTTGTGTTTGTTTGCTTTATATTTTAAGAATATTTTATTTTTATTTATTTTAATATAAAAGGTAATTTAGAAAATATTGTTTTATTATAATTTCAAAAAAAAAAAAACTTTTTTAAAAACCAATCACTGCAACACCCAGCATAACACCATCAATGAGCAAGGCAACCATCACATTCCTGACAACCATCTTATAATAGATGATCAAATAATAAGAATTTGGGACTAAAATATTTACTTTTCATCTTATGATTATTAATATAATAATCATAAAAAAATTATATAATTATTAATTTTAAAATTTAATATTATTATTTAATTCTTCATTCAGAAACTTTGTTTTTTAATAAGACCCGTCGCAAAGAAGGGATTTTTTTTTAAGGGTGTGTCTGGAAATGCAATTGAACCATGTTTATCCTTAAATAATGCATAAATATCCTTAAATGACTCATAATGTTTTCATTCATTTTCATCTCTAATCAACACAGCTCTACACAAACTACTTGAATTAAACAAATTCAATTCCTTTTCATAAGATTGTCCAATTTCTTATCCATGTTGATGCTAAAAACTGTCTTCTTGATTATTCATGATCAATTCTCGGTATACATTCGGACTCACCCATCTATAGCATATAGTAATTGAATTAAAATTTATTAATTTTCTTAAAACTGACACGTGTGTCTATTTCTATACCATTATTAATTAGTTGATTCGAATCAACCCTGCCTGGCCAACCTTGCTTTGCTGACCCCATCTCTCTCTGGAGTCAGCTGGGTATCTAAAGTCTCAATAAGTGAGATTTTGGGCGGGGAATCCCATCAGCCACAAGCACCCTACTGGGGACAGCAAGATAGCAAACCGGTGATTGTGGTAAGATCTCATTGGAAAGTATTTTTTATTTATAAATATATTAAAATAATATATTTTTTATTTTTTAAAAAACTATTTTTGATGTTAGCATATTAAAGTAATTTAAAAACACTAAAAACATTAATTTAAAATTTTAAAAATATTTTTAAAACACAGTTCCACAGCACATCCAGCTAGACCCACTCATATCAAAATCAGATATAAACAAATTTGACCTTACCTAATCTCAGAAGAACAACATTAATTTGCTAGAGCGACGTCCGTGTAGCCAATTATCCTTTTCTTTTTCTTTTAATAATTAATTTCTGCTGTGCATGCTTAGGTAAGCCGTCCAGCGGGGGCTCGGAGGGGACCCTGTCCGATCATCATCCTGTTATAATGGTCTTTGAAATGTCATTTTACATCCATGTAAGTTGTCGCCGGGAAGAGGCAGATTCGTAAAATGATATTATTTTTGAATTCTTGAATCCATCTAAATTAAAAAAAAAAAAAAGAGTTAGAATCTCATAAAAACATGCCGAGAAAGATGACAATCAATGCCTATCTTTGTGATATCAACGCTTCATCATGTTTTTTCCCTTTTAAAATTGAAACCACCACAATTAGGGTTGCAACATGAAATTAAAATAATACGCCAGCAGTATAATAGGAAGGAGAGGTCATTCCCGATCCTAGCCAGGTAGATCTTCTCGTTCGTGTGAGGCAGCTAGGTTTGACAGCAACGTTTGGGCCCTTTGAAAAGATCAGGAAAAAAGACGGGCCGTGCCGAGGAGCCCACGACAGCAACTCGTGTTTCGAAATTCCAGTCTCTGCAAATCCTAACCTAGCCTCCGCCATCAATTCTAGTAGACCCGCTGGGAAGCATGGAATGAAATGACAGGGAAGGAGATGAGAGGGAGATATGGACGCCGTGTTTTAGGTGACGTAGCGTTGCAAACACGAACCCTACTTGCATGGCTATGGATCAGAATTGCTAGATTCTTTGTTTTAACTCTGACTGCTTTCTCTCCCCCATGATCTTATCCATTAAATTAATCATCCATTGTTATTAAACAAAACAAAACAAAACAAAACACTGTCATTTCTCTTTGGTGGAGAGCAGTTAGAAGACTTGGCAACTTGGCCATCTTCGTCTCTCCTCGGAAAAAACCTTAAAGTACTCGCCAGCCACTGCTTTGCTGCCAAGTGTCACCAACCCACTGAGTCGGATCAAACCTGCTCTGCGAATCCATCTCCATGAAGGAAGACTCCCGTTCTCTTCTGCCTCTATAAACAAAGATACGAGTCCACTCTACATGATGATTCACATTATATGTATATAAAAAAAAACACAGCTCATGTGTTTGCGATGAAAACAGCTCCGTAACACCTTCTTTCTCATGCTGTCATTGCCTGCAATAATATCGGCAAGCTTTCCTGCCCTCAAACACGCACCCCTCCACCACGATGCTCAAACTCCTCAACAAAAGGCTCAGGCGCCTCTATTCTCGTTTCCGGTGGCCTGTTCGCCGTGGTTACAAGCCTAAGGTTACGATAAAGAAATTTGGAAAATCAAACACCAAATCACATAATGACATCAAAGTTGAGCCCGCCCTTAATGGGTCTGCTGCTGTCCATCCAAATGGTCAATTGGGTGAGGAGAGGCCAATCAAGCTAGCAACTTTTAATGCTGCCCTGTTTTCAATGGCACCTGCTGTGCCTAAAATAGAGAGTCCTTCGAGTTTTGACCACGAAGGTGAAGAGTTTGCAGACACCAGAACGTCTATAAATATTAATAAGCTACGCACGAAGTCTGCAAATGATCGGCCGAAGAGTATTCTGAAACAGTCTCCCCTGCATTCAAACTCCATCAACGGTAATGAGAATCTCTCTAAGCAAAAAAAGTTTGCTAAATCAAAGTTAAGGGTGTCGATCAATTTGCCTGATAATGAGATTTCACTATTGAGAAATAGGCAGCTGAGCTTCAGAGAAGACGAAAAGGAGGATGCTTCAAGTGTTAATATAAGTAGAATTCTGAGGGGAAAGGCTCCTATGAGGTCACAAAGTGTGAGTTTTGCACGAAATACGGGAAATGGTGGGATCGATGGAGATAGTTATAGGATTACAAGGACAGTTCTTCAAGTGTTGAAAGAGCTGGATGCAGATATTTTGGCTTTGCAAGATGTGAAAGCAGAGGAGGAGAAAGCAATGAAGCCTCTTTCTGATTTGGCTGCTGCTTTGGGGATGAATTATGTTTTTGCTGAGAGCTGGGCTCCCGAGTATGGAAATGCTATCCTCTCAAAGTGGCCGATTAAGAGATGGAAAGTTCAAAAGATCTTTGATGATACTGATTTCAGGTATATCTAATTTGTTTCTTTAATCTCAATAATTGCAGAATCTTTTTAAAGAAATCTTGTTCATCTTCTATTTTTCTCTTCTTATATAGATTTTCTCTCTTGTTATATCCCTTAATAGAATTAGAAAGGACACAGTGAATTTCGTAAAGGTCAGAAATGATTTATGCAGAACTCTTTTGACTTCCACAATGTATCTTTTCTTAATATTGGCAAGACATTTTTGTGATGATCTGAATTCTTGTATTTTAGAATTTAGAGCCCAGAGGATGAAATTTTTTCTATCATTTAACCTTTCCCTATTCATTTTCTTGCTCGTCACTGCTCAGTACTTTCCAGCTTACTGTCGTTGACTATATATAAATCCCAGTATATCAGATTCTTTTTCCCTGCGCATATGTCAGTGTTAGCTGTTTGCAGTGAGTTCATTTTCTTTTTTCAAATCTTACCATTCTGACAGTTATTAAATGACATTTTTGCGATGATCTGAATTTTTGTATATTAGAATTTAAAACTCAGAGGATGAAAATATTTTTGTCATTCAAACATTTCCCTATTCATTTTCTTGTTCAGCACTGCTTAGTACTTTCCAGTTTACTATATATAAAACCCAGTATATCAGATTTTTTTTCCTGTGCATTTGCAGTGAAGCAGTAAGTTCTTCAAAAAAAAATTCAAATCTTACCAGATAGTTATTCTGACAAAGTTATTAACCAATCACCACCAGACTTTCATCTAGTCTAGGGATTGATTTCTAAATCCGTTTTTAGGTTGAGTTTGTCGAGGACCACATCGGTAGGGTTGCAACGTGTCCATGCGAGTTCATTAAATTATTAGCATAATAGAGATATCATTGGAAAGTTAGCACTCACTCTTCCCAATCTTAGCCATGATTTGCAGCAAAATCATGATATCTTGAGATGAGATGTCCATTGCTATGCTACACACAGTATCTATCTTGAAATGAGATCTACATTGTAAGCTATACAATTATATTGATGGATTTATTATTGACTTTAATGGATGCTAGCTAGCAATGACATGTAGCCCTTTTCCTTGCAAAAAGCATCATTCCATGGAAATAACTTACAAGAAGCAAAGAGACAAACAGATAATTGTGCCCTATATATAAAACTCATGCCTGACATCCATAACTAATCCCACTACACTGCAATCAAAATACCAGTGCTGCATAATTCAATTCATCACTTGTTAAGAACACAGTCTCTTCTTCCGGCCAATTCTGGTAATTCTATCTGTGAGAAAATAGAAAAGACGAATGATGGATGGATTTCAATGTTCAAACTTCAAAAAAATTCTGATACCTGAAAAAATGATCGAGAGACAAGGCATTATAAAACTCATTCGAGCTTTTTTGGACGATGCAGGAATGTTCTTAAGGCCACCATTGACGTGCCACAGGCAGGAGAGGTCAACTTCCACTGCACCCACCTTGATCATCTCGACGAGAACTGGCGGATGAAGCAAATAGATGCCATAATACAATCAAGTGATGCTCCTCATATCCTAGCTGGAGGTCTTAATTCCCTGGACGAGACAGATTACTCTGAAGAGAGGTGGACAGACATTGTAAAGGTAATTGCTGTAACGTAATTTTGTATGAAAACAATTGTTATGATCATAGAAATATAATTCACATTGTTCATTTATGACAGTACTACGAGGAGATGGGAAAGCCAACACCAAAAGTTGAAGTAATGAAATTTATGAAGAATAAACATTACACTGATGCTAAGGACTTTACAGGAGAATGTGAATCAGTCGTCATGATAGCTAAAGGCCAAAGTAAGAAACTTGAATGCTAAATATTTTAACTCCACTTTATCAAAACTATATATATATATATATATATATATTTCTGCTCACAATACCGCTGCTTGGATACCTGCAGATGTGCAAGGGACTTGTAAGTACGGGACTCGAGTAGATTACGTGCTGGCATCTCCAAATTCACCCTACAAGTTTGTTCCAGGCTCATACTCGGTGTTTTCTTCAAAAGGAACTTCTGATCATCATATTGTGAGAGTTGATATAGTGAAAGCAAGATGCAGCAGTCGAGAAAAAGTTGCTGGAAATAAACGCCCACCTAAACAGAAAGTTGTAAAGATAACCAACAGTTCTCCCGCTAAAGGTATATGGAAAACACACACATGAGAGAAGATAGATTATTGACCTTTCCTTTTGTGAGTACATAAATTATTTCAGTCTTGGTTTGGTTTCCTGGTGTGAAAGAGGAGCTAGGGTTGGTGATATTAGACCCGCTTCCACCTAGTTCTCATGCACATTGTATATCTTATAACTTGGGATTAGCTAGGGTAAAAACTCGTGGGAGAGATGGTGTTTGGTGTGCTGCTTATCTAATTGCATAGCTTGCAGTGGATTTTTTTTATGCGAGAAAACTCCACTTTCTGGAAAATGCATTTTTTGGGCTCAGGTTAGCGAGTAAAATCTCGGTTGTTCCAGGCTCTTACAAGGGATGCACGTTCTGATTCAACCTCGAAATTTGTGTGTAAATCGCAAGTCTTTCGCCATCCTACGACAACTCTTGAGAAAATTGAGCACGCTGAAACACCAATGAGAAGGAAAGACTGTCATGTTACCATACATGGTTTTCCTAACAATGGAAGCTGTGGAGAATTAACCAGGAACAACAAAGATGGCAATTAATATAATCCTCTGAATTCCTCACCTTGTAATCTGAATCCCTTGTGCAGTCACAAAAAGACACCAGTATTTAGACAAAATAAATATGATATACCTTAGCATTTATAAGTACTTCAGAATAATTAGTTTGGCAACCAGAATGGTGAAGTATAAATTGTCTGATAGTGCTGAGAATGAGGAAATTTGGAGTTAAAGGAGTCAAGTGATGTGGCGGGGGCATGTAAACAATCAATGCTCTCTCTCTCTCTCTCGCTCTACACCCACCCACCCACACACACACATATATTAACATTAAAATTAACAAAATAAACGGAAAGGAACAGTGTTTTATTATTCATTTCTCTGTTCAACACATTCATGCACATGAGTGGTTACTTTTTTTTTCTTTTTCTTTTGGGTTTTTGGATGGATATTGATTTTAGACACAAACTTTTTTTCTTCAATTTTATCCTTTTATATCATAATTACATGATTAATTTTTTTATTCGTAAAATTCATTGTATTTACATGTCAAAAATAATTTTTACGGAATAAGATTATATTTTTTTTTAAAAAAAAAAAACAATAGGGCCTAACTTTAACATATAAGAAAAGAGCTATCTCTCTTTTCTTTTTATTGTTTATAAGGCACAAAAAGGTTCACTCTGTTCTTAACTTTTTTAATTTAGTCCTGCATTTTAAAGGTCTAACTTTTTTGTCCTCAACTTCACTTGTTTTAATTCTTAGTCTTTGAGATTTGAGAAGAGAGGAGATCGCTGAATAATAAAGGGGAGTAGAGAAAATGACCAATTTGCCATATTTTAGCTAAAAAGTTAAAAAAAATCAATTTTGGTGCTAACTTAATAAGTGAAGTGTCATTAAGGTATTTTTGAGTTTTCTTCTCGTTGATAAAGATCAATTAGGATTAAGAAAGGATTATTTATTTTATTATATGCTTTTTGACTAGTATAAGGGTTTTTTGGGGTTATAAATTGGTTTAACAAGCTTCTTAGTGTGTTTATAAGGTATTTTAAGTCAAATAAGTTGAAAAATATTTTCTTAGATCCAAAAAATATATGATATGTCTTTTGTCACTACAAATGATGCATCATCTATTTTTTATATAAAAAAAAGCATCTAGCAAGATGTTGTATACCCTTAAGCATAAAAAAATAAATATATGTGAGCAAGATGACTTTATAATTTCAAAGAGTTATCAATAAAAATAGCACACATGACTCTCTTGAAATTGAAATGTTTTATTTATTTTACTATGCTCATATTCAAAAGCAGTAATTAATGACGTACACCATAATACCCTATATCAAGAAAGAATTTAAGGGCGTGTTCACTTCAAAACCAAACACGCGAAAGGATGTTTAATAATGTAGCAATGATTGATTTTTAAAATATGTTTTTATATAAAAGTAAATTAAAATAATATTTTATTTATTTATTCAAAAAGTATTTTTAATATCATCATATATAAATAATTTTAAAAAATAAAAATAAATAAATAAATATAGTAGACCACAATATCAAAGGTATGCTAAATTTAGAGAGAGAAAACCACATTTGACATATAAATAGAAAGACAACATTACTTTCGATTTTTTATAGTGTTAAAGTAAGTAATTTAATAATAATTATAGATCATTATTCCGTAATAATACAAGAATGAGAAAGTGATAGGAGAAAGAATAAAAAGAAAAAACATGAATTTGGTTAAAACATTATTATTAATTATAATAAATCTTGATATGATTTTCTCTTTTCTTTTTACATTTATTTTTCTCAAAATAAACCCATGAAATAGCTGTAATCAACTCATAAAGCTTATGATCCCATTGTTATAGATAATATTTTTATAAACTCATTTCTTGACAAGTATCACACACAAAATCAAATGAACATCTTATGAATTAAATAAATAGATCTAATTAGTGAATTGAATAAATCTAGCAATTAATAATTTTTTAGGGGAGTAAAAATATAATGTAAGATTGGCATTGATGTATATATAATGCAACGGTCAACCTCCGGAACCTAGTCAAAACCTGGTTTCAGAAATTCTCCCGGCCACTCTGCCCATTGAACAGTTGTTTGGTCTGGTGTGCTGTAAGAGATGATGGCATACGATGAACTTGTTCGGAATCTTGAGGAGTTGACCGAGAACGCCGCACATCACCAGCTCCAGACCCTCCATTCCATCCTCCAACACCAAGCTAGCGTTAGCTATCTTCAGCCTTACCTCTCTGCCTGTGATGCCCCCGTCGATGCCGCTACTTTTCGAAGCCGGGTCCCTTTGTCTTCCTACGATGACTATTTTCATCTCATCAATCAATTGGCCAATGGAGACATTGATCACCACCAGCCCCTCCTCTCCGCTGATCCTCTCCTTTGTTTCTTCTACAGGTACTGCTTTGATTTCTTCTTTAAGCCCAACAGCACAAAAAAAAACACGAGGAGAAGAAGAGAGAACCTATCTTGTATCAGATTATAATTTATGTTTTTTGTTTTTGCTCTGGTAGCAGTACAACGAAGCCTATCTTGTATCATATTATAATTTATATTCTAATTTTGTAGCTCTGGTACCAGTACAATGAAGCCCAAATTGATCCCTTACTTTGATTCAGCTCTATCAAGAGCTGCCTCTTATAATGCTCATCAAGGCAGTGCTGCAATTTTTCGCAAGTAAGTTGTTTACTTTCAATTTTATTAATGTTTTTGCATTTTTTTGGTTAATTTCTTGATTCTTAAATTGTTTTTTTTTTTTAAATAAAATAAAAATTGGTATGCAGAATCAAAGTTTTGTTTTTGTTATAATTATTGGTACATTAATCTAGGTTAGTCCCACCACGACCTGAAGTGAATAAAGTCCTTTGGTTTCTATACGCGGACGAAGTTACAACTACAAGAGGTGGATTCAAGGTCATGGCTGCCTCAACATACCCTTTGCAAGGAAATAAGAGTAGAAGCAATTGGTCTCAAACTATTTCCTGTATTAGTCCTCGTGAGGTTGTTTTTGGTACAAATAATGAGCACCAAATGTATTGCCATCTGCTCTGTGCACTTAGGAATTTTGATATAATTGATGGGATTCGTGCTGCATATGCGGCAGGCTTGATCAGAGCATTTTCAATGCTGGAATCCAAGTGGGAGAAACTCTGTGATGATCTCGAAAGTGGGTTTCCTAGTTTGGAAATTGCTGATGCGGCAATGAGGGAATCTGTTGTTGAGTTTCTTGGTGGACCTCAAGTGGATTTGTCGAGGAGAATTCGAGAAATTTGTGCAGAAAGCAACTGGGGTGGGATTCTGTCAAAATTATGGCCTAATGCTCGCTATGTTAAGGCTGTTACAACTGGAAGCATGAAGCAGTATTATCCAAAACTGAAGCACTATGCGGGAGATGTAATGATTCTAGGTGGAGATTATTTTGCATCAGAATGTTGCCTGGGTATCAACTTGGATATCCAGCAACCACCAGAGTCAACCCGATTTGTCATGCTTCCAACAGCAGCCTATTTTGAATTTCTCCCCTTCGATCTGAACGAGCGCGGTGTTGCTGGTGAAGAAACTGTGGATTTTTCAGGGGTCAAAGTGGGGAAGATGTACGAGGTTGCTGTGACAACTTACAGAGGATTGTATCGATACCGATTGGGTGACATTGTGAGCGTTGTTGGTTTTCATAATTCATCTCCGCTGGTAGAGTTCGTGATGAGAGCTCCTAAAACTGCTGATGAGATAATAACTGAGAAAGACTTGACGTCTGCTGTGGATAGTTTTCAGCATTCAACAGCAGCAGAAGTTGTGGAGTTCGCAGGTTTCTCAGATTATGAGCTGAGTCCAAAGCAGCTGAAGGTTTTCATAGAATTCAGAGAGGGCTGCGTGTTTCTACAGGAGGAGAAGTTGCAGGAATCAGCTGGAGCTCTGAGGAGCTGCTGTTCCTCTCTCGAGAATGGCATGGGAGAAATTTACAAGGTGCAAAGGGATAGGGGAGAGATTGGCCCTTTGGTGGTATCTTTTGTAAGGTCTGGTACCTTTGATGGGATATTACATATAGCCATCAAGAATGGGGCACCGGCTAGTCAATATAAACCACCAAAAATCATTAGGAGCCCTGAAATTGTTGGTTTTATGGAAGAATCTGCTGTTCTGACCATAAGCCTGGATTCACAAGAAATTATTTTTTAGATGTGGGGAAATCTCATTCCCTGGAAAACACACTTTATAGATCCATGTAAGAGAGTAAAACTCTGGTTGTCCCACACCCTTACAAGGGTTATACGTTCTGACTCAAACTCAAAATCTACTGTGTAGATCACAAGTTCTTTATCATCATGTCACGTTTTTATAGATCCATGTAAGAGAGTAAGACTCTGGCTGTCTCACACCCTTACAAGGGTTATATGTTTTGACTCGAACTCGAAATTTATTGTGTAGATCACAAGTCTTAATCATCATGTCACGTTTTTAGGGACAATTAACAAGTCAGGAAGTCGCAAAACCTCTTGTGCTTCTGGCTTTTGTTTGTGATGGAAATATGCTGTGAAAACCTCTTTTTTTTTTTTGATTAATTGCTTCATACAATCATATCCGAATCCTTTGATTCCTGAACTTTTTTTGTTTCAATGATTTTTTTTTATCCGGTTAATGATGGCATGAAGAGGATTATCCTCGAAACTCAAAAGTTAGATGGCTGTATTTAAGAATCAGTTCGGGTATCTCACGTTTGCCAATTTCAAGTTGATTGCTCATTGCATAGCTATGATGTAATCACTTAAATGATGTAAACACTAAAATAAAAAAGATAAGATAAGGACAAAACTAGGATGGAAAATTCAGAACTTGAATGTTCTCAAGGGAGCATGAAAAATTCAAGTCTCGAGTTATATATTCAAATGGGTTCAATAATCGTGATATGACTGAAAAAAGGCACCAATAATAAAGAAAAACCTCTAAAAATTCCAATGGCTACAAACAATGTATTGGTACCAATATTATAAAAAGATATTCTTTAAATATTATTAAAAAAATCTCAGGCTCTGTTTGAAAACGTGTTTCAAAAAAAAATTGTTTAGTTTTTTTTAATACTTTTGATATGGGAAACATCAAACCTTGAAAGCAAATCGCTGCTACCAGTTCTTGATTGATTGTTGATGTTTTTTTATTTATTTCAATGACATAACTATTACTATATCATTAGAGATAGCGTGTGCTTTGTTTCTAGCTCTAAGAATCAACGTATGGCTGCTTGAATTTGTTCAAGGGTTCTTCCCTTTGTTTCTGGCACCAGCAATACCACGAACACTATGGTCACTGCATTGATCGCAGCATAAAGAATAAATGTACCTGAAAACAAGACTTGGATCTATCAGATTCGGCCTGCTCATCTTGCTTTACTCCCCCCCCATGTTAAATTGCTTCTGAAAAATGAAGTTCTGGATTTATTTACCATAGGAGCTCCAGGAGAAAAGGAGGTTGAAGGTGAAGGAAACTGCCCATGCACAAAACCAGTTCACCAGTGTTGCTACGCTTCCAGCAACTCCTTTGATATTTAAAGGGAATATCTGCAGCAAAAAAAAGATAATGTTTATCGTGGGGGAATATCCAATATAAATGGAGACGGAGTAATCATCAGGAATGGAGTATTAGATTACCTCTGACATTATAACCCAAGGAATTGGACCCAATCCTGCCGAAAATGTTCCTATATATAGCTAAACTCGAAGAGTGATTGTCAGATTTAACATGGGAATGAATATATGGGACTTCTGGTCGTTAATTGTTTTTACTTTTTAAGAAGATCAATCCATGTTAGCAGTGATATAGCTTGAGAAAACCTGTAGCCTTACCAGAATGCCAGTTACAGCGAGCATGGGAACTGATTTGAGTGCTAATTCATGAACCTGTTTTACACACAAGGTATCGCAAAATATTTATATATCTGGAAAAGAGGGCACCATGAATTATGATTTGTAAGGTATATATATGAGAGTGAGAGTGTTTGATTATAACCTTCAGATAGAATGAAAGCCCTGTTATCAGGCAGGAGATGACCAATCCTGATGCAGAAACCTGGAATGAAAAGAAAGTACAGCTTTCAATATGTGAAGGGGTGGCTGGCCTGAGGAGATTTTTAAATCTCTAACTGGGACGTGAAGAAAACTTTACCAGTAAAAGAGGCTTTCTTCCAACTTTATCTATAATGGTTGTGTTTAGGAAAACAACTGTTAGGTGCTGGATAATTTGTATAGTGTTTTTGGTAGATTTGTGCTTGTTGAGTGCTGGTTAATTTGATAGAGTTTTGATAGAATGATGTTCTGGCAATTGAAGGAGCCAGGGCCTCCACTTGAATTAATATTCAATTTTCGGGAATTGACTTGTTTTCTATTAATTGGAAATGCTGAGCCTAAATAGGCTGGGATTACAAGTTAAATAACTACCCCACTACTTAATTAACTCCCCACATCAGATAACCCCCCATTACAATAAACTGAAATACATAATTTAAATAACAGTCCCTATACTAAACTGAATTGCATCTAGACCCCTAAAGTAAATAATAATTAATTTCTGCCCCCCACTATAAAAACAAATGAACCCTAATTCATCTTCAGACAATGTCTTCCTTCTCTTGCTGCGCCTTCTCTCTCTGCGAACAAACCCTTCCCTCTCGGCATGTAACAAAGCTTTCCCCTTCAGAACAGCTCGTCCACGAGCTGTGGGTGTGATCGTCGCAGCTTGTCGGCGTCTTCCCCTCTCCGTTCTTCATCTGATTCAAACTCCATCCCTTCTTGTCCCAGATCAGGCTCATAACAGAGCCTCTTTCTTTCAAAAGAACTCGCCCACGAGTTCGGGGCCTGTCGACGAAGCTCATTAACATCAACCCAGCTCGCATCTTCCTCATTCGAACCTTCCCACTGAACCAAGATTTCAGCTCCTGCCCTATTCCCTTTCTTATGAGTCTTTTAATTGGTAAGGGGTATTGTTTTTGGAATTTTTGGTTGTTTTGGGTGGTATGGGTATTCTGTGGGGGTGGAAGTTTTGGAAAGGTATTTTGTGCAAATAGGAGCAATTCTTCCCGCTTCACCAACACTTCATCTTGGTAATTTGCAAAGGCAGAAGCCAGATCCTGTATACTGCTCACAATTGCATTATGTATTTCTTGTCCTCCAGTTAGACAGAGCCTAACCACCTCCAGGAGCAAAGAAATTTCTTCTTCGTTTGGTGCTTCAAGAATCATGGACATTGATAGGCCTTCTAGAGCCTGACTTTGGAGAAAAACATCACGGAGAGTCACTGGTTCTCCCCCAACATCAGAATCATAATACAGAACCATGGGCAGTGATGTTTTACGTGGGCTGCCCGTTGAGAATTCAGGGCCAACAGTATGCTCAACGGATGTCTGTTCATCCTCCGCAAAACCTCCAAATAACTTTTCGAATTGTTTGAGCGTCCTAGCTTGAATCCCCCCGTGCCCTTCAAAAAGAGGATTAGCCTGAATCCCTGTATTTTGAGAAGTCCATTCTCCTGCGTTCCTTCGGCTGGTGGTCTGTACTAAGCTATCATAATTTGATGCCAAGTTCGTGAGCTGCTGGAGTATTCTTTCCATAAGCACACTTTGCTTGGTTTGTTCTTCTGCTGCTCCTTGTAATTGCTTAACAGTTTCCGCAAGTTGGGACATTGTGGTGCCTTTTGCCATGGTCGCTGGAAGGCAGGCTCTGATACCACTTGTTAGGTGCTGGATAATTTGTATAGTGTTTTTGGTAGATTTGTGCTTGTTGAGTGCTGGTTAATTTGATAGAGTTTTGATAGAATGATGTTCTGGCAATTGAAGGAGCCAGGGCCTCCACTTGAATTAATATTCAATTTTCGGGAATTTTCTTGTTAACTATTAATTGGAAATGCTGAGCCTAAATAGGCTGGGATTACAAGTTAAATAACTACCCCACTACTTAATTAACTCCCCACATCAGATAACCCCCCATTACAATAAACTGAAATACATAATTTAAATAACAGTCCCTATACTAAACTGAATTGCATCTAGACCCCTAAAGTAAATAATAATTAATTTCTGCCCCCCACTATAAAAACAAATGAACCCTAATTCATCTTCAGACAATGTCTTCCTTCTCTTGCTGCGCCTTCTCTCTCTGCGAACAAACCCTTCCCTCTCGGCATGTAACAACAACCACAACCTGCAAAATGGAATTGTTTCGGTCAATTCCAAGCGGGTTGAGACAATCAAACTTTCCTTTTAATTTGACTGGCATTCTGGGAAGTTAGAAACCTGAAGGATGGCATAGATTATGGTTCCAACAGACGGAGAAAATCCTGAAATATCACAATCTCAGAGCATTAGAACATCAATTATGAGTCTTTGAGCAGTATACCAGTTCAAACTTTGAGTTTTCCGATCACCTGCTACTTCGAAGATAGAGCTGGCATAAAAGCAGACTGCATTGATTCCTCCAAATTGTTGCAAAACCATCAATCCAACTCCTATCTGGAAAATAATCAAGAGGTTAAAATAAAAAGGTTTTGGTGGAGCGAATACTTCTTTTTCACTGAGATCTGTAGAAAGTAATGAGATATTTACAACGACTGAGCGCAGGTTTCTTCTTTGGAATAGTTCTAGCAGTTTGGCCTTTGGGAGGCTTTCCAGAGTTTGTATATAATCCTGTCAGAAAATTGACATATTACTCGTCGTTTTATTTTTAAATGTAAATTTCGAGACATTTACAACGAAATTCTAATGCAGACTACAAACTGGGAACCTTGATTTCAATTGCCTCATAAGATATATCAGCACCCCTGCCACGAAGTTTCTGTAATGTGGTTTCAGACTCTTTTTCACGTCCCTTCTTTGCCTGGATTCATCGGATAGGGTGTCATATATATATATGTGTGTGTGTGTGTTTTATTATTTGTAATTTATGTATAAATATTGCTGATTTTTACCAGCCATCTGGGAGACTCTGGAATGAGAAATAGGCCAACATGCAGAATTACACAAGGGATAAGCCCTGCAATACTTCAGAGGTAAGCTCCCTGTCTTACTATCCGTTGCAGTAATTTTCTTTTGATGATTGAATATGAAAATGGACAAAGTAAACATACCAGTCAAAGCCAAAACCCTCCATCTCAGTACAGTCCCCATTATGAATGCAGCAGAGACTCCAGTAGCAACCATAAGCTGAGGAAGATACGATAATGTAACGAGTTGTGAGTAGCAATCTTAACGTATAATTGGCGTTATGGATGATCTGCGTTGTCTATTTTACATTATTTTATTCAGAAAGAACCCATCAAGTTAGACGGTCAGAACATGGGAATACAGATTTAACTATGAAAATAGTGTGCATGCAATTTTATTAAGAACCATATCATCTAAAAACTTAAACTGTTAGGTGAGGTTCTAGAATATGATTTATATTATTCTCTAACACACCCTTCAAGTGAAAGCCCTTTGGACCTTAAACTTGCATAAGTTCATACTACCTTGTGCTTGATTTTATCAAATAGAATATGAATGATGAGATTTGAATTCATGACTACTAGGTCAACAAGTCTCTGATATCATGTTAAAGAATCATCTTATCTAAAAGCTCTTAAGCAATTAGGTGAGGACCCGGAATTTGATTTATATTATTCTCTGATAAATTTTGCTGAGTGCAATCTTTACCTGAGTCACAGTTGTTAACGTTCCTCTAAGGTTTTTGGGTGCAATTTCAGCTATGAAAACAGGTACCTGGTCATAATCAAATAATATGACATGATGATGATCATCAGTAGCAAAGTTAATCAAATGCTAGGTGGGAAAAAAAGTGTACCACGAAGGACAAGGCTCCCATTCCATATCCAGTTGCCAATCTTCCAATGTCCAATGCCCAGTAGCCCTTTCATATTTAACCAAGAAAGTGTAAAATTTATTGTCATTTATTTGGAAAGGTCGTTTTGTTATGCTTATGAAGATGACACAAACCTCAGCAAAGTAAATGGCAAGCCATCCTGCAACACAGAAGGTGCTAGAAAATCTCATCGCCTATATATTCCACATGAACACGGTATTATTAGGTGGGTGTTCTATAGAAAAAAAAAATGTAAGAACAAAATCCTTCACTGGTTTAGCTTGAAAGATTAGATATTCATAATATCATTTGTTTTCTTACCCCTTTTCGACCAATATAATCAGCAATTGGCCCGCTTGTGATTGCACCGATCATTGCACCGACTGTCAGTAAGGAACCAAACAAAGAATACTGCATGCATGGTTGCACACTCAGAGATCAGCGAATCAGTTTAGAAGCTAAGACCATGAGATTTGATTTCATACATTTAAATTTGCGTCGTACACACGATCTGATTTCGTTAACGGAAACCCCAGATAAAAGAATCCCCTTTTATTTTCCTGAGAGTTGGTTTTCTGCAACTTCGATCTCTTAACTCGCTATAATTATTTTCCATGGAAAGGATATTTTTGTTTCACGTCCATTTGTTATTCCTTTCATCTATATCATAAAAAAAAAAAGGTAAAATATTGCCAGCAGTGATGTATAAACAATTCAACCTGTCATATTTCTTGAAAATATTAGTTCTTCTTCTGTGATGCACTCCCTCTTTTTCGTCATTCATAGTGGTTTCAGTTGTTTTCTCATCCATGTTGTTTGTATAGATGCTTTGATTTTTTCTGGTGATTCCAGGATCATTCTGATTTTCTAACTTTTTCTGAATTTTATTTTGGAGTGACAGACTTAAATCTCAGGTTGGAATGCAGCATTGACAGTCAAAGCGTAGCTATGGTTTTCTACTGCACCTTTTGTTATCCCCTGTGCTGAATCAAATCACTAGGTGTGCATAGCAAGATCTTCACATCCCTCAGATTTGATTGAATAAAAGGAGAGAAAGAAAGATTAGAGCCATTCAAACAGAGAGTGGCAATGTAGCATTCATTGCTGATACCGTGAAGCCATTCTCAAATGCTTACCATGCTGTGTGGGAGGGTGAAGATATTCAAATCACTCAACGTCAAAGGCAGCTTTGATGATTGTGGACAGGAAACTACCAGCAACAAAACTCAGTGAGTTCCTCTCGTAATTCAGCATTCCAGAGATGAAGAACTGATTATTGGATGAACAGAAAATCCTCTTAATTTGCAAAGAAAGAATTGTCTGTGCTGACAAATGTCTCCAAGTAATCAAATTTTGTGGGGTCTGATTTTGAGCATTTATCAATGTCATTATCTTGCTTGGTTTTGTCAGGGGTCTTAATTCGAGTCTTCAAAAAAAGGAAAATATTCGTCAAGTTCTCTGTTTTTGGAATAGAAAATTGCTGCTTCTAGGGTGTGGCTACTTCATCTCTTCCCTGAGTTTTGCTGCCACTTAGTCTACTATGGATGCATTGTGTGCAGTGATATCATATCACTCCAACGCTTCTACAGTTCTGCCTGTTATACTGTTCCTACCCCCAAGATTTTCCATGCTCCTATTTACACTTCTCACCTCATGCTGCTTCTTTCGTTTCTTCTCATGGATTCATTTTTAGATAGTTTGGATTTCCTTGCACAATTTTTTAACTACTTTAATCTGGTGATGCTAATAGGTTATCATTTTCTAGTGCTGCCTCTTTGATGTGGCTTTCATTTGGTTAGGAGTTTCTATGTTTGAGTTTGACTTCTGCTTGCTGATGCTCCTAATTGCTACCCCAAATAAGCTTCTGCTCATCATATGCTGATTTTGCTGTCTACAGTTTTCTGGTTTTTTTTCAACAAAAAAACAGAAGAAGAAGAAGAAAGTGAAGCATTAACTCACCTCTAATATAGACAAAGACAGATCTTCCCTAATAGCATTTTGAGTCGGTGATGAATAGCCAGACTGAATTCAAAAGCAGACATTTGTTGTCAGTAGTCGCAGTACAAGGTTTTGAACTGCTAGAGTTGAAAAGGAAATGATGAGGAGGCACTTACGCAGGACCCAACTTCAAAAGAGCCAGCAACTGCAACGAATGTGCTGAGGTAAACCATCCCAGCACTACCAGTACAGTTACTGCTACTCTGCGAGCCAGATCCTTCTTCATAAGACGAGTTCTTGGACATGATCAGTGCTTCTCTTGCATCTTCGAGCTCACCATCCCGACCATTCTCTGTGTTTTCACCGATCCCCATGCCTTGTATTTTCTACTTCCTATCTATCTATCTATCTATTTAGAGAGAGGGAGAGGGAAAATGATAATTACGTCGAAGAGGAGAATGAAAAAGACCAGAACGAGATGTTTTTATTGAGCAAAATTACGTGGATCATGTTTCCTGTCGAAAACACGCTGGTCCAGGAGCTGTAAAATCATTATTATTATGATTATTATATTATACTGTATATTAAAAGAGATCAGGAATTCGTTACTGCAGCATGCAAGGAGAATCACTATGAATTATAATAGTATTACTCAATTTTCGGATCGGCTCTCGTCATTCAATTCGCTATTTTACTGATATTTAATTATATTTGCACAGTGAGATATCACGAAACGCCTGTATTTATTATACTATATAGTACAAGAGATCAAGAGTCGGTTACTGTAGCATGTGAGGAGAATCACTGTGGATTATAATAGTATTGCTTAATTTTCGGGTCGGGTCGGTGATTGGGTTGTTCAGTTCGCTATTTTTACTGATATTTAATTATATTTGCATAGTGAGATATCATGAAATATCTGTAGCTCAGTAGATAAAGCGTATGCCCCTAAGCAGAAGGTCATTGGTTTGACCCCTGCCCTATTTTTTTTCGTTTCCCCCATACTTTTTTTTTCTTTTTTTTTTTTACACTTATATGTTTTTTTCGTTGTTCTTTCTTTTGGATGTTTTTATTTTATTTTCATGTCAAATGATTTTTTTAGCTAATAATGTTTTTTTTTTCATTTTTTGTTTGCTCTTTTGTTAAAGTTATTGACTTTTTTTTTCTTTTTTCCCAACTATTAATAATAACAATAATTTAAGTTTTTTTTCTTGCTTCCCCTTTTGTTAATGTTTTCAATTTTTTTTCTCAGGATAATTTAATATTTTTTATTGTTTTATTAGTAACAATAATGATATTTTTAGATTTTTAAGGCTTCAATGTTATTGTTATTACAATATAGTGTGTTGATGTGTTTTATTATATGAGGAGAGGTTATTTCACGTCAACAACACGTATGCACTAGCGACAACAACTCAACAACCAAAAAGATTGAAGACAGTGAAACAGGACAAGCCGAATCGATGGGAGTCAGGTTGACAGACAAGTCGACACTATTCTTTGCTGTTGAAATTAATTTTGAAGTTTATATATGAAGTATTTATCGTAGATATGTATGGTGTGATTATCTAATATCTAGAACTCATAATATATATATATATATATATATATGATATGATTGAGATATATGCAATGTTAGGTAAGTCAATTATACATACACTAAAGATAATTATAAAGATAATGCCTAGCAATCCTCTTGTCAGGAAGATTACGCTGTGATATCTCACAGTCTATCAAATTATAATAGGATATCTTATCATCACAATCCTGGAGATTATCTTATAGTTTCCCGTAATTTTAATGATCATGATAGGATATCTCACAACCTTAAAAGGCATGCTATGATTATATAGAATTTATATATCTAAGTTTCTCATAAACTTGTAAATTCTATATATCGAGCCTGGATTCAAAAGCAAAAATCTGCCTGTCAGTCGTCGCGATGCAAGGCTTTGAAATACTAATCAATGGCTTTGAAATACTAATCAATGGCGTGTGTTTCTGGAGTTGAAAAGGAAATGAGAAGGAGACCAACGAGCTTCAAAAGAATCAGCAAAGGACAGGGACGGGATCTGATTATTTCTTAAACCACAGAGTCATTTTCTTGAGAACCAGTCTCGTTCAAGCATAGAACAGTCGTGAAATAATTTTCTTCAAAATGGTATCTGCTTTAGAAGGAAAATAAAAATAAAAAACACCAAGACTGGAAATAGGAGCACGAGGACTTGAAATGAAAATCCTTGGTTGTAAAACCGGCGCAGCCAAGGATGGTGATTTCACCTGCTATTATTATAAGCAGGAAAATGATTTTTTTTTAGAAATTTATGTGAATAGTCTTACCTGTCGACATCACGTAATGTGAGCCAAAGGAAAGGATAGAGATGAAATTAAGAGTAGACGACCTGTGAATTAAAAATCAATTGCTGAACTTCAGGTTTACAAGCACGTGCTGGGATGAGGAATTTGACTTTTTTTCATTCACAGCAGTGTTCTGTTGAACTTGCTGACACGATAGTTGAGGCTAGTTTGACCAAGTCATACCAACAACAACAACAAAAGAAATAAGTTATTGCCCTGTTCCAACACTTTGGATTCAATCTGGCTTCCTCCCCTGCCCCCAAAATTTGGCTCATTTTTAAGCTTTGAGGCTTCTCCTGGTGGATGGAAGAATCTCTGTTCTTGTCTACCAGCATGCCCTGTTTGGAGTTGCTTTACCTCATAGCAACATGTAAACAGCATTGCAAGTAAACCCAGAGAGAGTTCCTTGTTACAAACTGGCTCTTGGAGCCTAGATCAGTTACTCATATACATTCTGTGGATTTTTTTTCCTAGATCAAAGTCAATAAACACCGTCATGAAACCGAGATCAGAACTCGTAAACATTCTTCGATCATACAAAGCGTTTTAGTTCTCCAGCCAGCCTAGCTAGCGCGCAAACATGCGCAAAATTGAGCATATTATGCCACTTGCAGCTCAACCTTCTCATCTCTAAATATGATTCACATTGCAAATATGAATAATATCATGCTGTTTTCAGTAAACAAACTAAGCCTTTTCTCCATTACACCATTACAGTCCATAGATACTGTGAGCTTCTACCATGCCTTGGAAGTTTGGAAACTCGCAAGGCGGCACACCAACCCTTTGATAGCCTCCCCAAGGAGGGGTTGGCTCAAAAGACAGATACTGGCTGCTAGCTATAATCTCTATTCAGTCTGTCTACTCAGCGATGAAGTAAATGAGCAAACAAAAAATACTAAATTCTTCAATCGGAAGAGCATTTGAAAATGACAACTTGATTATGCTATACAGTAACACTATTACCTCTAGCACTTGCAAGGCATGAAGCTTTACGTGGTGCACAAAGCCAGATCATGCATCTTTAATTATTAATCAACGATCCATTGTTACACACCTTCGTTTACATACATGATATCATATGCAAACAAAACATCAGATAGGAATCCTATATCACTTAAACTAAAAGAAATAGCAATAACTTTTTCTTTTCATCTATTTATCTTTACAATGTGAGGAACGGTTCCAAATCCAGGATATGCAACCTAAATCAACAAATAAATCGAGTTGAGCATACCAAGCAGTGTTCGAGCCGAGAGAGGGGTTCAAATGATCCGCTTCGATCAAACCATGAACGTCACAGCTATTCTATTGCTATAGAGTCTGAACTTGACCTTTCTTCCTTGCAGATAGAAGGGCGATCATTCTCGAATGTGAAATGCTGATAGCCAGTTGGACTAGAGAGCTGGCCAGAAGCACAATTGCTCAATGATCTCTCAATATCACCCATCTCAGCTACAAGAGGAATTGGCCTTTCTGGAATGGAGGGAATTGAGAGGTCTGTTTCCAACATTTTCACGACTTGATCCATTGTTGGCCTAGCATATAACTGTGGATGAGAACAAAGAACTGCCACCAGAACATACTTCTCCAAAATTTCCTGCGAGCCTAACTCCGGCATGCCATCTTCGATAACATCTAAAGTCCTCCCGTCTCTCACTAATGACCATGCCCAATCAGTCACAATAGATGGCTGTCCCTCATGATCCACCATAAGTGCCTTCTTTCCACTCAAAAGCTCGAGAAGCACAACACCGAAGCTGAACACGTCACTTCTCTCTGTCAATTGCCCATACAAAGCATACTCGGGAGCAACATATCCCATAGTCCCAGCTACCCTCGTGCTCAAATGTGTCATTCCTTCTGGGGTAAACTTTGCTAGCCCAAAGTCCGCAACCTTAGGCTCAAAACTCTCGTCCAAAAGTATATTACTGGCTTTAATATCCCTATGAATAATTGACGGTTGAGCTCCGTAGTGCAAATAAGCCAGTCCTCTAGCAGTCCCTAAAGCAATCTTTTGCCGAAGAGGCCAGCTAAGCTTTTCCGCAGTAGACCCGAATAAATGGTCGTACAGAGTGCCATTCTTTATCAGGTCACACACGATTATCCTCTGGTGACCCTCGAAAGGACTAGTAGCCGTACAGTATCCTCTCAAAGCAACAAGATTGACATGCCTGACACTCGCGATTACCTCAACTTCATGAGTAAAAGTAGAATCACCTGCAGCCGAGCAATTCTTGAATCTCTTAAAAGCAACTAGAGAACCATCTGGCAGTTCACCTTTGTACACATTCCCATAGCCTCCTCTCCCAATAATGTTATCTCTAGAAAAATTTCTAGTTGCCTTCCTAATCTCATCAAATGTGTATTTAACCAAAGAAGTACTTTGACTAATGGACTCCAGCCCAGAACCCAACTCTGTCTCGAGAACTCTCCCAAATTTGTCTGCCCTCTTTTTTCTCTTATGAAAGATCCAAAACAAACCAATCAACACCAACAACCCAACACCACCCCCTATGAGAACACCCAAAATCAAGACTTTGCTCCTTCTCTTGCTAGATTTCTTGGAAGTAAAATCAAGTAAAAACAAACACTTAGCTGTGCCCTTATCAGTAGGTCCATACCTATTGGTAAAAGCCGCAGCATAAATGGAGGGATATGCCTGGCAATCCGAAACATTCCCGATGGAAGTTCCCGTCAAGTACCTGGCTTGCAGCGTGGACAAGCTGGTGGTACAAGCAGCGCAAGGAGAATTATTCTCAAGGGACTGGTTACAGTTGGAGGCAACATCCTTAAGAGCAGAGACAGGGACGATGGCCTCGAACTGTGACCTGGTAGAGATGTTCATACAGCCCTGGGAGATCCAGCTTGTGTTGAAGCCGCAAGAAGAGCGGATATTGAAATTGGGAAGGAATTCATTGATGAGAACCTGGTAAGTGCTCCAGCATGATTCAGCAGAGTCGAGTGGAGGAAGGAAGGAGTTGTTAAGTTGGAGGTAATGGGATTGTACAAGTCGAAGTCCTTGAAGGATGTACTGACACTGCTGGGTGATGTCCGAAGTGGGGGGGCGTTTGGAGCCGCCAGATGTCAGGTTGCGGAGGACGTTGAAGTCCAATGGGCATGTTGCGGTGTTGTTTTGAGATTGAGATTGGACGAGGGATAGAGTGATGAGGAGTGTTGTGATGGTGAGGAGAAGGAGATTGAACATCTGGGAAGGGAGGTGGCAACGCTGCTAGGGCTGAAGTTTTACCATGGAGAAGCGAAGCGAAGAGAAGAGAAGAGGGTTGGTGAAGAAACTGATGAATTATTTTGAAATGATTAATCAGAACTTTAGCTTTTCTAATATCCTTGCAGCAGCAGCCAGCCAGCCAGTTTGACAGTTGAGGTGGAGACAACGTAGATGCTTGGCTGGCAGATTCCAGGAAGGAGAGGTTGACTGAAACTCTAAACTAACCAAAAGTTTAGTTTGATTGTTTGCTTTTATATTATAAAACTGTTTAAAAAATATTAATAAAAATATATTCTCTTATTTATTTTAAATATAAAAAATTTAATATTTTAAAATCATTTTAACATACCAATATCAAAACAAATAAATAAAAATAAAATTAAAAAACACCTATTACAACTTTACAATATAGAAAAAATATTTTCTTATTTATTTTAAATACACACACACATATATATTCTCTACGCTCTTAAACATAATGATTATATGAAAAGAAAAAGGTGGAAAGCCCAGTTTACCTGGAAGTTAACAGCCACGAAACGCAGGCCCGGCCCTTTACGAGGTGGGAAAAGCTCGTTGGGCTTTTCTTTGAAAGGAGGAGGCCCAGTAAACATTGAAGTAGCAAACAAAAATTCAGTGTCCCTCGTCTGTTTAAAATTTAAAGTCAACAATATAGACCGGGCTGGGCTTGACGAACATGATGAATGGCTACGGGCCACCCTTAACCTCTAAGGCCCTGGCCCTTTCTCTAGAGTAATCTCTCATCAATTATATTTTATCCATCGTAATCACGTCTGAAAGCCTCAAACCGTGTGCTTCGAACATCGTTTTACTTGAATTGTGTTTGAGTTTTAATGATAATAAAGAGTGGTTTTTTAGTTTTTATTTTTTCGACATCTAAAGAAAATTATATAAATTTTGTCTATGAAAAAGTAGAGAAATCTTCCAAACAGGGATTCATTTTTTATTTAAAAATAAGCCTTTTTTGGATTATTTTGATATAAAAATGCTAGAAAATTATTTTAAAAAAATAAAAAATATATATATTTAAAAGATAATTCATGCTACAATCTCAAACCGTCAACATCTAGAAAAAGGACCGTGAGACAGGGAACATCAAACGAATAAAAATGTATCGGGAAAGGAAATTATTTAAAAATAAAAGAAAAGAAAAGCCTATGAACATAGGAAACCCGTCAGCTATCGCAGCAAATCAGGCTTAACGTCAGACGGGAACGGGCAATCAACCGAGACACTGCTTGCATCTGAATCAACCTCTCGTATGAAAAAGATAACCTAAGATTTTTATTCTACATTTTTAATAATTAAAACTTAAGAGAGAAGCGACAGGAATGGAAAAGATGGAGTACACTCGCCAAAAAGTTACCACCAAGATATATCTACTACACATACGAAAATTAAAAAAAATAAAATAAAAAAATACACAGTAATTTGCAATCGAAGGATGTCCACATGATGATTTCTGTCATCAAATTTCTTGCGTGAGGGTTTTTGATTTTGTGCACGGTGCTAGTTGTATTGATTACTTTTAAGTGATTAGGAAGCATAATTAATTGATTAATTAATTAATTAATTAATCGGTGGTGGGTTACGTTGTTAAGCGTCCACCACCACCTCTAATAATGCATGATTGATTGCTAGTGGCATTTATATTTTAATGTATATTTTTATGGTACTGTCTCACTTAGTTAATAAGTAGTAAAAGCCCTTTTTAATACATTATATTATAAATTCTTGTTGAGATTAGAAATTTTAGATGTTTAGTTTTCACTGCTTTTCAAAAATATTTTTTATTTAAAATTAAATTTCTTTTTGTGCTCTTAGATCATTTTGATGTGTTGATATCACAAATAATTTTTTTAAAATATATAATTTTGATGTATTTAAAAAAAAATTCAAAAACAACCTCAATCACACTCACAAACATGCATTATGGGTCTGTCAGGAAGGAGGTTGAGATTGTTTATCAAAATACTTTTCATTTAGAAAAGTATCAGAATCATATTTTTTTTATTTTTTAAAAATTATTTTTGATATCATCACATGAAAATGATATCAAAACACTAAAAATATTTAATTTAAAATAAAAAATAATTAATTTTTTCAAAAACACTTTTGAAACACAGTGTCAAACAAGGTCAGAACCGCAGGTTATCATGGTATTAATATGCAATTACTGGTATTGGCCGTCAAAACGGACATGTTTTGGAGTATATTTGAGATTATTTTTTAAAATATTTTTTGTACTCTGAATTGTGTTAAAATGATATTATTTTATTTTTAAAAAATTATTTTTAACATCTTCATATTAAAAGCACTTATATAATAATTTAAAACAAAATTAAAAACTCTCAAATGATTTTTCGGACAGCCCCGACATCAAGATGACTCCCATAATGTAATGACTGTTCATACTCCGAAGGTGTCGGCAATCAGCTCTTCTTAACTTCTTGCCTACGAGAGGTGGCCTAATGCTAGTTGTTAACTTGTTATCCATCTATTTTTGGCCATTAGCTGCTGGTTCTTGATGAGTTGACACATCTTAAAGACTCTTGTAGTTGTAACTACTTTTTGATAATACATGGTATCAAAAAATACTTTAATTTTTATTTTTTTATTTTTTTATTGCCTTTAAACAGGTTTTAGAATTCTTATCGATGACTCGAGAAAAGCTCATAAAACTAGAAGAAAAATATATGGGAAAAAGTCATGGCAGTCAAACGGGGAACAAGCTCTTATCTCGATGAAGGAAGGCCCTTGAACTTTCGACGTGTGAGGAAGATACACCCTGATCCCTCTAACAGGAGCCATGTTCTTGACTTGTTTCAATATAATGTCAAAATTTTATTATTAGGGTGGATTGTTTGGGTTAGCTTGGTTATATCTAGATTAATTTTACGAGTCATTTAGTTAATAATTATATGAGTTTACAGTAATTATTGTATTAACAATCATAGAGCTCGAAGATGAAACCACAAAAAAAGTAAATCTTTTAGGAGGTGCTTGAGAATGTGTTTGGAAAATATTTTTATGAAAATATATTTTTATTTTTTACTTTAATTTTTTTTTTTAAAAATCTGTTGTAAGATCATATTGACGTGCTGATTGTCAAAAATAATTTTTAAAAATAAAAAAATATATTTTTTTGATGCATTTCTGAATTAAAAATATTTTCAAAAACAACTTCAACTACACTCTCAAACAAGTATTTAGTCTCATACATTTACCTCTATCACCTATTAAACAGTTAAATTTTTCTAATGTTGAATATATAGCATGAACCAAGCTCAAGGAGAGTAAGGTTGCTGCGTTTTGAAAGGGCATTGGAGCGTTTTAATTATGAATATTATGTATATATATAAAAAAAAAAAAAAAAGAACTAGTTTGGAGTTTCATATGGTTAAGTAGTTGTTTGATGCACCGAATTGTTCTGTAAAGACACCAAATTGGACCCCATTGATGCAAGGGGATTATTCAATACGTTGCTTTGCCATGAAAAACGAAGGTGGATAATCCGAAATTCTATTACTATAATAAAAATCCAAATGACAATTACTTTAAAAAAAAAAAAAAAAAAAACGTGCTTCAATGATCCCAGGCAGCAGCCCATCCCCAGAGAGACCAAAAAGAGCGTGCTAGAGAGAAATCAGCGAAGAGAAAAAATGAAAAGAAATAACGAGAACACATCAAAGCTTTGTTTTACCAAATTTTTATATTGTTCGAATGATCTCAATATAATTGCACCATGAAAAAACATCAAATGAGGTTGGTTAAAGGTTTTGTTCACGGTTTATTACAACCTTGTTTAGTGTTATTTTAAATTACAGTTAGAATCGTTTCGTCGAAATCTTTTTAACGATACTGAATATGTCAAATATAAATCTTGGATAACTCTTTTTTTTTATTCTTCTCTCATTCTCTCTCATGCCATATCAGTGTGTGTCATCTCTTTTTCTTGGTCATTAGATCTTGAATCTTATTTTTTAACTACTGAACCTTCATAAGAAATTGAGTTACTTTTTTGTTGTGTTTCAACTATACTATTTTTCTAATACTTTTATGATATGTGTTATTTATCTAAAATTGATATCAACTAGTGCTAAATGGTAAAATACCTTGTTTTATATATAACTAATGTAGGTGTGTAGGCAGTTTAACAAAAGCATCTTTTGATTTTATGTTGTTCTTATCAATGTCTATTTCATTTATGTCAATTCAAGCTTAAGCTATCTTGTAAGAGGAAGCTAACAAGCCTAAATGTGTTTTTATATGTGTGAGGTCTTTAGAAAAATAAATATTTTTTTATTAGGATGCTTTCTAATTTTTTTCAATTTGAAGGAAGTATTTTGTTCTAGTTAATTATTTTCTTTTTAGATTTATAAGGTTTTCAAGTTTTTTTTTTTTATCTATACAAATGCTATGGTGGCTTTTTGGCAAGAGGAGACATTAATAAGTCTCTATAATTATGATGTATTTGGTTTTATGGTTTTTGATTTATAACAACTTTTTTATTATCCGCTCTTGTCTACATCGATTGATATTAATGACCAACAATTGTAACAAATTATTGGTTGTCATTTCATTTTTTTCATGCACTACAAAACAATTATGGTAGGAAGATAGCTTAACAATCCTTAGTTGTTGTTTTGCTTTAGTTGTGTGCTACAAAATAATCATAATTGAAAGGAGTTGCAAAATAGAATTCGTTGATAAAGAAGTTCTTCCTCGAGAAAACAATGTTCATGAACTAATATGTTGTTTTGTGTTTGCCATAATTGATATCATTCAATATCACGTTATTAAAAGATTCAAAACGAGGCAACTCACATAAAAAGAATCGCGTTAAGGATTTATAATGAAACCATTTGCAGTAAGATGTTTTATAGGGACCCATGATGGGGTAACATAGATAAAAATGCTAGAGACTCACAATGAGGTTGTTCATACACACACAAAAAAAAATGTTCTTTATAGAAGGTAATGTTTAATTAAAAACTAAACTTGATGATGAGCTTACATTAGCTTAGCTTTTAGTTCAATTTAGTGAAGATCCATGCATTAGCTTTTAGAAAAATACATATTTTTACTTTTTTAATTTTTTTATTATGACACTTCCAATTTTTTTCCTATCTGAAGTATTTTTTTTCTGTCTTTTTTTTCTTCAAAATCTCCCTCCAATTTCTTGATTTTGAAGGGTTCTCCAATATATTCTTGGTAAAATCATGGAAGAGTCTCTTTCCCCCCCTCTACTCTCTTCAGCCTACTTTAGAGGTGAGACAGATGAAGTATTTATAGTTATTTATTTGGTTAATTACACATTAACCCCACACTTCACATAATTCCAATCTATCCCCACCATTTTCTAATTGTTTTTTCCTCTTTTTTTTTAATTCAGTGTCGTAACAAAAAAAATTAATTCAGCCCATTTTATCTCCGATTAAAATCTTTATATTTAAGAATTGATATACAAAATGTCATTTTAATAGAGAAGAAAAAAGAAGAAATGGGCTACAAAATAACCGAAAGAGAGGAGAGAGAAAAATAAATGAACAAAAATATTTTTGGCCACTGTGCTAATAATAATAATAATAACAACAATAATAATAACAGCTCAATCCGGGAGACATGTTATAAAGAGAGAGCGCGAATTTAACCAGAGGTCTTGACCCCTCCCTCTCTCTCTGTGTCCCTCCTCTGCTTTGATGCTACCTTGCCTGCGAATCTGCCTGATAAAACTTGGATTCTCCATCTCTCCTCTTCTTCTCCATACACTGCTCAGATACAAAAAAAAAATGTCTTCTCCTTGCTAAACTTGTATTTTAGATATTTTTATTCATGTACTCCTACTTTTATTCCTGGTCCCTGCCCTTCTCTCTCCCTGGGCTAATCTTTGGTTTTTAGTTGAAGCGTCTCTTTGCTTCATGTTTTCGCTGGCTGGTTGCTTTTCTATCATCTATCTATCTGCTGTAATAGAATCCTATCCTGTGGTCTGATATATCTTCTCTTGTCGTGGCCATTCTCTTTTCGATCACGCTAGGCCTCTGTTTTCCCTCTCATGCTCTGTTCTTATCAGGGAAAACAGAGCAGTAAACTTGCTGAAATCGACTGTTTGTTATTACCTGGTGGATAAAGCAGAAGCCCAGTACTCTGTTTCCCTGTCTCTGCTCCTTCCTGTTCCAGGTAACATCTCCACCATTACACGTCTTGCCTCTCAATTCTACTTTTTTCCATTGCGGTATACTGAGTTATCGCATGTTTTAGATATATATATTATAGATGGAGAAAAAGGAGGATGCGAGCTCTCCGGTTGGAGTTCTTGAAGACTACTTTAAGAGTGAAGAGTCAGAGAGTTGTTCTTCAAAAGATCCCGCATCGGATGCTGAGGCTGCGCAAAACGTTTCAAAAGCTGCCTCCCGTTGGCGTGGATTTTTCCAACTAATTAGAAGTAGATCGAGGAAGTCATTGGCAACATTGCATCCTCTCGGTGTCCTAAAGCTCTCTATCAGAAGGAGCAATAGCATGAGAGAAAACATTATATCGAATCTCTTTGCAAATTCTGATTCGAGCAGTTTTAAGTCCCCAAGGATCAACTTCACTCTCTCTGAGCTCCAGGCCGCGACAAACAATTTCAGCCAAGGTTTGTGTTCCGTGATGCTTCCATTTCTTCTTCTTCCTCCTTGCTTCCCTTCCAAACATGGCTTAATTTTCAGAAACGTGGAAGTATTTTGTTCGATAATTGAATAAACTGTTTAAGGATTTTAGTGGGGTTTTTTTTCCGTGTAGAAAATCTGATTGGAAAAGGCGGTTATGCTGAAGTTTACAAAGGGTGTTTGCAAAATGGGAAAATTGTTGCCATCAAACGTTTAACACGAGGAACAACAGATGAGATTATTGGGGATTTTTTATCTGAGATGGGGATTATGGCCCATGTGAACCATCCTAATACATCTAAATTGATTGGTTATGGAGTTGAAGGAGGAATGCACCTTGTTCTTGAATTGTCTCCACATGGGAGCTTAGCTTCAGTTCTTTACGGTTAGTTCATGAATGCCAAGTTCTCCATTTTTAAATGCTTTTCGTTCTCTTACAAGTGCTAAATTTTACAGGCTCAAAAGAGAGATTGACATGGCATATCAGGTATAAGATTGCATTAGGGACAGCTCATGGCTTACTATATCTTCATGAGGGTTGCCAAAGAAGAATAATACATAGAGATATCAAGGCTGCAAACATTTTGCTCACAGAGGACTTTGAGCCTCAGGTAATAAGCAGTAGATTTTGTTAATTATTCTTGATTTCCTTTATAGATGGACAACAAATTGTGTTTTTTTTCTTTCAGATTTGTGATTTTGGTCTTGCAAAGTGGCTACCAGAGCACTGGACTCACCACACTGTTTCCAAATTTGAAGGCACATTCGGGTTTGTAAAGCCAGGACTCATTTCCTTTTCCTGCTGTTTCTATTCAATATCTGGCTGTTTGGAGTAATTACTTCAATTCCTGCCCGTCACAGTTATCTTGCTCCGGAATACTTGATGCATGGAATAGTAGACGAAAAAACTGATGTTTTCGCCTTCGGTGTACTGCTGCTGGAGCTAGTCACCGGACGGCGAGCTCTGGATTACTCGCAGCAAAGCCTTGTGCTTTGGGTATAATTCTCGAAAGTACTCGGAAAGAACAGCTATAGAGAGGGTGGGAATGGATTGATTGATTTTATTTTCATCTTTTTAGGCAAAACCGCTACTCAAGAACAATGAGATTGGAGAGCTAGTTGATCCTGCACTCGCTGATGATTATAATGCTCGAGAAATGAATCTTGTGCTCTTGGCTGCCTCGTTATGCATACAGCAATCTTCGATACGGCGGCCTCAAATGATTCAGGTGTGCCCTCTCACCCGAAAGTCAAGATCATATGTTACTATCATCCCTATTAGCAGCTACTAATTATTTATTAAACCCTGGTTGTCAGATAAACATCCGAACAGGATTTAAATGGTATAAAACTCAAAAATCTTGTCTTCCACACATTCTGTCAATCTGAATCTTATTATGATGGAACACTTTCTTGTCGGTGCTCGAGAGTCTACCGCTTGCATAAGATGACTGAAAAGTATGCTGATTTGCCTTTAAACATGGATTTCAGGTTGTCCAGATTCTGAACGGTAACCTTAGCTGCTTGAAGTGCATGAAAAAAACCCGATTGCCATTTTTTCGAAGAGCTTTGCTTAACGAAAAACTCATGGGTGCAGAGGAGTACAACTCACCCAAGAACAGACAAATCAATTGACTTGACAGGTTGATTTGGATTTTCAGACAAGTCACCTTTCCCGTCTCTTTCAGCAGTTCTGATGAAGCAAGTCTTGGCCACTTGGGTATTTTGAACCTCAAATTTCTTAGATTTTCTGTCAAAAAACAAGGATATGGTATCGCTAAATTTTGTACCAACCCATGCTCGCATGTGAAGTTAGCAAGAACAGCTAAACAGCGTATCCGAGGTAGAAAAAGAAGAGGAGGGAGCTTATGAAACAAACGAAAGACGATGTTTCTAAACTTTTGTACGTAAATCGATTCATCAAGACAGAATTTTTGGAACAGATGGAAAAGGACGGCATCGTTTTCCAGCTTATATGTACAGGGTAGAACCCTAGAACTTATCGACATGTATATAAAAGAATCACGAGTATAGAGTTCCATCTCTTTTTACCAATTGCTCGCACACTTTCCTCTGTTTTTTTGCTATTTCGAGCTCGAGCCCTCATCATTTTCTTAGCTTGTAATGTGTTATTACAATACTAAATGCTGGTAATGTGCAATAATTAAATTTATCAGTTACATCTTTTTGTAAAATTGATTGTAGTGGTTATCCTTGCTATCAAAAACATTAAAAAAACATTAAAATAAATGATAGATTCATCATATCATACTTGAAGAACTTGGCGACTCTTCCATTTTCACTTCTATAACCGGTGGATTATTCATTCTTGGTCTTGTTTGTGTTTTAAGAACATTTTTGAAAATAATTAAAATTAAAATTAAATTTTTTTTATGTTTTTATATCATTTTCATGTGTTAATATAAAAAAAAATATCATTTTGATGCATTAATGAATAAAAAATATTTTCAAAAACAACTTTAACCACACTCTGTATTTTCATTATAATCAAATAAAATTCTCGTATATCTAGAAAAATAGCCATGTTTCCTCTTCTGAACCTAAGAAAAAAAATATACATGTAAATAAATTAATTTACACGACCATGTCCTATATTTCATGTGTTTCCCTGCTAAAATAATTAAAAATAAAAGGTTCGGTATGCAACTAGTAGGCTTTCTTGCTGTATTGAATTGCCACTAAGTTATTGGTAAATTCGGAGTGAGCCAACAATATACCTTTTAATTATGATGTTTATTGGTAACCTCTTCCTTTAGATATCAATCGAAGATGAAATTCTTAATAAATGACCTTGGATGGACGAGCCACCATCAAAAGAAAATTAAAAAAAAACAAATATTTTTTTATAATTATTATTTGATATATGAATTAATAGCATTGAAAATATATATTAATTTTGTTGCTTTAATTGGACAAGTGCCGGTGATAAAAAAAAAATAGTGTATTACATCAAGACTAAGATTTGTGTTATATATGATCTATGACATATAAGCCTATTTTCTGTTACTTGCTATGAATTTTTTGCATTTTTTTCCTTGGTAGCTCTCATGCAGATGTCATTGATTGTCAATTTTCATGATTTATACCTTTTTATATTTTTTAAAAACACTATAATTATGATAAATTAAATACGATGATGAAGAATTTAAGGAGGGTTGCACTAATATTTATTGAGTAGGTGAGCTTATTTTCATCACCAACTATCAAATCACTCTCAATTTCATTATAAAACATTGCTCTTCGTGATCTACAACACACTAATAAAGATTATGTTTTTTACAATTCATGGTATCACAAAAACACGATTCAATGTAATAGTTTTTTTTTCAAAAAATATATATATCTTTTAATATTTTGTTTGCTACTAATTAAGCTTCATGGTTTTTCTTGAATTTACTTTCATGTGATTATCCTGGTTTTATGATACGAGTCACTAGTTTTGCTAGATAACCTAGTTGACTTGTATTTTTTTTAAAAAAAAAAAATTGATTGAAGATTAGACTTCATGATTTATTTTATTTTTTATAAGATTATCTTGGTCTCATAACGTGAGTCACGGGTTTATCGTGTTAACATAAGTTGTTTTTCTAGTTTTTTTTTTTAATTTTATTTTAAAAAAATAGTTTATCCTTTAATATTGGATTGGCTGAAAATTGTGCTTCATAATTTATTTTGATTCGCTTTCCATGAGGTTATTTCATCGTTATAACTTGAGTTACGAGATTTACTTGGGTTAATCTTGGTTGACTTGGAGTTTTTTTTTTCTATAAGGTTATCCTAATTTTGTGAATTAGATGACGGGTAAACCTAAGTTGACCCTGGAAATTTTTTGTGTTCTTTTCTTAATTGATTTATTAATCCTTCAATATTGAGTTGATTGAGAATTGAGCTTCATGGTTTGTTTTGATTTGCCTTCAATGGGGTTATTTTGATTTCTGACCTGTTTGTAAGTTTAACATGTTAATCTAAGTTGATTCATGTTATTTTTTTATTTATTTTATCATTAAATATTTTATCTATTAAGAATAAGACTTCATAATTTCTTTATGTTGGGGTTATTATGATCTTAAGATCAAAGCTGCAAATTTGACAAGTTAACATGAGTCAATGTAATATGTTGTTGTCTCAATATTTTTTTTACAAAATCATCTTGAATGTTTTTTCTGTCAAAATATGTTCTTACTAGTTGTTCAAGTTGTTTTTGGACCCATCAAGTTGATTATATTATATCATATGAACCCTAAGTTGATATGTTTTGAGTCCATGTAGATTTTTTTTAAAAAAAAATTCACTTACGGCCCACATCTTTATTATTTATTTATGTTTTATTATTTCGTGGTTTGGAAGATGAGAGGGAGAGTTTTCCATTAAAATTAAGCACAGTAGAGACGACATTTTATGTTTTGAAAGTCTTGAGAGTAAAAAGCATAGCTCTCCAATCACCTCTTATAATAAGAACATTTTTTTTTGTGGAAGAGATTGAATAACCTGAAGAGGGGTCATTGTTAATTATAATTTCAAATATAAAAAATAATTATCTGATATTCCTGACCAAAATAAAAACTTATTATCAAACAATATTGAATAAAATTGAGCTTTGCCTTTTCCAGGTGCTATATATTGATTTTTAAAATCCTATATATCACTAGTGTTATTAGTTGATTTTCAACCCATGCTTTATTTTTTTTATTCTTGAATTATTTTTAATATAATTTTTTTTAGATCCACCCTAATGAAACTTAGTGTAATAACCTAATTGTTTTCAAAAAATTAAATAGAATTGATGGCAAATTTTGGTTTTGGATAAAGTGTTTGTCGCGCTTTAAAAGTCTTGATTATTTATTTAAAAAATAGTTTTTTATATTTTCAAATTCCATATCTTTAATATATTTTTTTCAGAATATCATTTTAAAAAACAAGTTAACCCTCCGAACACCCCCGAAATCAAGAATCAAACGGCACTTGAGGTTTGCTCATCTGCAGAATCCACGTTAGCTGATGAGGAATTTTGACTTTAATGGATGTTTGAGAATATATTTGGAAAATATTTAAAAAAATAATATTTTAAGATTATTTTAATGAATTGATATTAAAAGTTTTTTTTTTAAATAAAAAAATTATTTTAATATATTTTTAAATAAAGAAATATTTCCAAAAATAAACTGATAGAAAAACATTCATTCGTCACGATTCTTACACCGGTTGTTTACTAGATGGTCTTAGGTGTACAGGGATCGTCACAGTCACAAGCTCATGAAGTGCCTTTCGTGGGAGTGGGGACCAAAATATTTCCTAAAAGTCACGTGTACTTGACTATTTAAGAGGAAAGACGAAAGAATCCCGTTTGATTGATTGATATCAGTTTTGTCAACTACTCCCAGTCCCCGTAAACATTTACTCTCTGAAAACGCGAATCCATGGATCTTCTCGGTCAGTTGCGGGGACAGATTGCTGATTTCTCAGCTTTTCTCCACCGAGAGGTCAGCATCTCTTTCTGTTTCGTTGGATTTTTTTAAAAGGATGGCTGATTGTTCCTTTTTAAACCTCCTGTCTGTTTAATTCTATGGAGAGCGTTCCTGGAAAAATCGTAATTAGGATACCAAAAAGACTTCTTTTTTTCTTCTTCTTTAGAATACAAAATCGATGAAGCTTAAGCTTGGTAGAATATGTAAGGAAATTACTTTTAGGTCCTTTACTTGGACCACAAGTCCTTCCCTTTCCCGAAATTGTGGTCATTATAGGAATTCCGTTTTCATAGGATACATGCTATTTTCTACAAAATCAGGTTTTAATTAAGGAGTTATATTCCATATCAATCACTACCTTGATGGACGGTTGAGATTGAATTAAAACCCTAATTGGAATTTCGGTCCTCTCTCCACCTATAAATATAGACTTTTGTCCATCACAAAAGCTAGCCGCAATTATCAACACATTAGGGTTTATAGGCGAGGAGAGAGAAACCGAAACTCTTCACTAAAGTTTTTCTACAACCAGATTCAACATCAATCAGTAGCAGGATTCGGCAGCAGGATCAAGAATCTCCTCGTACCATGATGAACGGAGGTAATTCTTAATCCTTCTTATATCGAAATCTTATTGTGATTATCATGCAGTTCAAGATCTTAGGGTTTATGTTAAAAACGAATTAACATGTGGTATCAGAGCCTAGGTTTAGGAACGCATGATTGTCCATGAAGTAGGATAACCTTATATCGCCATAAGCGGTAGATATCTACATCCTAACTCTGTTTTGCAGATACTTAACGATCCAACTATTATGGCCTGAATGAATGTTATTTATTTTCCGCATTATTTTAATTTTGGGCACGACTGTTTGATCGTGATTTATTTAAAGTTCCAATTTTGATTATGTACAAAGCTCCTGCGTGAGTACTATTCGAAAATATTCGATGTAATATATGTTAATAAGTTCGTCGTGACGAAAGTGGTGGCGGACGAATTGGTGGCTGGTTCGACCTAAAAGGGAGTCGTTTTGAAGCTTGAAGATGAAGACAGGAACAAGGCCATATAGTTGGATCTAATTTCCTTGATTATGTTTATGATGTTATTTTTTTTTTTTTTTTTCCCTTGATGCATTATGTCGTATTCACTAGGGGATAAAGAAAAACCTATTCTAGAAACCTTTAGAATCAAAAATTTCTTCCGGGGCGCTGCCCCACACCCCGCCAGGGCGCTGCCCTTGGAACCCGCGAGCTGACCTGGCAGCTCGACCCCAGTTAAGGAGCTCGCTTCGCTCGGCCTCCCTTCAGTTTTTCTTAGCCAACCCATAATATATCATAATGAAATTGAAACTAATTTAAATACATATTTGATTCTTTTGGTCAATAATTTTGTATGCTTAGGGTTAGGATCACCACAGTGACCTACATTCATTCACATTGAAAAATGCCCATAACCTTACCATCATAACGTTATAATTGCATATTTTTCAATACATGAATTTTTCAGTCTCCTACAGGATGACTATATTCATATGTTGAAACAATATTTACGGAGACTAAAGATATCCACAGATATCTTATTTGTCTTAATTAGGAGTAATTACACTCACCTAAAAATACTCGACTTTAGATGGTATAAAGTATTAAAACTCTGGTGACTACCCACAGGAGCACCTAAGTTTCATTTTATTATGTATGTGTTGTCTTTTAAGTTAAAGCCTTATCAAATTATTGTATCTCTCTTTATATTGCAGTTAGCCTACCCACTCACCTCAACTCGCATGCTTCTTCTGTCCCTATACTTACTGGAACCAACTTCTCTGAATGGAAGGAGCAAGTTGAGTTCACCTTAGGAGTACTTGATTTGGATCTGGCCCTCCTCAAAGATAAGCCAGATCCACTTACCGACAAAAGTACCCCTGAGGAAAAGACTCTCTTTAATGCTTGGGAGAGATCTGACAGACTAAGCATCATGTTCTTGCGAATGACCATAGCCAGCAACATCAAAACCTCCCTTCCTAAGCCCATGAATGCTAAGGATTACATGAAAGCCATAGAGGAAAGGTTTAAGACTGCAGACAAGTCCCTTGCTGGGAAACTAATGGCAGATCTTACAACCATAAAGTTCGATGGTACTCGCTCAATGCATGAACATGTTATTGAGATGACCAACCTCGCAGCTAAGTTGAGAAATTTGGGAATGACTGTGGATGAGTCTTTTCTCGTCCAATTTATCCTGAACAGTTTACCTCCTCAGTACGGGCCATTCCAAATTCACTACAACACTATTAAGGACAAGTGGGCAGTGAATGAATTGGCTAATAAGCTGGTTCAAGAAGAGGCACGACTGACTCAACAAGGCATTAAAGTGGCTTATTTTGTTCAAAAAGCTGGACATAAAGCTGGGATGAAGCACAATTCAGGCCAGAAAAGGGCACCACCCAGATCTAATGAGGCCAATCAACCACCCAAGAAGAAAAAGAAGGAAGACTTGTGCAAATTTTGCAAGAAACCTGGACATTTTGCAAAAGACTGCACTAAACGAAGAGAATGGTTCGAAAAGAAAGGTAACCCTATGGGTTTCGTAAGTTATTTCGAATCAAATCTTACTTATGTTTCTTCCAATACTTGGTGGATTGACACTGGTGCTAACGTTCATGTTTCTAACACAATGCAGGGATTCCTTACGACCCAAACCATAAACCCAAGTGAGAACTTCTTATTTATGGGAAATCAAGACAAAGCTCCAGTTGAAGCTATTGGAACCTTTCGTCTTGTTTTAGATAGCGGTTTTCAGTTAGACTTATGTCAAACTCTTTATGTTCCGTCTATTTCCCGTAATTTAGTTTCCGTAAGTGCACTTGATAAAATTGGTTATTCGTTTCAAGTTGGAAATGGTAAATTCAGTTTATTTAAGAATTCTGAACTTATTGGTTCGGGGATTTTAATTGATGGTTTATACAAGTTCCATCTTAAACAATTTGCTGAAACCCATCTTACCCTGCATTCTAATGTAGAAACAAAGCGTAAGTCGTCTAAAAACGACTCCTATTTCTTGTGGCATAAAAGGCTGGGTCACATATCCAGTGAAAGGATCAAAAGATTAGTAAAAGATGGTGTCCTTCCGGATCTAGACTTTACTAATCATAAAGCTTGTGTGGATTGTATTAAAGGAAAAACAACAAAACACACAAAGAAAGGAGCCACAAGAAGTACCCAGCTTCTTGAAATAATACATACAGATATTTGCGGACCTTTTGACGTTCCAACTTTTGGGGGAGAGAAGTATTTCATTACCTTTATTGATGATTACTCACGTTACTGTTATCTATACTTGTTGCATGATAAATCTCAGTCAGTGGATGCTGTACAAGTGTTCATTACTGAAGTCGAAAGGCAACTAGATAGAAAAGTGAAAATCATAAGGTCAGATAGAGGTGGTGAATTTTACGGAAGGTATGATGAAACAGGACAACATCCTGGATCTTTTGCAAAACTTCTCCAAAAGCTTGGAATTGTTGCCCAATACACAACGCCTGGATCTCCATGGCAAAATGGTGTAGCTGAAAGGCGAAATCGTACATATATGGAAATGGTTAGATCCATGATGAGTCATGCCAATTTACCTATATCATTATGGATGGATGCTCTACGCACAGCTGTTTACATCTTGAACAGGGTTCCTAGTAAGGCAGTTCCAAAGACACCTTTTGAACTGTGGAAAGGATGGAAACCTAGTTTAAGACATCTCCAAGTTTGGGGTTGCCCAGTTGAAGCTAGAATCTACAATCCACAAGAAAAGAAATTGGACTTTAAGACGATCAGTGGTTACTTCATAGGTTACCCAGATAAGTCCAAAGGATATAGGGTTTATTGTCCTAACCATAGTACGAGAATTGTTGAAACTGGTAATGCCAGATTCTACGAGAATGGCGAAATCAGTGGGAGTAATAAAGTTCAAGATGTGATCATTCAGGAAATAAGGGTACATGTTCCTTTACCCTCTATTTCGAAAGATGGGAACCCTCCCATTGTTGAACCATTCAACAATGAGGAACACCCAATGAATAATCCACAACTCCATAATGAGATTATTGCCAATGAACCTATGGATGCAACACCAGCGGAACCGGCATTAAGAAGGTCTCAAAGACAAAGGAGATCCGCTATTTCCAATGATTATATGCTTTACCAAGTAGAATCTGAAGATGGGACAATGAAAGACCCGGTTTCTTATTCACAAGCCATTAAAGATGTTAATTCTAATAAATGGATTGATGCCATGAAGGATGAATTGAAATCTATGGCAGAAAATCAAGTATGGGAAGTAGTTCGATTGCCACCAGGACACAAAGCAGTTGGCTGTAAGTGGGTTTTTAAGACCAAGCGCGATTGCAAAGGCAATATTGAACGACATAAAGCCAGACTTGTTGCCAAAGGTTTCAATCAGAAAGAAGGTATTGATTATACTGAGACTTTTTCTCCTGTGTCCAGAAAAGACTCACTTAGAATTATCATGGCGTTAGTGGCTCATTATGACCTTGAGTTACATCAAATGGACGTCAAAACCGCCTTTCTTAATGGAGACTTGCAAGAGGAAGTCTACATGCGTCAACCTGAAGGCTTCATAATTGAAGGTCAGGAAGACATGGTCTGCAAACTTAAGAAATCACTATATGGACTGAAACAAGCTTCCAGGCAATGGTATCTAAAGTTCGATGAAATTATTACTGATTTTGGTTTCAAAGAAAATATCGTTGACCCTTGCATATACCTTAAGATCAGTGGGAGCAAGTTCATATTTTTAGTTCTGTATGTTGATGACATCTTATTAGCCAGCAGTGACCTTGGTTTATTACATGAAACCAAGACTTATCTCTTTAAGAACTTTGAAATGAAAGATATGGGCGAGGCATCCTATGTGATAGGAATAGAGATATTCCGTGATAGGTCACTTGGTATTTTGGGATTGTCTCAAAAGGCATATATTGACAAAGTTCTAGAGAGATTTGGCATGATGACATGTTCCTCTAGTCCTGTTCCACTGCATAAAGGAGATAAGCTTGATCTTACGCAGTGTCCACAGAACGAGTTGGAACGTAAGGAAATGGCACAATATCCTTATGCTTCTCTCGTAGGGAGTTTGATGTATGCACAGGTCTGTATGAGGCCTGACATTAGTCATGCTGTTGGCATGTTGGGTAGATTTCAAAGTAATCCAGGGATAGCTCATTGGAAAGCTGCAAAGAAAGTACTGAGATACCTAAAGGGAACACGGAACTACATGCTCACATATAGAAAATCAGGACACCTACAGGTGACTGGTTATTCAGATTCAGATTTTGGAGGATGTCCTGACACTAGACACTGCACTCTTGGCTATGTGTATCTCTTATCTGGAGGTGCAATATCATGGAAAAGCCAGAAATCCGAGTTGCTTTACACATCCACCATGGAGGCTGAGTACGTGGCATGTTATGAGGCTGCAATTCAGGGAGCGTGGTTGCGTAATTTTGTCTCTGAGTTTGGAGCTTTGAGTTTCATCTCTAAGCCACTAACTCTGTACTGTGACAATGAAGCTGCAACTTTCTTCTCCAAGCATGACAGGATATCTAAGGGAGCAAAACACATGGACCTTAAATATCTATCACTGAAGCAGGATGTTAGACTAAAGAAAATTGTCATTGAGCATACAAGAACAGATCTCATGGTTGCAGACATATTCACAAAAGGACTACCTCCAAAGACCTTTCAGGGACATACTCAAAGTATGGGTCTTGAAGATAGTTCCTAGTTATCATTTATCTGCTCTTTATCATGTACTTGTACTTGACATTTATTGAGCTCTTAATTTATTGCTACATCTGCTATATATTCTTTCTGTTATCCATTGTGTACATATTTATGATTGGATGAATGCTAACAGAAACAGTCTTGTAACAAAGACATTATGGGACCATTATGCAAATCTCCTCTTATGGTCTAGTTATGAAAGTTGTCACTGATGTGGTACATGGAAGGAATCATGTTATGGAATGATGTGTGCACGCCATGACTCCCATTGACAACCGGATTAGCCAAGACACTTATGATAACCGACTAAAGAAGAGCTTAGCATGTAACGCGCGCCTTATGACTCCTATATGAAAACACTAATGGATCTTCCTATCGACCAAGTGGGAGACTGTAAGGAAATTACTTTTAGGTCCTTTACTTGGACCACAAGTCCTTCCCTTTCCCGAAATTGTGGTCATTATAGGAATTCCGTTTTCATAGGATACATGCTATTTTCTACAAAATCAGGTTTTAATTAAGGAGTTATATTCCATATCAATCACTACCTTGATGGACGGTTGAGATTGAATTAAAACCCTAATTGGAATTTCGGTCCTCTCTCCACCTATAAATATAGACTTTTGTCCATCACAAAAGCTAGCCGCAATTATCAACACATTAGGGTTTATAGGCGAGGAGAGAGAAACCGAAACTCTTCACTAAAGTTTTTCTACAACCAGATTCAACATCAATCAGTAGCAGGATTCGGCAGCAGGATCAAGAATCTCCTCGTACCATGATGAACGGAGGTAATTCTTAATCCTTCTTATATCGAAATCTTATTGTGATTATCATGCAGTTCAAGATCTTAGGGTTTATGTTAAAAACGAATTAACAGAATAGGCTTCTTGGGTGATGTCTTGTTTTTGTAATAATGGGTGTTTTTGGCTTTGAGAAGGGTTTTGTGGACGATCAGTTTACTCAGTTGCAGAAGCTGCGAGATGAGAGCAGTCCTGGTTTTGTGGTGGAAGTGGTCTCTCTTTTCTTTGAAGATTGTGAGAAGCTCGTTAACCATATGGCCAAAGCTTTGTGAGTGTGGTGTCCCATAACCTTTATTGTTTTTAGTTTCTTGGATTTCTTATATATCTACTTTGTTTGATTCTGAAATTGCTTATCTGGGTTATTTCTTTTACGTTCAGAGAACAGCAGATTGTAGATTTCAAGCAGGTAGATTCTCATGTTCATCAATTGAAGGGTAGTAGTTCTAGGTACCTTTCAAACTCATTTCTTGATTGGATAGTTGATTGTCAATCTGTTCATCAATTAACGTCAATATTCCTTTATATGGTTAACAGTATTGGTGCAGCGAGGATTCATAATGTCTGCATTGCCTTCAAGAGTTACTGTGAAGACCAAAACCGTGACGGGTGAGCTTCTCTATCTTCACCCTTGAATTGCATGTCATTATAACGTTACCCAATTGCACTTGGAAGTTTCTCTATTATAGAACCCTCAACTAAGTATGCTGATTTATTGGAAATCACATAAGATTTAGTTGAGAAAATCAAATTAAACCCTTTGGAAATCCTAGTCTGGTCCTTGTAATTGTTAATCTTAGATGGAAGCTAGGGGATGTAAGCTGTTATCTATTTATTTATTTATTTTGAATGCTATGCTGATTAATTGGTTTAATCTGGATCTTCTTATGAATAATCCAGTTGTGTGGCTGTACGGGATTTTGATGGATTTAAGAATTGTTGGTGCAGGTGTGTGAGATGTCTCCAACAAGTGAATCATGAGTGCATTCAGCTGAAGAACAATCTTCAAACTTTATTCAAGGTAAGTTTAAGGTAGTTTTTATTTTCCTAGGAGGTATTTCCCACCATCTATCTCATCCGTCAATATGACAGAAAAGAAACTTATTTGCTCTACGTGCCTTGAAAAACATTGCTTCATCTGTTTCAACAGCATCCTTGCTGTCCGTTGCTTCATTTGATTTAACTTCCAGTTCCTGATCCTGTGCTGTAAAGAAAAATTGCGGGAAGAGTTTTCTTTGCTGTCTGTCTTTTTGGCGATCAAGAAACACAGAAATTTTAGTATCTGAATATATTTTAATATCAGTAATTTTAGTATCTTAATGTTAGTATTCATTCTAACTCCCCATTGTTGGACTTTGTAGCTGGAGCAACAGATAGTCGCTGCTGGAGGATCGATTCCTGCGATGCAATAGGTATCGTTAAAACCCTACTTCCTATTGACAGGAGCGGGAAGGTCCTTCAATCCACTGGCTAGAGGTCAATTCTGATGCACTGGATCAAGAACAACCATTGCTAATAAAACATCATCCCAGGTTTCAGGAGACCAGAGTATGGGCTTGTAGTGTCTGGAAAATGTGGTCCTCCTGTCACAGAACCAATTCACCAACGCAGCCTGCTATAAAAGCTTCCTGCTGAGAAAAAATGGTCCCGAAGTTTCTTGTGGAGAAGAAACATCTTGGCCAGCAGGGTTTCTTGGTCGATGTTGAAACTGAGGATATTGTTATGGAGCTGCACATTTTCAAATTAGTAGAGATCATCACTGTAAAGGTTTTGTGAAGGATTAGGACAAGAAGGTTACGGCAGCGGCGAAGATGGAAGAATGGATATAACAAATAAACTAAGAGCATGTTTGTAGCATTCTGAATTAAATTCAATTTAGAGGTTTTAGTAAAAATCTTGTGTTTAATTATTTTATTTTTGAATATTAAGAGTTGGATTTTAAATGGAATTCAATCTTTAAAAATACTACAAAAGTAAATTAAAGGTCAAGCTCTTTGATTTACAATTTCAAAGATGAGAAATGGTTAAGACTAACTTTTCCAAAATATTTATTTTCCCTTTTTTTTTAGAGACCTTTGAAAAAATAGGATGAAGGTAGTGACTAGTGGGTGTGATATAGCATACAAAATCAAATAAATTTGATTTACTCTAAATATGTGAATTCAATTTATTTATCAATTAAATTCAGATCAAACATTATAAGTGAATTTAATTACATTGGATAAATGATTCCAAACATTATCTAAAAGGGAAGGGAGTAATAACAATGTCATTTATTATAGCATTGGACTCGAATTTATTATGGATTATGATGGTAAAAATACAGTTTTGCCCCTTGTGACATAAGAATTTAGCCTAAATGATGGAGGTAGTTTTGTCTTTATTATTTTTTGAACAATAAAAATGCAAAAATACTCTTAAAGACAAAGAATTTAGGGCGCATTTTTCAACTTTTAATAAATAATTAAGTTACTTGGATGCCCTTGAGATAAAAAAAAAATCTTTGATCAAATATCATTTTAAGTTTTAACCTTGATTTTTTTTTTGTTATTATTAGGTGGGGCCATGGGTGGATTTGCACTTCAAATAAAAAAAAGGACTAATGTGTGTGTTGCCATCATTAAATATTATCATAATTTTGAGTATTGCACATGACATCTTTGAGTGGCCACATGACAACTTTTAGGGTGACGTCCAAATCTTTCAGCTGCCTAAATGTTACTGCTTGAAAAATGAAGTCTAAATTGAGAAATACAAAACTAACTCGACTTGATTTCCCGTTTTAGAACCTTTTGTTTAGGTATTTTGGATTGATAGGTTTGTTTGTAGGTATTTTAATGTGTTTTTTTTCCAAAAAATATAGTTTTTTATCTTTTTTTAAAAATAAATAAAATCAAAATTAGACCCACCTATGCAATTCGACTCTTCAATGAAGTGACCCAAATATGCTGGCACAATAAATTTAACTTTATAAGGGTTTTTTTATGAGTTATTGACCTCAACAGTGGCCAAAATCTAGATACTTTTTTTTAACAAAAAAAAAAATAGATAGGTTGAGGTAAACGACATTGCCCTCAGGATTTGCACCAAGTGGACCGCTATTGTAGCAGTTAAGTAGGCATAAATAACTGAATGAAAATGTGGTTGCGGCTATTTTTACAATTATTTTTTATTTAAAAATGTATCAAAATAATATTTTTTTTATTTTTAAAAAATAATTTTTGATATCAGCATATTAAAATGATCTATAAATACCAAAAAAATTTAATTTAAAATAAATAAAAAATTATTTTTTTCAAAAACGCTTTCTAAAAGCACTCTCAAACACCCGTCTAACTAGTGGTTTACATATTATAGCTTAAGGGCATATATGACACTATATTTCAAAAACACTTTTAAAAAAAATTGATTTTTTTGAAAAAAATAATTTTTTTTAATGTTTTTAGATCATTTTCATGAGTTAATATCAAGTATATATATTTTTTACAAAATCATTTTGATATATTTCTAAATGATAAATACTTTCAAAAGCAACTTCAACCACACTCTCAAACATGCACTAACACCATATATATACATGCACACGGTGTTTGCCAGTGTATTTCAAAAATATTTAAAAAAATATATATATTTTTTTTAAATTAACTTTTTAATATTTTTAAATTATTTTATATGATAATGTCAAAACATAAAAAAAAAATCTTTTTAATACATTTCTAAAAAAAATATTTTAAAAAACAAAACCAATAACCTCACCAAACAGTCACAAAGCTTAGCACCACACACGCGTATATCAATCATTTTCTCTCACGAATATTGTCAAAAGAGAGAAACGGTGAGGGAGGACAAGGGAAAAAGGGAAAACTACGCGAGGAAGGCGACACGGTATATGGAAGAGGTAATTGCAAGAACAATTCGATTCTCGAACCATGTGGGCTTCATCTGTTTGATTTAATGCTTCGATTCCTTCTCACGCCGGGAACTAAAGGTGAAATTACCCATGTCACTCGAGTCGAGTCCCCAAACAATCGAAAGTCTCAATTGCACCCCTACGAAACCACTCCTCCATCCATGGACGTTGCATGTTATCATCACCTGCCTGTTCCAGGCTATGATCACTTGGAGGAACAGGACCAAGCTATGATCACTTGCCTGATCCAAGAGAAAGAAAAGGAGTTGCGTAGCTGGAGGACAAAGACAGCACAGGATACGTAGCTCTGGGTGCAAATCCAAAAGCTAACTCCCCAAGCCTCCATGATGGGAAATACCAAATACTACCATACCACCACACACCCATATGATTGCTGACGAGCGGATTGGTTGGACTGGATTGGTTGGTTGGGTTCGGTGCACTCACCCTCACGCATCCCCGTACAAATTTAACAACGTGGACCCCATCGGGAGAGGCTCGGGTCGCTGGGCTGCCCACACGTGTTCTAGCTACATGCTCGATTCCTCGTATGCTAACTGCTACTACAGAGGTACACTTTGCTTGTTGATTAGGCATAACAAAGGTAGTAATAATATGTAATGGTGATAATGAGACGCACCACGTAGGAGAGCTATCTACTGAAGATTAAAAGTCATACATCTTTATTTAATACCATGTTAGTTATCCGAGAATTTATGGACTCCAACTTACTATATGTATAAATATATATAATTCAATAAATCAAAAAAACTCATTAACATAAAGATTTGTTTTTTTAGCAGTTGTAATGTGATTGTCAAATCTCTCTCTCTCTTCCAATGACCTTCTCTCTCATCTCTTAGAATTCATGGACTAAAACATAGGGAAAATCAAGTTTAAGAGCTCAAACATAAAAAGTATAAGACTTGAAGGAGCAAATCGATAGAAAGTGAAAACTCCGTGGATCAAGATGAAAACTTGCTAGGCACGTTTACCCTTTGGTACCCTCCACAGTGTCGTCTATCGATGTAGAGAAACACTCATTGCCTTCCTCGATTAATATATTCTACAATTATAATTACAGTCACTTGATAGCGATTATCTTTGCATTAATTATATTCCACGTGAGGACTACTCCCAAGCTTCTTCTTCTTTTTTTTCTCTTTTTAACTGTGCACTGGGTTTTCCCAGCTTCATCTACAGTTGTCATGTACAACAGTACGTAGATGTATTATCAGTTAAGCCACTTTTTTTTTCCTGGCTTTCTAGGACGACTTTATTGGTCTTGAACAAGAAAAGACAAAATATTCTCAAAATTAAATTAATCATAATATATATGAACTGCGTTTAGACAAATATGAGGAACATCCTCTTAGAATGTTTTTATTAGCAAATGCTATCTTTGACGTTTTGTCCGACCTTTTCCTTGACTCGGTGCCATGGATTCATGGCTGGCAATTCAAGAACGATAGGGATCTGGCAGAACGATAGTCTTCGTCTGTATCCAATAAAGGAATAATACACCGCGGGAATGAAGTTGTGAAGAAAATATTCTTTTCCGGTACATATTTTATTACAACCTTGTTTCGGGCTGAGCTCTTAATTTGATCGATGCGGCATTTTATTCTGAGTTTTCATGGAACGATGTGCTCATCTCCCTTTCTTCCTTCGGCTCCAAGGAAATAAGACAGTGGTCAGTCGTCTGTACGTGAGTTTAATTTCATTACACACACTAGGGTTTTAACCTAGAAAAGATCCAGTCTTGTAAGATTATATAAAGCAGTCTTTGACGAGCTGGGAGTGTGTGTGGAAGAAACAACAAGGGACTGTAAATAAAAATAATAAAAAAGAATTTAAGGCTGAAAGTTATGCCTTGGATTTGATTGAAAATGCTCAAATTTGTTTCAGTACCTTCATAAATTATATTTTAATATTTAGTGGCGTGAATTGCAAAATACTTTTGAAAGAATCCCATGTATAATCGAGTGATTAACCACTTAATTAAATATCTCTATTTTATTTAATTTAATTGATGTCTTATCGAGGTATCCTTCCCTTTAAGTTAGTTTTACATTAAGCGTGCGTGTCTCCTAATTAATCTTATAATAAAAGATTGTTTACTGTCTCAAAAGTAAAATTATTAGGTGGTATATCATGAGATACTTATACAATCGGACCATAATAATAATAAAAAAAAAAAACCATCTGATCAACTCATCGAGCTATTGGCTAGTTACGTGATAATTTTATAGAACTCATTGCTGTCTATTGGGAGTAATTATCCTTTTCTAAATGATTTTAAAGATGTATGTTCCATGTCCAACGGATACATGTATATAAATAAATTATTCAAATATATGATATGAAAACTATATATTATAAAAATAAAATAACAGTGCTCAGTGATTCACTGTAGAGGCGGATACTGTATTATATAAGTATGTTTTTACTCTCTTGTAATGACAACAAAGGAAACTCAAAATAACAAGAGGTAAATGGGCCTCTTTATATTTTTATCGCATAGCATAATTATTAATTTACTCTTATAATTAAAAAAATGTTTGACAAAAGCTAAAATATCAAAAACTAATAAATAAATAATAAACATGATTAGGGGTTTTTTTAATTTTTTTCAAAGGGTTTAGATCGCGTTATAGATAAATTTGTTTTTTTTTAACAAATAACATATACTATATATAAAAAAAGTTTGATAGCGCCGACAAGTAGATTTTGCCTGTAATTTTTGGGTTGCGCATGTTTGATTCGCAACAAATTATATGGAGTTAGATTAACATGTTTTTTATTGCAAAATAAAATTACTGGCTGGACCCTAAAATAAAATAATATAATGTCTACTAGTGATGAGTGTTTTGGTCTTTTTATATTTTTTCAAAATAGTATAATTACTTTAATGTGTTTAAAACAAAATCAAAATGTTCATGCTTATTAATGTTTTTTTCTATGAAATTATCTCAATTTCATGTTCATGGTCATGAAGATTGTATGTTCACCTAGTTTGATAATGTTTTTTTTTTTTAAATAATTATAGTTTTATCTTTTAATATTGTGCTATTTGATAATTGCAATGAGTACAAGTCATTTTTTTTGTCAATTTATTTATTTATTTATTTATTATTATTATTATTATTATTATTATTATTATTATTATTATATATTTTTTATTCAAGAACCAATGACTTGATTCTTATTTTTTTTACCAGGCATTCTTTTTTGCATTGAAAAACATTGTCTTGCCCACAGCAGAGCACATGCAACAAATCTAGCTCAAACTAAGAAAAAACTAATTTTACATTTCAAAAATATTTTTGAAAAAAAATGAATTTTTTATTTTATTTTTACTTAATTTTTTTTATGCTTTTAGATTATTTTTATATGTTAATATCAAAATATTTTTTTAAAAAAATATTTTTTTGATTTGAATAAAGATACTTTAAAAAACAACTTTAATCATATTTCCAGAGATAAATGTGATGAATTCAAAACACCAATAATTTATTTTTTTTGTCGTTGCAAGACCTGTGTATAATACTGCCTAAAATTTTACGTGACTGTTTGAGAGTGTGATTGCAGTTGCTTTTGAAATATTTTTTGTTAAAAAAACACGTCAAAATGATTTTATTTTTATTTTTTAAAAATTATTTCTGACACCCGCATATGAAAATAATTTAAAAACACCAAAAAAATTTAATTTAAAATATTTTTTTCTTCAAATTTTCTCAAATATATTTTTGAAATGCAATAACAAACTCAATCTAAATATGGCTGGGTGACTAACTCATTGACGTATTTGACATATGCATCAATAACTTTTTTTTGTATTTACTAAAACGCTAAATTGCCTCTAAAATCAAATTACAAAGAAAATTAAAAATAAAATGGCAGTACAAATAAGCTCTTGGATGGCAAATAAGGGACTTTTATTCTTAAAAACAATAAAATTATTTTACTGTATTTTACTGTGTGTGTGTGTGTGTGTAAATTCTCTAGACCAGCTTTAAATAGCATTTTTTTCAAAGCAATTAAATTAGCACACTATGCAAAAACATAAATTAAAAACCAAGTTTTCCATGATAAATTATAAAACAATTAACAAGCTCGAGAAAATATCTAATTACCTGTGAGAAACAGTTTACTTCTTTGTTTCTAGAAAATCAAAATAGTAATTTCCGTATATCTCCACAGCTTTAGTTTTTACTTTTTAGTAATTACTTGAGAGCAGAAGGGAGTCCATGGTGTACAAAAGGACAAGCAGATGATGGACATATGACAACTGGCAGCCACTTCTCACGCAAGCCACGCTTGTTTTAGAAGGCACTGTCGTTTTATTTACTTTCCCAACTCCCAGTTGACGTGTCAGCTGCTCCAGATCGGTGATATTTATTGCATGCTACCGTCGTTCACTCTAACCTAAAAAAGGCATTCACTTGCTCGCTTCTTTTCTTTTTCCAGGATGGATGAACCCCTCTATCACGTGATATCCGTCCGAACCACCCTTTTCCAAAGCTAGTGGCTGTCTCACCGTGTAGGCTCGGACAGCCGTTTAACCCCGAACCTGAACCCCATAAAAAAACAAAAAAACAACAACATTAACTAAAATAAGAAACGATTAATGATAATAATAATAATAATAAAATAACCTCTTGTCGCAGCAGAAGCAGCGGAGACACAAAACATAGAGAGACTAGTAGTAGCAGGTCATTCATCTTCTCTGAGAAGCCAAACTAATGAAAAAGCGTAGTCATTGAGAGAGAAGAACAGCTACGAGAAGAAGATTCATCAACCTTGTTGCTTCTCTTCAAAGCTAGCCATTCTTGATTCTTTTATTCTTTATCTCTCTCTCTCTCTCTCTCTCTCTCTCAATCTTGTGATCTTTTTTTTTTTCTTGCTGATAGTTCTGCCATTAAAGCTTTCACGCCATTTCCCACGAGAAATCGGTAGTCGGAAAGCTTTTTCATCATCACCCCTAAACCTCACTTTCACTCTCTTCTCTATATAATAAAACCCCTTCGTCTGCTGCTCTCAGCATCTCTCCTTCACGTCGAGATCAAATGGCAATGCACCCATCAAGATCATGCTTTTCCGTTTTGGTCGTTGTCTATCTTCTTCAGTGTAAATTGTTTTTTGTGCATTGTATTTTAAACCCACTTGATTTCTTAGCTCTACAATCCGTTAGAAAATCCTTAGACGACATGCCTGGTTCCAACTTCTTTGCTTCATGGGACTTCACTTCTGATCCTTGCAACTTCGCTGGTGTGTATTGTGAATCAGACAGGGTTATCGCTCTCAACTTGGGCGATCCTCGTGCAGGGTCGCCTGGTCTAATAGGCCGACTCGACCCTGCCATTGGCAAGCTCTCTGCTTTGACTGAACTATCTGTTGTTCCAGGTCGAATCATGGGTTCTCTCCCGCAATCAATCTCCCAATTAAAAGACCTTCGCTTTCTCGCTGTCAGCCGGAACTTCCTCTCCGGCGGAATACCGGCAACCCTGGGCCAGCTGCGCAACCTCAAAACCCTTGATCTCAGCTACAACCAGCTCACCGGAGATATCCCTCGCTCTATAGGTACCATACCAGGGCTATCCAATGTCATTCTCAGCCACAACCACATCTCCGGTTCGATCCCACCATTTCTCTCAGAAACTCTAACCCGGCTCGAGTTGAAACACAACGAACTCTCCGGTTACATCTTGCCAACCTCCCTTCCTCCTTCGCTGCAATACCTCTCGCTTTCCTGGAACCGCCTCTCCGGTCCAGTCGACCTGTTATTGAGCCGGCTCGACCGGTTAAACTACCTGGACCTGAGTATGAACCAGCTCTCGGGCTGTATTCCGAGCCGGATTTTCACATTCCCAATAACCAACCTTCAGCTGCAGAGAAACTCGTTTTCCGGTCCGGTTCAACCGGGAGGTCAGGTGACAATACCGACCGTTGATCTTAGCTACAACAGATTGTCGGGTGGAATATCGCCCCTGTTCTCAACCGTGCAGAGTCTGTATCTGAATAATAACCGGTTCACAGGACAGATTCCGGGTAGTTTTGCGGACCGGTTACTGGACGCGAGCATCCAAATACTTTATCTGCAGCACAACTATTTAACAGGGATGCAGATCAATCCAACGGTCGAGATTCCTCTGAGCAGCTCACTGTGTTTGCAGTATAACTGTATGGTGCCGCCCATACAGACTCCGTGCCCCTTGAAGGCTGGAAAGGAGAAGACGAGGCCTACTGGACAGTGCAACGAATGGAGGGGGTAAATCTTTGAGTTGTCGAGGGGCAAAGTGGGAAGAAGGTGCAGTGCATGCATACAGATAGGTTAATATATTTTGAGCTTTTTTTATTTTTTATTTATTTTGCGGGGAAAGGGGGGGTTTGATTCGTTAATTAATTTTGTTTTGGGATTGAATTTGATAAGAAGACTCTGGAAAATGCAGTCATTTTAATGGCCGTGACTTATTATGCTGTCATTATTTTATTTCTATAATGTAGGATTTTTGAGCAACATTGTGTTGGTTTATCCTATGTATTCTTGTATAATCTTCAAAGCTTTTGTTGAATAAATTCTTGAGCTTTTGTGTTTCTGTCTACATAAATATGAAAAAGTACATGTAATTCCAAGAAAAAATACAATTAATAAGACTCCAATTTTAATCTTAAAAAAAAAAAAAACATAACTGTCTAGACTACATGTATTTCATTACAACTCAAGTCAAAATCAATACATGAACTAGTCCAGAAAATATTTGCTGCATCATTTTATTATTATAGTAAAAGAGAAGGCACGAGGCAAGAGAGAAGAGGAGGGAGATTAGGTGAGGGTAGATAATCTTAAAGTTAAACGGCACATGATTGGAGAGGAAACGAAGACAAAAGGGGTCAGCCAATCAGCGTAGGCCTCCCCTTTTCCTTGTAACTAAACCTGTGTCGGGGAGTTCCTTGTCGCTAATCATTTCTTTTGAAAACCGTCGTGGGTCAAACCACTTTTCTTTTTCTTTTTTAATTCTTCATGTGCATTTCTTCTTCTCCTTCTTCTCCCTCTGTTCACGTGTTAGGTCACTCTTCTCAATTCCTAGGATTTCTCTACTTCACAAGAAAACCTAGACTGTAATTGTTAAATAAAAACCAGAATCAACTCAGTTACAAATAAAAAAAAATAAAACCAATTAAACATCATTTAATTATATTTTTTAGCATATATTTACTGTAAATTGCTTTTACAGAAAGCTCATATCATAAGTTTCGATTTAATATGTATCTTCCATGAAATCAACCCGCATCAAGATCCGTCAGGTTTTCAAATGCTTATGATATTATATGAGTGGAATTATGTATTAATTTAACCCTTGTTACTTTTTAATTAAGTCATTTTTTAATAAAAATAAATAAATTAAGTGATGCTATATAATTTCTTTATAAAATGAGCGAGTCATGGAGAATATTCAAAATCAATACGTATACAGAAAAAAAATATTATATATATATATATATATATATATATATATATATATATATATATATATATATATATATATATATATCTGTTTTACTTCTTTATTTAAGTCTCAGGATATAAATCTATTAAATTCAATCTCAAGTAATAAACGATGATACCAAGTTGGAAAACAAATTGCTATAAAATCTACATAAATTTCATGTTTAGTCACAATAAGAACAATACAAATAAAAAATTATACCAACTGAAAAAACACTAATACTAATAAATTTAAATTATTAAAAAATAGTAATTATATATAAATGATTGAAGAATTATATTTATTTTGCAAAACAAGAGTGAAAGCTCACTTTAAAGTGCGGTGATTATGGGCTTTAGTTAGGTTTTGATTCTTGCAAAGTAGGGGCCCACGAATCTAGTGTCCCCTCTCCCCTAATCACTCTTTCCCCACGATTAGTTCACGAAGTGGACCCCACTTCCCGAAGATTATTTCATAAGCATAACCCTAAACTGATGAAGCAATCATTCCCATGTGTTCATGGGCCCTTCCCTCTTCTCTCCTCATCATGCCATGGGCCTCCTCGTGACATTTTTGCTGTTGATGGACGGCAGTTTTTTTTTATTTTTTGTGTTAGGAATTTTTATTTATTTTTTATTAAATTTTCAGACCACGAACATCTGAAAAAACATATCAGGAGAAGGAGCAGAATGATTAGGAATTTCGAATCTCTCACCCCTTTCTCTTACAGGCTGGTATTTTCTTCAGTCATAAGCCTTCAAAAGCAAAATATGGACAAATTGATTTCAAAAGAATTCTGCTACGTACAGGGATCTGTCCACCAGCTGAAATTGCATGCATGGCAGACACCGACCAAGCAAACATACACAGCACTGTAAATTCAAATTCATAAAATGCGTGATGGTCTTACATCTGAATCCCCACAATGGTGGTTTTTCATGTACAATCGAATATTATGGGTGTAACAATCAAGAAATCATGATAAAAATGCTAATATACATCGATATCTACTTGCATAAAATACCAATCTTATCAAATTTCTTCCCAGATTTCACTTCCCAAAAGATTTCAAGCATAGAATGAGAGAGTTCATGCAAGTGGAACTCACTAGTCAGTCAAATAAATCCGATGGTTGAAATGTTTTGGGAAGTGACAAAGGCTTTTGCTAAGATTAGCACAACTCTATATATAATTGGTGGGTTATTTTATAAATTTACTGCAGTTGTCGTGTGCTTTCAATTATTGTCTCCGAATTCTCTTCTTGGTTGCAGGGACTTGAGCTTCTCCATTGCAAGGAAACTCCCATTTTACGACATCTCCGTCCCATGACGAGCTGACGAGCATGGGATAATATGGGTGCCAACTGCAATCTCTTACAGTTGATTTATGGTGTTGTAGTGATGCAACTTGTTCTCCGGTCACCTGCATGAAATTTCCAAGTTAATAGTCAATAGAAGAGTGGACTCATAGAGCCGTTTGACATTGCAATAGCAGTTTCTTTTCAAAATATCTTTCACTAAGAAATATATTGAAATGTTTTTTTTTTTTAATTTTTTAAAATTCATTTTTAACTTCAACTCAGCATATCAAAACGATCTAAAAAAAAATTAAAACTGTGCATAAAGAGAATAAAAGCAGCTGAAGATTTGCTTACTTACCAAGTCATAAATATAAACACAAGAATCGTGAGATCCAGTGTAGATGTACTTCTGGCCAGTACTGCAAAAGGTGATTCAAAAAATAAAAGCAAGCCAATTCTAAGATTAGGGTTTCTAGCACTGTCAAATCAGTAAAATAACATCATGCCAGGTGAAAAAAAGATTCAAACATGGGTTAAGCCTGATGAATGACTATAAATGCAGGCGGCAGCATCTCAAATGAAGTAGCTCTTAATGAACTCTTAGACTAGTATCAGAAAAGAGCTTCTGAACTTTCATTACGAAAAAAGTAGAGAGATTATATGTTAAAACTCACCTATATACAGGAGAAAAGTAGCAGCGAATAAGAGTGCGCAGAACCGAATGACCTTTATATGTGGCTATTGATTGATCGGAGGGGTGTTTCAAATTTCTTGCCTCATATGGGTAGTCCATCCACCTGTAGTCCCATTCATAATTCCTAAGCCCGGAATAGCTACAATACAAAAGAATGGTATTGTTAGAATGGTCTAATGATTCTCAAAGTGAACAACAGCTGAAGCTTCTTTTCTTCTTCATTTGACTCAATATCTCAACACAGCTAAGCCCATGATCATGCTCAAAAGTACATTGCAATGCCAGGTCGTATTTTCATTAATAAAAGACTGATTTCAAGGGCAGAACAGCAAATGAAGTATACCTGGTAGCATTAGGGGCCATTTTCCGAATATCCCAAAGTTTGATAGTCTGATCTTTACCATTTGAAATAAAATATCGACCATCTCCATGGCTGTCAATAAATGTTATGCCTTCTAAGTGTCCTGATAGGACTCCTGCTGGCTTCCCTTTCGCAATAAAGCAGCGTCTATCCCACACCTACACTGAACTAATGACATTTGGTATCCTTTGCCTAGTAACACAACTTACAAGATAAACATACCAACCATTTCTTTTCAGCATGGCATTTAAGGTTTTATTGTCTTTTTATACTGGGGCATGTATTATACAAACAGAATTTTATGAGAAAATTGAAATTCCCCATTGATAAAAAATTTGTCATGCTAATGACATAAAACTACTTTATAAAATGCAAAAAGAATTGTGTCAAAACTTGTAAGCAACATAATTCTAGGAGTGTAGGGTAGAATACTCATTTATGTCCACAGTAAGAGGCTACTATTACATCTCTAGAGTAAGTGACTACTATTACCTCTCTACAACTACAGATCCAACCATACCTTTAACTGCACAGTAACTATTTATGTCATAACATGAACACCTAGTACAAACATTCTTTTCCAAATCCTTGATGAATTCAACATCTTTAATCAGCATTGGCAATCTGTTATCATGAGATTTGGTACTGATAGCTTTTCTTCAGGAAAACTAAACTATTAAACCATTGACAAGAGTGCTCCTGGCCACAAATATATTGGAAATCCATGAAAAAATCTTTTCTATGCCAAGCAGCTAAAGTACTGAGGCTAGTTTCATGTAATCTTGGTGTTGGTATCTTAAAGATACAAGAGCAAGACACGAGGAACGGTGAATAAATGGTAATGATATCAAGAATTATAATTTCCAACACAGAAATTTTAACAGCTATTTATTTCTACTCAATAAAGCCTTATTATTTTAACCACTGCATCGACTAAATCAATATTTCAACAATTAGAAAATCCATCATAGGAAATAGATTTCACAAAATATAATATTTTCTTTGAAGTAGCATAATGAAATATAATGTCTTTGAAGATGCTAGTTAGATCCGAATGAATACCTGACAATGCAGGACAAATAATGATTACTTTCCTAGAGCTTTCAATATTCAATACAAGAAATTAATATAACTTACCTTGCAAAGATTATCATCACTTCCAGAAAAGAGAAGGTGTCCACTTTCATCAGCAAAACATACAGTGTTAACATCAGACTGCAACATTAAACAAAACACAGAAACTCAGAAAAGTCTACAAGTCTATATTACAATCCCACATGAAGAGAGGTGTTAAGGAACCATCTCACCTAAAAGCTTAAGCTATTTGGTGAGGCCCTAGAATATTATTCATATTATTCTCTAACACCCCCCCTCAAGTGAAAGCCTTTTGGGCTTGAAACTTGTACAAGCCCACACTACCTTGTGCTTGATTTTTATCAAATAGAATGAGTGGTGAGATTCGAACTCATAACCGCTGGGTCAACAAGGCTCTGATACCATGTTAAGGAGCCATCTCACCTAAAAGCTTAAACTATTAGGTGAGGCCCCAAAATATTATTTATATTATTCTCTAACAATCAACTTCCGCCATCACACAGAGAAAGAAAGGGAGGGTGGTTGTACACTCCACAATTTTCTGCCAAGATATCTTTTATTGTCTGATTTCTCTAGACAAATTTTGTCCATGTATGCTAACAAAAAGCTTGGTCTATGCATCGTATTTTAACACGTGATCAAAATAACAATTATCAAGTGCAAGGGCAAGAGCAAGATCATTAATAAGTGAAAGATGAATTTCAGACATAGAAACTAGTTGGTGAAAGATGACCAAATGGTATTGTATTTCTTTTTCATCAAGGAATTCATCTCAATGCCTTTATTTTATGAGTAAATATGATTACGAAAATGCCATTGAATTTCTGTAATAAATGCATTCATCTCAATATCTTCAACTTGTGAGTTCATAAACTCAACTTTGTGACAGCCATGTGGTTGTTACAGGCTATTTCTATAATAAAAGACTTCAATGCCTACCCTAAATGACCAAGGGCTGATGATCCAATTGGCTGGCTGAGATTATACATGAACACCCTATATGCTAATACTCCCACCATTCACCATTTGGGTAGAAACCAAGGACTGATGATTCAATTGGTTGGACAGATATTATGTATTAGCACTCTGTGCAGCTTATAGATAGTAAGATGGACATCCACACAATTTGCAGGAATTAATACATGGTCAATCGTAAAATCCATTATGCACCAAGAAAAGAAAAATGCAGCCAATAGCCAATTGTTGTTATACTGAAGTTATAACACTATTTTACCCACCGTGTGTGCCAAGATTTTGAGGGAGAGCTTATTTTGTTCAAGGTCATAGACATATATGGAGTCATCACTACTTCCAGCAACAAGTTCTCGCCCATCAGTGGAAAATTTCACAGAGAAGATTCCAAAAGAGTAGCTCCCATCACTAGAAGAAGAAAAGTCCAATCCATCGTGAAACTCCTACAAAACATATGGACTCAAAAGTGATTTTTATTTTTTACATGAAAACAAATCTATATTGCCATTGCGTCCTCCTGAGGATCTCAATAAAGCAATCAGGAACTGTGACCAAGATTTTGGTACTGAGAAGTACATGTACAGTGACAAATTAAAAAGTATTTAGCATACAAGTTTGCCAAAATCACAATGTAGGGTAAGAAGTAAATTATTCTATGTCCCACAGTTTTTTCCATATAGGAAACAACTCTTAGATGGAAGCCAATCAAGCAGGTTGTTATTGATTTTCCTAACCTTGTAGATTCCAATCCCTAAACATGTATGCATCAACATGTATCAAATATGGGACATTTTATTTATTTATTTATAACTAGAAGTGCTCCATGTCTTTGAAATTCATTATAGGCTCAGTCTGTGTGTTGTCACTTCTAATGGTAAATCAGCAACCAACTTAACTAATCTCTACTTATATCAGTACAGTAACAATCAGATTTTGACTTGCATTGAAAATACAACAGACAATTGGGCTGTGCTAGCTGGCATCAAAGTATTAGTACTATTCTGCAATTTCTTTATCTAAATGTTACATGTTTCAATAATAAGAGAAAAATACTGCATACCGTAACGTTTGCAAGCGACTCTGTTTCAGCAGACCTAACATCAACTATATGAACAATAGGTGACATGCTAGCGTAAACCTGCAACAGCAAAATAAACGCTGATTAGTATATATGGGAAGAGTGATGTCCAGACTACCCAACAAAGGAAAAGTAACTTCCAGTGACCAAGTACAAATCTAAAAGAAACCAAAGACGATGATCTATAACAAGCACCTTCAAGTGTGGATGCTTGCACAACCTTAAGATTTTGGTGGTTGTTAAATGTAGAGCGATCATTATGGATGTAATCAAGCTATTTATCAAAGCATTAATATAGTCAAGAAACCTCATAGATGTAAAGAGAAATTACTGGATGTGAAAACAGGATGTAACAGAAGATAATTCATGGCATTTCTCTCCGTCGCTGAATATGACGCAAATCTATATGAATGCATGCTACTTGCATCCTGCTATTACCACAAAAAGAAAAAAAAAAGCTGCGAAATGGCCTGACACCTTTCACACTGTTTGGGTCAGGTCCAAATGATGCGACACCCATGGTGTTCCACCAGTTGCTATGCCTACTGGTTTTCTCTTACAAACAAAACTAGTTATATGGCCACGCCACGTGAAACAAGATCACACATTCCAACAACCAGAGCCTCCCCTTTTTCAGAAGTAATTTTTACCCATGTAAGTTTCCATTGCTCAATGTCTCATTATAAAAAACTGACCATGCGTCAAGTATTTTCATTGGTTTCCTGCTTGGTGTAGGATATTTCTATTAATTAGGATAACAAACAAGTGACGGTGCTGTCATTGCATACCATCATCAGCTGGGCTAAAGCCCCTATCCTGTCAGGGGAGCTCCCAACTTCATAGTAAGGTAAGCATGTGTTCTCCCAGTTTATAAATACTCAGTTACCGCATGGAAACGGGCAGAACATAATCTCCATTACTAAGGATCATAGGAGCATGTTATATTTTCATGTTTATCCTTCTCTTCCTACACTTACTATACTTAACCATAGAGTCCCCCCAAACTCACAGGGGAGTTGTTTTTGCTGGTATCCCAAGCCTGTCTAGTACACCTTGTTCATTCAATCCATTTCAATGTTAAGATTGAAGGCCTAAAATCTATTTGAAGTTCTCATCGACTTCATTGGTCACATTACCAAAGCCCACTACTTTCGAACTTAAATTTTATATGATAACTTGAAAAAACATTTCTCACTTGCAAAACTAATTAGCTAGAAATTCAAACTCACAAGATGGCGCTGATCTGGGGAAAGAGATGTATCGGTAACAGTCCAACGCAAACTTTTGGCAAGAATGTTCTTCTGAACTTTCCAACCATCCTCCACATTGTATATTCTAATATAGCTTCCCTGAAACAAATATTTGTGGAAAACAACGAGCATTAAATTTATTGCAAGTATGATAACCAAACCCCATTTCCTAACAAAGCAATATACACGATACCTGAAACCCAGCAACAAATAGAGAGCCATCAGCTGAAAACTGCGAGACATAGGCTCGGGTACTCATCTGGTCAACAAGCCAAGGTCCTTTGACAGGCAAATATCTGCTAAGCATATGACAACGATCAGCTGCAGAGAATCTTCCCCTAGCTGAATAATTAGCCTCTCGACCAACCAACATCTTAACAGGGGAAACAGATAACTTCTGCGTGCCGGGAACAAGTTTGGCCAGCTGTTTATGCGGGCTTGAATTCAACTTCGTAACCTGAGCAATTTCATGGTCTAACTTATTCAACGATTTGCTGGCTCTCTTGCTGCTACCAGCCTCAGGCATGGTCTTGTCACCATCACAGAGTTCAGAATCCATCTCCAGTCTGCTCATAGCGTAACCCATTTCTCCTACCGAAGTTCCACTAGCAAAAACAAAATACATCAAAACCAACCACAATATTTTACAATGGTGGAGCATTTACAAAACTGGGGAGCCTTCATATCCATCAAGAAAAAGATTGTAACAGTCCTTTTTAGCTCCCTGATCCAATTTGTTTTGTTTTTTTAGATATGTAGAGTGGAATAACAATCTAACAACCGGATAATCCAAGTCGAGCTACATAATAAGCTATCCACGAAATCTCAAAGAGATTGAATTTGCACATACCTGTCTTATGAGTTTATACGATGACAGGTATCAAAAGTTCTGAACCCCAACAGTATCCTTTGTTCAAGAAATTTGAAAACAAAATCAAACTCAGCAGAACTCGAGAAATAAATAATGAAAAGAAAACAGTCAAGTGAAGTTACTGACCCTTCTTCTTCTTCAGTTGCTGGGCTTCACCGTCGCAGCTGATAATGGATGGATGAACGGACGTGGATGGATGGTCTATACAAGTACGAATATTTTCTTTTTTTCGGTGAGCAGTGGCACAATCTCATTCACACAAACTCTACATGTCTCGTTTAAATGCACTTTCGGTTCGTGAATTTAAAAACAAATGAAATTATTTCGGAAATTAAGGTGAATATGAGTGTCAATTCGAAAAAAAATAATATTTAAAACACTCTTCCAACCAATTTTATATTAAAACTAATATAAAATTATTTTTAATAGTTACAAGATTATTTTTTGTTATTATCAACCTTAATTACTCACCGTCAACTAAAATCAAACCTGACAATTCTGGCTTTAAATTTGATGTACTGTTTGAATAAAAACTTATCCAGGTTAAAAACAAAAATTGACAATGAAAAAGCTATTTAGACTCTCTTATATCTCTATTCATGGGCTGACAAACAATAACTTTTTATGGCAAAACATTATAAATAAAAGCCCAGGCCCAAGAATAGATTAGCAAAAAATATCTTTTGAAGTCCAAAAAAATATTTTAAAATAAACTTAAGTATTCTCCAATTTGCTTGGAGATCCAAAATATAACGAGCAAAAGACAACCATGAACAAGACCGACTTGTCATCTACACCTCAATTTGCTTTAATCCTTTATTTTTGTTGTTGGAAATTTCCTTACAACTATAATTAATAGGCATTAGAGACTAAATTAAAAGTGAAGTGTATTTACTTTTATGATTAAAACTGTCTAAATTTATTCTTTAAGTTAGTTGAGTTAATTGCATGTAAAGTTTAGGATTTGCATGTTAAGATCACCAAACAGATTCAAGCAATTAATGTGCAATACAGACTTCAAGTTAATTTACATTGATGTTATGATGAATTTAATGTTAAAGATCATGTTATTATACGGATTAGACCTGAATGGTATCTTTCTAAAACTAAATGAAAATTACAAGCACACATTGTTGAACCATTCAAAGTGCCATAATGAGGCTTATAAGGGCAAGTCCAACCGATCAGCTAAAAGGAGAGCCAAAAGCCAAAAGATGTACTTTTAGCATTTTTTATCAACTTTTTCAGCTCCAACGGGGCAGCTATCCAAGTAGCCAAAATGGCTCTTCACTCCATCTGATGCTATTTGTAGCATCTCTGAATAAGAAAGCCAAAATATTAAATAATGCTATATATTCGGGGGCTGGGGTGTCTGTGTGTGTAGGTGATGGCAGGAGAGAATGAGAGGAGCTTTTATGGTTTTTTTATGTGTGTGTGTATATATATATAATAATAATTAATTATATAATAATTATTATTTATTATAATAATAATAGTTAGCATAAAAAAATAGGGGTATTAATTTGTAATTAATTTGATTGAATTATTTGTAATGGAATGTATTTTAATTAATTATGTTTGAACTTATTAATTATTTGTTAATGTGTTCATTTTATTTTTTTTAGTTTTTCTAATACTGAAAGACAATAAGTAACATTAATTAATTTCAAATACAACAACCATAAAAAAACATAGAGTTACTTTAAAAACATACAATAAGTAGCTTAAATTTCAAATTTCAAATATTGTGGGTTTTTTTTAATTATATTTAAATTCATTTTTTTAATTTAAATATAATTAAACAAATAATTTTATTGTTTGAGAGTTTTTCAAAAACAATTATTTAATTATATAATTTACTTATATTAATTGTATAATTAATTACATAATTAAACTACATAGAAAACAATTGCATTGTATTTAAAATAATATAAAAAAAATAGCTCTCCAAAATAGCTTTTACCATTGGAGCACAAAACAACAAAAAAGCCATATAAACACTATTCAAGAGCCATTTTACAGATTTGGCTCTTAAAAATGACTCTTACCATTGGACTTGCTCTAAGAGGCCACAACTCATTCAAAACAATCTTTCTGAGGCCTATTTAGTCCTACTTGTAATAACTCTATTAAAAACCCCGCTCAATCCCACTTGATACTGGTATAAAATAAACATAAATGTTATTCTAGATGAACAAATTGTCTTTACCGGGAATGGTGAGATTTGACAATTCTTAGTTTATTTGGAAAGACAACCTAATTCGTATTCTATTTAGATCACTAGAGATACATCGCAGCAAATTGTTATAAATCTTTAAGAATATTATTAAGATTGCCCAGATATATTGAGTTTCTACAATTTTATAAGAGTTGTTGAGGTCACTAACATATCACACAAGTAAATAGACAAGGACAATGAAAATAATAAAGTCAGTCCACTTTTTTTCTTTTTCCAAAACAACTCTTCTAAAGTCATTTCCTTACATTTCTGAGATGTTTTATTATTTATTAAAGTATGATGTCTTTTATCACTCAATATATAGCATTCACCTGTGTTTACCTCAAGAATTCCCATTTCATTACGTGCAAAGTATTATTTAAATTTTTCAACGAAAAGGCAACACTTGATGTTATTCACTACAAATCCAACACTAAAATGCCAGCTCGATCAAGTTTTTCAGAATTAATAGAGAAAACCTAAACTCTATTTAAAGAACAAGACATGTGATGGAAATCACTACCCTTCTTTTCATTGTCTCAGCTCGTTCGATCGCTACAGGGTGCTGACCCTCCCTGGATGGTCCTCGTGTCTTATTTTCATTCCTTTTCTTTCTAGTTTTAGTTTGATATGAATATTAATTACTTGTGACACACGCACACACGAAAAAATAAAAAGAAATAAAAGCATATTGTCAGCTGCTATTGTATTTTCTGAGGGATTTATTGCTGTCCACACTGTATCGCTGGGCGTGGAGACAAAAGAAAAACGTCCCATCTCTTCTGGATCATCAACCACCACAGCGGGGGAGTATTTTTCTTGCGGGATAATCCAACAATCCCTCTCACGAGTCTCGTCCCTGACGAATTGGAACGATCAGCCTCCCCCCACCTAGCCAGTTTCCCATGAGAATAAATTGTTTGAGAATAATGTAAATTATATTTTGGGGCTTCACTTAAAAGCTTAAGCTTTTAGGTGAGATGGTTTCTTAACATGGTATCAGAACCTTGTTGACCCAGCGGTCACGGGTTCGAATCTCACCACCCTCATTCTATTTGATAAAAATGTGATGTGGGTTTGTGCAAGTTTCAAGCCCAAAGGGCTTTCACTTGAGGAGGTGTGTTAGAGAATAATGTAAATCATATTCTGGAGCCTTATTTAAAAGCTTAAGTTTTTAGATGAGATGGTTTCTTAATATAAATAGACAAATTGGTCATCAATTTGATCCAGTAATAATAAGAATAAGAATAAGAATAAAAATAAGAAGAAACCAGAGCAGTGATCTGCATGCCTGGGCCTCATTATTGACCTGGACAATGGCTCTATCGTGGCCTTGGGTGGAAAAGTAATCGCGCAGAATATTTTATTTTATTTTATTAAAAAAGCAAGCTTTGATTTGATTCACGCCATTAAAATGAAGCTGAAGGAGTAGTTGATTAATAGCAGGAATAATAAAAGTAAGAAAATAAATTAAAAAAAAGAGAGGGGGGCGAGAGGCAATCGTGGACGCTCAAAACACAACCAATGACTCGCCACTCACCAAGAATAAACTATGGTTTAATGCCCAACCGACCAAAACAAATGAAGGATCTTGTCCATAATCGAGATTAAAAAAAACCCAAAATTGATGTCAATGTCTCGGCCTTGTCGTATTAAAGAACAATTTCAAAACACAAACAGCGAGTCCATAAAAGACAAACCATGCTAATCTCAACAACGAGGGGCAAAAATAAAAATGAAAGCCAATGTAAATATATTTTGGTGAGAGGCAACTCAGCAGCCAGCAAGCATATATTCTAAGCAAAGGCATCGAAAGTCAATAAAAGACGGAGTTCCATGTCCTCATCCGAGCCTAGCTGTTTCTTCTACTTTCTACCTCTCTCATTTAAAGCAGCTGAGGTTTTTTTTTAATATATATATACACACAGGAAAAATGAGGGCAAAGAGGGTTTCGAGAGTTTTTGTTTTTGTTTTTTTCCTCGACGTGGTCCCTCGGAAAAACCCATAAAAAATGAGGGTAAATGAGTTTATCATCCCCCATCAAACCAAACCAAACCAAACCAAAATCAAACTCCTGTTTTTTGCTGACTATCCCAAGTTCCAAACAGGCAGTCAGGAGCTGACAAGAATTAATCAAGTTTGACGTAGAAAGGTGGGTGATATCCATGATTTAGACCTCATGTCCAATCACTTTATTTTCCCAAAATTTCCATTCTCTTTTTCTTGGTGGACGGGATTTTGTCTCGGCGTTCTCCTGTCTCGACACACCTCCTTTTGTGCCCATTTTTCAAGTTGATTTGGTTAAGGGAGCAGGTTCCTTTTTCTAGCTTCACGCCTCTTATTACAGACCCAAATTGTGGTTCTAGTTTGTGTTACAGAAAGTGGCCAATCAACGACCAACACGCCCTTTCCCAAGTTGACAATTCTTGGGATGGAAATCTATCGAGCTTATAATTGCTCAATAGTAATTTTCTTTTTTCTTCGTCGACAGAAAATGATGATTAGCGGAGGATTATTTAATTAGGGCCTACAGAATCCGTCATCGTGGTCGACAAATCGCCAAGGCTACCCGTCGAAGCACAGAAGCAATGATGACGAGTTCGGGCTGCGCACCAGGATAGATAAAAATTAAAAAAATTTATATGATCCTAGAATACCTGTACAGCGCTATGTTGTTGGTTCTGTTCTCTTCCGCGTTAAATGATTAGTATATTTCATTTCAATTTTTTAAGAGATACAATTAGAATGAATTTTATCTTGCTCGGAACTTGATCTCTGTCAAAAATCCTATCGGAATTCTCGTCGGAATATCTCACTTCTGCCATCTTCTAATCAAATAACATATATTCAAGTTCAAAACAAAAAAGCCGATCAGAAGAAGATTGAAAACCATGGTATAACAACATACAAGTACGTCACAGGATGGATATGTTCCAGTCTATGTCCACAAATTAGTGCTTATAAATTACAAAAGTAGAGAAACAATTTGATCAGCAGCCACCAAGCATGGCCCCCAGCTTTCTAAGTTCCCTATTTATTGTGGAGGGAAGCTTACATGGGCAAGATTTTGTATTTCGATGGTTCGGCCGAATCATGTAAAACAAGCTCAAATCCTCCGAAACGGCCCCTCTTGAATGGCTTGCTTTTACGAACACGGAAGGCACGAGCAGCACTCTGTTATGCGGACCGAGGACCGCTGGTTCCCGGGGATACAGAGCCCGCACCACCATCTACCGCCGCCGAAGTGGTAACATGGCAACAAGTAACGCTACACAGTAATCTTATAGCTACACACCATCACCGGAAAAAAAAAGGGTAAAAAAGGAGAGATAACCCGATCGAAATGTCAAGGTTCTGTTATGTATGGCTGCCTGTAGGTAAGGTTAAGAGGTCTATTAACAGTCAGAATTCACGAACTTTTTAATCTCGTCCATGAGACAGCAGAAGTGTTCATTATTTGGCAGGAAGTAGAACCCTATTGTGGCCTGTTCTAGATACAGGAGTTTTACTTCGTGGCCAGCTCTCTGGAGTCCTTCGACATAAGCCAGTTGCCAATCTCGAACAAGATCGAAACCAGACACAACAACTAGACTTCTAGGGAACTCCAGTCCTTCGAGATTTATGCCATTCGGACCAAATATATTACATGCTGGATGGTCCCTGTCTTCTCCTTCAGGTAGATATGCTCTCCAGTACCAGTCTCGGTCTTGAATCGTGACGAAGTACTTGCCATCTAGCATCTTCTCCGATTCTGTTCTCTGCTGCCCACCAAACATCGGGTGGAGAAGGATATTACCCAGCACCTCGATTTCTTCTTCCGCTGCCCTCACGGCAACATGGTGGGCTATGTTACCGCCTGAACTGTCGCCGGCCAGATATACATGAACCTTGGAATCCTTTCCACTTTGAAGCCAAGTTCTAGATTTAACCCATTTGAGAGCTGTCCACCCATCATCATATGCACAAGGGTATCGATACTCGGGCGACCGACGATAGTTGACAGACACCACAACAGCCTTGCAGGTGCTGACAAGGCGGCGACAAAAGGTGTCATAGATAGCACTGTCAGCAGAGGAATGGGTAAAGCTTCCACCATGGAAGAAGATTATAACTGGAACAACCTCCGTTGTGCTCAAGGGCTTTTCAAGCTCTGCAATGCCCCATTGAGCCTCGTTATCCGGGGCAGGCTGGTAAACCCGGTTGAGGAGGCCTGTGGTGCGATCAACATGATCAAAGGAGAAAACACCATTCACTGGGATGGTGTTGGCCTGGACTTTCCGTTCAAGGAACTCCGCCAATTCGCGGTTAAAGGTCCCATCTGGGCGGCGAAGGAGATTATATGCAAGCTTGAAATTGGAAATGAGGATCCATGTGTTTAGCGGAACAATCCTCTGCAGGGAGAAAACATGATTTCAAACATTTTTCTACACGCATTAAAAAAATAAAGATTTACACGATCTTTGACGTTCTATTGATTGAGAGCCAGGTGAATCGTTCAAGTACATCTTACATATTGGAGAACACATCAGTTTTTCTTATACACGACAGCGCATGTCCGGTAGAGGTATTTGAATAGGAATGCCGAACAAATCATGGAAGGGAGACTAAACAGAGCAAAGCTTAAATGAAAGCCCAAGAACGCTTTTCGACTTAAAATTAGCCCTTAAATCGACTCAAATCGAAGCCAAGCTCTTCATATTTCAATGTGGACTAAAGAGAAACAAACCTATGAAACAGAATTGAAAGCAGAAGAAGAGGGAGAAAAGGGAACATTAATTTAAGCTCCAGGGTCTTCATTAGAGAAATCATAACCACATGAAAAGAACAAGATAGTAATGGAAGAAGAAGGAAAGAGGGGAGAGGAAATAGAGCGGTGAAGAAGTGGAGAGAAAACACACATACCCTGGATTCATTGAGGTTGACTTCACTGCTACCAGCCATGAGGGAGGGATTTGAAAAGATGGATGCCAAGAGACCAAAACCCAGAAGCTAAAAATACTTGAAAGAGACCAAGTTCTTCATTTCCTTTCTTGTTGAATTCTTCCTCCCTTCTTAATATTTACTTGTATGAGCGTGTGTGTGTGTGTAGCTGCAGCTGCTATGCATTAAATAACAAAGTGACTGACTTTGTTTAGAGAGAGAGAGAAATTAAATATACTATATCTTCTCGAGAGGGAAGTAGAAAGAGTCAAAGGGGCAAGCAAGCCCAAAAGAGCGACGGAGGTGGACGGAGGTGGACGGAGACGGACGGAGGTGGACGGAGACGAAAGAGAAGACAAAGCGGCCGGCCGAATTAAGCTGTTCACGTAGGTCCTACCCTCTATATACAAAACACAAATTCCACTTGCCACAAGCTAGCTTGTTTTTGTTTCTATTATTGTTTTCTAGTCTCAATTTGCTCACTGCTTAGCTTAGAATTGGTTTTATATTGCGATAGGATTATTTTTAATTAATATTTTTTATTTTAAAATAATTTTAAGAAAATGTAATTTTAAAACATGAAAATAAATAGATTCTGTTTCCGGATGGATTACTGGTTTACATGTGAACGAGAAGGTTGACAACTTGACAGTTGAAACTATGGCTATTGGCAGGCCAGGCCTGTGCTACTTTTGCATGTTTTCACGAGAAGTTAAACACCCTTTGCTGTATCCGGTTTAGAATTAAGATTATGTTTTTACAATAGTTTTTATTTAAAAATATATTAAAATAATTTTAAACCTTTTTATAGTTATTTTTGTAATTTCATTAATTTTACGGTGTTATAGTATTTCATTACTTAAAACACTCTGAAATAATTGAGGCCTTTACTATTTATATAAACAATAAATCAAATTAATACATTTATTTAATTTTTTTTATAAAAAATTTATATCATAGCTCATTTTGTTGGTTTATCAAATATATATATATATATGTCCAGGTGTCGAAATTTTAAGAGTCGGGAGTGGTGACAAAAACAAATTAAACAAACGTGAATGGCATGTTATTGACCTTCAGTAAGAAAAATATATAAAGCATTGTGAGGCTGTATTTTTTTTTTTGGGGGAACTCCAAAATAAAGTATTCGACTCATTTACTTTTAAATTTTAACATGATTTTTTAATACCATTATAAGTTTTTATTTAACTTTTGGTAAAAAAAACATATTCAATTATTATGTATGTGGTACGAAAATAATCATGTTGATAATAAATCATTCATTTTTGGGATTTTTAAATAAAAATTTAAACATGATTTTATAATATCTATAATTTCTTTTAGCTTTCAATCATGTAAAAACATGGACATATTATTTTGATTTTTTTGGTCAACTTGTTGTGACAATAATGATTTTTTTAACAGAAACAATAATTCTGATTAAAAGGTGAAATAAAATTATTATATATATATATATATTAATCTATAATCGTTTTTTTTTAACTAACCTGAAAAGAAACAAAGAGGGGAAACAGTGCGGTGTGGAAATAGCTTGAACGAGGTGCCTGGCAATAGCTGTAATGATGATTATTATTATTACTACTGCTTAAATACAAAATTTCGCTAGAAAACAAACGAGGAAAAAAAGGAAGCAGACAAACACTTTCCTGCGTGCGCCAAACGCCAAGGCACGTGGCGACAACGGGTTCCGTCTCGACTCTTTTCCTCTGCCTAACCCCACTTATCTATTTTCTAATTCCCCAAACTACCCTCCTCTATCCAAAATGCTAATGACAAGGACACGTGTTTTGTCCCTTTGCTAGTGATAAAGCGCGCCACGGCGTGCCTTCTTTGAGATAAAAGTATCCTTTAGTCCCTATGTCTTAAACTTAATGACATCTCAGCTCCTTTGTTTGAAAACCTGCAACTTACTCCCTTAATTAAAGTTGACAACTGTCGTATCAATATTTCTTTTTTATCTAAGCTATAAGGTAAAGTTATAGAACTTGGATTATTATATTAAAAACATATTTATTGTGTTTAATTATTGGAATAATCACCCTTTTTCTGAAAAAAATATATAGAAAACATTTTTTTTGTATAATTATTGAAAACAAGAGGTGTATGTATTTTATTTCATCAATTATATAGAGGAATAAATAAATCAAAACCCTTGATTTTCAAGTTTTTCACTGTATAAAAATACGAGATTCTTTCAGTTAATTTAATTTTAAATATCTATATTCGATTATTATTTTAAAGGATCAGCTAATAAACATGTTTTCTTCGTTTCTTATGAAATTCATAACAGATAAAATAATAAAAGATAAAAATCTATATAAAAGTAAATACGGACTAAAGGGAACGTCAATCAACAAGAGTTACATGTTCTCAAAGAAAAAGGATTGACGCGTTACAACTCTCAAAATAAAAGGACCGAAGTGTAGTTTGTTTTCCGGGGTTTAGAGTCTCAATTTTCTTTCTTTCTTTCTTTCTTCTCTTTCTAGGGTCATCCAGCCTGGGCTTTGGATTTTGTCGTATTCCATGGAGCTCTGTTGACTTTATCGGTCGGGGTTTCGGACACGTGTCTTCCTAATAAAGCTCGTGTTATTTGATGGGTCCCGCCTGGGTTCAAATGTCCTTCCTCGATTCCTCTTAAAAACAAGATGATACGATGATCAAAACACCTCTCTCTCTCTCTCTCTCTGGCGGGACCTCGTCCAAGTCCCTTCATGATGGGCATCATGGACCCTGGCTCTGCCACGTGTTTTATTCAGCTAGTTTTTTTTGGAGTGTGACTGATTTAGATATTTTCTCTCTCCCGCCGCTGGTTTTGATCGATGAAAAAGATACGTAGAATACAAGCTATAGTATTGGTAACAGCGACGGTGGTGATGATGGCGGTGGCGAAAGATGGACAAGAACAAAAGGAAAGTGCCCCTCCAGTTTTATTACCAGACATGCTTGTCGTATAAAATTTGCGTGTACTTCAAAGTAACTGGGAGACCGTTTGATTTGCTGGTTCCTTCACAAAAGTCATCAAATATAGTATTCCTAAGATTCTTCGTAATTTCCTCAATTACAGTAGTAAATCTATGAATTTGTCCGTGGGAAAAAAAGACAACGCACTTTTGAATAAAATTGTTTTTTATGGTGGTACAATTTCCTTTTTAAAATTGTACAAAACTAGGCCGCTAGTTTTGTTTTATTTTATTTTGATTAGTCTTGTGATGAAATAATATAATACATGTTACTCGTTGATATTTTTTATTTTTATTTTTATTTTTTTAGAATAATATAATTATTTTGATGTTTTAAACACAACACCATATAAACTCTTTTTTTTATATATTTTGTTTCATTTTTAAAAACACTTTTAAAAAAAATATTTTTTTTATAAGTATTTGGCGCAATTGACGGTTTTATGACTAGGTTTTTTTGGTAGTTTTAAATCATTTTTATATATTAATATCAATTTTTTTTATTTTAATATATTTTTAAACATAAATCATTTTTAAAAATATCTGAAACAACACTCTAAAACAAATCGTTAATCTTTTTACATTGCTTTTATTGTAGTTTTGATGACGTGCTAGTCAGTCATTGTTGAGAATTATATTTATTAGACGGTAGCGTTTGAAAGATCTGATGCCTGGTACCAGATGAGACGGCGTGTGTGTCGAGGAGATTCGTGGCGATTTGACAATGATGACCCTTTATTTCCCCCTATCTTCTCCCCTTTCCCCAGCTTAGATTTTTCCGGCATGCAACCTCTTAAAAATATATATAAAAAAACATTGTTTATTGACCCTCTATGTTAGGGTATTTTCCTGAGTTTGCCTGGTTGTTACGTGTGCTTTTCAAATTCACCCTATGTGTTTTTCAAATTTAGAATTTGATCTTTATTTTTTAATCATTGTTTATTTTACGTGGCATTATTTTTAGTTTATTTTTAAATTCCATTATCCTTGGGTTTTTTCTATTAAATTAATTGAGAATTCAACTTCTTGATCGAATCCAAATAAAAAAAAAATCACACTATAACTCTTAAATATCAGATTTATTTATTATTTGCATTTTGTTAATTTTACGGTTGTGAGTCCAAGTTTTGATTGCAAATTTTTTAATTGAACTCGAATCTATGATTCAATGAGTTGCGAGTCTTTAAGATTATAATAGGTTTAAAAGGGCAAATCTATGATTCAATGAGTTGCTAAAAAAATTTACATTAAATTTTTTTCTTGATCAATAAATTGAAAGGGAAAATCTACAAAATGAATAAATATAATAACATATGTGATATTCAAAATTGCAAATTATTTGTTATTATTTATGTTATTAGCATAAGGACTTATGCGTTGCTGCTAGACAATTTTTTCAAAATTTATATTTTCCTTGAAATAGATATTCGTATAAAAACAGTGGATGAGTAGAATTATGAAAACAGAGTAATATTTTTTTTTGTCAAAACTATATTTTATGATCCACAGAATAAAATATAATAGCAACCAAAAAACAATATTTACAAAAACCATAATGATATAGAATTAAAAGGAAAATAATATATATCAAAAACCTATTTTTTATATGTATGGATATATTTTTTTTTGACAAAAAACTACTTAGGATCATGAAAACATGTTTCAATTAAAAATCAGGTATAAATATTTTGTATGAAATTAAAGGGGAGATAAAAGAATAAATAATATTTTAATATAACACATTATCGAGTGGGAATAAAAAGTATTTGACACTGTATTTTAAAAATGTTTGTGAAAAAATTTAAAAATATTTTTTTTATTTTTTATTTAAAATTAATTTTTTTTGTGTTTTAGATAATTTTTATGTTTTGATATCAAAAATAATTTTTAAAATAAAAAAATTATTGTAATGCATTTCTAAACACAAAATATTTTAAAAAACAATAACAACCATACTCCTAAATAGTCACTAAGTTAAGATCTGAGTTTTTTTAATTTAATAATATTTTATTATTATTTTAAAACACTGAATAAACTTCATACAAATCTCACTAGACTCAATTTCAATCTCAAACCATCATGTAAGTGGTCAAAAATATTATTTACAGGAATATAGTGCAATTGGTTGGAATTTGCCACGACCAAGTTTTACAATATGATTACAGAATCATATGTTTAAACATTCTTTTTTGTTTTCTTTTATATGGAATTCAATTGTTTGCAAGTATGGTTAATATTGTTGTTTAAAATGATTTTTTTTTTAAATATCAAAATAATATATTTTTTTATTTTTTAATATTAATTTTTAATATCATCACATCAAAATATTATAAAAACAACAACAAAAATTAAAAATTAAAATAAAAAATAAAAAATTCTTCTAAACACATGATGCTAAACAGGCACGTGGTAGCATGGGCTTGCTTGGACTGAACTACAAGCCCGATTTGATTTCTTCTTTCTTTTTTATGATTTTTCCATTGAAAATTGAATTTCTTATAAATATTCTTCTATTCAATCTCACATTTTTAATTATATTTTTCTCTGGCATATTAAAATATACCATAATTTCCCGCAGATCTATTTTAATGAATATTAAAGCTATTTAATGTCATTGTTTTAACTTCAAATTATTACCATATTTTTAAGAAATAATTTTAATAAAAAATATAAATTATACAAAATCTAGATAATCGAAACAATAGTTTTGTACTCTACCTCTCTCTCTCTCTCTCTCTCACACACACACACACACACACACACACACAAAATAATATATACTTTTATTATAAAGTTGAAGTCTATCTATTATTTTGTCCTCCTCTTTATATTCTCTCATGTCTCATCGTTTTCTTTCCTTTTCGCTCTTCTTCTTCCTCTCCTACCTACTGGCTTTGTTTTAGCTCAAAAATTCTTTTTTTCTTCTCTCTCGGGGTTTTCTTTGTTTCTTGCTAGCATGATCATGACTGTTGATCTTCCTGGACTAATCTCCACCCTCCATCATGGCTGTAAACTTTGACCACACACGCTCGAGTCTCCCCCTTTGCACATGTTTTTGCAGCGCTTCAAATGGTCATGGTTGTGTCCAAAGTTGTAAAATTCGTTCCGGACCCCATTTCGGTTTTTTGTTTGGAACGGAACGTTCCGGTTTCGGTGCATTCCGGCGTTCCGTTCCGGTTTTGTACTGTTCATATTTATTTAATTATATATATGAAAAAAATAAAATATTAATTTAACAAGTATAATTTAAATTCAAGATAAATGAACTTTAAATTATACAATACAAACATAATCTCAAAATTAGAAACATCTTTAAAATTCCAAAATATTATGAAAGTAAAATGTTCTAAAATAAAAGAAAAATACATCAAACATCTTCTACATCATTAATATAAAAATATTAGAATTTCTTATTATGCATCCCAAAAAAATAGTAAATACCATAGTAAGATAATTACAAAGAGAATAGTATTGAAAATCATATGTTCAAAAAGAAAAGAAAAAAACAGATTTTGAAAAAAATAAATAAGTAAAATTCGGAACACAATACGATATAAATAAAAAATCGTAAAATCGTAAGTAAAATATTTCTAAATACAATACAACATAATTATGGCTATAAAATTTCATTAGTTAAGGTTCATATATAATTCAAAATAATCTAAAAATACATTACAAAACAATTATGTCCATAGAATTTCATTAGGTAAAAACTAACAAATTTAAAATAAATATTTTGATGATATGCTATATAAATTAAAATCAGTCCCATGCCCGTCATTTTCCTCGTTATTTTTAATACATTTATCAAAAGTGTTATTATTGAAAGGATTATCAGTACTAATACTGGTGTCAAAACTCAACATCGATATTACTAGTATTAGCTCCAACAAATTATTTCGACATTAGGATATGAAAATGATTTAAAAAAATCAAAAAATTTTAATTTAAAGTAAAAAATAAAAAAAAAATTAAGTATAAATTTTAAAGTTAATATTACTGATTTTCAAGAGTGATTCCATGATATATATATATATATATATATATATATATATATATATATATATATAATTTGTCCAGCTGGATATATATATATATATATATATATATATATATATAATTTGTCCAGCTGGACTCCAGCATTCGGACAAATTGAATTTCAATTTGTCCGATGTGGGACAACATAATGTATCCCACATCGGACAAATCCACTCCAATCTCCACTCTTCTCCTTTATAAATACTCTCCACTCCAATCTCCACTCTTCTCCTTTATAAATACTCTCCACTCCAATCTCCATTCTCCTTGTCCCACATCGGAAAAACTCCTTTCCAATCTCAACTCTTCTCCATTAAATAATCTCTAGTCTCCACACTTCAATTCAGTCTCCCCTCTTCAGCCCGGAACAGAATGCCCGGAATAAAACCGAGGTGTTCCGGGCGGAATTAGGCCGGAATTTCCGGTACGGACTGGAATTAAAACAGGAACAAAAACGATGCTATTTTGTTCCGGTTTTATGAATGGAACGGGATGTTCCGGCCGGAACGGAACAAATTTAATAACTTTGGTTGTGTCTCTTGGGCTAAGCATGCTGTGCACGTGCATGTGAAGGGAGTGGCGTGCTGTCTGGCATTTGCAGGAGGCGTGAGTGAGAGAAAATTGAGGCCAATTTGATCCTTTCGTTTTTCCTTTTCAATTTTGAGCCAATTTCAACTATTTTTATCTCATTTTCACCCCTGGCCGTGTTAAAAACAGAACGACAACTACCATGCCTTTTCAAATTCAATCATTATCTTTCCAATGAGTCCATTTTAGCCCTTTTCTCAACTTTTTTCCAAATTTCTTCTTTATTTTTTTTTTTTATATATATATATATATATCATGTTTTTTTTATTGAGAAACTAACATAATTATAATAAATTATTCACAGAAGCTTAAAATGACTTGAATCAATGAGAGAGAAAAATACATTTCTTTAGCCAAAACCCTTCTTTCGTATTCATGTTATTTACTAGCAATTGTTTTAATTATTTAAAATCAGGTAAAAAGAAAATTCACTATCATATTAACTAAAATATAAATCGCTTGCCACTTTTCCTTTGCATTTTTTCACTATAAACATAGACACAATTCACCATGAATTATGACAGTAAAATTATCATTTTACCCTAGGACCGAAAATTTTAACCCCGGAACCAGGGTCATTTTTGACATTTCTAAAGGACATAGATGGTATTTCTGAATTATTTTCATAGTAAAACTACTATTTTACCCCTGCATACTAGGAAAATGACACGGAATAATAGGGCTATTTTTGTTTTTTCCCACATTTCAGCACAGTAAACTTACTAACATAGCCCCGGTATACGACAAAAAATAAGCACAGGAGTCGAGGGTATTGAGACCGTCGGTTCTATCATAGTTATCGTTGGGTCCAAGGTTGTTTAGGTAATATACTTTTATTTTATTTTATTTTATTTTATTTTCTGAAACATTGCAGGTGCATCGTACTGACGTGTCCAAAACATACCTTCCATCATGTCACCAAAAGCACCAACATGTCATCTGTCTCCCTGAGCGGCGCGTGTGGTTTTACAATGGTCGAGGATTCACCGGTGGATGTTTTTACATTTTTTCTCCCTTTACTCTCTCTTGTTGTCGGAAAATACATGTCAGTGCTTAATGTTTGGGATTGTTTCAGTTTCTTCCCTATTCTTTTGATTTTGATTTTATTATTGATTTCTTCAATGAAAATTTTGATTTGTTGTAATTGTACCCTTCAATTGAAACTAATCATATATGTTGGTTTTCATTTCAGTCCTTATTCTTTTGATTTTTGGTTTGCTTTTGATTCCTTCAATTATTTCGGTATACAGTTTTTAATTTATTTTAATTGTGTCCTCCAATTGAAAATTTTCATATATGCTATTTTTCATTTCTGTCCTTATTCTTTTAATTGTTTAACAAAATTCAATTGCAATTGTTTTTTCAATGCCTTTATTTATTTCGGTCCCAAAGTTTTTATTTGTTTTAATTTTGTCATTCAATTAGAATTAATTATATATCTTGTTTTAATTTTTTTTAATTGTGTCATCTAATTGAAATTGGTCATATATGTTGCTTTTCATTTGGGTCCTTGTGCTTTTAACCTCATTCAACTGTATTTTTTTTAAAATACCTTTATGTGTTTCGGTTCTAATATTTTTTTTTGTTTCAATTTTATCATTCGATTGGAATTAATTATATATATATATATATTTATTTCATTTCTTATTCTTTGAATTTTTTTATTTAATATTAATTCATTTGGTTTTCCCGTTCATTCTTGAACAATGTTTATTTTTTTATCAGTATTTATGCATTTATGCTTTTAGTTTTTATTTTAAATTTTTGTTGTTTTATTTTTTATTGGGGTTTTATTTTTATTCGGTTCAGTCCTTAAATTTTAATTTATGTTGGTGATCATTTTAAAATCAATATTGCTCCCTTTTTTCTCTTTGGTCTTTTTTTTTGTGTTTTCTGATATTTTATCTTTTTTCGGATCAAATGATTTTATGATTTCATTGTTTGCGCAACAACAACAATAATTTTTGTAATTGTTTTTTATTGGTTTTTTTGTAAAAATGTGTATCTTTTTTTTATTCTTTGTGATAATTTAATGATTTTAATTGTTTGGATAACAATATTGATAATAATTTTAACTGTTATAGTAATGATAATGACGGTAATGTAGGGATGAATTTTTAATTTATGTGTTCTTCTTTTTGGAGATAGAAAATTAACTATTTATTTTTGTTATTTGATTATTGTATGTGCACAATTTATATATATTTTTGTTTTTAATCTAAATTGAATTATAAAATGAACTAATTTTAATATAGTGAATTCAATAATTTAGATATCCATATCTTTTTATTTTTTTAATGACGATGATAATTTTATGTTGGTTATTTCATGAAATTTACTAAACAGATAAATTTATATCGATTTAAAATTCATGTATTTTTTAGAAAAATTGCTCTTCACAAAAATTATGTATAGATTTATTATTTTGCCTAAATTTATATTATAATAAAAATATCACATAATTAATATTTTTTTTGCATTGAAAAAAAATATAATACCGCCCACAACTAGACGCAAGGGCATTGGCTAGTTAAAAACAAAATAAAACATGTAGAGTTTTGCATTGTGCACACACTCACAAAACACTGTTCTTTTAACAGTGCGCGCCCGAAAATAGCCCTCGGGCGCGCGGCGTCGAATGGCTGGCAGGCGGGGTTAATTCCGCCTTTTCCAGTTGATTTTCTTTTTTTTTTTTTAAATATTCATTTATGAACAGTGTATTGACGGTTTAGTCCCCGGTAATAGGACAAAAACAGGCATTGGGCTGAGGGGCACCGGCGTAATTGCGCGTGGCCGGACCGGCCCGGTCCGGTCCGGTCCGGTCCGCCGCAACTTTTTCTTTTTTTTTATTTTTTGAAATGGCTAAATACGGTTTTAGCCCCTAATACGACAAAAACACTTAATTGGGACCAGGGGTGAAACGGTAATTGTCCCTATTTTCCGAATTTTATAATCGGCGTCTGTCAGGGCGTGAGGCGCACGCGCCAGACGGCTGTCCGCCTCACGCCCTGTTTAGGCGGCGCGTGCGGTCTCCTCCGGTGGACGGAAATTGTCTACCGGAGGACAGAACGATGCGCCGCCGTGTTCTCTTCCTCCCGCGGTGGTGCGTGTCACCACCGGAAGTCCGTGGAAGCGGCGGAGGCCGGCTAAAGCCGCCGGCCAAGTTTCTCTCTCTTCAGAATGGCAAAGTTTCATTTCGGTCCTTCTACTTTTAATTTCCGGGTTGGTTTTATATAACTCAATCAATTCGGTACAAAAGTTCCGATTTTTGCAATGTTGTCCTCTGATTTCAATTGACAATTAATGTAAGTTGCATTTCAGCCCTTTGACTTTGAATTTTGTAATTTAAGCCCTTGATATTTGATTTTCATTTCAGCCCTTACACTTTTTTTTTTTAATTCCTACTTTTGTCCATGTATATATAAATGTATTTAACAAAATAATAATAATAATAATAATAATAATAATAATAATAATGTATTTAACACAATAATAATAATAATAATAATAATAATAATAATAATAATAATAATAATAATAATGTATTTAACACAATAATAATAATAATAATAATAATAATAATAATAATAATAATAATCATGATTTAATTATTTTTCATTCTTACTCTTTTGTTATGTTTTTCCCCTCCCGATAATTTGATAAAAAAATTTTCCAGTAATAGCCATGGTAATTTTTTTTATGTTTTGTTAAAGTTTCTAAGATATTTTTCATCTTTCATTTATTTTTTTTCCTTTCATTATTAAAGTAATCTATGCTTACGTGACAAACTAAACTCAAAATTTTAAACATTTTATCTTTTAATCTATAATTTTTTTGTACTTATATCATATAAATTGATCGTTGTAGATTTAATTGTGTTAAATTATATACAAAAAAATACCCGCGGCAACGCGCGGGCAATTAGCTAGTATATATGATATAACATGTTTGACATGTCAACCATCAATTTTTCAAAATTATTCTCTTCTCTCAAAACCATGATTTCTGTTCTCTCTCATTAATCAATTCAAAACTATTTCCTTTCCATGTGCCAAGCTTGTTATCCGGAGGCAAAATCCGCCACCAAATTAATCAGCTAGAAGGAATAAATCATATTCTGCTCGGGGGTAGAAGTTTTTTATAAATATATCACCATCCTGTCAAGAATTTTGATTAAATCTCTCTCTCTCTCTCTCTCCGAATCAGGCCAGCCACCTCCACTCGATGCATATGAGCGGGCGGCGCTCTGGAAAAGCAGAGCCCGGGCTTTGACTCAAAAGTTTCCCGAATCGAGCCAGGGCAATGGAAAATTATGGAATCTATAAACTGAGGGGATTAACTTCATTTCAAGCTGCTCTCTATGATCTGCACATACAGTCAGGTTATGAATTTTCATAGAAAGATTCTTCTCTCCTCGAATGTGCTCGGCCTTCTATTCCTGGCAACGGACAGAGTCTTCTTCTTCGAGCTCCTTGCTTGTTAGTTTTGATTACAGAACAAAGGGAGTTCCTCTGTTAGAAATTGTTTTTTCTTAAGTATTTTTTTTTTACTTAAAAGTAGATTAAGATCATTTATTTATTAAATTTTATTTTAGACGTTAATATATCAAAATATCCAGAGCCGTTAAAAAATAAATTTAATATTTTCTTATAATAAATAAGTTAAGTTTTAATTCCAAACGAATACACACTCTAAAAACATATAAAACACAGAGTTTGGAAGAGCTGCTCGTTATTGACTATTGACTAATTCTCTCTCTCAAATAATAAATTTGTTGATTTATTAAAAAAAAATCACCCAAACTACTCTTATTTTTTATGTGCTGCTATTTTGGTTTGCTGGATTTTGACAAGGTAAAAAGGATGGTGATTTGATAATAAAATTATTGTAATATTTAGTACAAGTGTTTTTTAATTATTAATTAAAATATAATAACAATCATGTAAATAATACGAGATTTTTTAATTGATTTTTTTAACCTGATAATGTAGAATGTTTTATAATTTATAAATTATGAAATGTGTGAATTATAATGTTTTTAAAAATAAAGTGAGAAAATAATTGGACTAAAATATACTCAATGTAAACCATATATTTTTTTAAAATAAAGAGAAGTCAACAAGAAAAAATAAACGAGACACTGATGAAATTTATGGATTTCTGTGTGGGTTTTAATGTTTAGAAAACAAAACTTCTAAAAAATAAAGAAAAATAAAAACATTTATGGAGATTGATACAAAACTTAATAAAAAAGACCAAAAAAACATATAAAAATAAAAAAAAGTTGCAAACATATACCTTCATTGCCTAAGTCCACCACCCTCCCCTTTCCCTGGACAAAACCAAATAATAAAAATCTGACGAATCATTCAACTTGGAATAAAATTACCTACTTTTTCATATATATATATAATTAATTTAAAAAATATATAGTCTAACCGGTGGAAAACAACGACAGGGCAGAAAAGAGCATCTCAATTCTCACCCCGAAATCTCTTCTCCTTCCCTTTCCTCTCCACCGAAACAAAATCCAAATTTTCAATTTCCCGGAGAAAAAAAGAAAAGAAGAGGGGGTGAAGCTCAAGACTCAATGGACAGGTTAGTGAAGGCAGACGTGAAAGAAGTGGAGATAGCATACGAGAGAAGTCAAAACGGCAGCGCAACTTTCAGGATAACCAATCTTATGCACACCATGTCTGTGGCAATCTCTTTATCCATCACAAACCCTTCCGTTTTCTCTTTCTCACAGCCTTTCTCTACAATCCCACCCCTGTCCTCTTCATCCTACACAGTCGTCCTCTCCGACCAGCCCCCCCTCTCTGCTTCTGCTGACGCCATCACTGTTAAATCATCCATGCTACCGACAGGCAAGGCCCACCAGGATGAGCTCCGCCGACTGTTTTCAAGACCCGGGCCTCATGTTTTTAGAGACGCCACCATACCTGTCTACCTTGTGGGTCCCCAATTTGCTGAATATATCATCTCTAATCACACCAAAATCCCTGATGTTTCTTGTTTCTTCAACAGGGCCATTTGTGGATGTACTGGTACCCAGATCACAGGACTGCTTAGATCTGCTGTGCTATCTGGTGATCAAAATCTGGTAACTAACTTGATTGATCACGGTGGTGATGTCAATTGTAAAGATTCAGATGGACGGTCCTTGATCTCCCTAGCTGTTCAGGCTGGACATATTGTTGCTGTTCAAGTTTTGATCGCTTCTGGATGTGTGATTGACGGCTCGATTGATAAAGTACTGCACTATGCAGCGGCTATAAATAGAGTGGATTTGATGGAGGTTCTGTGTGCTAGTTTCGAAGATATTGATGTGAATTCAGTTGATTCATGCGGCAGAACCCCCATTCATGTCGCCGCGAGCAGGGGTCATGTTGAAGTGGCTCGGTTTTGTGTCTCTGCCGGAGGAAAAACTGAGGTTTTGGACTGCGACGGGTCGAGCTCGCTTCATTTAGCAGCAGAGAAAGGGCACCTAGAGATTACAGAGTACTTATTGGATTGTTCATACTGTTACATCAAGCACGTGGTGAACAGGGAAGGAAAAACTCCATTCTCGATCGCGGTGGATAATGGGCACTCGCATCTGTATGATCTGCTGCATATTGGAGATGCATTGCAAAGAGCAGCTAGGTTAAATGATGTGAATGGTGTCAAGAGTTGCCTTGCAGAAGGGGCAAAGGTTAACAGCAGTGACCAAAATGGATGGACTCCATTGCACAGAGCTGCCTTTAAGGGAAAGATTGAGGCTGCCCAGGTGCTGCTTGATCATGGAGCTCAAGTTGACGCCATCGACGATGCTGGGTATACACCGCTTCACTGTGCGGTTGAAGCAGGGCATATGCAGGTGGCGCTGCTGTTGATTGCTCACGGCGCTAGAGCCGAAGCGAGAAGTCTCGACGGGGCTGCTCCTCTGAATATCATCCCTTCTCTGGTCAAGCCTTTGTGTCAGGACGAAACGAAAAGTGAAACCGAGGTATCTGCTCGCTGATTTTCTTCTTCTTTTTGTAATTTGTATATGTAATATTATTTAGTTTTAATTGAAAGATAGATGCACACTGCGATATTTAATATCATGAAGTGCTCTTTGATTCTTTTTTATTTTATTTATATTGCAATAAAAATGGTTTTTTTATCACAAATATAATAATTTAAATTTTATAAAAAAAATATGATTACGAGTGTAATTTTTCTTCCTTTTACCGAATTTCTTTTAAAATATTATTCTAGTCATCTTCTCTATTTCTTAGAAGCGGTGAGCAATTAAAATTAATATAAGAAAAATTCTAACAATTTGAAATATGCTTAAAAAGGTACCTACATTTTCTTATCAAAATAATTTTTAAGAGTTTTTGTTTTTTTATATAAAAACTCATCATAACTCTTGATAAAAAGGTAATAAATAATAAATTGATAATTTTGATGTATATTAAAAAATATAACCATACTGTATTGAGAATATATTATATAAAAACAATCACAATAAAAAAAATTAAAATAAAAATTTTATGCACATTTAGAAAATTATACATATTAAGTTCGTGTATACCTGCTTGATTTCAACTGCTAATATTATCATGGAAGACGTAACTATTGTTTGAAAATAATGACATAACTGAATGGTTATTTGAGCATGTTTTTTTTTTTATAAAAAAAATATTAAAAATTAATGATATAATTGAATAATTATTCAAACACAGTTTAAAAATAATCTAAAATAATTTGATTTAAAATATATTAAAAGAGAGAAACAAAATAAACAATTGAAGGGTCATGCATTAACGGGATGGACATGCATGATTGGGCTAACATGAAAACCAAATTCCTTAAGATTTTTATTTTATTTTCTGAAGGAGTGATCATCTGTTGCAAAAAAACAATCACATTAGACAGAGAACACGTTGTCCACATGGATAAACAACACATCATTCATTGTTTATTTATTTATTTATTTATTTATTTATTTATTTATTTATTATTATTATTATTATTATTATTATCAAGGGGGCTACTTTGATGACAATACAATTAGAATTCAAGTTTCTGGATCATGAAATCCCAAATTTCAATTCATAACATGAAAAAAACAATCCCATGAGCCGCCGTGACCTTGTCTCTAACAACAAAACATGTTTTGATCGGTCTGGAAATGCAAAATCAAATCAAATTAAAAAAAAAGGCTCTTTCAACCTAGCTAACCAGCTACACTCGTGATCTTATTAGTTACATTGAGATGATAACGCAGACAAAAATAAAATAAATTATGAAATATATTTTTTAATTAAATTAATGTGGAATGATAAAATAAAAAAATAAATAAATGAAAATAACAAACTCAATTTGAGTTAACTCGTTAAACCTAAGACTTGGATAATAAAACTAAGATAATCTCATAAAAAATAAACTAGAACAAATCATGAAGTTCAATTTTAAATCAATTAAAATAAATAAAAACTTATATGAATTACATTAAGACTCGTGATCCAAATCATAAAGTTAAGATAATATTAGATAAAATAAATAGAAATAATTCATGAAACTTCACAAACAGCAAAATTAAAATTAAAAAAAAACATTATCAAAGAATAATAATTTGGGAGGCGATGCATAGTTTCTTCTTCTTCTTCTTTTTCTAGCATATTGTTAGATAAATAAATTACAGATAACCCAGGATTCTCCATTTGCATTACAGGACGAAAAATTTTCAGCAGAGCGAGAAATAAATTGAAATTTAGCTTCCAAGGATTGAGGTGGTCCAATACATAAAGCAGTGCTATTCCCATTCTTCCTCGTTTGCTGCCTGGAAGTTTCAAGGCTTCTCCAGTCAACGCGGGCATTAAATTAATTTAAGATTTGACTATTACAGATCGTAGATTTAGTCAAATCCTGCAAGAGATAGTTATGTATCATCAACAAGTCATTGGTTGTTTGAAAAACACTTAAGAAGTTCTTTTTTAAAAAAATATTATTTTTTCACTTAAAATGATTTTTTTATATATTATTTTTTTAAAATAAAAAATATTATTTTAAAATAAACTGAAAATTTAAAAAGCAAACACAGCAATATGTTGTTGCTGCCTTAACCCATTTGCCCCTCCTCTCGATAGGAAAAAAAAAAAACACATCTCAATAGCCATAATGTATCGGGCACCCCTTGCATTTCCATGTAACACGTTTGATGTAATTTTTTAAAATATTTTTATTTAAAAATACATTATTTTTTATATAAATTATTTTTAATATTAATATATCAAAATGATCTATAAACACTAAAAATATTTAATTTAAAATAAAAATACAATTTTTTTTTCAAAAATATTTTTAAAACTCATGCAATTTTAAAAAAAATCTTTCCTAGCTTGTTTTTTTTTTTTTTTTTTTTTAGAGAAATCCATTCTCAATGTTCCATGAGCTTGTGTCATGTATTAAACCTCTAGAAATATTCTTCTTCTTCAACCATGAAGATTTATTAAGTGAGATATCATTTAAATTTATTAATTACCAAGCATTAATCTCCTAGGTTTGTAGTTCTGATATTATAATAAAGGCCGCCCACATTTTATTTTATTAAATTACCCATGCTAGCTGGCTTCACTGTTCATGAAATGGACAGAGGCAGAGATGGAACGTGGAACAAGCTCCCATGGAAAACCACGCACCAAATTGGAAGTCCATTCATCTTAGAGCCTTGTCCAATTCAAATTCTATCATAGGAAGAACACAAATAGAAGAAGGCTACACGTTTTGTCAAAAAATTAAAATAAAAAATCAACCACCAGCAATCGTTTTATACATTTTTTTGATGCGATGTTGCTGGTCACGAAAAACTAGTAATACCCTACTATTCTAAAGTTGTACACATGTCTTAACTGGAGCTTGAAATTTGTAATGTGTAGCTCAAATTCTTGCTATCATATCTAATCGTTTCATACCACGCCCGACAAACAATGACATCATACTTTTATATCATTTTAGAAAATGTTTGATAATGTGTTTGGAAAATATTTATAAAAAAATTGATTTTTTTTTTTTATATTTTTATTGTTTATTTTAAATTAAAAAATTGGTGCTTTTAGATATTTTCATTTACTTATATCAAAAATAATTTTTTAAAAGTAAAAAATATTATTTTAACGTATTTTTAAAAATAATGTCAAACACACTAGATAGTAGATATGTCTTGGTATCATCCTAAAAACTTGGGATACCAATGAAATATAAAAAGTTAATTTGTTTTGTGTTTTAAAAATATTTTATTATTATTTTAATTTATTAATATTAAAAATAAAAAATAATTTATAATATATTTTGAAATAATACACACTAAATGCAAAGTTAACAAAAAGGCTACGAAAAGGGCGACGGCAATGAGTAATCAGTGGTGTAAAGCTGCTGTATGCATCTGCTTCGACAGTTGTACTTATAAAAATATCCTTAAATACGTAACGGTTGACTGAATCGGGCTCGTAGAACAACTCCTTCAATCAGCCCCCGGCAGCCACCTTCTCCTCCTCCCAGGAAAGGAACTGCGCCGCCCAGAAGTGCTGCTACTATTATTTACTAGTAATGACATTAGCTAAACAGAATGTTAATTAATAATAATAATAATAATATTAATTAGGGCATATTTTATTTCACGATATCCAGTTATCTATTCATACCACAGGGCTCGTGATACTTTCCGATTTAAAAAATCAGGACAGATGGACCGGAGCCTATAGCTCGGGCCACATCAGCAGCAGCAGCAGCAGCACGACCGGCACCCGATCTTCTTAGTTTAGGTGTTTAGAGTTATTGTTATTTGAATAGAAGAAGTTGGAAATGGGATCCAAGCCATGGCTACACCCAGCTCCCATTTATCGGACCTTGGAGACTTACTGGGATTCCGATGATGACGCTCCTGGTACTCGATGTGCTAACACCTTGACTGCCGTTGCCGCTACCAAGTCTCATGGTCCTCGACTCATCCTCTTCGGTGGTGCCACAGCTATCGAGGGCGGGGCTTCCTCCGCTCCTGGAATCAGTTAGTTTCCATCTCTCCCTCACTTTGTTTCTTATATATTGAATTGAAATTTATGCAGCTGCTGCTTTAATTATTTATTTATTCAATTAATTGTTTGGTGTAGGATTGGCTGGAGTCACCAATTCAGTTCATTCTTATGATGTTCTTACTAGGAAATGGACTAGGTAGGTAACACTATTTTTCTTCTATAATTATTCTTTTTTTTTTTATACAAAAAACTTTGAATGATTAACTTGTCTTGCTATGTTTGTTGTCCAATGAATCAGAATACAACCAGCTGGAGAGCCACCGTCTCCAAGGGCTGCGCACGCGGCAGCTGCAGTTGGTACTATGGTTGTTTTTCAGGTGATTCATTGAATCAATTTGGTTCTTTCTTTCTTTCTTCTTCTTCTTTTATATTTGTTCAGTTAATTTGAGTTTTTGAGTTGATTAATGAAATGCATATATGGCTTAGGGTGGGATAGGTCCTGCTGGGCATTCCACTGATGATCTCTTCGTGCTTGACCTGACCAACGACAAAGCGAAGTGGCACCGGTCTGTTTCTCCCCTTCCATTAATCAGATTTAGCCAGCAGTTCTTCATCTTCTTCTTCATGTTGCATTTTTTTATCTCCTCTACTTGGGTTCTTGGCATAGAACTCATTGCTATATTTTTGTACATGTAGAGTGGTTGTACAAGGACAAGGACCTGGGCCTCGATATGGCCATGTAATGGACTTGGTTGCCCAAAGGTACCTTGTTACTGTCAGCGGCAATGATGGTAAGCAGATTTTGCTGTTCTGTTTTTGTATTTTTAAGATATTTTCGTTCCTTTCCAATGAAGTAATTTGGATTGAAATGTGCTATTATGCACTAGTGTAGGGATCAAATCCTATTTAAAAATCTAGTGCTAAAAATTGTGTTTTCCATGAATGCTCTTTGTTTGATCATTGGCATTGAGTTTTGTTTGTAAGATCCAACATTTTGACAGGACTTGTCTTTTAAGTATGGGTTTAGGCCTCTGTTGTTTCTTTATATTGCCGCGAGGTTATTATGATAAGCTGCAGGTATCTCGTCTTCGGATTAGCTTACTCTATGGAAGGACAGTTGTCTTATATGTGTAATTTTGAATATTTTCATGTTATTTGAAGCCAGAAGAACATATGCTGATGCTTTGTGCTTATGATTATGCCCTTTTGCATGCTCTATAAACTATGCAATGGTTACTTTTCCAATTATTCTCTAGGTAAAAGAGCTCTATCCGATGCCTGGGTTCTGGACACTGCCCAGAAACCATATGTATGGCAGAGGCTAAATCCTGAAGGTGATAAACCTTGTGCTCGAATGTAAGTGTGTTTACTACATCAACATTGCATTAGTGTTAAACTTCCGGGTTTGTTATTTACCCAGCAATTCATGTTTCGTGTTTGACATGACATGGCATTATTTTGCAGGTATGCAACAGCTTGTGCCCGTTCAGATGGAATGTTTTTGCTTTGTGGTGGAAGAGACTCCTCTGGCATGGTATGATATTTTCAGGGGTTATAAAGCAATCAATTCCAGCTAACTATTCTGTACCCTTGGATGAGAGCAGCAGTTTGTTTTGCAGTAGATATTTGTTTCTAGTGAAGCAGAATTAGCATGTCAGCCTAGTGTTCCTCCTCCTGGCTGTTATTGTATTTTACTTTATTTATGAATAGGCATGCCTAGTCTTGGTGTGCTCAATGTGTAGGTGCATGTAAAAAGAGATGGGAGATCAAGGTAATCAAACTAAATAAAGTATTCCAACATCCAACATAACCTTGTTCAAATGAAAATTTGATGTGCCATGACTTTTATATGGGTAGAGCCAGAGTGCACAGGCCATTAACCCAAATCCACTACATGCATTCCCACACCTAGTCTAAATGAATGGGACCTTTCTTGTCCGTGATCATTTGTATAAAAACTTCTCTTTCTACAAGGGTGGTAACTGGAAGAAGGGTATAATGTTTGAACAAAAACATTGAATTGCTGGAAAACTCAGAGGCAAAAACTCAAACTGAAACTTTATAACATGGATTGTACGCAATAAAGAAGTTAAGCGAGAAAGTAATTGCGGACTTGAAAAACTTAAAGAAATGAGCATTTGGTGCTTTTGTGTATTTATTAACATGCTTTGAATATAATAAAAAGAGGTGAATTATGGTATAGTACATTCCTTTTTCATGTTGCAGTTGTGTTGAGAAATCAGAGTACTATTTCTATTTTGGATTAATTTCCATACCATTTCTTTGAAATTTGCTGTTACATTTTTTCCAGCTGTAACTTTTCTGATTTTGTGATTTTTTCTGTATCAAGGTTCAAGCATTTACATGTTGCAGCTCCTTTCTCCTTGTTTATTTCTTGACCAACTGTGTGTATTTTGGATAAAGAAAAATTTATTAACAATCTCATTACTGTTTACATCGCAATTCTTATTGATTATAAGTGCACTTAAACAGCCACTTGGAGATGCTTATGGACTTCTAATGCATAGAAATGGTCAGTGGGAGTGGACTCTTGCACCTGGGGTGTCTCCATCGCCAAGGTATGAACATGCTGCGGTAAGTGATCTATGTAAGTCAGAATCTTTTAACTTATAGATTATGCATAGATCATGAAATATATCTTTTGCAGTAAAATAGTGGTTTAAAATGTTTGAAAGGGCTCAATTACACGAGGATCTAGAAAATTGGGATTATAAGTTTTGAAACTGTCTTTTCATATGTTTACTTCTGCATATGCCCTCAGCACTGCATTGTGAGTTTCTTCTCTATCATTCAGAATCAGAAGTTTGACGTTGCTTTCTATCAGGTTTTTGTTGGTGCACGTTTGCATGTTACAGGAGGAGCCCTAAGGGGAGGACGTTTAGTAGACGGGGAAGCAGCTGTTGCTGGTAAGCCTTTTATTCTCTATTGCTATCATCTTGAAAGGGGTTATATCGTAATCTTCAACTTTTTTTCTCTGTGACTAGTGTTGGACACCGCTGCTGGTGCTTGGTTGGATAGAAATGGGCTTGTGACTTCATCCAAAACCAGCAAGGGACATGCTGAATATGATCCTTCTTTCGAGCTAATGCGTCGTTGTCGCCATGCATCTGCATCTGTTGGTGTTCGTATATATGTCTTCGGTGGTCTAAAAGGAGGTGAAGTTTTCTTCTATTTTTTTGTTCTCTGGGAGGCCTATTGGTCAGTCTATACAGTTGTAGTCCTCCCCTCCTTTCATCTCTTCAGTTCTCCAGTTCCTATGCTAGCAGGTTTTAATTGCAGTCACTTAGTCCCAGTGACTAACATTAAGCTCAGCAAGCCCTAACAAAATCATAAAAGTTAAATGGAAAGGACTACTCATAGAAGTGGAATACAAGTATCAAGGAGTAGAAACTCTTTGGCTGAAAAATATGTTTAGTCAACCTGTTGTGCTTGGGTTCCTTGATGATTGATTAACATTACTTTAGGACATTTCACCTTCTATGGACCGAAAAATATGTTGGAGAAGTACATCAGTATGTGGATTTTTTTTGTTTGGCTCTTGATTCTGACAGCATAATGTTTTTTGTTCTTACCATGTAACTGTGTTAAGTTTGGATGTGCTGTGTTTGATCAGAGCCACTAATTCACCAATCTTAATTGGTTGTTCTAGTGTCAACTTTAATTTTTATGGCATCACAAATATGAGTGCATGCAATGGTGAATCTTTTAGATCTTGGTTATTGATTATCTGCCTAATGGTAACTGAAGTATTTCCAAGCACCCTAGAGAACAAACATATGTAATAAGTAATAACAGCAAACAGATTGGATTTATTGTGGGAGACCTCCATTATCTTCTTGTTTATTTAGGTGGTTATTCAAGGACCCATCTATGGATCCTTTTCTTCTGCATAATCTGGCATTAAGCCTCGATCATGTAGGCCTCATGGAATTCATTTACTGCCATGCAGTGTACAAACTTAAGAGATGTACATTTCATTGCCAATTACTTTGTTCTCTGCAGATACAGTGCTAGATGATTTTCTGGTTGCTGAAAATTCCCCATTTCAGCCAGACAACAATTCTCCCACGTTAACATCTGAGAGAGCCTCAACAATAACAAGTCCCAGACTAAACCATTCAAATTTAAATTCTTTTGGAACAACTTCTACTCCAGATGGTGGGCCAGAGATGTCTTTATCTGGTGGTATCAGGTCTCAATCATCTCTCTGTCTCTCATGTCATGTCACCCTGCTCTTATATAAACTCATGGATGTATTTTATGCTGTAGCAGCATGGACAGAAATTCCATGGAGAAATTGAGGGAGGCATCTGCTGCTGAAGCTGAGGCAGCTAATGCTGTTTGGCAAGCTTCTCAGGCAGCATCTACCAATTCTGCAGAAGAAACATCTGTATCTGATGACAACTCACAAGCGGCAGAAGCAACTTCAGATGGCAGTGACAACGAGGCTGATGTTCGCCTCCATCCTAGAGCTGTATGCCCATTTATCTGTGGTTTATAAGAGTGGTGCAGTTGTTCTTTGGTTGCCATGTTGCTGAATCATATTGCCATGTTCTTATAGGTGGTAGTTGCAAAAGAGACTGTAGGAAACCTGGGTGGGATGGTGAGGCAATTGTCATTGGATCAGTTCGAAAATGAAAGTAGAAGAATGGTTCCTATGAATAATGATGCATCTAATCCTGCTAGAAGGTTCACCAGGCAAAGGTCTCCTCAGGGCCTACATAAGAAGGTAAGACTTGACAACTTTATGAGTATTGATAACTCTTCTTAAGGGCTACTTCATGTTTGTTATTATCTTGCAGATTATTTCCACTTTGCTTAGGCCTCGGAACTGGAAAGCTCCCGCTAATAGGAGATTTTTCCTGGATTCTTATGAAGTTGGCGAGCTTTGTTATGCAGCTGAACAAATATTTATGCAAGAGCCAACAGTTCTGCAATTGAAAGCCCCAATAAAAGTCTTTGGTGATCTTCATGGACAGTTTGGCGACTTAATGCGTCTATTTGATGAATATGGATTTCCATCCGCAGCAGGGGACATTACGTAAGTATTACATCATAACTCTTATACTTGTGTGGAACATGTCAAGTATGGTGCAGAGGGCTGGTTAATAGTGGCATTTCATACCATGCAATATAAGAAATCAGGGAAACTGGCAATGTGGAAACCAAACCATTTAATTGATGGTGTCACACATGGGTGCCCTATAATTGTGGTTTTTTAACATGGTGTTTGGACAAGGGTTTTCAAAGTATCATTTAACAATTGTTGAAGGCTGGGTGCGAGGCATGAGTGATGACAACAATTGGCTAGTTTGTCCTTTTCACTCAAGATGCATGGGACCCAAAACCAAGTTGCAACCCGTAGTGGGGTGTGGTTGAGGATAAATCATGTTGAAGCAGGGAAGTGTGACCTAATTCGTGTGCAGCTGCAAAAGTTGAGTGGTTGTGCTGGAAAAAAAGTAATAAAGTCCCTATGCTTGATTGGGATTATTTGTTCACGCCTTACACAAACTGATGGCAAAACTAGTGAGATGGGGGTTTGTTTCTTAGGAATCAGGATAGGAGCTAGAAAGATGTGAACACAGTAATAGAGATCCATATTCTAAATATATACTGACACTATGACCTCTGATGGGCTGAAATGTTGGTTTTAGCCAACCTTAATAGTTGAATAAAGGGCAGCTGGTTAATGTTTCATGTTCAAATACCCAAGTTACTGGTATAGCATCTGCTTTTTCATTGTTTCACACATTTTTAACTTGTATGTATGCTGTAAATATACCGCAAGAATGGCATTGTCATCAGCAATTGACAACAAGCAACCTAATTCTATTGATTGGATGTAAACCTGATTTTTCTCCAAGATTGAGTGTCATTCTTGTTTAGTGATCTTATTGGTGGGTCCCATCAATAATTATCGCCTTCAAAAAGGACTTGTCACTACCATTAGAGAAGCACTGAACTTTTAAGCATTTTAGAGAAGACTTTTGTTTTTCATGGCCTCCACTGACTTTCTGAAGAAATCATGTCTGTCTATATTCATGTAATCATCACCTTATTTGAAAATAAATAATAAATACATGTATGCAGGTTTGCTGTTTATGTCATAATTGAGGGATGTCTATAAGTAATGCAAACCTTTCTCAATTGTGTCCCCAATTTTGACATTTTTCTGTCAAATTAGTTGTTGCTCTATAGTCCCTCATCTGATATCTACATCTATGACAAGTAGTGATTGATGGGCACCTTGACCCATCAATTGGCTTGAAGATTCACTACATGTCCTTTAGTTCTCAAGGTTCCATTTTGAAAACTCTTTACGTGATACTGGTTCTCCAGCTTTTATGTCCCAACAATAATTTTAGAACAGGTTGTGTGATTTATCTCTGTAGTTGATTAACCATACTGTTTAATTTCATGGTTTTTATGTTTCAGGTATATTGACTATTTATTTCTGGGAGACTATGTTGATCGAGGGCAGCATAGTTTGGAGACCATAACTTTGCTTCTTGCTCTAAAGGTAAAGCTTGTGCTTTCAGTGACAAAAGTTTCACATGAAGGCACCCCCCCTGTATTGATGCTGCTTTACATTTTATTATGATTTTGCAGATTGAGTATCCTGAGAATGTCCACTTGATACGTGGAAACCATGAAGCTGCTGATATAAATGCGCTCTTTGGTTTTCGTATTGAATGCGTTGAAAGAATGGTATGGATAAACAGGCAATGCCAAGCACACACTAAATATATTTACCCTGTAGGACCATTTCATTTTTGAAAACATAAATGCAATAATATTATTTGTATTTACAGGGAGAGAGTGACGGGATATGGGCATGGACACGTTTCAATCAACTTTTCAACTATCTTCCACTTGCTGCACTTATTGAGAAGAAAATTATTTGTATGCATGGTGGCATAGGGAGATCCATTAATTTAGTGGAACAGATAGAGAAGCTTGAAAGGCCTATAACAATGGATGCTGGATCTATAGTTCTAATGGATCTTCTATGGTATGCTTCACTCAAATTTATTTTTACTTGTGATCTGTCAATGCTTATTACATTAATCTGTATTATGAAACCTCTCCATTCAGGTCAGATCCTACAGAAAATGATAGCATAGAGGGGTTGAGACCAAATGCTAGGGGCCCTGGTCTTGTCACTTTTGGGGTATGCATGTTTATACGTTTTATGCCATATGATTTTATTTATTGTGTTTGGTGTGCATGATTGATCACAGACAATACGTTCGCAGTCATGGTGAATATAAATAAAACTTTGACTAAAATATAGACATCCCATCAACATTTGGTGAAAAGCAAGTTAGCCACACAAAACTTGAGAAATTTGTTTTTGTATCTGCTACAAAACACAAAAGTTATTTCAATATGATGCAATATGCATTCCAAGTGGTTTGCTTTATGCATACTGTAGTTAACTGCTGCAAAAACAATACCCTTTTCTTTCACCTAGATATGAACCATCAAAATCCTTCCTTTCAAATCTGGAAGAAAAAAAATGCCTTTTGCCTTTAACCATTAAATGTGGGATGTAAACATGAAGATAATCTAGGACCTAATTTGCTTCAAACACTTGTTGGGGAGCCAAGATAAAAAAAAGTAAAATAATTCGGAGTTGAGAGATTGGCATACATTTGACTAAAAGTTGAGTGTTAGCATGTTTTAGCTGAAAAACTTTGCTACCGAGCTTGAACATGTAACATGATACATATATGAATCATGTTGCAGAGTTGAGTGATTGGCTTGCATTTGACTAAAAGTTGAGTGTTAGCATGTTTTAGCTGAAAAACCTTGCTGCCAAGCTTGAAGATGTGACATGATGCATATATGAACTAACCAGGGAATTTTGAGTAGGATAACTCAATGATCTTTATTTCAACTGTGAAATACTAGCGATGTACCGCTTCAAATTTGTAGTGATTGGCAGTTTACATTTCCACTCTGTACTTGTACCATGTTGCTTTTTCTGCTTCAGATGTCAATCTATACTCTCCTATGATAGCATCAGTCTTTTGGCACTGAATCTTTATTTTGATGCCATTTCAAGTTGCATGTGTAATGAAGTTTTTGCTCATGTATCTTTTATGTCATTGCAGCCTGATCGTGTAACCGACTTCTGTAAGAGAAATAAGTTGCAGCTAATCATCAGGGCACATGAATGTGTTATGGATGGGTTTGAACGATTTGCCCAGGGACAATTGATTACTCTATTTTCAGCAACCAACTACTGCGGTGAGATAAATAGCTTGAGTTTTCTCCTGCTAAACTCAAATTTAAATCCTAATGTAATGTATTCATCCAGGGACTGCTAACAATGCTGGAGCTATACTGGTAGTTGGCAGGGGTTTAGTTGTGGTTCCAAAATTGATTCATCCCTTGCCACCTCCCCTTCAGTCACCGGAGACATCTCCAGAACATGTGATTGATGATACATGGATGCAGGTATGACCTCTTACATTTTCAGTGTTGCTAAATCCAACAATCTGGAAAGCCCATCCCTTAACTTGCATATAATTGTTTCTTCTATGTTCCTGTTGCCTTCCAGGAGCTTAATATCCAAAGACCACAGACTCCAACACGGGGTCGCCCTCAACCTGACCATGACAGAAGCTCCCTTGCGTACATATGATGCTACAAGAACAGTTTTTGTATTTTATGGGATTTTATTGCAGCACTCGTGCTTGATCCTTTTTTGTAGCCGAATTTAATCAGCTTGTCTCCCACTCGGCACAAATTTGGTGCGTGTTTTGTATTTTCAGATAGAGAAGTAGTGGAAGAAAACGAAACGACTTGAGAATGATCCGAGGTGTAGTGGTAACCTGTGAGTGTAGCATATGTATAATTTAGCATGCAGAAAAGATGGTATTGTATTTCTACTGTTAATAGTGGAAAGGGTGATCAGCTTTTGTAAAATAGACAGTCATAGAGGTATTTAATTTATATTATATTCTTTTGATTTTTGATCGCTGGTGTGTCGAGGCATGTAAAAGTGACTTGGCCAGTCGAAATGGGAATGTGGCAGATGCATCATGGCCCTGGGAACCAAAAAAATGTCATTCGGAAAAATTAATTCTGGGAAGGGGTGGCCTGAAGAAATTTGACTCTTATTTCTTAAAAACTTTGCACAACCATTGCAATGGACATGGATGCATGGATTGCAATCTTTTAAGGTAATGGTGGAAAGATCAGGAATGTCAAGAGAAAACAGAATCCTGCACATCATATTAATATACATAAAGCTAATTTGTGTGGTGTTCTTCTGTTCATAAAATCGATGTTTACTTTCTTTATTTTATTTTATTTTATTTTATTTTATTGTGGATTATAATAGTATAATTTTAATGATTTTAAACAAATTTAGAATTCTACTAGTTTAGAACCTGGTTCATGGGTTCGACAAGCTAGCCCTGACTACATGGTTCATAGATCTAACAAGTTTACATCTTTTTTTTTTTAGCCTGTTAATTGTTTTTAATATTCTTTTCTCAATTTCATCCATTAATATATTTTATATTTATTTATATTTAAAGATTCAATCAGTTAAAGCCTTAATCCAAACCAGATCTTTCGTTTTTTCAGTTTTATAATTGTTTTTTCCCCCCTTCTTTTCTCTGCTTCATAACCTGCATATGTTGTGCAAAGACATGTAAGAGAGAGAGAGAGAGGAAAAGGTTGCATGAAACGGAGTTGATGGAACAGTGCAGGCCAGAACTAGGAGCAGACTTTGTCGCCACGCATCTAGACAATACAATTTACTTTTAGCTTTCCTTCAGGTTACCGTTTGGCTGGACAGTATAAATGATGACAATTTCTTTTTATATATTTCCGAATCAATTTATATTCTATTATAAAAATATTTTTTAAAAATTATATATTGTTCTACTAAATTTCATATAAAAAAACATTTTCTTAAGCACTCACCTGGGATTTGGTCGATGCTGCTGGGGTGCCATGCTTGCATGAGATTTAACCATTCTAATAATTTTAAACTTTCTATTTAAAACGACAGAGCTGAACTCCAGAAACTGAACTTGCTTATGATTGGGAACTGAATAGAAAGAACGATGCCACTGGTAAACACCCACTGGGACTACATTCTAGCAGGCAAAAAACAAAAACTAGCATTGAGGTCGTGACATGTATATTTTGTTCGAATCCCACAACACTCTCATTACCCCAATCTTCTGTTCAGCTTCATCAAATGACATGCCTGTGGTTTCGGATGGGTATGGAAGCCTCGCCCATTTCCCAGTCTTGAGCTCTATCACATCCACGACACACATCCCTGATCCCTCCAACATCCTTCCATACCATTTGCCTTGAACCTGGTATACCTTTCCCTTGCCAATCTCTTCTCCTTGCCCATCTACAAGCACAACAAGCTGTCCTGGCTTGCACTGAACAGATTCTGAAGCACCGATGTCAACGAAATCTGCTAATCCTATCCCAGCCTCGGGATCTTCAAACACGCCAATTTCTGATGTGTTTTTGAGGCCTCTTGCACTTGATGTGATTTTGTCTTCACCGGGGCTCTCAGGAGTGTCCTGCCGCTGTTCTTGTCCAAGTTGCTTTTCTGGAAATGTATTGTCAACCTCCATTGGTGCACGGACATCCTTGCCTGCACGAGCTAACCTTGCTTTGCGATTGTTGAGCCTGGTGACAGCACAGAAATTGACAAACTTGTTAGAAGCTTAACAAAGTCCAGGCACATCCAATTGAACCTCTGTTGTACGGTAAAGAAACAACTATTTCCAGTTTTGACCTGCCATCTACCCACCGATCTATCCAGGAAATCATTGGCATGTATAATGACATACTGATTGACACACAGGTATAAAACTGAAAAGCCAGAAGTTATTTCTCTAGAAAAATAATAAAAATGAAACCAAGAATGCCACCGTGGAAACAACAAAAATTAGCAACTGAATGTGTAGCAGTAACGGAAGATTTTGTAAGTGTCCTAGAATTAGCATTCAATACCCCTCGATCTTTTCAGAGTTTGCATCAATAAATCTTGTAAACCAACATGTGAAAAATAAAATATCCTTTTACCAAGTGTTCCTGGACACCCGTGGTTTACTCCTATCCTGTATAAGAAGCTTGGCACAAAATCATTGCAAAGAGAATCAACTTTTAAAACCTAAATGAAGATACATTTCTATAAATAACAGAATTGTGCAATTGTATCCTATTATGCACACATTAAAAAAATAAAAGAAGGGTAGCGTCAGTGTTCACATAAAAATCTTTTCTGGGAAATGGCTATATAAGGCATCCATTTAAAAGTGCAGTTGAAACACAAATAATTCCAATTTATCCACCGTGTGCACACCATCCTCTTTAAGCAATTTCAGTAATGCCACGTTTCATTGCCAAGAAGTTCCTCGAGAATGTAAACTTTTTATCCTTCCATAAGCTATATTAATTATCAAGAGAGTATAACCTGAAGAAGGGGGGATGAATTCTTAAACCATGGAGAAGTTGACACTTCCTTACCAATTTTTCAACTGTGAAGGTGTAACTTCTGATCCCTGGGAAACACAATAAACTTGTTAAACAAAAAAAAAAGAAGAAAAGAAATCTAAAAAATTTAACAGGTAAGTTGGGGACACTTGAATAGAATTAACTTACATAATGAATGTTACAAAGGAGCATTTTACTTACATGAAGACTCAATTTATCAGCCCATGACTGTAACGCTGCTGCATTTCGCTGCATCTCAGGTTCATCTAGCAGGGCTTTCTCCATAAGTGTGATTTGATAGTCATTCATAATAGTCCGCTTCCTTTTTCTTGGCTGCTTTTCTTCAAAATGGGGACTTTCAACTTTCTCACCACCACAAACTCCCTGACAACCACTTCGTTTTATATGCTCACTTGATTTTAGTAAGTCACCATTCACCACTTGACCTGCATAAGTCTTCCCTCTTGTGGAACTTGTATCTGAACCACTTGTTTCAACAATATGAGCATCTCTATCAATCTCTCTTAAGACATCAGATACACATGCACCAGATTTAGCTTTGTCTTCCTTAAATGCATCTTCTACTTGATTCATATTTTTGAAATTGGGCTTCTCTTCTTGGATAGCTGAATTCTCTGACATTTCCTCCTTTTGGATATCTGTCCTGTTGTAAAGGTGTGAAGGCTCCTTCATCACCATAGGTGATCCGTATGCCCCAGTGCTTTGAGCTTCCTACCAGGAATCAAATTTGTTTGTGAGAAACAACGTAGGATTTGAAGAGAAGCAACACGAAGAACACTTGAAATGCCTTTCTCAGAAACTACTATGATTTAATTGATCTTAAAATTATGACCTTCAATAAAATACGTTCTAAAGTCTCATTAATTATATGATATTAAAAAATATGTTGTTACCCAATTATAAACTTTAATTTGGATTCTTGTCGAGTTATCCCTTTCTCACCAATAGCAAAGCCAGAAAATTCTTTTGGTGGCGTCAATTGATAACTTATGCCACATCAAAATACATATTTTGATACACAAAATCTTGGTAAACTCTCAATATATCTACAACAACTAAAAATAATTGTTAATGAAACGGTGTACTATTCTATGAAGCGAGTAATAATAGTCAAATATTAGTAATTGACTTTGATTGGATTATCATGAAAAGCAAGGAGAGCTAAAGAGCAGAAGCAAAACAATTAATATGAGTGATAGAGAACACACATGCCATGGGAGAAAACAGAGATGCAATGTGTAATAGAGAATGTAGTACATGGGAGACAGAATATGAGTAATGAGAGAAGTTGAGTAACATCAATTGTAATGTAAGGAGTGTCAATGAACCATCTCACCTAAAAGCTTAAACTCCCTAGAATATAATTTCTATTATTCTCTAACACACCCTAAAGTGAAAGCTCTTTTGGGCTTGAAATTTGCACACAGACCCACACTACCTTGTGCTTGATTTTTATCAAATAGAATGAGGGTAGTGAGATTCGAACTCGTGACCGCTGGGTCAACAAGGCTCTAATACCATGTCAAGGAATCATCTCACCTAAAAGCTTAAGTTGTTAAGTGAGACCTCAAAATATAATTTATATTATTCTTTAACAAGAAGATTATTAGTTGAGAATCATACAAATGAATATTGAGCAATGCTTCCTCTTTATGTGTATAATGAACAGACTACATTTTTTTTATAGCATTTCATTTTTTTGCTACTTGGATGTAATTCACAAAGCTTAAATCCAATAATTTCCTAATTCTTACATAAAAAGTATAAAGTTGAATCCACTAACATGTATTCTTCTTTTCTGTTTAGTTATAAATAAGGTAAAAACTATCATACCTATATTTTCATAGTTTATTAATTTAGAAGGGTCAATTGACCCCATTATTGTTTTCTTGGCTCTGCCCATGTTTGTCACCTTGATGACCCTCCAAATATATTACAGCCAGTAATAGAAACGCATATCAAAACTTTTAAAATCCGGGCTTTGATGTCAAATGCCACATCATCATAATAATGAAATGGATAATCATGACAAAAATAATGAACTTGTATTTAAAAAACAAAAAGATATTAACCTGAAGATGTTCATCAATAGTAAGTCTAGAGAACTTATCCAAAGATATTGACCTCTCAGTTTTGAATTCCTGAAATATTTTTCAGCAGCAAAATCTTAGCACATTTAAATTGAGGGATATGAAAAGGAAGTTGACAAAGTTGGAGCAGATAGAGAAAACGAAAACAATATTAATTATTGAAGGAGAAAAACCTTACTTGAACTTGGTTTTCTTCATAATCAGTAGGATTAATCAGTGATTGTAACTGGTTAAAGAATACCCTTCAATAAAAAATTAAATGAAAAAATTAAGCTATCTGTATCACTGGAATTCACATAGTATCACAATGTATACACCCCATATGTGAACTAAAAATAGTTTACAAAATATAAACCTACATGACATTCCAGCACCAAAAAGGCATTTGAAGTTGCATCCAACAGCCATCCACAACTAGCTAATGAAACTAAAATCCTCAACTTCATTGGCATGACACCATGTGCCTACAAGTTGTTCTAACATACTGTTTTTGCTAGACATTCCCGCAGTTAACACATTTCTCTTTTTAATTTGAGGATAGTGTAATGATGCAGTGCAAGAAGAAAGTTTACATCAATAAATTCAGTTAATTTTCAGATTGTCATTATTTATAATTGTTATGTTACCCAGGAACTTCGTCTATTTCCCTTTCAATTTTCAGTAATAATTAGGAGCTCTATAAGAAAGATATCTTTAGTTTGCTATTTCGTTTAAAATTCCTAATTCAAATTAAATGTTAGGGCTTTTAGTGTGTACCCATATAAACACAGATATTATGTATTTAGAGAAGGGAGAAATAGAACATGTGGATTTTCTTTTCGTTTGTGGATTTCAAGAACCCTAGTTTCTTGTAAATTTAAGAAAATCCATTATATATTTCATGGGTTCTAGGCCCTTTTCCCGTAATTAGTCTTCTTCTCTACATTAATTGGTTTCAGATAATCCTTTCCCATGTTATTTCTGCTTTCAATCCAAGTATTGTAATTATTCTGAATTTCAGACCCTTTCATCATGCTTAAGACTTGAGAAACCAATGGTGAAGGTGATGAACAACATTTATGTGATGCTGAGCAAATGCAGTAACCAATAACGCTCAACAGTTATGGCTATTGAGAGGAAATCTATCTAACATATCACTAACAATGTAGTGCTGATTATAGTGAAAGCTGTCCAGAAGTATTCAAGGATGTTGCTATTCTTTAAAATTTAGCACAAAAAAGGGGGGAAAACAGCACTTGTAGAAAAACATCCTAAAAATATAGGAAGAAAGTAGGGTGGTTGATGTTTAACTCACCTTAACAGCTGTACATCCTCCTCATTCAAAAAGTTAGGAATTAGAGACTCTGCATGACTTAACAATGAGCCTACACTTGCAAGTTACTTGTAAGAGACCCCACCAACTTTTATACATCATGTCAATCAAGATAATCATAGGATAATAGTACTTACGAAGATTTCTGCAAACTGCCACGGCTCTTAGAGCACCAGAAGTAAAGGAAAACCCAGGCAATGATTTAGATGGGTCCATCCGCATGCACTCCAGAAACTTATGAAGGAACAAGTTTCTTTCCTGCTCTGTGGATTAGAAAGATTGAATTAGACAATCCATTCAGCATCCAGCAGATCAAATGTGATGAGTATTTAAGCAGATTGTGAGAGATGATTCACCTTCACATATGTTTGGAACAAAACAGTGGAGGTTGGCAATTAGTTTCACAAATAATGAAGTTCTCTGATGTGCATACATAGCTTGGGGCATGTTACTGGGAGTTAAAGTAATTTCTAAATTTATTGCATTTGATAGGTTCGCTGCTGCAAATGTGTCCAAAAACCACCCAGCTGCTGTAAATGTGTCATACTCCAGAGTACCATCTTCTTCTCTTGGTGGAAATTTAGAAGAACACCAAATTGATAAAAAATCTCCATGAGGGAGCGAAAATATAGCGGTCAGAAGTTTGGTCTGTGGAGCATATTGACATTTGAAAATAGAAGAGGAAAGTCATGAATCTCTCTTCATGGCAGATGCTTTAAAGCATAATGGGTTGAAAATACACAGCATAACATAATTACACGAATGTTGCAGTGACTTTGCAGATTTTAACAGCAAAGTACAACAATGATTTTTTTGTTATCAGGTGGTATATACCTTATATAATTTTAATGTGCTTTGGAGTGTCTAGGCAATATTGTGTCCAAAAGTTACTTGAAACAATTTAGCAGAAGTAGCATGGTGGAACTAAGTGAATATCATGCCTACGAGTCCAAATGATTAACTTACAAAGCATGTTGTGATATAAGATCTAAAATTTGAATCATCTGAGAAGATATCAGCCAAACGCATTGCATTGAGTTGCAAAAGCCCCATGGGGAAAGTTCTGTCTGGACGTGAACTAAGATGATTGGGATCCTTGTTAAGGGCAGCCTTCAGTAATTCAAGAATCTACATCAAAAAGTATATTAATAGCAAGCATGGTAAAACTAGGCTTCAAAATGAAATAAAAAATATAGGAAACAGTGGGTTGAGACAAATTTGGTTTGAGGATCACCAATAAATGACACTGGTCAATATCTCTCCTGCAAAATAGATCTTTGTTCAAGATTAGTGCGGGTAGAAAAAGATTATCAACTTTTGAAAACACTTTGGTTTAGCAGGTGTCAATTAAAACAAAATTAATTAGCGGGTTCCATCAGCCTGTCTCTCCACATCAAAAACCACTACATGTGCTAGCACATCTACTAAACTAACCTCTAATACTACAGACTTTGCCAAATCAAGGCTCCATGGAGAGCTTGCAACCTCATCAAGGTAAGAAATGCTTTCTGCTTCACACAGATGCAATAGCTGAAAAAAGCATATGATCAAAAGAAGAAGAAATCAAGGACATTTAGACAAATAAGGAAATAAGAAGTTATACTAGATTACGGTGCAGCTTAAGCCTTGCCACTACATTAAAACTTACAATCGATAATACTTTAGCCTTCAGTCTAGATACTGCAGCTACAACCGTGAAAGAATCTACAAAAGGAGGCGTGATGTTTAACTTCAAGATGGACCGGGCCAGAAAAAGAACCCCTCCCTTTCCACATAGTTCCTGGAATAATATTATACACGGATATTTGACCAAAAATGAAAATGATGAATAGCAAATAAGAATATTAAATGTGAGATGTTCATTTAGAAAATAAAAGGAGACTTATAACTTTCATGGATACCATTGTCAAGATCATTGATGCATATAAAAGTTATTAATTATAGTTACCCTAATGCAATGTTACATATTCAAAATGTTAGTCATGAAAATCTCCATGTTTCTCCCACTCACTTTCTTCACCACATACAATCACATTAACCAGATACTTCTACTTCCGATTTGGTCCAGCAAGAAGTATTTCTCCATCTTATGTAAAACACACAGAAAAACATTGAAGCTGGCATCTCCTGGCATACAACTTTAACCCAAACATATAGAATAAGATGGTTCTATTTTAGAAACCTTGTTCCTTAGAAGGCGCTCGCGGAACATCTTTTGCTGGCACAATGACTGAAGAATCTGTAAAGAAGCCTCACATTGTTGGCAGATATAGTCAACTATTTGTTCAGCTGTCGGACTTTTCACATGAAGGCCAGTATTTTGATCTGATAGCATGACCTGAAGAAACCTAATGGCTACATGAACAGCACCAAAAGCTGCATCCATAAATATGTCAACCTATATGAGAAAATTCATTATCAGAAAGTCCATAAATGACTCTGCCTGCAGAGCTCAAAATAAAATGATAATATGACCACAAGTAGTTGATGAATGAAGATAACAGATCAAAGAATAAAAACTAAAGATACAAGAGAAGATGCTGTATTAGGCGCCTCATCTTTACACATTTTAACAATCAAGTGCAATCATCTTTATTTTTGTTCAAATAGGTTTTCAACTCTGAATTTTGTACAATCAAGTTCAAATGCTGATGCCCGTTAGCATAAGTCTTGTGTGTCTATTAACAAATGACCTGGAACCAAACCCGTCACACATGGAATACATGCAACCCCATTGACAAGGTGATCTTTTTGAGGGAAGCATCCCTCCAATCAACCCATTAAGTTTTTTAATATAAAATTTACATTTTTTTTTATTTAATAAAATAATAAACTTATTCACAGATTGCCAAAGAACCTGCAAAATAAAGACTGGGATGTTTTCTATTTATCAGAAAACATTATGATATCATCAAGAACAATAAACCAGAGTTAATCATAACCAAGGCTCTAAAACACAAATAAATGATCACACTTGATACTATAACTCTTTAAGGAACCACTCTTTCATCAAGAAACATTGAACTTCCTCCAACCAATAGCTATGGTGCTCAAATTACCTGCATATTTATAAAGTAAATGGGCTGCCCCATTCCATGAATTTGGTAAACCACGAAGGGTACTCAATGAAGCCCACTCTATCATCCAAAATAATTCTGGATTACAAATATTCCAAAACCAATCCGATTAATCCCCAACTTAAATCACTGGCGACACTTAAAGAACCCAAATCTCACAACAGGTTCATAAAAAAACAGCCCCTTCCTTCAACATACACCTATGCTCACAATGAGCCTCAAGAGCAGTATGGTCACTGATTGTTGTTCCATCTCCTCCAGGTCCTCAATCTCCCTGCTGCTGCCAAAGCAGCCATGGCCACCGCTACACTGTTGCAGGTGTGACGACAACATTTCCAGCATCTTCAATTAATCTAAAATATAAAATAAATGGCTGTGAAAGCAAAGTGGAGATAGATAGTTGTGAGTTTATGGGTTCAATGTTTTATGGTGATTTTGTAGGTTGAGATGGTGGATTGGGACAGTGATTACAAATTGAGCAGTTTGTTGGGTTTTTATGGTTATTGGCAGTGGAAATGTGATGGTAATGGGTTATGATTGTGGTTTCATTTGTGACCATGGTAGTGGTGTGAGTGCAAGAACAGCGGTGTTGTGGTGTAGGAGTTAGTGAAAAAGAAAAGGACAGATTTGATTTTAGTTATTTAGCATCTCATAGCCTAAATTAATGGGAAAAGAGGTATCTGGTCAATAGGAGGGAAAAAATTCGCTCCCAAACAATAACCTTGAACATGCATGTAACTTGGTCATTCTGGCCTAACTGGTGACGTGCTGATTCCATGTCATTTCTTAATGGACACATAGGACACTTAACACTTTAACACTAAACAGACAAAAAAAAAATAAAGATCACGCACTTGATTGCTAAAACTAGTAAAGTTAAGGCACTAAATATCTTATTTTCTAAAAAAAAAACTTTGCAATGATCCCTTGAATATAGTCAACCTGTTGCTCTTAAATATCCACTTAAACAAATCATGTGGAAAATTTGTACCTTGGGGTGAGCAAGCAACACTTGAACAAGATCTTGCCATTGTGAAGATATACATCCTGACAATAACTGTAGACTGGATGCTACAAGTGCTGAATGCACAAGTAACAAAGAGCATGAATTAAGGTTTTCCTACATCACAAAAACAACCCAGGTAAACTTGAAGAGTTTGGGAAGTAAATCCTTAGAAGAAAGTATTAATGAATACCTGTCCATAGCCACTAAGAACAATTACTAAATAAAACACCAGATCCAGCAATTGCTCTGATACTTTAACATCATCGAGCAAAACCTGTAAATATAGACAAAAGAACATAGAGTGAAAAATATTTTACTTCAAGATATCATCCCCAAATTCTTACGAAACATAAATATCTGATGGTGAAAAGAACACATCACAGTTGCCCAAGAATAAAAAGAGAATGATAGTTTACAGAACAATGGGTAGCATCCAAATACAAGTCCATTTACTGACAACAAAGAACCCAATGCCATAACAAGTTTAAAGTAGCTTCCAAATGCAAGTACTTAGAGTACCTTCAACAGTACAAAGAAAAATTTTGATTAAAAAAATTACCAAAAAAAAACCAAGCAGATGCACAAGACTTCAACACTTGATCCAAGGATTCAAGAACTTAACGTAACTGGGAGAGGAGGAACTTATTTCGAGTTAAAATTAAAATAGTGTCATCCCTACAATTTGTCAAGGTTCACAAACACAACGAAGCCTGACTTTAAATACATGTCCAAACATTATCGATTGAAGTGTCAAAGTTCATTTACTATGCAAAACAGACAACAAAACTGATGATACATAAAAATAATAATAAAGAATAGGCAATGATTGATAAAAGCAACCTGCTCGAGTTTACTGTTCCGAGATCCTAGATCACACAAGGAATGCAAAAGCCGAATCCCACACAGCAAATATCTCAACAGCGATTCATCTCTATCAGATGATAAAAGCACTGCAATAAGGTGTAAAGGAAGAAGGCCTGCCAGTTTTTCCACATCAATCTGAAAAATAATGTGATTTAAGATGCAAAATGACGGTAAAATAAGAAAGCGTAAGTGTGATAATGATGAGCTTGTTTCTTGACCTTTGTAGTTGATCCTTTTCCAGAATGAAAGTGAATTGTAAAATTTTCAGAGTCCCTTAACAATTTGTTAAGTTCCTGAGAGCTAAGACCATGTAACTCTTTCACTGCTGAAATTAAATCAATGGCCTGTTCATAAAAGTTGATGCTTGTCCATGTTAGAAAGAGGGGGAGGCTGAAGAGAAACAAAAATGAATACAAAACACAGTTGAATAACTACACAATGAAACTGATAAACTAGTCAGGCATATTAAGCAGACATAAAAGAAACTCAACACACAAAAATAAAGAGAAAGAAAGAAACAGATGAGCTGAATTATTGGAAAATAAAATGATGAACCATGCAAAATTCAGAGATGATTTTGCCATTATCCATCCAAAAGTAAATAAAAAACACACAAAAAAAAAAAAAACTTTTAGCAGATTTAACAATGCTCACTTGTTCAGCCATGGATGTTTCTTCCTTAGCGAGCCTCATGCAAGAGCCAAGACAAGAGAGAAAATAATGAACCACTGCAACCAGAACAAGAGATAGAACATGAATGCTGACAATAATAAAATGTGCTCAAGGCTTAAAGCAGCTAAAGGAGGGGGAAAGGGTGGGGGCAGGCATATGAACAAAGTACAAGCCAATTCTTCAAGTACAAGGAAGAAAGAGCTTATTAAGAATAAATTTCCCTGAGTTTCCAACAAATAATATAATACCAGCTATTTTTGGTAGCAGACAAGTCATTATAAGTGATTACAAATTATTAAGTACATTTACCTACCGAGCTATTAAAAATTTATCTTGTCATTTTACTATTTAGCAATTTTCTCCATAAATCTGATAATTCTAAAAAAAAAAGATAGTTGTGAAGATTTAAGTACAATTCTGACAATAAAAAAAAGCACCTAGTTATCTTGGAGAAGAAAAGGATACCATTTACTTCATGCAAAACCAATTCAAATAATCAGAAACTACTAAATACTTAATACATTGTAAACCTTATCTTATTACTTTGTAAAGATGAAGGTACTACAATTATAACGATTTCCAGTAACCACCACAACAAGCACCACTTATCAAGCAATTCTCATACTATTCTCATTATGGAACATCACACAACCTTATTTATTGAGTTTAAGAGGTCCCAGGTCCCGAACTTTTTAGCAATGGCAATATCAACTAGTAGGAATCCCCAATTATTTAGTATTTAATAACGTTTTAGTTATGAATTTAAGGTCTAGCCTGAAAAGGAAGGATAACTCATTCTATTAGAGGTCAACCTCCTCAGAACAGTTACTTTGAATCGGTATAAAACTTATATCCCTTGTCTATTCACATTACAATTAATCAACTTTCGATGTGGAGCCCTATTAACACAACAATGGAATGTCTCACGTGCAAGTAACTCCCAACCACCACATGCCCGAAAATTAAAAATACAGAATTACAAGAATGATAAAAAGGAAATGTCCATTCAAATGGAAGTGGGTTTCGTTTATTTTAGACAAGATTCAAAACCCAGAAATCATAAAATCCCTAATCACTCCCTGAACTCAATTCGGCGCCATTTTTTACTGACTGTCAAGTAACTAACTCTATGATGATCGAAGAAACACAAAAACAATTGACTCTTCCAAACAGCATCTTCGAATTCAAAATGTGAAGACATGAACTCATTATTACGAGAGCTGAGCGGAGCTGAACATGCTTTATAAAAAAAAAAAAAACCTAGATTTCGATTTCAAAGTGAAGTGAACTTGAAACCCTAATATGTTACGGGAACAAAAAGGGCAGAATTACAAGCAGAAAAAATGGAAAATAATGTAAACAACAGAAATAAAATTCAGCAACAACAGTGAAATAAGAGCTAACCTTTTGAACCGTATCAAAGAGCTAAGCTCCCACAAAAAAAAAATAGCGGGGTTTTCTTGGTTTTGGGCGTTTGAAATTTTGGGAGGCCTTCCTGCGTGTTTGTTTATATGATTGAAGGAGAGTCAGGGTAGAGTACGTTAACATAACCCACAGGCTTTTGTTTTTTCTCGTTGGTTAAAAAAATGGAAAGCCACAGGATTACTATAATAAGAAAGACTCTCTCTCTCTCTCTCGCTGGTGCAGGAGGTTTGTCTGTTTGCTAAATTTCTTTAGATCCTGATTGTCTTAGCTCAGCTCGAACTCAGTACTACATATTTGAAAACATGCAACTTAGTCGATTTCTTATGATCGTTGCCCTTTCACATAGTCCTTTTTATTTTTCATGGAGTGATAATCACAATCAGGCAAAATGGCAAGCCATGCAAGTTTAAAATCTGTTTTGTATTTTGGTAGTGATTATTTTTTAAATATTTTTGTTTAAAAATATATTAAGATAATATATTATTATTATCTAAAATTTATTTGGATATCAACCCATTAAAACGATTTGAGAAGCATTTTTAAAATAAAAAACCAAAAAAACTCTTGATCAACTTTTAGGGTAGTAACTAGCTGTTTTTATTCATTGAAAAGAATCTCACAGCTTTAAGTTTTTTCTTTTTATTTTCCTATAGACTATAAAAATATGATATGCTTTTCTTAAAAATATGAGTTGGATGGTGGTGTTTGGCAGTGTGATCCAATTATATTTTTAAAATCTCCTTGATTTTTTAGTGTTAAATTATTATTATTATTTTGTGTTTTTAGATTATTTTGATGTGTTGATGTCATAAATATTTTTTTAAAATAAAAATATATACATTATTTTATTGTATTTTTAATTAAAAATATTTCGAAAAACAATTTTTATCTACAGAGATATCGATGCATTGAAATTTAAAAAGAAAAAGAAAGCAAAATATGTTGTAATAAGTTGATGTCATGCAAGAGACACAGAGGGACTTACTTTATAGTTTATAGGTAATAAGAAGGTAAGTAATAATTACATTCCAAGCTGCGAGGGACTAAATAGCAATTTAAAGAGAATCCAGAATCAAGGTCTTGAGCTTGACCGTGGGCTCGGGCTGGGCTCGGGCTCGGGCAATTGTGGGTAATAATATAGTAATATTTATGGCATTTTAGGTATTGGAAATTAAGAGGGGTGATGACCAGCTGCAAATTTCTTAACACTATAAACCGCTGATAAACCCTAGAAAGAGAATAAAAGAAAACTTCAATGGCAGACCTTCTTGTAGAACAACCCCAAGAAATCACCATCTCTAAAACCTTCCCAACTAAACCAAAGCTAAAACCCAAATCGAAAGCCCTATCAAAAACCTCTGAATCCAAATACTGGTCTTCCTTCAAGTCCCACCAAATTTCAAACCTCATCTCCTCCATCCCTTCCATCGATTTCTCACCTATATCCCCACACCACTTTGCCGCCGCCAATTCCGCCTCCCTCACTCTCTTCTCTTCCAGCACGCTCTCTCCCACCTCCACCTTCTCCTCCTTCTCCGATGTCGTCACCTCCTGCTCCTTCCGCTGCGACGGCTCCCTCATCGCCGCCTCTGATCTCTCCGGTCTTATTCGGGTATTCGACGTCAAGACACGAACCCCACTTCGTCGCCTGCGGTCCCACGCCCGCCCTGTTCGTTTTGTCAAGTACCCATCACTAGATAAGCTCCATTTGGTGTCTGGTGGTGATGATTCTGTTGTTAAATACTGGGATGTTGCTGGAGAGAGCGTGGTTTTGGACCTGTATGGTCACAGGGATTATGTGAGATGTGGTGATTGCTCTCCAATTGATGGAGATATGTTTGTCACTGGGTCTTATGATCACACTGTGAAGCTGTGGGATGTGAGAGTTGATAATAAAGAATCAGTTATTGAAGTGAATCATGGACATCCTGTTGAGGATGTTATTTTTTTGCCTTCAGGAGGCATGGTTGCGACAGCAGGAGGGAATAGTGTGAAAATATGGGATTTGATTGGAGGAGGGAAGATGGTTTATTCTATGGAGAGTCATAACAAGACTGTTACTTCTATTTGTGTAGGGAAATTAGGGAAAGAGAGTGGAGAGGAGGCTTTGCAGTATAGGATTTTTAGTGTGGCTTTAGATGGTTATATGAAGGTTTTTGATTATGCAAAAATGAAGGTTACCCATTCCATGAGGTTTCCTGCCCCGCTTATGTCAATTGGGTCTTCGCTGGATTGTATGACTCGGGTTATTGGGTCTTCCAATGGGATTATATTTGCCGGGAGGAGGAAGGCGAAGGAGGATGTGGGAGAGAGTAAAGTAGGGAATTTCTGGGCGCTGGGCAGTGTAGAGGATCCGCAGAGGCGGGCTTTAAGGCCAACTTATTTTAGGTATTTTCATAGGAGTCAAGGGGAGAAGCCAAATGAGGGGGATCATTTGATAATGAGGCAAAAGAAGGTGAAACTGGCCGAGCATGATAAGTTGTTGAAGAAGTTTAGGCATAAAGAAGCATTGGTTTCAGTTTTGGGTGGGAAGAATGCAGAGAATGTGGTGGCTGTGATGGAGGAATTAGTGGCGAGGAGGAAGTTATTGAAATGTGTTGTGAATTTGGATGAGGAGGAGCTTGGGTTGTTGTTGGGCTTCTTGCATAAGCACTCGACTATGCCAAGACATTCTGCTTTATTGACGGGGCTGACTAGAAAGGTACTCGAGATGCGGGCTGAAGATATTAGAGCTTCTGATGCTTTGAAAGGTCATATAAGAAACCTTAAAAGGTCGGTTCAAGAGGAGATCAGAATTCAACATTCAATACAAGAGATACAGGGTGTAATTTCTCCTTTATTGAGAATTGCTGGGAGAAGATGAAACTTTAAACGGGTTATAGTACGTTGTGAGGTGCTTTAGTGTTATGAAATGGTTGCCATTATTAAAACTTGGCTGAGGTTGCCGTTAGTGAATTCAGCAATTTTGTGGCATTTATCTTCTCATTTGGATTCTTTTCGAATTTCAAGATTAGTATTGTTGTTTTAATCAGCAATTATGTTCTTTCTGTAATTGTAATTGTGGTCACACAAGATGGTGTTTACCCATTTGTGAACTTCAATGTCTTTTCCATCAAATTATCTGCAGGAGAGATGGGAAAAAAACTGTGTTTCATTTCTAATTATTCAAGGTGCTTTTTCTTTGCTAGAACTATTTTGTTATTTGTCTAGTTGCTTGCTGTATTCTGTCTTGAAGCTCGCAGATATTTTCTTTGGTAATGAACCTCTGTTGTTTTTGCATAACATGCTTTGCAATCTTAGGACTGCAATATTTTGCAGTGTGCTTTTTGTTACTTTTTGGGAAGAACATATCTCATCATATCCCCGGCAACTAAATGAAGAAATGCCTTGTGTTCTGGTGTTTGTCTTTGTTATGCTACACAAGAAGCAACGGATATATGCTCAGCGTGGCTGCTGATTTGATCAAAGCTGATAGTATCATTTCGGTTAGTGTTTTGTTTTCGGTTAGTGTTTTGTTTTTTAATTGAATTGAAATGTTTTAGTTTCGGAGTGTTTCGGTGAGCTATTTTAGATTGTAATATATTTTATATTTATTCAAAAAATTAGTTCAAGTCAAAAAATAAAATTATTTAGAATTATACAATTTAATTTAAAAATATCAAAATAAAATGATTTTTTTGAATAAAATTATGATGTATAATATTACGAGAATATCATTATTAATCTCGTAATGTCATTATATTTCTGATTACTCTGAAATTTTAATATAATATATATAAATATATCAAGAGATTTCTCATAAAATTTCATCTTGACCTAAAGGTTGGATTAAAAGATATGATTGATTTTATAAAATTAGTCATTAAAAAACATACTACTTGGCTAAAAAGAAACGGGTGGAACAAAACTATGTTTTGTCTGATAAAAATGATGTTTTGTCTCTTTTTTTTAATTAGTATAAAATGATAAAAATGAAACGAAATGGACAATTGTGGATTTGAAATGGCGTATCTTTAAGCGAGTTCGATTCCCCCTATATTATAATGTTGCTCTGTTTAAGCCTTGTCATGGATATTCCTGCATGGATGCTGGATCAGAAAATTACTCGAATCAAAACACTCCTAGCATAAAAGCATGTAGGATTACTAAAAGAAATCAGATTACAAGCACTGCCTCATTTCGCAAAACACATTATCAAAGACATTTTAAATTTATAAATATAAATGGCTGAACGTGTAGACATTGTATAACTTAAATTCTGGGAGAGAACGCCCCCTTTTGTCCCATATGATACACCAAGAAGTAATATAAAAAGCTCCAGGGTTGATGCACAGAAATTGCCACGGGGGACAAAACGGGCTGATCCAAGAACCGGGCATTCAAGCACCATCAAGAGGTATTAGCCATGGACTCAATTAGGAGCTGATAACCTTCCGGTACTGCTGTCTGTGCAAGCACACACTCTGCCAAAGCCGGGACATCAGAATTGAGGTCTAAAAACTTGGCCAGAAATAGCAAGAGGTGAAAATCAGAAATTCTCTTCACAAATGGAAGATTCTTTGCACGGTCCAGATGACTCCTCAATGCTCTCATTTGCACTTGGGCAATCCTGTTCTCAATGGGGAAGGTTGATGAAAGAGGGCCCTGCATTAAATAATCCATGAGAAAAGTATGCAGCAGAAAAGATATATTATCCAGGTTGTGCTGTTAGTACTTGGAAGTTCATTTGGCATGATAAAGAGAATCAAATGAATGAGCAGCTTCCATGAAAAACTACCACAGAATATCAACGCCGTTCAATTTTTCATTTTCCCCTAGTTATGCCTGCATCTTTATGTCACAACCACAGTTTTTTTCCATGAGTAAAAGAATACAATCTATATTAATATCAACTAATACTATCATAAACAGTATCATTCTCATGTCTCAAGCAGTTCTGCAGGAGTCATGCTCTAAAAATAGATATTCATGAGATAACAAGAATTATTATGTACCAACGAACATGACCTAGCATCACCAATGAGCTTACTCAGAACAGAAAATGCTAAATCATAAAACTTTTAACTGTTGCATGAATTTGATTTACAAATCCCCTCCTCTGATTTCAAGTAACAGGGCAGTGAACTGACAAATGGCCCACTGATTATTAAACCGTTTGTTTTCTTAGTGCATCTGAGCCATTTGTACACTTAAATTTCCAGAAAGGAAATTGAATAAATGACATCAAATAATTTCATGTATGAGACATCAATATTTACATCACGGGACTAAACAACTTGTAGTGTATAGCTCTCTCATCCTATGAACGCTGTATTGCTAGGAGGCTTGGTGTCACAGAAATTCATGCTGCGGGATAAGTGCTGCTTTTTTCCTCATTACTGTAATGTAGAAACACCATCTCTGCACATATTCTTCAAGACAATCAACAATATACCATGGAAAGTATATAGCTTGTTTTGTACAACTGCTAGATGACTTTGAATCTGATAAATATTTTCAAGGACTGAAAAGTACGTTTGAAAACTACTTTTTTGAGGAACAAAGGAGATTGCTTCATAATCTAACCCAATATCTCTCCAAGGCTTGTGTGACTGCACATCTAAACAGAATCCCTCATCTAGCACCACTTGTGTCTCTAAACCATCCCTTCGAATGCTTATCTTTGTTTTGAAGCAAGAATCATGCTCAGATAATCCTAAGAGAATCATGCTACACAAAGAACTTTTTTTTGCTCTCACAACATGAAGCTCAAATACTCCAAATAATTATACCTTTCATGTAAATGTTGGCAAACTAAATGCACCTCGACAACAAATATTCCATCTTGTTTTTGCATAAAACATGAGCAAACTACCAATATGAGACCTTCAAACATCACATGATTAGCCTGCTGGATATTACAGTTCCTCACCCCCCCATCTTTCTAACATGCACACGCGCGCACTCACACAAAGATAACTTGCACAAGGCACACCTATTAGATTCAATGCAACCGCATTTTTGATAACACAAGCAAAGAACATAGTCATCCAAGACCCAGTATAAAGAAAAAGAGCACAGGAAAATAGAAAAGTTCAAATATAATTTTTCCTTACAAGACAGATATATCCTTCTCGGATCTTAGAAGTTTATATTCACAAACCCTATAGCAAGATAGCTAGCAATATCACCCCACATATACAGAGAAAGGATCTTCAAAGCTTAGACTGCAAGTTGATATTCTGTACGCACGAGCAAGAGAATATGTGGGCAGCAAAATATTATGCCCTGACCCAAAAATAGAACCATATCCCAACTCCCTCTGAAGTGCACTCTGATGCATATGGTAAAACGTTAAGCATTTGGCTCTCAAACTCAATTCTTTTTTTTCCTCGTGTTATTTGCTTTCAACATTATCCGGAATGTTAAAACCCTTCCCCTCACTAAGAAATTGGATAAGTCAAGAAGCAGCTTAACTTGGTGAAATAGGGAACCTCCTAACAAGTTCATAATCCATAGCTCCAAGTCAAAAGGTTTATTACATTCAGCTATCATGGACCATTTAGTACATTTATCAAATTAACTATCAATCAATGAAGAGCAATCTTAGAGAAAACAGGAAAGCAACCAATCAAACACGAGCACATATAAAAAAAAACAATATCAAAAAACACAAACAAAGGCAATAACTCAAGAAGGCAAAAGACTTAGATGTAAAACATACCAGATGATCGAGAATCTTAACAACAACCAAGAAGAAATCATTATCAACCTCCTTAACATCCTTGCTACCAACAACCACATCTTTCTTCATTATAGACAACTTAGGATCCGCATCTTCCCTAATCTCCGTCTCGAACCATCCTTCTTTAAACAACCTAATACACATATCACTCATCTGAAACGCCTCGAAGTGCACATCAGCTCCCCCATCCTCATTCACATCCAACTTCACCACCGCAGTAACCCACTCCTTCAACCCACTCTCAGCGTGCAGCTCCGCCGCCTGAAGAACCTCCCTATTCGACAAAGTATAATCCTTGTTGTCTTGCGTTATAGACTGAGTAAATATAAAACCCACTCTTCTCATTCCCAAACCCGCCGCAATCGCCTCCACTAATTTTTCTTCATCGGAATCCCTCAAAAGCATCAAAATATCTTCAGTCCCCTGCTGCGGCAGCTCGTATATGAAATTGACCTCAACCTTCCCCTCCTCCGACACCGTTCCATACATTAACCCACCTCTTTTAACAGCAAACGCAAGCGTTTCACTAACATAATGCTGGAACGCATTAGCGCAATCGCGATCAAACGACACCGAATCGCAGTGTGGATTTTCTTGCCGGGTGACTCTCATCTGTTTGGCAATGAGATCGTCCATAGTCATCTTACGGCCGAAAGAACCAGCAGGGTGAACAGCGGGGCCCGCAATAGTTCTCTGGCCTTCGTAGGCTAGGAAAATTATGGAGCCGTGAGAGATGTTGAGGGAAGAGAGAGGAGTGCTAGGGTTTGACATGTCGGTGAATTGGAGGAGATCGGGAGGGGATTTGGCCAGGAGGAGGTTTTGGTTAGTAGAGAGGGTTTGGTTGTGGATAGGGATTTGGAGCTGGTTTTGGATTAGAGTTTTGAGTTGGGAAATTGTGATGTTTGGGTTCTCGATGGAGACGCGTTCCAGCCCGTCTCTGCTTCGGATTCGAATCATCATCTTCTTGATTGATTGCTTGCAGGAGATTGGGAGGGAGAAATCTGAGCTTGAGAAGAAGAAGAAGGTAATTATTCGGGTTCCTTGCTTCGCCAGAGAGTGGGAGTGAGAAAGCTTTATGTATTTATAGGTGATTGTTTGCTTGATGGGGAAGTCGGTCAAAAGTTATTTTCCCCCAAACAATGTATAAACGATGTCGTCGTGACCTCAGTTTATTTGCGGCTGGGATCCTGGAACCCTTCGGAACGCCGCCGTGTTTGTTTATTTTTATACATCGGTCTTTTTTCAAACCCTTATTTAAGAAACCAGTAACTTATTTACTAAAATAATTTTAATGTAATTTTTTACATAATATATATATATATATATATATATATATATATTATCTAAACTTTTATTTTAGATAGAATTTATTGTGAGATGTTTTCAAGTGCTTAGAAAATTTAATTTATTTTGTTTCTAATGGATTTTTTTTTATAATGTTTTTAGATTATTTAATGTGCTCATATCAAAATTGATTCTTAAATAATAATAAAATATTATATTTCTAAATGAAAAATATTTTAAAAAGCAACAATAAATTTATAATCACGCTCCCAACCACCCAATTAAGATACCGTTTGGCACAGTATTTGGCACGTCATGCCGCACAAATTTAATTTTTTTTTCATTTTAAATGAATATATTTCAGTGTTTTTAGATTATTTTGATGTGCTAATGTCAAAAATTATTTTTAAAAAATAAAATAAAAAACATCATTTTGATGTATTTTTGCACGAAAAGCACTTTAAAAAGCTATCGCAACTGCCCTCCCAAACAGACCCTAAAAGTTTCTCAGAGTGCTAAAGTCTGGTTTTTTTCAAGTCCTTCAACTTTTTGTTTTTTTTTTATTTTACTAAAATTAAGAAATGATATTTGAAAACCATCGGATTATGCCATGTTTATAAAATAAGGTTATAGTCTTTTATGATAATATTAAAAAATACAAGCTAATATACAAATTTTTAAAAGACTTTGTTTATTGATATTTAATGATAGTAAAATATTTATTATTCCAATTTATTTCACATAAAATTTTCAAATTAAGTACTCTCTTATTTTTCACAGAGTCGTATAAAATAATTAAAATATATTTATTTATTGAAATTGTTTTTAAATATCATGGTAAGTTTTCATTAAAAAACCATGTTTATAATAATAATAAAAAAAGATATGCCTTTAACAAAATACAAAATGAATAAATGAATAATGAAAAGGAAGTTTTGTTTAAAGAAACACATTTTGTTTTTTCTATTGAGTTTAAATGATTTTATTTTCTTATGATTATTTATTACCTTAAGTCTTTCTTCAAATAACCATGTTGATAATAAAAAAATCAAGAGAGAGAGAGAAAAGAGGATTTCGATTGAAAGATTTTGTTTTTCTCTTGAATTTAAATCATTAGAATCCTTATGAATATTTATTTTGATTGCTTCAAGTATTTATTTAAAAAACAAATTGTTAGTAAACATAAAGACATGGTTTCTCAAAAACAAAAAACAAATGCATAAAAAAAAATTGAATGAAGAAATTCATTTTTTACTGAAGAATTTAAATCATTGTAATTATAATGATAAATTCATTCTTCAAATCATATCTGAGCCTGATAAATTCTTTATAGTAATAACATCATTTACTTTATTAATTGTTATTTATGAACCTAATATGTAGTATTTTTCAAATAACTATTATAAATATTTAATAAGAATAAAATACTTATGTTGTTGCCTTTTATTTTTAGTTTTGTATATATGTTTCTCAATTAATAATATTTGTTTTCATACTACTAAGTATAAATTATCATGACATGTTTTTTTTCCTTGTCAGAAAATCAGCAAATACATATGGGAACACCAATGAAATGTTTTTGCTAGTATTTTGTTGTGAATTTTATCGAAGATGTTTTTCTGTTTTCTTACTTATCGATAAACACCGACAAAAACATTCTTTAGGTATATATTGATCGAATTACCGAGAAAAAAAAATGAATAAATAAATATACATATAAGATGACATGTGACTTCTTACAGAAATTATTATTGATGAAAAGTTTTTATTAGTAATATTGGTAATAAATATATTAAAGGAATTACTGGGTTCAAAAATCTTATAAAGTATTACTGACAAAATTAATAATAAATAAACCAACAAATATATTTTGTCGGTAATTATTAATTTATAACTTTACCATCAACTCTCGCTGTCCCCTCTCCCCTTTTTTTTCCTTCTCTATTTTTTCCTGAGCAACTAGCCAATTTCAATACAGATGAACTTATCACAGCAAATTTGACTACACAACGCAGAAACAAGAAGAATGACAGATGATAGTTTAGTTCGAATTGACATGGTGAAACACTGTCTCCCTCAGTGCGATGATCCAACATTAACACTTATATCTATTTCACTTCCACAAAACAAATCAACATTACAGATTAAAAAAAACAGGAAAGTGATTGCAACAAACCGACAGCTCAATAATTAGAGCCAAATCAAAACCAATGCTAGTAATATGTAATAAACAGACTAAGCAATAAAAGAAGACTTTCAGGAATTGATATCGCTGCACTTCTTTATGATCTCCCCTGAAGTGCCTGTAAGAACCCCGATTGCTCCCATTCTCTTCATTGATTGTGCAGATTCTCCTTAGAAAACATTTGTATATGTATATGTATATGTATGCATGTATATGTATATGTATATGTAAATGTATATGTATGCATGTATATATATGTATGTATTAAGCCATATATATAGGATTTCGCTGTTTAGATCCTACACCAGGCACGCACGATTTGATGAGACAGTATTTCCATCTTCGTCTTCTAATATGCAGCCCTCTCAAGCTCCTTCAGATTTAATTTCCTTCCATGATCCCTGCATATAAAATTCTTCCTTTCCTGGTATACTCCTTCTGAAGATTCCCAGCCATTACCACTAGAAAAGTGTACCTCGGCCATTCTCGATTATCATCACCGCCTCTGCCTACTATAAGTAATCCCTCCCACCCATGAGACTGTATTGTTGGATCATTAATCCAACGTTGGGCTTATATGAGAATAATTATGTGTTTGTGGACTGTCAAATAAGGTGAAGCCTAATTAAAAATGATCTGCTAAGTATTTTTAGGCAATTGGGTTTTTGATGTATCTAATAGGGTGTGGACCTTTAATGTGTAGAGATTACGGGGTTATTTCTATTTTAGTGATGGGCTAAAATAGAAATACCAAAAGGGCACTTGGTTGCTTATATATATGGGGTCATGGTCCCCAGATTACAAGTTCAACATTTCTCACTCTGACATCCCATTATCAGAGAGAAAACTAAGGTAGAGAGATCAAAGGGCTCTCAAAGGCAGAACTTGTTAATCTGGAAGACCATCCGTACGACTCTAGAAAGCGACTTCCGGATATGGATTCAGGTACGCTTCCGCTTTATAGTTTATGCAGTTCATTTGTTCTTGATAATTCCACATGAACACAATTTCTATATGTTTAGAAATGCTAGATCTAACAAGTGGTATCAGAGCCATTTCATGTTGAATTATTAGGAAACTAATTAGAAAACTCAAGAAAACAGAACTGGATTTACCAGTGCAGATTAGAGATGAGTCGGTTTTAGGCTGCCTGGTTGAAGAAATAGACTGTGTGTTTATATAGATATATTTGTTTATATATATATAACCAGCGCTGGCTTTGTAAGCCAGCGCCGGTGATGAGAACTGGCAGCTCGTTGGCTGCCAGTAAAGTAAAGGTTTAAACTGGCAGCCTACGGGCTGCCAGTAAAGCAAAGATCCAACCAGCGCTGCCAAGGCCAGCGCTGGTTGCATGAATAAAACTGGCATTGAAGACAAGATTTAAAGGCTGGTGAAGGCATTGCACTGGCAGCCCGTAGGCTGCCATTGCAGATGAAGTAACAAAATATATGGCAGCCCGTAGGCTGGTGAAAATCAGAAGTAACCAGCGCTGGCCTTGCCAACGCTGGTGAAAGAAAATAACTGGCAGCCCGTAGGCTGCCAGTGATGAGGAGATTTCAAAACCTCAGTGTAAGAAATCCCAGTAGCCAGTGAAGAAGAAGAAGATAAAAAAAAAAAAAAAAAAAAAAAAAAAAAGGGGATGAAACGATTGCACTGGTAGACTGCCAGTGCAATTAAGAGACAATAAAGGCGGTATGGCAGCTGCAGTTACAAATTTTGTAACAGCTGCCAAGCCTTAAAGACAGATATGGCTGCCTTAAAGACAATCAATCCCTGGGCCTGTGGCAGAATTTATTACTTTATTTTTGGGCTATGGGTTTCGGCCCACATTAAACAATCAAGGCTTGTGGGCTTTAGACCTACAAAAATTATGTAGTATTATGAGTTTTGGCCCATAGAGAATTTTAGCCCATAATAAAAATTTGGATTTAGTAGGCTGGTTTAGGATCCGAGTTGGCCCGACCCGGTCCAGCCGCAAGGTCAATGGTCAAAGTCAACCGTTGACTTTGACCGTTGACTTTTTAAAAAAAAATTCGGTGCAAATTTATTTTTCAAATATTGGTATAGTGATATATATATATTTTACAATGAATTAATTAAAACAATATGTCACCAAAGTGACCTCTTTTGTGGAGATTAATTTTATTTTGAAATATAAAGGGTTATGTGTATGCGATTTATGTTCTTATTGATCGGCCCAAAGGAAGGTCAATATTTAAAGTAAATGTATGCGCACATGTAGTAATCAACATGTGATGATTATTTGGTTTTACATGTGACTAATTAATTGACCCAAAGGCCAATTTATTTTTCGACATGTTCTTATTATTAATGTTTGATTACTACATTAAGATATCACTTACAAATTAATCTTTTATCCAAAGATAAAATATTAATGGAGTGCCCGATATCTTAAGATGGGTTTTACCTTTATTTGAATTAATTTTTGCTCTTAAGATAAGTTTTGTTTGTGAGCTTGTTTAAATTGTCGTTGTTCTCTTTTCAGCGATTAATCCTGCTAATATAACTGCCAGTATCAACTCAATTCCTATGCTTAATGGCTCTAACTTCAAATCTTGGAAAGACAATCTTTTGATTGTTCTTGGAGTTATGGATCTCGACCTTGCGTTAAGGATTGATTCTCCCCCACCTCTTAAGGATGAGAGTACCTCTGATGAAAAGAGGGATATGGAAAGGTGGGAGAAATCAAATCGCATGTGTATGATGATCATGAAGAGAGCCATTCCAGAAGCATTCAGGGGCACAATGTCTGATCAAATCAGTACAGCTAAGGAATTCCTTGCCAATATTGAAAAGGGATTCGTCAAGAATGAAAAGGCTGAAATCGGTACGCTCTTGACAAGTCTCATTTCAATGAAGTATAAAGGCAAAGGCAATGTAAGGGAGTACATTATGGAGATGTCTCATCTTGCTTCCAAGCTCAAAGCACTTCAGCTTGAACTCTCTGAGGACTTGCTAGTGCATCTGGTTTTAATATCCCTTCCTGCACAATTTAACCAGTTTAAGGTGAGCTACAATTGTCAGAAAGAGACTTGGTCTCTGAATGAGCTCATCTCACACTGTGTTCAGGAAGAGGAAAGGCTTAAGCAAGATAGGACAGAGAGTGCTCACTTAGCCACTGCTTTTAAAGACAAGGGAAGGAAAAGAAAGAACACTAAGGAAGCTGCAGGTACAGTACCTCGAAAGAAACAATTAACGAAATCAAATGATTCGATCAGTACTAGTTGTTTCTTTTGTGGTGCTGAAGGGCATAAAAAGAAGCAATGCACCAACTATCACGCTTGGCGTGCTAAGAAAGGTATGCTTCTTGCTTTGGTTTGTTCTGAAGTTAATTTAACTTCGGTACCTAGACACACGTGGTGGTTAGATTCTGGTGCAACAACTCACATCAGTGTGTCTATGCAGGGTTGCCTGAGTTGCCGAAAGCCAAATGATGTTGAAAGATACATCTATGTAGGCGATGGCAAGACGGTTGAAGTTGCGGCAATTGGAAAATTTAGATTATTATTAAAGACCGGACTTTATTTGGATCTTAACGAAACTTTTATTGTACCGTCTTTTAGACGGAATTTGATTTCTATTTCTGCTTTGGACAAATCTGGTTATTCTTGTTCATTCGGAAATGGAAAATTTAGTTTGTTTTATGATTCCAAATTATCTGGTTCCGGTTCTTTATCTGGTTATGATAATCTATACTTGATTGATACAATTGCTTCATTTAATGAATCCCTGCAATTAAGTACACGAGGTACCAAGAGAAAATTAACTACCGAGAATTCAGGTATATTATGGCACAAACGATTAGGTCATATCTCTAAAAAGAGAATAGAGAGACTTGTGTCAGATGAAATTCTCGATCCCTTAGATTTTACAAATTTTGACATTTGTGTTAATTGTATTAAGGGAAAACAAACCAATACAAGGAGATTTGTAGCCAACAAGACTATGGACATCTTAGAACTAATACATACGGATATTTGTGGGCCATTTCCTACGGTCGCTTGGAATGGCCAACAATATTTCATAACGTTCATAGATGATTTTTCCAGATATGGCTATGTATATCTCATAAGTGAAAAATCACAGTCACTGGATGTGTTCAGAAGTTATAAAGCTGAAGTTGAAAATCAACTCAGTAAAAAGATTAAAAGCGTCAGATCTGACCGTGGTGGTGAGTACTATGGTAGATATGACGGTTCAGGAGAACAACGTCCAGGACCATTTGCTAAATTCCTAGATGAATGCGGTATCGTCCCACAGTACACTATGCCGGGTTCGCCCACTATGAATGGTGTTGCTGAAAGACGAAACAGAACGCTTAAGGACATGGTAAGGAGTATGATTAGTCATTCTACCTTACCAGAATCACTCTGGGGAGAAGCACTTAAGACTGCAGCATATATCCTTAATCGGGTACCCACTAAAGCCACTACCAAAACCCCTTATGAGCTTTGGACAGGTAAGAAACCTAGTCTAAAACATTTGCATGTTTGGGGATGTCCAGCTGAGGCAAGGCCTTATAGGCCTAATGAAAAGAAACTGGACTCTAGGACGGTAAGTTGCTATTTTATTGGATACTCGGAAAGATCCAGGGGGTATAAATTTTATGATCCCACAACTAGGTCGATTTTCGAGACGGGAAATGCCCGATTCTTTGAGGATGTCGAGTTTGCGGGTGGTGATAAGGATAAAGACTTTGTCTTTGAAGAGGAATATATTGATATTCCCACAGGTGTTATTAGCATTGGTCAAGATTCTAATTTTGACCATGTTGAAAACACAACAAATCAAGACAATGTCGAAGCACCTCCTATTCAAGAAATTGTTCCAGAAGAACAACCTCGAGCACCTCTAGAATCTATGCCATTAAGAAGATCCACTAGAGAGAAGAGAAGTGCAATATCAGACGATTATATTGTATTTCTCCAAGAACATGAGGTAGATATTGGAGTGATGGAAGATGATCCTATCAACTTCCATCAAGCCATTGAAAGTTCTAACTCTCAAAAGTGGATTTATGCCATGAATGAGGAGATTAAGTCAATGAGAGACAACAACGTGTGGGATCTTGTCCCATTACCTGAAGGTGTGAAACCCATTGGTTGCAAATGGATATTTAAGACCAAAAGGGATTCAAAAGGTGATGTGGAGAAGTACAAGGCACGTCTTGTTGCAAAGGGCTTTACACAGAAAGAAGGTATCGATTATAAAGAGACTTTCTCTCCGGTATCTTCGAAAGACTCTTTCAGAATTATAATGGCATTGGTGGCACATTTCAATCTTGAGTTACATCAGATGGATGTAAAGACAGCGTTTCTCAATGGTAACATTGATGAGACGATCTATATGTTGCAACCTGAAAACTTTGTGTCTGGAGACCCAAAGAATATGGTTTGCAAACTTAAGAAATCCATCTATGGACTCAAACAAGCATCTCGACAATGGTATTTCAAGTTTCATCAAGTGATCATCTCGTTTGGTTTTGAGATGAATTTGGTCGATGATTGTATATACCATAAGTTCTGTGGGAGTAAATATATTTTCCTGGTTTTGTATGTCGATGACATCTTGCTTGCCAGCAGCGATATAGGCTTATTGCACGAAACCAAGAAATTTCTAGCTAAGAATTTTGAGATGAAAGATCTTGGTGAAGCCTCTTTTGTATTAGGTATTCAGATACATCGAGATCGCTCTCGAGGTATTCTTGGATTATCACAAAAGAGCTATATCGAAAAGGTTCTTAAGAGATATGGCATGCAAGACTGTAAACCAGGAGATACCCTTGTGGCTAAGGGAGACAAATTTAGTCTCAATCAGTGCCCTAAGAATGATTTTGAGAAAAGGGAAATACAGAAGATTCCTTATGCTTCAGTAGTAGGGAGTCTAATGTATGCTCAAGTTTGTACGCGTCCGGATATTGCGTACATTACTGGGATACTGGGCAGATATTTAAGCAATCCAGGAATAGACCATTGGAAAGCAGCTAAACGGGTCTTACGGTACTTACAGAGAACAAAAGACTACATGCTCACATATCGGAGTTTGGCTAATCTGGAGATCATTGGGTATAGCGACTCCGATTTTGCTGGATGCCAAGATAGCATGAAATCTACATCAGGCTATATCTACATGCTAGCTGGAGGTGCTGTCTCTTGGAAGAGTGCTAAACAGTCACTTATAGCCTCTTCCACGATGGCAGCTGAGTTCATAGCATGTTATGAGGCATCCAATCATGGAGTATGGCTGCGGAATTTTGTCACGGGGGTGCGTATAGTGGATGATATTGAAAGACCACTAAAATTATTTTGTGACAATAAGTCGGCAGTTTTATATTCCAATAACAATAGGAGCTCGTCGAAGTCGAAACACATCGACATCAAGTTCCTAGTTGTTAAAGAAAGAGTTCAAAGTGGACAGTTGTCTATAGAGCATATCGGTACAAACTCCATGGTTGCGGATCCGCTTACTAAGGGATTGCCACCCAAAAGGTTTCATGAGCATACTGCTCGTATGGGTGTTTTGGCAATTGATAGTATTCAGTTTTAAAGGGAGTTTTGTAATTTCAGATGCTTTTATAATATAGACAAATTTTCAGTTTATGGATATTTATGAGGTTATTTTCTGCAGAAATAAAGTCTTTGGTTTAATTTACACTCTGATTTCAGTATGGTTTGATCTCACTAAGGTTTAAGGGTGGACCAGTTGGAAATAGGCATGTTAAGATCATATTGCATGAATTTTCCATGCTACACATCCACATCATGATCCATGTCATTTAATTGTATTGGCATACGTGACCTTTGATAGGTTGAGTTACGATAAATGTAACGAAAACCGCTTAGATCCTATGTTGGTATGATTACTGGACCGGATTGGTTATAGATACATCTGTTAATGACAGCAAAGATTGAGCTCATTTGGTTATTTTTGCAAAACATAATTATAAGGTTATACATATAGCCCAAGTGGGAGATTGTTGGATCATTAATCCAACGTTGGGCTTATATGAGAATAATTATGTGTTTGTGGACTGTCAAATAAGGTGAAGCCTAATTAAAAATGATCTGCTAAGTATTTTTAGGCAATTGAGTTTTTGATGTATCTAATAGGGTGTGGACCTTTAATGTGTAGAGATTACGGGGTTATTTCTATTTTAGTGATGGGCTAAAATAGAAATACCAAAAGGGCACTTGGTTGCCTATATATATGGGGTCATGGTCCCCAGATTACAAGTTCAACATTTCTCACTCTGACATCCCATTATCAGAGAGAAAACTAAGGTAGAGAGATCAAAGGGCTCTCAAAGGCAGAACTTGTTAATCTGGAAGACCATCCGTACGACTCTAGAAAGCGACTTCCGGATATGGATTCAGGTACGCTTCCGCTTTATAGTTTATGCAGTTCATTTGTTCTTGATAATTCCACATGAACACAATTTCTATATGTTTAGAAATGCTAGATCTAACATGTATCAGATATGCAGACTCCAGCAATTTTGAATTCTTCAAACCAGAATTCGCATCGTATGACAACTCGTGGCAAAGCTGGTATCTCAGAGTCAAAACAATGCAATTTTCAGATGTCAAGTTCCATCCTCTCCTTTGCTGTCATCTCTACTAGTAATGCAAGGACTCCTGAATGGCCTGCTGCAATGAATGATGAAATTCATTCTCTCACGCTCAACCAAACATGGGATTTAGTTTCAAGACCCCCTGCCAAAAATGTTTGCTGGATCAAAATGGGTCTTTCACACCATATATCATTCGGATGGAACTATTGATAGGCTCAAGGCTCGCCTCGTTACAAAAGGCTATAGTCAACTCCATGGCCTTCTTGATTTTACTGGTACATTCAGCCCAGTTGTTCGAGCATCAACAATAAGAATGTTTTATTTATATAAATCCCTGTTTTTTGCATCCTTCACTCACTGGTGCATATATAGTGATTATTGAACTTGATTTGTTTAATTTGCTACTGGGTGCTACTATAATGGTATATAAGCAAGTTTTCATTTCGTATTCATATAGAGTTTTTTATTTTTTTTAAATAACTAATAAAATGTTTTGTTTATATAAATCCCTGTTTTTTATATAAAAAGAAATAAAAATAAAAATAAAAAACGAGACTAATGATCAGAATGATGTGCAATCATTCTTCAAGTTAAGATGAATCAGAAGAAACTTTGCAGTTACGAAACTAATGATCAGCTTCTGTATCCATCAACTTTGATAGATTTCAAGTTGTCAGTTTCTGAAATCCAAGGGCTAGCAATGCATGCAGAATAGTTTAAAATAAAAATAATAATCAACAACATCGGATTGTTGACCCCATCTCTTTCAAAAGTCAAGAATTCTTTCATTTTTTTCAGTTGGTTGACTTCTTAGATTGCCATTATTGCACATATTTAAATCCCAACCTGCATGTCTGCTGCTGTTATATATCTGATATATATATTACTATTATATACAGTGAGCAAAGAATTGAAATTCAATTTGTTATTGATTTTACAATTTAATTTAATTTAATAATTCGAATATCATTTTTATCTAGACACTTGATCCATTAAAAACACCCTTGTATGCATCATTAAACAACATCCCCATACGCTGTGTTGTTCCCGCTACCGATTTAAAGGATGATTTCTTAAAGAAATAAAATAAAATAAAATAAAAGCATTGTTATTAAACTAGCTCGGCTGAACGAATTAACTTTGGACTCAGTCAATTGGGGATATTTATTTAAAAAAATCAACATGGAATTGACTCGAGTGATCTAACAATCAACTCGTATTCAAGTTAAAATCTAATTTATTTTTCTATAAAATAGATTTTTTATTATTATCTAATATAATATGTTTGATTCATAACACAGGCCTTTCATTGAGTTAACTCCAAGTTAGTTTTAATACTATAATGATTATTAGAATCGAAATTATTATCATTCAAAAATTAATCTTCTTGCCTGTCATATTTGGGTTGGTCTTGTTATCTTTTTCGGGTAGTTATTAATTTGTGCACCTGCGTAATTATAAATAAAAGCTCTTAGTATATGTATAATGTTTTTTTCTTCTTTATAACAAGAAAAAAAAATGAAGTTGATCAGAAATTAGGTTATATATTGAATAATAAATTAAATTTTTAGTTCTATCAATTTGATTAATTTCTTTTAGTGGAAGCTTGTATATGCAAAATAAAATAGAGTTGTTTTTCAGCCAATTAAATTTGGATTTACCATTTTATCTAAAAACCGAATTATACATATATATATATCCCCTTGCATTTTATTTTTCTGTAGTTACTTTAGTTGAAACATCATTATCCGTGAAGATTCTCAGATTTAAGGAGATTACATATAATATTGTGCTTCTTCTTATTACTGGGTTTGTTTTGTTTGCACAGGGGGGCAGCACAGATATATATTTGTCTGAAAATCCTCTTTGAGAATTACAAGGATAATGATGTTTCAACTAAAGCAACTAAAAAAAACTAAAATGCGAGGAGACAAGAAAGAGATGAGTGTAACGATCAAAAACTTTTACATCTTTCGCAGTGTTTTTGAAATTCAAATCCATCCTTCTTCTTCTACCAGGCACTGGCTGGCTGGCTAGCTAGAGAGAGAGAGAGAGAGAGAGACACCCACCCACCCACCTCTGACTGGGGTGGGTGATGGGGGCCCATTTGGTGGGACCCAGTGGGCTGTCTTTATCAAATGATTTTCAATCTTAATTCTCACTTTCAACGCAGCAAGATTTACATGACCAGAAATTAATGATGCAGGTAGCAAAGATTATTGTGGTCTGGTCTGGTCTGCTAACGCTCCTCCTTCTCGAAAGATTTTACTTAAGACTTGGCTCGCTCGCTTCCTTTCTTTTCGTGTTAAGCAAAAGCTTTATTAACTTTGTAGAGAAAATGCTCCTTTTCACATCGGGGACAAAATTGTGCAACCCCACATTTTCATAATTAAAACTTGTCTACACTCTATCTTTATTTCACCGCCTCTATTTTCTGTTTTAGGGTTTCTATTTACATGTATATTTTCTATTAAACAAGTCTTAAGATTAACAAGTTTTTAAACCTTTACGCTCGAGCATGATCAAGATAAATTAAATATTACCATCAAATTCATGATTGTTCTAAAACAAAATTATAACATAAAATAAAAAAATATTCATATATATATATATATATATATAAAAGTTACAAATGAATTAGTGGCCAAGATCGAATGACTTGTCAATGTTAAGAGGAAAATAAAAATAATGACTGCCATCATTAATTTTGATATTATATAGCCTGAAACATAGCTAGTAATGAGCAAATGGAGATGTGATATTATCTAATATCAATTATATTCGAAGCAACACTCGGGACTCCATTGCAATTAAATAAAAATGATAGGGATTGAATTAAAGTTTTCCCACTACTTTCTCACTGGCGACACACGAGGAGTAAAAGCAATTTCGACCGTTGTTTGGAGAATCATTTTCTGATGCTGCTTTTTGCTTTTAAAATGGGTTTTCAGCATTATAAAATCAAAACATAATTCTAATAGCGTGTATTGCCAAGAAATAAAAATAATTCAATAATCCATAGCTACAAGTAAAGCCATAGCAATCACTGAAGTCGTGTGTTTTACAAACAATTACGCTATTGGAGTGCAAGCAATTAACATTAATAATTGATAGTTAGCGTGTGGTGATTGCAAACAATCATAAAAAAGTAGATAAAATTCTACAATTAGTGATTAGATAGTGGAGGGCTGATTTTATTTTTATTTTTATTTTTATCAACGTGTGGGTGTCTGAGTTACTTGCATCTCGATTAATTTTATGGGTTCTAAAATTAATAATCATGTAAGTCTCAGTAATCACCATATTACCAACCACACAATGCTAAAATCTAAAACTACAAAAAAAAACAAATTAAGAGATCATTTTAATAATAAATAATCAGCAGCACGACAAACGAAGTAGGAACCATAAAAAAAATGAAAGGTTAACGCTAATGTTTTTTCTTTCTTTCTTAAACCCTTATGAAATGTAAGGAGCTTGCCAGGGAGTTCGAAATTTGCCAATGTTGTTATAGTTTTAATTGAGTTTTTTTATCCTTAAAATGTAAATTAGGTTTTTAATTAATTCAAAACTTTTAGAGTAAACCATATATTATTGAAAGTAGTAACACATGATTATTTTTATTCATAAAATAAAAGGTTTTTACATGCAATTTACCAGACAAATCTCTACGATTCAGTTTGGGAATCCTGTAAAAATGGTAATTAAAACCTAATAAATATTTAAGTAAACACAGTTAATCTAATCAAGAGCACAAGAAGAGTTTTGTTTTTATTATTATTATTAGAAAAGAGAATGTAGAGATTCTATAAAAGACACCATCTCCCAATGGGGGCCCGGTAGACCCGGCACCGAATCCAAGAGAATTGTGGAAATAATCTAGAGGTAGGGTTCTTGATAAAGCAAAACACATTTACAAAGGGCAAAGAAGAAGAAGAACACCATCATTATCGGAAATATGAAAATAGTGTCCTGATTTGATGGACCGTCCGATACATGAAACATCAACGGTCATTTCAGCACTATACTCCTCCGTATCTGTTCCCTCTCCCTCTCTCTTGGAGGTGATGAACTCCTCCCGTAAATGTTTAATCTTTTCGTGGAAAATGGCAAGAGGAGATAACGGCTATATCCCATCAACAAAATAAAGCACGACCTTAAACACTTTTAAAATGTTTTTTTAAAATATTATTTTAATACATTTTACTTTCTTTTTTCGCTCTAAATATTTTTCACTACTTTTTTTTTTTTTAATTTAAGTATAATAACTTGAAGTTAACTTGAAGCACTTTTCTTTAATTTAGCCTTAACGTTCGAAGTCCCCCTCTCTCTCTCTCTCTCTCTCTCCAAATAAATGATTTGCATGTAGACATGAATAGTAAATACAGGTCTTTTTTTCAGCATGTATTCAGAGAAATCAAATTAGTAAGAGAATAATCAGTTAATTTTAGGTTATATAAGTGAATGTTTGGGATTTTAATGCATGTTGTTTTTTATTTAAAAATATATTAAATAATGTATTTTTATGTTAAAAAAATATTTTCATATTATCATATCAAAACAATTTAAAAATATTAAATTTTTTAATTTAAATTAAAATATAGCAATAAAAACATTTCACGTTTTTTCAAAAATATTAAAATACAGTAACAAATAGAGCATGAGAGTCTCATTGATCGGGCCACCCGATATTTAATGACTCTCTTTCAAGATTCTACTTCAATTTTATTACATTTACTCGTATGATTTAATTTTCCCGGGCTCTTATGCCTTGTTTTTTGTTTTTTAAAAAGGTTTTTCATAGGTCTAGATAAGAATTTCCATGTATATTATTCAAATAAACAATTAAGCCTCTCATTCTTATAATATTCATGAAATGTCTTAATGATCTTATTTTTTAACGAAATGAAAATTAAATGAGAACTGGGTAATTATATAGAAAGAAAGATTAAAAAGAGAATCTTAATGAACACTAAATGAATAAAATATGATGAATGGTAAAATTTTAAAAATAATAATTTAAAAAGAAAAAAAAAATATGTAAATTCTTTCTCAGCCCAGCAGGCAATAAAAGAGAATTTAATGAAATTCGATGAGATTTGTTGAGTGGCATGAGCGGTAATATAACCAAACATTGAAGTCAAAAACGTCAAAAGAAAGAATACAGATAAAGTTAAATTATATAGTAAACAAATGAGAGAGAGACAGAGAGTCCTTCTAAAATTTGAAACGAGTGGCCGTTTGAAGTTTGAACTCCACCTTTGTGAGAGAAAGAAAGAGGAAGCTAAGAGCTTCAAACTTCTGAATAACAGACACCTTCTTCTCTTCTCTTTTTTTTTTCTTGCATAATTTTTCCATAGCTGAAATGACTGGTCTTGTAATGGTGACAAAGGGAGGTGGATGTGGCGGTGGTGTTGGTGTTGGTGGCAAGGGAACAAAAGGGACGAAAGGGAGTGAATTACAAGATCATCAAGAGCAAGTGCAGAACCAGCAGCTGTCTATGATGGCATTTGTACTGACAGCTATAAGGAAATCTCTTGTGGCTTGCCGCATTGAAGATGGGGGAGATGATGTCATCCCAACAAGCAGCACCCTCCATAACATGGACATTGGCTGGCCCACTAACGTTCAACATATAACTCATGTCACTTTTGATCGCTTCAATGGCTTTCTGGGTCTTCCTGTTGAGTTTGAGGTTGAGATCCCTTGTCGAGTTCCAAGTGCTAGGTACTTAGTTTTCTTCATCTCCCGTCTTTTTTATTTCTTTTTTTGGGAAGGTGACTTTAAATTGATGAAATTTGAACCGGGTTTCATTTTTGTCGGGGGTGTGAGGGACTAGATCTGATAGGGAAAAAGATGCAAACTTGTGTTTGCTCTGGCTCTTCAAAGTTCATAGGGAAGATTTGAAAAAAACTGAGATTATTAGCTGCATTTGAGCTAAACTTTCTCCTCTTTAGTCCTCCAGGTGTGGTTTTACTACGTGAAACCTTCGTACTGCTTCCGAGGAGACAGACGGCTAAACTCCAGTTTAAATTTTCTAGGTTTATGGAATGGAATTAAATGAAGTTCGTTTTACTTATCTCCAGCTACTCCATACAGTGAAATTTTTCTTTTATTGAATTCAATTTGCTCCAGCTGCTCAATTTTTTCATAATATCTAAAAACTGGGGCTGTTTCAGGATATTTCATACCCATTGAGGTTGTTTCCATAGCCAGATAAAGAAAGATAGTGGGAATGATTACTTATATTCAATAGCTTTTGTTTACTCTTCTGTTCAATTTTCTTGCCTAGGTTTTTTTTTTTTTTTTTTTTTTTGCCGTCACTAGTCCATTTGTATAGATTTCTTATCTTCTCAGTTTACTGTGGTCTCTATGAGGCTTTAACGTTAAGCATCACAATTTGCAGTGCCAGTGTTTTTGGTGTCTCAGCAGAATCAATGCAACTGTCATATGATTCGAAAGGAAATAGTGTTCCCACAATTCTCTTGCTGATGCAGGATAGATTATACTCACAAGGCGGTCTAAAGGTACTGAGTAATACCATTTGACTTTCAAATAGTTGGGATTTTATGCTTCCACTTAAATATTGGGTGAATTGTCTTACATTTGATTTTGGGTGGTTTTTTAGGCAGAAGGGATTTTCCGCATAAACCCAGAAAATAGCCAGGAGGAGCATGTGAGGGACCAGCTGAACAGGGGCATTGTGCCCGATGATATTGATGTCCATTGTTTAGCAGGCCTTATAAAAGCCTGGTTTAGAGAGCTTCCTTCTGGGGTGCTGGACGGGCTTTCTCCTGAACAAGTTCTGCAATGTAACACCGAGGAAGAATCTGCTGAGCTTGTTAAGCAGTTAAAGCCAACTGAGGCTGCATTGCTCAGCTGGGCTGTTGGTCTTATGGCTGATGTTGTCGAGGAAGAAGATTCCAATAAAATGAATGCAAGAAATATTGCAATGGTCTTTGCTCCAAACATGACTCAGGTATACTTCCATCATTTCTTAACATATAAAAGTCTCTTTTATTGCAAAAGGAGAAACTATGCAATAAAATGAAGCAACTTTCGCTTTTAAAATCAGGAAATGTTATTGTGGCCTTGCATGTTCACCTGATTGTAGTAGATTTATGTTTGGCTACAGTGTTTCCAAATTTGTTTGACGCGATTGAAGGTTTTTCCCCCCTTGTCAGATGTCTGATCCTTTGACAGCATTGATGCATGCTGTACAAGTGATGAACTTGCTCAAAACCCTAATCACGAAAACGCTGCGAGACCGTGAAGAGACTGCAGCTGGAGGATATTCATCCATGTCATCTCATTCATCCGGTCACCAAACTGATGAGGAATTTGACAGTCAGCACGACATGGATACCAGCTGTGAGCTGAGGCAGGCACCATCGGACTATGATGATCATGCCCGTTTCAGCACTGGCAGTGAAGAAGAAGCTGACGATGATGACATTGAGTCATTAAGTGAGGTAGAAGAAAGCTTCTTGAGGCAGTTGGATGGGGATAAAAATTCCACTGATATGTTTGTGGAGCAACCAGCAATAAGTCTTCCAAGAGATGAAGTCGTCTATTCAGGTGCTAGAAGTTTTTCTGGGTCTAAAATGGAGTCTGGACTATCATTCACTGATAGCAAAAATGAAAATTCCAGTTCTGCCTCGAGTGATGGAGAAGACTCAAGGGCAAGTGTGATAACTGTAGGACAAAAGATTGACATAAGAAGCCATTGGAAAGACACTGAAGATGATGAGCAGACGATTGACAAATTAGCAGAGGTCGTTTTGACTAAGAAGTCATTTGGCGAATCTGCTTGACTGAAGTTTCCCTCAACATGCTTAGGAAAATGCTTTGTTTGCAGATTTTGGTTTGCTCTCTCCGACCATGGTTGCTTCTGTAAATTAATACGGAATTAATTCTGTGTGTGCTTTGCTTGAACTAGGCTAGGAAGTGTCCAGTTGTGGTAGATTGTTAAGAGTCATGATTCAGCTTTGGGCTGAATTTGTGCTCATTCTGTAAGTTTCAGCACAGAGCTGAAAACTTTCATTCTAAACTCGGCAATTTTAGGCTCCTATGCAACATGTTCCCCATGTCTAATCCCGTGTTCTTGTCCAACGGACAAAAATCTGACCCTTTGATTCACTTGCTGTACGTGTGTGAGTTCATCTATGGTAAAGTGTGCAACTAATTTGGAGCTGTAGCTGAGTGCTTTGGTGTGCTATATCTATGTATTGAGACCCTATTTGTAGTATCATAGAGTATTTCATAGACTCATGAATACTTCAGAAAATCAATACTCTCGTATAAACATGTTGGTTACTAGTGCAAGTCTATTCTTCATGAGCCATATATATTGTTCATCATTGTACGTTTCATGAGATTGTCTGTCATTGCATTCTTCATGAGCCATCCTTTCTTTTCTCCTTTTCAATTCCACCAGTTCATTCTGTGCTCCACCCTCTCAATCTTCTATAGAGCTGATTTCTACCTTTATCGATGAGGTCATTTTGCCACTGTCCAGACTTTTACAGTTATATCTGTTTAGGAATATGATTAAAATTGTTTGTGAAAATATTTTTTATTCGGAAATACTTTTAAAACATAATACCAGACGGATCTTTAGTCTCCTATGTCCTCCTTACCTTCCTCTCACCATGTCGTCTTTCATCCATCCGTGTCTTCCTTACCCTTGTCTACCAGTTTTGGTCCGCAACCACACCATCTCCTTCTTCAAGTGTCCAAAATATCTTATGGTCTTACAACCTTGCCCTAGTTTTTCCCGAACACGATTAGCATCCCTTTTCGACTGTCTCTGAACCATCATCTCTTACCAAGGCTAAATGATATCCTGAGTGGCAATCAACTAAAGCTATCTAAATCTCTTTCTTGACTTTTAACGATTCTTGTTCCCAGGTGTCTATGAATGTGGTTGGGTGTAAAATGGAAATATGAGATTAAATACATGTCAGATGAGATGGTTGTCAAAATCACGATTAGGGAAGGAGTTTATGAAATTCAGAACATAAAATAACTCCATCGCAGACCTGTCAATATCCTTCTCCATTCCACGACAAAACGCTTTTAATTGGTTGCCAAAGCTATCGTTAGCAGGCGTGGGTTGATTTTCAAGAGATATTTAGTCTAGTAGTAATGCCATGTGTTGGCGTTACTCGTGGCTAGTCGGTCTATCAACTTCATGACCGTGATGGTTTTATTTTTTAATACAGGAGTGTTTGATATTTTGTGTCAAAAGTATTTTTAAAAAAATTATTTTAATCTATTTTTAAATAAAAAAATATTTTAAAAACCCCCGTAAATATACTCCTCCCACACAGGTAAATACAGATGTGTTCATCCTCCTGGCTTCATCCATGTATGCAAACTGATACATTATTTTTATGGTTTCAAACAGGCACCTAATAAATACTTTGACCGGCTTAGTCACTTCTTGGTCTTCTTGGGATTTCATAGCTCCAGAGCTGATACTTTCTGGGCTGTTGAAATAATATGAACAATCATAGCTCTAGGACTCATTATCTATCAGTAAATACTCCATTAAAATTGGTTAAGGTTAGTTGAATCAATCCGTGTGCGTGTGGGATACACTTAATGGTAATTGGAATAGAATACAAAGCAACAATACAAGATTATAGATGATGAGAATTTCTTCCCTCGCTCTCTGTCATCAAGTTAATTGTCTCCCTTTGTTCTGCTGCTATGAAGTTCATTTTTCTGACAAAATCTCATTTCAGCAACCGCAGGCTGTTCTGGAATTTTAGGATCTCGGGGTGCAGATAAGATTTCTAGATTGATAGAGTTCAATGTCCTGCGATCCTTTTTTTTACTTACAAATTTATGGTTTCATGTATTGAGATGGCTTTTTTTATTTCTATTTTCTTGCGCATAGGGTTCTTCAGACTAGCTTTTTCCATGGTTTGGTGACTGCAATCAAATTCAATAAAGCATAGTTTATATATCCATATATAATATAGGATCGAGGTTTTGCTCCAGCCAATAATCCAGTTTATGAGAGAGCTTGGAAAATTACACGACCCGCAGAGCCATCAAAAACATTTTTTATTTATTTTAGGACTTATCGTGAAGCAGAACTCCTGAAACGCAAACAAGTGGATGCATGCTGGTAACATGCATAAAGTAAAAGATTTCCTTTTTTTTTTCTTAAAAAAATACAGCTGCTAGTTGCATATCATATGTACAATGGTAATCTACTAAACAAATATACTGTGTTTAACCCCTCAGTTCTTTTTTCCCAAACAGGGGAAAATCCAAAACCAGAACAAACAAACAAACGACACCCAGTAAAACTCAAAATGGTCTGAAACTTGAGTTAGAAAAGGAAAAAAAGAAAGAAATCCTGCACAGTTGAGTTAATTAAGAAGCCAGGCAAGCCTCCCAAAACAGCCTATCCTTCTCCTTCTCGTTCATCGATTCATTGCCTGAATCCACTGAAACACACGGCTTTTGCTTCACCGGTAGCCCAACATGGACTTGACCAAACCATGATTGGCAAACCTCCACTCCCTCCTCCACCTCCTCCTCCTCCTCCTCCTCCACCTCCTCCTTATAAGCCACATTGCAATTGACCCGACCCGCTTCAACCTCGCTGCAGGCACCATTAATGACGTCACTGACGCTAGAATGGTCTGATGTATCACAGCTACATGATTCTGCATCATCGTCATCGGCAACGACTGTAGTGGACGTGGCGGGACCAGAATCAACCTCAGAATCACCTGCAGCTTCCACTAGCAAGAAAGGAGACACGTCGACGGAATTCCTCACTCTTTCCATTTCTTTATCTAAAACGGGAGGGATAAAAACATGAAGAGCCTTTCCCGGTAGAAGATTTCCCGTACCGGGACAAACCTATGTGTTTATAGTACGAATATGGATGAGATAATATAGGGCTGTCAGGTAATTTGCAGAGTTTGAATTGAGGAGAACAATCTTTTCTTGCATAGGTCAGCCTCGTAAAGAAGAAAGAATAAATTAGTATAAGGAAAAGACAGCGTATTTATGAAAGATCCGAGAAAAGAAATGATACAGACATGTGGCTAATCTTCTAGAAGGCATCCAACACATGGTAGGGCATTCGACATCGTCAAGTATGGTATGGCTTCTAGAAACATGATAAAAACAACCCGATATTCTCAAAATAAATAATCTTGCTCTTTAATTTTATTATTTTAAAATCGTTTTAACTGATATTTTGAATTTAAATAAAAATAAAAATATATATTCTAAGACCACACAGTTTCATCGTCGGCATCTAAGATATGAAGCCTTAAACAACTCCTTTTTTTTTTAAGTTGGTTTTATTATTTTAATTAATGCGTAATTAAAAAAAAATGCAGTGGCACTGATCCACTATTTCAGGTCCTTGTCTTGTGGAGTCAAACAATCAGCTTCAACCTTTGAATCAAACCTATAATTAGCAGCCTTGTTGTCAAATTTAATGAATTAACGCAAGAAATATAAAAGGAAATAACGCAGCTCTAATATTTCTACAGTCAAAGCAAGAAATTGGAATGCTTGTCGATAAACTCTTTCAACCATGACTGGGTCAGGGGGGGGAAAACACAAGAAAGATGGCCCTCTATGATTACGCCTTGTGCTCCAGAAGGGACCAGGAAAATCAAGACGGCGTCATTTTGCAGTGTTTGAAACGTGCAGGAAAATGGAGGGTAGCCTTTATCTGGTGTGTATATAAAGCCACTAGTAAAAGCAAGATTTTATATTTATTTTTATATCATTGACGATCCCATTTAGAAAAGGCAGATCACGCCTCATCACGCCTTTACGATATAAAAATATTAAAAAACAATTAAAATTAAAAAGAAACGATTGGTCGGAGGGAGAAATTACAAGAGTCGGCTAGCCAACAAAACCAAAACGTACGAGTAGTAGAAGCTTGACTTTGTGGTGGCTCACCCACCCACAGCAATGAAAAATCCATCCCTGTGCGAGCTGGAATCTTCAATGCCATGATTAGCAGTTGGTTTGAGAAGAGCCATCCATTACTTGTAGTAATTGTGCACGGCAATCGCCGGGCCCCCACTCCGCCACCACTCTTCTTCCACACTCTAACCGGAGAAAGCCATCACAATCTACCACGTGTGTGCCTCTCACACAACAAATTACCACCCCACCCCTTACACGGTTGTTTGTTTTTTCCCCCCTTCTCGTTACCGGCAGCGCCAGGCCCCCGGCCCTGTCCTTCTTGAATGGTAACACGCTTTAGTGGAACGATGGGACTGAAACCCGCTTGCACGGCGGATATATTCATTAATTATTTTCATAGATTAAATATAACAGTAATTTATGATGTTTTTCTTTTCTTATTTGCTTTTGTTTCTCAATAATAAAATATTAAAAATTAAGTTTTTTTTTTTTTGCTCTTTTGTACGTTTTCTTGTTTGCTAAAATAACTCGTGTTGCTCAAGTTTATATGTTTAGTGAGATTTTTTTCTTTTAAAAAATTAGCTTTAGAAAAAAAAAAACATTATTAAACTTTATAAAATCCGTGCACATGTTTGGCTGGTTGATTGACGTTCTTCGTGGTTTAACTTTCTTAATTATTTGTTTTTAGATTTCATTTATAGAATGTTGAACTAATTGAAAATTCAGTTTTATAATTTGTTTTATTTTATTTTTTATAAGATTATCATGATCTAAAAAATACTTTATCATATGGGATTGGTGTTTGATTTTACAACTATCTAATTTTGATGTATTGATGTCAAAAATAATTTTTAAAAATAAAAAAAATATCATTTCGATACATTTCTACACAAAAAACACTTTTAAAAACAACCGTAACCACGTTATCAAACAAACAATTCATTTCCGAGCTCGTTAAAATAAGCATGCATCCCTTAACAAAAACGGGAAAAAAAGATAATAAGAAAAAGGAGGTTATGTGGAAAAAAAGGTGTGGGCATGGAGACGAAACGGGATGGAAGGTCTCCGCCGCCGCACGAGGATTCAGCAACCACCAGAGAGATGTTCACGGAGGGGACCTCCATTTCTATCCTGGCTCCTTTTCATCATTCTCATAAAGAAGTCAATGTAACCCTAAGTCTGATTATTATCTATAAATTTTCAATTGTAGTGATCAAATGAGTCTAATTCATCCCTGACGGAGTAAAGCAGAGCTCTTTTGACTGCTACCAAATTTGTCTACAATGTCTGCCGCAGCATGCATCATTCACGCAATCGGGTGTTCAAGGCTCGGTATATGCTGTGATGATCAGACGATCCCGCAATTTACTGTCTTTATCATTGGTTTACGCTAAGCTCCTCATCGTATAATACTTTTAGAAAATATATATAAGAAAATATTAAGGTTTTGCTAAAGTATTTTCTAATAAAATATATATTCAAATTGTGTAGCTTGATCTAATACGACCTGGTTGTAAATTTAAAAACAACATGAATAACCAATAAAAACATAATTTTACTAAAAAATACTTAAGATAACATTAAGACAATAACATACTGAATTGATCTGAGTTGACTCGGGATAATTTGATAAATCTATATCTCAGGTCATGAGATTGGGATAACTCTATAAAAAAATAAATTAATCAAACTATGAACCTCAATTCATTATTGAATCATTATTTAAAAATAACGATCCAAGTCAACTCAGTTTAATTGGCTAAACTCGTGACCTGAACCATTTGATCAAGATAACCTTCATAAAAAATAAACCAAAAAAAAATATGAAGTTTAGCTTACAATCAACCAAATTAAAAAAAAAAAAATGATTCAACTAAGTAAACTTATCAAATTCGTGACTCGGATCATAAGATCAAAATAACTTTATAAAAATATATTAAAACTATTTATAAACCCTAATTTCAACCAACCATTGAATGATGAATTGAAAAGAAAAAAAAATCAATAAAAAAACACAGGAGTTAACGAGATCAATTCATTAAACTTGCTATTCATATTATAATATATAAAATAATATGATAAAAAATCAAAATAAATTATAAAGTTTAACTATGGGTTAAAAACAAGTGTTATATATATAATTGTAGTGACATGGATTGATAGGAAAGAAAAAATGATTTGTCCTTCTCAATTGGTTGTTTTTAACGTGTCGTCTACAATCTTGAAATAAACGTCTATTTTATTTTATCTTATTTTTGTCTGAAAGAGAGCGAATAAAAAAAGTAATTGGATTCCTCTAAATAATCAGAAAATCAAAAGTAAACAACAGAGTGAGTGTCTTTAAAAGAACCCACCCACTTCAAAGAAGGCAGCTAATCAAGAATGTTTTGCTTTACTGTGTGTCGGGAACTTCTTAGCCATCCCGATGGCAGGCAAACAAATCCCACAAACTTAAAATCACATGGAAAGTTAGGAGCTGATCAGAGCAGAGATAACATCTTCATTGATGACAGACAGACGTGGTTTGATCGATGTGAAAAATTGTGTGCGGCCAACAATCAAGTGGCCATCACCCCCACTGGATATTATTATTGATAACTTTTTAGCCAAACGATTTTATTTTTATAAACTTCAACCGGATTTTTATTTACTTTTACTTTTAAATTAAATTATATAAATTTATTCTAATTGTTTGTGTATATTTAAGAAAAAATATCAACCCAATACTGAAAAATTAAATTAAAAAATCAATTCAATAATAATAAAATAAAAACATCATGTTAAAAGATATAATTCATATATATATAAATATGCAAACAAAAAAATAGAAAATTTTTATTTATGATAAAATATAAAAATTGATTTATCATAAACTAAGTAATAAAAATAAAGTTAAATAAAAATCTTATATTAAAAAATAAAATAAAATATAAAATAATGACGAAAAACCCGAAGAAGATAAAAACTCAATAGAATTGAAAACAAATCATGAAAAAATGGGCCATTTTTTTTTTTAATAAAAAATAGTTAAAAATAATTTACAATGATAAAATTAAATACACCTTATATTAAATAATAAAATTACAAAGAATAAACCAAAAACCTACAAAAAAATAAATTTTCATATTAAAGAATAATTTTAAAAATATCAAAAGATAAAAATAAAATAACATAGATTTATTAATAAAAAACTAGGCACATGGGCCTAGGTTTTTTTCTCATTTTATTTTTGAAAAAGTATACATAATCGCATGCATGTCATATTTCATCTATAGAATTTAAACAATTTGTTTCTCAATATAAATCGAACTCGTAACCTCACAATGTGTGCTAACTATTGAGCTACAACATATATTTATTAAACAAGCATTTAAAATAATATATCATCTATTTCGATAGTCTATGCAAAAATAAATTCTTTAATTATGAATCCAACCAATAATCTAATTTTAAGCACGGTATATTTCTATCAAAAGCTCTAAACATAATTGCTTGACCCTTCAAAGCTGAACCCATGAATATGCACTCTGCATCTCTAGGAAAAAGACCTCAAATATAAATCATGCCTTTCATTTCGTAATCTGCACAAAGATTTCATAATATTTTAGTCGGTTGTTTTTAAAATATTCTTTGATTGAAAATATATAAAATTAATAATTTTTAAAATTTATTTTTGATATCGGTAAAAAATCAAAAATAATCTGAAGCTAAAAAAAAATCAAAAACTTTGAAAAGCACACCTGAACTACAAAAACAAAGACTATAAAAGTTGTCAAAACCGGCTATCCGCTGAGAAGAGCTGCCACCCAAGTAAGACATGAAGCTACCAGCACAGTATAATCCTCCATATATCTGGAAGGTTGAGAGCTTCTTCTATAAGCTCTGCAATCCTCCCTAAACCCTATTTTACAAATTTCAGCCATGGAATTAGTACTCGAAGCTTGGAGAACAGGGACAGAAGCACAAAAGCAGGACAGACACCATATCAATCACCCAAAATATAAAAATACATCATCGCAGAGTTTTCTTCCTTTGTACAGTCTAGATATCATATAAGCTGACTGCCGCAAAGAGAATCTGTGAATCTGTGAATATGAGAACGGCTAACCTCTTCTAGTTCAAGTGTCATCTTTATCAACAAGTGATAGGGTTGACAAGTGATTCATTCAGAAATATGTATGATCCAGTACAACTGTTTAAAACCTTCAAGTAGTTGGTAATAATAATAATAATCTGACATCACATCCACAATGAATGCAATGCTGTTTGACGTGTCACGTTAACTCTATGAGGAAACGAAACTTTTGGAATGCAGAGCCTTCACCGATGCACATGAGCTTGTAACAGCAAGTTAAACTAGATAGAGTCCATGTGTAGATCAAGCACCAACAGCACTATCAACCAATAATTAGAAAATCACCTTCAGAAAAAAAGTAGCAGACGCGCACATGCAGACAAAGCACACAAAATGGAAGAAACTAGCTAATTGCCCGCGCGCTACCGCGGGTATTTTTGTGTATATAATTTAACATAATTAAATCTATAACGATAAATTTATATGATATAAGTAAATAAAAGTTATAGATCAGGAGATAAAATGTATGAAATTTTGAGTTGAGTTTGTTACGTAAGCATAAATAACATTTTTTAGAATATAGGTATTGCGTCATAAACGATTACAGAAGAACGCGAACTAACATTAGAAAAAAGAGCAAGATATTTTTACCAGAGAAAAAAATAATTACTGAAACAGTATTGTGTAAATAATTAAATTAAATTAATTTTTATTATTATCATTATTATTATTATTATTATTATTATGAAAGAATAAATAAATAAATGAAATAGTAAAGAAATTGTAAAAACTTCAACAAAAGATAAGAAAGAAAATAAAAATAAAATAATCATTGTTATTACTATCAAAACAATAAAAATTATCAAATTATCTTGAGAGAAAAAACATCTAAAAAACATCAACAAAAGAATAAGCAAGAAAAAATAAAATATTATCATTATTATTATTATTATCATCATTTTTTTGTGTTAATAATGAAAGAAAAAAAATGAAAAAATAAAAATTATCATTGTTATTACTGTCCAAACAATAAAAATTATCAAATTATCCCGAGAGCAAAAAACCTAAAAACATTAACAAAAGAGTTAGCAAGAAAAAAAATTAAATTATTATTATGTTAATAATGGAAGAAATAAAATCAATGAAAGGTTAAAAATATATTAAAAACTTTAACAAAAGGAAAAAAATATCAACAAAAAAAAAGTCATCTGATATAAAAATAAAAATTAAGAAATGAATAAAAAACTAAAAGAAAGAACAAATGGAGAAAAAAAAACCATAAATATCAATTTTCAAATGATTATAGATAAAAAATAAAATTTAAGAGCTAATTTTTTGGGAAAAATATCACATCAACAAATAAGAAAAAAAAAAAAAAAACACACACACACACAAAACTAAGAGTACCCTTATATATACATAGACAAAAGTTTAAATTATTCTAGAAATAAAAAGCAATAAAGGGATTAAAATGAAAAATTAAAAGTATAAGAGTCGAAATGAAAATCAAATATAATAGGATTAAAATCTGAAATTAAAAGTATAAGGACCGAAATGAAAATTAAATATATTATCAATTTGAATAAAAAGGTAAAATTGCAGAAATTGAAACTTCTGTACCTGATTTTTTGAGTTATTTAAGCCCACTCAGAAAATTAAAAGATGGAGGACCGAAGTGAAAAATTGACATTCAATTAATTCCAATCGGAGGACCCAATTGCATTAAATCAAAACTTATATAACAGAAATCAGCATCAAAAACAACATTGAAAGTCAAGGGACCGAACTGCAAAGTAACTAAACATGGGGGACTCTCCTGCACTTTGCGGTGCAGGAGAGAGAGAAACGTGTGCACCGGATTTCAGCGGTCGTGACGGCGTATACGGACTTTTTCAGGTGAAACGCACCGCCGCGGGAGGAAGAAAACGAAGAGGCTCATCGAGAGAGACACCAGAATCCAGTTTCCGGCCACCGTATGACTCCGCACGTGCCACCTGAACACGGCGTGGGTTGAAGAACCGTGAGGCGCGTGCTGAAGATGCTCTGACAATCACGGGAAAAATTAAAAAAATGAAGTAAATTACTGTCCTGACCCTCAGCACAAAGCAACGTTTTTTTGTCTTATTAGGGGCTAAAAATGTATTTAGCCAATTTTGAAAAATAATAAAAAAAGAGAAAGACCGGCGGACCGGACCGGTCCGGTCCGATTTGTGCAAAGACAACGGAGCCCCTGAAAACGGCGGCGGTTTTTGTCGTTTTCGGGGGCTAATTCCGTGATTATACTGTTTCCAGCCGAATAAAAAAAACCAAAAAAGAAGACATACACTCGCGAAGTACCGGGTGAAATTGCACATGAATAGTGACTCTGAGCCACAGTGAACAGTGATTTACTGTTCAAAAGGGCGACGCCCTTTAGGTTCTTTTTTAATGATCCCAATAATAAATGGGAATATAGCAAGTTTCAGTGTCACCCAATTTTCCAAGCTCAACTCAAGTGGTAGAAAGCTGCATTAGGTGCAATATACAAGGAACAAGCTCTCAAAAACTCAAAAAAATACGGGTTTATAAAATTCATAATGCCCCCTGAGGGTGTAAATGCACTGGCAATGTATTTCTTTGCTTGAATTAACTATTTTAACTTCTACAGGAATAATGAAAGAGAAAAATAGTGGCATGACAACACGAGAACACAGGTAACAAAGAGCAGTTTTGGCAGTGGTCGACTGGACAGAGCTAGATTTAACATAACTGAACTGATTTCAATTGAACCCGTTACAATAGAACAACCACAGGTTACAATGTGTTCAAGAGCATTTGAACATGAATCAAGACCCATCATGACCTCATAATTTTTGGACATTCAGTAGAGAAAGATCAGGGGAAATTGGAGAGGAACTAAAACAAATTGCACAAAGTAATCCAAGTTCATCCAGCCCAAGAATCCATCACCACAGTTTACTTTGCAGCAAGACCAATAGGAAAGAAAAACAAAACGTTTTATTATCAAAAGCAAAACAGGGAAACCGTACACAACATGCAGGAACTTGTATGATATAAAGTGACCAATCTTAACAATACATAATTCTCCGTTACTTAAGAATAGCATATCAAGAGGAGGTGATCCAGAAAGACAAAAGAACAGCTTGGGTATTCGAGTACTTTATGGAAGCCACTTGCTTTGTTACTGACCAGAACACTCTAAAGCACCAAGCAGAAACACATATACGGGTATGACTAATTAGGTTCATCAATTTTGCAGAGACACCATATTTCCTTCTTTTTTTCACAGTCCTGATATCTTAAGAGTAATATAGAATGACAAGTGATTTCCAACAAGGAGTAAACTATATACATTCCTAACCATCAGCATAGTCCATGTTCACATTGAGCAGATGCTAAGATTAAGGAAATCCAAGGCTTGGCCTGGGAAAGATTTGAATGTAGTTATCATGAATATATATTCTAAGACATACACGGGAGGAGAGAGAAAAAAAAGCTCTTCAAATGGTTAAAGAAACCTCATAAACGAAAGAAATAAGAAATGATTGAGAATTCAAAGGCCAATAGCAGAATACCTTTCCTGTCCGGAACTATGTTGGAGCAATAATGTTCCCTTCATTCTTTTCCTCATGACAAATCTTTGTGTGATAGTCTTCTCAAGGAAAAAACTATCTAAACATGAGATATATAAGTTTTATGACCTTCCTGAAATTCGTTTAGCCTTCAAGAAGAGCAATCTTCATAAAGTTGATCAAGGACACAAATTTAAACTTAAATGCATGTAAATGATTCAAAATCAAAGGTAGAAACAAAATAAAGATCTGAAAGAGATTATCAGAAACTAAGTTTAAACTCAAATGCAGGCAAAACTTTCATGGTCAGACATACCCTTATCCTGTGAAATGAACCACCGATATCTTCAATGTTTTGGAATGAGGAACTGCAAGAGATCATACCAAAAAGTTGTTAAACAAAAGAAGCATCTTAAATCCTAGTGATCCAGTGAGCTTTATAAAAAATCCAATTAATAAAAGGGAAACAGGAATTCAAGATCAATCGCAACCTGACCTAAATGGATGTGATAAATATCACCACAGGCACCGTGTAACCAATGCAGACAAAAGCACAGAAACTCCATGTAACCTTTGACAACCATTCATGCACTTGTCATGAAACAGGCAGAGGTTTTGTGATGGCTACTCAATATCCTACAATTTTGCTGTCACGTCACACAATTTCAAAACTGTGATAAAAGAAACAACGAATTGCTGGACAGTTGCACAATTCACTAAGCAGAGGATGAGCCATGTTTGACACTGCCAAAGTTTCCTTAAACATACTTACCCATGATTCATTTAGCTGACAAGAAAAGGAAACAAAGGATATAAAATTTGTCATTTAATAAATAGCACTATACCAGGGAAGAAATAGCAAAAAATCAGAGAAGATTCTGTCAACAATGTTTAAACAACATTACAATCAGAAGCTCTTAAGTGAAAAATCAATAAATTGATAATTAATCTTTAAATGAACTTCCATGGTACACAAATTACAAATTGTATTGGCGCACAATGCATCATGAATTACAAATTTTGGGAATTTCAATCCCATGAAGCAATTACAAGGATGGGGAAATGCAAATGACCAGTGATTATCTATCCATCCCAATATGCTGATACGAGTCACTCCCATATATCCAGGTTGCATGTGACCACATATCACAGAGAATTCTGCTTGCTTCCTTGACTCACCTGCCGATCAATAAGGTTTGCTCTGTTTATTGTCTCTCTTAAGCTCAACCTTCAATTTCTTACCACCTAATTGGCATCCATTCATCATGGTAATAGCATTTTGAGCTGCTGCTGGTGAGTCATAACTAACAAAACCTGCAAATAAAATCCTATTAGATACATAGATAGGTCTCCAAATCACAAATGTCAGATTCACATGTAACTGTAAATAAGAGTGCATACCAAAGCATTTGCTAACACCAGTTGCTTTATCAACAAAAACCTTGGCACTTAAGACCTTACCAAATGCTAGAAATGCGTTGGCAAGTTCTTGATCACTAAATTCTTGAGGTATGTGATATATAAACAAATTAGAACCAGGTGGACCTAAGACAAATAACACAGGTGGTTAGTAGAAAAGCACCACCAAGAATGATAAAAAGGGTAGCAATTAACAAAACACAGAATGATAGTATAATGATAAACCTTCCACTTGAACACTGGAACTTCCACTGACACCTGAAGGTGTTGCAGAATTACTGCTCGCAACTGTGGGTGACAATGCACCAGGTGAACTACTCAAAGGCCGGTGAGTCATCATTGCTCCAGGATATGCCACTGGATACTGAAGACCTGTCACTGTAGGATAAGCAGAGCCCACATAAGTAGTAGGAGCATAATTTCTAGGTGAAATACTGGGTGAAAGGTCAGGTCTGATTCCACCACGCAATGCATTTCCTTGATTTACTGGAGGAACCATGCTATGAAATGCAGCCTGATTCTGCATAGGTGGCAGACGGTATGGCATAAGTCCATAAACTCCAGGAGCCTACAAGGGGAACAGAGATTACCACACTCTTAACACAATTTTGATTTTGAATAGTAAATGAAAAAACATGTAGATTAAAAGAAGAAACTCAAGAAAGAGACAAGGAAGTTATGGAGTAAGAAGGATCCTGGCAAGTTCCAAAAGGTTTTGGAACTGCAGAAACTGAGGTATTCCCTGAAAAATAGGTAGTAGCAAACAGACCTGGTATCCATATCCATTATAATGGGGGGCATACCCCATTGGCAAGGCACCAAATAAAGATGGATGTTGTGAATCGGTGTTAGGCATAGCTTGCGATTTCTGAGCCCTCCGAGCCTGCCTTTCCTTTTCTGTATCTGCCCATTTGACAACCAAAGGAACACTTGAACCCTAACAAAGCAAGAGATAGTGATCAGACTGCATATCACTAATTCATGCATCCATATTACTGCTGAGTTCTCAGGTGCTAAAAGGGTTTACAGAGACTATCCCCTCTCTTCTCAATCCTTCATAAGTTTATAAAAAAAGTCTACTAAAACTTGGAATTGCTACAACATCTGTCAATAAAGCAACATCACAGAATGGAAGATAAGTTTTGATTTTAGATTTAACATTTGTTTCAGGTGGAAAATATATTGCTACAAATATATGAACAGTTCTATACCTTCACCTTGTGCAGCCTACTTAGGAAATACAAATTATGGTTTATTCAAGTATGGAGAAAGATACAGAAATTATTTTGACACAATAATTCATTACGCAATTCTGATCTGACATACCAAAATAATTAGCATGCCCCCACTCAAGTAACTAAATGACCAATTTTACTGGGCAGATTCATCATGTAACAGAACAACCTTATCTAATATGTGACTTCAATTTGATAGCCTACATTGATTAGAAAAACAGACAGAAAGGGTGACTTTTCACATCACACTATTAACCAGCAAAGAATTAAAGTTGGGCTCTGACTAGAAAGAAGAGTAATTGCTTGAGCTTGTGAACTATCAGTCCAATTAGCCAATAAAGCTCACCTCCATTTTATGCTTTCCGTTGATGTCCTCCAGGGCAGCAAGGGCTTGTTCTTTTGTCTCATACTTCAAAAAAGCACAGCCTACCAATTAATTAATTGAGATCAGAAAGAACAGTACAGTTCAGGGATTCACAATAACAGCCAGATAAGAGATTGGGAATACTTTTGCTTGTTTGTTGAGAACCTCTTAGTATCTGCAAGTCCTTTATAGTTCCATATTTGGAGAATAAATCAGATACTTCAACTTCAGAAACATTTTTTGGAAGCATACCAACAAAGAGTTTGTGTTCTGGATAGCAAGAAGAGAAAAAAAGAATCATAATGTAACATGCTAAAATAAATAAGACAGTGAATAAAAGGCAATGGGAAATCTTGCTGCAGCAATCCAGAGTAAAGATCGTAATGGAAACTAATCAATAATCAATGATATTATATTACACCTAGCCTTTCCAACTCGCCATCTGCATACTTCACTTGCAACGGACTAGATGCCTGGATTGGACAGAAAGAAAAGGATGCATTTGAATTAGAGAGACAATGAGATGAACACGTCGGAGAGCAAGAAAAATGAAGCACAGGTCATACAAAGCTAGCACTGATTAGACTCCAAAAAAAAAGCGGCATTAACACTTCCACAGAGATATTTAACAAAAAGAAGGCACTGAGAATTAAACCATTACAAGAAACAGATTGACCATAGACAGAAAAAAGGCTAGGCCTAAGCAGAAATCCTGATTAACTACCTAGGCCAACAAAATCCCACATTGCATAGCTATTAATCTATAAAAACTGTAATTGAGAAACAGTATATATAACCATCAAATGTCGACAAACAATCACGGACATACGTTGAAAATTTAAAAATAATCAAGTATAATGAGCAAACAATATCATTTTTTTTTAATGATGACTGGCTTCACAAGAAAAATTAAACTATCCAAATAACTCTGAACATTCCACCACAACTTATTCCTGACAAACTTAGTTTCTGGCACAACTTCCTTAAAAATACGTTCTTAAAAACAATTTCCATTTTGGTTTCGAATCTCTCAACATTTTCTGTCATCTACAGTCACATCCAGATTTTATTTTGTATGGTGTGATTCACCCATTTCACTTTTTGTTGCCATCTAAATCCACAATTACCATAATTTACCCTCTCATCACCAATATCCAATAAAAGTGCATTGCTAACTGCCGATCCATTTGTCATATTCAACTTTTTTTCATCCCTCTAAAGCACCAACCCCATTCCAATATACAATTAGCATAATCACTATACTGTCGTTAACTAAACTGGTCCTCATTGTAACATCCTACTCTAGCACGATTAGATTTACACATGCTGCAAAAATATTCCACGACTGTAAATAACTGAGATTGTTTTCACATGATTATCATGCTGGTAAATAATAATTAACTTAACAGTTGTCAACATCAGTATATCAAACACAGTAGAAACGATTCCGTGATTACATTTACCCAAAGTCAACCACAGTAGGTAATCGCGGAAACTAAAAAAAAATACTTCAATAGTTTGCCGAGATCGGAATTTCACCTACAACACAATGTGATAGAAAACAGGAAAACACCAAGTAGTAAGCTATACATGGAGAGATCAAATTAGAGAAGGAACTAACCCCAGACAATGTTTTCTTATTATGGCAAGCATTAACTGCCTTGTCTGCTTCTTGTCTGGAAGGACATATTAGAAAACAACAGCCTGAAAATAAAAAATAAAAAACTAGGGTTGTAAGAATGATTTCACATTACGAATCTTGAATCGAAAGGGAAGAAATCAGGGGAATGTGAAGAAACTAAAGCAAGTGAGCAACCTCTGGAAACACGAGTTATCTTGTCTTTAATGATGTTGACTTCGTCTACCAAAGCGAACTCTTTGAACATTGCCATAAGCTGAGCTTCTGTCATGTGCTTCGGTACTTGACCTACAAATAGCTTCACGCTCTCTTCATTGCTGCTGCTGCCGCTGCTTGATTTCTTCTCCTTCTTACCCTCCGCCATTACCAAAAAAATATATAAGAAAACACTCTCTCTGCTCGTGCTGGTGTTCTTGCGACTCTCTCTCTATCTATCTGTGTAGAATTCCCTGGCTTTTTGTCTCTCTCTAGATTTCTCCTTGAATTTTTTGGTGATTTCGTCGTCGCATGGAAAATGGGGTTTTCTGGATGGCAAAGTTGGATCTTCGATGGATAAATTATAATTAAAGAGTTGCAATTTGGGCGTAGACTTACGAGTCATTTACGACTCTGACCTTACAGCTGTTTCAGCTATAGGCTTCGACACCCATGCTGGCGCAGTTATTTGACTTCTCGATTAATAACCATTGATCAGTTTAAATTACTATAACGCCCTTTCTCTCTTGCATGCCAGGTGGCAGTGTGGTTTTCTTCCATTCGTTCATATCTCCAGTCCTATTCCCAAAAAAGGCAGAACGCCTGATGATTGCCAAAAAGGAATGGACAGTGCTGGTTTTTCCTTTTGGTTTGAGATTGACCCCTCGAATTTCTTCTCCCTACATAAAATAGTAAGGCTAATTTTTATTTCGTTAGTGTTTGAAAAATATATTGGTGGTTAATTTTTAAAATACATTTTATTTAAATTATCATGTTAAAATAAGTAATATATATATAAATATTTTTAAAAAATAGCATCGCTATAATAACAAACAACTCCTATTTGATTTGTTCTCAAGAAACATGATGTAATAATAGAGTACTTATGATTTGTATAGCAGGTTTCGAGTTTGAATCGGAGATATATAGTTTTTTAAAAAAATTTAGAATAACTAGGATTTTATTTACTTACTTTGACTCATAAAATATCATTGTTTGAAAAATGAGTTGTTTAGTTTGTTCTTTTAATTGAAATTCCTTCTCTTCTCTCTATATAGTATATATAGTAAACCGTTTTTTAATTAATGATAAAAATACTATTGAACTAGCTTCCTCCATCCAATTAAAAAAAATATATAGTTATATTTTAAACGGTTTGTGACTTTGTTGGTGCATTAATAACAAATCATTTGTTGTCATTTTCTCTAAAATTGAAATATCATATAATAATCCAAAAAACAATTTCACCTGTCAATCAAGCTCAGACAAGAATTAATGTGCTGTCAAAGTACACTACTGTTAATTTCTTTCAAATTCATGATTTGCCAAATATGAACCATGAATGTTATAAAATAGATCGATTACCCATGTTGTTGTCGGGATTTTTTTCGATGAGTGTAAAATATTTTTTTGAAAAAAAGATTTTATAAATTATTCAATAAATAAAGTACTAATTATCTTATGTTATATAAATAATGCACATTTTAACTTGATTTTAAGATTTTTTTTTGTTTTTCTGGCAACATTATCTTTTCTCTCTCGAATAAGAGATTTTAAAAAAATGAATTAAAATGAAATTTAATTAAAGACGATAATAGAAGAAAAATGAAAATAGAGATCATATATAACAGTCGTGATAATTTTAAATTGACTATCATAATTTATCATGTCTTACACTTTAATTCTATAACTTTTAATTGTATTTTTTTTTTAAGAAATCAGCTGCTAATTTGATAAAAAGATACAATTAAAAATACCGTGTCCTTTTTCCCAAAACACTTTTATCCTTTCTTAATAATTTATCATTTGTTGACACTTGACACTGCAATTTAAAAATATTTTTGAAAAATATTAAAAAGAAATTATTTTTTATTTTAAATTATTGTTTTAAGTATTTTTAGATTATGTTGATATGCTGATGTCAAAAATATTTTTTTAAAAAAATAAAAATATCATTGTAATGTATTTTTTATCAAAAAAATACTTTGAAAAATTATTTCAATCATACTTTAAAACAAGTCGGAAAGTAGACTCACTTGTGTGTTCTCAAGAATGATTTAAGTACTTATTTGAGAGTGTGATTAGATTGATTTCGAAAATATTTTTTGTTCAGAAATGCATCAAAAATCTATATTTTTTAAAAATAATTAAAATAATTTTTGACATCAAGCATGAAAATGATCTAAAAATACCAAAAAATTTTAATTTAAAATAAAAAATAAAAAGTAAAATATTTAAAAACACAATATCAGAAAATAAATTTAAAGTAATTGAACATTCCTTTTAGATGCATCCATCGGCGTTGTCAAATAGCCAGTAGCTTCACCATTAAATAGATTCCCAACGAGTTACTTGCCCGCGCGTTGAGCTGGGCTTTTTTATATAGAAAATTGAATGATTTTTATGCATGTTGTAATTGGTTATCTTAATATTTAATTAGTAAAATTATAGTAGATTAAATTTGTTAAAAATAATATTTTTTCACCTAAAAGTAACATTGTAATCGAAATACAGGGGAAATGACTCGTATATTTTTTAAGTAATTATGGTATCATTGTAAATAATTTGTTTGTATTTATGTATCTATACTCTTAGTTTTGACTTTTAATTTTTATTAGAATTTATCTTTGTATTAATTATAACTTTGGTTAAAAAACAGAGTAAGTTAACCTTTGATGGTGTGAAATGAACATAAAACCCTTTCTTATGCATGTATAGTTAATCTTTAGTTGTTAGTTATTTGTTATATTTTTTAAGGCGTTAATATTAAAAAAATATCAAAACATATAATTATTTCTAACAGAAAAAACCTTTAAATTTTTTTTCTCATTATTTTAAATGCATTCTTTATAATAAATTAAATATATTAAAGAGCTAAATAATTGAAAGTCTTGTAGATTGATTGTTTCGCTCTAATGTAAGCATTATTAAAAAATAAAGAACCATTAACATTTTTTGACATGTTATAAAATTTGTTTTTGGCTGCGGCGAAGCGTAGGCAAGGGACTCATATATTTTTTATTTGTAGATAATTTGAGAAACAAATTTAACCTATATTGTCTATTTGCAGTTTCGTATATTTTCTATTCATGCGACGAAGCTTTTTTCTTTATGTAGAAAATTGATTGCTTTTATATATATTATATTTTATTATTTTAATATTTAGTTAGTATAATTATAATTGATAAAATTTGTATAATTGAAATGAAAAGTGGTTCTTATATTTTGTAATTGCAGATAACGCAGGTAATTTTTTTTCCCGAGTTGCTTTTTTTTCTCAGTGATGTTAGATTTGACACATTATAATTTTTTTTTCAACAAATAAATTTATATTTATTGCGTGCTATAATAAGTTATTTTAATGTTCAATTACTAAAATTGCAATAGATCAAATATGCTAGAAATGAGTTTTTTGCGTGGTATAATTAGTATGCTTGCCAACGCACCGCGTTAGGGTTTTTTCTATTTAGAAAAATAATTGATTTTTTACATGCTGTAATTAGCTCTTTAAATATTTAATTAGTAACATTATAATAGATAAAATATGTAACAAATTAAATCTTAGGCGATAATATTCAATAAATATTAGAACATATAATTGGTTTCACATATTTTAATTTGACATAAATACACAAATATATAAATAAAAAATCAAAACACTGCAAATTTTTTTCAAGAAATGAACTTAAACAAAAGAGCATAAAATTTAATTTGAAGCCAATTTTTTTTTATTTTATAAGATTTATTCATCGTATTATTATATTAAATGTATTTAAGAATACTGATATGAATTTTTGTCCTTAAAAAAATCCTATGTCATTTTTCCTCTCTCTTTATATATTTTGAGGCGACAATATTAAATAAATATTCAAACATATAATTAGTTTCACATACTTTAATTTGACTTAAATATACAAATATATAATTAATTTGATATACTTAATAATATATTTAATTTAAAGGACAATTTTTGGCCATTTTTTTTATCTCTCTATATATATTCTTAGGCGATAATATTCAATAAATATCCAAACATTGAACAAATAAACGTAAATAAAAGAGCACATATATTTTTTTTAAAGCCATTTTTTTTTTAATTTTATAAGATTTATTCATCATATTATTATATTAAATGTATTTAAGAATACTGATATGAATTTCTTTCCTTCAAAAAATCCTAGGTCATATTTCCTCTCCCTCTATATATTCCTAGGCGATAATATTCAATAAATATTTGAACATATAATTAGTTTTACATATTTTAATTTGACATAAATATACAAATATATAATTAATTTGATATACTTTTAATAATATCTTTAATTTGAAAGACAAAATTGAAGCAAACCCAAACATTGAAATCAAAAAAATTCAAAACAAAGCCGGAAATTAAAAGAACTAGGACCGAAATGAAACTGAAATCTATAATTAACTTGCATGGAAGGATAAAATTGAAAGAAATCAAACTTTGATACTGAAAATATTAAGGATTTATAATAAATTTGCATGGAAGGATGAAATTGAAATCAATGAAAACTTTGATACCCAAAAAATTCTGAATTCCAGGCCAATCCACTTAATTAAAAGAATGAGGACCGAATTGGAACTCCAATATATAATCAATTTCAATTGAGGGACGGAATTGACAGAAATGAAAACTTATATAATAGCATCAAGGGCAATAATAACAAATTCAAACGTTCAGGGACTGAAATGAATTTTGACAAAAAACAGCTTAGCTGACGTTATCTGGCGCAGGCAGAGAGAGAAAGTGGGTGTGAAAATTTAAACGGTCATTGACACGTCTCCGGACACCATCTTGCCACACGCGCCGCCCCATGTGGAAGAGAACATGCCTGAAAATCATTTTAGACGCCAGTTGGGCATTTCCCGACGCCGTATGACGCCGCACGCATCGACCAAAAAACGCGTGAGCGTTGGAACAGATGGCGCGTCCGGCAACGCGCCAACAGTTGTCAGCGAAAAAAATAATAAAAAATGGCTAATTACCGGAACGCCCCTCACACCCAGGCCTTGGTTTTGTCGTTTTCGGGGGGCGAAACCGTCGATGCACTGTTCATTCTAATATTAACAAAATAAAAAAACCGGTCGGCCGAACCGGGCCGGACTGGATCGGAATGGTCAATGACCGTCCAACCCCCGAAAATTGCGGTGTTTTTTGTCTTTTTCCGGGGCTATTTTCGTGCATACATTGTTCAAAATTCAAAAAAAAAAAACAAAGGAGGACATACACCCGCGAAGCACCGGGTCAAACTGTACATAAATAGTGCCGATGAGTCTGCGTGAACAATGTTTTACTTGCACAGTGTTTCCGCGTTATGGTTTAGCTGTATAGATAATTACATGGACTACTAACAAAAAAACAAATTTGCAATCGATCCAATCGAGTCTTTGCCTTGGCCCCAGTTCAAAGAGATGAATAATCTCTATGCATCCTCCTTAAAGAATGTGTCACTATTTGACTTTTGAGGTTCGAGAATTGTTATACGTTATTGTTTTTAAAAGTATTTTTTATTTAAAAATATAATAAAATAATATTTTTATTAAAATTATTTTAATATTAATATGCAAAAATGATATAAAAACACCAATTTTTTTAATTAAAAATATTTTTTTTCAAAAGTACTTTCCAAACGCATTCCTAAATACCCCCGAAATAAAGAAAATAATAAGTGTTTTGGGACTATGGTTGAAGTTATTTTTCAAAATGTTTTTCATTTAAAAATATATCAAAATAATATTATTTTTTAAATCAGCATATCAAAATATCTAAAAACATTATTTTTTTATTTTAAATAAATAAAAAAAGTTTAATTTTTTAAAAAAGAAACTTTGAAAGCAAAATATCGGTAAGAGATGTAACAATTTTCTATTTTCATCGCGGCAATGCTCGAAGCAAGTCAACCATTGAAGTGACCTGCAAGCTTGCTTTCTGGCCTGTGCAGGCAGGCAAGCACCATGGGGACGAACTGTGAATCTTGCAAATCCACGTGTTTTGGACAAAAGAATCAAAGTCTTTTGTTTTCTCTCGAACTGCAGAATAAATAAGGAAACGCTAAATCCATGTCTGTTTCGAATCATGTGAATGAAAAGATATCAAAAAAGGAGACTTTCTTTTTCCGGGCTACTCACTCACAGCTCGCCAGTAAAAGGAAAGCTGATTCCTGTTCAAGGTGGTTCAAATCATCTGCCTGGACGATGGTTTAATTTAATGCCTCCGACATGTGGTCGTGTCTTCTTGTGAGTTTTTTTTTTTTTTTTTTTTTTTTTAATTTCCAGCAAGACAATCGTCCCCGACATGCCCATGTGTACCTGCGTTCATCTACGTTGGTGCTTTTCTCAGGCGCAGAGCATGGATTTGAGGAGCAACATGCGAGAGGAAAGCAGCTTTCAGGCTTCTTCTACTTTTATGTCGTCTAATGTTTCTCACCTACTGGAGAAAAGGGCTCTCTCGGCCAGAGTTTCACTTGAATTTTCTGGAACCAGCAGATCAAATCACAAGCTGCACAATCCCAGATTTCAGAAAATTGGACACGAAGAACAGAGGAGTAGCCGACATTAAAAATAAAAAAAATATTAATTTAATATATTTAAAAAAAAAAAACACTATCACTGTCACAAACAGCCCAGAGTATACGCAAAAGCAAAGTTGTTGACCAGAAATCGGGAGTCATTTCCAGGAGGAAGCGTGGGAAATGAGGCCTGGGGAAGAAGAGGGGTAGTTTTGGAAGTGGAAATACAAGGATAGAATGGTAGTTTAGCATGAAAACAAGTCATACAGATAAGAACGCCAGACTGTCCCGCCAACGCCAGTTCATCGTTGCTCCATCCACCGTCCACCTCATCTCAATAGCACAGTAGCATTTTATGTTCTTACCTGTAGCTGGAAAACGATAAAAAAAAAAGTTAAGATATATGCTGTTTCTTTATTTTTTTTTAAATATTTTTATTTTTAAATTATTTTGATGTAGTGAAATAAAAAAAAGATATTTTAAAAACAATTACTATTATAATATATCATTCAGGCATAGGAGCGCATTTCTTTCTCTGTATTCTCGTAAGATCATGATTATAACTGGTAGGAAAGATGTTGACCAGCAATTATACATTATATTATACTATACAGTATAGTTCAAAATGTGTTGATCCTTCAAGTTTCAATTTTTATATATTTGATATTTATTCTTTTTTCTTTAGTTTTTAATTCTAGATTTTATTGTATCATGTTTTAATTTTTTAATACTGAGAGAGGAGCAGGGAAGTTGTCGTAAATTTTTATTTATTTATTTATTTATAATTCAAGAATGAAAAAACAGTTTGTTTATTTATGATCCATTGATTTAATAAAAACAAGATCCGGTCGGATACCCATTTAGGAGAGAGAGTTCAAAGAGTGACGATAGATTTTGGATATTTGAGATGCAGTACTGTGCTGTTTGGCAGCTAGCCGGCAATACTAATAGCAGAGGCAGCAAATGGTTTTCCGGTAATGGGACCCTCGAAGTTTGTCTCCCATGGTGGAGTCTCCCTCCCAGGTCAAACAGGGTATGATAGTGACCTCAGTTTTTTTTTTTTTAATTTTGTTTCAGAACTAGCTATTTGCTCATACGGATTTGACCACTTTTTGCCTGAAACAGGAAATATTTGGCCGCATGAAATGGCATCGTGTTGTCGTCCTGTGTATGGACTTTTCCGGCTACACTGACCACAGCATTAATAGCAAAGCCCGTAACTTCTTTTTATTAACGTGCGCAGCTTGTGTGCACCTCTAAATTTTAAATTTAATGATTATATGAAAAGGGTCCTATCTACTTGTTATTATCTCGTCAAAATCCAATGTTCTGGCTGGTGAAACTAAAAATTAATTTCAAAGGACCAGGACACCACCGTTTGTAAAGACTTGAGAATGAAAAAGATAGGAAAAAAAACATCAACCTTGGTTTAACCTTGGCATCTAGATTAAAGGCTACAAGCCACTGCAAGAGTAACTATAAATTAAAATGTTGCCCCACTCCGTTAACTGTCGGAGGAGAGCTGGGGTTTGCTTTTAAGAAACACCCTAAGAAAGTGAGAAGGGAAAGTTAAGATGCAACCAGAGCAATTCAATGTGTTGGTGGAAGGGAATACACGATACCACCAAGGCCACTAACTGCTCCTTAATTTTACCTCCAACTGGTCCTGGTCCATGTCATAAATTTTCCCCATTTTTTCTCAGCCAGAAATTAATTTTCAGGAAACATCCAGGGAAGAAGGGAGCGATGACACGATTATTTTTTTGTAGAAAAACCAGATAAAATGGTTATCCTATAATTTCCCAATCTGATTACAAAGGGAGGCGTGAAAATGACAGCACATTTCACATGTATGACTGATGAATAATCCGACCCCAGGGAGAAACATGTGCTTTGATAAAAAATAATAATTATACAACTCAATCAAATAAATGCAAGTCTCATCGGATCCAAAATATTGGTTCCCAATTCAAATGGACAAAAAAAGGAATCTGCTATCATAATCATCTCTTACAAATCTTCCTTCTGAACTAGCTGAGAGGGCAGCTTTTCTACGCTTGAATGAAACCACGGAAGTCAGATATCGGGGAATGACTGTCAATGGACATTCCCTCCCCTAGATGGCATCCAATCCGGCAAGCTTGCGCAGCTCCTCACAGAGTATAAATGTAATTGCAGTTTGCGGACCCAGTCTTGCAAATATTGCAAAGCCCCTGCAAAGGTTCAAAAGTTAACACCCTAAACACACACACACACAAAAAAAATATACCGCTTCAAAGACTTCCAGAATGAGTATGAAAATTACCATGTATCATCTAATTATGATCTACTTGCCTAGTTAAGAACCCAGACTAGAACCTAGAGGAAATACATCTTGAAATTATTACGAGACCTAACAATGGCTATTATCGCAGTGAACCAGAGTGCCTAGGAGATTGTGTTGAACCAGAGTACCTAGGAGATTGTGTAGAACCAGACATCTTAAATATACATGGACCTGATTAAAAAAGCAATGCTCATGGAAGCCTAGATAAGAATCTCACCCCTTGTAAAGTGCCCTAGGGCCTTCTTTAAGCATAACCTGAAAACTCAAACACAAAGGTGTCAGACATGAAAGCCAATTTTCCCTTGTACATACCCATTAACAAACCCCGAGCTTACTCCACACATCACAGAAACATTCGACAAACTCCTTAAAGAGGGGAGAAACAAAAGCAGAATGAACAGCAATTATTCACCAATCTTCTCTCTTTCCCCGGTAGAAATGCATGAAACTATTGTGTCATGGATAATCAATTTGGACAACAATAAACAGTCAACTGACAACTCAACAATTATTCAAGCAAGATCAGCATCCTGTTTGTAGGGAAGCCACAAACTCTGGAATGCATATAGTTATATGCACAGCAGTGATGGAGGATCCACACCCATAAGCCCACAACACCAGCAGGAAGGAAAAGAGGACAGTGCCCAGTTCCCACACAATAAACAACGATCCAAATTACTATCATCTGAAAACCTGCTGTCAGCTTAAAAGTTGCAAAAGGCACACATAAAGCTGTCCAATTCCAGTTGTACATTAATGCTAACTGCAATTTCTTACTCTTTCCTTCACAAACTATTTCAGTTATCACTGCTAGCATGCAAAACCCCTCCAATCCAAAAATGCCTACGGGTATTCAACGGAAATAAACAGTGCAGATAGAAAAAAGTTAATGATCATAAATTAAAGTGAGATGAGCATGTGAAAGAACAAACAAGTCTGATACCTGATATGCACACTGAAATCCATTTTTATAGTTTCCAACTGTTTTAGATTCTCGTTGCAGCATGAGGCGGGTTTTAACCATGTCCATAGGTGCAGTTACGAGGGTACTCACTGTTCCAGCTACTGTACTTGAGCTTCACAAAACAAGACAAATGCCATATGAATAAAAAGGAAAAAGGGATGCTTATCATGTATTAACTAAAAATGAAAGGTAGTGGCAAAACAAAGTTTGTTCCACAGGTCACTTTGGGAAAAAGCATCAGGAAGGCAGAGCTTTACAGGTTTATGAGCATGTTCATGAGATATTCATTAAAAAAAAATGACGATGCTTCGGTTTTGACTTTCTACTCGAACTGGATGATCCTATTTGTCATCTACCTTCGATTTCCCAACTTCCCATCATTATAATAAATTCTTGCATCTATTAAGAGAGATATGGAAATAAAAGCTTCAGATGGTGTCATACAGTAGATGTAGATGAAATCCTTCATCCAGAGGTGTCCACCTAATCAGAACCTGCACAAATGGAAAACTTGATAAAATTTTAATATGGGAGAATGAAAAGGAAAACATTTTAGGCTTCAATTAAACAAAAATCAACAATTTTGAAAACTGTAGAAATTACTTCATGTATCCAGAGTGAAAAATGAGTGTGCTTGGAGCTTGACCTGCTTGGTTTCATCATATGTTGCAAGTTGTGATGCAGTCAAAGCAGCAGCTCTCGCCATAGCAGGGCCAACCCCCTTCCAAAGAGCTCTTATTCCCTCTTCAGAAACAATTGTACGCATTTCTGCCATTGATCCTCGTCTCTGATTTGCATTCATCTGCAACCGGACCTGATGAAAAACAAAGTTAGAATCCTAGATCAGATTTCAGATGAAAAGTCCCAGAATGCCTAACATGATCGCATACCTTCAGTACTTCAACTGGATTAGTAAGTGCAGTTGCAACTGCACCAGAAAATGCTCCTGATGCAATCTTAAGTAAGATATTGGAGGACCCAAAAGCCAAATTACAGGCATACTTTGAGGGCTCATACAGGCCTAAACGTAGACCTCCATAAAGAACTGACCTAATCAATGCAGGCATCAACCCCAGATACAAAGCCTTTGGCCCTTCCTTTTTCAATACTTGAGCAGCCACTTGTCCCTGTACATGTTATGAAACCTAACATCAATATCAGCTAATCAACCAAACAATTGCAATCACACTAAATGATTGGCATACCATTCCAGTCAAGGGGCCTCTCTGGCCAACAAGTTGCATTTGTAGTCGAACCTTGAGCACATCTGTTTTTCAAGTTGAAGTATGAGAAAGTTATGTATTCAATAGAAATAATACAAGTTCCAAATATATTTCTTCCAAGTCACTTTTTGTGTAATTTTGAAAAACATTTCGAAGATAGATTCTACAGCATCTGTATGTAGCCAATAGCTTACATAGTTGTTAAGATCTTCACTACTATATTTCTGAAGAATTTCTCTACTAATTCTAAGAAAAGTTGTTCAAATAATGAATATGAACCAAATTCAAAAGCTAGCAGTGTACCATTCCATCCACTTTCTCGCTTTCACATAGATTGTCATCATCCAAGGGTATAGTGAGTAAAATTTGCACCTTGAATGGTCAGAAGTCTGCAGTGCATGTTCAAAAACTCAGTTGGTTTCCTCCTATGCCCTAAGGCTAATGCATCCCATTTGCAGAAAAGAAAGCAGATTAGATGGCAAATTGCACCTTTTCAATCCATTTAAAAACCATTTGTTTCATTGCGTGTTCCTTTTCCTTTTCTTTACCTCCCATGAAGAGAGAACAATACAAGAAAATAAAGTTCTTCACAGACCATCTAGTGAGCATGGCTAACTGCATTATAATACACATCATTAAGGTCACTGCAAACAGCTATGAGATTTTAAAACACCATTTCCGATATATGTCTTAGTCAATTTACTTTGAGATGCAAAATCCAGTATTCGAGCCCAATCTTGACCCAGAAGGAAAAAACGCAAGAAAGACAGTAAGCACAAGCAAAACAGAATTCTACCACACAAAAATCACCATACTAGGAAAAAATTTATTACTCAATATTTTCTCTAATCTAAACTCAATATTTACAGCTCTTCTAGGCTGCTTATATACTAGGAAAAATGTCCTAAACAAAGCTGAAAAAATAACAGAATTTCTAAACCAAATAGGAAAAAGAATTCTAAATCAACTAGGAATATATGACAAATCCCAAATAGTAAATTCTGGTAGTTATTTGAAGGCCCTTAATACCTCAAATGGCCACACAATTTTAATTCTACAGGAAACAAGGTCTCTAGAATCAAATTGAAAAATTTCAACCCGATACTACAGCTGGATCAAAAGTTATGCCCATTAACATTAGGCTGCACATTGGGGAAAATCTCTGGCATCAAAGCTTGAATCTAGCCACAGTTCTAATGTGCTAATTGTGTTGCCAACCATACCTCAACTACTCCAATCACAATAACAGATTACACAAGAATCTAGTTCCTTTGACTAGGAATTAATCCTATTCCTTTTACAGGACTTCATAGACAAATCATGACTGCACGACCAATGGGGGAGGTGAGCCTTCATTCATCTTTCGATCATATGACTCGATAAAAAAGTGAAAAAAATTTACAAGCAGCACGTCATTAAATATCTTGAAATGAATGAAACCTAGGAAGCATGAGACTGAATGTAATGAAATCACAAACCATACAAATGTATCATTAAAATGAATCAAAAAAGAAAAGTCAAGGAAAAGAAGAAGAACCTAAGGGATGCGTGGTGGCGGTGGCAACAGCAACGGAGAGTCCACTAGTACCGAAGTGAGATACTATTTGGGAAGAAGAGACTGGCCATTTCTGCTTCTCCTCCGCCACTTTAACGACAAAAGAATCTAAAGCATCAAAATTGATTTATAAAAAAGAAAGAAAGGCAACCATGAAAGATCTAACAGTAACCGAAATGAAAAGAAACCTGAATTCCCGGAACCCGAATGGGAATGGCCGCCATCCATTCTCTTTCCTTTCCCTCCACGTTTGTTTCTTCTTTTTTCTTTTCTCCCGGGGAAAGAAGAATATTGGGGATATTTTTATTTTTAATGTTTTCGAACAAGCGTCCCTGTGTTTTGATTGGAAATTTTATTTTTTTAGTAACCGGAAAAAAGTTAATACAGACAATGCACCCATTTTTCTTACAAATTTACTATAATTACAAATTTTAAGAAATAAAAAAAAAATCAAATTAAATACAACTGCATGTTGCTCTTGTTTTTTTTTAATTACATTATGTTCCATATCACCTTGTTTGTGAACTCGTTTGTGGTTATTTTAAAAAAAATATATATATATATCATAATAATATTTTATTTTAAAAAGATTATATTTAATATCAACATGTCAAAACAATTTAAAAACATTAAAACTATTTTAATTTAAAATTAAAAAAAAATTAAAAAAAAAACACTTTCTAAAGTCTAAACACATAAGCTCAAGTTAATTTTAAATGCCTATAAAAATAACGGTTTCTTTCATCAAATAAAGACAACGGAAAAATTAAAAAATCTAAATTAAGGAAAACATAAATTAAAGGGTTAAAATAAGACATTTCATTAATTCCACAAATTTAGTACTTTTATCCAAAACCATGCAGACACTCATGGCTTCAATATTCAAATGAGTGCACTCAGTTTCTTTATCTGTCCATTAGGCTTGCAAGGTATTCAGTAGATTCGAGGATTAGTTGTGGTACATGTAAATTAACCCGAACACACCAGCTATAAAAAAAAATTCAAATGAGTAGATGTAAGGATTAACAATGTCCATGCAATGGCTGATCAAGTTCATGGCAAAAGAAAGGAAGAAAGAAAAAATTGTATCTCTTAAGATTGTTTCTCCCTCACGACCTGATTTACAACGAGGAAAGGATTTTGCTTTCCACCATGACTGATTTACAAAAAGGGTCTTGACTACTTGGTGACCTCACTTTCATTACCACATTTACAGCTTGCATTTGTTTACAAAAGGAGCAGCAACTTATTCTGTTCAGGAAGAGACGAATCCAGCACCATCTCCTTCACCTTTTTCTCACTCGATTTCTCTTACCTCCATTCACAAAGAGCCGATGCCTGTCATAAACAAAGTAAGCTTCAGTAGCAAAGCAAGTAGGTAACCATGTCAGTGAGTTGATTGAATCATCCAAATATGGGTCTTATATATATGCCCTTTACAGCAAACTGTCTTGTTAAGCAGGCAGATTGGGCACAAGATGAGCAAATCTATCACAACCCTCATCCAACCAGCAAGCAGAGGTTCAAATGTACTTTAAGTTAGTTTTTTAAAGAACTGAGACCGATAGGACTTTGGTTATTACTGATGCATGGAAGCTATTGCAAATCATTGATGAACAGAATTTCATCAGGTTGGGTGATCAAATAAAATCATCCCATTGCCAAAGGTGCAACAAGCACGCATCTTATCTCTGTGCGTGTATATATTAACACTAGTAATTTGATGTTCTTGCTAGACAGTGGACAAGTTCTGACCTCTCGTATTCTAATTTCTGGATAACAATCCCATTCAATAGAAGTTCTGAGCTGTAAGCTGCTGCTCCTGCAACCAGGTTAGATTAAAATGCGCATCACAAAACTGAGATAAACTTCTATGGAGGAGAAAACAGAATTGTAGATGCCAACCTTTATCGAGAAGAGGCACACAAATTACATGATCTTCTTCACATGAAAGAATCAATAGATCATCTGGAACTTTCAATGCAAATATCTGACTTTTCTCCATGATCTGCGTAGTATTGCTCAGAAACTAACACATCTAAAGAGGTGCAAAGGCCATAAAAGAGATAAAAGAAAGAAAAAGAAAAAGAAACCCCCACAGAGTACAGACATAAGGGTGATAAAATGCCACCACTGAGACTACTAGCTATGGATTTGCATAATATTCATACCTGGCCATGAAGAGCATTGACCAAGCTAGTTATCATTTCTTTTTCAGGTTTTATATTTGGTGTAATGAAGACTCTTTGACCCTGTGCCCACGAGCATCCCAACAACATGAGACGATAAGGATACGAGTTTCGAAGCAAGCAAAAAATGCATGTCTGGTTTTAGCAAAATCGCCACAAGCTTAGAGAAACACCTTTAGAAGTGGTTGTTGGTTTGCACGAGCCAGTGAAACAGGCAGGCTAAAACCAATCTCCTTTTCCTTCTTTGCGTCTCTTAAGATAAAAAATTTCTCATCAATAAGGAGGCTTGCTTGCCCGCAGCTCTCAAGCCATGAATGAGTCACCACTGGTTTACCAAGAGAAATAGCTTCCAACATATTCCTTGTACGCACAAATCTATCCACTACAAAGTGTGTAGCATCAGCTGAAGATGATGCCACGGAAATGCCAAGCCTTGCCAAGATCTGTTATAATAAAGAGAGCACATATGTAACTAGTAAATGATCACGCTATTGGTTGGAAAAGATACAGAAGCTACCTTTTTCTGCTGCCTGGTGATATCGTCACCTAAATGCTGACTAAACAGAACTCTTACATGTGCTGTATCTCGCTGTTTTCTCAGATCTTTCCATCTGAAACCAGGTGAGGACTTGGGATTGCCAAATCTAATAAGCTTTTTCATCGGGGATGATCTGGGAAGGTTTATGTCATGTGTTTTTTTGTGGTGGTCTTTGCCATCAGCTATGGTGAATGGGGTATATTGGTTACTAGCTATATTAAAATGACTTGGCAGTCCACGCCGTGTTCTTTTACCCTTGGGATAGCTCCACACATTCAGCTTTAGTGAACTGTTTGAGGTAGATACTTTCACACTAGAAAGATTTTCTTGGCTCAGTTCATTGATTCTTCCTCCTTCAGATGTGTTGAAACAAAATTTGGGACATCTTCCTGTAGTGGTCAGAATTTTGGATGGTTTCGCAACTGAATGACTCCTCTTTCTTCTGTATGTAATTATACTACCCTCCATGAAATCACCTGTCCTTACCCCTGGATTAGCTGACCCACCATTAGTCCTTTTGGGTTTGGCTCCTAATCTTGGAAGCGAGTCTTGGGAGGCAAAAGGATCCTGTAGTATCTGTTGTTTGCCAGGTAAAATGCTTTCAACTGACCCCGACAAATTCTCACAGTTATCACATTCTTCATTGTTTCTCCTCGCAGGTTCCTCATCCTTTCTTTGGTCAACAGTCTTTCGAGATGTTGTGGCTGAACATTCATTTCCATAGATAAAACTCCTACCAGTTAACTCCCCAACCAAGGGTTTGCTTCTTTTCCTTTTTGTTATTTCTGGCAAGTCACGATGTAACTCCTGATGACTAGGCTGTTTCCAAGATGAAACAGAAGCTCCTTTTCTAGCATAAACTTTTCTTTGCTTTGGCACTCTTGTGATGTCCTCTAGATTGCAGAGAGCATCTTTTTCATAGGAAAGTTCCTTTAAATGAACGTTGATATTTGTTACACCTTTTGAAGAGTCTACAAGAGGGTCTTTAGGATCTTGAAAAGCCTCACCAGCACCGCTATCAGCTGCGGGACCATAAAATAAAGCTTCCATGGCTTCAGCAGCTATTTGGGTGTTAAAACCAACATCCAAGATGTCTGGTGTATTTCTTTCATTACTGCAAATTCCCAACTCGTGCCCCAACACAAGGTCACAAAATTGTTCCCCTGGCTTATTGTCAGAAGCATTAGCATTTTCAGAAATAAATTCATATCCTTGTCCTGTTCTGGGTGTCTCTTTCACACTGTGGCCTGCAACCCTTGAATCTGTCTGGGGTGAACCTCTTACTTTCTCATGAAGATCTTCATAATTCTCTTCACTGTCATTATCTGATCTGCAACCTCCTTTACCATCACTATACCCTGCCTTTTGATGCCCTGGCACATATCTCTGCCGGAAGCCTCCAGAATCAAACGCGTCATTCATCCTCTTGCTAAAGAAATCAACCCCTCCATGCTGATCATTATCAACCCCTCCAAAGGTCTTATTTTTACAAATCGGGGTTTTGGTTTTGATACTTTTGGCCAAATGTTGACAGCCTTTTGCACTCAGAACAGGAGGGAATTTCTTCCTGTTTGTGTTTCTGAGCTCAGTTCTAGGAGAAAAGTTCACATCACTACATGATAGGAAGTGATCGACAAAGCCAAGTGCACTAGCTTGAGATGACTCGCCAGGTTCCTCAGAGTCAACATAATTTAACCTTGCAAACTCTTGATCACATGTAACCAATCGAGGACAATCAGTTTTCTCATCACTGTCTTCAGCATTAATTAAAGCCCCTTACGTCAGTCAATTTTTGCCAACGAGAGAAGATAAAATTAGTCACTCTCCCTCATCAATATATATAATATAGGTCTAAATTCATTTATAGAATCAAAACATATATCAACAGAAATAAATAAATAAAAAGCTAAGCAAAGCATAGCAAGACTTTTACTGGATAGAATCATGGAAAAGATACCTGCACCTTTATCTTCACTAGCAGAGCCATCAGAAACAAAAGCTTCTGCGACATCCTTTAGCCACTGAAAACGCGGACTGGGCTGCCTCATTTGTAAGCCTACTACTCCATTTCCTTTAATTCTTATACCCGTTTCAACATCAGATACCTCATCAGCAGCATTCTCTAATTGGTCTCCATGGATTTCTTCATCCTCACTGTCAGGGATTACCTGGCTCGGTAGTTCATGTTTCGCATTCTCAAGAGAATCACCAAGCACTTGAGTATAAGAACCCAGTTTCTCCACCTGGGTTTCTGCCAAGGGACTATCGAGATCAGCTGTATCGTCATCAAAAGTTACAGTATCTTGAAATAGCTGACGCTGACCTTGGATCGCTTCCATCTGTTCACTTCCTAAATTTGAAGAAAATAGCAGCAGATTTTCATAAAAGAAAGAGAAAAACACATTACTATTACAGGTGGAAAAACTCAAGTTATTAAATTAATATATATTATTACAAGTAAAGATCGAAATCCAAGAGAAATGACTTGATAAAACTTCTACATTAAAAAGAAATGCAGAAAACTAGAGGTTGAAACGAGGAAAATCACCACGTAGTGAGCAAGAAAACTGGGAGCTAAAAATTATGATTTCTGGAATTCGGATTTTTCAATTCATGAGTGACGACCATTGATAAGACAGTGTGGTTGATGATGATCAGGGACTTGGGAGGGAACACGAGGAAACCAATTGGGAGGGAATATTTATTTATTTATTTATTTCGCCAAGAGAGGAGGGAAAAAGCATTTTGGGTAATGTAAAGTTTATAGGAACATAAATTGACCATGCTGACATTAAACAGGGCATTTGGTCTAGTGGTATGATTCTCGCTTAGGGTGCGAGAGGTCCCGAGTTCAATTCTCGGAATGCCCCATTCGTCGTTTTTGAGTTATCAATTCTGGCGATGACTACACCCTGCAGTAAGACGAACGACGTGTCGCATGGCAGCCCCGTTTACGTTTTCTCCGCTGCAATCTGCAAGCATGTCCAAAGTATCCCCCCCCTCAACAAACGTAGCTGTAAATATAACTAGCCTGCAAGGGCAAAACTGACAAGAAAAATTGAAACTCAAAAAATAATTTTGGTGTAGTCATCGCCAGAATTGATAACTCAAAAACGACGAATGGGGCATTCCGAGAATCGAACTCGGGACCTCTCGCACCCAAAGCGAGAATCATACCACTAGACCAAATGCCCACTTGTGAGGAAAAGCAATGTTCTATAAATAATTTCAATTCGCATCAGAATTTTCTTTTGGCTTACGAGCACTCTAAAAGCATCGCATTGATCTAGATGCGGTGGTGAGTTTCCTGTGTACATGTTTTTTGTTTTATTACGTATTAGACCTGCATTTCACCGTAGGTTATATTTTTTAAAAAATAAAAAATATATATATAGGGTTTTTTAACATATTTTTGTAGTAAAAAAATTAAGCGGGAGTCAAAAGGTTATCATTAAGAAGATTTTCAAAATTTGGATGCATATAAAAAAACTATTATTTTAAAAGAGATTCTCTAAACAAAATTAAAAAAAAAATATTAATCTAAATAAAAATAGAAAAAAAAATCTAAAAAAACACAAAACACAAAGGTAAACCTGATCCATTTCATCATAGTCTACACATGGGCCTCTCTTAAGTTCTTAACCATTTTCTTATTGCAATTGTATCCTCCCTGTAAATATTTTAAAAACAAATTAGATAATCAGTTGTCTTATTTGCTTAAAATAGCTAGGAAATTAGGGTATAAGTTTTTTTTTTTGTTTCAAAAACTTGTTTCTAAACTCATTTTTTACACAAAACACTTATGAATTACCCTAGAAATCGTGATAAACTTATTAATGGTCTAAAAAAAATCAAGATATCATCCCTCAAATTTATTTTTTCATGAACTTAAAAGGTAAAAAATCTAATATGAACTTTCCTAGTCAAATGAAACTATTTGGCACAAATATCAACCGTTTTAGTGGTCTGAATAATTGTCAACGATATTTTTCTTTTTTTATCTCTAAAACTCAGTGACATCTCTCTCTCTCTCCTCTTTCAATTAAAAACTAAAAGGGAGCAAAATAAACTTTTATACCAAAATCAAATTTGAAAAAAAATGGGGCACTATAATTTACATTATTTTTCAAGATACAAGACCAAAATATATCTTTTTGAAACTTTTCGCATGACATTCATGTTTGACATCCTTTTCATTTTAATGCATATTTTTCCAATTACACATTTAACTAAGAAATATGAAGCAATTAGCCTAAAATAGAACTTTAAGAACCAAAATGAGTTGTCAAAAAATGAACAAGGTCATCCATTTTGTTATAATTACCTCTTCTACAACCATCCCTTCCTAAGAAATAAGGACATATAATTGTTTCCCCCATTAACCACACCTTTTTTCTCAAGGGTGAATTCTGGAAACTTAAGCAAAATTATTGATGTGGGAAATTGAATGATTTTCGTTAATTAAAATTATGTTTATACCCACTTTTGAAGCATAAATCTCAATTATAAACTTTTTATTTAAGTTGGCAATGTTAAAATCGATGGGTTAGTCATGGCTTCTTCAAGCAAATCAAAAGCTTTGGTAACATCTTCATTCCACTTAAATGCACCATTGTTTAGTGATTGAGCTAAAAGTATATTTATAGACCCACAACTTTTTATAAACTTTATATAGTAGCCTATAAGACCTAAAAAAACCCTTGATTACTTGACAATTTTAGGTAATGATCATTCAATCACTACCCTGATCTTCTTAGAGTTTGTAGAGACTTCTTCCTTAGAAATAATATGGTCTAGGTATTTTACTTTATTGTTGTCAAATGCACACTTATTTTGTTTAGTCACTACTTGATTTTTTTAGCAAATCAAACATTATTTTTAGATGTTTCAAATGTTCCACCATCGAATGACTGTAAAATAAAATGTCATTATAAAAAACTAGTATAAACCTTTTTTGGTAGCTTATAAAAGTATCATTTATTAGACTTTGAAAAGTTACAGGAACATTAGTCAATTCAAAAGAGATGATCAAAAACTCATAATGATCATTATAAATATTAAATGTAGTTTAAAATGCATCTTGAAAGATCATTCCGTTTTGATGATAATTGTACCTTAAAAAATCATTATTGTTTATTATTTTGATCTACTAAGTATAAGTAGTGCTTTTACTTAATTTTAAAACCAATACACTTAATATTTGTATATAAAACCAAGGAATTTGCATCTATGCAATAATTTCATCAATAGTTATTATATATTCTTAAACATTTAATATTTTTTTCTGATTCCATACAAAATAATAAAAATAAAGGAAAAAGGCTGAAATAATCATATTCAAAGAAACAATAATGTATAAGAAATTACATGTAATCTTTTTTAAAAACCTTAAATTGATGGGGAAACTTTTTTTTTTTATAACCGGGGTGTTCGGCCAACTTACACGCATCACAACTAATTCCCGGACTCACTGAACATCCTACAAACCCAGTGAGCATGTAAAGCATCGCGGGGTGACAGACGTGCATAGTGGAACTTGAACCTTGATACAGAAAAAAGAAATAAGTTTTTTCAACCGCTAGGTCAAGACTCCACTTGCCATGGGTGAAACCCTTGATAAACCATGAGAAAAGAGAGAGAAAGAAGAGGCCAAAATTAGAAAAGAACCGAAACAAGTAACGCCGTGCGTTTCTTTAATGGGCCCTGAAGTCCCAGCTCCCGTTTGGTATTGAGGTACAACCTGCGTTTTTAACAAAACGCAGGTTGTACCCAATATTTAGTGTTTGGTAACCTTTAAATTGATGGTGGGACCCATCAATTTAAAGGTTCAAACCATGGTTTGCGGAAAGCAGGAAATTCCTGCTTTCCGCAAACCATGACCTGAGGGGGCGCTAAGCTATGCGCCCCCTCAGGTCAATATATATATATATATATAAATATAAATAAATAAATAAATAAATATATATATATATAAATATTTATAAAAATATAATTTTATATATATATATATATATATATATATATTTATTTATATATATAAATATATATATATTTATAAAAAATATAATTTTTGTCTCCCAATTCTAATTTTTTTTTAAATGATATTTTACGATTGTTTTGGGATCGAAAAGCCCTTCACGTATAGATTTAGTTTGGATGAAATTACAAGTAATTTGATGAGAGAATAAAAACAAGTGTCTAATTTAGTTGAATTATTAATTCTATTTTTTTATTATATCCTGTATCCCCACCCCCAACCCCATATATATATATATCTTAAAATAATCTAAAAAATTAATTACAATATATATATATATATATATATATATATATATATATTGTTTTGGGCTTTTCGATCCCAAAACAATCGTAAAATATCATTTAAAAAAAATTAGAATTGGGAGACAAAAATTATATTTTTTTATAAATATATATATATATATATATATATATATATCACAATATAATTTTTGTCTTGCAATTCTAATTTTATTTTAGATGATATTTTACTATTGTTCCGGGATAAATTTAATTCGTGATAAATTTACAAGTAGCTTGATGAAAGAATAAAAACAAGTGTCTAATTTATTTGAAATATTAATTATATTTTATTATTATAATTATTAAATCTATAATATTTAAAAAAATTATATATATACATATGTATATATACATATATATGTCTTTTAAAGTAATTTTACAAGTTAAAAGCAATATAAAAAGTTTGGTAACCAAACATTTTAAAACTGCTTTTTTTCAACCTCAAACTCAACCACAGTTTTAACCAAACACTTCACTATTTATTTTGAACCGCAGTAAAAGCACTTTTTATGAAACTGCTTTTTTTCAACCTCAACCACAACCGCAACCGCAACCGCAATACCAAACAGACCCCCAGTGTCAGCCTCTCCCTCTCTCTCTCTCGTGCTTGGGCAAAAGCTTCTCCCACAGAACAGCTCTTTGTGGTTCAAACTTCCACTTCCACCAAGTGCAGTATGTTCAAAATTGGATCCAGGTATTTCTTTCTTTCCTCTTTTTTTTTTTTCTTTTTTGTACTTTTAGACTCCTGATCTTTGAATAAGATTCCTAAACGCCTCTTTTCTTACTTGTATGTCTTTCCTGCAAGTTAGAGATATCATGTGGTCTGCTTCTGCCACTACTTCTTGCTCTGCAACAATAATTAAGCAGCAAATTCTGGTGTTTTATTATCGTCATCTTTTTCTTGATCTTAAATCGTTGTTAGTCAACTCTTTTTGTTGGTGGGGGCTGGCTGGCTAGCTAGCTAGGACTGATCATAGCACATCAATTTATGGCCCAACTTCTAATCAAATTACTGGCTGTCTATATATGATGGAAATGGGGTGCGGGAAATGCATTGTTTCTTGGGTTTTTTTTTATAATATTTTATGGCTTTGCTAATGCTACAGCTCATGATCTGTTGCGGTTTATTTATTAAATTAGCAGAAGTGCTTCCATTTCAAGATCAGTTTCTCTTGCTCAGGTCTTCAACAAGGGATTCTCCTCCCAGCCTGGAAGGTGTGTGAAGCTAACCAATTATCCATCTCCTTCCACAGTCATCTCTTTTTACTGTTGCGATTTAATTTTTTCTGTGGAGATCATGATAGCACTATCATATGCTTTTACAAGATCCTCCCATGCCGCAAAAAAGTAATTTAGTTCAACTTTTCAAGGTAATTAATTATTTATTTTGCATCACCTATTTCCACGAGCAATGAAAACTACAAACTTCGATGATTTATGTATATATATATATCAACCGAAAGTCTCGAGTTCATTTTTCTAAGACGCATATATTAGTAATATATTGTCTAGAAATGCTGCATCTGCCAGAATTCTTCCCACCTACCATGGTCTGTGGCTATAGTCACCCTCTACTTTGGATTTACTTCCTACCATCATCTGCCAAGAACACATTCTTATAAAGTACTGAAGGGCCAGGGACACTGGTTTTAATTAAATAAACTTGTAATGTTAGTGTCTACCTAATTAAAATTGTCATTTAGCATTTGATTAGTTTTCTCTTCTGGTATTGATTTCTCCTTAATTTATAACCAACTGCAATCACTTATCTTCATATACAGCTGATTCATTAGGATCATACGAACAGCACCAAAGAAAATATGCATTTGATTTTTTCCTTACTGTCATCTCTACTATGTCCAATGACTGCATCTCTATGAGAATATATTGCAATGATCAGTCATCAATGACTTGTGACTGACAGCATTAATAAATATCACGCTAGGTTTAAACACTCAGAAAACAGTATTTCGAGCAAAGTCCCAATCTTTTTTTTTTTTTAATAATTAATTTGTTGGTGCCAATTAGATTCTAATATTGTAGTTGTTTATGTCATGATAGCAAACTAGAAGGTAAGGTAGCATTGATCACTGGAGCAGCAAGTGGCATTGGGAAGGCCACTGCAACCAAATTCATAAACTATGGAGCCAAAGTTGTTATTGCTGATATTCAGCACCAACTAGGCCAAGAAACTGCAAATGAACTTGGGCCAGACGCCACTTTCATTTCCTGTGATGTAACTAAAGAATCTGATGTTTCTAATGCTGTTGATTTTGCCATCTCCAAGCACAACCAACTGGATATTATGTACAACAATGCAGGGGTAGCCTGCAAGAGTCCTAATAGTATCGTCGACCTTGATCTAGCTGTGTTTGATAGGGTCATGAATATCAATGTACGAGGAGTGATGGCCGGAGTTAAACATGCATCGCGTGTGATGATCCCACAAAGGAGCGGCACCATTCTTTGCACAGCTAGTATCACAGGTCTCATGGGTGGGCTAGCGCAGCACACATACAGTGTCTCCAAGTTTGCTGTTGTGGGCATTGTCAAGTCTCATGCAGCAGAGTTATGCAAGCATGGGATTCGGATAAACTGCATATCGCCCTTTGCTATGCCAACTCCATTTGTGATGGATGAAATGAGTCGGATGTATCCTGATGCTGATGATGAAAAGCTCGTGGAAATTGTGTATAGAGCCGGTACATTAGCGGGAGCAAATTGTGAGCCAAATGATATAGCTAATGCTGCACTTTACCTTGCATCCGATGATGCCAAGTATGTTAGCGGACATAATTTGGTGGTAGATGGGGGGTTTACATCATTCAAGAATTTGATGTTCCCCGCTCCAGGTTAGCTGCTGCACTAAACTTGTTTGAAAAAGGAACAGGAAATAAAAGCGCGATCATTGAAAGCATGAAGTTCATGATGCACTCCTCGCTTCCTCCCTTTTTTTGTCATGCAACTTTGAAGGATTTTTCCTATCCTGCATCTCCGAGTTCTCTGTTACAAGAAAGCATTTTAATTTCCTACTAGAGATCTCTAGAGGCAATCACAAAGTCTCCAAAAAAATTTGTATCCTTAGCTCTGTTATGCCACCAGAAATTTCCTACTAGTGCGGCTGTTTTATTTATCTACATCCATATCTACTATTCTGTACTTCGGTATAAAACATATGCAGTTACATCTGTAATGGTCGACCATCCAAAGTTAATGATTGCAGCTATTTTACACAACGGTGACTGTAGGAGATATTTCAAGATACATTCTTCACTTTTTTCATACCAAGTGGTGATTGATTTGTTATAAATCTGATACTGTACCGCCTGATAAAAAGCTTTGAAATTGTGGGGTTTCATCTTTTTTATTTCTAGAATCAGAGAGAAACATAGCTTCTGAATGCGTTTTGCTTTCGGTGATTCTGGGCAAAAGCATGGTCGCTCAATGAGCAATTCTAGCTGAAGCCTTTCAGGGGCTTCGACCTCAGCCCAAGATGGAAAGCTCACAAGAATCCTCACCGTTTTATTCCTTATAGCTTTGAAGAAACTCACATTTACAGAAATTTTACTGAGCATGGCTGGATATACAATCAAAATTGCTCCAAGACTAGCTTGCGCATGAATGCCTCCGGAGCTGCAGAGCAGTGGAAGCAAGAATTTAGATTACAGTTTCTAATAATTCCCCGGGAGCTTGTCCGTTAATTGATCATTTTAAGGAAGTTGATAAGTTGAAACAACAGGAAAATTGATACCTAAGCCGCCGGTGAACAGTCTGAACTGCCCCAGAGCCTGTCTGATAAACATTTCCACCCCGCTCACCACGACGGCCCCAGCCTCTTTAGCCTCCTGCAAGAGCCTTGTATTCCGGGGCGTGTAAACAGCATCAAATACCAATTCATACGCTTTCAAGGCCTCCTAAAAAAGTATATGGAATTCCAAAAGGATATGTCATTCAGGACAAATTCTATCGATAAAAAGCGATTAGGGAGACAGAGAGACAGGTAGAGGGAACCTTCGAAACAGGACTTTGATCTGAATTGGGTTCCATTCCAATGGCAGAAGCGTTTGCAAGGATCATCCCATTTTCCGGACGAAATCTGTCTAGACTTTCATATGGTAGAGCTTCCCCTGAAACTGCTTTTGCAAGAGCCCTCGCTCTCTCTTCTCGAAAGAATGCCAAGGTTAGAAACATGCACCATCTCAGTTGCAGCAGACAGAAAATGCAGCTAGTAGTTTTGCTTACCGTAATCGCGATTGAAAATAATCACCCGAGCCCCTCTGCTTTTGGCCCCAAAAGCTAGGGCTCTTCCTGCTCCCCCTGCTCCAATCAGCACAAAAGTTTTCCCAGCTAGAGGTGAAGCTTCCAATACTCCCTTTTGGGTAATCCGTCTTTCTGCTTAGCCAGAGAACTTGTGAATTAGGAAGGGAACAACAAATGCATCATCTTAGTGCATAACGAACCAAGTTTATCAACGTGGTACCTGTGAGAGCATCCTCTATCGCAGAGATGGAAGCATCGCAATCTGTATTATAACCAACCAGCTTCCCATCAGTAGGCCTCCTTACAATAGTATTTACGGCTCCTATGGACTGAGCAACAAAGTTTTCCACTGTTAAGAGGCTTAAATGCAAAACACCACATAAGAAATGAAGGATGAAAAAAGTATAGTCCCGTAACTCTAATGTTCGACTAGAAACAATTATATCGTAAACCTCACCAGTTACTCTGGTATGAAGAATTTTACTTATCAAAAACGATCTCGCAGCCAAATAATGTTGAAAAGAAAAGAGAAGAAAAAAAAAGAAGCAGCGGCTATAGTGAAATTTTTCTGACCTTAGCAAGTGGATGGACTTCATCACAGCACCCCACTGCGGCTTCCTTATGTGGGATCCCAACACTACGCCAATGAACACAGAAGGTAAAAACCATGCAATAGATACGAAGAACTTGATATATATGTGAAGGGTGCATGCATGAAAGACTAATCGGTGCTAGCTAGAATTGATTGAACAAAAGAAAAGTTTCCTATACCTGAAACCCGCGAAGTCACTGCTCGTATAGGTCCTAAAGAATTCTTTCACATCATCCACTTGCATTGGAACGTAAATTCCATTATATCCAGTATGTCTAAATGCAGGGTTGTGCAGAATAGGACCTTTACTATGGCCAACTGGATTTGAAATGAGACCAAAAACTTTTGTGTCTGCATTTATATATTCAAGCTTATAAACTTGTCTGAGACTTAACAGAGTTGGCATGCCTGGTACTGCTTTGTCACTCAGAGATCCATAGACCAAAACCCCACCAAATTTTGGCCCCAGCAGCTGGCTTATAAGGCCTCTGCTGCCAACCGCGAGAGCAATTAAGGGCATCTGTAGACATAAACAAAACATTCCCAAGAATATATAAGCCACAATATTGTTCTCGTTCAAAGCAAGCAACCCTACAAGCTTGTAGTAGACTGCCACAACTACAATGTTTTTGAACTTTGTCGGAAAAAGGGCACCTGGCAATGTGAAAGCATCGTGAAAACAGGTGCCAAATCTGTGATTTTCTCAACGTCGAGTACTAGTTTAAGAACATCAGCTCCAGTAGACTGCATGCAAGCGATTAAATAACCAAGTTCCTCAGCCGAAGGTTTCGTACCGTTAACGTAGCTGGATACGATTAATTTGGTATTGGAACGATTGTACACGTATTCAGCCATGACATCTTCCGAGGCCACCTGAAAGATAGAGTTTCATCGGACCAGTCAGTATTACGTGCGACCCCATTCAACATACGATCGATCAATCACAGCTGACCATATCATTCCTCCATACACAGCTTCATGGTGGTTTTTTAATTAAACGAGACTATCTAAAAAATGTGATTAAATATAAATTGGCCGAGTACCTCGTAGTCCATTTCAACAAACTCGACGTTCAAGTCGAAAGCCAGTCTCAGTAGTTGTAAGCATGTATTCTTCCTGTCTCTGTTGCTTGAGATGCCTGAATGTTTGAGCCTGAGGGGAAAGATAAGAACTTTACTTCGACAAGGTTACAAATGTATTTCAAATGGTAATTAAAAAGTTCTCTCTCTTAAAACTTTATAGGTTTTATCCAAAATATTATTTAAGAGTTTATAAGCTAACTGGATAGATCTTGGACTATTCATCCATGAATGTAAGAGTTTAGAATTTGATATCATCCATGCATGCACCAGCTAATTATGAAATGAAGATAGCAGTGGACAGAAGTTTTTTAACTTCCTATCGGTCTGCTCAAGACCGAAAAACCTTGTGATTTGTATGATGAATGACGACAGAAGTAAATAACTATATCAACTTCAGCATTAGAATATCATTTTCAGAAATGAATTACAAGTATTCAAAACGACGAAAAAACTATGTAAACATTGACTTTTCACAACCAAAGGAGAGCAATGGACGTAGCAGTTCCTGTTCTCATCTGGAGACGATGACCGATAAGAGCACATGGAGGGCTCTTCACGCTCGTAGTCCTATATCTCTATTTTTCTACCATTCCTACAGTACGGTTGAATGATCCACAAACCTCCACATGCTGATTCAAGAGACAACCAGTCGTCAAACTGATATTTTATTCCTAGGCTGTAATTGAAGCACATCAACCGCAGCTCTTCCTAATCAATATTTGTGGGAGGGAGCTCCTTTCTTGTAATAATGATAATCAAAATGATTCTTTTAGTTGTTCCATAGGAAGACAATCTAAATTATGTATATATATATAGATAGATAGAGAGAGAGAGAGAGAGAGAGATGCCTGGCCGGTGCTTTTTAAGCCAGGTGTTGTTAGAACAGAGAGCATGCATGGGGACCAGCTAAGTAACCAGTCAGTTAAATCTCAACAGATGAACGGAACAGGTTATGATCTCCGTTGAACGTACAGTAATTATGTCGCATCATGAAAGTACCGATAGTCCTGCTTGCCGGCTTTATTGCTTTCTCCTTCAGGTTAGAGAGATGTACAGATACTTGGTAGTGCCAACTATTGGCACGCATGTGACTGTGTCGTGTGATTGCGAAGTTTTGTTTCCGGTAGAAAAAACAAATTTTACCGACTTGATCTGGTCATGTTATAAATTTAAATTTTATATACATAATTTGTAAGAATATACATTAATGTAAAACAAATATTTAAGATGAAAATTTTATAATAAATATTATGATGAATCTATATTCGATCAACTTAAATTAACTTATATTAACCTAGTATCGATCTGTATATCAAATTATAAGATCATGATAATCTCGTATATAAATCATGAAACTTAATTTTTATTGAATATAACGGTGAAATATAAAACTACAAAAAAAAAAAACAACAACTTGAGTCAACTCAGGTTAACTTGTCAAACCAACAACCCCGATTCTTCATATTGGAATAACCCAATAGAACGCAAATCAAGAAAATCAAAATTCAATCAATATAGTATTTAAAAGATAACATTAAAAAAACAATTTAAGAAAATAACAAAAACAAAGACTTGGACTAACATGTGACACTCATGTCTTGAATAATAAGATGAGAAGATTCTCATAAAAAATAGACTTCAATAAATTACAGAATTTAATTCTTTATCAAATATCAATGGTAACCAAGCTAAGAAAAACAAATATCAATGATAAACGAGTTAATCTATCAAACTCACAGCTTTTATCATGAATTTATAATACCCCATAAAAAGTAATTTAGAAAAGATTACACACTCTAATTTCTAATAAATCTAATATTAAAATAAATAAATAAATAAATCAGGTACAATAAACCCCATTCCGCTTCTAGTTTTTTTTTTTTTTTTTTGTTAACAGGATTATTAGATATATAACGGGATCTGTAAGCTCAAGGTTCAGTTTGGTTTAGAAGCTAGGCTGTAGACTGTCGGCCTATAACCGTGGCTGGAGCCGCGACTCTTGGAGTAGAACGGCAGCAAATAAATGAAAGTCAGTTCAGGCGCCGGGAACATAAATACTTGCAGGATACAGAAAAAAACAGGGAACAATTCCAACTCTCTGCCAACCAAGTGCAGAAATCTGGAATGATAGAGGCTTAACTTCCTTCTGGACAGAGAGATTACTTGGTTAAGTCATAAAAAATAGTGTTCTCTTGATGCCTTGATGAGAATGAAGTGGGTGTTAACATGGAAAACATATATATCAGAAGCAGTGGAGTGTAGAATATATTGAGCACAGCAATGCCAGGGAAGGTACCTGAAAGAAACTATAGAAGGCAGAGTTCTGTGTTTGATGAGCTTCTCAACCTCAGAATCGTGAGAGAATGACAGAGAGTCGAGGCGGAGCTCGGCAAGGTCTGCCCCTTCAGCCTCTGCTCTCTTCATGGAAGCCAGCATTTCTCCTACTGATTCACATTCTAATGGCGTGCACACTGAGATGCTGTTCTTGAATGCCATCGTGAGCTCTAACTCTCTTGTGTTTTCGTGAGACAAGTGGTGAATATAGCAAAAGACATGCGTCGTTTTTATAGCAAAAACACTCTTTTATTGCTTTGACAACGACGGGATTTGATGTTTAGTCGACACGTGCGAAGCTACAGAGGACATGTAAGTCGAAAGAGTTCACTTTTTAAAATATATAATTGTAGGGGGCCGTATAAATGAAATTATTTTTGAAAATATTTTTTGTTTAAAAATAATATTAAAATAATATTTTTTTATTTTTTACAAATTTATTTAAGAAAAAAAACAATTAAACTACAAACATAAATCAGAGACACATTAGTTATTAATATTGCGACGACATGTGTTGAAAGTGACCATCTGACCATTCATATCTGCAGCACTTATCGCTTACCTCAACTTCTCTCATCACTCATGGCTATGACATTTAATGGGTCCGTGTTTCTCCCCCCACCTGCCGGAGAGATCCCTCCCTCACACACTCCAATAATTTAGGGCTGATCTTTCTTTCTGGGACCATAAAGATACGACCTGTTTGTTCGATTTTCTGTTCTTATTTACACTCTGCATCTTGAAGGGAAAGAAGGAGAAGAAGAAGCGATTTCCAGCTTAATTAATTGTGAAATGTGAACTATGTTAGAGAATAATATAAATTATATTATGGATCTCATTTACAAACTTAAACTTTTAGGTGAGAAAGTTCCTTAAAATGATATCAGAGCCTTGTTGACCTAACGGTCACGGGTTCAAATCTCACCACCTCATTCTATTAATTAAGCACAAAGTCCGAAGACTCTGGAACTTGTTTGATGTGTAGATTTTGAGACCACAGGTTCTCGTCCTGGGACCAGGATTTTCTATAGAGATTCTCCGGCTCTTTCAATTACTTGATTGGCTGGCTGAGTTGGGAATGATGTTATCTGAGACTGTATTTTTGGTTCTAATTGAATGTTATTTTGTAAGAATAAGTTAAGAAACAGCTTCTATCATACCCACGATCATGCTATTAATAATCAAACCCCGTTTGAAATGGAGAACGCATACTACAAGTAGAAATGGGTTGCTCGTTGGTAGAGTGTCCATTCACCCAGAAACGGACGCCCCATAAGCTCCAAAATGTTGGCCCCTTGGCATGTGCCCAACATTATTTTGCTGTTTGAACATCTACACCAATGATTTGATCGATGGGAATTCCTCTTACAGCTTATCAAGATTTAATATTTTCTGTGTTTTTTAATATTAATATGATCAAATGCAGTGGTGAATCTCAAAGCTCCTGACAGACAGGAGAGAAGGGAAACCTAGCTCAGTCAAATGTTGTAAGGGAGCCCGCTGTACTGTTGTTTACACGCAGAGAAAGAGAGAGAGATGTTATTAGAAAGAAGAAAAGGTCATTTCTGCTATCAAAATGATTTAGTAAAGGATAGAGCTCCCAGGGAACAAACTGATGGCGTTCAGCTTTTCCATAAGTTATCAGAATACCGTTTCGGTTTTCGGTTTTGGTTAATGATCTGTTTTTTCAATTAAAATAAAATGTTATGGTTTTGAAGTGTTTCAACGTGCTGTTTTGAGGTTATATTGTTTATATATGTATATATATATATATATATATATATATATATATATATATATATATATAATTAAATATATTAATTCAAAAAAAATAGTTTAAATCCAAAAAATAAAATTATTTAGAATTGTATAATTTAATTTAAAAAAACAATAAAATAATTTTTTCTGAACAAAATTATGGACATGCATAATATTACGAGAATACCATCATCAATCTCGCAAGGTCACTACACTCTCTGAGTGCTTTGAAACTTCAACATAATATATATAAATATATCAAGAGACTCGTAAAATTTCATCTTAATCTAACTGTCGGATTAAGAGATATGATTGATATTGTAAAATTATTAATTATTTAAAAAAAACACTATTTGGCTGAAACAGAATGGACGGAACGAAACCAGAACGTTTCGGCCAGTATTTGGCCAAAAAATAAGAAACGGGATAAAATTTAAACCAAAATAAAAACAATGCTGTTTTATTTTATTTTTTTAACCGATACAAAACATTTCGACCGAAACAGAACGGAACTGACAACACTGCTTTCAACTGTGCACTCCCCTCGATTCAGTAGTGCAGATAGTCAAAGGTAATAGCAAAATCAATGCTTAGTCAATTAACATAACGACTTCAATGAACTGCTACTAAGTTCAACACCCTTGACTACTTGGAAAAAAAAAGATTATAAGTTCATGAAAGTAATTAACTTTCCCGTTCCAAACCACTGCATTAATTTCCCAATACTAACTTTATGCAACAGCTCATCTAAATAGGGAAAACACACACACAAACACAAGTCATTCAGTGACTAATAAGTAATAACTAACGTTTAAATGATTTCTGGCTCTGGTCTAGCTGCTATCTTTATTACAGACATCATGACTGTCGACATTAAACAGCAACCATGAATGATTCCAAATTTGTGGGAGTCTATCCTGTAATACGAGGGTCCAACATTTCTTGCTGGCGTGCAATCACATGGTGTGCCCGATACCTTTCTTCTTCTTCTTTAGAATGGAGGTTTACACAGAGAATACACGCATAAGGGAATCACCCTTTTGTTCACAAAAGTATCGTTACCAAGCAGAGCAACTCCAACACGGGTTAAATGGAGAGTTACAAAATGAATAAATAAATAATATTTTGACTTCTCTTTGCTTGTTTTTCATACAAAGACTAAACAAAATATCATTTAACATTCCTCTTATAAAAACACCAAAACATATTCATTATAATATATTTTTTATTTTATTTTATTTTATATTTCTTCATTTTGATTTCTTTTAGATTATTTTAATTTTATAATTCATGTTAAAGATATTAAAAATTATTTAAGTATTTTTAATATCTGTCAAGTCAACCGAGTTATATCAAGTTGTTAAAATAGTTGTGTATCAAATATATTAAAATATAATTACTTCTTTTATGCTTTAATATTTATTATCTCAATCTGAATTTATTATCCTTTAATATTTATGCTTTTTAAACGATTATATTATTAATTTGAATCTTCTAAATAGCAACTCCCATTTGAGATGCCGATAATAGGATGGAGCAACTTGTACGAACACTACAGATCAGAGTTGATAGGATCATGCTAGCCCTGGAACCTTGATCCAGATTCAAGGTACAATTGCATTCCAGATCACCAAATTGGCAACCTGACTTTCCATCATTCTTTGTTTAAGGGCAAGGGGGGAGTCGTGATGGGAGATTCCTATGAATTATTTTTCTTGCCTCATTAACTACCACAAAACTTGGTTTATTGCCTGGGTGTTGAAAAGAAATCATAAATATGCCCAATGATTTGTCCATTGTCAGATTCAACTCTTAGAATCTACCCAGATAGGAGGTTCAAAGCATATCATGATCCATACTAACTACCACTACCAATTAAGCCTATCCCGACATACCACATGCTGATGTAAATGCATATCGCCTACCTGAACTCATACCACAACCTCAAAAATAAGGTGTTCCTGGTAACCCTGGTATTGTTAGAGAATAATACAAATTATATTTCAGGATCTCACTTAACAACTTAAGTTTTTAGGTGAAATGGATCCTTAACATGATAACAAAGTCTTATTGACCCAGCGGTCACGAGTTCGAATCTCACCTCTCATTCTATTTGATAAAAATCAAGCACAATGTAGTGAGGGTCTGTGCAAGTTAGAGAATGTATTAGAGAATGCTATAAATCATATTCTAGAATCTTACCTAACCGTTTAAACTTTTAGGTGAAATGGTTCTTTAACAGGTACAAATAGAATAAAATTCCCTAAATTCATTAGAAGCAACAGCGTGCTTCTGCACCAGGCAACCACCTCCTCTGTTTCTAAGTAGCCGGGTTTGTTTGCTAATCAGATCATCTTAGAAGTAGATGAATGGTTATCATGCGAAAAACTGGTACTGACAAAGTTCAAGCGGAATTCATTATTTGGATTAGCTTGCACAAAGTTGGCTAGAAACTTGACATTTATTTTCCTATCAGAAAAAACCAGGTGCAGCTTGTTGGGATAACATCATCAGGAAGACAAGAGCCACCTAGGGATATGGCTTAAGAGACAACTAGCTGCGGTTGATCACCTTGAGAGACAGTTTATCAGCTTTTAGATTTACAGTTTTTATCTGATTGCAGGTTGCTTAAGAAAACTAGGGGAAACTGGTGCTCAACAATTGTACGGTAAGATGGGGGTGGCTTGAGCAAGTTGCTTCTAAACCTTCATTTTTCTACCTTTAAAAGATGGCCTTACGTTGTCTCAGAGAGCAGAACGACAGCCCTGAACTAGTAATTGGAATTCCCAACCCCGTAACAGTTTTTGTTTCTCGTTCCTCACTTGACAAAACACCCTATGCACACCATTACTAAAACTCAAGAAAATGTAGCTTCAATGTCAGTTTGGATTCAGAATTATCAATTACTTACAAATATACCAACTAATGCACAAATCAATACCTCGAGATAAAGGCCAAAGCATTTTCATGGGAATTTTGGGGCAAAAGCATAAAATTTGACGCAATTAATAAATATTCTAGCTCTTAAGTAGTCAAAGTTGAAACAACCTTTTATTTTTTAGATATGAGAAATTGATTCAACACAAAAACAACAAAATAGAGTTTTAAGATTCAAATCATAAACAACTGCAACTTAGAAAATCGTAGTTCTTTCAAGTATAACGTACTTTCCCATTCTATTTCTTCCTTTTTTGTATTTCCCCGCGGAAGAGAGAGTGCCATTTCCATAGAAATGCAAAAGGTAAAAGGAAAGAGACAAACAGAACAAGCAACAGTGTCCTGCAATACCGTTGGTATCTGAAAATACTCAGAAAGTCTTACCTTGAAGCTCTATCCGTTGGACAATCAAGTTCACAGCTGCATTTGCTGATGAGAACGCCCCATGAAAGCTTTCTTTATAGGAAATAGATTCCAAATTTCTAGCCATGCTCAACAAGATGTCACCCAGGTCTGTTTGTTTCTCTAGCAAAGACACGTAGTATGATTGAGCAGCAACCTTACTGATCTCAACATTGGTTTCCTCGGGGCAGTACTCATCATCCAACCATTTGTGCAGGGTAACCTTGAGCCACTGGGATTCCTGCACATCATCACATGTACATGATTCAAAACCCATTTACTATTCTTATTCTATCCTCGAAATTAAATAAAGAAGTGAAGAAAGTGGGAGCTACTTCCAGGGCCTTGGAAGGGAGCAACCAATGGGCAGGGACCCTAAGGTCTTGAACAAGGGATTCTTCTTCTTCATCATCATCGTCATCTTCTTGACTGTTTAGTGGGGTTGAAATAGAAGACTGGCGTCTTGTTATAACATCATTAGTGGGCGATCGAGTAATTGGGGTTGAGTTAGACAAGATTGGATAGTGAGAAGAAGCAACTGGTGTGCGAAATGGGAGGTGGGGGTTGGTGCTGTTGATAATCGAGAAAGGAATATTATTGATGGTTACATTCTGACACTTTGGTGGAGTGGATAAGGATGGCATTAAGGAGAGCCTCATTGGTTTTTTCTTCTTCTTCTTCGTCTTGTTTTTATCAGAAGAAGAAGGCAGGGCAACAAGGAAGGACGGAGGGAGGTTCCGGGGATGGCGGGGAAAAGGGATCCGAGGATTCTGTCTGGATAAGGGAATGATTCTCTTTTTTTTTCTTTCAACTTTTTATCCCATTTTCATTACATTTAAAAAGTCAAACTCAACTAAAAATTTAAATTTTTAAATAAAATAATTTCTTAAAATAATATTTTAATCCTGTTAATTATTCCATTTTATTTAATAAAAAATCAAATACAAGTAGTATTAAAATCCTTCCACCACCATTCTATTTGATAAAAAAATCAAGCATAAAATAATATGAATCTGTGTAAATTTTAAGTCCAAATAACTTTCACTTAAAAAGATATATTAGATAATAATATAAATTATATTTCTAGAACCTAATCTATCAATTTAAATTTTTAGATGAGATAATTACTTAATATTTTCTTTCTTTATATTTCACTTGTTGTATCAACTATTAATTGTCATTACACTATTTCTTCTAACCGGTGGATAAATATCAGAGGCATCTTAATTACAAACTTGTTGGAGCTGGTAGGGTAATTTGATACCTCACAAGGGCAGGTGGGAATGGTGGTTAATTTTCCATATTCATCGAGTAAGAGCGAGAAAAAAGAAGAAGAAAAAAAAAAACATGAAATGTTCGGCGTCGTATCATGTTGCTGAACCATATGTTAAGCATCGGTATCATTATTAAGTCGATTTTTTTCAGAGAAGATCTATTTATCCATGCGTGCATTTTCCTTAGCTGAAATAGGCAGGATTGTGTGAAGCTCTTGGCAAGTTGGGGGTAAGATTCTCGTCAACTAACGCTGGCCAAATCTCAGGAAGCTAGCAGGAAAGGACTCGATCAACCATTAACAAGTACTTCTAATGTGCACGGATTTGGTCAAGGAGTACCTCAAGATCCATTACGTTTCCAAAACCTTTTGTTCTTCTTGGTATATGTTAAACTGGTGCCTTCCGACGAGGAGGAATGAAAATGAAACAACTCAACATGTTCAGAAGGGATCCTTGCCATGTGTGGTGTTAGAATTTCCTCAAACAAGGCACTATCATCATATCATACACTGGATTTAAACCCCGTGCACTCACACGCAGTAAATCGGTGCATAACATTTTCATAGTAAGCACAGAGCTGTGACAACATCATTTCCAAGCAGCAGCAGAAACAAAGCCTTATCCCAAATTAGTCGGGTGTGGCCATACGGATCCTTTTCCAAGTATTCATTGAAAGAAAAAGCTAGTATTTGCATCAACATGATGCCACACACCTGTAATTCTTAAAATATAATGCATTCTCATCTCTTCACAAGCACACACATCTATGAATGCGAGTCCATGAACACAAGGCACAAAGTGACCTGGTAAACAGTTAACCTGAAGGCAATGGATTTGGTGATTGTGGATTCAGGTTGCCGATTTCTTCCTTAGGACTGATGAAAATCCTTCGGACTGTCGATTGGAATTCCTTGCATTTTAAATAGCAGTAATACCAGGTTAATTCACAGCTAACCGTTACAAATTCAGCATAAACGCAATGCAAATGAAATGCTACTACATGTCTTCTTGTTCTTCTTCTTTTTTCTTTTCTTTTCTTTTGAAGATTATATAGGCTGTTTAGAGCATTTGATACTTACTGCCACGGGCAATCTTTGATCTGCATCATGTCCCCTTCATCGTCGGAGTACACTACATACCACCGACTGGTCTCATCAATCTACTTCCTTGGAAATCATACATCAGGTCAAGCTCACAAATGAGTTCATTGTACCCATCGAATTGTGTGAGATCAACAGATCTTCCAGGTACAGTTCCATATTTGAGGACCTAAAAGACAGGCTGCTATCTCAAATTTAATTTAAGAAAACAATCATCTGGGTACATATAGGGTGTGCCAAAGCAATTTCAAGAAAGGATGATGTAAAGGCAACTCGATAGGCCTTCCCTTGCAACAAAAAAAAATGTTTTGCTTGGAGTTGATTTAATATATGAATCTCCTCTAAAAGTGCAGCTTAAAAGTCTACTTCCTAAAACAGAAAAAAATAAAATAAACAACAGTATACCTTTGTGCAACTCCGAATAGCAGCAGAGCAACAGTTCTTGCATTGTTTTTTTCTGAATTAACACCTGATGTACTCTTCGACGGCTCTGAAACACTTGACTGGGATGTTACGGGAACATAATTGTGACTTTCATGTACAGCAGAAGTGGCAACTTGTGGTGAAGGGAGCTCCGGTGAATTACTTACTAAATTGACACCAAAAAGCATATACCTGTGCGGGGCAGCAAGTGGAACTTCATTTGCATGCTTCAGCTCAAGACCTCTCCATTTCTGAGACCCGGAATTGCAAGAGACATTTGGAACTGACAAGCTTGTGCTTCCAACAGCATTATCATGGACTCCATGAGAGTTAAATGTGGAGTACCGGCTATTAGGAATACCAAACCTTGCTATGTTTCCACCAGGAAATGATACCGTATTGCTGGGACATGGATAAATTGGACCACGAATCCAAAATTGCAATTGGTTATCTTGTCCAATTTGTGAGTAGTTCCAATCAGGATTTAGAGGAGAGGTCAAATGTGATACTGGAGGCGGTTTAAAGGCACCAAATTGATTAGCACTTGTGTCCCTATCTTCTTGACCTTGCAAGACCTCCAAGAGGCTTTCATTTGTATGTTCATCTGAACTATGCAATAATCCTGAGAGTAAAAAGAAATTTTGATCAGTCAGAACATAATATAAAGAAGCAAATGCAAAATTTAGTTATAATTTTCTATATTTAGGAGTAGTCATGAAGAGTTAGAGAGAGTGGAAAACTCCAAGGATAAATAAAAACTGACCTTCCTTGACTGAGATAAGAAACCTAGGAAGTGATTTGTCTTCCATGCATGCCTTCTTTTGTAGGTGTAAAAGAGAAGCATGTTCTTTTCTTATAGGTTCTATGGGTTCGATGTTCCAGGGAGAGACACGTTCTTGATGCATGAATGGCTCTGAAGCAGAATCCCATTTTACCTCATTAGAGTTCGATGTTATTAAAATAGTATAACAAATGGAATCCATTCAAGAGGCTAAAAAGTGGGTTTAAATCATCGAAAATGTCTTTAACCTTGAGAATTCTCCATTCTGAGTTCGGCCACCTAACGAGATCAACATCTTCCGAAACAACAACAGTGCCCTTAAATCTTTCAATCCTAAATGTACAGTGACTGCATGTGGTTAACAGATGATAAAAGGAAGAATGTGGCTATATTATATGCCATAAATGTGTATTCATTTATTTGGTGTTACAGCATGTTAAACCACAGTAATAGTGGAAAGATAAGCTCTTCTTCCAAATTAATGTCCTGGTGACCACAGATTACAGACACAAATACCATTTAACAGTTGGCTAGTGCAGGAATTCAAAGTTTTTCAAATGTGTTAAGAGTGTAATATGTTTCAAAGGCTCGGCACCTCTGTTCCATGCATTCTTGTCCTTCAAACAGCATTCTGAATCTTATCCCAGTAGAGTAATCAATTTCAGCTGACTTCATGTATTGATCATATGGAATGACAAATTCAGCAGGACTTGTCCTGAAAAAGGCATTAAAAGTTCCTTGCTCAAAATTTGAAAACATAGAGAGCCCATTACAATTGCTAGAGTCAATGACCCTTTTTCCAAAGAGCTTCAGAAGTAGTCACATGACTATTACTCACCAAGGATGGAAGTAGATTGTAAACATGCTTCCAGTAGAAATGGCATGGGAAGCGCTGGAAAGTATGCCAAGTTGCATACTATGGGAAGATAAGACATTTGCTAATAAATTTTTCTCTAGTGTCATTGCTCGGCAGACCCCAACCCGAAATTCTCCACATTCACCTCTGAAAAAAAAAAATTGTTATTCATCTGACAAATCAAGAGATATCAATAAAACTTGAACATGTAACAAATTACAATTATTCTAAAATTAGTATTTGATGCATAACAGGACTGACTTATAGGCTAGAGCCAAAAAAAAATATCATGGCTAGTCACTAAATACAATGTTTAGAAGATACAAAGATAATTTAACAAACTTCATGCAGTAAATGTGAAATCCTTTAATACACACAACACCAGAGAGAGAGAGGGAGGGAGAGATGACCGAAGGAAGATAAATGAATCCCCAGCAACTAGTCTTTTTGAAGACACAAATGTGCTCCAACCACTCGTAATTAAATGCCTCTTTGGTTGACCTACAATGATTCAGTCAAAAAAAAAGAAGATTAAAAAGAATTATTTTCCACAAAATATTAGAGTTAGATTTGATGGAAGTTGTTCATTTTGGAATACCAAGGAATTGAAGTGAGCATGTTGTCATTTCATTTGACTATGAAATACATTTTTCTTTTCTTTTCCTTCAGCATTCTTAGACTCGGAACAACATTTCCAAGTTGAAATAAAAATGCCTCATCTTTATCATATATGAACATGATAACATGGACATATGATAAAAAGGCTATTATTTATTTTTCACACACAATAAACACACATGAATTATGAACATGCATATCCTTTAACACTATATTGAAGAATAGAAGTAGAGCTGAATTATTTCAGGCCTAGATTTTTCGAGATCTCTAGTTAAGCAAGAGTTACCACTATAGATATGTTTAAAGCACCATTCAAACCCATGCAAGTCCTTGGCAAGAAATTCCTGCACTGGGGGTTGCTGAGACTTGTCCTGCACCACCACCTATAACTTGTGAATATAAAATCTCCTTGTCCAAATAGTTCAACATAGGTTGACAATTCAATAAGGATATTGATTCGCCATCTGCCTAAGGCAAAGAAATTATCTAATTAAAACGTTGTGGTGAAAAATGAGAAAGAATGACACCTCAACGAGCTCACAATGTTGTTATTGATGACCACAATTGGAGAAACTAATCCAACAAGATGGCAACTCTCACAGTACACAGTTGTTAAGTAAATCACGAGGATACTAACCAGAGGAGGAAGACATTGGTCAGCATGTCGCTTTGGAACAGAGAATCCACCGTGTGTCTTTGTGTCAGATGAAGTAAGTTTCTTGGTAAAGGATCGTGCACAAGTTTTTCTATGCAAGGGAAGGGAATTTCCAGTTTTGTTTGAGCTTAGCTCATCTTCCTGAAGGGAAACAACACATAAACATGAGTTGATAGATGAGGTTGTTAGAGAATAATATAAATCATATTATAGGGCCTCACTTAAAAGCTTAAGCTTCTAGGTGAGATGGTTCCTTAACATGGTATCAGAGCCTTGTTGACCCAGCGGTCACGAGTTCGAATCTCACCACCCCCATTCTATTTGATAAAAACCAAGCACAAGGTGATGTGGACCTGTGCAAGTTTCAAGCCCAAAGGGCTTTCACTTGAGGGGGTGTGTTAGAGAATAATATAAATCATATTATAGGGCCTCACTTATAAGCTTAAGCTTTTAGGTGAGATGGTTCCTTAACAGAGGTAAATAACAAAAACATTGATAAATAAAATTTACGAGAACGATTAGGGGACAATTTTATCTTCTGATGACTAGAGTCCTGTATATTAATTGATAAGATCTAAATTTATATAGATATACCCTCATCGAAAACATGAAATGAGCTCACTAATTAATAAGCATAAAATATTGCACATTAAATAGCAATATCAGCAGCTAGCTAGCCTCTGCTGCTGGAAGCAAAGTTATGCAGGCAAACACCTCATCAGTTCCAGCTTCAGCCTGCAAGATCACAGCAAAACACAAAGAACACAACAAAACTTTTTAACTTCACACACAACAAATTTTTAATCTATGAGTCTTGACCATATAACCTTATAAATCGTTCCAAGTGGATTAAACAAAAAAGCAATGCTGTGAAAACGGAATACCTTAAGCTCAACATGGATGGCCTTGCAGAGGATCTTGTAAGGTAAATCGTAAATGGGCATTTCCCTCTTACAATCTTCATTCATGCGCGCTGCAACCTGTAGCAGTTTTCGGAACACAAAAATATAAACTCAAATGCTACGAGCAAACAAATTTAACAATTAGTTTTCTGAACTTCTTTTCTGGGTATTCACAAACGAATTAATCACCTTCTTATAATGCATCATATATAACATTTTGGGTATCCGTTAAAAACAATCTTGTCTTGTTTCTTATATATTCACACTAGATGACGAAACAATCCATGGCAATAATTCTCGTATTGAAACAAAATGGAATAGAATCTTGTTTCTTCAACCATTGTAATGTGCAAGAGATTAAGTGATAGTTAAATTCAAAAAAGAAATTAAAGCAATGTTATTAAGCGGTGGAAAGTAGAACCTGTTCTATATGACCCTGAGGGAAGTAGAAAACCTTGTCACCAACTCGCGGTACATAAACAAGAGGACCAGCACATGCATGCCACAGTTCAGTGTGTGGATCATCTTTATTTTCTGAGACATCATGAATGTACAAAGATTAAAATAAATCAACAGCGAAATTGAATTCTCATATCCCAAAACATATAGAAAAAAAAAGACAGAAAAGCATTAACCGTACATGAACATAAAAGAAAACGTTGTTTCTATGTCCACAGAAGAAAAAAAAACCATCTAAATATGTCATGCTGTAATAAAAAAGAAGTGTAGAAAAGGAAATAGTTACAAAAAAAGAAAGAGACATTGGGGATCGCGAGGAGGCAAGCCATTGTTGAGACATTTAGTGGTCTTAAGTACTGCAACCTCATGGCTTCTTGAGGTCCTTGCTTCGCCAGCGACACTCCTCTCCTTACCCATCTCCATCTTTCTCCTTTTTTTCTTAAAACAAGATTGATGTAAAATGAGAGAGAGCTAAAAAAGCCCTGCCCTTGCCCCTGCTTTTGACAGCTGACTGAAAACACAACTCGTAGTAGAAGACAGAAAAACAAAGTTAACAATCAGGTGTCCCATGTCCGCCTACGCAATGAATATTGCGATGCTCTTCTTGAAATTTTGATCCGTTTCTTCCACCACCGCCACGCTACGCCCTCGGTACGTAGCAAACTTCGGTCTCTTCAAAATGTAATGTAACGTTTTCTACTGTTGCTACAATAAACCAGCTAAAACCTGTTCTTTCTTTCTTTTTTCTCTCTTTCTTTGTAAATGTGTGAGTGTGGTTTCCGAACAATGGAGAAGAGAGTGGTGGTCAAGTGCTATTTCTGTTTCATCATGCTCTCGATTATTGAGGCTAAAGCCATCTGGGGTCTGTGTTTTTCTCTTTTGTTTTCTCTGGTGGCGATTTTTGCTACTTTGCTGGCCGATTTCTTCAATGTGTGATTTGATTGCCCACGAGCACCTTTCCTTGCTTTTTTCCTTCTCTGCCATGGCAATCTCCGTCCTCTCTCTTTCATATTTTCCTCCTTTTCAGTCTTTGTCGGCTGCCACCGTGCCTCGCCCAAAGTCTTTTCAAGCCGGTTTCGAGCAAAATAAATTTGAGTTTAGGTAATAACTTGTTATAATTTTTATTCAAAATAAAGTATTAGGTTGTATAATTAAAGTCAATTATATTGTTTAGAATACTTGTAAAAATGAATTGAATTGATAATTTTAATTATTTTTCCCAAAGTTTATATTCAACATGATTGAAAGATTATTTGTTTATATTCTATATTGCAAAAAAAAAAAAAAATGTGTTTAATTATCTTGTCTCCACCTCGAAAGACCATTTCTAGTATTGAGGAATAAAAAAGTTAGTTCCTTAAAAAAATGTTAGTGATAAGAGCATCTAACATTTTTTCTTTTATCTATTCAGGATGAAAGTATTGTTTTCTTCGAGCAATTCACTGCATACAAAACCTTTAATAGTTTACAAAATGCTCTATTTTATATTTTTAATCCCAACAACGAAACTTGAAACCAATGTTGGACTGTTTCGGAGCGTTGTTAATGTTGTTTTTTAAAATATTTTTTATTTATAAATGTATTAAATTTATTTATTTTTAATTTTTTTTAAAATATTTTTTATATTAGTATATGAAAATGATCTGAAAATATTAAAAATATTTAATTTAAATTAAAAAAGTATTTTAAAACGCAATGTCAAACAAGAACTAAATATAGGTGATTTGCTTGACAATTTCTCAACCATCAAAATTTTTTATTTGAGTTTTTGGATATCAAAAAACTTATTTTTAATTTATTTTAATTTAAAAACATAATAAAAATATTAATAAATTTATTTTCAACCACGACACACATTTTTATTACTCTGACAAATTCAACAAATATAAAAAAATACATGCATGATCAATGTTATATTGCATGGTAATAGAAAAACATCTTTTTCATCAAACTCTTTTTGGAAAGTTGAATCCAGCATTGTGCTTTTAGAAAACAAAATCAGATATATTTTCTTATCTCTTGAAACTTTTCTATAATATCAATGTCCGGGTATTTTCATTATTTTCTTATTTTTTTAAAAAAAAATCATACAATTTTCAATTGTTAAGCGTGAAGGGAAAAAAGTGTTTGTTTTTTTTCTAGAATTTTCTTGGATTTTAATGGGTGAATATTTTGAATTATTTTCAAAAATTTAATTAAAATGCATGCTCTTTGCCATTGAAAATCGATGCTATGTGGCCATTAAGTTCCAGTACCAAGAGATTTAAAAAAGCAATTCAAAGTTTGTTTACAACTAGGAATGGTAATGGTAACCGTAGATCAAATTTCTGAATATTTATATTATATTTATTATTTATTAGGTAATAAATTAATATATTTATAAATTATTTATCGGATTTTGGGTAACCTATGAGTATCTATTTTCTACTATTATTTATTAATAAATAGATAAATAAAATAGCTAATATATATATATATGAAGTATGTGTATGTGTATTAAATGATAAATATTATTTATATATACGCTTGATTTATGTCAATATCAATGTATATATCATACTATATTGAAATTTTAAATATTTTACAACTATATTTATATAGCATAAATATGTATCAATTAATATTTTACCAAGTTTCAGAATGAAGTTTTCAAAAGGCATGACGTAATGACAAAGAACTTGTGATCTGCATAGAATATCTTGAGTTTGAATCAATTAATGTATCCCTTGTAAGAGTTTAACATAACCGAATTCTTCCCGCTCACCTGGACCTATAAAATGCGCTTTCTGAGGGGTGAGATTTACTCGTATAAAAAAAAGTTTCAAATCGAATTTGATAATATTATACTCTATTCACCATTTATCGGATCTAAAAAATTTATATATATTCAAGTTGGTTCAGTTCAAATTAAATTATCATTTTTATTTACAATCTAGTTCAATTGTATGCAATATGATGAATTTAGTATAAATTACATGGGAAGTTTCATCTTGTTTTGAGCTTCTTTTAATAAACCCTTATTTCATGTTATTTCCATTTGACATTTTCAGGTTCGACTTTAGAAAATGGAAATTATTTTATTTTTTAACCCGGCAACGAAAGAGCAAGCTCGTATCGCGAACTAGCCTCACAAAACGACGGCGCTTACCCATGCAGACGTGGATAGGAGCAATCCGATTGATTAAAAACGAAGGCGCCAAAACCTGTGACCTAATCCAATCCAAGTTTCCTTGGGAGGCAGACTTAAAAGACTGAGATAAGAAAACTTCCTCACTGAGTGTGGACTGAGCTGACAGAGACTCACTCACTTACTCAGCTTCTGTATCATTTAAGCATGGCCATGGCAGTCGCCAACTGCTGCTTCTCTGTTGTTACCTCCACCGTTAAATTCCGTTGCTGTCTTTCTTCCCAACGATATCTCGCCACGTCGCAGCATTCCATTGCTTCCGTCACTTGTAAAGCCGTCGTCAATCGCAGGGGAAGCCCTAGGGAACATGTATAATCCTAATCTCTCTCCCCCACCTTTCTTTTCTTATTTTTCGTTAGACAAATAAATGCACATTCAGTACTGGGTTAGAATTATAAAACTGTCATTTTGGTACAAAACTTTGGGGATTCTAATTAGTTGAACAAATCCAGCTTTCTAGGTCATAATTAAAACTAATCCCTGCTTTAACGCAGTGGAATTGCATTTTTGAAAGAACAAAAAAGGTTCAAAACCATCTGTTTAATCAATTACTTGGTGGAAATCTTGGGTCTGTTGTGTTTAGAAAGAAGGTGTTTCGCATAAGAAGTCTCCGGGGAAACCGAAGGACAGGAGGTCCTCTTTACATGATGAGGATGAGGATGGAATCAGTGGTAAAAGGAATGCACAGAAATCCCAACCAATGGCTTTTAAGTCATCTGGGGCTCAAAGAAAAGATAAGAAAGAGTTTAAGTTTGATATGAAGGAACAGCAGGTGTGATCCCAGGCACTCCTTTTTCTTATGTGTTGCTTTTGTTACTTTAGTAATTTAGACAAGTTTTATAATTTGCCTCTTAATGCAGTTTGAGCAACAGAATCTTAAAGATGCAGCATTTTTAGATGCAGTTGTCAAGGTAATAATTCTTCAACATTTTCGCCACTGCCTTGCAATTTTAGGTTCTGTCAATCTGATTAATGATTATGGAATGGTAGAAACTGTTCTTTCCTGTCATTTCAGCATTCTATTTATGATTTACACTGGTTTAGGTCCTGTGATTGCTAATACAATCTTCAAACATGTTATGTTCTTCTAGGCATGGTTATTTTACAGACACTTACAGCTCATCAAATTGTTAAGCTCCATGCTAATCATTATTAGCAACCCTCAGGATGTTACGTTATAGACATTACTAGGTGACCAACTAGATATGGAATAATCCAATTAACACAACTGTCTTTCAGTCCATGGATACCCTACATATATAGAGTCTATCCCGAGTCTTGTTCAAAGAGCTAGATGATGCTCCAAGGATGTAAGAGCTGTTTCTCTCAGCTGCTCTGACAACCACTTGGAGGAGAAATTCTTTCTACCTTTACAGCAATTATAGCTGTCGAAACTAATATGTGAAGCTAAGTTTTATGTCACTAATTACCAATATTCTCAGCTGTTGTCACGCAATAATTTGCCTATTTGTTTGATTCCTTGAGGATAGATCCTAAATTTGAAGGATATTCAGAATTGACTCATTTTCTCATTCAAGTGCTTGCACTTTGCTAGTAAAATGTCTTTTTTTTTGTTTTATTTGTCTAGGTATACTGCACCCATACAGAGCCTGATTATTCCCTTCCTTGGCAAAAACAAAGGCAATACACAAGCACAGGAAGGTGAGTTCTCAGAAGTATTAACCTTCTAGGTCTTCCATAAATTTCCTTTGGGGTAACAAGAAGTCCTTGGCTGCAGCTGGCTCTGTTAAGATATATATCTGATTGTTATTTCATTTCTGGTTTACTGTACTTTTTATCTATCCATTCAAATTTGTCTCGCAAACTGATTTCTTCATTACTTTACGTGTTTCTTATGCAGTGCTTTTATGATTGGCAATGGAAAACTTTTGACAAATGCTCATTGTGTTGAATACTATACACAGGTTTTGTCATGCCTATGTTTTCAATCTTAGTTTGGATTTTATCAATTTTCCTTTTACTATAAGTGATTAAACCACAAGAAAAGACCACAAAAGACCAGAACATCTAAGTAGAAATGTTTAGAGTCAGAATACTAGCAACTCAAAAATTCTGAGTCACCAATCAACAGCCTTTGAGAATTCTGCAGTCCATCCATTGAGGACCTTGGTTTGCCATTTGATGGACATGCTAGAAAGTCCATGATGCATAGGACCTGGACATGGTGATATATGGAATACCAGCTTGGAATTCCCATAAGAGCACCCTTCCATTGGTAGAGACTTGCTCAGTACAACAAAAGAATCATTTGCATATTCTTCAGTTTGAGACATGATATGTAGGTAAAGATTGTCAAATTAAATTTTTAAAATTCCTTTTCTTATTGCAGGTCAAAGTGAAGAAGAGGGGAGATGATACCAAATACATAGCTAAGGTACTTCTGCACCCTTTGGAACTTGCAAGATATTTAATGATCTTAGTTGCTCAATATCTATATTTTGTTTTAAATGATACCATAAATGAAAGAGAATGGATGTTTTATATGCACTTTGGGAGTAAATATATGTAGGATTTTGAGAAAATTGGATGAAAATACCAATATTAATGAGTTTAGTGGATCTGTTTGAAGTTATTCTTTTTGGCAAAACAAAAAATCCTCTTTTATAAAAAGCAGGGTGCAGAGATATTGGTGTCTCAATGAGTCCTGGTACTTTCTCTATAGCATTTCCACCTGCCATCATTGGAATCAAATAATATGATTGTTTCAACTTGTCACTATTTTCTGGATATTCTCATGCTTCAGTTGACATGGTATTCGCCACTAAATAAAGGATGCAATCGCAGACTGCATGGGTTAATCTCGCTTAGGAACAGAACCCTCTAGGATGTTGCAACTTACTTTCCTCTCAGTGATTTTATACACAGGTACTGGCAAGAGGAGTTGATTGCGATATTGCTTTGCTTTCAGTAGAAAGTGAGGAATTTTGGGAAGGAGCGGAACCACTCGAGTTTGGACACTTGCCACGTCTTCAGGTTAAATTACCCTTTCACTTAGCGTCATAGTACCCTCGCCCCTTGTGATTTTTTAGGTCTGTAAATCTTTTGTCCTAGAATTTGCAACAGCCCTGAATTATCACACAATTTTTAAAACTGCACAAATGTTTCTGGGCTCATGAGAATAAATCATTGGGGTTTACCATGGTAATGTTTCTGTAGTGATATTTATAGTTTGTCTAATTGACAGTGTACACTGAGGTCATGTAGTTTTCCTTTGAAAGTGCAGAATGATGCCATAATCCTGATTAACAAGTTTCAGATCCTTTTGTACAGTGTTATGTGTTTCTCATTCTGAGAAAATCATTTTCTGCTTCATTTTAAATGGGCAGGACTCGGTAACTGTTGTAGGATATCCCCTTGGAGGAGACACCATTTCAGTGACAAAGGGGGTTGTGTCTCGTATAGAGGTTTGATTATCTATTCCTTGAAAGCATATGATTGCTAATCTATTTCTGGCATGTCAATGATTGTTTGTTTGATGTTCTTCCTTGACCAACATGTATAAACAAATTTTCTGTATCTTGTTATCAAACATAATATCATCAGGTTACATCGTATGCGCACGGTTCATCTGATTTGTTGGGTATTCAAATTGACGCTGCAATAAATCCTGGTAAGTGTGTGTATAAGCATATGCTTATTTATTTGTTTATCCATTCTGATGTTAAAACTTAGTCAGGTTATGTATTTGCATTTTGGAGATTGTATATATTTGGGTGCATCACTATCACAACTCCCTCTGTATTGATGTGTGTGTGTTTTCCCGTGTCTTTTATTTATTTCAGGGCTTTAGCCCATCTATGTGATAGCTACTGCTTATACTAGCTATTTATAGGTAACAGCGGTGGTCCTGCATTCAATGACCAGGGGGAGTGCATTGGAGTAGCATTTCAGGTAGGTTCTCTGGCATGATGCTATGCACCAGTTTTCATTGTCTTACAATTACTTGTCCGTATGACTAGATAAAAGGATGAGTGTTCCCTTAGCGGTTTATTCTTGATGTCATTCACATATTTTACTGTTGATCTAGCAAAACAACTCATATTCCTATTTGCAGCATCTCTTTCCCCGTGTCATTTTCATGAGGCATTTCTTTTAGGTATACAGGTCTGAGGAGGTTGAGAATATTGGATATGTGATTCCAACAACAGTAGTATCTCATTTTCTAAATGACTATGAGAGGAATGAGAAATACACTGGTGAGATACTTTTGTACATTGTTTAAATGGTGTATTCTGTGCACTCTTTATGCTGTGTTCTAGTTTCTAACATTGAAAATCAATTTGTAGAATTTGATGTTGACAAGCAATGCATGCTTGCCTATTTTGAGGACCAAGCTTCCTCTAAAAACTTGTTGTTCGTATTTTGACCAGCATCATATAAAACTACTAGTTATCTAGTTTCTGCAAAGTCATATTGATTTCTTGTTCTTTTTTGCTCTTCAATACCACCTTTAACTTGCTAGTTTTGCATGACTGTAATCAATTTCTTGTTCTTTAATAGGTTTCTGCAGGCTATTGTCCAGTATAGACATTCCTAGCTCTCATTAGTTAATGTTGTGAAGGTTGTTGAAAGTATATATACATATATATATTGATGCCTTAGAGTGTTTGAATGCCTTTTGAATCTATCCAGTGTCATCTATCACATCACTTCTTTCTAGATTAACAATTGTTTTACTTTTCTTCTCTTACTGGCACCTGATTGAATTTTGTAGTGCAAACCTAGCATGTATCTTGACCATGCAGTTGATTTGGGATTGTCCCTAAAACTCCTTTTACATTGACTTCTAGGCTTTCCTTCCCTTGGTGTGATGCTGCAAAAATTGGAGAACCCTGCATTACGTGCATGCTTAAAAGTACAGTCTAATGAGGTATGCCTGTCAAATACATATTTTACAAATTTGGTTTTGCTCCTAAGTGGTATATCCATGAAACGTTTTCTCTATCATTCCTCTACATCGTTGCAACTTCGTAGCACAAATCTGCTAAGCAGTTCCCTTATAAGGTCTGGTTTGTGCAGGGTGTATTGGTGCGGAGAGTTGAACCAACCTCTGATGCAAATAGAGTCTTAAAGGAGGTACAGTGACCATTTGTAGCTTTAAAAGCGTTCTCTACTTGAATTGCACAGTCTATTCTTGCTAAAATGTTACCAGAAAGGAAACCTTTGGTTATTGTTATTGTTATTGTTATTGTTATTGTGCTTCTCAATATTTACATCCAAACAAATCTATAAATAAATACTCATCCTGCATTTTTTAGTTTGCCAACTTCATAGGATAAAGGAATACTGAATCAAAGCAAATGTAATAGCAATACATTGTGTTTCACAAAAAAAGGTTCCTAATTATGCCCCACAAAAAGTTACTCTAGACAGGGAAATTTTATTTTTTCACAACATTTGGTCCCTGTGTGTGAATTGGTAATCCTTCTCATTTTCTTGCATGGTTTAGTGGCATGATTTGGTCCATGAATAAGACTAAAAGCTTGAACAAACAATGTCTTCTTGAAATGGATTTTCTTTCTACCTCTAATTGTTCTTTCTGTTGAGAATTTTGATTGTAGTTGTTCTTTTCAGGGGGACGTGATTGTGAGCTTTGATGATGTTCATGTGGGGTGTGAAGGAACAGTGCCATTTCGATCAAATGAGCGCATTGCTTTCCGTTATCTTATTAGTCAAAAGTAAAGGGTGTTATTGTAGTTATTGCTTTTTTATTTCAGGCTTTGAATTTTCTTCCAGTCTCATCATAACCTTGTTTCAGCCTTTTCTTCTTTGAACATCCAAATAATCAAGGTTCTTTGGGCTTCATACTTTTCCATATGTATATAATGAATAATGTTTTTATACAGATTCGCAGGCGATGTAGCAGAGCTTGGCATAATTAGAGCTGGGTCATTCATGAAAGTTCAAGCAGTTCTTAATCCAAGAGTGCATTTAGTATGCCATATGAATCCTTGCTCTGTACATCATATTTCAGTTATTGTATCAGATTAATTTCAGATCTAGAGTTTCAATAAATTTAGATTCTTATCTTCTTGCTTCAAGGTTCCATATCATGTTGATGGAGGTCAGCCTTCGTATTTAATAATTGCTGGTTTGGTGTTTACCCCCCTTTCAGAACCACTGATAGAGTATGTTACACTTCCAGGCACTCAGTAATGTTATAACCTGCTAGTTTATAATGCTATTCTTTCTGCAAGTAATATGCTGATGCGTGGGATTTTGCTCTCTTGTTGGCAGGGAGGAATGTGAAGGCTCTATAGGGGTAAGTCCCGTGACAGATTGCTTCTACACTAAGCATTGTGATCAATACACTTTTTTGAATTTTAATTTGTTTGGTTTTATCTTCTCCTAGCTGAAACTACTAGCCAAGTCACGTTATTCTCTGGCAAGGTTCAAAGGGGAGCAGATCGTTATCCTATCACAGGTTAGCTTTATGCTTCTCATGAATTAAAATCCTTTCAGCAACTTTATGTGATGTTATTATCTTGTGTGCTTTAATTACAGTGACAAGTTTTCCGTACTTATTAAATCTTTGTTTTTCTGAAGGAGGATCATATCCCATTGCCTAGATTCTGTTATATTGAAAAATTTAACATATTGTTGGCATACTGTGGCATGTCACTGCCCTGATCATTTTCTTTCTACTGACAGGTCTTAGCAAATGAAGTCAACTTTGGATACGAGGATATGAGCAACCAGCAAGCAAGTTCTCTATAACCACTAACAACTGTTATTTGCATCTGCTTGCCAATTTATTTGCACATACTAAGAACACTAAACACTTGCAGGTTTTGAAGCTCAATGGAACTCAAATAAAAAATATTCATCACCTAGCACACCTTGTCGATTGTAAGTGCCACTGCCCCTTCTCTGTTTTCTAGTCCTCGTTTCTTTTCACTTCTCTCATGGTTTTGTGGTTTAATCAGCATGCAAGAACAGATATTTAGTTTTCGAGTTTGAAGACAATTACCTTGTTGTGCTGGAGAGGGAAGCAGCGAGTGCTTGTTCATCCCACATTCTCAAAGATTATGGAATTCCATCTGAACGATCTTCTGATCTATCAGAGCCATATGTGGACTCATTAGAAGACAACCAAGCAGTAGATCAGGATTTTGGCAACAGCCCGGTTACAAATCTGGAAATTGGCTTCGATGGACTCCTCTGGACATAATACCACGTGTTGGGAGATCATTCTGAGCTTTATCACGACAATCAGCAGTTGGAGAGTAAGGTTATAACCTCAACTCAATGCCATCAAATTGATAAATGCCATGCTTCTGCCCATTTTCAAGGCCATTACATGAACTCCCTTTTTTTTTCTGGCACGGAATTACCTGGGCTTTTACAGATAGATTTTAACCATTCTGCTGCATTTTTATAATCACAATTAGGCAGAGCTTCTTTTTTTTTATAGTAGGGCTCACCGTCTCTTGTCTGCATTGAAATTATTTGTTGTAATGATTTGAAATAATAATGTACAACTAAATTATTTATCAATCCATTTGATTCGGAATAATACATGTCTAGGTTGCTGTTCGTGTCACTCAAAATTTCAACATATTTTGTGGCACTGCCTTTTTAGAAAGAGAAGGTTTGGGAAATTATCTGTTCTGGGCATGTTTTGATGGGCTTGGGATTGACAGAACCAGTATGTCTCCAATCTCCATTGCTCTGAATATTGTAAATTTATGGAGAAAGATTATTTTAAAAAAAAATGAAAAGCATAGGTAATAAGCACAAGGCTCTACTCAAGCAACTAAACCTTCCATGCACCTTCAAAACCACTCTTTTCGAACAAAGTTAGGGGCTGTTTAGTATTGCGATCGGAAAGTGTTTATGAAAAAAATTAAAAAAATTTTATTTTTATTTTTTACTTCAAATTAAAAAAAATTAGTGTTTTTAGATTATTTTGATGTGTTGATGTTAAAAATGATTTAAAAAAAATAAAAATATATCATTTTAATGTATTTTTAAACAAAAAATATTTTAAAAAACAATCACAATTGTATCCAAACAGGCATGCATTGGATCATATTTCATGATTTGACATTATAATTTTAACAAGATTCGGGGAGGGAACAAAAATGAACCATTTTTTCCAGCTTTTTCCTCGATTGCATTCTTTCTTGTTAAATTAACAATTGATTTCTATTGATTTGTTGTAGAAAAACTCAATTAAATTAACAATCATTTTTACCAGTCGTTTAAAGTTTATTGAGGAATGTAATTGTATTTTTATTTTTTATGTACGTATAAAAATAATTTGAATAATTCTTTTTATAAAATGATATAAACCTTTAACATAAAGGTTAAGGGATAAAAATTAAAAATTAAAAAAATAAAAACTAAAATGGAAATATCAGTAACAAATAGAATCAATCAATATTTTTCAGGGCAGGAGAGAGAAAAATGGGAAAAAACTGATCAGCAACAAACATTAATCGCTCTACGCCTCTCACATCCCAATAAGTTTTTTATAATTAAATAATATTTAATTGATTTTAATTTTTTATATAACTAAAAAAAGATTTAAAAACTCCTGAACCTGTGATTTATTTATTTGAATTCAAGGTTATACTTGTCAATTTACTTGACATAAATAAATAATATTTAATCATATCATTTTATAAAAAGAATTGTTCAAATTAATTTTATACGTACATAAAAAATAAAAATACAATTATATCCCTGAATAAACTTTAAACGACTGGTATCGTGACATGAGAAGATAAAAATATCCAAGAATAAAAACAAGCGGTTGTTTCTTGCAAAAGACAAAAAGCATAGTGAACACCTAACCCAGATCACTTTTATAGCTATGACGGCCGTCCGTGAACCTGTAATTATCAGCCCACTTGCTACGCTGCTTCACGTGCTTCTTCTTCTTCTTGTCATTATATATACATATATATATATAGCATGGAATTTAGGCGCAGATCGTGCAAACTCTAGCACCGCCACACAGTAACCATCTCCGATGTCAATTCAAACAGGACTCCTTGCCGCGCTTGATGGCCCACGAGAATGGAGGAAGAAGATCCTACCTGGCATGCATAAATGTATATATATACCGAATGAAAGCACCCGTCCGTGGTCCAGTCCCAGCCGTCGCCGTCGCCGTCGCCGTCGCCGTCGCTCACAGGTGTAATAATCCAAATAACCACTTTGAAATTACCGAATGTTTTTAAATGGCAGTCGGGAGGTGGCTGAAAATTGAGAGCATAAACTTTGGAAGTAGTCCAAAAATCATAATGGTGTGGTGATCTGTCAATTTTAATATTGGCCTGTGGCATAATCAGCCACTTTCCCAGGCCTGGCCACCATCGCCTTACCGTATTTTGCTATGCTATTTTGCGGGCCCTTAAACGCTCATAAAATAAATCACTTCTATTTTATCTTTCAAATTTACCATTTTACCATTCTTTATTTTACAAACTATTCCATCTTCGCTGTGTATCCGGTTTTTTTTAAAAAAATAAATAAATAATGTTTTGTTATTAAAAATAATAATATGTTTGTGATAAATTTATAATCACGCTAATTAGGGCCGAGCCAACCCTAGATATCCTTTTAAATTTGTGTTTCAAATTATATGATTAAAGTAAATCAATAAAAAGAATTATGAAGATTTTTTTTCTTAAAAAAAATAATGTTAACTTTTCAGATATGAGTCATTAGATTTAAAAGATCCAATTTGAAAAATTGATGAAGTCCAATTCTTAATTTATTTTATATTAAAGGATGAAATTAAAAAAAAATCAATTATAAGTAAGGAAAAAAAAAGTACTTAGAAGAATGAAGATCCAAATTAAACTACAAAATAAATCTTATATTTAATTAAGGGGTGAAATTGATAAAAAAAAAACATACTGGTAAAAGGAAGAAAAATAAAAAAGAATGAAGATCAAAATTGACATAAAAATAAAAACAATGTTGTAATTAAAGGGTGAAATAAAAAAGAATAATATTTTCTTACAAAAAGATCAAGAAAAAAAATCAAAATCAAAACAGAATCTAATTAAATTAATATATATATATATATATATATATATAATACAAATAATCTCAAATTAAATTAAAAAAAAATATAATACAAATAATTTTAATTAAATGATGAAATTAAAAACTAACATGAAACTAAACAACCATTGATGACACATGTCACACCAACAAGTAGATGAAATGGTAATGCTTTCAGCGACATAACAGGAGGGATTTTTCAGATGCTAAGGAGAGGTCACTTGAAGGACAAAGGCGCCACCCACCCACCCCCAACACATGTACTTTCTTGTTTGTAATTACAAAATAAAATTGTGAGAAGCCAAAAATACATTTTGTCTCAAGGATTAATATCTTTTATTCTAAGAATATTTTTGTTATTTAACTCTGTATTTTAACTGTTTTTTTTTTATATTTGTGCAAATACCATATCGTAATAACCAAATTTGTTCCTAAACTTCAATTATAATAACCAAAAAATCATTGTGAAAATACAAAATTATCCCTTGACATTTAAGTTTTTTAGATAGGGAGACAGAGTGATCATTACATTGTTCCACGAGCTACAATGATTTTTAAATAAGGAAAATACTTAATATTCTGAGTTTGGAAACACACGAGTGTAAATAATGTCGCTGGCATGTGGAATGGTCTTTCTCCTATCCCGGATTTGCCTGTGCGTTTAAAGAACAGTTTTTTAAAAAAAATAATTAAAAAAAAATATTTTTATTTTCATTTTAAATTATTATTTTTTTGGTGTCAATCGAATATTCCTTATAATTAAAACAAAAGGCCAATTAAGACCATGGTCATATCATTAATCTTGCAATGAAACCAGGAGGATTTCATCTGTTGTAGCAATAAAGAGAAAAGGTCATCGTTAATTAGCCGACTTTCACGCCATCGAGCAAGCTACTCTGCTCCAGCTACTTGCCCTGTCCTTCCTTCAATTTCCCTGCTGAAAATGGCTCCTGACTATAAACGATCTGCATTGAGCTCCTTTTTCGTGGAAAGTCATTCCAATCATTGGATATGGACATCCAGTTTAGACGACGGCAAACCCAATTCAAGAACAGGGAATCTCTTGCTCTGATTCGGTGGTCACGTGACTCACGAGTGAGCGTTTAACTCACTCAAGTCATACATTAAACTTTAAAATCAGCATGCAACTCAAGCGGACAATGCATGTTCCTGGAATTTCTTAAACCTGAAACAGAGTTTCTCAGATCAGAAAAGGATAAAAGAGACCACCCACCTCTCATGTGATCCAGTTAAGTTTTGCACATTAGCCTTTGTCCCTTAGCAAGAATGCAGAGCTGTAATGTCAAATCGTGTCCCAATAACCTTTCGACACCTAGCACTCCGTCCCCACCACCAGCACCTCCCAGCTCTCACGAGATAGCTTTTGAGCCTTCACCATGGGTGACCTCCTCACATTCTCCTATAATATTATCTTCTCTCCCTTCGCCCACCATCCTCTTCTTTACACACATTTATCGAAGCTGATAACTTGGGTGTATTTATTTCATAATAATGGCTTCCTTTTGCTCAATATTCTTGGCAATGTTCGCGGTCTTTAGCTTTACGGCCTATTTTTCATCACCAGCTATGGCATCTCAAATACACGCACGACTCTCTACTATATCAGCAGCACCTGCATTTTTGCCCGACGCTCCCTTATCCTCTCCTCCAGCTTCATCACCAGATATCCAGCCTTTGCTCCCTACTCCTGGAGTTGGAGCACCTTCTCCGACCGAGTCGTCCCTGCCAACCATTCCTTCAAGTCCAAGCCCTCCAAATCCAGGTGACATACTGGCTCCTGTCTCTGAAAGATTTCCAATTTCACCATCCGGGCCTTTGCCAGCCTCTTCTTCAGTCTCTCTAACTTCATCGGGACCTTTAAAATTAGCTTTTGTTCTTGGTTTGCTGGTGTTTTGCTCAGTGCAGCTTTCTGGTGCGTGAGGTTCTCTTGGTGACAGCTCAATTATTGTTGCTAGTGGTTCCACTTTCTGTTTTTATGTTTGGACATTTCCTGTTTTTTATATACTAGTATGTATATTATATGCTTTGGTGAGTGGTTAGGTGGATGAAAGTGTATGGCAATGGCATTAATGTGAGGATAGTGCCTTCAAAAAACAACAGCAATCGATTTAATAAGTATTGAGGTGTTTATTTGAAGATTACAGAGGACTTTATTTAGATGGTGAGATTGCATATTTTTGCTTCCTTTTCAAAATTGTAACTGTGCTAGCAGCTATGAAATTTCTCTGCATCCGTACTCTGTATTTCTCGCTTTTCCTTTCCACAGTGCACGATCAATTAACAGCTAATTCAAATTGAATTTGGGCCATAGAGGCCGACAGAGTACAGACTCCACTATAAGCTGCGTATTCTATTTTTCCAACCCAAGAAATTGACTAAATAATGAAAGATGATTTGAATGAACAACATTACGGTGACTTTCCTAAGAATTGAAAAACGGTATACAGTAAAATAACACTGTAGTAGTTTTCCTGAGTTGACTTCGAGGGTAATTATCACCTATTCTAGTTCTAGATATATAAACTGTGTTTACAAACTAGCTACTTACTGTCGAAAAACCCGCATCTAGAGAGCTAGGACACTACTACCCTGAGACTTTGAAGATCTATTAAAAAGCTTCCCACGAAATACCACATCCTTCAGCTTCTCGACTGTGAAATGGCTTCTGTTTTGGTTAGCTACGCACTTCCTCAGCGTCACATTCTCTATCTTCAACACTTCAACTGCTAAACTAAGCTGTCTTATCACTTCCCTCTTCTCTTCATCTTTCTGCAAAAGATGCTCCTTGTAAATCCTGATCTTTTCTTCAAGAACTTCTATTTCTTCCCTCATCCTCACCACTTCAACATCGTAGATAGCACTTGAAAACTCAACTTCTTTGATTCCTTCGTCGGCTTGAGTTTCCTTCTTTTCTTCAGTTTTCTGCACAGGATGATCCTTGCTAATTGTCTTCTCTCGCCTAAGCCTTTCTATTTCTTCCCTCAACTTCATCATTTCAGCATTGTGCACGCCCCTTGAAATTTCAGCTTCTCTTATTCCTTCATTGACCTGAATTTCTTTCTTTTGTTCTCTCCCCTCGGCGTCTTTCGGCAGAAGACAGTCCCTGTAAATCCTCTTCTCTTCCTCGAGCCTTTCTATTTCTTCCTTCAACTTCGTCACTTCAGCATTGTACCTGGTGCAAACCTCAACATGTTTCATTCCATCATCGACAAGGGTTTCTTCCTTTCCTTCACGTGTCTCAATTCCTTCCAGTTCTTTTTGATCTTGTTCAGGGTCATCTACTTCAGACCCAGAAGAGTCCGCAACGTGGGTTTCTTCCTTTCCTTCAGGAGTCTCAATTTCTTCTAGTTCTTCAACAACTTGAATGTGATCTTGTTCAGGGTCATCTACTTCAGACGCAGCAGAGTCCTCAGTGTCATAAATCTCTGAGTGGCTGTCATTGGTTGGATCTGTTTCCATGCTCATTAACTTCTCCGATCGATGCTTGGTTGAAAATGGTGACCCAAATGTTGCCAGGAGGCGGTTTCCAGAGTCAGACTTCAGTTGATCGTATCGCTCGGCTAACGAGCGATGTGTCCTATAAAAATCCTCAACCATGCTAATCAACTCTGGCCGTTTCTTGTAATACATCTCTGCACGTTGAGCAAAAGAATCTGCATCTGCTTCTATCAGTTTCAGCATTGACTCTGTCTTCTTGTCTAGCTCTGCAAAAAGCAGATAAGAGATCTTCAATACCATAAATATCAGAAGTACAAATTAAGACACTATTAATGAAGGCAGTATCTGGTAAATTAATAAATCTCAAACACTAAAAAATTGTAAAAGATACAATCCTGGGATACTCACGGCAAAATGCCTAATCCTAGGTATTTATTAACACTAAATGTTGCATTGCAAAAGATCTAGAACTTGGAAAGTGTAGGGCCCTGAGCAATCACCAACCAACTTATCACAGAAAATTGCAACTAGCAATTACATTAACTAGCTAGTTAAGCTCAATTCGATGTGTTGCCATTAAAATCTCAGGTGGGTTTAGGAGTAAAGAGAGAGAAAAGGGGGCATTGATGAGTTTATTTCAGGGGCCTATGCAGGAAAAGGAAAATAAAGAAAACAAGAAAAGAGAGTCCATGGCCCTACCTACTTTCCAAAAAAAATTAAGATTCTGCATTTTGTGCTTCGCTTTACTTCGACTAATAATCAACAGGTAATCATTTTTATAGCCTTAAAAATGATGAGCATACTTCTCAAAGCCATTTTCATAAAATAAACAAAGATTATGACTGTAGTTGGTGGACTTTCAGGGTACATCCTCTGTATTGAGGGCCATATACCATAAAAGATACCCAAGCAGTCTCACTCAGACAATTACAAACACTTAAAACCACCACATCATGGTTCCTGGACTATAGACATTTCTCAAAATCAGTGCCGTGAAGATAACATATGATCAATATTAAGTCAAAGTTACTCCATATCTATCATAATTCGTTCCCAATACCCATTTTATCCCATCTATCCTATCAGCTTTTTTATGGCTGAGGACCCCTCCTATGTCTGCCATGTATCATGAATTGTGTTGAATAGTCATAACATTATCGAATAACATTCAGCTAGTAAGTGCAGTCTCGCAAATATAAAATTAAAATCTAAAAAATCCCACTTCCGCCATGTTTACAGGTGAAGAAAAGACTCCAAAGCTAACGAACTGTCAAGCAAATCAGTAATTCTAAAACTTATAGTATCTCTGGTACTTTTTTTTGTGGTAGTCCTTTCATACTATCTTAAACCAACTAAATACAAACTTTGGATGCCAAAACATGGACCTGATACATTAGAACTATCCCTTTAATATATGGGTCTAGTAAGTTTCGATGTTCCATTCAAATAACACAAAAGAGAGAAGAAATTCCAAGGGTTAAGTAATCGGATCCAACCTCTAACCCCACATGGTGGTCCACACAGAGCAACCTTTATTGTCAATATAAATTGTCTCTACAACCCTAACTAGTATGATGATAATTAATTCCTGATTCTTTCACCCTGTAGTTCTCAAAGAATCCATTGTTTGACCCGTCCAAATGCAACACTTTTCTTGCACTGATCCTTTTATTTTATTTAACCTAGGAATTGTCATATCAGAAAAGGCGTAATTTCATCCATTGAAGTAATCTACCTCGATAAGGTAACAAAATTTGTGTGCTAATCCGTTCACCTTCTAGTCAATGCTATTAAGAGAATAAAAAAGCAATTACTAAAACTTTGACATCACACGCACACACAAGAAAACAGTTGGGAGGCTAACAGAGGGGTTTTTACCAGCAAGAGTAGATTGTAGCCATGGAGAGCCACTTGAGGTATGGGGAATGTCAAACCACCACCAGTGTGATGTCTCCTTGTTCATCATCATCTCCACCTTCTTCGCCTAATATTAAATTAATATCTCACTACAGAAATTACAATCAGTGATTTTGATCCCAGCAGGAAAATTGAACCTAGACAAATATTCAGGTTAGTTAACTGAATGGTGAGGGGGCTACTTTAGTCATTTCAAACGGTGAAAAATAAAGAAGCATGATTCAAAATTGAAACGCTAAATAAAAGTTGCCAAAAATTCAAAACCACTAATAACTAATAGATAGATAGATAGATAGATAGATACGGTACACACACAGCACGCCGCAAATCTGCGCCAGCACATCAGATTAGGCTATATGTTAAGGCCAGGCAAAATAGCACGTCCCTTCCAGCCTTCCCAGGTGAGGTCAGGTGGCTGTTGTGTAAATAGAAGATCAAACAGAAACCAAATAAAAGTTATAAAACTACTGAGTCACCCCTTCCCATGGTGGAAATCATGTGGCGGTAGTGCCCAGTCAATGCTCGCAAAAACAAGCAAACTTGTATAACATAGATACAGTCAGAGGATGATCAGAAAAATACCGAGATGAGAGAATCCGTGCGCTCACTCGATCGTCTCTCTCTCTCTCTCTCTCTCTCTCTGTCGTCGTCTATGCTGCACCCCCGAATCCTTCCCTCTTGCAGTCGGAGGTAGTAGTGTTGTTTAACACTAGATGAGACAGAGTTGTTGTGCTGAATTAAATGCTTTTCTCCTCCAGTTATTTATTTATTTGAAATCTTATTTGTCTCCTTGTAGTATCTTTGGGTATAAATAATAATATATCAGGTTTTGAGGCAGTAGCAATCTGCCAGTCTGGCACACGTAGCGGAAATTCAGGAGTGAAAGTACGAAACAAGCCAAGCCAACCACACGCTGTCTTTCCTTGATAGCTCATAAATCAAGGCCTAAACGGGGATTTCAATGCTTTGAATTTGGACCTTACTTGTACATAGACTGTGGACCGGGAAAATTTAGTGGGGGCCACATGTGTGCGTAACGGTCGAAATCTTTCTTTCTTTTTTCGCAAGATGGAAAGCATCCGAGCCCAACTTGGTAGCTTCATAAATTAGATCTAATTAGTCGTGGTAAGTGTAAATTAATCTAGATGTTTCGGTTATATTAAAAAAATTATATAAATTAAAAAAAAATATTGTAGTGAGAAAGTAGTATAGCAATCTACAGTATTATATGTAGGGGAGCTACAGTGTTTTTCTCACACCATTTATATAAATAATCTGAGCTCACATAAAATGATAAAAAAAAAATTATTATTAGCTAGTGTTAACCTATTAAATTTGTGGCTCAAGTAAAATATTAAATGATGAAATAATAAAAACAAAATCTAATGTACAAAAACATTAAAAAAAATAGCAATTGTAAGTTAAAAAAATACTTGAGCATGCTCGAGTCAACCCATCAATTCACAAGTCAAGTTATGAGATTGCAATAACAAAAAAACAAAAATGAAGTTTAATTATGAGATGGGATAAAGATAAACAAAAAAACAAATGTTAACCCTTGTTGGCTTATAAAAATTGTGTCCTGTGCCATTTGATTGGAAGCACCTAATATAAAAAAAACTACAAAGACTAGTTTTTAATAAATCAAATATTGAATGATATAATTTTTTTAAAAAAATAAAAAGAACACAAAAGGTTACCAAATAAGAAAAAAATAAGTGAGTAAAAAAAAAATATTATCTGAGTTAACCCATCAAACTCATGTTATGTCATGAGATCGAGATAACTATAACAAAACAAAGAAAACTATGAAGCCTAGTGTCTTTTTTTTAAAAAAAAAAAAAGGAAAGAAACATCAAGTAATGGGATCAAAAAAACAAATAAATCCTTAAAAAATACAAAAACTCGTGTTAGCTTATAAAACTCATTATTAGGGTTATTTGATTAGAAACATCAAACCTATAAAAATCATGAAATCTAAAATCAAATATTAAAAGAAAAAATATATTAAAAATAGCACACGTAAAAAAAGAGCGAAATAACATACTTTTTAGAGTCATGCTTGGAAACCACAACCAAAAAAGAGTACACTCTAACCTCAAGTTAACCTCTCAAACAACACCCTAACACCAAACCATAACCTTAAACACTAATCCTAAATCCTCAAACCCATCAAACTCAATTGATGCTAATCACATCAAGAGTTGCATGTAATCATACACCTGATTACATCAATTAAGAACAGTTGAGTTAAAACTGATTTAATGGTAAATTCACTTGTTTGGTATAAATCTTAACGAGTAGGATTGAATTTGTGAAAGTTTTTCATCGTTGTTTTATGTTATTACTTGTCAATGCCTAATGCAAAGGGAGAACAATCAGAACCAAAAACCACGCTCTTGGTACAGTGATCCCTTCTTATCCAGAGTTCACCCATTTCAATAGCTGTAGAATTAATTCCAGAGCAAATCTGGCAATCATGGATATAAATGGAATGGAACCCATTTGTTTTGAAATCCAAGGATTACAAAGAGCAGTGGATGGTAGATACTCTTATTATATACACGCTTATGATATCATACATGCATACCTGACCACCATGCCCATTCATCGTTGTGAAGTAAAGCCTTGCGTGCAAAGTAAAGAGAAACTGCTTTCTCTTCATCTACATAGAGATGAACCTGCATCAATTTATACATTGGTAGATCCAAGATCTATGATTTATATACCCTTCTCCATCTACTAGTTAGTAGTTTCCGTCAATGAATAATCCTTTCCGTCGGTAAGCTGTCTACATGTGCTGTAAATCCCCTTCCACCAAATACAGGCCGCATAAAGGAATCGTCAAATTTCCGCCAATAGTGATGGACATTGCGACTTGGGGTGGTCAGGAGCATGCGTAGGCTCACTGGACGGGGAATAGGATCGCCGTTCATGTCACCTTCTGGATCTTGTCCATTGGCAAGAAGAGGGAGATTGAGAGGCTTTAGATTTGTCAAATCTGAAGGCATCGTGGTCAATGAGTGTTTCCTTGGCAACAAGAAGCTTATAAGAGGCTTGGTCAATAATCCAAATACCTGAAATGGCCAGTTAACTTCAGCTTACAAATGAGAACATGAAAACATGAAAGCAAATGGATTATATGCAATCAAATGAAAACATGAAAGCAAATGGATTATATGCAATCAAATGAAAACATGAAAACAGCCAGGGAAAAACCGATTCCATATCTCCACATGTAGATTAGCAGCATGCAAAAGATCATTTCTTATCTTGGAAATCAAATGATACAAGGAGCTATAAATTATGGATGAACGACCCAGTAAATTGTTTAGACAAATACCAGCCAGACATTGTTGAAAATCCATGTAAATAGGATGAATATAGCTGGAGAGGATAAAGTCCAAAAGTTTCAGAAATATGAACCTCTTTAAACATAGAGGCACGAGGTCTCTTACCACAGTACTAAAGAGAACGACAGTTATGGTGCTGGTGATCATGATAGCATTTCCTTGTAGTTGTGTATGCCCTGACCTTGTGAACTGCAGACATACAATAATACCAAATATAAACACCATTTAAACTGCCAATATCCCTCTGTGTATAACTTAACTATGTTATTACAATAATGGAATGCAAAGGCATCCCAGAATAAAGAAGAGAGGACAATCGCTGCAGCATGCCAGTTAGATGATCTTACAACATGATTAAGAAATTCAAATAGCAAACAAATTAGTGGAGCAGGAGAAGACTCTCAGCTGCTTTAGTTATTTCCATTTAATGAACATCTTTCTACACGGTAATACAGCATTTCAAACTGCATTTGGCTTGAAAAGGCATAAAAAATTATGCCTTTTCAAGCCAGACAGTTTGAATGGCATAGAAAAACATGACCTTAATATGTTTCTGTCAAAATGAGATAATCTTGCCAAAGGATGACCAACCATAGGAGAAAATCGGTTTGTTTGTGAATCTTCTGGACAAGTCATCTTATAAATACCTTTCTGGAGTTATGAAGATTCTAAACTCATAAATCTCGCCCTTAACATTTACCTGGGTATAAGCAAGTGCCATAGATACAGCTCCTCGCATAAGCCCAGCCCACCATATTACAATCTGTTTTGAGTAATCAACAACTCAGTAAACTGCAGGGATTAAGAAACTGGCAATAACAAGATGAAAAATTACCTACCTGCTGCTTGAACCCAATTTTATCACTTGGGGACTTCTTTGTCAAATTGGATATGAAGGATAACGGAAATATGGAAGCTGCTCTTCCAACAAGCACTAGCCCAAGAAGTATTGAACTCACACCAATTGACTTCCCAGGACTAAAAAATCAGTGCAAAATCAGAATCAAACAAAGATCATGCTTTTTGCATGAGCAAATTGAAATCTGAAATGATGAGCATAAGACAAATCTTATCCAAATAATAATAATAATAATTGATGTTTTTGAAAACAAAAGGAGAGGCAAAATGGTTAAAGCATGAAGATAAGAAAGACTCCAGGTACTGTCCATAAGTAGACTTTTGAAATTACCTCTTGCTCACAATTGTCCACTTCTCAATGTCCAAGGCATCCATACCAACATATAGGAAGATGAAAATTTCTGAGATTAACGACATTGTTGCAAAAGCATGTCTGCAGTAACAAGTAGCAATAAGAATTTAATAAGAGTAACAGGACAACTATGAGTGGCGACCAAGAAGAACATAATGGTACGAATCAGGATGGATTTCAATGTCCAGGGGGGGTTCTTTACAAAAGTAAACATACTTGGTAGTGACTCTTGAACTTTCAGTCACATTATGCCAGGTGTAGTGCGACATCAAGATACCGCAAAAGAAGACGGTGAGAATGCCACTTAAATCGAACAGCTGGATAACAAATAAGTTGCCAACACCTTCATTAGAACTTAAAATTGTAAGCAGTTAATGTTAAAAACGATGTTTTCGACAAACTAGAAAAGGATTTCCATAGAGGGGGCTTAAAAGGAATCTTACTTCGGCCATGATATATGAAAGATATGCCATAAGAATCATCAAAGCAACTTCACGATCAGTGGAGTGCCTGGAATATCAGATAATTAGTTAATTTATTTTCATAGGACAAAATGGAATAATCTTCTTCGATAATAGTCCTATCACGTGTTCCATATGGAAAGACATGAGATCCAACAGTTAAGGGAGGACAAAAGAATGAGATTCCCTGTTAGATTGTGGAAGACCGCAATTAAACAGCAAGCCAAGAAAAAGTATAACCACTAGCCTCTAAATACCTGCCAAAGTACAACTTCTTTATGACATAAGCACTTATTAATCCAACCTGAGAGTTTAAGAAACACAAGTGTTGGAAGATATTAGAGTTTTACACGCATCCCAGCATATGCTTCCCATATGATTCAAGATGTATAAAAAAATAGTAAAAATGCAGTGAGGATAGCTTCGAATGAGACATTATTTATTGGGGAAAAAAAAGATACTCATATGCTCTCTGAAGATACTCCATCTAGGGATTAAGCAAGCAGACTTCATCAACTGCTTAGCAGATTTTCAAATTATGAACCCGTACCTTCTTATCTGATATGATTATTGTAAGGGAAGCTAATGGTGACCAGAAACATACGAGAAAAAGTAAAACCTGAAGTGGCATGCTTCAACAGTAGAGAATTTTTGCCAGCAAGTTTGATTAAATAAATGCAAATTATCACCCGGAAATAAACAGAAATGAGGAGATGCAGATAAAATGAAATTAAACATCCATTCGATCATGAACACGTGAGAGGGAGAGGGGCTCACTGCTATCCCTAGCGCCGTGCTTGCGCCAAACAAATATAAGAAGTTGCCAAGCAAGTGTATGGCACTACCCGAGGTGATGTGTGAGAGGTCAAACCGCATGATTGCATTGAAAAGTACAACGGACATGGCATCATTTACCACTCCTTCCCCAAAGACTAGACTGTATAGTAAAGGTGTTTCTTCTTGATTGAGCACCTACCACATCAGATATAAAACTCAGCAAAGAATGTTCATCCGGATTTGATAAAATTTTGAGAGAAAAGGGGGGTATTTATACCTGCAAGGTGCAAACAGAATCTGTGGCTGAAAAGATTGCTCCCAAGCCTAAAATGAGGGAAGAAAGTAATCTTAAGAAAGCTGTGGCGGAAGATATTGCTCTATACTCTACTAAGCAACATGGGATGGAAGTGCATTAAGTTTTCACTCTCAAAAGAACCTTTCAGATAGGGATAGCAGTGAATCCAGACAACAAATGATGATCTAGGACTCACTCTTGAGACATAAATGCTGCGTGTAAATGTAATTCTACAACTTAAATAGGATGAATTTTTTTGTTTTGCTTCTCCTTCAGTGAATTTGTCATAAAAGAACATCTATGTCGGGAGGAAAAAAATAAACAATCAGGTTGAGAGAGCTGATACCTAGATAATCCTCCGTGTCCAAGAAACCAATATCCAATTTCTTGAATAACTGTGCTGTACCTGAATCAACAGTCGAGAAGTTATAACCAGGATAAACCACAAACATCCTCTGAATTAGTAGCAAACAGCCTAAGGATGGAGTGATTAACAACCACCACTACTTGTTTTCAGGAAAATAAATCTACATCATATCTAATTTTTTGGTTATAAGTTTGATTACACAATGAAAATGAATGAAGTGGTCAACTACATATCCTTCACCTATACATAATGCCTCCTAATGCAATACAAGCATCAATGATTCCAATTAAGCAAGTAACTCATAATTACACTCTAACAAACTAACAATCGGGCCCAAAATTACTTGGTAACAATTTTAAAAAACATAATATTATTGAATAATATAGCCGCTGGGTACTGATAGAATAAAGCAGCCGAGCAATCAGTGTACTTGCTCTGGTGAAGCTTAGTTAACCACGTCGTTTCAAAGTTGAAACGGTGTAACATAGATATTCTCAAATGCTATAAACTTTAATTTATCAAGAAGTTGCTGAAAAAAATAATAGCATGCTTGGATTTTTGAAAAATAAAATACCTAGTGATATGATGATAAAGGAAATTAGAGTTCCGACAGCGCCAAACAACGTTATTATCATAAAGTTTCGGAAAAATTGCTTCTTTTTCACCTGGAAACTGGTACATGCATCAAACCATCCACTTGTCAACTCCCCAAAAAATCTCAACAAAAAAGAAAAACAAAAGGAGAGATAAATTGAATGAAAATCAAAACTTACCCAGCATTGAAAATGATAGGTGGGAGAAGATATATAAAGAAAAATTGTTCATCAAATAACAAAACGCGTGAGCTTCTTCCTTTAGTAGTTAGCAAGATCAAAGTGCCAGTACAGAGACCCTGTAAACCCCAGATAACAAAATAGATCAGCCAAATTAAGACTAGAAAATTATATGAAAGAGCAGGAAAGAGAGAGAGAGAGAGAGAGAGAGAGAACAGGAAAAGGAGAGGAACTGACAATGGCAAGGGCAGTAGTAGACTCATTAATCCATCGATGCTTCTCGAGAAGATGACCGATCAGAATGCAGGCACAAAGGAGTCCCACAAACAAGGTAATTGCATGGATTGGGGCTTGATCAGGCTCCGATACCATCCTCAAACCAAAATTCATCGTATCAGAATTGGACCCGGCCCTATAAAAAAACCGTCAAACAAACTGAAATCAATCAAATTCAATGTGATCGATCACGTAATTAATATACATAGTAATTAGGGTTCCCAAGAAATTAAAAAAAATGAAGTGAGAAACTAGAAACACTCCTTTTCTAATCTTTTTAGTTTTTACCTTGCTGATGAAGCCTTGAGATTCTCTTCATAAAAAATCAAAACAGAAAAGATAAAGAGTCTGGAATATATATATATATTTGGTTTGAAGAAAAAGGGAGAGAAAACTTAAGTGCTAAGTAAAGAGAATATTTTGTCGAAAGTCAGGCTCGAGGAGTAGAATGGAGACGACGTCAACATATGCGGGTGTATGATTCCCTGGGGAGAACAATTTTAAGTATCTATTCCCCACTTCTGCTGCAGCATCTGCCTAAACGAGAGATAACAACTGGGTTAGGGTTTCTTTGATTTTGACTCGGGGAGAGGGAGAGAGGGTTTGGGGGGAGGGGGCAAACTTAAATGCATGCAAAAACCGCGAAGAAACCTCCCTTCCCTCTCCTTCTTAATTTATATATCAATGGAGGCCCGTGAGCTTTAACGCTCGAGTCACATTGATCCCTTTCTCTCTTAAAGTGTAATTAGGTCCTTTATATTTGGTAAGATAATTCATCGTGTCTCGCAGTATCAATCTACTTCTAAGTCGATGAAATAATTTATTTCAAGTACAAATTTATTTTTTATTGATAAAAAAATTAATTCGATGAGATGAACTTTGAAAATTTTAGGAGGCTCCAATTTAAGGATAAACTCGGTTTCTTCCTCAAATTTCATTACCAATTTTCATGAAAGCTCACAAAATTTGATGGAGATTCAACTGACCTGCGTGTTCTATGTGTATGGTTTTGAATTTAATAGAGATTTCTAACAAATAGGAAGGAGAATTTAATGTTCTAGAAATTTCCAGAAGCCAAAATATCAAGGACTTAATTGCCATTATTAAAACCACAGGGATATCGGGGACCTCTACGGCTTTACTGCCGAAAAACCTGTGCCCGCCACAACCGGACCTAACCGGATTGTTCCTTATGGTCGGGTATCTGTTACTGTCAAAACGACCGAGCAAGGAAGTTGGATAGGCTATAGTGTGGGAGGCCAGGCTATTAAGAAAATGTCTAAAAGAAGGGCCATACTCGAGCCATTGAATTCTGAGTTCATGGCCCAGTTATAGAGAGAGAGAGAGAATATATATATATATAGTTGACCCAAATTATATATACACGCAATGACAACAGATAAATTAATTATTTTTTCCTTAAATAACAAGGATAGCTTAAGAAAAAAACTATTATAATTTGTGTCATGAGAGTCTAGTTAACTTAAATTAACCTGCTAAATCCATGTTCTAGATCATGAGATATAAGTAACCCAATAGAAAAGAAAATGAAAAAAAAAATATAAGATCTCTTGAAAAAAATACATAAAAGACAATAAATATCTTTTTTATGTTCAATAAAAAAAATTATCTAATCAGCACGAAAAAAATATATATTTTTTCCCTAATTGCATTTACGTTTATCTCTTTTTTTCTTTTTTAGATATGAAAAAAAGAGAAACATTTTTATTTCCTGATTTTTTAACATTTTGAAAATATTTTTAAGAGTGAACTCATGGCTCTCATTACGTGTCACATATATAGAAATCTTTGCATTCAATGAACAGTCTTATTCTCACTCCATAATTTATTATTCCTACCATATATATTTGCGGCGATTAATTTAACAATCTTTAATGTTTTTATCCTATAATTTGTTGTACGATGGATTGGGGTTTATACAGTACTTTCAAGTTTCAATTCTGAAAGTTTGACTGTGATTATTTTTTAAATTATTTTTTATTATTGTTAATTTTTAAATGATTTTTTATTCAAAAATATATTAAAATAATATTTTTTTCATTTTTAAAAATTATTTTTAATATCATCACATAAAAATATCAAAAAAAAATTAATTAAAAATTAAAAAAAATATATATATATATATATATATATATATTTTTAAAATACGGGCTTTGGTATTTGAATAGAATACGGCAACAACTTTTTGATTGGCATATCAATTTCCAAATGATTTTTTTTATTTTATTTTCAAATTACCGACATGGACTGTGAAGTTATAACTCTTTTATTACTGTCTTTTTATTTTATTGTAAGCAGATGTGATGACAGTGGAAGATCAGTGGTAACTTCTTTGCTTGCGTGTCAACTCCGAAGATCTTAAACTAACATAGAGACAGGTTTTAAATGTGTTTTTTATATATATAATTGAAGAAAAAGGCAACAAAATAAAGTAATGTTGGAGAGCACACCACGCTAATCCAAATAGTTGCACCAGACATTGACAGCCTGGCATTGCAGTCCAAACAGCACAACCTTATCAAGCATGTGGAACTTTTGACTTTGTCATGCAGTGGATGAAGCTGTAGAGACCCCTGTTACTTTTTTTTCTTCCGGAAAACAACCACCGCAATTTAAGAACGGATATTCGTGAAACCCCTAATTTCTTCCGGGAAAATGTATTAATAAATAAACTATTCATTGAGCTGCCGGGGGTGAGGTCATCTGAATCATGAACGGCAGCTCAATTATATAAACAATCGTTGAGACTACATGAAAATAAATAAATAAATAAATAAATATCATGGGTACAGCATGGCTTGTGAAGCAAACTAAAGCGGTGTATGGCTTATATTCATGACAAAAATTATAAAAACAATTGCAGAGAGTAGGCAACAACCACTCCAATTTCAAAAGTAAAATATGGTGGAAACAATAAACCACGACAAATGGGTAGATGCTTCCTTGCCGACAAACTATGGACCGGCACGGAGGTGTTCCATCAATCTGTTAAGAGACTTATGAAATTCGAATAATAATCGATGGAAGTCTTTATGGTTGGAGGCGATGAGTTTTTGTTTCGGTATATCATATCATTTAGGATGCATTTATCGGAGGAGGTGTTTAAACCGTGATTTAAATCATTAAAAAAATTTTAATTTAAATTATTTTTTTATATATTTAAATCATTTTCAGTGTTGTGATACTAAAAATATATTTTTAAAAAAATAAAAAAATTATTTTAATATATTTTTAAATGAAAAATCACTTTAAAAAAATCACACTTAAAATGAAACAATCCCTTGATGATTTTACTGTTTATGGTTTACTTTCTTTTTACTATTTATGGAATCGAAATTAAAATGGTGTTTTCCTTGTCCCCTTCTCCATCTTTATCCAAGTAATAATTCGAGATTGGCCAACCTGTAAACACTTCGAACCTTGACTTTCGCTTTTCTGAAGGACATCTGGTGGTTAGAGACAAGGAAAGAATATTACAAATTAACTAGAAACAAAGTTTCTTTTATGATAATTGTTTTGGTTTCTTGTTTTTTTATCCTGTACTTACACTAGTTTTTTTTTCCAGTTACAGTGACTATTTGAGAATATAATTGGTGTTGTTTTTAAAAATATTTTATGCTCAGAAATATATTAAAATAATATATTTATTTATTTTTAAAATTTTATTTTTCATATCAACACATAAAAATGATCTAAAATAAAAAATAATATTTTTTTAAAAAAATAATAATTTCTTTTTATAAATGTTTTTGAAATATAATATTAAACGTTTAGTCAATACTTTTTAAACTTATAAAAAATCTCACCATTAATCTTTTAAAATTGCAATCGTGAAATTCCATACTTGAACTTAAATTTAAATTTGAACGATAGAATTAGTAGAAAAATTAACAATAAAATAAATGAGAATCAACATAAAAAACAAAGAATGAGGATGAAATTGTAATAAACACGTGAAATTTATAAGTTATCCCACACAAAAAAATAGATATCAAATTTGAGAGATAAAAACTTAAGGAGTATAATTTTTTAAAAACCACTTTTAATTTTAAATTAATTTAACAAAATATATCAAATAGAAAAGGACTTAATTTGATGATAAAATAAGTTCAAGGGCTGTTGTGTTTTTTCTGATAGGCAACGCGCAAAACGAGGTAGAAATGAAAGCGGGATTAAAATGCCGCCAAATTGGCCATGATCATTGTAAGAACATCCCATTATTATCCGAGGTGAATCCCATGCTTTTCCATCTCAGATAAAAATATAATTTAACTTGCAATTAATATCATTTTTTAAAAAATAATTTCATGATATAGAATATTTTATTTATACGTGAAAAGATCCACTACGGTGATGCACAGCGAAGCTTGAGGAACATGCTAGTAACAATAACCATCTGTTACTGGTATTACTGGCGTGTCGGCATGTAAAATACGAATAAACTCGAATTATTGAATTGTTTTTATTCAGGTAAAATTAAAATCATCGAGTTCAAAGCATCTGCTTTTCACAGCATTGGTAACTACCCCGTCCGTACACTGTGGAGAGAGGGTCTGCTTTTGACAGAGCTGGGTTGACAATTGACCATTGAGATACATTTCTGGGTGCATTTATTATCATTGTACTTTTGCATCGTTCGCCGCGTACGGTGCTCTGGCTTTGGAAAAAAAGCCATCACCTTCGCCGGTAGTAAATAAAATTTTCATGCGTGATTATTTTTTAAAATTCTATTTTTATTATTTATAAATTACTTTTAGTATCAGAATAATATAAAATCATAAAAAAAATAATTTCGAGTAAAATATTTTTAAAATATAAAAGCATATATTGTTTTTATGGCTTTTAACCATTACAATAACTTTTAAATATTTAATAATACGGTTAAAATTTTATATTATTTTTAAAATTATAACTAAAAACCAGTTAAAAATCACTCTGGTGTTTTGTCAATTGTTGATTTTACTCCATTTAGAGTTAAAATAAATAAATAAATAAATAAAATGGATTGACGACCTTCATCGCGAGTAAAATATATCATATCTGGATCAGAACGATTCCTTGTTAATTAATTTTTTCCTTCTATCTTCTTCACGTTGCCTGTGGTCCCCTTGGTATCCGATCCCGCAGATCCAGCCGAGCAATACGAATCATGAGATGCCATCTCTCCCTTCATGCGGATTATCTCCTTTTATTAAATTAAATTAAAAAAAAAAAACTAAAACAACTAAATCTCCTCGTCATATTACTATCCATAAAGAATTAAAATACTTATTCTTGTAATAATATAATTGTATAATTATTTTTAAAAAATATCTTAACTAGATATCGAGAGCAATATTTTTTAATCACCATATAATTTTTTTTTTGTATATAAATGATAAGAGATTATACTGGTTATTTCATCTTTTTTAGGGTAAAATTACTTAGAAATATTCTTTTCATTTTAATTTTGTTAAGATAATATACCATTTTTTTATATTGATTTTATTGTAAATTCAAAGGATATTATTGTATTTTACATTGATTGAACATAGCTAGAAAAGGTTATTGCCCATGCTTTATTCAATTGAAAAATAATATAAATTATATTATTTATTCTCGTCTAATAGCTTGAGATTATTCTCGTCTAATAGCTTGAGATTTTAGGTAAGATGATTTATTGATGACTCAATAATCACAAGTTTTAATCTTATTATTATAATTCTATTTTATAAAAACTCAGCACAAAATAATATGAATTTATGTGCAAATTTCAAATTCAAAAATCTTTCATTTGATTTAGTGTATAGATAATAATATAAATTATACATGGAATCTCAGATAATAACTGAGTTTTTATACGAGATGATTCATCCATCAAATTTCATTAGCCAGAAAAAAGCTTGAAAGGTCTTGATATCCTCAGCATAAAAGGACATCCTCCATTATGTATCATGATCAACACCAAAGTTTTTTTCTCTTTATTTTTCCTCTTCTCGCCTTAAATTTCATTTAAACTCCTTCAAAAAATCAAATTAGCCCCTGCAATTTATCTTCTCTTTATATTTGATTACTATTCTTTTCATTGTTATTTATTTTGTCTGGAATTGTTTTTAAATATTTTTTTTACAAATTTGATCCCTACTTTCTTATTACTTCATTTTAGGTAGGTTTTTTGAATTGATGTTTTTTTCATGATTTCATACGTTAAAATTAAATTGGATGAGAATTGATTTTTTTTATTAAACTTGTTTGGGAGATTTCACAAGTTGTGAGTTTTAGAGATCAAACCGAGTTGACTTAGCTGGGTTTTTTCCTTTTTAAAAGTTGTGTCTTTTTTTCTTACCTTTTCTAAAGTCTTGCTTTATTGTTGTTTTTAGGTAGGGTTCATGACCAAAGTCACTAGTTTTTAAAATTATCATGGGTTGAATTTTATTTTCTCAGGTATGTTTTAAATTAATTTATTTCAATTTCATCGTTTCATATTTAAATTATTTAAGATCGATCTTCTTAATGTTTTTTCTCCTCTTCACTTGTTACTTGGCTAACTTGATCCTATATCAATGATTACTGGGTTTACAAGTTAAATGAGGTTAAATAACATGTTTTTTGCCGTGTTTTAACGAGGTTAATCTCGATTTCATGACCAAATTATCAATTTTAAATATTAACTAAAATTGATTTTTCATGAATTTTTTAATTGAATTGTTTCAATTTTATTCCACAGCATTTGATTTGTTCATAACCGATCTCTTTATTTATCTATTTATTTTCATTTATTTTCTGTTGGGTTATTCATATCATTGTTTTTTACAATCTTATCCTTTGAGTTTTTTCCCTATCAAACTTGATCTTTGCTCTCTTTGTTTTTATCTTTTTTTTTTCTTTTCAGATTTTTAAAATGACTATTGATTTCATAATCTCACTATTTAAAATTAAATTATTTAATAATTAAGTTTTTTGATTGAACCGACTCAATAATTTCGTAGGCATATAATTTGAAAGTTAACCCAATTCAACCACCCCCCCGCCCCCAATTTCAATCCTGATCATCGAGCTGTTTCGCAATTCAGCTTGACTCATATGTACTTCTTTTATATGTTTTTTTTTTGTATTTATTTAATTATATTATTTAAATTGTGAATTTATCCTGTAACTCAGGTAAATAGTTTTTTTTCCCCTGGGCATCTGTTTTTTGTAAAAAAAAATTTACCCGGCCCATAGAGGCCATAAATCTAATCAGCAAAAACTAAGCCCAGCAGGGAAAGTACCGAGGCAACGGACAATTCTTTTCCACTTTGTCCCTTAAAAAAGCCACTAACCGACAAAATGGAAGGGTAATTATGGTTTTTCGACGTGAACACGTAGGTAGCCACAGCGATATTCATCGGGTGCAAAACTACTTAATTACAGGGACTTGATTAGCCTCTCGAATAAAAAACATTAACTTAAATCATGGAGTTTCAAACTTTTTGTTTCTTAACACAATTAAATCACTTAACGACTCTAAGAAGAAACAAAAATAAAGCTTTATTCCAGGGGGGTTTTCGTTTTGCAATTTTCTATCAAGTTGACTTGTTGCAATTGGCTCCTTTACTTGTATAAAATATCAATAAAAAAATGTTAATTGTTTATTTTTATTTATATCAAATTTAGTATTTATTCTCATTATTTTTATTTATGGTTATTTTATTTTGAATATTTTTTATTTATTTTTTTCAATTTCATCATCCAGTATTTTTTTGATTAATGAGTTTCGAAAATGAACACATGTTGACCTTGATATTTTCAAGCTCTTTGATAAATTTTTTTATCATTTCAAATTTGATTCATGTGAAATTAGTATTCAAACTTTTTTTTGTTCCCCATAACTAATTATATATTTATGGTCATATTAATTTGAGTTGACTTAATTTTTGTTATTGTGTTTTATTTATTTTTCAATTTAACCCATAAACATTATTTTTATTGAGATTTTTTTTTACCTTTTACACACCCAATCTCGGACTCGTGACAACGCTCACAAGTTTTGAATGCTAATACTTATTAATCTATGTCTTTTATGTTTTTTTTTTTACCAAAGGTTATGGTAGCAGGGTTCTTGGATTAACACATGCCAATCTATTTAATTTTTTAATATTTTTTTTAGTTTTATTGAACATTGGATGGTTTTATAGTTGAAATTCATAGGTTTAATTATCTTGCATTCGTCTAATATTTTTTTATCTACATAAATAATTATTTAATTAAATAAATAAAAATATATTATAAAAACATAATTATTTAACAGCATAATTATTAAAAAACTTTATATTGTTTTTTTTAGTAGGGGATTTTTTTTGGACTTGCCACGGAGTTTGGGTACAAAACTAGCTACTCCTATTTATCCATCTCCTTCCTTTCTCACGATAAATTAAAAGAGCTGAGGTGACCATTCTTGCCGTGCCAACCTAACAGATAAGATCATCGTCCTTTTCTTACTCCCACCGCTCATACAACCGGCAACCTCGACTGCTCTTCAAGTGTCGCCTTCTCACTCGACCACCTCACTGCTCTACCTAGTCAGTTAAAATCTAATCTCACCTTCTGGCCACTCCCCAAAAAACCCAAAACTCACGCTCTGCAAATCTCTGGTTTTGAGAGACAGTTAGTAAACGGCAGTGTTTGCTCAGGCTTCGATAATGTTGAGAAAGGCGAGTTCGTTCCCGGAGGAAATGCTAGAGCATGTGTTGTCCTTTATTACAAGCGACAAAGACAGGAACGCCGTATCGCTGGTGTGTAAGTCGTGGTACGAGATAGAGAGGTGGTGTAGGAAGAGGATATTTGTAGGTAACTGCTATGCGGTGAGGCCGGAGATGGTTATAAGGAGGTTTCCGGAGCTCAGATCGGTTGAGCTCAAAGGAAAGCCGCACTTTGCGGACTTTGATTTGGTGCCTGACGGTTGGGGAGGTTGTGTTTACCCTTGGATCGCGGCGTTGGCCACTGCTTATCCGTTGCTGGAAGAGATTAAGTTGAAGAGGATGGTGGTTTCAGATGAGAGTTTGGAGGTTATTGCTAAGAGTTTTAAGAATTTTAAGGTTCTGGTGCTTTCGTCTTGTGAGGGTTTCTCTACTGATGGACTTGCTGCTGTTGCGGCCAATTGCAGGTTTCTTTCTTGCTGCATTCTCTCTATTTCTTTCATTTGCCCCTCTTTGAGCTGCCTGAACTCAAACCCAGTTTTAATTTGATGAAGTGATTTTGATGATTTTTTAATAAAAAGATTATGATTACTGGTACAAAACATAATTACATGATTAAGAAAGCAACCTTATCAAGGATGCCATCATTTTCATTGATAAGGACAGTGATGGAGTGCTAGTTTTATACCAAATTATGGTTTTACCAGTTTTATTTCTATCATACTGTGGTGAACTTGTTAAAACTTAAAACCTCTATTTTCGCAGTTTTTATTATTAGTAATTTAGTAAGCTTGTTTGCAGGAACCTAAGGGGGCTGGATTTGCGAGAGAGTGAGGTGGATGATCCAAGTGGGCAGTGGTTGAGCCGCTTTCCTGGCTCGTTTACATCACTTGCGTCTCTTAATATTTCCTGCTTGGGGGCTGAGGTTAGTTTCTCAGCTCTGGAGCGCCTGGTAGGCCGGTGTCCTGATCTGAAGACTCTTCGGCTCAACCACGCTGTACCCCTTGACAAGCTTGCCAATCTTCTTCGCGGAGCACCACAACTGGTTGAACTGGGCACAGGTGCTTACTCAGCTGAGTTGCAGCCTGATGTATTCTCAAACCTGGCTGGAGCTTTTTCTGGGTGTAAAGAGCTGAGGAGCCTATCTGGGTTTTGGAATGTTTTTCCAGGTTACCTTCCAGCAGTTTATCCTGTTTGTTCTGGTTTAACATCACTCAACTTGAGGGATGCTAATATACAAGGCGCTGATCTCATTAACCTTGTCAGTCAATGCCGAAGTTTGCAGCGCTTATGGGTTAGTTTTACCCTGTAATTTTATAGCTCTATCATCATTTTTATTTCTGAGTACCTCTTTCCTTTTACACTTGGCAGGAGGCACAATTTCTAGAAAAGCTAGAGTTTATTGCGAGAGCTAAATGTTTGCTAGCTCATATGTCAATTTTTGCTTTCAATTTTTAATATGGGTGCCTCGTTAATTGCTGTTGCAGAACCATGTCTGGATGTTGCTTTGCATCAATGTGACTCAAGTTTCGGTTGCTGTTTTTTAATTCCACAAAAAATAGAATCAAAATCCTGTTGTTTTTGTTCTTAAGCTAGTAATGGGCATGAATGCAGGTGCTGGATTACATTGAAGACATTGGACTCGAAGCGCTTGCAGCATGTTGCAAGGACCTGACAGAGTTGAGGGTGTTTCCATCTGACCCATATGGTGCGGAACCAAATGTATCCTTGACAGAAAGGGGCCTTGTCTCTGTCTCTGAAGGCTGTCCCAAGCTTCAGTCAGTTCTGTACTTTTGCCGTCAAATGACTAATGCTGCCCTAGTTACAATAGCAAAGAACAGTCCAAGAATGACTTGCTTTCGTCTTTGTATTATTGAACCACGGGCTCCTGATTATCAAACACTCCAGCCTCTGGATTTGGGTTTTGGAGCGATTGTTGAAAACTACAAGGATCTCCGGCGTCTCTCCCTCTCAGGTCTACTGACTGATCGCGTGTTTGAGTACATTGGAACTTATGCCAAAAAGTTAGAGATGCTATCTGTGGCATTTGCTGGCGATAGTGATCTGGGACTCCACCATGTGCTGTCTGGGTGCGAAAAGCTTTGCAAACTAGAGATAAGGGATTGTCCCTTTGGTGACAATGCTCTTTTGGCCAATGCTGCAAAGCTGGAGACAATGCGATCCCTTTGGATGTCTTCTTGCTCTGTGAGTTTCAGAGCATGTAAGCTGCTGGGTCAGAAGATGCCTAGACTCAATGTTGAAGTTATTGATGAGAGGGGACCTCCAGATTTGAGGCCGGAAAACTGCCCTGTTGAGAAGCTTTATATATACAGAACCATTGCGGGGCCTAGGTTTGACATGCCTGGATTTGTTTGGACAATGGATGGAGATTCTGTGTAAAGGTTTTCTTGAAATGTTTCTTATTTGATCGAGCTGCCTCTTCCTTCAAGGATCAGTACCCTTGCCTGTAGTGAATGAATGCAGCAGGTACGTGCACTGTATGCCACTTATTGTTTCACATTTTTCATTTTATCCAGCTTCATAAAATTGCAGCCCTGATTGGCTGTGGGATCGAAGGTTAGAAGGTATACTGAGGCTCAAGAGCTCTTTGCCACCCATTAATTTTTAGTTTGCTAAGCTATTGGATGCTTAATAAAGAGATGAAACTTTTATGGTTATTGTAGTATGTTTTTTCAATCAAAATTTTTTAAATTGGATGGGGAAATGGTGTAATACTACTCGCAGATTTTTGCATCTTTATGGTTTCATTACCTTTTGTTTGACTTCACAAGTAATATAAAGTCTCGTATTCTCTTGCATAGTGAGGACATGCAGTGTTGATGGATTAAGCTTTTCTTCCCTTCTATTTTCTCTTCCCGGTTCTTAACCCCATCCACGTGTTTGTTTAAGCGGCCAAGCAATGTATTATTTAAAAAAAAAAAATCGAATATTTTATTTGCTTTAAAATAAGATTTTTGGTATTTGTATTATTGTCTTGATGTGTTAATAAATGCTATATTGTAGTTATTCTTTTATCTTTTGGATTATAAAAATTAAGCTTTTGGTTTGAGAGTCTTATGGTGTTTTTTTGCTGGCTAATTTGTAATTAAATGATTGTTTGGGGGTGAATGTGTTTTTTTCAAGTTTCTGTAACAATAAAAATACGAGCTTGCCCATGAAATCAAAAAACATATTGAATTGTTGGATAATGATGCTACAGGTGTTGCCTGTTGAATATTTCAGGTTTTTTTTTTTTTTTTTTTTTTTTTTTAAATCAGTTTTGGGGGGGGGGGGGGGGGGGTTTGATGTTTTGTATGATTTTTTTGTTATTAAGACAGACTTTCGAGGGTATTTTGGTATTTTTAAATAAAAAGCATTGTCGCATGTTTCATACATGTTAGCACCTGTTTGGGAGGGCGGCACGTTTGCCAAACTCCATTCCAAATGAAGGTTTAGTGCCGTTAGTGTGTTTGGTAAGAACAAAATGCCAGTTGAAATGGGTGGGACCCACGGTCCAAACGGCGTTTTTGAAAAGCACCAAGGAGGTGCTTTTCAAACGCCGGTTTGAACGGCGTCCCTGACCCATTACACATGTTGTTTTTTCTTCTCAAAACACCCTCGCCGATCTTCTTCTTCCCGTTCTGAAAACAAACTCTCTGGCCTTTCCTTTTCTTCTTCTTCACTGCACCTCCCCGTCATCTTCTACCCATCACAGCTCACGGGAATTTCCAACGCCATCAAGAAAATATCAAACACTATTGCATTTTCCATCTCAAGAAAACAAGAGCGAGAGAAGCCGGCCATGGATGTGAGCTTGAGGAACGTGGGATTGGACCCAGCAATTATTGATGTCCTCGTGCATGACCTCCTAGAAGAAAGTTCCAGGCCAGCCACGCTCCCCCAAGAGCGTTTCTACGTGAAGCAAGAGCCATGGCTGCGATAGAGAGAAGGCCTGGCATGTATTAAAGGGTTTGGGGGGGTGGGCGGCGCAGGTAATAGAATTGGGAAGATGGGAATGGGAATGGGAATGGGTAGGGATTCGGGAGGGTTAAAAAAATATATATTTATATTCTATAATTATGTAATTATTTTAATTTTTTTTAATATAATTAAAATAATAATAATTAAACACAATTATTTTTCGTGCTTTTAAATTTGCTTTTAAAAAAATCAAAAAAATAAATCTTTAAATTAATTATTTTGATATATCAATGTCAAAATATATTTAAAAAAAAATCAGCCATTACTATAATAATAATAATATATATATATATATATATATATATATATTATTATTATTATTATTATTATTATTATTATTATTATTTTTATAGTAATGGCTGATTTTCATTTAATATATATATATATATACCCTTTAAAGTAATTTCACAAGTTAAAAGCAGTTTGTAAAGTTTGGTAACCAAACACCAAAACTCCTTTTTCTTCAACCTTCAACTCAACCACAGTTTTAACCAAACACTTTCCATTTTTTAAAACTCCATTTTCAAAACTCTATTTTTAAAACTCCATTTTTTCAACCGCAACCGCTACCGCTACCGCTCTCCCAAACAAGCCCTTAGTGATTTGAAAAGTCTTGCATTATACAAACGGCGAGTGGAGTGGAACACGGTATGATCGTGAAAACATGGTCATCTGTTCCATGGAATTGCAACCATGTTTTTTTCCACATGGTGTGACATGTATTGGCGTGTATAGTGGTCGAATTGTTGCTGGTGATCAATTGTGTTTTTTCTTTCTTTCACTTTTCTACTTTCTTTCACCTTTCTAATTTCTTTCCCTTTCCTCACTGTTAAATATCTTTGCATGTTTTTTTCATGGTTTGTACATTTTAGTTTTTTATCTTTTAATTTCTTATCTTATCCTTTTTTTTTAATCTATAATAGTTTTGATTTGTTTTAACTCCATCATATGGTTTTCTATTTTTTATTATTTTTATGTTTCAAATCAAATGGTGGTGCTTCATTTGATGAAAAAACTATAGACTTACTTTAATTGTCCCACAATGAATTATCTTGACATATTCAGCTTTTGTCCTCATCAATAACTATCAACATTGTTGTTAAATGAATAAAAAAAACAGAACAGAGCAGCACGGAGCAGAAAAATCAAACGATGGTCCCATGTAAAGATAATAAAGATATTTTTTATTAACATTTTTTAAAAAATATTAGTGAAATGACACCGTTTTAATATTTTTTAATAAAATAATTTGTAACAATTCACAATTAAAACAACCCTTTTCTGATGAGAAAGTCTCCTCTTTTTTTAAATTTATATAATGGAAATACTGTTAACCCCTCCTCCAAAAAAATGTTGTTCTCTCTTTTTAATTCATTGCCAGTTGTTGGGCACTAGACAACTTGCATTTCCAGCCATCCATATAAATTGTATCTATCTAAATCTTGACCCTACACTTTTTTTTATTTTTTTTATTTTCCAAACAATCTTGTCAATAAATGTCATTTCATATTCTCAGTTCCTCGAGAGATGCGAGCCTTGCGGAACTGTTACATAATTTATTCTAAAGAGAGAAGAGAGAGTAGAAAGAGAAAAAATATCTTGTAAATACATCAAAACTTAAATTGTAACACTATTAGTGTTATAAGAGAAATCTTTGCAAAATAAAACTAATAAAATTAAGAATTATCACACAACAGTAACCTAAACAATTTGACTGGACTTCGTAGCACTCCACTTTATGTTTAGCTTGAGCTCTACGATGGGGATGGTCACGTTTTCAAATTACTAGACTCCAAATTTCAATGGTCGTCGAGTTTCGGATTTTCCTGGAGATTTCTATCATTCAGCAATTCCAGTCTCTGTCGCCATTCCACGACGACTTGGTTGATTGGAAATGAAACAGACCCCACCCCCACTAACCAATTCTCATGATTCTATAAAAATTTAAGTAAAGGAGAAGCCAACATATGTTTCTTGCACCGGCGTTTCTTTTCTGTCCAGGAAGAGTCGAAGAGGAGAGTTTTCCGTCCCAGCTGTCGAGCATGGGGAAATTTTGTTGCTCTGAGATGAACGGAGATTTCGATTTCACGGGGCTTCTCATGGCTCTGGTCATTGCTCTAGCCCTCATGGCCATTTGTACTCAGCCTCGTCGGCGAGCTATGATGGTTTGTCGCTTTCCTTGAAACGGTTCCCCCCTTTGCAGCTCTCGCCAGGTTCCTCGTGGTCTGAACTTGTGTGTGCGAGCTTGTCATCTAAATCTTGCTTTCGCGGGTAGGGCTGAAGAATGTGGTTCTGTTTACCTGGTTAGTTAAGTTGTACTGCAATTTCCTTTGAAGACTTTGTAATTGTTTGTTTCTAGTGCAAGCAAATAGCTAGATACTGCCTTCTGTACTTCCATATTACAGTTCATGCTATTGCTATGAAGATTGAGATTATTGGAGTTTTGAGTAAACAGAGTACTTTGCTTTGTGATGCGATTAGAACAAAGTTAATTTCCTTTCAGCTTAATTATACAGGAAACCTTCTGGTAATCCCACTACAAAGTGGCACTTCTAATTAACATGCCTCTAGCATGGATAAAATTGATTTTCATTACACTATCAAAGCACTTTCAAGTTTCAACAATCCAAGATGCAACAGCAATTCAACTTGGCTATCATATCACATCTCAAGCACTAAAATACTCAGAGACTTCACCAGTCGCATGGTACAAGTGGCCATGGAAAAACTAGAAATTTTTGTCAGTTGAATTTCCATTGGAACCCAGAACTGCCTGCAAGAGATGCTCAATCCTGTACTTCATAACGGGCTGACCATGGCGAGTCTTCTTGAACATCTTCTCCCTCGCCTCTTTTCTACGGGACTCAGCCCTTTCTCTTCCTTCCTTCTTTTCTTTTAGAATCGCCTCTCTTTCAACCGCTGCCCTCTCTTCCTCTTCACGCCGTTTCTCATACAGTTCTTTCAAACTATTCTTGCTCCTCGTATTCTTATTCATCATCTTGCTACCTTCTTGAGTGTTATTCTCATCCTGTAAAAGCAATTGAATGCAACAGCAATGAAAAAACTTCACTGAAACATTTCAATTTCTAGAAACCATTTGCGTTGCATTTCTAATCGACAATACATAAATTCTCTCTAAGTCACGCTAAGACAAACGGAACTTAGAGAGAAAATCTCAATTTCCAATCTAGGACACGAGCCCAGATTGAAGCTCTATAATCATCTAATAAATTGTAAGAAGAACACGATGAAAAAATTATGATATGAACAGATTTTGCAATGATGGTATTTATCAATACAAACAAGAAACTTTCAGAGAACCAAGAAAAAAATAAAAGATTCCGGTCCAAAGAAACGATCTCACACCTCTGATGGTCTTACATCTGAGGGGAGCTCATTCGGCTGATGTTGTTGCTTCAACTTTTTCTTAAACTTGCTCACGTACTTGGCATTCTTATAAAACTCCCTTTGCTTCTCTGATGCGGAACAGAGAAAAAGGTCAATAAATGAATCAAATAGTCTCATATTTCATAACTAAATTGAAAATCCCGAACCACCCCAAGTATTTGTTCAGCATAAATTTGTCAGATAAAAAGCAAACCCGCTTAAGTTGGGAGCTTGATCAACCATTTTCAACAAACATTAAACAAAGCCCACCCATTTAATCTAGAAAAAAACGATAAATATACATACTTATAATGGCAGGATTTGAGAAGGAGGAGGAACTGTTGGATTTGGCATTAACGAAGGCTTCAAGAGAAAGACCGGCGGCTCCTCCTAATCTCCTCATGTTTTTCTTCTTTTTGTTCATCATTGATTTTGGGCCATTGATTTTCTCCTTATCGTCTTCTCTATTGCTTGGATTTTTCTTCTTCATTCTTCAATGAATTTACCCTAATTTTGCTCTTCCTCTTTACTTTAGACTTGTCACTTCGTCGTTCCAAATTTACTATCTGCCTCTGACTCAACGCTTTCGGTTTAATTTAGGGTTATCCCAATTAGGGTATATTTCAGTTTTCTCTATAAAGTTCATGAGGCGCTGCAAAAAAAACCTTCATACTTTGTCCTGTCTTAATACCCCCTCCAAGTTTGAAATATTTTCAATTGTCCCCTTACAAACTATTCTGGTCTCAATTAACCCCGATACATGTCTTTTTTTAATGAAATTGATTTTTTTTTTTTCATTCTTTACCAATTAAATTGTTGACTTTTGAGTTTTTTTATGTAGGTTATCCCGAGTGCGAGTTAGTTCAATTAACTAGATTAATTCAAGTTTTTTTTATATAACTTTTTATAGGTTTTTTTTTTTTTTTTTTTTTTTTTAAATCTAGTTTCTTATCCCAATCTCATATATCTCGATTGACAAGTTAGTAAAGTCGATCTAGGTTGACTCAATTTTTTTTTCAATATTTTTTTTAAATAATAATATTATTTTTAGTTTTATCTTTTGATATGAAGTTATTAGACATTGAACTTTACAATTATTTTTTATTTTTTTTATAAGTTATCTCGATTTTATATACCGGATCACATATTAATAAAAAATTAACCTGGGTTATCATTGTTTAGATATATATTTTTTACATTAAATTTTTTTTTACCCAGTCAGAAGATTACCTATATAGTAAAACCTAAAAATGAAGTTAAACCCATCCCAAAAATAAATAAATTAAAGAACAGCTTGATGGCTCTCAACGCTGGCCAAAAAAAAAAAATAAGAGAAGAAAAAAAAAACCCTATTTTATATTACATTTTGCTGAAGATATACAAAAATCATTTTAAGTTTTAGAGGCAGCAATAAACACAGGGAAACATTACCAGGTAGAGAACTGATATTTTGTATAAGATGCCCTAACATAAGAAACAGAGACACATTTCGCGGTGTATGCTATAACCCATCAATCCATCCTATCCAGTAATTGTTGCGATGAACTCCATATCCTGAGCTTCACCTGATACCTGCAATACCTCTGTTGATTCAAAATAAAGAACAGCAAATTAAAAGGTCTTGTATTTGATGACGGGCAAGTGTGCAACCACCATCAAAACAGCAGTCATGCTAATTTACTCTGCTTTAATCCCCGTAAAAAGCGTATTTTATGGGATCAGATGGTGCAAATAGCAAGCACCGAGACAGACATGTGAGCTTGATATTTTTGAGCGACATTATGCAGTCATCGAATGCGTACAGAAAATTACTATGATAAACAATTTCAAAACTTTTCCAGAAATTGTCAGCAGTAGCAGCTGCTTACCACTTTCAACGATCCAGCTTAGCGAAACGACCCTTAATTCTTGTTCTGGTTTCTGCCCGAACCTTGCGAGATTCGTACCTTATTCGTTTATCGTACCTGTTGTTTTTTCCACAGAAGAATGCTGGTTTAAAAGATCAACAAAAATGACATCTAAGACCACAGCTCATGGTAATGAATCGTCCTCGCTAAGATTCTACACCTACGCATGCCATAGTTAGCAATCCATTTGACACATGGACTAGCCATAAAACACAGAGTAAAACCTGGAGAAGAGCTTGTTGAAGACTGCTGCTCTTTCTTTTATTCAGACCAGAAAAAAGGAGTTAAGTGTTGAATCTTAATTTCTCAGTTATGTCAATGCAGTGGGAGCATGCTAATGTCAGTTTATATTCTTGGCGAGTCCAAAACTATCTCATGATTTTAGAAAAGCTCACACGAAAATCAAAGCTAGATAGCATGAAAACTCAAACTACTGAAGGCAAACAGGTGGTGCAAATACCTTCTTGTTTGCCTCTTCTCCTTGTATCGTGAAATAGCAGAATCTCTATCCTGGCTGCTTAATTCATGCGTCCCCGCATTTGGGAGAACTGGTAATGTTCCAGTTGTACGAGGTTGAGGCTCTGCTTCACGACCATCGTTTATGTGACTTGCACTGTCACTGATATTGGTCTCCTTGTCAGGAACTGCACAGCTTTCCTCGAAGTTGCTTCTTGGTAACGTTGAAGGAAGAAAAACTTGATTTGCAGCTCCACCATTTTCCTGGATGCAGGGAAATTAATCTTCTGTTATTACACTTAAAGAACACGAGACATTGATAATTACAGGAGCTAAGTTAAAAAGAAAAAAAGAAATCTTGTACATAAGAAGCTCTCTAATGATTGAAGCAGCCGATAAGCAAGCTAAACGAATTCCCAAATGCAGACTCTTATAGCTTACACCCGAGGAGAAGAAACCATAGGTTGATGACAGTTCTGAGTTCAGAGTCAGTCCAACAGTTCTTGTAGCACTGGTGTCAACCCACCATAGCTCATGATAGTTGATATGGTTGAATTTAGAAACAACACATGACAAATTCACTTATACATATCATGTAAGATGAGTTGACACTCTAGAGTTTGGCTCATTAAGGTCATCGAGTCAACCATCTTAAAATTTAAAATTGTATTGACTTTGAATTTCTTCATATCGAGATCTTCAACTTTATACTTTTTATCTAAAACTTTTTACTTTATTTTTGCACTCTTAGTTGAACTATACATATTATATAGTGTATTATTCAACTTATTCAAAATGTAGTTCTTGCATATAAAAGTAGTATGATTCAATGCATCCACAATTGCCATAATAGTAAGGTCAAATTTATTTTTAATGATTTCAGCACTTTTCTAATCAAAAACTTTGTCAAGTTCAAGGTGGTCAGATATAGTAACATCTTCTATTGTCACTACTTAAAGTTCAATCCAATGAACTTTCAATTTTTTCATCATGTACCATATAAAGTGATGGTGGAATCCTCACTATCAAAATAGTAATAGTCGAAGCAACATTAGTTAGCACAACCAAATCTTGAGTAGAAGACATGATATTGATTCCACAATAAGTCATAAAATAAAAACTAGTAACAAAACAATTTTTTAAATAAAAATATTTAAATTATTCAAGATAAAATCAACATTTATCTCACTTATGAACTATGTCATAAACAAAAATAATATCGTTAGAATAATACTTTCACTAAGCTCTCTGAAGATATTGGAGGGGTTGTAAACGATTTTGTTTAAAACCTAATTTTCTTAGATAAAACTTTCTAAATTGTATCTATTTACCACAATAGCTTTATGTATATATAAACAATGATGTATATATGAACAAAACTGACCAGATAACTTTGATGTTAATCTTATAGAGTATAAGCAAGATAACATAAACTATCATAAATAAAACAATGATTCACATATTGAAAAATGTAAATTAATAAGATTTATGATATGCATCAAAGCATCCAAATAACATGAAAAACAATTAAAGAAGATAAATTATAACTTTAAAACAAAGATATATAACAACCTTATAAAATTAAATGAAAAATAAAAATAAAATCATAATATACCAAAAGGTTATAGATTAAAGAATATAAAAATTAAATTAAATTTATATGTGAGAATATAGTAAATTAAATAAAGTTAAATCATAAATTAAATGTTAAATATGCTAAAAATCTATTTCACAATTAATTTGTATTATTATTATCATTATCATTATTATTATTTCACAAGATAAACCTAAATAAGGTATAATACAAAAAGATTAAAGCCTTAAGATTATAAAACAAAGTTTGTAAATATATATTAGATTAATAAGAAAAAATATTTAGTTTATCATCATAGATGGATGATAAATGAAAGACTTCAAACAAAAAACCAAAGTTTATACATGTGTAAAACAACAAACTATAATTAATGGCAAACATATTTTCAACACAAATAATAATAAGATATTAGCATGCATACTAAGCATATATTCAAGCTTGTAATTGTTATAAAATAAAAAATCTCAACATACATACTACTACTAATAAAACTTTATGCTTAAATTAAAATAAGAAATATATTTTGAAAAAAATTAAAGTAATATTTTTTTTGTTGTTGTAAAAAATAAATCATTTATTTTTAAGGCTTCATTGTTCTTTACTAGTCCAATTATAATTTGTAATATGTTTTCTAAAATTCTGACAACTCCACCTGGATTTAGATGCATTTTTAAACAAGATCTTTAAACAAAAATTATATAAATCAAATACATCTCAACATGATGAATCTAAACTCTAGATTTAAAAGAAAAATCAAAACATAAAAAAGAGAGAAAAAATATTAAAAATAAGATGAGGAAGAGGGTTTAAAATCTAAAAAATTCAAGTTATAAATTCTCCATTAACCTCTCTTTTTATAATGAGTTTTGAAGGCTAAAAAGTTTTTAAAAAATAATAAAAAATTAATTCTTACCATTATTAACCTTTAATTAATCACCATAAATAAAAAAATCAATCTAGAAAAATGAACGGTTTTTTTAGAACCCAAAAAAGACTGAAGATTATTTTTTCATGGACTCATAATTTATTTATTGAGATGAATGTCTGCATTTCCGTACAAGCCAGGCTTCAATCTCACTACTTCGCAAAGCTGACAGCATTTCTTACTTGCGGTGCCCACAAGCAGCATTACGATTCTGATTCCTGAATGACATCATGAATCCAATTAAAAAACAAGCTTTTAAGTGTTTAGACTATTTTTTAAAATAATTTTTATTTTAAAAAATATTAAAATAATATTTTTTTATTATTTAAAAAAAATTATTGATGTGTCTTTGTATTAAAATTATTTAAACACATAAAAAAATCTTAAAATAATAATAAAATATATATATATATATATATATATATATATATTTTTTTTTTTAAATGATAAACAGTCCCTTATTGATATACTTTCTTGAAAACTAAAATCTATCGGCAATGACTAATCGAGGTTGTAGTTTAATTTTTCCCAGCCATTCTGACTAACTCTCAGCCAGAGAACAAAAAATATACAGTGATGAGGAATTCAAACAAAGCCTCAAGAAATCTCAATCATATTCATTCAAGGATCAACAAAGGTAAAGGGGAACCGCAACCAGTCAACTAATTTAAGCTTTACAGTCATTATCAAGAAGCAAAAATGGATACTTGCCTTTGGCAAAGGAGGTGCTCCTGAAGCCTGGAAATTTGGGCCCGAATCACTGGACATAATCAAATCATCAATGTAAACAGCAGGGCTATCCCAGACAAACAAATCCGAATAGTCATCGTCAAGTCCAGACCCCATAAATCCATCCGTTTCTTCACTAAAAAACAGACTCTGTTTATGACCCAGATCTTCAAACCCCAGAATTTCCATCAATTCATTCCCAGAAGGGCACCCGGTGAAACCCTCAATCGGCCTACGGTTGTGTGTTGAAGGAGACGAAGAAAGACCGTGTCTTTCGCAGTCACAGATTTGGCAAAGAGCAGAGTGCTCTGTTTCGCAGTAGATCGAGACAGGGGACGCGTGGCAATCATCACAGAGGAGCAAGCGAGTGTGCTTGGAGAAGAGCTGGTTTGTCGAGTGAACTTCATGGTCACAGAAGAGACAGAGCTTGGCCGAGTCAGCTCTGCAATACAGGAGAGCTGTGGTTTCATTGCAGTAATCACAAAGTCTTTTTTGTTGTGGTTTGGTGTTCATGGAGGTTGTTGTTTGCTGTTCTGGCTCTTGCTGCAGATGTTGCTGGGGTTTATGAGATTCTGCCATTTTTTTTATATATATTTTTTAATAACTTTCCATGTACTATAATATTGATTGAGTGGTGATCAAAAAAGACAAGGGTTTGTTAATTTATGTGTTTGTTGGTAGGATATATATAGAATAAGCCAGAAAAGGATAAGAAAGTTGATCTTTCTTGATGTCAAAGTGTTAGAGAATAATATAAATTATATTATGAGACCTCACTTATAAGCTTAAGCTTTTAGGTGAGATGATTCCTTAACATGGTATCAGAGTCTTGTTGACCTAGCGGTCATGAGTTCGAATCTCACCACCCTCATTTTATTTAATAAAAAAACAAAGCACTAGGTGATGTGGGTTTGTACAAGTTTCAAGTCTAAAAAGCTTTTACTTGAGGGTGTGTGTTAGAGAATAATATAAATCATATTATGAGACCTCACTTATAAGCTTAAGCTTTTAGATGAGATGGTTCATTAACACAAAGAACATCTATCTTGAATATTGATTGTCCTTTTTGTTAGATTTTTCTAACAATCGATTAAACGATTTGACATGATCCATCTTTTCACCTCTCTTTTTCAGATGCAATGTTATCGCTTGAATATCCTTTTGTTTTTCAAATTTAGCACTTCAAATGTAAATAAACAAAAATGACCGTTATCACATTATTTTCAAACATAGTTGTCGATTTTATTTTGTTTTAGTTAAAATGAGCTGGTTAGCCCGCGTGTTGCGCCAGGCTTTTTATATATAGCAAACTTATTATTTATGTGGTAAGCAAAGAATTTTTTAGTTGATAAATAGAGAATTGTAAATTTTAAATCATGCTATAATTTTTTTTTATGTATTGAATTAGTTGATTATTGTTATAAGCTTAAATACTCAGATAATAATTCAATCTCGAAATTTAAAAATTATAAGCGATAAAATTTATGAAAGATCAGCGAATTGTAATTTGAGTATTGCAAGACCATAATTGATTAATTGTTTAGTATGTATTAATTGTTTTGATGATTATTTAATTGGTTGATGTAAATTTGTAATCAATAAAATGAATGAAAGATGATTTTTTGTTGTCTTGAACTGAATGTGTTGATGGTTAAATATTTTTTAACAGTTACTAAGCATTTAACTGGTTGATAGCAATATTGTAATCGCTGAAATCTATTAAAGATAGATTATTTTTTGTTTGCATTGATCTGGTTGGTTGTTGACATTATTTTACTGGCTTGGAGAATAATTTAGTCACAATTTGGATTTGAATTGTGTGTTGATTTAATTAACTCATAGATTGCAAAATTGCAATGTTTTGATAATCTGGTGTGTTTTAATTGGATTGATAATTATATAATCAGTTGGTTGAAAAAATGTAATAGATTATATTGATTAGAGATTTTTGTTTGCTGTGGTCAATTGGAAATTTGTTGGTGGTTGGTTTTGTTGTAATTGTGTGGCCGATCATCTAATTTTTCTTTATTCAGTTGTGTTTACTGGGTGTGGAAATATTTTTTGTATCCATTTGTATGGTGAATTATTTGATTGTTTGGTGTGATATTTTTTTGTTGTAGTTTATTGATCAATTTGTGAATGTGTTTTAATCGGTTATTTGTAATTGTGTGGCCGATCATCTACTATTATATAACTATATTAAATGTATCGCAGAATACTTATATTAATTTTTTATATTGGAAAAATTCTAGGTCATGTTTTCTTTTCCCTATATATATTCTTAGGCGAAAGACTAAAAATATATATATAAAAAATTAACACCATTACTGTCAAAACAATAGAAATTATTAAATTATGAAGAGCAAAAAAAATATTAACAAAAGAGTTACTAACAAAAATAATTGTTATTATTATTATTATTGTTATTATTATTATTATTGTTGTTGTTGTTATTATTATTATTATTATTGTTATTATTATTATTGGTACTGTTATTGTTATTATTATTATTGTTATTATTATTGTTATTGTTATTGTTATTGTTATTATTATTGTTATTATTATTATTATTGAGATAATTGTTGTTGTTATTATTATTATTATTAATTATTTGAAATGAGGGACAAAATTGAAAACAATATAACCTGCTGCACTAAATAAATTAAGGGATCTAATAGAAAACTGAAAAATTAAAAGAAGAAGGACTGACATGCAAATTGCATATATATCAATTTGAATGCAAGGACGAAATTGAAAGAATTCGAAACTTGGATTACAGAAATCAAACAAAAGCCAAGGGACTGAAATGCATGCACCATAACTCGGGGGACTGATATTGATTCCGGCGCTGAGGAGAGAGAAAAGATGACATAAACGTTCAACCGACTATTTGAGCCTACACGTCCATATTTGAACAGCACGCGCCACTCCATGCGATACAGGGAAGAGTTGCGAATCGTCTTGACCAGCGGAGGAAAATTTTTCACCGCCTTACGACGCCGCACGCGCTGCCTGAATCAACCGGGGTGACGAAACGCGCCGACGCGCCCGTATGGCCTGCTGACAGCGCTGACGCAAGGGCACAGTAACGTCGTGGTCAATTACTAAACCACCCCTGAGCCGAATTGATAGATTTTATCGTTTCGGGGGCTACGAACGTCATTACACATTTTCAAAAATATTAAAAAAAAAGAGTTCCGGCGGACCGGACCGAACCGGTCCGTACGTGGTCAATTACACCCGTGCCCCTCAACGTAAACCGTGTTTTTGTCTTATTATCGGGGATGAAATCGATAAAACACTGTTCATAGACGGAAAAAAAAAGGGTGGACGTGCACCTGCGACGCACTGTGGACAAAGCTCGCGTCCACAGTGCGGATGAGTGTAGGTGAACAGTGTTCACTATTCATTTCACCGTTTTGTTTTAGTTATTTGTTAATAGTCAAAATATTTCATATCAATTAAAAAAATAAAATAATATTGTTTTTATCTCGGTTTAAATTCCGGTTAGTTCTGGATTTTTCGGCCAAATACTGGCCGAAACATACCGGTTTTGTTCTACCCATTCCTTTTTGGCCAAATGATATTTTTTTTTAAATAATAAATAATTTTATAATATCAATCATATCTCTTAATCCGACTGTTAGATTAAAATGAAATTTTACGAGGAGTCTCTTGATATATTTATATATATTATGTTAAAATTTCAGAACAGTCCGAGAATGTAATAACCCTGCGAGATTGATGATGGCATTATCATAATATTATACATATTCATAATTTTGTTTAGAAAAAATATATTATTGTGTCTTTTTGTAGATTAAATTGTACAATTCTAAATAATTTTATTTTGAATTTGAACTAATTTTTTCGAATTAATATATATAAACGATACAACCCAGAAACCGCACACCGAAACACTTCAAAATCAAAACATTCCATTAGAATTAAAAAACAAATTACCAATCAAAATGATATTAATAACTTTGGTTTCAAATATGAAGAAATAATAATTAAAGAGTTGTTATTGAATTTTTAATTGACCGTTGTTTGAGGAAAAAATTAAGGGGAGCGAAAGAGAAGAAGGGGAATAAATGGTTATCGATGTCAAATCACTGTGAATCTTGAAATACAGATCATCTCATTTCATCCGGTCAAAACCTTTCGAATTTCTTTTTGGAAAGTAATTTAAAATGGTTTATTAGTTGCATTGGAAATATTGAGACTTAATTTCTATAAAGGTGTATCATCTGTGTATTTATGTGAGGACTAGTATATTTGTTCGTGCTCTGCTGTGAATTAGACTGTTTTTTTTTTTTTTTTAAATCAAAAAAAGTATTAAGAGTATGAATAATTCTTTGGTGGTATCATTGAATTAAATTCAATAGGTGGTTTGATCTTAAAATTTGTTAATTATGTGAGAGTTTATCCAAAATGAACCATTCAATTTAATGGATCCTAAAACAATTTGAATGACCGGTAAAAACCTGATATAATTTTTTTTAAAAAAACTTCAAGATAATATTTCTTTTTAATATGAAAATGATGTCATATTGAATTGACCTTGTTCGCCTTGTGATTTGGTTATGAATTTTAATGAGTTTAATAATTTTATTGTTTTTATAAATTATTTTTATAATAAAAATAGATGGTTGCAAAACCAGGCATTAACCCTGAAAATGATATTTATTTAATATAATGATAGCCCTATAAAAAGTAGAAAAAATAAACCATGAATTCGTTTTTTTTTAATCCAATCCAATATTGAAGAAGAGTAAAATAAAAATAAAATAGAAAAAATAAAGTACAAAAAACTAAGAAAAAGTATATGAGTTTTGTTGAGATAAGCTGTTAAACTTGTGAAGTAGATAACCCGTTTCAACGTATCAAACCTGCAAACCAATTAATAAAATTAAAGATTTATCTCATTCATCTCGGCTCTTCAGGGCTTAATGATTTAACCCCGGCTATTTTTATTTTTCAAACTAAGTAGGTGTTTGAGAGTGTGGTTATGGTTGTTTTTGAAAGTGCTTTTCGTTTAGAAATATATCAAAATAATATTTTTTATTTTTTAAAAATCATTTTTGATATCAGCATATTAAAATGATCTAAAAACACTAGAAAAAAATTCATTTATAATGAAAATATTTTTTAAAATTTAACGGCGGCTCAACCGCTTAGCCAAACAGAACTAATTGCTTTGATTCATTTGCCAATTGTATTTTTTTAACTTTAATTATTATATTTTATCATAAATGATTCATAAAAAATAATTTTAAATTACAATTCAAGATTGTACATTAAGTTTTCTACGTCATGTCAGGCGAGTCAAATTCATTTAACTTCAAAATATAAAAAAATATAAAAATTACCGACAACACATTAAGAAACACTTAAAGATAAAAAAAAATCATTGGGTTAGCGACGAGAAATTTGTTAGGGTATTAAATTATGTTGATGTAAAAAATAAAATTTTAAAAATATTATTTTAAAAAATAATTAAATAAAAAATGGAACTATTAACTATAACTACTAATATTAATGCAACCATTAACTATTTCTTCAACTAATTGCCAACTAATTCTATCACATCGGGTTATTAATAGCCCATGCTGATTTATTTACCAACACATACTTATTCACGTTAATTTTTATGTTTTTTTTGAAGTTCTTTTTCTTTTAAAAAAATTATTCCTTAAAATCTTATTTTATTTAGTTATTCTTTTAATTGTTTTTCTTATCATTCTCTTAAGAATAATTTCAATTTTACTCAAAGACATTTTGTTTCATTCAATTTTTGTATTCAATTGTAATCTTTATTCTTTTAATTGTTATTTTTATAATTTATTTATTTTTCAATTTAATCTCTACTTTTTTTGGTAACAAATTTTTTGGATCTTATTATTTTTTCATGTTTGTAAGCTACGGGCTAATCGCGGTCTCATAACCTAAGTAAGATGTTAAATACTAACTTGATTTAAATGCAATTTTGTTTAGGTTCTTTATTAAATATTGATTTTTTTAGTTTTATCATTTGACGACAAATTATTAAGCTTTTAGCTTTGTGTTTTGTTTTGCTTTTATTATGTGGTCATCCAGATCTTATATTTCAAGTAATGCGTTAATGAAGTTAAAGTTTTTTATTTTAATGTTTTCTTATTGATTTACCTTTGACTTTTTTTTTCTATTTTTTTGTTGTAATCTCAATTCACGTGTAGCGAGCTAGACAAATTAACTTGTTTTTTTTTTTTAAAAAAAAAAAATTATCTTTTAACTTTAGGTTATTGGATCTTGATTTTATAGTTTTTTTTTTTTTTATCGTTTTCCTCTCTACAATATTATTCTATTTTTATATTTTGAGTTGTGTGTGGATAAAATTATCACACATTGATTTAGGTTATCATCATCTAAATATAATGAGACTTGCAGTGTTGTGGGAGGTACTTATAAAATATTTAGGAGTGGGATAACAATTATTTTTTAAAATGTTTTTTATTTGAAAATACAAAAATTATTTGTTTAAAAAAATATTTTTGATTTTAGTACATGAAATAGATCTGAAAATATTAAAAAAAATCAATTTGAAGCAAATAAAAAATGATACAAAATGATTTTTTTAAAATTTAAAAATCAACGGGCGTTTGGAGTCATTTCTAGAAACTTGAAAATAATTTTAAAAGGAGAAAAAAATCTAAAGGCGATAGGCCCACAGAACCTAACGAGCACAAACATCTGAAGTGACTTTTGACCCATTTGAATATGCGGTCATTGTGAAACAACAAAAGTCAAAGCGTTCCTCCCCCATCCCTTGCTTTCGTTTCATCATGCTAACTTCCTAATATTCCACGGGAATCTATAGGAGCCAACCTTAATTTGTTTTTAGACAATTGATTTATCTATTAAATATATCCTTTCATGTACTCTTTTTTTTTTTTTTTTGCTCTCATACATGTTCATATTTTCTTTTATATGACCTTTTATCACTTTTTGGATAAAAATGCCTCCCAAATCATAAAAAATAATTAAAAACTGAATTAAATTACGAAAACTAAATAAAAATGAAAAAAAACTTTATAAAATATAAAATCTTAGAAAAAAATGGAAACTTTGTAAAATCTAAAAAAAAAACTATTTCCACAAAATCTTGTAATGAAAATGTCCATTCGATATAGTAAATCCTGCAAGATGAACCGAATAACTCAAGATTATTCATGGATGAACCGGTTGAAACAAAGGAAAATCTATGGATTAAGAGATTAAAGAAACACAGATTTTTTACAGGCAATCCTTCCCCGCTAAATCAAATCACCTTGACTGAAATTAATTGGATCAAAGGAACAATCTATGCAATATAAAATTGCAGATGGAAAGAACATTAGCTAGAATGAAAAGTATAAATAAGGTTGGGGTCACAAGTTTGTTGCCTATATCTTTTGCTGATTGACAAACACTTCATTTAGCAACTGGTTCCTGCGATCCTTCGGGTATTATACGAGGCGCACTGCTTGCACTTGTGCCCAACAACGTGAAATGCAACTTTGCTAGTAGTGTTGCAGTCATTGCAGAGAATGGAAACCTACAGAAAACCCTCGCAAAAACGAGCAAGAAAATCCGGCATATCAAGAATCTATAATCCGACATGTATCAACGTTTATGTGTGGCGTCTAGGTGCATGGGGGCGTGTAGACGGGCAGTCAGGTGTGCTTGAGATTATGACGAATGTTTACATGCCCTACCCAAATTCCCAAACCCAGGACACTTAGATGAGCTGCGCGGCCTACCAAACATTGTCCATGAACGAGCAAGCGTTCCAGTTTTCTCAGAAATGTATGATGAAGCTCCCTAAAATGCATTGATTAAAAGACCCATTATTGACAAAGTTTATACTATGAAGTTTCATTGAGTTTCAAACCTTGTCCAAGTCATATGAGTTTCAAAGCACCAATTTGATAGACCAAATGAAGCTTCAAGAAGCAGCTTTAGGGAACACACCAGTCAAGTGCGTAACTCATCCTCCACTATGAAGAATGCTACTTTTCAGAAGGCCTTATGAATAATTGTTCATAGAAAAGCATGTACAAAGAGTTGAAAACAGACAACCAGCTCTTCAGAATGAAATTGAGGGTGGCCCCAGACCACCCTTCTATTATTCAATCTTGTTTTATCTTTTAGACATCAAAGGAGACTACTTTGAATTGGTGACATTTGGTATCAAGTCAGTTTAGAAGTTCTGGATACTTTGAATAATTGAAGGGTGGTCATTGCAGATTTGCAATACTTGAATTGAAAATGGAAAAAAAGGGATAAAGAGACTACCTCATCCTGGTATTGCTCGGGCATTTGAACAGCCTCAATCTATCAAAAGAAACATCCCCAATTATTGCAGAATACTACATAGAAATTAAGCAGAGAAAGTTATAACCTATAGTAACTATAATTATCATCAAAGCCAAAGGCTTAAAGCAACCATTCAATAATCAAGCAAGATCTAAATTAAAAAAGAGAGAGACTTCTACACCGCAGACATAGTCACATGCTGGGAAAAAAAATTGCTCCCAGATAACAATATATGTACAAGGCAACCAGCCAAGCTTTGTGATTCCAATCCAAACTACACCCAATAGAAATAGAAGCATCACGCCAATCCAGGCAAAGAGAGGGACTGGATGGGATGAAAGGGAAGCTAGGATTATTGGAAACAATTGTGGGCATAAGGTATCATAAAGTCAATGGTTAGAGCCAGAATCAAGTCAATCAATTGCATGGCAGCATCAATCTTATCTTGTCCATTCAATATCATTACTTGGCTGCATGAGATCAACTCATATACAAGTTCATATGACCTATAGTGCAGTCAATTAGTCATTGCTGTGTAGCAACCTTCTTTCCACCCCACTAATATATCCAGGGTGCTGGATAACAACCTATTTTTCCTAGGCATGGCAATAAGCATGAACTAAGGTTCAGATTTTTGCAACAATTCTGACAATTAAAGGGGGGAAATGTCATACCTCCTCATCTAACATTTTCCAATAGTCCGCAGTGTCCATCACTGTCTTGGAGCAGAGTGGACAACGATACCTGGTAATCAAATTACAAATGTTGCATACAAAACTTAATCATTTGACTTGTTAAAATCAATTGAAAACAAATAAGTAGAAAACATCTATGAAGTTTACTGCTGTTGTTTTGCCATTTCACGAAAGCAGTCCGTGTGCATGGTATGTCCACATTTCATAACCGTTGCTTCTTTAACCGAGTCAAAAAGATACTGTTGGCACATTACAACACTGTCAGAACATAAATATTCCTTCTCATTCTTGTACATTTATGTGAGTCAACACAAACCTCGTAACAGATAGGACAGTAATTTTTCATGGAGTTCTCTACACATGAGTGATTACCACGAATCTCAATTACATAGCAAGATCCTGCACACTTCAAATCATTAGACAAGATAAAGAAATTTCCAAATGATCTGCAAACAAATAGCATCCACAAGCTAATCAACAGGCAGCTAGAAAATTGCATGCAGAACCCAGGGGCAGAATAATGGATAAACTATTTCCCTTAAAATTGGCTACTGGCTCTCTAACTTTTTGAACTATTGTTAATACACTAAAGATACAAAACGTGTATTCAGGTTGCTCCATCTAGACTTTTTTTTTTTTATGTTATGACAAATCTCGAGTTTATAACTTCATACATTATCTAATGCTAGCTGCTCATCCAAGTGCCCTTTTATTTTCTCAACAAGTGATTTCAAGAATCTCCCAACTGACAAATCCATAGCCTTTTAACTTAATTTATAATTTCTTCCTTTTTAGCTCCCAATTGCCTACCTAAAGTGTTTCAGTTTAAATATTGCACTCTGGTTTCAAGTCCCATTGAGAGCTTGGGAGTTTTACTCAAATCTGCTAGCCATGGCTAACTTATGAAAGTGCAATGTGATTTTCTTTCATGTATGATATATTTAACCAGAATCTTATGCCCAGAACAAATAACCAAATGATCATAAGTAGTAGTGCCTAATAAAATTATCTCAGAGTTGACAGCTGACTTACTATCAAATCTAATTAATAGATGATAATATTCAAAACTTAAGTCATAGTAAGTGGGAAAAACCCATCACAACCTGCAGCAGAGCTACAGGAGTCAAAAAAGAAAGTGAAAAGCACAAGTGACTGAATCACAGTCAGAAAAGCAGGGAGTTACAAACCACATTTCTCACAGTGAAAAAACTTTTCACGGCCACCAAGCCTGAAAACAACAATTTAGGTAACAGTAAGCATAAGCACAGATTATGACAGCATGAACAACAAGAAGGAAAGAATCGTCCCTAAGAAGTGAAGCTAGCAATGGATTAAATGTATAATGCAAGTCTCTTAACTAACCTACAAATCCCACATCCATCGCAATGGAAATGCTGTTTGCTTGTCTGCAAAAAATTAACACCACACAATTAAACCGAAGCAATCCTAAAATTAACTCGTCAAACTGTCAGTCATCTCAATAAATTATAGCTCAATATTTACTCACATCATCGTCATAGAATTTGCAAATATCACAAAAATATTCACCCATCTTGACACCACACTTATTGCAAACCTGAGCAACCTGGAAAAAAAAGCATTTGAGATCAAGAGTTTTTATGCTTTTTCCTCAAACCCACTTAGTCATCCATACCTCTTGCTCTGTGTTGCAAACTGAACAAATAACCTGCAACACCGATCATTTAATGAAATCAAAATAAATCCATATGAAGGCAAAAGAAAAGAAGATAAATTAAGAAATTGAGCATACTTGTTTAATATCGTGCCTGACTATTTCATGTCGATCCTTGGGATTGCTTAGCGAGCTCTGAGACACACACAAAAAGAAGAAGAAATGCCTAAGCGGAAAAAATAAAAAGAAATAATGGAAGCAGTAAAGGAGAGAGCTGGTTACGGTAGCTTCATTATGGCAGTGGCGGCAAGAAAAGATTTGGTTGCAACATGGAGCTCGGATTTTGCATCTTCTCCGGTAGTGCTCGCATCTGTTATAATTACAATTAATACAGCACCAAAAAAGAATAAGAAAAGAAGAAAAAGAGAAATATAACGGTGAGGTGCGAGAGCAGAGAGCGAAAGGATACAGACCCATATTGGTATGGCAGTTTTGCGGTGTCTTGTTGTATCTGCTCTGTGCTTGTACGAGACGGAGAAACAGGGTTTTGCTCTTCTTCCATAGCGGTTTTGCGCAAGAAGAAACACCTGATTTTCTTTCGTAGGGTGACTTCATGTTACGAGCATTGGTCTGCGCTCCGCCGCCCGCGAGATTGATTTTTTTATTTTTTTATCTTATTTTAAAATATGTTTATTTATTTATTTCGGTTTTTATTATTTTTGTTTAATTTCAATTTTTTTTAATCTTTATGTGAGTTTTTAATTTTTAATTTTATTTATATACTTATATTCTTAGTTTTGACTTTAATTTTTATTGTAATTTATCTTTATATTAAATATAGTTTGTGTTAAAAAAAACTTAATAAGTATAGTTTTGGTAGTGTAAAATAAGAATGAAATTCTCTCTTATACATGTATGGTAAATTTTTTATCGTGAGTGATTTGATATATTTGTATTTTTTTGTATTTATTTTATCTATATATGACTTGATATATTTTAGTTTAAAGTGAGTTTTATTTAAAAAATATTAAATTATTTTTTATTTTTAAATTAAATTAAAAGCATTTCAGATTTATTCTTCATATTATTAAATTAAAAGTATTTCAGAACACTGAGATTAAATTAATTTGAGACTTAAAAAAAAACTCACTTTATTTTCTTATGTGTGTGTGTGTGTGTGTGTGTGTGTGTGTGTATTAATACATTAATATTAAACAAATATCAAAATATATAATTATTTTTCAGAGAATAAACCTTAAAATAATCATTATCATAATTTTTAACATCTTATCTATAATAAAATGAATATATAAAAATAGCTACATAATTAAAAGTGTTACATGCTGATTCTTTCGCTCAAATACAGAGCATCATAAAAAAAAAGTCTAGAACAATTAATATTTTTTATACATGTTAAAAAATTTGATTTTGGCTGCGATGAAGCGCAAGGCAAATGAGTCATATATTTTTTCATTGTAGATAATTTGACCCAATTTTTCAATTGTTTTGTCTACATGTGACTTCGTATATTATTTGTTTACGCGATATTAGATCTGAATATCATACATAAAAACCATAAAAAACAATTTTTAACAAAAACAACATTGATTGATGAATTATTTTGATTATTATTCTCATTGTTATTATCATAATTGTTATAATTGTTATTATACCAATTATTGTAAATAATTAATATTCTAACTATTATTGACAATATTATCGTTGACACTGTTATTATCATTATAAAAAGAAATTCAATTATTTTTCTTAAGATTTATTCTTCATATTATTATGTGAAAGTATTTTAGAATACCGAGATTAAATTAATTTGAGATTTTTTCAAAAAAACTTAGTTCATTTTTTGATATATATATATATATATTTCAAAGCGTTAATATAAACAAATATAAAAAATATAATTAGCCTCATATATTTTTTTTAAATACCTTTAAAATAATTTTTATCATTATTTTAATCACTTTATCTATAATAAAATGAATATATAAAAAAACTAAAGTATCAAAAGTTTTGTAGGTTAATTATTTCGTTTAGATTTATAGCATCATAAAAAAAATCAAGACCATTCCAAGCTCGTATCACTAGACCATCTACTAAAAAGTTTAATACTTTACCCTATTACCCCTATCAATTCCAACCTAAAAGTAAAATTGAAAATTTGTAAGACCAATAACAGGAAAAACGTTGAAATATTTTAGGAACATATAGAAGAATCTGGCTACGGAAAATAGCATGGGCCGCTTTATAGCTCATACGACGGCCCAGTCTTCCTTTTCTTACTGATTTTTTAGATTATTGGTATTCGAGCTGCAAATCAAGCAGTACCAGATGTAGGGTTTGACCAGGTTGCAAGCGCATGCCCTGCAAATGAAAATTAGTTTGGATTATTTTTCTGGCATTCTGTAACTCTTCCCCAGGTCATTGAATGTTGAAAGAGGCCATTAACTGAAGCAAAAATAGGGTTTTGAAGTTTGACTTGATGCACAAGGCAGTTGCATTGCTACTGTGATGGTAAGGAATTCAGAGTTTCTCCATTCTAATATATATCATTAGACTCGTGTTCTTTCCCTTTGTGATTCATCGTTAGGATGATTTGCAGAGTAGAGGGCACGACGCTCCTGAGTGCAGGCCCGCGTGATGTTTTGCTAAACATATGGACGGGGTTGAGTCGGAAAAATGAAAAGATCTGGACAAGTTCTGTCATGTTAAAGAAGCTGGGATGAATACAAGGTTGTTGAACATATATATCATCAGACTCATGTTTTGCTGAAAACCGATTTCAACAGGAGCTGGGATGAATACAAGCTTGTTCTGTAGTAAAATACATAGACACCCAGCAAAGAAGATTGTCTAGACATAATTTTCTTCGTCTTTCTCTCTCTCTATATAAAGAGAGAGACATAGCATATTCCTTCAGATACATACAACAGTTCTTGTTTTTCTTCCCATGGAGCAGTTCTAACAGGAATTCTTCTCAGTTTTTTCGGTCACCTGTGATATTATTGTGGAAACTTGGATAAGAAAGATCGGTTGAAATTCCATGTAAATCGCGCCATAAAAGCCGAAGCTGTGTTTAATCTTGCTGCAAAATTCCATTAAAATCGCGACAGAAAAAACACAATAGTGTTTAATCCTGCTGCAAAAATTCCTGTTAACGATAGAATGTATTCTGTCCTGTTTTGGCACCACATAATTAGTGGTCAGAAAAGCGAGGTTCTACCGAAATTCAGATTGATTCATACTCTTTGGAAATGTAATTTCAGATGAAGACATGGTTCTCGGCACAATATTTTCCATCTATGACTAACCAAGTTAGTGTGGGAGAAGGTTTAAGATCTGCACAGCAGGTCTCGAGTTCGAGTCAGGGCATGCATTTCTTGTAAGAGCCTAGAACAGCCGGAGTTTTACTCACCCACCTAGACCCACAAAGTGTGCTTTCCAGGAGTGAAGTTTTCACGAATCAAAAAAAAAAAATGTTGGTGTGGGAGAAGGATTGTTGGCAATGAGAAAAAGAAATAAGAACGATGCGATGTGCACTTGTGTCATGGAATATACTCTAATCTTGCTTCCATATTCTGCAAGGCAAAGGGATATATACTAACACCGCTGAAAAAGATCTAAAGGCAAGGAATGGAATACCTTTCTTTATCTAAGATAAAGCAGAAGAATCGATGGCAGCACAAACAAGAAAGAATTTTTCTTTAAAACTTTTTGCATCTGGAGGAAAGCAATAGGCAGTTTAGAAGTTGGAGTTTGTCTAACTTGACTACTAACTTCAACTTTCACCTTCACCTCCAATCCATCGTTGCCCTACCCCCAACCAAAAATCAAAGAAAAGAAATTAAAAAGAAATGTTATTTATGTGCAGCTATACAATTCTGCTGTTTTCCTCCTCAATTGGTCTCTCCGATTCTGATATTTGAATGGATGCCCCTGGAACATTTACATGATGATGCAAATGTAAATATGGCTGATCAAAATGTAAATGGTGGTCAATATTGCAGGTTTGTAGATTTGAGGAGGTACTTAATTTTAATTCAATTTGTTTTCTTCTGAGAACTTATAATATAAAAGGCAAATATGAATGATTTTATGGAATATGCTTTTCTGGGACTGATTCAAAGTTATTTTTCTTATTTTCAAAAGTAAGAGAAAAGGGATATGGTCAAATATTCAGAGATTGTGCAATCTTGGAATTCTGCAATGATCAAATAGAGCAACAGTTATATATAAAGATAACTTCATTGACACAAGGGAACATATTACACACAAGCTAATCAGAGCTATGAAACACTTGACACAAACAACGTCTACATATTCTACTAAGCATACAGCGCATTAGCTGTACTACTAAATCGAGCCAATTTTTATTCTTCCAACTTGATACTGAAGCGGTAATTAAATCAAGTTTGAGTCTGGTAGGGTTTGAGCATTTGATTGAGCGAGCCACTTAGATGGAGGGACATGACTTCATTGGTGGATCCCAGCAGCTTTCCACCAATGAATACAGCCGGTACAGGCGAGCTACACCCCATCTTCGCGAGAGCCTTTTCCATTTCCCTGCCTTCAGGGTCCTGGTCAATCTCATAAACCAGAGGGTCCACCCCGATTTCCTGGAACAGAATTTTGACTGTATAGCACAAGCAACATGTGCTCTTGATGAATATCACTACCCCCTGATCAGAGGCCAATCCCAGCACCTTTTCCATGTTGTCGCTCCTGATTAAGCCTTCTTACTATACGAAGAAGTCCTTGGCTTTCTCTAGAGTTTATTTAGATCCTAAAGACCACCAGATCAAATTCAGCTAGAATTTGACCCGATGGTAATCTTAGGATGGGAGGAGCCAAGAGAGAAAGGGGGTTTTAAAGCCGAAGGTTGTTTGAATTCATGCTCTCATGCTAGACTATATATAGGGACAGCTTAGGAGAGTCTTTTGTTTGAACAAGAACATTCAAAAGTGGAGCAGCTTTACATAGATGCTCAAATGGGTGAAAGTTACTTTTAGAGATGGGAATACTGCGCTTCCATGGGCTGAGCAAGTTGACAACAAAATTTAGCTGCACCGCTATTGCTCAAATACTGACGAGATTGACTGTTTATACGATTATCATAACCATCTGATATGATGACTATTATTACTTCATCTTGACTAAGATGGAAGGGTCAAAGCAATGATCATATTGTGGGATTCATACAGTCGAATATTAATAGCAAACGTGCTCATGCTATTGACCATTTGTTCAACTTTTGCAGATTTTATGGACACAATTATACTCCCTTACAAAGACAACAAAAGTAGAAAAATACTATAAAGCTAGTCAAGTCACCAGATTCCTCACAATCACCTTCTTGGAGTCCTTTTGCTGAAAGATTGGGAATGGGATGGCTTTCGGTGGCTGCGATTCTTTGTGCTGCGCCCACCAACTTGCATGATTCTTTCGAGCCCACGGCCATGTGAGGGTCTATTCGAGATAGCACTGCTACAATCCAACCTGTTCTAGCTCTTGCACGTGTGGATGAGCATGTCAATTTTAAGCCGGCACGTGCATACCAGAAATGCAGCTTTTCTGAACAAAACAGGATAATATTGTTTTCCCTTGAATAAGCTCTGTGTAAAGCATGAGAAATCAGTCTTAAGCATTACTGTTATTTCCACCATGATGAGAACTATGATTATCCTACTTGGTGCACGAATCATATTGTATCCAAACAAGACACCTGCAGGCATTCAAATTTTCTAGTACAATTATACGTATTTCCTAAAGTATTTTTGCTGATCGTCACGTACAGTATTAGTATAGAAGCATAAGAATATGTATGCACAAAACTTATGGACATATGCAGATATGTACATCTAAGAAACCATATGCATGCATGTTATATTCTTAGTTTATGCATAGAAGTCATAGTGGAAAAATTAATTTTGCTTTCTGGATATGGAGGAATACATTATGTGGCGCATAAAAGTTCCAGCATCACCTTTCTGTCATTCCCTTAGCAAAGGTATCCATGTAAAAGTGATTAAAGGGTCTCGACTCCAAATTTTAGGGGTAAAAAAACCATGTTTGAGGTTAAATTATATCTTAGAAAGATTTCAAGGTAAAGGCACCATGTGTTATCCACAGATATTTCCTACCAGTTTGACAGTTGTCCAGAGGTAGCTCTGCCAAGAATTGCAATTTTACCAAGTTGATGAATTTCTGCCCGAAAATTTCTTCGGTGGAAATGAAGTTTATCCTATATTGTAATTTAGTTTGCACAAGGAAGTTCTTCCAGAGATTCTGAAGTGAGAATTCAAACTCTTCAGGATAAGTGACTTAGCAGATGCGTGCCTGATCTCCATTTTTTAGATAGGCATCAATCCAGCAGAGTAAAAATATGCACAAAGTTCTCAGGTGGGTTTCTGATTATGAAAAGAAATGAAAGCATCATTGAAATCTTAAACGCACCCCTGAAAACTGATCTTCAGGATTTTTTCCCGTAATATCACATTTTTTTCATACAATGTAGTCAGGGAACTCGAGAAAAAGCAAAGCCCTTTAATACAACATTGTTTTTGACATAGCATAAGAGCTATTTCCAGATTAAACAGCGTTAAAATAAAGTACTTTGTAGTTTATTTGAGAGGTTCTATAGCTAGAACCAGATTGCCTTGGCTTCCATGAGCATTTGTTTCAAGGAGCCATCCAGGTGGAGGGATAGCACATCTTTGGCTGATCCTGCCCATTTTCCACCTATGAAGACAGCTGGGACGGTGGGGTTGCACCCTAGACCACGTAAAGCCCGCTCCATTTCCTTACCATTGACGTCACGGTCAAGCTCGTGAATTGCAGGGCTCGCACCCAGTTCATAAAAAAGTGTCTTGATGCTATGGCACATGCAGCATGAGCTCTTGGTGAAGATCACTGCAGCGTTCTTAGATGCCAAATCTCTAACCCTGTCCATTTCTAAAACCTTTTCCTGGTGTTGCTGAGAAAAGAAACAACTCTCTTTCTAGAAGTGCTTCTAGAATTAGCTTGGAAGAAACACAAAATTAATCAAGAAAGGAAAAAAACTGAAGGGAAGAAGGCTGAGTGCAGGAGGATTGCAGTTTCTAGTTACTGAGGAATTGCTTTGGTGGACTCTGAGATTCATCAGGCCTTATTTATAAGGGCAGGTGAGGGGTGGTGGATAGCATTGTTTAATTGATAAAGGAAAAACAAAATATAGGATAATAAAAGAGAAAGATCCTTCTGATATTTGCTTGGATAGAAAAAAATATTGCAAATTAGGCAGGATTTGTTTTGATAGCGACCCCTTTGTGCTATAAACAACTTGTATGATCATTCATCTATAATAACTATAACTCAAATCTCCAGGATAGATTTTCCGTACACCTAAACAGTGTAGGAATAAAAACAATACATTTAACAATGATCAGAACATACTTTCGGCCCCCCGTTGGTGGCATCCGAAATATAGAATTCGAAGTTAATTACTGATAATATTGATAAGTATTCTTCTTTGCAGGATGGAGAAGAATACTCGACCTTTTTCATATCTCACCACCATGAAGAATTTTGATGCCCTTTAAATATTGGTTGGTATATATGCGGAATGTCAAATGCACAGAGAGTCTGAGTCACTTGTTCATCCTCCTCTCTGCAAATATTTCATCAACTCAAACTCTACACAGATGCCTCGCCTCGCCTTTAAATTAAGATTATCGGGGAAATCCTGATGAATGTTTACGAATCATACACAGTGCATGACGTAGTTCTTCAAGTTGGATCAAGTTAAACTTGTTTCTGCAGGACACATTTTAGTCGCTTGTCACTGTAGCATAGCATCTGCTGGGCGCTGGCTGATGTGGAGGAGGATAGAGTTTATCCAATCCATTATCACTTTCTCGAATTGGTCCCCTCATCGTGTTAATGGTCTGCAGAGGGAGAAGAAAAGAAAAACTAAATACTGCTTGCATAATCGAAGGAACACAGGGAAAAAGAATCACATACATTTACACTTGTTAATTTGAATAGGAGAATGCCACTAAGTTTGTTCAAAACTCGGATAGATCTTGTTAATTAGCTTATTAATATGATGTAAGAAAATAATAATAATATTGGCAAAGGATATATACGCTCTTGCTTTTCTATTTTGATCTCTGTGTGCATATCCTCTTCAAAACAACTTTCTTTTTTCTTTTCATTAACTGAAAATTTACTTTCGGTGTACTTCTCTTCTGTCGAGCTGACAGGTGGAGAAAATCTGTCCTCACAGAAGTGGAAGATGATTGAAAAAAACAGTTGAGAACACTAGCTATAGCTACTTGGCCTTTGCTAGCCATCACAAATCAAATCCTACGTAGGAGTGCGTCTTCTTGCTTATTCTTCTTGATCATGAACATGCAAGAATCTTTCTGTATATCAAAGTCTTAAGAATATGCAAAATTCCTTGTCCTGCATGCATGCCATGTCGGCCAATTTCAGTAGCTTTATGCGTATGGTGAACATGCACATGCGTCGTCATACGCGATCGTATCCACCATGGTGTGCCCCATCAACCCATTTGTGGTCTTTTGTTTTCCGGTTCTTTGTGGTGTATATCAATGTTGATGTGACGCCAGACAACAATGAAATATACATATGAACAATTTAAAGTAAACCATAATTAATATTGCTCACAATCTACTAAAATAACATGAGGTATATAATTAAATTAAATTTAATAATAAAATGAAGTAAAAATCCAATAAAGTAGACTTGAATGTGTTCAACCTCCGAATCAAAAAGTGATGGGTTAGACTATTTTTTATTATTTTAGAATATACATATGTGTGATCTATGACACATTTCTATTATCCTTAACAACTCTCATAGGATAAAAAAACCCGACTCTATCGGGTTTAGCTCCTAGTGACTCTAATTCAAACCATAATTAAAACATTATTAACAATTGTGATAGCTATGATTGTATATGTCATGTAGCTAATTGGTTGCTTACATGTGACATTAATTTTGTTCGTATAAATATATATATATATATATATATATATATATATATATATATATATATTTTTAATAAAACTTTATTTATCTTTAATATTCATCAAATATTGAATTAATGAATCTAGTATTCGATTAAAAAAACTTAGAGTAAAGATAAATTTCTTGGAATAAAAATAAATTGCAAATAAAATTAAAAATTTGCTATAATTATGAGATTTCTAATGCATCAAAACATTGTTTTTATATGTTATTGGTCAATATTCTATTAAGACTAGATATTAAATAAAGATGTTAAGATTGATACATATTATTTTCTTCTTTTATGAAAGAAAATAATTGTTTTTATAAGTTGAGGTATGGAATTATAAATTCGTTATAATTATTGGATTCCTAATGCATCAAAATATTGTTCTTAAATGTTCTTCATTATCATGAACCAGCCTTCTTTTGCCTTTATTTTCACTACCAAAAACACTGACCATCACCAATCGTTAAAACCCTCATAAACCAACCTATTACTATCAATATCACCACTTATAATCTCCTTAAAACACCCATCAATAACAATTCTTTTTAGTAGTAAACTTCTTTAAAGAAAATCGCTCATAACTTTCCCTCAACATAGTTAATAAACATCCATTGATAGCCAAAAACACGATATTCTTTTTGAAAATAAGAAAACAAAAACAAATGTGATTTGCTCCCCTAAAAGCAGTCATTGCCCTTGTCTTTACCAGTTACTACCACTAACAATCCTACAAGGTTCCCTCACACCATCTAGTAGTCAAACCACATTTTTCGAGGATGATAACCCCTTCACTCAACAAATTAAACCACCAATCAAAGCCATTAGCACTCTCTAATAGTCATGTCTTTTCTTCTCTTTGATTCCTTTAACATTATTACAAGGAAACCAAAAGGTAGGTCCGAGAAATAAAAAAAAAAGAGGAAACATTACTCCAAATCCACTAGGTCTTGGCCTTTTACGAGTGGTGACGCATAAAACCCATGTGTGGCCATTGTTTTTGTTGTTCTATGATTTTTTTAGTGTTTAACAACCACTCTAATTTGTTCTCAAATTCACATTAGAAGGTCAATATATAATCTCAAATCGTTATATTTTTTAGATGCTTATTAATATGCATAAGTTTTTGACTATTTAGAAATTATTCATTTGAGTTTATGTGTGTTTTTTTATTTAAGATGATTTGATAATTTTTGTTGGATTATGAGTTTATTTTTAGAATTGTGATTTCTAATTGAATATTAAATTTTGATCATAGATTATACTTGAGTTTATTTTGATTTGAAAATTAAATACTTTTATATGGATTTAGGGTGTGCAAAGGTGTGCAAAGTCAAGGTTGATATTGAAATTCTGACGGGTTGTAATTACACAAAATCATAAGTTTAAATCCAATTTAGGGTGCAATTAGAACAATTGCAAATTGAAGGACCAAACTGCACTTACACCTCCCAAAGCAACAGACAATGCACATTATTGCCTGCACCGCTGTCGACAAGTCCCTGCACCACCGCCGATAAGCCACTCGCACAACGCCGACACCCATGCTTTCAGGCATGCTACAGCATGAGGTAACCCAACGGTTACGTCCTGCGCCTATAAAAGGAAGCCATGCACGACGAAACGAAGGGAGAATTAACGAAACAGAGGAGAGAATTCACAAACAAAGGAGAAAAATTTACATAAAAGTTAGATTAAATTTTACAGTTTCAGATCACGAGGAAGACATACTAGCAAATTTGTAGAACCCGTCTTCTTCCCCACCAGCTCTGCCGACGACAACCTTCTCCCTCTCCCTTTTGGTCAGCAACCCTTCCCTCCCTCTCTCCTTTCTCCCTAGTGTCTCCCTCTCTTCCTAGTAGCTGCAGTTGCTCTTCCTCTCTTAGTCGACTCTCTCTCTCTAAAACCAGCCACCTTCATCCCTCTCTCCTCCAGCAGCAACCAACTCTGACCACCTAGCACCACCCTGTCATTACCAACAGCTCCCCCTCCAGGGCAGTAGCCCAGCCATGGTCTCAGGCGGAGGCGGCATCAACAACGGTTGTTGTAGCGACGTAGGCCGACCATCTTCCGACGTCTCCTCCAGCCACCACAGGTCATCATTTTCGACACCACCACGATAGAAAAAACCACATCGATCTCCTCTACCCAATGATATAAACATGTACGTCGTTCGTCACACTCCAAAAACCTTCAATTTACTGTTCATTATCTTCATGCACGGGGGAGTGAATTAATTCACTCCCTCGTGCCACTGTTCTGCATTATGTAGAACAATGGGTTGGCTGGGCCAGGGACGAGGCCCAGCCAGACCATTAAAATGGGTGGGATGTTTGGCCCACCCAGGGCTAGCAATCCAGCCCCAAATGATAGGCCTCTCGGCCCATTAGGGTTGGGTAACCAACCCACAAAAAATAAAATAAAAATAATACAAATTTGAGTAAAAAAATATTTTTTTTAATTAATTAAAACAAAAAATGTATTATTTTCGTGCATACGACCAATATGCTAACATATCTTGAACATTCATTTTCAAAAATAAATATATTCAGAGTTTAAAGGAAAAATATGTTTTAACATGGATTTCATAAATACAAAAATTGTTTTTCTCGTATTTTTTTGATTTTACAACATGTTTGTAAAATCCAAAGGGTATTGGCCAATATTCCAAAAATATCAAAATCTTATTTTTGGGGATTCATATTATTTATTGTTAATATTTGGGTAAAGAAATCTTCAAGGGGTTAATATCTAAAATATTGGTGGGGATAATTCGCTATTATTCACTGTTGATATTTGATTAAAGAAATCCTAAAGGGGTTAACATCCAAAATATTAGCAGGGATAATTCGTTGTTATTCATCGTTAATATTTGGTTAAAGAAACCTTAAAGGGGTAAATATTCAAAATATTTTTACAGGAATAATACGTCATCATCATTTAACCAATATATCTTTGAAAGATCAATATCATAGCAATCATAAAGCAAACCAAAATACCAAACAACTTACCTTAGGTTGGGTGTACTAGGGGTGCTAAAACCTTTTCTTTACGCAACCGGTCCCTTGTCTTAGAATCTCTGAAAGACCAGTTTAAGTTTTCTAGTGACCATAATACTAGGTAGCGACTTCTTTTTTTACAAAATAAAAATAAAATTCCGACATGAATACCCCGCTCACGGGGAGAGTCACCGAGATGTCGCACTCTCACGAAGGGTGCGGCAAAACTAATTAAAAGTCCAATAAAATGAACTTGGGTGTGCTTAATCTCCCAACAAATAAATAATGGGCTGTACTTTGCTTCAATATCTCTGACTATACATGTGTTATTTGTGGTATATAATTAGTGTTCCCATCGTCATGTAAAAATATATTTTTTCTTTCAATATTTTATTTTAAGTTTTCAGATATCATTATGAATATAAAACACTCTGAATATATGAAATTATACTTAATTGTGTCAACTTAAAATAAAACATTTTAACATGTTATTTGGAAGAGATTTGACGTGGAAAGCCCAAACAACTAGTAGCTAATAATCCAGGATCACCGGTGCTTGCAGAAGATATGTTTTCGATGAATATAAAGATTCTCAGATGTAGAAGTATCTTTGTAATGAGAGAGAATACAATGCTATTTGGAAGAGATACACCTTGAAATTATATATGGTAAAAATGAAATCTTGAAGGTTGGGGTGCATGCGCAAACAAGACGCTTAACAAGTATCTATCACTTAATACGCTGGGTAGCAAGTTTAACATGCGTGATGGCGTGTGCATGTAGTGATTGCTTGAGGGCGCTAAGACACACGCCGAACACCAAAATTAATTTGGTCCAGACACTATATCCAGATCCATTGTATTCTAACATAAAAAGTGTTTAGGACTATTTTTTGTTGTTGTCTGGACTCAAGGGAAGTTGGGCCCAAGTAGTAGCTTAATCCCCTTCATGTTGAGCTCAAGAAATATTCCCAGTCCATTCAATTTGAGAGAATTTTTTTATTTTTATGAGATTTTTTAGGTCAGTTAAATTAAAGTATTAAATCCTATGATGGATACTCATTTCTTCTTCTTCTTCTTGTCAGGTCTCTCTCTTGAATTTCCTTTTGTTCTCTTGCAAATCAGAATGAAACGAAGCGTTTTAAGGCTAACTCGTTAGTCCATGGACATGAAGGGCAAGTTTCACAAAGCCCGTTTCGAAAGAGCCCAAAACAAATCTTTGTTGTTCGAGGACCAAGCCTTGAGACTAACTTCACGTCCCAATTTGAAGAAGATGGCAAGGATCTCTTAATCCTGGCCCATCAACATCCTTTACGAGAGATCTCAGCATCCAAATTGGCACGTTTCAGCTTTCCAATCGAGCTAAGAAAGGAAAGCAAAATCACTATTTTTGTAATATTTTATAATTATTGTCAATATTATATATATATTAAAAAAATATTTTTGTGTTACTCATAGCCTCCTCTGCAATAAGGATATTAGTTTTTGTCACCATAAGAGACAATAAGAAAATGTACAGGGACTGAATTAAGAAAATAAAACAAGTACAGATACCAGATTCACCCTATTATGTTAAGAACTTTAAAACCCTAGTGTAAAAGGAAGGGCCTTCCTTCTCTTTTTGTTCTGGGCCGCCACTCTCCCGCTGCCTTTTTATTTGCACACAGAATAACAAAACAAGATTAAATTAAATTTATCGACCCCGAGGGATCCCAAGTCATAAAACCTCCCGAGCTGTAACAGCCGCCTTTCTTAGAATAGCTGCCAGCGAGTTCTGCCGCCGGCGATCCACTTCCTTTACTTTTTCTTCGATTTTCTTAGAAGGTTAAACTGCTTCTTCTCTGTCTGAGCTAAATTCGATGAAGTTTTCTTTCATGGGTTTTGTGAATTTGAACTGTTGAATAGTTGCTGTTTCGGAAAAAAAAATGGTTTTGAGCATAAACTTTATGTAATTAGTTTAATCGACGAGTTGGGTTTTCTATGGAGAATACATATTCACTCTTGTGGACGTTATATTATGGTCAGGGTTAGGAGATTAGGTTCTGGTCTTAATCTTTGTAGTTACTTGTTTAGTACGGTCTGGTTCACTACATCCTAGGTTCGGAATCATCATTTTATTTTTTTATTTTTATCACAGTGTAGTCCAAATGACGGATGCTCAAGAAATACTGGATCAGCCAACTGAGGCAATTCCGGTCAATGTGTCTCAAAAGGAAGAGGAATCCCGTGATGAAATGCTTTCCCGGCACAGGTATATTGTTCTATAATCTGCATCATCGATTTATTACTGATGTTCCCTTTATTTATGATTTGGGTTCAGTATTTTCTTTGCTATTTTAGATGTATCGGAAATCTATGCTACTGTGTCAAAATTCAGTCCTCACGTAGCTTTCTGATGTGCTAGTTTTTGTGGGAACGGTATGTGGAAATAACCATTATTGCTATGATGGTGGTGACCTTATATTTCAATTGTTACGAGGAGTAGCAATTGTCACGGCTATGGATCTGAGAGTCCATAGATTAAAAATATTAAGACAAAAAAGAACTGTAGTTTGTACATGACTTGCAATGAAAGTCCACCTGTTGCTTACCTTAGTTTTACATTTAACATTGTATTTGATTATAACTCGAATAACGTTTTTTCACTTTCATCTAATATTTGCAATTGTTTCTACCCCTAAACACTTGGGCGAATTGTTAATTGGTGTTTGTTTCTAAAAAAATTCATTTGAGCAGAAAGGAGATAGCAAAGCTGCAGAACAAAGAAATTGAAATGAAAAAGGCAGCAGCAAAAGGTAGCAAGGCAGAACAGAAAGCAAAGAAAAAATTGGTTGAGGAAGAGGTCTCTCAACTATCTGCAAAGCTAAAAGAAAAACATGCTGAAGAACTAGCTTCTCTAGGTTATAATAGTACCAATGGAAATGAGAGTAGCAATCTTGACAACTTGGTGAAGGCTGTAGCAGGGGTTTCTGTTACCAACCAGCCTGATCATTCAAAGCCCAGCAAGAGCGCTAAGAGACGGGGGAAAAGAGCTCAGCAAGAAGCAGAAAGAGAACAAAGAATTCAAGAAGAGCAGAGCAACCTCGTAAGTGATCGAATGATTGAAGATGAAAAATTGGAAAGAAAGCTTGAACCCCTCGGGTTGACTATTAATGAAATAAAACCAGATGGGCACTGCCTCTACCGAGCTGTTGAAGATCAGCTGGCACTCTTTTCTGGAGGTTCATCGCCATACGATTACCAAGAGCTTCGAAAATTGGTGGCTGCCTATATGAGGGAAAACTCGCCAGATTTCCTCCCTTTTTTCCTGTCAGATTCTATTACCGAAGAACACTCTAATCATTCAGTCACAGCTAGATTCGAGAATTACTGTGAAGAAGTTGAGTCCACAACAGCGTGGGGAGGGCAGCTGGAGCTCGGGGCTCTAACTCACTGCCTTCGGAGGCACATCAAGATATTCTCCGGATCCTTCCCTGATGTGGAGATGGGAAAGGAGTACAAATCTGACAGTGGTGCTGGTTCATCTAATGCAAGCATCATGTTGTCGTACCACAAGCATGCGTTTGGTCTAGGGGAGCACTATAACTCTGTTGTTCCAAATTTGACCCAATAGGTATGTGATACTACATCTGTGCATCTCTATTTTTTACCAGCGCATATAGTTTTATGCGAATTCATGAGGAACAAGATATTTGCCTGCTCAAAGTTGAATCTTTGGGTTGTGTAGGATTCATTATTGCTAGCATCATCATCAAGTTGGACAATCCTGTGAATTTTGAAATGTGAAAGAACGGGCTAGCCCCCCGTGTATATTTATATTGAAACAGAAAAAAACCTACGCTCATCTGCTCAACTCTTCTGGTCTGCAGGTTTGGTCCAGGCATCAAAAATCTCTGAACAGATTTTCACCTTGTTCCTAAAGCTCCTGTTCGGTATTTCAGTTAAACGGTCCAGCTGTATTTGTTTTTTTTTTTTATAAAATCTTATTTTTCTGTCTTAGGATTATTTTGATGTTATGATGTCAAAAATAAATTTTAAAAAATAAAAAAATATCATTTTGATGTATTTACGAGTGAAAAACCTTTGAAAATCAATTTCTTCCACGCTTCTAGATGTGCTCTAAAGTCATCCTCACATCATAAAAATAAAAATAATTTCAAGCAAAAATTAAATTTAAGTACAACACTTAGATATGGTTAAATATTTGCTCATAACTCCCTACACTTCATTCCAATCTGTTACGTGTCATGAACCTTTGTACATAGTAAAATCGTGTTTCTATCTGTGATTTGAGTGTATTTGTCTTGAAAGCATCAAAATGATATTATTTATATATTTTCTAATGACTTTAATTTGTTGAGTTATAAATAAAAAAAATAACTGAGAAAAAAATTGTATTGATGTATTTTCAAGAAAAAAAAAAAAACAGTTTACATCCCAAAGACGCAAATAATCAGGATGCCTCTCTGTTTGTTCTTTTGGTGTTGGCTTTGGCGTTTCTTACCGCAACTTTCCTCTTTACTCTCTCGTTTTCAATTATTGTTATTATTGTTTCTTTTATTATGTAAGCAAAAAATGGATCATTTTGCCATGCATGGGCTTGACCGACATGGTATATGGACCGTGCTTGGCATAATACAACTATTAAGTTCGAGTCTTGTAGGCTCCATGATTGGGTTTAGGCCCGGTGGCTCTTGACATGGATTCACACTCTGATTTGGGCCTGAGGACGTCGTGATTTGGGACACCACACAAATTTTGATCACATATATTTCAAAGAAGAATTTGTGTTTCATTAATTATAATTACTATTATCACATTACATTCTATTAAAAAAAATATATTTAGTTGGTAACATTTATCCGCTTATTTTTTTGAAGGAAAAATAAATTTCAAGAACCTATGCCTTTTCTTTTAAGCCAAGCAAATAAGTGTGGCCTTGGAAGCGTAAACACACTTGGGCTATTCTTTGACGCCTAGCCTCGCATGCGTTTCATTTATATGACCTTTAATTCTGTATATATATTTTGAAAATAATTTCTTTTTAAAATGAATGTTTATAATGCTATTTATAAATTATCTAATTATTTCATTTTCTCTAAAGGATTGATTGAGAGAATGGTAGCATTTTTTTTTTAAATTCACTTGGAAATACAACGAAATAATATTATTTTATTCAAAAAAAATTATATTAGCACATTTAAAAAAAAATATTACTTTAATAAAAAATAATAATTGGAAAACATGGTTTCAACCGCTATCCCTAATAAGATCTAAATAAGATTAGAGCTTTTAATGGTAATGTTTACAATTGCTTTACAGATAGTTATATATTATAATTTTTTAAAAGATATTGCATGAGTTTTCAATATATATATATATATATATATATATATATATATATATATATATAAGCACAGTTTATCTACAAAGATTGGTTTTTTAGTTTTTAACTTGTTTTTTAGATTATGATATTTTTTTTATTTCAAAAAATGTCCCTAATAAAAAGTAACATATTTCATCAAAATAATTATAAGAAAAAAGACAAAAATGAATTTTGACTAATTTTGTTTCGAATTGTTATGATTCTTAAGATTTAATTGAATTTAATTTAGAAGAATGATGCTGTTAATAAAAAAAGACATGTTTCAACAAAACCAGAAAAAAAATGCATGAATAAAGAATAAATTATGGAAATAAATATTGAAATATCTTTACAAGGATGTATATTTTCGAAGTAAAATTCAGGGGATCGAGGGCTTCTACAACCTGTGCAAAATGTGCAGCATGCCAAATCCCATGAACATTCACATCATGCATAAAGACAGCAAAACATGGAATATATGAACCCAAGTGGCTGAATAAGGCCCCATACATCACCGTACCATAGCAAGGCAGGGAATTTTATTACACGAACGACATTCATGAAGATTATAGATCGTTTAGATTTTAGATTTAGAGAATCATTCTGAGCAAAGATGAGTGATCTTGTCGTGTGATGAGAATTCTATTCCATTTCTATCTTTTACTTTTATCTCCAACAAGATATGCATCGAGCTATCTTAATTGGATCTAGAGAGAGAGAGAGAGAGAGGAGAGAGAGAGAGAGACTTGCCCACCACGTACAATCTGAAATGTTTTCTCAACTTGGCTTTCCAGGGCCATGAGAAAGAGAGATGAAATCCCAAGTGAAGTACTTTGTACGAACATTAAGCTAGGTACCTCAAGCCAAAGCAATTCATAGACGCCTCGTGTCTCTGTGATGCGAGGAACTGACATCGCCTTCTGCTTCGGGCTCTACCTGTACGTAGATAGTTATCCATCCACCAAAAACAAAATTTTATTCCTCCATTTTGAAACTCATGATCATATATTCTCATGTAAGGTAATTACAAACCAACATATATATATATATATATGTATATGTACGTGTACGTATATATATATATATATATATATATATATATATGTATATGTATGTATCTGCTGCACTGCTAGTGAAAGATTGAGTAAACCACAAGTCTATACTTGGAAATACAAACTTTTGTTAACTGTAGCTGTTAGTAAAATCATTTACAAACAAGTACCAAACCATACAGTCTAATTAATTTCGTTACCAAAAATGTATTGAAAAGGTGAAGATACCAGAAACAAGAAAGCTCTACAGCAGTGACCCTTCGTTTTATCATGAGCCGGTTGGGCTATTATATTCCTTGGTCAGGCCGGGGAGCTTTCTAGATAGCAGAACGTGGCCATTTTTTTAATTATAGCTGTAGTTTTTGCATGGTACCTTTTATCAAATATACATAATTTCAACATTCTGAGCAGATAAAGAAGAAAGGGGGGGCACGTGTCAGAACTATGATCTAATTGCTTTCAGGCAAGGGTGGACAAGTGATAGAATTCTTCTACAGTGAGAGATCATAATCTCGAATTCTCAGGAATATCACCCTCGTAAATATGCTTTAAGAATCCTAGTGCTGTAATCAGAACAGTATTGAGCCCATGCTTAATTTGAGGTGAAGTAAACCAAGATACTATAAAGATCGCTAGCCCCACATTTTCCTGTGCTTTTAAGTCAAAGCTCAGCAATTGTTGAAACCTGGAAGTGCTGACCGACCACATACATGCTGGCTGAATATAATATAGAAACTTTCTGTTCTTTTATGATAGAAAACAGGGGTATTGGTAAGGAAAAAGGCAATATATTAACTTGATGATTGTAGCTGATCATAATATAATATTCTTACCAGGCCTGTTCCAATGTTAATAAGCACCAAATCAGGTGATTTACGCAGAGAATATCTGTTTTATTTGTCAAAGTAGATGATAAGGTCTGTCATGTAGTGGATCTTAAGAAAAAAAAAACATCTTCTTCTTGTACGGCCCTTACGTAGTTTTGTGATCTTTCCATGCGATTTCAATTAAAGGGTGAATCGCTTTTTGACAAGCATCTTCTCTATGCAAATTTCTTCTTGTCGTTTCCCTTCTGTCAGCTTTCGGTTGTCTTGCATTAAGATTGTGCGAATCTTTACATGGAAAAGGATAGGAGCTAACAATTGGATAAACCCAGGTTCCTTCTCCACCTCAGCTTATATATGCTCATGAAGAAAATAAGGTAGGAGAAATTCATAGGTATTGGGGCTAATTAGTCCTTTAATGGAATGAAATAGCAAAATGCCTTGAAATGGTTTCAAAATGCTGAAAATTATTGTATACAAAATCTGTAACGGATGAGTAAATGTTTGAAACATCAGGGTTCAACGAGTTGCAACATAACAAGACGTTCGGAACTTGAGTTTGTCACAGCTAGCAGACCTCATGTAAGAAAATGCCGTTTTTGCCAAAAGGCATCGGGCCTTTGATTTTTAATACCAAGAAACTCAAGAAACCACCAAGAAAAAAAGACTGTCCATCATCAGGGCCTAATCACTTGGCTTAGCACGCCTTCGCGCGTGTAGCCCAACTCTTGAAAAGAAGACCCAGAAGGTCATAAAGATCAAAGATTTCATGGAGATCGAGGTTATGGAGAGATATGATAGGCTAAGGATACAGTAGTTAAAGTGACATTGGAATCTGTAGTTTTCTTGCTACTGTCACATCGTGCATGTTAATTAATTTTCAGGATAGAAAGTCTTATTCCACAGGTTAACCTCAAGTAATCATCAGAGCACATGGGGAATAAAATTGATTACATAATATTAGCATTTTATTCCTCATGAGATTCTGTGATCAGGGTAAGAAGAAAAAAATGCAAGCCACCCCCTCCGAATGGCGATTATAAATAGGCCATCGAAGGATGACAGGTTACTCAAAGCAAAGCCCTGTGATCTCTCACAACAAACCCCGCAAGTTTCAGTTTTCCAAGCTCTATTCTTCGAAGATATGGATATGGTGAAAAGGCTGGTTGCCGACAGGCCAGTGGTGATCTTCAGCAGGAGCACTTGCTGCATGAGCCACTCCATTAAGACACTTATATCAAGCTTTGGGGCAAATCCTACAGTTTTTGAGCTGGATCAAATACCAAATGGGAAGCAAATTGAAAAGGCATTGCTGCAGCAGCTAGGATGTCAGCCGAGTGTCCCAGCTGTTTTCATAGGCCAAGAGTTTGTTGGTGGTGATAAGCAAATCATGAGCTTACAGGTCAAGAATGAGCTGGCCCCATTGCTCATGAAGGCTGGAGCTATATGGATTTGATCAAATGGCAGTCATAAGTAATAATTGCACTTGCTTTAATTCAGTCTGAATTTTGACGGGCTTGAGTTTAGAATACCGAGCAAGGCTTTAGATATATATATTTTATAGAGTCTCTTGAATACCTGATCGTTTTTCAGCGGTCAGGATCAACTTTTTTTTTATAATTTCTGTTCACCATGGCCAGCTATTATCTCTGGTCTGTAATAACGCAAGTGGATGCTAAATAAAGGAGACTTGAAGCTTAATTACATGATCCATTTGCAACATTGGTTGAGCACATTAATTGGTACGTAGCCAATGCCTTTAATTTGCAGAGAATCAGTTGACAATTAACCCTGTCCCTAAAACAACAAGAACAGACACAGTTTTTCTGGGCATCTGGAAAGTGAAATAACAGACTTTCTCCTCTTTCTACTACGTACATGCTCTTAGTTGTCGAGGATTTCATTTCCAACAACAGGAAACACTGACGAGTCTGTCTTTCAACGATTTCAGTTCGTTTTCATTCTTCATTAAACTATGCATATTTTTTTATTGTGAAATTATTGAGCTGTGGCTTCATATTAGATAAGCAATCACATAATACGCAACATGTTCTAAACAAGAATGAACGTGCTAACACACACACACACTGAAGGAAGTACCTGGCTAGGTAATTTATTTATTTTATGACCGGGATGTCTGGGTCAGTTTATATATGAACTATGACTAATCCTAAACTCAATGAACACCCTATTAGTCCAATAAACAGATAAAACACTGCAGGGGTGATATACATGCATCGAAATCAGGTACAGAAGAAGGATATAAGTCTCTTTTCTAGCTGGACCAAGACCTCAAGTGCAGCTAGGTAACTTATTATAGACTATGTGGTGGCAAGTTTATGCGTGGCTCAAATATTAAGGACGTGTAGTGACACTCATGAAATCTTGATAGTAGAATGGTGGTTTTAATTTGTGAGAGATCTATCTTCAGTTTTTGATGTTTCGGAGTAGTGCGGTGAAAATAATTTGGGTGTATTTAGGTTGTGGATATATATATATGTAGGCGGGGGTAATTTCACAAAACTTTGTGATGCAGCCAAACCTAAGTAATATTAATCAAACAATTAAAATTTTCAAAAGAGGGATAGATAGAAACCTAAGTCGTGATTTTATTATTGAATATATATTTTTTAATATCTGCTCTCAAAAGAGGGATTATAATGTTTTAAATAGAGCTTAAATTGAACTCTATGAGATATATAAATAATCATAATTCTAATTTAAATAGAAAAATAAAAATAAAGCTAAAATCCAAGATTAAATAGAAAAAAAATAACAAAATTGATGAAACAGCAATATCTAACTCCAATTCGAAGGCTTTTCCAACCCTTTCACAGTAAGCCAACCCCTAGCTATAAAATTAGCTAGGATTTTCTTAAAACTTAATCCAATCGATCGTCGAATAGGGGCTCGGATTATGTCTAGACGAATAGAAGTAAGGCGTCATACGATGATATGAAATGCATGTCGCGGTGGAAAATCTTAGGCATGTATCATTCCTGGCAAACCAATCACCCCAAGACTCTCAGAAACATATGGCCACCGGAAAAAAAAAATTCCTGAATATCGGAATCTGCTGTTACACTGACATAGAGATGGGATAGCAGAAAATATAGCTGAACGCTACCCTAACGAAGCATTTTTCGATCCCACAGCCTCGGCAAATTGCTTAATTAAGCTTGTTCTTCTCTGGTTTCACATTAGTTAAAGGGTGGCTGCTTCTAAGCAAACCCTCTTGGTTGTCTCGGTGCGAGCAATCATTTAGGGCTGTATAAAATGTGAAGCCAGAGAAGATTATGGTGCTTAGCTGTTGAAGAACCCTAGAAGCTCAAAAGCTAGCAACCCATTACTGTCAAAAATAAAAATAGAACTTTATCCTTAAGGTATTATGGCCTATCACTTGATGCAAAGGAATAAATGCAATCACTTTCATGATTCGAACAGCTACAAGCATGCACTCACTTTAAAGATCAAACGAATCAAAGGAATTTTGTACTCAAAAACTCTCTGCAGAGACATGAACTTAAGCTCTGGAATAAAAAAAGAAGAAGATAGAATGATAGGGATCAGGAAGGATAGAAATGTGCGCAAAAAGTCTTCATTTTCCATCCTTATTTGTATGAAGTTTTAGAACCAGACCTGATCAAAATTTAATTAATATTCACTGTTCTTCCTTAATCACCCACGATGAAATGGAATAAGAACTTGATAATTATAAGCTTCAAAAAAGCCAATGTTTTCCTTTAATACAACTATTCAAAAAGATGAAGGATATTAATGTTTTGTTGGAAAACAATTTTTAATAAAGTTAACTTTAAAATTAAAGCTTGTGAATCCCAATTAAATATGCATATTAACCATGTTCCATTAAAATAAATTCCAATATATAATTATATATAATCTTTCTACCAAGCAAGTATTTTGACCTAACTAACTACGTACGCTTCTTCTTGAACTTCAATTTATATATCCAGTCCATATGCGTATCTTCTAGCAGTTTGAATACAATAAGTTTATATTCGATAGATTTGAATCTTCCGCATCGCCTTGTTAAACCACATTAAGTTTTCTTTGTAGCTTTATTTTTTTCGTTTTCTATTTATAAAGTACATAATTCAATTTCTCTTCGGATTTGGTCAAGGGGCTTTTTGGTATTTTCATATGGTTTCCTGCTATTACCGAGTCTAACTAGGGGCAATTTAGCATTGGGGGCTGGCGCGAGGAGGTCACGTGGATGTGCATGGGTGCATGGGTGCATGGCGCGAGGAGGTCACGTGGATGTGCATGGGTGCATGGGTGCATGGCGCGAGGAGGTCTAGTGGATGTGCATGGGTGCATGGCGCGAGGAGGTCACGTGGATGTGCATGGGTGCATGGGTGCATGGCGCGAGGAGGTCACGTGGATGTGTATGGGTGCTTCGTGCTCTACGGATGCATGTTTAACGCATGTGGCTAAAGTATATCAAGTCTTGCACCGGTTATTATTTTTATTTTTATTTTTATCTCTCTTTCCATCTCGGTTCCGAATCCTTCTCCTGTTTATTTATAAAGCAACCCTTCAATTTGTTTTGCTTTTAGATTTTGTCTTTGCCTTTTTAAAAAAAAAAACAATCTATAGAATTGAAATATTCTTTCAATTTAACACTCCTTTGGTTTTTTTTCATATTTTTGATCTGGTCCTCTTTTTAATGTGGATTTTTTTATTTTAATCAGTGTCTTAATTAAATTATCTATCCAATTAAATCTCTTAATATTTTATATAATTCTCTTAATTGAATTAGTTTTTCAATTGAGTTCCTCATATTTTATTTCAATTTATTTTATGTTAAATTTGGTTTTATATTTTTTAATTATTATTTATTTTGTTTTAAGCCTTTTTTATTGGAGTTTTTTTACCGATTTCATCCATCAATATTTTATTGATCAGGATTTTGTTAATGCTTTCGGCCTTAGAACTCAAGTCATGAGTTTGAAAAATAAGTTCGGGCTGGCTTAACTATTTTGTAGATCATTTTTGCAATTGATTTATATATATATTATCATTTTATAGGGTCATCTCAATCTTATTTATCATGTTACAAATTTTGTACGTTGACCCTTGAATTGAGTCAAATTTTTTTATTATTATTTATCAATTATTCTTGCATTTTTTTTTATCATAATATCATATTAACCGAAGTCATTGTGTTCAATAAAGACAATAACCTAACTTTTATATTTCTCTCGTTTTTTAAAAAAGTTTCGTTGCCAAAGCATTTTTTTCTCATTAAAAAGAAAGTTTGGTTCAATCGTGGCGTGATGCATACCACCAATCGTTTACTATGACTTCTCTATTACCCACCAATAATATTGTTCTTCATTGGTAGGAAAAAAGAGAGGATGCTCTGCCTATCTAGATCAGCGATCAAAATCAAAATAGATGTAAAAAGTGATGTGCAGCTGCATCGATCGTTCGCAAAGGTATATAAAGATAAATGACAACTTGGAAAACGAAACAAGCTCTTGGATGTATACACTCCTAACCATAAAACAACTAGGAACATGCAAAAGTAAACCATGTGACCAAAAAAAAAAAAAAGTAAGATGCCTGTATCCAACTGGAGAATATCATGAGATCGAAATCCATCTTGTTTGTCATGCGTGATCTTGTTAACTGGAGATTTAGGGCATAATTATATTATATATCGATAAGAAACTGATACCGACAAATATATTTTTTTAGATACAATGGAATTTCATTTCTTGGAAAGCGTACTTTGTAGATGCAAGTGAGCAAGTAAAATCTCAGTCAGATTTTTACGCACATGATCATAATACTATCATAATACTCCATGGGACTCCTGTCATATAATTTGCTGTGACTTCATATAGAAATTTTGCTGTGACTTAATTTCATGTATTTTGTCGTACTTGCATGATGAAACGTGAAGGTAAAGGCTTTAAGTTTTTCGTCATCATCGATCGTCTAGAAATTAAAGCATTAAAGGTAGCTTACAAAAAAGAAATGAGGAAATGAAATTTCCGACAAGTTGGATATTTTGCTGATATGATATATCTCGAGAATCTTAATCTGTATCTGCGATGCCAGGAACCGTCCTCGCTCGCGTTTAGCCTTTTTCTGATATTCCATTTCTAGATTATCCTAGATGACTCGCCAAAGTTGACATTCTTGATGTCTTCTTAAGCAGCTGTACTCATCATCTCTGTCATTTTCCTGTTAGTAGCATGGCATCAAAGCATGATAAATGATTGCTGCAGAGAGCTCGGATAATTCAATCTATAATCCTCCATTTTTCTTAGACTTGTTCATAACAAAGACTGCAGGTTCTGTAATTACATTTACAAAGCTTACGTACTTTCAAGTGACCCTGCAAGTTATGCAAGCCGATGATCCTCCGTACTTTCTGTCAATTTTCCATTCCAGTAAGCAGATATAGCTTGTGTGACCTCGATAAGTAGATGTTTTGGATGTTAACACCAGGAAAATTGAAAGAGGGGCTACATTTAACTAATGATTCAAAGATGGGTAAACCCAAAAGAAAAGGTGACGATGATGGAACTGCGTTTGCAAATAGAGTTTCTCATGCTTGAATTCTCAAGATATTTTCACATTGGGAATATCTTTCCATCATCAGATTGCCCATGACTATTAAAATTATAAACACAATTTTAACTGATGTGGTGAGCCATTCATAATAAGTATGTAAGAGAAAGTAATTCTATTATACCCCATTTCTTAGAAGTTCTATATATTCATGAATAAAATACGAATCAATCTATGTGGAAGCTGAAATCGAAACGCATGTAATTAAGGAACTAGAAACGTTAACAAGAGAGTGAAATGATAGTAATTGAGAGGAGAGTACTTTATTCTTATTAATTTGCTCAAGCTGTTGCTTTGAAGGAAATATTCTTGTTCTGTGTGGCATGCCTTTGTAGCCTATCTGCCAGGAAACAAAGCAAGGCAAAAAAGCTGCTACTCCATATATATATAGTGGTGGAAACTGGAAACTGGAAACTGCAAACCCCCACCAGCTTTTATTTTTTTTATTAGACAACTTGAGCGCTGTGACTAATCCTACGGACTCTGAAAATAACTACCATAAAATCATTTAATATTTATTATATTAACAACCACAAGACTCGAATCTAAAATTATAAAGAGAATAAACTTTTTAGTTCCAAACTCTTACAAATTCCGCAATGCTGGTGGCTCCACAGGGAACCTTGTTCTCCTTCAAGTATAGATGAACAAATACGTGGTTTTTGTTACATTACCCTGCTGCTAAGGGAAGATTACAGGGCTCAGTCTTTCTAAAAGCATCGTTTTTTCAAGCCTTCAGTTTCTTCAAATTGCACTTGTGCGAATCTTGCTAGTGCGGAAAGTGTCTTGTTCAAATGGATAGACCCAATTCTTCACCCCACCTCAGCACGCAGATTATAGATTTTCTATCCCTGCGTGGAGTTCAACCATTTAATTGGACAGTATAAATAACCTCCATCTCCATAGATGTTCAAGCACCTCATAGCAAAGCCTTTTGCACTCTTATCTATATACATCAACACACACCCGTCTCGAGCCTTCTAAAGTCTTCCAACAACCACTTCAAACTCTTTGAAACCTTTGTGACAATGGATGCCGTGAATTCAATGATTCAAGAAAAGCCAGTGGTGATTTTCAGCAAGAGTTCTTGCTGCATGAGCCACTCCATCGAGTCGCTTATGCGTGGATTTGGAGCAAATCCAACAATTTATCAGCTTGACCAAATTCCAAATGGACAACAGATTGAAAGGGAACTGGTGGTGATGGGATTTCGACAGAGTGTACCTGCTGTGTTCATAGGCCAACAGCTGATCGGTAACGAAAGGCAGGTGATGAGCCTCCTCGTCCAGAACCAACTAGTCCCATTGCTCAAACAAGCAGGTGCTATATGGATTTAGAATAAGTTTTCTCTCTCGATGCAACTGGACATGGATCAATGTCACGCCGCATAATATTTAGATAAGCTACTACTTCTGTTTCTTTTTTGTTTGTTGTTTTCCCCAATTAGGACAAAATGGTAACTGGCACTGCATGCTCAGAACCTCGTCCACAGCCAACTAGTCCCATTGCTTAAACTTTTTTGTATCGAGGATAACAAGTTCTGGGAAGACTTGTGAGAATTTCTCACCTTTTTGTTTTCAATAAATGAGAATTTTCATCACAGCAATTGAAATAAAATAAAAAAATTCTCAAAACTACTAATATTCCGAATGATACAAGTCAGAATACGTGGTATTTAGCATCGCCACCTAAAGAAGCTTAGTGATCTACAATCTGTGCTGTTCATTGCACGATTTTACTGGAAATCATTCATTCTGTGGCACAGTCTGAGTTATGGTGTTTGTCGTCCCTTACTTACCATATGAAGTGGATGTCAGAGACATGAGCCTTCGTCAAATTGCTGGAAAGTTCCTCTTTTGCAGATGTTGCATAACATAATGAAAATTAATCACCGAGTACCTTAATCCATCCCCCTATATATATAATATATATATGAGAGGGATTGGAGTAGGATTTTTAACAGGTGAATTCATGGTGAATTGCTCCCGATGTATTTGGAACCATGGTTTAGAAATTAAAATGAAATGATTTATCATGTGTGACTTCATTGTAAATAGTTTTTGGAGATTAAAAACTAGTATAATCAATGCAAAGTATTACAATTTTAGATCTAAAAAAATCCTGTAGAGACTTGATTGAATTAACTTTTAAAATTATCTTGATATAATATATATTATATTTTTCAAGGGGTGAGTAATATTTTATTATTAAAAAGTTATCTTGTTTTTCTATAAATAAAATGTTATACTTTATATATATATATATATATATATATATATATATATTAAAAAAAAAAAAACTAACAATCAAAAGTAAAAGGATTTCTTTCATCTGAAAAGGCTAAAAAACATAGTGATTTCTCTATCCTAAAAGCATCTTGTGATTTATAATAACTTAGTTTATAAAAAAAATTAAATTAAATTTCAAAAAATTAATAGCTTTCAAGTAATCTTAAATTATTGTTTTCACTGTCTAAGAGTTAAAATAAAACAACAACAAACAAAACCCGCTGAATGCTACACGAGATCAATGTCAGGAATCGATCTCAGAGTGCGTTTCATATTCCACCTCTAGATGACTCCACAAAGCTGACATTATTCTTCAAGAATTTTAATCAGCTATACGCATCCTCTGATCTGTCATATACTGTCGCAGGTAAGCACCATGAAATGACATCACACATGATGATGTGATGAGCCATACATAATCAGTGTATCTAATTCCTGGAGTTCATCTAGCAGTGCATTGTGAGTTCATAGCAGAAAAGGATATGGTGAAAAGGAAATGCAGTATATATGCGGCGGCGTTTAAAACAACAGTGACATCTGGGATAGGACTTGAAAGTAAAAGTTGTTTCAGCATTTCTCTGTGATGAGTGCTCCTATATAATCAAAAAATTACAGCTACCCCATTGAAAAGAGCTGGGCAAGGATCATAGCAATTCTTGCATGCAGTATATGCTCAAAATTGACGGAACAGCAGTGCTCTAGGATTTTGAAACACGTGAAACTAGAAACTTGCTTTGGATCTCTGAAAGAATAATGTTACAGAAGCGGTGAAAGTAAAATCTTAAAAGATGAAGGTGTCATGCCGAACCCACGAGCTTTCATGAACACGGGTTGATACTGGACCCTTACTAGTCGAATCAATCAACTGAGTTTAACAACCATGCAAGTTTTATTAAGTTTAACACGGTTTTTTTTTTATATAGATCTTTTGTTTTTTATCATATTAACCCAAAACGATTAGGTGGTCAGCCAATATTGAGTTTTTGATTCGATCTCACCTTAATTTAGCATTTTGGTCTCTCTTTTTTTTAGCTTAATTTATGTTATTTTCTTTTGGTAGCTCAATCATGTAATTTTCTCTCTTATTTTCTTAATTCACTCTTTTTCTTATATCTATCACTGATATTAAATAAGTATTGCAAGTCCATGTCATTAGCACAGAAACCCACATTTTTCTCGCACGCAATTTACTATTCAAAAATGCAGTCGATGCACGAGGTTAATTATAAATAACCATTCATACTGCTTATAGCAAAGCCTTCCAGACTGATCTCAACAATCTTCATTAAATAATACACTCACGTCTCACGCCCACTCCGAAGTCCAAACTCTTTGAACCCTTTCTGGCAATGGATGTGGTGAATGTAATGATTAAGGAAAAGCCAGTGGTGATTTTCAGCAAGAGTACTTGCTGCATGAGCCACTCCATCGAGTCACTCATTCGTGGTTAATTTTGGAGCAAATCCAACAGTTTATCAGCTAGACCAACTCCCAAATGGAGAACAAATTGAAAGGGCACTCGTGCAGCTGGGATTTCGACAGAGTTTACCTGCTGTGTTCATAGGCCAACAGCTGATCGGTAACGAAAGGCAGGTGATGAGCCTCCACGTCCAGAACAAGCTAGTCCCATTGCTTATACAAGCAGGTGCTATTTGGGTTTAGAACAAGTTTTTTCACCCTGACAGAGGACATGGATCAATGTCATGCGGCTGATAAGCTACTGGTATTTTTTTTTGCCCCCTTTTCTTTGTTCCAAGCAGCAGAAAATGATAAGAAGAATCGCTCAGAACCTCTTTATGCTCTTGGTTATCCTGATAGGATAACCTTTTTTTCTGGCAAATTACTAAGTTCATCCACGCATCTATGCTATGCTGTTCTGATAAAGATGTTCTGCTTTTATTTCTTTCTAAGGTGTCGAAATCAAGCATTTTGGTGCACCTGCATTTGTGATATGTATGCGAGATAGAGACTGGAGAGCATCAGCAGCATGTGTTGAGGGGCTGATGAACTTGCAAAAACACATTTCCCAGCCTAGTTTTTAGTAACTGATAAATTTAGATATAAAAAAAAGCAACGTTGGCTAGCCTAGAAAACAGCTAAAAAGCATAATTAAGCAAGGTCAGTACAAAACAAACAATCAAAATTGTTTCATTGAAAAAATATATCCAAATGCATGGACACAAGTTTTATGTACAGAGTACTTACAAGCTGAATTCTATACAATTTGTATTGAAGAGATAGCAGCAGAGACCACCATGCTCTTAGTGAGAGAGCAAGTAAACCACTATACGATGTTTGTTTTGGCCGAAATGTTTTGTACTAGTTAAAAAAACAAGATAAAATGGTGCAGTTTTTATCTTATTTAAAATTTCAACCCGTTCCGGAAATTCCGTCCAAATTTCAGCCGGAACGTTCCAGTTTCATTCCGCCCATTCCGTTTCGTCTAAATAGTATTTTTTAAAATAATGAATAATTTACAATATCAATCATATCTCTTAATCTGACCGTTAGATTGAGATAAAATTTTACGAGGAGTCTCTTGACATATTTATAGATATTATGTTAAAATTTCAGAGCAATCAGAGAGTATAATAATCTTGCGAGATTGATAATGATATTCTCATAATATTATACATGTTTATAATTTTATTCTGAAAAAATCATTTTATTGTTTTTTTAGATTAAATTGCACAATTCTAAATATTTTTATTTTTGGATTTGAATTATTTTTTTGAATTAATATATTTAATTATATATATACACACATAAATAATACAATCTCAAAACGGCGCGTCGAAATGCTCCGAAACCAAAACATTCTGTTCCAATTGAAAAAACGAAGTATCAACCGAAATAAAATTGACAACCTTGCTAAAGAATCTAAAGAATCGTCAATGTTCTTGATGAATTGTTAAGGAGAAATCTCAATATTGACCCTAATATATTATGTTATTATTAATTGAGTTCAAATCTATTTTATTATATCAATTTCATCCCAAATGTAGTCGATATCAAGTACCGTACGTAGCTCCTCTATTCCATTTGATGTTAGTAGCAATAATTTGCATGTGCACTTCAAGCTCTTAATGAAAACCAATAAATTGGGTGAAATCTTTTAATCGCCACTAATTAACAGGGGATAGGTGAAGGGATGACATTGTTTAACTTCGAACGTTTAGACTAAAATTGATAAAACCAAAAGGTTTAACTTGGGATCCAATTGACAATAAGGTAATACTTTAGGGGTTATATTGAGCTTCTGCATTGCTTAACCAGTTATACTTATCAGCTGTCGTCATTTTCCAGTCTATGTAGCATGACACGGGAAATGGCAAAAGAAATGAAAAACTTCCATAAGATCTGCGACAAACCTATCAATGAAGAAACATTAATTAGTCCGTCTTCCTTAATGAATGGTTTCCCTTTTAAGTTGAATGAATGATGAATTGAAAGAGCTTTATTTAACCTAAAATTCTCCAGGTTTTGAGAATTTTAGACGAATTTTAATGGTGTGACTGCAGGGTTCTATAGCTATATTTACACTGCATATAGCTCACATAATACATGTTTAGTTAAGTAAAATTCAGCAGAACTTGCTTTCATGATCAGGTACATAAGACAGAGAATCATGATCATGACTTGAAAACTCAATAGAACTTGCTGTATTTTTTTACTCTCGTATATATATGAAAAGTAGATTCTCGAGATCAAGCCAGTTATGCAAGCACACCATCCGTACTTAATTACTGTCAGGTTTTCTTTCCAGGAAAATGGTAACCAGGATATAAAGTTCCTAGAAATTATCTTCTAGCATGGTGAAATCATAACAGTTAAAGAAATCTATACACTTAACCCCACCTCTTAGAATTTGTATTTTCATGATGGAAATCAAATAAGCAGGGAGACGAGTTTTTCTTACCAATTTCTGCTATTACTCTGAATCAGATTTAAGTTCTGCGTAGCATGTCTTTGTAGGCTATCAGCTTTTAAAACGAAGTAAAGAAGAGATAACACCCAATAGTGCGTAAAGGAAACCCCAACGGAATCTCTTAATTAATTACCAAGTGGCACCAGAGAGAGACTGGACTGGAAATTAAGTTAAAAGTAATTAATCAGAACTGCTAGCCTTAAGTTTTCTGATTGCTGGTAAGACTGTGTTTATGCTATATCTTTCCAGGTTCTGCAATGTGTAGAAATTAAGAATGATGTGGTTGGCTCCACAGGGTATCTTCTTCTCCGTCTAGCTAGTACGTACAGATGAACGGCTACGTCGTTTTTGTTACGTAACCATGCTATTTAGGTCGGATTAGCTTTCTGAAACCATCATTTCTTTCAAGCTTTCGATTTTCTTCATGAAAATACAGTTTGCCATATCAAACTAATGCTCACCCAACCGAAATCTAAGAACCAGAATCTATGGTTTGCTCGGTACGTACTGCGGTAAGGTGTGGTGTGGTTGAAAATATATTTTACCCGGCCGGATATAGTTTTGAAAATATTTGATTAATTAAAATATTTTGCATGGCTTTAAAAACGTTCTTATAAAACTTTAGTTACAGAACAATTTGATTCTGCTTTTCAAACTGCAACACTAAGTAGATTCTAAAAAACAAATATATCATAAAAATAGTGATCGGTCGATTAACATGTACGGTAAAAACAAGGAATTTATGTTTGTAAGGCATCTTGGAGAAGATAAGAACTTTTGCAAAGTCCTCGCCATTAGCACAGAAAACCACATTTTTCACATATGCAACTTGCTATTGAAAATTGCAGGTAGGCAGGTCTCCATCAAGTAATCATCAAATAGGCAACAGGAGAATCTAATGGCAAATCTTTTGATCAGCTTATCGTATCGTCCCTGATATTCTATCCAGCAGGAAACGATGTGCAGTGCAACCACTCTAAATAGACAGTATAAATAACCCACCATTTGTGTTCAAGCTCCTCATACGGAAAGCCTTCTAGACTCTCAACAATCTTCAGAAATATACTCACTTCGCACGCCCTCTAAAAATCTCTCAGCAGCCGCATCAAACTCTTGATCAGCCCTCTGTGACAATGGATGCGGTGAGTGTATTGATTCAAGATAAGCCGGTGGTGATTTTCAGCAGGAGTTCTTGCTGCATGAGCCACTCCATCGAGTCACTTCTACGAGGATTTGGAGCGAACCCAACTGTTTATGAGATCGACAGAATGCCAAATGGACAACAGGTTGAAAGGGCACTAATGCAGCTTGGGTTTCGACAGAGCTTGCCTGCTGTGTTCATAGGCCAGCAGCTGGTTGGAAATGAAAGGAAAGTGATAAGCCTGCATGTTCAGAACCAGCTGGTCCCATTGCTTATACAAGCAGGTGCTATCTGGATCTAGAACAAGCTGTTAATTTCTCCCTGACACAGGACATGGATCATGTCATCCTGCTGATCAGCAGTTAGATAAGCTACTAGTTTTTTCTTTTCCTTCTCTCTTTTTCCTAAAAGCATAAAATAATAAGAGGCATGGTTCAGAACCTGTTTTTGTTTTTGGTTTATCCCGACTGGATCACTCGTTTTTGTTAATCAGAACTCCCACACTTCTATGCTGTCTTTCATAAAGATGTTCAGCTTTTGTTTCTTTCCAAGGGTTCAAAATCAAGCATTTTAAAAGTAAGAAATTTCATTATAATAAATAAGAAATTTCATTACAGCTGATCAAAACCTTGAGCAAAGTAGCTACGAAACAAAAAATCAAAACTGTTCTTTGCAAAAACACTGAATGTGACAGAAGTTGGAGTACATTGTATTTAGCAATATTGCCTCCTAAAGATGCTAATAGTACCATAAAATCTGTACTCGACAGATAGCAAAAATTTTATTTTGTTGGACAATCTGTACCATGGAGCTTGTTGTTCCTTCCCTTCCATATGAAGTGGATGTAAGAGCGCCAAATAAGCCTTCCTGATTTGCTGGAGAGATCCTCTTTTGCAAATGTTTTTTAACCTAATTAATAAAATTCAGTCACCCAGCACCCAGCCTGTCTATTACAAAGTTGTAGTGGAGTCTACCCTACTCTTTTTTGGCAAGAGAGCAAGAATTGGTCGAGACTCATGATCTTGATCTTCTTGATTGAGCATAAAGCGCATAGAAATCATATTCCTGCCATCTTGATTTGTCTGGCTTGCTAGACAATAAACCATGTCTTCGGGTATGCATTCTCCCCAGAAGTAGCTTCCACAAACCCACTCTCTGTAGTATCATTAGCTGCTGAACTAGGCTGAAAATGGCCGTCGATTGAAGACTGGATATCCATTTCATCTGATCTTGTTGAAGGTCACGCCCAATTTTCATTTTGAATTCCTTGATGGGAGCGTACCAAGGCCACAAAGATTCTATTTAATTTTAATTCCTTTCTCGTTATCAAGCCTAGGCCTGATGCTCTTGATCTGTTATGGATCCATTGAGCTATAGGATTGCAAAATGGTAGAGGAGTTGATAAAGATTAATTTTGTTTTAAAATTAATGAGAAATCTTGTGGGAATCTGTCTCGTTGCTGTCGGAATAAAACACTGGTGTTTTCTTAGACCTACTGGGCTTCTTTTTTTCGTTTTTGTTTTCAGGGCTTTGGATTAAGCATTATGCTAGCTGGTTGCTTTCCGATGAATAAGATTTGACAACTAATAAAAAAAAGAAATGGAACACAGGATCACATTAGGCTTAACCGAAGAAAAATGACCCGTGATCTACCCAATTATCTGCATCGATTCAGAGAACGTGCTGGGGTTCACATAATCATGTTTAAAGATTTTGAAGAAGAGAAAAAAGGAGATAACATTCGCATTCTGCGTCATGTTGTGATGGATTCTTTCATGTATTATGCTTGGAAGGGAGGATTAGTAATTATGGGAGTAAATTTCTTTGTTATAACTTACTGCTATGGAAACCAGATTAGCAGCAGATTGTCGAGGTGAGGACTTGAACTTGCGGTTCTGCTTTGCATCAATACATTTGAGTTCCAGGCTACTTGATTGCGCACATCAATTTTCAAGCATCGACACTGCTGCAGGAAATTCGTTTACATGGGCTGCATCTGGAAAAGCTATAAAAATGAGAATACAGATCATTCTGGATAAAATTGGCTAACACCACAAACAGAACCACCATCGTGAGCAACTTGATTTGTCAATGTCAGAGTGTAATCCAGATATATGATGCCACAGGTCGATATCACAATCTATTCCATATTCAAGTTTTGAGGTTCCCTCTCACGAATTCTATTTCAAGATGAAAATACTGAGCAGTGAGATGATAACATAAATACTTGCAAATTACTTTATGATAAGGAACTCATTTGATTCTATTGCTTCGAACATATTCTCGAATAAGAATTAACTTCTAGATTCTATTTTTTAAGATCACTGATGTTCTACCTCAAGAAAAATGTACAAATGAACCTCGCCGATGAACATGTCCAACATACATAAAGAAAAAGGAATACAAGGGAAGCAATAAACTTCAGTAATTATATATATATATATATATATATATATATATATATATATATATATATATATAAATTAATCTGCCGACATGTCAGTAGAAACTTGCACAGAAGACATGGCAAGGACTTGGAAAAGAGAGACTAGCAAAAAGCATTCGGTCAACTCCTGCATAGCTAACTGGGCTGTTACAGACAGCATTATAACATACAAAGATTGGTAGCCTCTAAAGAAAGATTTCTAAAGGACAAGGTTCAAACAAATGTTTGGACTTTTGGGACTGGCTACCATGAAGTTCCACACAGGACAGAGCAAGAACATAGGAGAAAGCAATCGGTAATCAGGTCAATGCACCATTAAAACAAATACGGTTGACAGCAAGATAGCATCCCAGAGTTCATAGACTCTAAGTAAAATCTCTTTTTAGGATATAGTCCAAAGAAATGTTGACATTTTCAATCTTTGGATCACCATTGCAAAGAACATATAGCAAGCGTTTGGAGAAAAGAAACCGATAGCCAAAAAAACAATTGAGCATGCAGATGCGTATCACTAGAACAAATGAAGCTGACAGAGAGGTAACATCCCAGGGTTCGCAGCCATATCAGCGGCCAGGCTTGGAAATCATACATGTTTCAAAAGGATATCCCCGCTGTTTCATTCATCAGAAGCAGCACGGGGATCCTCAGAAGAAACCGAACAAAAGCAAAAGAAACAGACCCTAAAGGAATTCGTCTCTAAAAATTAGTAACAAGAGAAAAGTAAACGGAAAATAAAATCCTTCAAAAATGATGCAGCGATTATTTCTGAATAAAATCTCCCAACACGCTGCTTCTCTTCTCTAGATTTGCATTCCTCCGCCAATTGTCTACTGCGGTGCGGACAATGTCATTTGCCTGACCCATTTCCACAGCAGAGAAGTTGTGCTCCACTATTCCCAGAGGTCCAGGCTGCAGTACCTTAACCACCGTTTCCATCTCTTGTTCAAGCTGCCTGTATCATCAGATACGATTAAAAACAGTAACTACAATTTTCAGTCGGATTGATAAGAATTTAAAACAAGCAATCCGTATGATTTTCCTCTAAAATGAAAAACCTAATTGTTACTATTATTATTATTAGAAGAAAAAAAATACTCTTTTGGACCTTGCGAATCTTGAAAGGGGGAAAGCGTTTCGCAGCCCAGAAAGAGATATGCGCATATTTCCTTCACGAGGACAATCACCCTCTCGTTTATCGATTGAATTGCGTTTCGTGCTCAAAGGAGGAGGCTGGAAGAGAGACGGATGGTTTGTTTTGCTTTCTGTTTATGAAGTGATGCCGTTTTGTTTCCTGAGGCTTATGATTCATGAAAGGAAAGATATTATGAATAATAATAATAATAATAATACGGCTCCACCGGGGAACGATCTCAAAATCACTAATTCCGTATTTTAATACAATACAATATATATTATATATTATATTATTCTAGTTTCTCTCTTAATTAAAATGAGTTGTTGACCCTATGCCACAGGTTTGCATTAATTTTTAGGGGGGATTCTATCCGCATATAAAAAATTAGGAAAAACTCTACCAAATCTATTGTTAGAAAATAAATAAATAAACAAAGATGACAATTTCCATTAAGTTTTCAAACTCTATGAGTAACAAACGACTTCACCATTGTCAAAACGTGTCGCATCAGCAGAATGGAAACCTCTAGCCGTACCACTCATGGCTAGGAGCAGCTTGAACTCGCAAATATTTGTTCATAAATTCCAAATCTCGACATATTATAAAGACAAAAGTCAACTGTGACTTTGATATAGAAGCAGGTATACCTGGAGAAGGATCTGGTTTAACAACACAACAAAATGGAAGAGTTCAGTGATGAGATTAGCCGGCCTTCAGATGTTCTAAAGAAACCGTGCATCTTCTCAAAAAGAATTTACAAGTAGATGATATCAGGAGCTGCTTGAAAATTGAAATGCGTGTCCTAAAAACCCCATGCATTACATATTTTCCAGACATCATGAACTTTTACAGTACAGGTTTGATTGAGCTCCTGCTGCCTTCAATGGCCCATCAAACAGAAACTTTAAGTCAGCAATATTCTCAAACAAACCTGGCAACTCAGTATCAGCACTCCAAAATCACAATATATTTACTATACAATTTGTTAACCTGGAAATTTTCACAGTCATGAAACCGAGTGACGCCTTCTCTTCTGAAATAAGAACCTTGTTTCTGAATTGGCCTTGCCCCCTATGGGCTTCAGACCATTGATTCGAAATAGGGTGTTAAGCTTGCTTAGTTTCTTGGTGAATGATTTGAACAACTTGTTTGCAGGGTGCGTCCTTACCAGATCCTGTTTCATGGACACGTGGTCCTTCTCAAGATCAGTCAGTCTCATTCTCATTCTTGCTACTTCAAGCTTTAGCTCTCGGTTCTCTCTTCTAACCGATGCATAATTATCTCTCGGAGAGATGGCTCCACTTCCTGCACCACTCCCTGAACGTTGAGGGAATTGTCCATTTAATGCTCCGAAGAATAACTGGTTGTGCCCCCCATTCATTGCATTTCGGAGCCTGATCTGTTCAAAGTATAGCACCTGCACTGCCATCTGTACAGGTAACCTTTCATTCTGTGCAGCATGGCTGCAGGCTTCTTGAGATAGTTTCTGGCAATCGATGGTCTTGCACAGTCTGTAGCGTTCAGAATCTTTGATGTTTGGATGGACCTGTGCGTAGATCATGAACAAAACACAAAATGGTGTTCAAATATTATAAATGAAAAATCTAGAGCCGTGCAGATGAAGTGGAATGTTGAAATAACACTGCTTCTGTGAATACAGAGACAGAAAAGTAGGAAGAGTTACTAACTTTGAGGAAGATATCCACAGCTCTGTACAATCCATCACCAACAATACGAGCATGGTCTGGAAGCAGTTCTGCTAATGCTATGAACTTCGATGGCAGCAGGTTCGTGTCTAGAGCAACTTCTGCAAGAAAATTATCCAGTAACTTTGACACCTTTAGAATTGAGCTCTGTTTAGGAGAACCAGGGCTGTCAAAATCATAAACCATCTCACTTTCATCCCGCATGTTGCTGTCTTCATCGTCATCCTCATCGTCCAAGTTTAGAAAGATAGAGAAGATCCTCAAGATCGAATCAGTGTCATACATCGTGCCGTGGTTGTTTCCATGTGAATTTGCTGGTATTAGGATGTCCTCAAGAATTGCCTGGTCTAGTTGAAGACCAATCCTCCTCTCCAAATCAGATCTGCAAGAAGTAGTTGCCGATGACGCTATAGCAGTTTTCAATAAACTTGAAAGAAAAGCCATTGGAACCGGACACTTTCTTGATTGGGTTGGTAGTAAGCTAACTATTGCTTCAATAATGACTCTTTGTTTCTTCTGCAACTCCAAATCCAAGAGACTTCCTTTAATAAATTGAGGGTCCCTAACAACAAGGTCTTGAAGAGAATTATGGGTGTAGTTTATCAAAATTTTGCTAATCATATCCTGTTTTAGACCCTTTGACTTTACTGCGGATAATACTCTCTGGAAGAAATCAAGATTCAGCACTGCTAGTGATTTGCCCCACCAGTCTGATGGTGTTTCTGGCTCCATATGTAGCATGGTTTTTGCAGGGAAGTTGTGATCAAGCTTTAACAAGCCAGAGGTCAGCTGCTCCTTGCATGCATTGCTTGCAATTGCATTGATAAGTCTACTGACCAGGTTGATCTCTTCCGAGATGGGCAATAGAGTTTCACAACGGTGAATAACCGAAATTGAACTTGATATGTTTGGAAGCACCATCTCCTTCAGGTACGCTTCAGCTCGGGCTTCTAAGTTCTTCTCTGCGAAATCTTCTGTCATTTCCAGAAAATGGGCAGCACAACATAACATTGCAACATTTGATAGTGTAATCTCAACATTTACTCCATAGCAGAACTTTGCAGCAAGCTCGAAGGCCTCTGGTCCACCCGGTACAGCAGGGATACTTAAGCGCAAGATCTTTGAATCTTTCGCTTCCAGCACCAGTTTACGGATTCTTCCACTTCGAGAAACCAGAGGAAACTGCATATAATTTGAATAAAAAATCAATGCTTCTAGTGAAGTATAAAGTTTCCTCTTCATTTTGTCTTTTCTTCTCCCCATAGGACAATCCATTTATTTAACATTAACGAACGACAACCTTAAACAAGTAGAAATTATTTTTGGTATGCGATACCACAAATGATGCAAGGTGTCAGAGGTAGGAGGATCTTTTAGATCCTAAATTCCTATTGTAATATGCATGCCCATATGAACGTGCTAGATTTTCCTTACCTTGTGAAGTGCAAAGCTTGCTGCTCCTACTTCGACTGTAAGATCACTAGAAACATCCGAGATTGGCCTGCAAGATGGTAGAATGATTGAGGCTGAACTGCATAGAAAACAAAAAAAAAATCCAAAAAGAGAGAGGAATAAATGATTCCTACACGTTTGTCAGAGGCGATAATTTAGAGACCATGTAAGAGCTTCTATCATAGGGCTGAACTTCCATTTTTGAAACCATAATTCTCAAACAGATTCACTGGACAGTAAGTGCTTATTCTATCCGTACATCAAATAGATCAAGGGCTCTACATTTAAGTGTTTCTGGACTAAATTAATCCTGAAGTAGCCACCTCATATCTCTGGACTGGATGATCCATCTTCTTTGTCTGAATGGACAAAGATGGCCCAGATGGAAAACCAAGTCAATTATTAAACAATGAGTGGGACTGCCCAAGCAGATTTGCAGCAGGCAATACAGTTATTTTTTTTTTTCTAGCTGTAAGAAAACTGAGCAGCAGAGTGCACAACTGGTTGTTCTTATGCAATGGAAACAATTTCGAAATTTTACCAACCTACGTAGACACGACAGGCTGTATATGGGTCACTTTTGAGTTATGAGATTGCTGTGTTTGTCTCAAGAAATTATGTCATACTCATTGAACCACAGTATGGCCTACGGGTACACGTTTTAGATCTGATCCATGGTCAAAATAAACGGGCCAATCATTGAGTGTTAACTGGTAAAAAACTAATTGCAGTTCATAAAATTGAAGATGCAGGATGAGAATGTATCTGCAGTCTCGTGCCTTTGTCGTTCAATTCAGGCAGGACAGACGAAAAGTCAAGGTCACATGTTTGATCTGTCATGCTCTATGATTACTCTTTCTGGACTGTTGTTTTCTTCTCTTAATGGCCAAGGACAATCAGCTATTAAAATTACTGGACCTTCAAAAGGCATGTTGTTATGGATTTTATGGGAAGTCTAAGAAAAATATTTTTCTTCTTTTACTAAATATATATATATATATATATATGTATATGTATATATTTCAACCTGTAATCAATCTACCAGATTCTGTTTTTGACTGATTAAAATCCAAAACTCTGAATTTACAAAATTGGAAGAGTGACAGAAGACCAACTACTGACTTGTGCAAGGTTGGTTCTACATTTCAGGTTAAAAAATAAGTTTTTCATCAAAAAGAAAACAACAAGGTTGGAAAATTAAATAGTCAACACAGTGATTCTTGATCAAAGTCTGAGAAACTTAAAAGAATTTTTCAAAAACAGAAAACAAAATTTCCTGCCCTCTTTTTCTGGGGATACACTTAAAAGTTTGCAGCATTCTGCCTTTTTTTTTTTTATTTCCATATTAATCAACAAAAGAATTTGATGGCGAAAAATCACGCCTTCCCCTGAGATTAAAATCAACTTCTTAAACTTCCAGTGATTTCTCTAATAGCAAAAAAACTCTCAGGCATAATACTCTAGCTAGGTTGTGCAGCTGAAAACTCGGAGCAAGCATCATCAGAAAATCTTATGCTAGAATTATGAATGTACATAGAAACAAACCTCACTAAACAGCTAATCTTGTCTGAAGACAGGCAGGAGACAAAGCTGATTAGAGAGTAGTTAACTGGGAAAGACAGGATTACCATTCAGTAGCATGCCTTATACTTGAGCTTGGACGAAATGCTCTCTTCCCTGAAATACTTGGCTTCAATTCACCTACTGTAACTACACCCATCTTCTTGCTACAAAAAGAAACCTGGGAATTCAGTCTTAGATTTCTCTCTGAAAATTCTGCACCACCAACCCCACTAACTAACAATGGAGTGTCTCTCTTTCAAGAATACAACTGTTTTTAACAACCCGTCTCTTGTTCGTACATACCAGAACAGGAGTTATTATTCTTCTGCTGACAGGTTGTTCAAGGGACAACTCTCTGTCTTTATTTCTATTCAAAACTGAGAGTTAGAACGAGGTTAACTAACAGGTTAGGGTAATATTCAAAATCATTATATATATATATATATGAACAGGTATCTTTCAAGAATACAACTGTTTTTTTTTTTTTGGAGAAGACTTTTGATATATACTTTAATCAGGGCATATAATGTGCTTAATCTATAGTCCAGAGTTTTGTAGGTTTGCAACAGCAATTTTCGGTGAAAGGCAGTGAGGTGTGGCCTTTTTTCGCTTCATGGGTTTTGGTTTTGAGAAATTTGCAGGAATTCTGAAGGGTTGCGGTGCTTTTGGGGAGTGTAATCATAGCAAACCCACATAAAGAGTAGCTTAATTTAATTCTATATTGAGTGTAAAGCTCACAAAAGTGGAAATTAAGAGGATGAGTTGGAGAGCATGTTATGAGAACCACAGCAACCCTAACCCCCCACCACCAGCTTAAACTGCTTTTTTATGGGGGATTAATGTATCCTATTTTAGTCTAAGATGCAAACCTGTAAGCTTTTTAGAGAAAGCTGTCTGCTTTACGAGTGCCCCCACACCCAGAAAATTAAAAAAAAAATAAAAAAGAAAAAAGAAAACCCATCCCGTTTTGAGCATCACAGTTCGGTTTCATGGTTACTAAAAACATTGTATTAACTAACCAATACAAGGAAGCTATCACCCTCCGATCAAGTCATGTTTATGTTAAAACTTTAACTTTGCCTCGAGCAGAGCATGGTATATATAATATGTGTGTGTGTGGGTCGGAACACATCTAGTGTTGGCATGTGTGAATTATGATGACTGTTGGATTAATCATAACTTGAGATTGCACGATCGACGGTAATGATGATTCCATCAACTCCAGCCTTTCTGCGGCTGGTAATGTGATCAAAACACCTGATTGGTGGCCATAAAAAGTTCATTGATCCTGTGGAAATAATTATTGACTCTGCTACTTGCCTTTAAACTCTTCTTTCTATAAGATACCGGGACCGATGCCAGTTCCTCCATCCCTACAGATTTTGCAGGCAGAAAGAGAGGGCTCGCCTTCCCTTTCTTCTTTTCTTTTTTTATTCTCCTGCCTCTTGTCTTGATTCTGCCCCTCCGTTGAAAAGTCAGCATCTTATTTGGGGTTATTTCTGGTTGTTTTCAGTACGGTTCTGGTCACTGTTCTGGTTTTTTTATTGGAACGGAACATTTTGGTTTTGGAACGTTTCGTGGCTGTACTATTTATATATAATTAATTATATATATATATGAAAAAAAAATTAAAATATTAATTTAACAAGTATAATTTAAATTCAAGATAAATTAACTTTAAATTATACAATACAAACACAAAGTCAAACAAACATAATCTCAAAATTAAAAACCTCTCTAAAATTCTAAAATATTATGATAGTAAAATGTTCTAAAATAAAAGAAATATTATGATTTTGAGCCGGAACAGTACCGAGGCGTTTCGGCCGAAATTTAAACCGAAATGAAAACGACGTCGTTTTCTCTCGGGTTTTTTAATGGCACAGAACGTTCCGGTCATTCTGACCAGAATGAAACGGAATTAACAAGCCTTTTCAAAAGAGCTTTTAAAACAATTGAGTTTTTTATTTTATTTTTCATTTTGAATTGAAAAAAAAAAAACAGTATTTTTATATCCTTTCATATTTCATGCACGGATAATAAAAATGATTATTAAAAAATAAATAAATATTATTTTAATATATTTCTAAATAAAAACATTTCCAAAAATAATAAAATACTTTAAAAAACTAAAATAGGCACATTAATGTCTTAGAATCGAATGCTGTATATGGCTTTTGCCGAAGGAATAAATTCTGCAGTGGAGTTTAGATTATAGTTCAAGTACCATTGTGTCTGTCATCGTGCCTAAAATTTGGATCGAGAAAGGCCAAGCAGAAAGCTGGCATATCTTCTGGCCGTGGGATGGCGTGACACGATGTTTATCTACTCCTCAAAAGTTCCACTTTATTTCTACCTTCACTGATTGTTTCTACCAGAAGACTTAAATAATTAAATAGGGGTGTTTCTTTATATATATACTAGACAATGCCCCCGCGCTTCGCCGCGGGCGGCACAATATTTTTTTTAATATAAAAAATATTAATTATGTGTATTTTTTTTATTATAATATAATTTTAGCTAAAATAATAAATTTGTGCAGAATTCATGTCAAGTGCAAGTTTTCTATAAAATATATGAATTTAAAATCGATATAAATTTTTCTGTTTAGTAATTTCAAATGAAATAACCAGCATAAATTTATCATCATCATTAAAAAAGCAAGAAAACTCAGATATCTGAATTATTAAGTTAATTGTGTTAAGATTAGTTCATTTTATAATTCAATTTAAATCAACAAAAAAAATATAAATTGTGTAAATACCTACAATAATAAAATAAAAAAAAATAAGTTGTTAATTTTCTATCAACAAAAAGACGAAAACATAAATTGAAAATTCATCCTGTCGTTATTGCCATTATCATTGCTATAAAAGCTAAAATTATTACTAACATTACTGCCAAAACAATTAGAATAATTAAATTGCCATGAAAAAAGAAGCAAAATATTTTTATAAAACAATAAATAGTTAATTTTCTATCAACAAAAAGTTGAATACATAAATTGAAAATCTATCCTTATGTTTTTGTTATTATCATTACTATAGCAGTTAAAATTATTATCAATATACTGTCAAAACAATCTCAATAATTAAATTGTCCTGAAAAATCATTAAATGAAAGTAAAAGTTTTTTGTATGAAAAAGAAAAAAAACAACAACTAAAATTATCATGATCATTGCATAAATAGTCAAATTATTTTATAAAAAACAATTACAAAATAACAAATGAATTAACATCAAATATCAATAAAAAATTAATTTAATATGAAATAAAAAATGAACATTATTAAAAAAATAAAATGAATTAATATAAAATAAAAAATTAAAAGAATAAGGATTGTAATGAAAAATAACATATATCAAATTATTTCCAATTAAAGGATAAAATTGAAAAAAAAAACAATTGGAGGACCAAAAATTAAATAATGATAAGTACTGTCATTTTAAAAGAAATCAGAAGAAGAGGGACTGAAATCAAACTTTGTATATATCAGCAATTTCAATTGGAGGACCAAATCAAAGAAATCAAAACATCCGTACCGGAATATTTGAAGGAATAAAAAAAAATCCAAAATCAAAAGTATAAGGACTGAAATAAATATTTGTTATATAATCAGTTTTAATTGAAGGGCACAATTGAAAACAATAAAACTTTAATTTAGATAAATCAGTAATAAAAACAAAATCAAAACATCAGGGACCAAATTAAATTGTACGCAAACACCAGGGACCGGAGATGACGTTGGGGGCGGCAGGAGAGAGAAAAGGGATGGCCAAAGAAAACCCGTCTGTCGCCGCTTATCGGGAGATCTATTACCGGAACGCGCCGAGACGAACGAAAGAGGACCTCCCGGCGCATCTTCCGGTATGGCGGAAGTTAATTTTTGACGGCGTTAAGACACCGCACGCGCCGCCAAAGGGGCGCGGCAGCGTGGAACGCCGCTGGCGCGCCCGTGCCACGCGCCAGCTGTCCCTCGGGGAAAAATATTAAAATAATGGTTAATGACTTATAGACCCTTGCCCCTACTGGTATTTACGGAAATACCGAAGAGGAAAGTACGCGCCTGCCCCCTATTACTGTTTGCTATTTTATCGGTTTCGAGGGATTTTTTCGTCTGCAAATTGTGCAAAAAACGTGAGAAAACCCGAGAGAGTCCTTGCCACTGTGCACTATTTTGTCTTTTATGAGGGTTATATTCGTTAATGCACTGTTCACATGCGGAAAAGACAAAAAAAAAGGTAGACATACACCCGCGAAGCACCGGGACAAATTGCGAGTCCACAGTGCACATGAGTCACGCGCTACAGTGAAATGGTGCTACAGGAATATATCGACGCGTTTTATATATATGTATAATATATATAAAAACAAATAAGGAGAGTGCTGCTTGAAGAATTAATCATGAGACTTGCTCTCGAGAAAGGAGGCATACTATTTGAGTAGCTATTTGTTCACATAAAATCTTAAACTTTAACGTGAGAATATAATATCATTTTATTATTTTTTAACACATTATTTTAAATATAAGCTCTTTCAAATAGAAATTGATACTTGTTTATACTAATTTGTGTTTATTTTTTATCAAAGAAAATGAGAATTATGAAATTTAAACTCGTGATCATTGGATCGATAAAACTTTGACACCGTGTCAATAAGTATAACCTCTTTGAATTTGAAATTGTATATGCTCGTAATAACTTGTACTTGTTTTTTATTAAGTAAAATGTCGATAGTGAAATTTAAACTCGTGATCGTTAGATTAACAATACTCTGATATTATATCAATAAATTATCATATCTAAAAACTTAATCTCTTGAATAAGATTCCAAAATATAATTTATATTATTCTCTAATATACCTAATAGACATTCAAACAGCAACCAAGGAGATGATGATGGCCTTGTGGGTTTAATTTTCCCCCTCACATGCTAAAAACATGATGAGAAAAGTATTATATAGTAGCTTCGATTAACTAAAATTTGTTACTGATGTTAAAAAAAATATATTTTTTAAAAAATATCATTTTAATATATTTTTAAATAAAAAAAATATTTTTAAAATCAATCTCAATCAATCATACTATGAAAAAGTTACAACAATTCTTCCTTGTTTATAATTTTATGCTTACCGTTAAAGTATATGTGCGTTTGAACTTTAATGTCTTTGTATTTTAAAACCAACACCATAGCCCCCACCAACCAACACCATGTCATTAAATTATATGGTGCACTCTTTGGTAATGTAACGTTACATATAAATAAAGAAAATAATATATCATGTTATTAAATAAAAAATAATTTTGAAAATATGTCATCTAAGAATTATTTTTAAAATCATTTTTTTATCGATTGTCCAAGTTTTCTTCAATTTGTCAAGTTAACCGGGTCACGCCAAAAAAACTTTTATATAGTTTGATTTGAAGCTCGAGCTAAGCGAAGAATATATTCGGGAGATTTCATATTCGAATCATTGAATTATATTTGATGATATTATATGAAAAATATCTTGATCTGGATATTATTTTTTCACATGTAGCATAACACAAACAAATTATCTGATTAGTTCACTACAAACATATTTTCCATTTTGATAATTTTTTATTTATCAAGAATTGAGTTTAGAAATACTCATTCTATTTTATTTCTCCCAATCTTTACCCGTAATAACGCAAATTTATGCAATGCGATCATGAGATTTTCCATGCTTATTTTAGCATCTAATGATCTGATGTTTTATCTCATAGAAAATATTTAATTTTTCGACGCCAAAAAAACCTTTTAGTATTTTTAGATTATTTTTATATAATAATATCAAAAAATAACTATTTAAAAATAAAATAAAAAACATCAATTTAATAAAATAAAAAAAAGTTTCAAAAACTTACACCACGTTTACAAACAAACCACATTTACAAACAAGGAAAGACAATTAAAAGGAAGACGACAAAAAAAAAAGGTATATGGAGGGAGGAAAAGTTGGAGGAAAAGCCAAAAGGGAAAATGCACATGAAGGGAAAAGGACCTTGGAATCATTGAGAGGTGTGAGCAAACTCTGTGGTTACAATTATGGTCTGCAGAAAACATGTGACCCCACCATTTTTACTCCTATGAAAGACATGATGCTGCATTGCCTTTTTATGAGCTTTAAGGTTAATTGCCTGTCCAAGCCTACGAATTATTGCCCTATAAACAGAATAAATTGACCTCAAATTATCCCTTAACCACTCAGCTTTATTACACAGTAGCTAAAAGAGCTCGGCATTTTACTGTAGATGTAGAGATAAATCATTGTGGACTGGCTATTTTTCGGCTGTGCGGCGCGCGAGTTCGTCCACCTCTTTTTTTTTTTTTACACAGGTCTTCTTTATCTATTTTTTATGGTGACTTGTCACTGCTAAGAGGACTCTGGATTTATCCCTCGATGATGTGTTTTTCATTTCGTTTTAAAAATATTTTTAAAAAAATTGATTTTTTTTATTTTAAATTAAATATATTTTAGGTTTTCAAAGCTGATATCAAAAATATATATTTTTAAAATAAAAAATAATTTCAATTATATCCTCGAACAGTGAAAATATCTTTCGTATCTCGTGCTCTGTGTTCAGCAAGAGTTAAGAGACAACATCCTGGAATTCCGAGGATCAGGACTACACGTGGGCCTCTTACTAATACAAACAACATTCATTTTCCAGGCCTCGTTTTAATGGGCTGCATGATGTCGCGTCAAACTTGTCAATTGACCCAAACCGGTAAATTCAATGATGCCTCTTTCATCTTCTTCCCTTTTTTTTTTTATAGCTTTCGCATTTCATACTCTGTACTGTTTAACATTATGTTTTATTTTTTATTTTATTTTGAAATTATTTTCATGTGTTTATGTCAAAAATATTTTTTTTAAATAAAAATATATCATTTTTTTTCCAAATAAAATTAAAAATTAACCAAAAATCAAACTCAGCTCAAATATTTTTTTCCACAAACTTTAAAGGTAAAAATAGAAAAAACATCTAATATGAATTTTTCTCATAAAATGAAACCATTTGATATAAATATTAATTGTTTATCAACAATATTTTTCGCTCTCTACCATTAGAATCCAGCTATCTCTCTTTGCCCTCCTTCAATGAGGGACTAAAAAATAAAATAAAAATAATTTTTATACCAAAACTAAATTTAAAAAAAAATGAGACATTAAAATCATATAATTTTGTTTAATTTTTAAAGCTAGAGGACCAAATTGTATTTTTCCAGAAACTTTTAGTACACGACTCATGTTTGATATTTTTTTTTATTTCAATCTTTATTCTTTTTAATTTTATCATTGACTAAGAAATCAAAAACAATTAGTTTTAAAATAAGATTTTAAGAACTAAAATGAATTATAAAAAATACACATAATCTTACACAATGATTCATATGTGCGCCAACATTGTTAGCTTCTGCAATAAACATCCCATGCGTTTTAGATTATAGACAATCATTAGAAACTTAGAAGAAAATAACCTTAATCCATGACTTTGATAATAAAACTAAGATAAACTTATATAGGTAAATTCAAAATAAATAAATTCCCAATCATATCTTAATGTTTTTTTTTATATATATAAACGAGGTGTCCGGGTCAGCTTACGTGCACTACAACTAATCCCCGGATTCACTAGACATCCTGCAAACCTAGTGAGCATGTAAGGCACCGCGGGAGTGACAAACATGCATGGTAGGACTTGAACCCTAGAGCAGAGAAAAAAAACAAGTCTTAAACAAGTTCCTTCAATCACTAGGCCAAGACCCCACTTGCATCGTATCTTAATGTTAACCATGAAATTTTGTAAGAAATACTAAATCAAGGTATTAACTCAAATGATAAATACCCAAAGAAAAAAGAAGATAAACTAACGAGGCTCTGGGAAAACGCAGGAAGATTTGTGGTGAAAACCTAACCCACATCACTCAAATAGAGACCCGCCCTTATCAGCCTGCCTAGCTCTATCTCCCTGTCAAGGTCATAAAAAGATAAGAGCTATATAAAAAAAAAACTTAGCGAACAGCAAGCGAGAAGAAGCATGAATAGTAGCTTAGCCACGACGAGCTTAACAGCTCGAATGCCCTCAACAATACCACACCCGAACCATTTTCGCCAAACTCCAAGTCGTATCTTCTTCCTTGGACCCTCTCTTTCTCGCAGCACTGCTCCAAGAATCGTTTGCATGGCGGTGCGTTAAAAATGAATGTGCAATAGATTGAGGCTTTGTAATTAAAAGTGAATATACTTATTTCTGTTTGATTATGATACAGGAGCCATATCTGATAATCAAGCTGGAATCTGCTGAGAAGACTTGGAAAGAATTGTCCGTAAGTAAAATTCCCTTCCATAAAAATTAATTTGATTTTAACGGGAGGGAGGTTTATGTTTTTAGAATTACTTTTTTCTTATTGTGTAGGCGAAGCTGGGTGACCCAGATGTTGTTTCAAATCCCAGTGAATATCAAAAGCTAGCTCAGTCTGTGGCTGAGCTTGACGACGTATATCCCATTTCTCTTCTCTCTCTCTCTCTCTCTCTCTCTCTCTCTTTAATTATTGCTCCATACTTTTTACTCAGTTGTGATACGATATTGAATTTTGTTTGGATAAATAGGTGGTTTCAATTTTTAAGAGATTCAAGGATTGTGAAAAGATGCTAGAAGATACTAAAGGTTTCGACTTCTTTTCTCTTAGTCTGTTTTTATTCTATCTTTTTTGTGAAAAAAAGAAGGAATATAAGATTGAAGAAGGCTTGAACTAATAATCTATGGCAGCTTTAGCGAAAGAGGATGGAAATGATGAAGACATGGCAGAGATGATAGCATATGAAATCGAGTCATTATCCAGTGAACTCAAACAGCTTGAAGAGAAACTTAAGGTTTCTTCCTTTTCCTATGTTTTCATTATCATGTTTAGTTTCTAGACCTCTTAGATAAGTTCTTTTAATAGCTTGCTTGTCCAATTATTCTTGTTTCTTGATTTGATGTAATGCTCTGCGTATCTTATTTCAATCTTGACAGCTTGGACAAAAACTACCACTGTCATTTCAATTTGAGACCTTTTGTAGAATTGTCCATTTAGTTGCATCATTAATTTTGAGTCTTGCGGTTGCAGGGAAGCTGTCATGCTCTGCTCATTCTTGCCATCACATTCCTGTTGTTGTTTTCAGTTATTTTATCTCGACTTTTATTTTACTTTGGAGTTTAGGGTCTTATTTTCGCATCTTTTGTTGATAGGTATTACTGCTTCCTAGTGATCCTCTTGATGCAAGGAATATATTGCTTGAAGGTATATTTGCATATTCTCTTTTTCAGTCAAATGCAATGCACTATCAGATTGTTTGTTAATCATGTGTATTGTAGGTGATGATGTATGTGTATGTCATAAAGCTATTTTAGTTCATTTACCTGGAAATTGTTGAATACCTAATTTTTTTGAAATTATGTACAAAACAATAGGCGGGAAATGTTTGTCTTTAATTTATGATTACTGTCATCTTGGATGATTATTTTTCTTCCGGAATGTGTTTATGGATATGGATTAAAATTGTTTCCTTTGTATGATCATCTTTTATTTTATTTAATATCCTGGAGTTATTCTGTTTATGCTGTAGCTTACATGCTTCGCATATTGTGTACTTGATATATCCTTGTGCTTAATTTCTGGTGCGTATCTTCTGCAATTTTCTCTGTTTCACTCACTCTATAAATCTACTTGTTTTCTTCATTTGCAGTTAGGGCAGGTACTGGTGGTGATGAGGCTGGAATATGGGCTGGTGATCTTGTAGGTACATGCTTCTCTCAACCTTCTAAAAATTTGTTAGAATAAATTTGTAGGTAACCCAAAAATTCTAAATTTGTTATGTAAAAGTTTCTAAACCAGAAACTAGTGGAAAGCAGACTAGAATAAAAATTTTGGGTGTAAATATGGGACAAAGATTGCAAGGACTTTCTGGAAATGTACAAAGAAATAAAATGATTGTGCTTTTTTTCTTTCTAGATGGAGTAACAATATTGTTTATTGAATGACTAGGTGTTCTTTTCTTTCTAACAATAGCTGAACAGAATTTTTGGGTTACCTTGCTAATAATGTGGATGTGGGTGTTGCTGTAGAATCAAATTTTATTAGTAAGGGATTGCTGTTCTATCCATATACTTGCACCCGTTATCTTTTTTCCCCTTCCAAATGATCTGCTTGCAAATTTCACTAAAATATTGGAGCATGCCCTTATACTACTTCACATTTTTTTCAATGCTAAGGTCCGTATGTATCAGAAATACAGTGAGCGGAACTCTTGGAAGGTCTCTGTCATTTCATGTTCTGAGGTAGGTAATAGTCTTGCTGATGTATCAGCTAAAAACATGCAAATCTTTTTCTTTGTTCTTTTTTGTTTTCATTTTGGCTAGCCATACTTTATCCTTTTTCAGGCAGAGAAAGGTGGATACAAAACATATGTGATGGAGGTCAAAGGAAAACGTGTCTACAGTAAATTGAAATATGAGTCTGGTGTCCATCGAGTTCAACGTGTCCCTCAAACAGAAACACAGGGGCGTGTGCACACTTCTACTGCAACTGTAGCCATCATGCCTGAGGTGCATGACATCATGCCTGAGCAATTTTTTTCTATACATGTGACAGTGGCAAAGCTTGGAGCAATTGCAAATTGCTCGCCTAAATCCTAATTTTGTCTTAAAAAGTTGTCATTTGCAAAGGAAAATGTCGAAGTGGTTCCATAATTTCTGAACATGGTTTATTTTTTGCCTAATTATGTGTTCAATATGTTACCTGTAAACTTCATGTTAACATTCATGTCCTCTCCATAATCAGCATGTCTTATTCTTTGTGCTTATGCTTCATGTAAACTAGGCTGATGAAGTTGAGGTGGTGATTGATCCAAAAGAGTATGAACTAACAACAGCAAGATCTGGAGGCGCTGGAGGTATGCAACAGGAAAGCTTGAGCTAATATTTCAGCATTAGACTATTAATTCTCCATGACTTTCTTTCTCTCTCCAGAGACAAAACGGAAAGAGACATCTCTGTAAACATCTTCCTTTGCATGATTGTCCTGCAGGGCAAAATGTCAACAAGGTAGAGACAGCTGTTGATCTTTATCACAAACCAACAGGAATCCGCATCTTTTGTACTGAAGAAAGGACACAACTTCAGAATAAGAATCGTGCTCTCCAACTTCTGCGAGCAAAACTGTGAGTAATAAGTAACCCAAAACATGACTTTATTCTGCAAGTTCAAATTGTTTTTGTGTCACACACTAAACTTGTCTCCATGAGGGATTTACACATGAAAGCATAGCTGCATTAAATGAATGATTCTATCATTTTGTTTATGCTCTTACTTTTCTTGTACACATCTTATAGTTGTTTATTGGTAGGCTGAGAGACGGGCTTAACCCCTGAGCTGCATTTATTGCTTCTTTTTCTGGTAAATTTACAATAATCCGTCAACCTTGTGACAGGTATGAGATAAAGGTCAGGGAGCAGCAAGAATCAATACGGAACCAGCGAAAAATGCAGGTATATCTTGCTTCCAGGTCATCTCATATGCACACAAAAGTATCTATTATGGGAAGAAAGAACACTACTGATGACTGAGCTTTTAGTTATTCATAATTAAATCATCTATTCATGGATGTCATTAAAGCAAGCGATATGTTCCAAAATGCAGGTTGGTACAGGTGCTCGTGCAGAAAAGATTAGAACATACAACTACAAGGTATGCTTATTGTTTTTGCTTCTCTACTTTGAGCTTAATGTGGTACCAAATTGTGCTTTTCAGAAAGACAAGATTTCTTCATGATTATTAAGAGCTAAGTAAAATTGTATCAACGATGGATTGTAAATGTACAAGATGTGATAAATGCTTCAAAACTTTGTGAGAAGAAAAATGAGAAGACCTTGTAATTGATTGGTAATGTAACAAAAAGAGGTGGGAATTGCAAGTTTAAGAATCACTTGGTGCAGTTAACTAGAACCTGATTGATTAATTGAAAGCTGCCAGTGTCTAGTTGGCTTCATTGATGTTGTATGGTATTGAGAAAAAAGTTTGAGTCTTCAAACCAAAAATTTTAGTGGAAGGTTATAACCCCTCTATATTTTATTTCATTAGGATAATAGGGTCACTGATCACCGGTTAAAGGTGAACTTTGAGCTTACTTCTTTTCTTGCTGGCGATATAGAGAATGCAGTTCAGGTATTTAAACTTGCAGTACACTTTTTCTTTTTTTTGTTCCTATTTTAACATGGTTTTATAATCAAATACTTTACATTTTCAAATGTGAGAAGAATATAACATTAAAATCCATGGCCTCGAAAATGTTCGTTTCTTGCAGTCTTGTTTTTCTCTGGAGCAGAAGGAGCTCCTGGAAGAACTTGCAGGGTCTGTAGGTGCACCAGCTGGCTGATTTGCAGCTTTTTGCCAGAATATGATTGTGAAACCTGATTTGCAAGTTGTGGAAACCCTTGAAAAGAAATGCTGTTGAGCATGTGGAGGATCAACATTCAAAACATGGCTGTTTTTATTTACACACGGAGCAAATTTATTTGTATCCTGGATGTGAATTTCGGTCTAGTTTACAGGTTACGCTGACCATTATTAACTTGTAAAAATATTTCTACTCCTATTTTTCCCATTTAGCTAAAGTTGATTGTTGGAAGTTACGTTGTCTGTCAATGCCATGCTTGTCAATGCCACTTCCATAGTTGAAAAGATTTTGTGCATCATCCTAGCTGTCTAGGTTCTCTGTGTCCCAAGGGATTCATCTGTTTGCGTGTCTGAATCTGAATTACGCAATTTCTCAGCCGCCATGTTTTAAACTTGCATGAATAACCATGTTTTAAAAATTAAAAATAATTTCGATTCAAGTTATCCTGTCAAACTTATAATTTGAATAATATAATCAAGATAAATTCTTGAAAAATAAATTAAAATAAATTATATTCTTCAATCTTATTAATGTTTAAGCATAAATCAAATAAAAAAAAATCCAGGTCACTCCGCTAAACTTATAAACTAAGTCATCAAACCAAGATAAATTTATAAAATAATAACATGATTTAACCTGAATTAACTTGCTTATTTTGATCATGAGACAAAGATAACATCATAAAGAGAATCAAAATAAATTATAAATGTTAATTTTCAATTGTCTCTTTAGACTCTATGTTGAACGATAAAATATGTAAGGATTTTAAAGAAAAAAAATAAGGTAAAAAATAAATTAACTCAAATTAACTTGTTAAGAACTATTTTCAGGTTATGAGACCAAAATAACCTAATAAAAAAATAAATGAAAATGAATTATGAAGCTTAATTTCTAATATAATACAATATTAAATGATAAAATTAAGTAAGAATTAAATAAAAAAACTAAATCAATTGAGTTAATCAGCCAAACATCATGACCCGAGTCATGAGATAAAGACAACCTAATAAAAAATAAACTCAATGTTTACATATCCTTGACTCAAGTCATGAGACCAAAATAATTTCTTAGAAGAAAAAAAACCTAATTTAGTCGGTGTTAAAATACTAAAATTAAGCTATTTTGATTGTAAAACTAAGATATCCTTATTGAAAACAAATCAAAATAAATTATAAAACTTGATTCTTAACTACTTAGTGTTGAATGATAAAATAAAAAAAAATCAATTAAAAACAAAATACAGAAACAACCCAACTCAAGTCAAATATATACAACCTTAATATTGACAAAATAAAAAACACATACATAAATAATATTTATTATTTTATTACTTAATAAATATATATTCTATTTTATTTTATTATTGGTTAACAAATAATAATAGATAATAAATACTTATTCAATACTTCAACTCTAATAAATAATTTATAAATATCTAATCTAGTAAATAATAAATAAAATATAAATATGAAGAAATTTAACCACGATACTCGTCATCACCCCTTCGTTTTAGTAGACGTTACGCTCATTCACCACAAGCATTCTTTAGCCTTCAGAAACTGGGAGGGCCAAGCCAGTACCGATAAGGGCGAATAAGCCCTGGTGGTTTTTTAACTCACGCTACGCTCATTCACTGCAAGCAGCGAGCCAGCAAGCATTCTTTAGCCTCCAAAAAGTTCTAACATGGAGCTTATCCAAAATCTCCGTTGTTTAAGATTGGACAATCCATCATCACTCTTCTCCTTTTCCCCTTCCAAAAGACAATTCTTCCCACGAGAATTCAATACAATCCCACATGTCTCTTTTCCAAATCAACAGCTTCCAGAACCAATCAGCTGCAAAATCTCGACAGAACAGGACTCTTTCACAATCAACTACCTCGTACATTCATGTGGGTTGTCCTTGGAAACTGCAATCTTGACATCCCAAAAGGTAAAGTTTCAATCCCCTGAAAGACCAGACTCCGTTTTGTCCCTTTTAAGAAACCATGGATTCTCCAGAACCCAGATCTCAAGTCTCGTTAAAAAGCGCCCATTTCTTCTCTTATCTAATCCTACGAATACACTTCTGCCTAAACTTGACTTCTTTCTCTCCTTAGGTATGTCAAGGTCTCACCTTGCCAGAACTCTTGCTTCAGACCCAACCCTATTGACTAGAAGCTTGGAGAACCAAATAATACCCTCTTATGACTTTCTCAAAACCATCTTGCGTTCTGATGAAAAGATTGTTTCTGCTTTTAAGCGTACCACATGGATATTCTTAGAGGATCATTCAAAGAATCTTATACCAAATCTTGAGCTTTTGAGAAAAGTAGGCGTGCCGCATTCTTGCATTTCGTTATTGCTTACTCATTTCCCTGAAGCTTTGATGGAAAGTCATGAAGAGTTTAGTGAAAATGTAGAGGAAGTGAGAAAAATGGGATTTGATCCAAATAAATCAACTTTTGTGTTGGCTGTGCATGCCCTTTGTGGAAAGTGTAATAGGTCAATTTGGGAACGCTGTTATGAGGTTTATACGAGGTGGGGTTGGACTAAAGATGACATTCTTTTAGCATTTAGAAAGCATCCCCATTGTATGATGCTGTCGGAGAAGAAAATAATGAAGGGAATGGATTTTTTTGTGAACAAGATGGGGTGGCCTTCAAAGGAGATTGTGCATTGCCCTGTTATCTTGTTTTTAAGCTTGGAGAAGAGAATTATCCCCAGGTGTAAGGTTATTCAGGTTTTGTGGTCAAAGGGTTTGATAAAGAAAGATATCAGCTTGAATACAGTGTTGCTTCCTGTGGAGAAGCGCTTTCTGGAGAGATTTGTGACCAAATTTGAAGAGCAAGCACCTCAATTATTGAGTGTCTATGAAGAGAAGGTGGATCCTGAGGGAGTATGATTTGGACACGAAGAAATTGCTGAGATCCTACAGTTTTTAGTCTTAAATCAAAGCAGTTGTTCACTAAACTAACTGTAAACTTTGCTTGGTATCTGGCATTATTTATACTTGCAAGAGCACTAATCGTCCAGTCTTGTTCTTTGAGAAATAGATGATTTTAGCTACTAAAAATATGTCTGTCCTTTGTACACTACATTTGCAAATGAACTTCACTTTAAAATTTTCTACTTTACTGCTATCATCTCGGCCTTCCTAGGAAGGTTTTACTCGTTGAAACTTGATATTCTCAAAACTTGCAGTTACCTAATTTATGAGATTTCTGGTGTCAGGAGCTCATAAATTCCTAATTTATAAAAGCTTCTTATAAATACTATACAATCTGAGATTTAGCACCGTTGCTGAGTGCCTTCTTCCTCTTATAAATACCATATGTATCTACTATGATGCATGACCAAGAAATTTCTTTAGCTTTGCAGTAGCATTTTCTAATGTCAAATTCTCTTCAGCAAAGCCTCAGATCTCGCATATCTGTGCTTCCTGTGATGTCTACATTGTACTGCAGATTTTTGGCGTAGCACAGCCTCCCAAACCATATCCACAGCATCACCAGGCTGGGATGGATACCGATATTCAAAGTGTGGAGCAATTTCCTTTAATCGCTCCCACAGCATGGTCCACTGGTCTTTCTTAATTCCACGAAGAAGATACAGTAGGTACCCCTTTTTAACCGCATCAGATGCTCGAACAAATACACAGAATTCTGAGTAGTCTAGGACATCTTCAAATGGCAGCTCAATATCATCACTTATTATCACAGGAACACATTGACTCGCAATGGCATCAAACAGGCGATTGGAGGAAGGGGTATCCCCCGCAATATTTAGACAGAATTTGGAAGAACCCATCCCTTGGCCTGCTTTCTTGATCCCATCCCCTCGATAGGATCCAAAGGTAAAGTGTACATCTTTCTCATCTTTTAGAAGGTAGTACAGTTCTTGGCGGATAGCTCCTCCCTGAACCAAAAACATTCAAAATGCAAACCAATTAGATTGATATGGTGGACACAAAAATCACCAAACATACATATAAAAGGTTCTTTTGAAAATGGATTTTATAAAAATTGGAAACAGGGAGGAAAGAACCCAAAAGCACAGGCCTAATAAGATCAGAGATAGATGAAAAATTAAGCAGGCACTGCAAATGATATCAAGGATAACTATGGAATCGATAGCCGGCAATGATACATTACATGGATTTGTGATTTTTGGATCGGATTTGGACATCATCCAACGTCAAAGGTCACCTTCATGCTTGCAAATGCAACAGAATCCAAATAGGAAGATTTTCATGTTCTAGCATTGTAAGAAAGCAGCATTAATTTTGGAAAGGTTCCCAGGATACAGAATACTAGCCATATAGGTTTGAACATGGAAATGACATAACCTTATTCCCGTCATCTTAGTTATGTGCAACTGGATGTATATTCTGGACATTAGTGTGTACTCTCCATAAAATCTTCCAAAAATTTTAACCAACTGCGTAATCTTTCCAAATCTGGTCAAGAATACTCTTCTGCATGACCAAAAATTTAAGATTTTTCATGAGCTAAATCACGAGTTTGAGGACATGCATACTGAAAAGACAATGCAATTGCGTTCAAATGGTACTTTTAACGTAGAAAAACATGAGGAAAATATAACAGTGTTGACAGATAATCCATTGAATATTGTCTAGCATTAGAAATTTAGCTGAGCAGTTTCCATCCACTGTAAATAGAAATTCAAAATCACCTTGGAAACTACACGTATTTAAACTACATGTATTCTATTATATGTTCAGAATTCATATCAGCCAGAGTGGATTTGGTTATACCTTTCTTTTTCTGGGCATATCACAAGTCCGTCATAAGATTAAAATATATTTTAAATCATCAAAGCAATATCACCGAATGAATGCTCCAAAAGCTTGATAATAAAACGGAGGCAGAGAAACTTACGTCCTTCCTGTATATCGATCCTTGGAAATGCATTAATATTGGACGGTGGTCAAACTGAGCAGATTCACCACTCGGAATGGTCCTCACAACATGCTTGTAAGGAGCAATTATATCTTTCCCAAGATTGGCAATTTCAACTGGGTATCTCCCAAAATCTGCAAGCACAAACATGGCAGAACCCAGCTTTTTTCTGACTTGTAACATGCTATTTGGATGGTGGGCTACAATCAAATGATCCTTTCCCCCGAACCGCTTCCATTCATCCCGAGCCATCAAAATCTGCAGTAATCTACTCTGTAACATTCTGTTCACACTGACTTTCTCCTTTCCATGTAGTTTAGAATGCCGATTGTAACTCAAAGATGAGAAAAATGGCACGAAAACAATATCCGCCTGACTAGAATTTTGTACTCTCACTGCAGCGCCCACCTTTGGTATGTTTGATGCCAGAAGATCAAGGGTCAGCCAGTACTCCACACTGTGCTGTAAATTCAACCCACCTGGGTATGGTGGGATACGACTATGGCTATCAACATTTGGCCAAGTTTGATTTGTTTTCCCCTTCCAGCCCAATAATCGAAAGTGAAATTCTGGAGGCAAATCATACATATAAACCTTTAGCTTTCGGAGAGGCTGATTTCTGCCACATGTTTTCTTTCTGTGACATCCTGAAGCATCCACGTTGGAGTTTGGACCAGACAAACCTCCACATCTCATTGCTAGATTAGTGTCAGTGGACGAGGAGATGGGAAATTTGATAGTTTCACTCTTGGCATTGGGTTTCAATAAAAGTGATGTGCTATTAATAAGAACTAGCTTGAACACTGATCTGGGAATGAAATGAGAATTGGGAAACTGATCAAGGGAAACAGAAGAAAGGATCAAAAGGAAGATACAAAAGGTGATTAGGTAGAACAGAAATCTGTAAAAGAACCTGCTTTTTCCAGCCATGGAGAAAATTAAGGGACGCGGAGCGACTTAAAAAAAAAAGAGAGAATTAACCAAAACATGCAAGAGGTGCTAGAGCAAAAGAACAAGTGCAGGTTTCTTGTAGTTTGATTTCCGCAAACATACAGAATTCTAAACCCTAAACTCCATCTTATAACCCTTAACAGGGTTGTCTCCACAAACATAAACTAGCTTAAAACTTCAAACACCCACTTCACAGTTCAAAAACAAGAACACAAAGTTGCCCTGTTCTTGAAGTCTTGCCTGTGAGCAGCCAAATTGAGCAGATGAGTAGTAAGTTGGTCACCTTCTCCAGAATGTGCATTGAAAAACACTCAGTCAGCTGGGGGTGCCCCTTCTTCCATATTATTATACTGTCGTGTACAGAAAGAGAGGATCTTTTGATCACAAATCAAAAGTATACTACCCCACTACTATAAATTATAATGGAGTGTAAGAGAATATAATTAATTTTGAATTAAAAATATAGTATATTCCTTCTTTTTTGTAAAAAACAAAAAGCAATATCTAATAAATGAGTAATACACCTTAATCATTGGTAAAACAAATATTAAATGGATTGCCAATACAATTATTTTAAAGGTAGATGCATGGTACTTTTCTTGTGTCAGCCTGTTCACCTTCGCCAGTTGGGACTTTCGTGTTTGAAAAAAGCACCTCCCTTGTCATCAATACTTTTGTCTTCTAACCAGGCTTTGCCAGCTGCTTGCTGATTCAGAGGTGATTGAGAGTGCAAGTATTTTAAAAAATATATTTTTTTAATTTTATTCTAAGTTTAAATTAAAAAAAATTGATGGTTTTAAAATATTTTAAAATGTGTTCATATCAAAAATATTATTTAAAAAATAAAAAAATAATATAATTTTAATATATTTCTAAATAAAAAATACTTTCAAAAACAACCACTATCATATTTTCAAAAAAGACTCAAACAACCAGCAGAAAGTTGTTGAGCAATTCAAAACCATTTAAAAATTTGGATATTATTTCATCAAATTAATATTAAAACATCACTTGCTTAAAATAAATAATAAATTATTTTATATAATTTAATAACTTGTAACAATTTAAAAAATTGAATGAATTGTGGTAAATTAGTTTTTTTTATGAGTTTAATAAAATTAATTGATGAAAGAGTGATTCTTATTAAAAAGTATAAGATGAAAATGACTTTTCCAAATGAGTGGCATTTTAACATCATGAAAGAAAATGAATATAATCGTTGGAGATTTAATTTAATAATTAAAACATATATAATATTAAAAAAATAAAAAGTGATCATCTTATCAAAGAAATTGCATTTAAAGATAACAAAAAATGTGCATTTTTTATTAAATTATTATATTGTATTTTCAACCATGTTAGATTTTAACTTTGTGTTTATGTAAACATTTTTTTAATTATAGGATTAGTTTATTATTAAATATATTTAGAGAAGTGGTTTAATGACGATGTAGATTGTAATTTAATTATGTTATCTTCTTAGCAATAAATTATTATTTTTTATGATGATTATATATATTATTTTATGTTTTCTAATACACTCATATGTAAATTACCAAATATTATCTTTGTGTGTGTGTATATATATATATATATATAAAACTACTATTGTGGTTACAAAAATTGAGCGTGTTAATTAGACAAAAATAAATAAATAGCGAGAGAACCTTGTTTTAAATCATCCAAAAAATTTAATATATATGTTTCAATTGTTTTTTATTTTTATTAGATGAATGATACATACCAAAAGTTAGATTATTTCTCGCTGAAATTAATAAGAGGGAAAAAATGTAAGAACAAATGTGTTTGCCCAGCCCAGCCCAGCCCATACCCAGCAACTGCGCCATTAACCTCTGGGCCTAATTAAGATCCAGCCCATACCTTATTAGCCCAGCCCAGGAATTTTGCTAGCGTTAAAACGGTTAGATTATGACGTCAACGAGACCAGCTGCTGCAAATTGCAAGCTTCTTCGATTTGCGCACTTTGCAACTCATTCACTCCAACCCTTCGAACTCTTCTAATTAGAAATGGTGGAAAGGAGGAGGAAGCCTCTGATCCTCTCCTCCACAAAAATCCTCATCGATTCCGTCCTCAGTTCCTCTCCACTCAGCAGCACTAGCAGTGAACGAAGTCAACTTCCACTCGCAACAGACAACATCTCCCCGTCTCCCAGCTTACAGCTAGTGGCAGGAATTCTCCGATTATCCGAGGGAAAACTAGCTTCTTCTTTCGATGATTCTTCTCTCCTTGCCATTTCCACTTCCATTCTGAAGAGACTCTCAGTTACCTCTTCTTCACTGGTAATTACTATACACAACTTTCTTTGTTGATGATGTTGATAGTAATAATAGTAACAATAAGAAGAATTCGCTTTGATGAATTGAATTTTCTTTCTTTTTTCAAAAAAAATTGATGATGATGATGATGATGATGATGATAGGTGCTTATCAAGAATGTTGAGGCAAACATAGAGAGGATTGCTCAGGTTGTTGCTCTAGATCCTCCCAGAAATGATGAGAATGAGCTGAAATCCAGTGCCAAATTACGAATTTCTTGTACAACAATGCGACTTTTTCCTACTTGTATTTTCCCTCCCGATGACCCTTCTTTATTATTAGACCGCGAAATTGCCTATCTTTCTCCTCTCTTGGCTTTTAATCTTGGGTTGCATGTATCGTGTCTTAAATCACTTGTACGCCGAGGAGATGAGAGTTTGGCTTCGCTTTTTGAAGTGGATGATGAGACTTGTTGTGACGAGGACGTTAGTGCCAATCGTGAGGATTCTGTTATCAGTGTGGGATTGGAACCGTTGGCTCGATTGCCGAGATATGCTTCACACTTGAGGGTTTCTTTTGTTAAGATACCAGAATGTGGTACTCTTGAATCTCTGAAAGGATTTTCGTCAATCGAAGCTGAAGAACGTCAGGAGATGATTGATTTGGCATTGCAGAAATACTTTGAAGTTGATAGATACCTTGCTAGAGGTGATATATTTAGTGTTCGTATAAATTGGAATTGCAATTCTACTGTTTGTATTCCTTGTGGCCAGAGGTCACAAGACAGAAGTCACAACATCATCTACTTCAAGGTATTTTTTTTTGTGTGAATCTATTGATTGGTGGCAGTGAATGCCTGGTAGTGGGACAGTGAGTCATGGGTGTAATTGAAGGTGATTAATATCCTCAGGTTGTGGCCATGGAACCATCAGATGAAGCTGTTCTTAGAGTCAACCATACTCAAACAGCCCTTGTGCTTGGAGGGACTGTTTCTTCGTCTGTTCCATCAGATCTTCTGATTGATGGGACTAAAGGTTTTGCACCTCTTCAAGGGGACACGGTGAAGAATTTGGCCTCCATACTCACACCACCATTGTGTCCTTCGGCACTTTCTTCCAAATTCAGAGTTGCTGTCCTATTATATGGCCTGGCAGGTTTGTTTCATGCTTCATCATTCTTTGTTTGCATTACAAACTTTATTCACTATTTTATCAAACTATGCCCTCTTGACTAGATCTTTGATTGCTGACATGCAGTAATTGCCAAAGACATGCTATTTGGTTATGATTTTATGGTGCAACATTTGCAGGGTGTGGGAAGAGGACTGTTGTTAGACATGTTGCTCGTCGCTTGGGCATTCATGTTGTGGAATTCAGCTGTCATAATCTTACAGCATCTTCTGATAGAAAGACATCAGTTGCACTAGCTCAAGCTTTCCACACAGCTCAAAGGTGAAGCAGTTCTCTGTTTGGTAAATGTGTATTGTCCTGCAACGTATGAGCAGTGACATACTCAAGTCTTGCTTCATGGTTGTGGTGCCTTTTATTGATAGATTTTAAACTCTATTTTTCTGTCCTTTTCCTGGTATACCTCATTAAAATAATTCTGAATAGGTGATGTTTTGGTTTTACTCAATGGTAGTTCCAAATTCCACATTTTCCAATACCTGACATCCTAATCACCCATTTAACTGAAGTGTTACTGAGCCATTAAACTGGAGGCTTTTCACCAGAATCTATGAGATTGCATCAACATTTTTGTTGTCATTTTTTACTTATCTAAGCTAAGTGGTGACATCTCCTTATCTAGCATGCTCTTCAACATTGTTCTGCTTGTGACAGATACTCACCTACAATTCTTCTTCTCCGCCATTTTGATGTCTTTCGAAATTTGATGTCACATGAGGGTTCACCAAATGATCAAGTTGGCCTCTCTTCTGAAGTCGCATCAGTTATTAGAGAGTTCACTGAACCAGTCTCTGAATATGAAGACATTTACCCTGGAGAAAAATCAAATGATTATTTTGTAAGTTGCAACCTTTTTTGTAGCTTTGTTCTTGTTGTTTGATTTAACTGGCCATAAACAAATCATCTATGGTTACCCAGCCAGTTTAATAAAACAATAATTGGGACACGCAAAGTGTCTGTATGTGACTAAAGCACTCTATCGAGCTCTCAAATTATCAGTTTTGTATTTTAAGATTCTAAAGTAATTTCAAGTCAGAAAGTAAAACCTGTAATTAATTATAGTTATCAAGGATGTTTATTCTTGTGCCTTTCTGATGCAGCTTGTCAAGGATACTGGAAAAATTAAGCATCAGGTTCTGTTAGTTGCTGCTGCTGAAAGTTCAGAGGGTCTGCCACCAACTGTTAGGCGTTGCTTCAGCCATGAGATAAGTATGGGCCCGTTGACAGAAGAACAGAGGGCTGAAATGTTGTCCCAGTCACTGCAAAGTGGTTCTAATATCCTCTCTAATGTATGTGGAAAATACAAAAATTCTGTGATTTCTCCATATTTTCTGGTAGATGATTGTTGCAAGTAAATGGTAAAAACCATTGTTCCCCTCACTAATCCTAAGCATACTCATCAAAAATCAGTCTCTTGTCTGTACATGGCACAGATGCATTGTGGCTTGACAGTGTGTTTCTGGGAATTTTGAGATTACCTGAAAGCTTCCATTTCTAGTATGCTTTTGCATCGCACATTTATTTATTTGTCATAAAAAATATTATGGACTGCATTGCTGTCCTTTTAAGTTTCTCAGAGCTAAAGTATTCACTTTTTTTCTGGTTAAGGTCATTAAGGATTAATATGCTTTGATATTATTACTTCTTTCTGTTGAGTGTATTCATTTTGATGGATTTAGATGGTTGCTTCTTGCAGATTGAGTTAGAAGATGCAATAAAGGACATGGTTGGACAGACATCTGGCTTCATGCCTAGAGATTTGCATGCTCTCATCGCTGATGCTGGCGCAAGCTTAGTCTCCAAGGTAAATGTTCAAGTCGACATAGATGAGCCCAAAGACTTGAACAGTTCTCTAGGAGGCCAATCACTGCAGAAGAATGAATCGTCCAATTATATGCCTCAGGCTGTGGAAAAAGAATATTTAGCTAAAGCTTTGGATCGGTCTAAGAAGAGAAATGCCACTGCACTGGGTACTCCAAAGGTAAATTACCTCAACAATTGTGACTGAAACGTTGATGTCACATCATCATTTTTTATCAAACAAAGGGTTTTTCTTACATGGAGCTTGGGAGGGAGGGATGAGGGGTATAGAAAAATAAGAATGGAAAGTCAATTTGCCTCGTTTGGGAAACAGAGAGAAATTTGAGGAAAGAAAATGCATGGAAAGTTTTACCTTGTGCCTACTAAAGATCATCTATCGAAACCAAATGGAGAGAATGAGAGGGAAATGAGTGAAATTACCCATTGGCTCTTAAGCTTCTCTTTTCAAACAAAATGAAGGATAGGATTTAGATTTGTTAACTTTGTCTTAATTTTCATTCCATTCAAATATCAATGGAGAAAATTACATTCTCATTAACTTTCTTGCCTCTCATTTCCAATTCTAGCTTATATTGTTCCCAAACATAATGTTAGAGGTTTCAAACTTTGGAATGAATGTCATATTTTTATTTTTGAGTGAGATTTTGTTTTATGTGGCAAGGGTGTTTGACTATTGATTATTTGTCACAGGTTCCTGATGTGAAATGGGAAGATGTTGGTGGGCTTGAAGATGTGAAGAAATCAATTCTAGATACTGTGCAGGTGAACCTCTTACTTATCTGTATGGCCTCCACAATTGCTTTGTGCTCAAGATTATTTCAATTATTAGCTTCTAAAGACACATAGATTGAAACATTCCTTTATTAACTCAACCTTCCCATCTTTCTACAAAAGTTTAAGCCGTGCACCAGATGATTCAAGCATATTTTTTATAACATGTTTAACTGTCATATTGTTCAGTTTTCTACCCATGTCACATTAGCATGGTCTACAATTTCAACTTTATATGAGAAACAGGCCACTTATCACAACATAACAATCTCATCAGACCAGGTTTAAGATCTGAATTATTTTGCTTAGTAGTACATTTGGAAAATTGATCATAATGGTCAGGATGTATCTACATTTCTTTAGCTCGATGGCTGAGATACACATTGAAAAATGGCCATCCCATCCTCGTCACCACCCCTTCAGTCCTTGGAGAACTAGAGATTCTACCCCAGGTTCTGTAATGTATTTTAAATTTATAGGTATGAAAAGAAGGTAGCTATATCTTCAGAGTCTGTTGTGGGAAAGGGTTAATAAGTTTGAAGAATGAAGAAGCATATCGATTACATTAAGGAGGTCAGCTATTAAGATGTCCTGGGCCTTTCTTTTAAATTGTAAACTTGGGGAATGCATTATAACTGGAGCTGCCACCTGGTAGTGTGTGCTTTCTTTTGTATCCTTTTCATATTGTTTATCTCTGCTGTACATGTAGTTACCTCTCTTGCATAAAGAGTTGTTTTCATCTGGGTTGCGTAAGCGGTCTGGAGTTCTTCTATATGGTCCTCCTGGAACAGGAAAAGTGAGTTCCGACATCATAATTGCAATATTGTTATTATATGAAAAGAAGAGATTGCTTCATAATTTCTTTCCTGTTATCTTTATTTTGAAGTTCAGACTTTATTGGCAAAAGCTGTTGCAACAGAGTGTTCCTTAAATTTTCTAAGCGTGAAGGGGCCTGAGCTGATCAACATGTACATAGGTGAGTCAGAGAAAAATGTCCGAGACATATTCCAGAAGGTAAGAATATATTTCCTCTTTGAACTAATACCCCGTCAGAGTGCTAGTTTTATATTTGTTATCTGTATGACTTTCATTTTGGATGTGATTTTGCTTCTATGTGCAATTTGTTCATACGCATTCTTTTCAGGCCAGATCAGCACGCCCATGTGTTATATTCTTTGATGAACTTGATTCTCTCGCTCCAGCTCGGGGTGCCTCAGGAGATTCTGGGGGTGTTATGGACAGAGTGGTTTCTCAGGTGAAGATATTTTTCTGGTTTAGGAAGGTTGTTTACAATGATTTTTTTTATGGTTACTTAATGTGGTAAAATTTCTTCCTCTTTAGATGCTTGCAGAGATTGATGGCCTAAATGATTCTACACAGGTATTGAACTTGTGGTCTTTTTACCTTAATCGGGATTATTTTTATTTTTGCTTGTTTCCTCAAATTTAAAAGATAAAACTCCATGTTTCCTTGTGATTGTTTAAGGACCTATTTATCATAGGGGCAAGCAATCGACCAGATCTTATTGACCCTGCACTTCTCCGGCCTGGCCGATTTGATAAGCTGCTATATGTTGGAGTTAACTCTGATGCATCTTATAGGGAGCGGTTAGTAATCTTCCAATTTTGAGAATGTGCAATTGATGTGATGCACTCATTCTAGGGCTTTACCAATTTCTTTTCTTTCCAGGGTCCTTGAAGCGCTGACCCGTAAGTTTACACTGCACCAAGATGTCTCTCTTACCTCAATAGCTAAGAAATGCCCCCCAAACTTCACAGGAGCAGACATGTACGCCTTGTGTGCGGATGCTTGGTTTCATGCTGCCAAGCGAAAGGTGGGTAGGTCATGTCTGAACTATGCATGGAAGTAGTAGAAGAACTGTGGGGCAGAAATGCATTGCTGATGATTTTTTTTGTATCACCATCTTAAAACTAAACGGCATATATCACGACTTTTTTTCCCGGGTTTTAATCCAAATTTTCTCCCTCACTCAACTACCCTTCTGAAGAGGTGCTTATATTATTTCTTTCCATCACTCAGGCTCTGAGTTCAGATTCAGAATCTCCATCCACCGTTGATCAAGCTGACTCTGTCATTGTGGAGTACAATGATTTCATTAAGGTATATGGCATTTGAGGTTACAAGGGAAGTTGCAATTATTTACCATCCAATGCTAATAGGATAAACTATAAGATTTGTATAATTTGTACAAGTGAACATCTTGTGAACAGAAAGACTAATCAACTGTGGAAGAAAACTTGCATTGAGTTGCCTAAGTACTTAATTTTTATCAGGGTAAAACTGAAACCCCCTGCTAAATATTCTTAAAGTGGTTCCTTAACTTTAAAATCTTTAATTTTGCCCCCTCTTTTTCTTTCGGAACAAACTCCTTTGTTAGTTATTCCAATTTGCTATCCACAAAGTCATAAACTGACGGGCAAAAGCTAATGTGGCCGATTGCATCAGTCACATCAGTTTTTGTTGTTAGTTTGTGGATGGTAAACTCATGATGCAAGTTCATTTAGGGAAAAAAAAAATACATGAGGGTAAAATATTTTGAAGTTGAAAAACTTCTTTAATTTTAGTGATATTTTAAATATTTGAGCCTTTTCATTTAGCCTTCATATTCGTACAGTATAAATTTGCATGGAATTACTTTCATGCACTTGTGCGTTTCAAAGGTTTCTGGACATTAGAAGCAGATCATCTCAATTGCTTACAATGTGCTCTGATTAGAAGATGATCGCATCTAAAAGTCAGCCCAAACGTTCCATACAATTAAATATTTAGTATTTAGTCCATATGCTCAACACTGCCGCTGCTTTTTTTCTTTTCTATCTTTTTACTAAATGCTAAATGTCACCTCCTTTCAGGTGTTGGTGGAACTGTCTCCCTCCCTTTCCATGGCAGAACTTAAGAAGTACGAGTTGCTTCGAGATAAATTCGAAGGACCATCAAACTAATTCATGCCTGGTGAGGTGTTGTGCCAAGTACCAAGGACCGAGTTCCAAATACTCATGTCGATCGATTGCTTATGCAACAAGAAATTAGATATCTTTCAAGCGACGAGGATAAAAAAAAAAAGCCTATCGTCGCGTGTTTCCCTTCCCTTTTGTCTTGTCCATTGTTTGGAATCTGAAAAGTGGACCACAGAACTTGATACAGTGGTGATGTGGCTGTCACTATCTACCGTGAATCCTCATCCATGTAGTTTCTGAACAGCCACGGTGGTTGAAGCCAATCTTTCTCCTTTTTGGTGGGTGTGTGGTCTGTGGACCCAGTGGCGTGTCATAGGAACATGGTTGAAGCTTCCGGTTTTCTTTAATTTTGGGTGATTATCTTTTATGAGAAAGTAGAATAAGAACACTCACGTTGCTGGGAGTTTCTACCAGTCATGTAATATGATAGCAGGACAGTGGCACAAGCTTTCTTTGAAGTCCAGAAATTGTTAATCTTTCCATTGAACTTAAAAGGAAGCCTAGTTTAAATTCAAGAAATAGAAAATATCCGAAGAAGGTTTTTTTTTTTTCCCTTTTCTTTTGGATATAGTTCCAATTCTGTAGAATATCCCAGCCTTTTCAAGCCCTTTTCCTCCCACCACGTCAATATCTTTCTTTTTTTGTGGTCAAATCCAATCCAATCCAATCGAATGAGCAATGTGGTTATTAATCGAGTGGAGTATATTCTGCCTCTCGGAAATTTTTTACTCTATTTATTCATTCCCAAAAAATAAAAATTTATTTGTAATATAGGCTTCTATCTCTAAACTGGGAATTGACTCGGTCCAAAATGTCTGCTCACATGAAAGCTTATCAGTTTGTTAAGCCTTGGTCTACTTATTCAAGAAAAATAAAGGGTCAAACATCTTTATAAAATCTCTCTTTTTAAATGAAAATAGTTGACATCAAATTTGTCCATTTTAGTTGCTAAAACGTGATCAAATGACAATTTTCTCCCTCCCCGTTTTCTAACAAGTTTATCTCTTTTCTCTTAACTGCAAAGACTAAAACATAATAAAAATAAAATTCGAAACAGAACATAGCTTTTCTAGCTAAGGAGACCTAAAATATCGCAAACAATTCTTATTTTTCGTTATATAACAAACAAGCTCTTAGTTTTATACAATAAAAAACATGCGTGGAATCTTTGATGTTACAATTTAGATAAGAGGCAATCGAAGTAACACTAGTTAGTTCATGCCTTACCTGGCATGGATAAGAGTAGTCCAGCTATACGATGTTAAGGGAGGTGGGTTTAAGCATGCCAATATTGAACCCCAACTATGGGATGATGGGCAAATCATGGAATTTCAAATTATCGTACTTGTTAGTCCGTATCTATATACATTATACAGATGCATAAATTATGGGACCCCCAAAGCAAGATCTTTTATGGACAATGAGACCTTGTAGCTTAAGGTAATGTTTGCTTTTATGGTCCGGCCATGCTTTTTTTGGAAAAAAATTGATTCTTTTCTTCATTTTTTTGTGATATACTAATATAAAAATAAATTAAAAATATAATTATTTAAAAAAAAAACACTTTTAAAAGCCATTAATATCTTAACGTCAAATACTGTTTAAATCCAAACGGGGTATTTAGCACTCGTTTCAAAAGCATTTAAAAAATATATATATATAGATAGATATATATCTTTTTATTTTTTAGATATTTTAATTTAGTGATATTAAAAATAATTTTTAAAAATAAATATTATTTTAATACGCGGTATATTTGAGATGGCCGCAGGATGCCTTATCCCGAACCCATCACCCATCCTAGCGATGCGGGCTTTGGACAGTTAAGCTCATGAGATAAAATAATACGCGTATATATGCGATCGAATAAAATGCGTGAGAGAGAATATTAGAATTAGGAATCTTGCAATCAAGATATTCCGTCAAGTCCAGACGCGCTGTGCTGCTTTTGGCTTCCTTCTGGCTGCTAGGAGAAGACAAGACGACGGGCACCACCTTCAGAAAGTAACCCTTCACATTACTTATAGCGGGACCCCTTCGCCTTTCAATTCCTCAATGTGCTCAATTACTCCGGCCCCTCTACCACCACCTCCTCCGGTCCCTCTACCACCACCTCCTCCGGTCCCTCTACCACCACCACCTCCTCCGGTCCCTCTACCACGCGGGGATGCCATATGGCGGCCCAAATACACGCTAATCATGATGAATAAAATAAAATACAAAAACAATAAAGTATTGTGCTAGTTGAATATTATTAACTCCGAAAATCAAAGGGTGTAATGAATGGAATTTTTCGTTTCTAAATCTTAAATGTACAACACGCTAGCCGAAATTCTGAACGTGAAACATAAAGATCCAACCACTAATTAGTTTAAAAAGTCAGTACATGTAATAATAATGGTAATAATAATAATAATAATAATAATGTCGCTATAACCTAAGATCAGGAAGCTCGAGAGTTCATAGACTACAAGGTAACCAAATACCTTAGCTTCAAATTGAGACATAAATATCTTGGTCCACATGTCTAATTGGAGTCCTCGGATTGATGGTGGTTGAAAGCAGATCAAGTATTCTATATTTATGACCCCTTAAAAGTTGACACGTGCCCTTTTTTAAAGCCAAAAAGGTGGTGGGGAATGCTTCTTGCTTTTTCATTGGGTTTATTTTCTTCGTGGCAGCAAATGAAAGCATTCCTCCGTGATGGGGAAAAAAATAGCAGAAGAGAAAGAAAAAAAATAGTAATAGTCATGTTCTGTAAAACTTGCCATGCTAGTCTAATCATAATCACATTAAATGATGGAGAATTAGGCTTATTGTTCATCGTTTAAGTGTATCTTGTTATTATTCATTTACTTTTTGTTATTATCTATTATTGCTAGCAGATATATTTATAAAGGTGAAGAGTTATAATCTTTGATATGGATTAGATTGGACTTGAGGGGTAACCCACAGCAATATTTTTCTTCACTATGTTGCTGATGAGGTAGAAAAGTAGCGATGTTGACACGTGGGAGAAGAGAACGTAGAACGAGCATTTAGATAAGATTTTTGTAGTTTATAAAGGTGGGAACTTTTTTATTGTGGTTATTATCTCATTAAGAAATGGAATTGAACTTGATCACCTAAAATCAATATGATTCACCATACCATAAAGAATTAATCATACAATTGACTTGAACAGTGCAATTAGAGAGCATCTAGAAACCTCAAGAAAGAGTAATAACCTTGTTGCCGTGGTTACTTACATAGTCATGTTTGGGGCTTTGACACATTATAAAAAAAAAAAATCTCCAAGAAGCGTGATATGATGGCAAAGAATTTAAAATTTGTATAGCAGGTCTCGAGTTCGAGTCAGGGCGTGCATCTCTTGTAAGAAATCTGTGACAGTTAGGATTTTACTCACTCACCTGGATATACAAAGCATGCTTTACGAGAATAGAGTTTTCTCAAATAAAATAAAAAAATGTTCCATAATGATGAAGAATATGGGCAATGATTATGATAATAACATGTTTCTACAGCTTGAATGACAGGTTAAGTTTAATTTGGTGCTACATTTACATATAGTTTTATGTCAACCTTGCTCCTTGTAAGGTAGTTGTTTTACTCAACATAAGTTTTAGACCCTCGTTACTTCAACATCACTTACTCCATTTTTTTAAAAAGAATATATAAATGTTAATTAGATTGATATCAAAAATTGCGAATGAAGTGCTCCTGCAAAAAAAAATGTATAGCCTGGCCTGTTTTTTGTTAGTTTTATCATATGGCTAGAGTTTGCGCGACATGCATCCTAAATTGGCTAAAGATGACACGGCTGGCTTTGTTGGCTTTATGACCTACAATGGGTTTTCATAAGGCTATAGTGATGCTGTTATTAAAGTTGTTTTTAAAAGTATTTTTTATTTAGAAATACATCAAAATAATATTTTTATTATTTTTATAAAATTATTTTTGGCATCAGCACGTGGAAATGATTTAATAACATCAAATTTCTTAAATTTAAAATTAAAAAAATCATTTTTTTTCATTTTTTTTAATATAGTACCAAACACCCTCTTAATAGAGGAAGGAAAACACACTTGTGGAAAAATGAATCATCCGCCTTGCTCATTTCGGTTCCTCTGGGTTTTTGCGCCATGCACCGTCGGGCGGAGATGGTGGCTAGCGGTTGTGGATATGGAGAGAAGGGCGTGGCAATCGGTGCAAAAGTGTAGCGCTACCCTCCATAAAAAGGTTTCCTATATCGAAAAGGTTGTGTGTGTAAGAAAAATATATTACGTGGATAGAAAAGTTTCTGAAATCCTGGAAAAAAAAAAACAGCATAAAATTTATAGCATGTTAAGTAGGTGTCAGGTAGGCTAGAATTCCAGCCATCTGAGCTCGCGTGTTATCAGTGTCCCTGTCGTTTTGAAGAAAAACCAGGAGTTAGGGTTTGCTAAGCAAATTTATGCTCCCATTAAAGAGAATATGCATATCCTTTTCAAAGAATTAACTCTTGGCGTGGATGTGACTGTGCTTTGCCTGATGTTTAAGTACATTTGATTCCTGTAATTGCAGACTTGCAGTCAGGCTCAAAATCAAACACCTGGTAGTCCTCATTTTTTAAAAGCATTTGTCTGCCGAGCTTTCTTGCGAATCTCGTAAAGGACTCCAGCACTGTAAATGTTGTCTGGTCTCAGGGAAGCACTGGATGAATTGACCATGAATGCTGAGTCATAAATTGACATTGATGACGCTGTTAGGAATTAATGGAAGGACAAACAACTGTAAGCATGGAAAAACCTTAAGGCATCATCCCCCTTGATTTTTTTCATCTCGATTCAAATTCAATATAAAGAGAAAGATTAATCTTATTTTTTCAAGAATGAGTTCTCGTGGTAAAAGATGTTTTTTTGTCAGCCTGCAATATCGGAGCCGTTGATTTTGGAAAATGAATCTCTAGTGGTTGTTTGCTGGTAGGGACGAGAGAAAAATAATTGGAAAACTGATTAAATTGAGAAAATAGAAAGAAAAAAAAAACTGAATATTGATTAAAATATTTTTAAAAACTTTCGGACCAGTTTTTTAAAACTAAAATCAGTAAACCAGACCGGTTTAAATTAAAAAAAAAATATTATAAGAAAACTTTATGTTCTTATGATTCAGTTCAAAGTTTTTGGTCTAATTATATTTTGGTGAAATAGAAGAAGAGAAATACTTGGTTATAGTAAAAAAAAAATTATGAAAAAACATGTATTATTTTTTGATTTTTCATATAAAAACAAACCAAACCGAATCGGTTGGTTTAAACCAGATTTGATCTGGGTTTTTTTTTTATAATTTTAATTTGATTATTTTTATAAATAAAAAATAAACTGAAACGAATAGAAGATAATAACCAACTTGCTGTATTATTTTCCTCTCAAGCTGGGTGGGGCTCGTCCATCCAGTTTCTATTATTTATAGTATTCATGAGAGGCAGTGGGTTGTGAGGATTGAGCATGTTTTTAGTATCTCTTATTATATGCAGCCCCCCGCAAGTTGCCTGTCGTTATGTAGTCTCTAATCCTGTTTGAGGTTGTGTTTGAAAACTATTTAAAAAAAAGAATTCTTTCCAATTTTTTATTGATATTTTTTAATATAATTTTAGATTGTTTATATATATTGATGTTAAAAACAATTCTAAAAAATTAAATATATATATATATATATATATATATATTATTTTGATACATTTCTCAATAAAAAGCAATTTAAATCATGCTCACTTTATTAAAATATTTTTTTATATTATTATATCAAAAAAAAAATAGTGTTTAAAGCACAATCCAATGCATACATCGATGGTTGTCACTTGTGCTACCCATCCTAATTATCTCATGTAGTTTATTTTTGTTTTTGGTTGTTTGGGAGTGTGATTGAAGTTTTTTTTTTATTAAAAATACATCAAAATAATATTTTTTATTTAAAAAAATTATTTTTAACATCAATTTATTAAATAATCTAAAACTATCAAAAATTAAATAAATTAATTTTTTTAAAAAATATAATGCTAAACATGGATATGAAATTTGATTGAATGCGGTGGAGGTGCAAAAGTGTGAACGTCGTACGAAATTAACTCTTTTGGCGTGAAGGAGATTAATTCTCCAAGTCCAATGCTATACGAGATCGAACGATTTCTTTTATTAATATGAGGTTTGCTATCGATATTAAGTATACGAATATATATTATTCATAGCTTGCTCAATTATTCATAAATCCTGTGATGGAGTTTATTATTTTATTTTATTTTATTTTATTGAGAGCGAATCGGGTACTCCTCCGTTGATAGAGCAATACTGGCACGACACAGCAGATTTTGGATAGGATGGCACAAAAATTGCAATTAAAGCATCCTAAAAATCAGTCCCCACATGACAGGAACTGCTAGCTTCCCCAGTCTGAGGTCGGCGACGAGAACACCAAGATATGTGTCTGTTTGAAAATGTAGTTGTGGTTCTTTTTGAAAATATATTAAAATTATGTTTTTTTTTAAATTATTTCTTACATCGATACATCAAAATAATATAAAAATATTAAAATTTATTAATTTAAATTTAAAAATAAAAATAATTTTTTTAAAAGTATTTTTGAAAAATACTAGAAATGTACAGCAAGATTAAACCAAAACTACGTAGAGCACAAGGGCAATTTAGTCTAACACTCCAAGTACTCTCATCCGGGTCAACCAAAGCCTTCCGTACCAGGCAGAGGGATTACTTCCTTCTATTTGTCAAAATTCCGAAATTATATACTCCTCGCAGTTAATGGGAAAAAAAGGGAAGTCCAAATTCATGTGCTGAAATGGAAGGGACGGGAAATTCATGTCGGGTAAGATTTTTACATGATGGGTTCCGCCACCTGACAAGCACTCTTTCCTCATGAGGCAGAGGCTCACGCGCCATTTTAAAGCTTTACTCCCACGCTGTATTATTACCACCGTGTATGTCCAAGCAGCTTCTTTTTACTCATGGGAAGTCTATTTCATTTCATGTGTTTCAAAGTGTTTTTTTTAATTAATTTATTTTTATTTTTTTTAAATTATTTTAATGTGCTAGTATTAAAAATATTTTAAAATAAAATAAAAAATATATATTATTTTAATTCAAATAATCAAAAACCACAGGTATGATCGGAGGTAAATTTATCTATTCTTAAAATATACTCACCCTAATATGAGTTAAACAGGGTAGCTTCCCTTGGATATTCAAAGTCTAAGAAAAAAATTAAAAATTGATGGAATCATTTCGCTATTAAAAAAATGTTTATTTTTTATTCAAATATGTATTATTGCATTTCCGTGTTTACAAATTTATTTTCCTGATTTTTCATTTAAAAAAAAATATAATTAGACTACACAAACGGACTGAATCATATATATATATATATATATATTGATTTACTTTATCATAAATTACATTGAAAAGTTTTGTATTATATTCTATACAAGCTGGATTTACTTTGATAAATTCAGTGAGCTTTCAAAGATTCAATGCTTAAGAAATGATATTTTCACTTACAGTTTTCAGATTTACATTTTAAAATACATGCGATGGGAATTTAGAAACTAGAGGGCTCCACTTCTCATTACGTAACTTAAAGCCAGTTAAACATATCCTCCAGTAACTAGAATAAAATCTAATACAAATTATGGTTTTTAGCTATATTCCTCTAAATAAATTGTATCGTGGTATATATATATACAACAAAATATATTTTCTTAAACATTTATTTGCATATACAGTGAGAAAATATATTAAATATAAAAACATAGTCCACAGTTATTGGCGTAGTTTGTAAATAAAAAAATAAATATATGTTTATCCAACATTGAGAAGAAACACTTCACCCCAAGTGTTTATAAATGTGAGTTTCTATTGTGTAATGAATTAAATGAATTGATGGTGGATAGGCAGTAGCGGGCTCTCTCATATAGTTACATAAATATTTAAAATTTCAAAAAATGATAACTCGAAGAGGTACAATATCTTAGGCATCTATAAAGCAAACATGCATCTCTCATTCTACAATGGAATAAAAAATTATTGCTATGGTTGTTGTAGGTAAATAAGCATAATGGCTAAAAAATATGGCTTTAGATATTCAATTGTGATCACAATTCTATATCCATTATTTCTTTATATTGTGATAATAAAACAACCGTGTCTTGAGCTTGCAACAACATTTACAATGATAAGTCAAAATATATAAGCATTCAACATAGATATATTCAAAAATTGATTACAAATGGGGTAATCGCTATAGTATATGTGGAGTTTATGAATAATTTAGTAGATTTTCTCCCAAATAGCTGTCTAGGGACATGATAAAAAAACAATCAATGGAATAGTGTTGAAACTCATTACTTAAGATATCTGTCGTAGGAACCCAATTTCAGATTAACAAAAAAGTTTATCTTTAACTTTAATGGGCAATGACAAATTATATAAAGGGGGTAGCTTCAAACTTTTAATGAAACTTAAAGTTTGTGTTTATTATAATATAGACATGTATAATTCCACCCGTGTGAATATAGAGTTAGTGTCGCGTTTGACAGGAGCGGTGGTTTTTCTCTTGTATATATTCATGGAAAATGTGATCCCAACCATGATCATATCAGTGGGAAACAATTGTAAACCTTTTCAAGAGTTTTGTTAATATTACGCGTGTAGTATCTTTGATTATATAATAAAAATTTTGGTTTAATTTGCAGACACCATAAACTTTTTGGTATGATTCAAGTTCTAACATTAATCAAAGGTTTAACTTGCAAAATATCTTACTGCAAGTATAATTCTATTAAGTGAGAAGATATTTATTACAAACTTGCGGGGGTTGTGGTGTAGTTTGTAAATTATTTTAGATTTTATTTTAGAAATTTAATCCATGTATATTTCAATAAAATGATTACACTGCCTGTTGAATTAAAGTTTTCTGAACATAACTAAAAGTATTGAGATTATAGAAAACTATTTAATATTATTATTAAAATCAACCTATCATATTAATTTTGAAATCTTTCAACCTAACCCGTTGTGTTCAAAATTAAACCTTATGAAAATTGTTTTATTATGACCCAACTGACTTGATCGGTGTAAAAGCAACCCAACCAAAATCTGATGGCAAGATTGAGAACAAAACAATGAAATTGACATAAAAAATCTCATTGCTCAACTTTGTGTTTAACCTAAGTTTAAAATTAAATCATGTGAGAATTGTCTTCATATTTGATATGACTTGATAGACGTAGTCAATCTAAAAACAACCCAATTCTAAAAATATAAAATCAAAGGATAAAAGTAAGAAAAAGAAAAAATTAATAGAAAAAACCTTTTTAATGCATGCCTGAATTTAAAAATTAGATAGTATTTATTTCAACGTGGTGCAATGACTTTGCTGATTTATAAAAGCAACTCATATTATGGTTAAAAAGGTATGACGATAAAAAAAAAAATTGAGTAAAAAAAAGAAAAAAAAAGAGTAAAACTCATAAAAGCAGACCAGGAGATTTTAAGTCGAGAAAGGTAACACAACAACGCAATAGAATTTCTCTGATCTGGATTTAAATTAAAGGTAGTTGAGATGGATAGGGCTCGGCAAAAAGATGCCTGGAGATGAATCTAAACTCATGCATGCACGCGCTAGCAGTGCAAGTGGGTTAACAGTGAGTCAAAGACCACGTAAAATTTCAGACAAGGAAGCGTGGTTAAAGAAAAACCTACAGGGGTCAAAATATAACCATAAAAGGGAAAGCTTAAAGTTAGTCCTAGACTTATATAATAGCTCTCGATTACATCCCAAATTCATAACCATTATCACTCATACCAAACTTTTTCCTAATCTTTCAATCGCATCCTTTTATCTATTTCTCTTAACGATACAAGTCTAATTTCATGTTTCGTGGACTACAAGGCATTTATTTGAAGAAAATTTGATGAAAAAAATAATATGTTTAAGTTTGATGTGCATAATAATGTTTTGACTTTGTGTTTCAAGGTCAATTGTAATTACATATGTATTTGCAAATTCTATTTACATGATTTTAAATATAAATACTATAATTATTTTTTTATTAACTAATATTTATGAATAAATATAAAAATATTATTTATGAAAAATATTTAGAGCAGACATTGTTATTTTATTAATTTCAATCAAGGAATAATGAATAAATGAGTGGAAATACGATTAGCATTGAATTCAAAAAACATGTTTTCTTATAGAAAATAATATAGCTAGTTAGATTTGCATACAATAATATTTCACAAACTATTAAAGATGAAAATGAATGGGAAAAAACTTTTAAAAAATAAAATACCCAACTCAAAGAATAAGTTGCCGTCGATTTTGATAATCATTAGATAAAATTATGAAATATTAATATAAAAACCACAGAATTTAATGTGAAAATAAAATTTATCATTACAAGAGTAAAAGGGTCTCACATAATGAACATGATTTGATGGAATTAATGTAAAGATGAAATGAAGGTTGTTCCCATTTTTTTGGCAATGACAAGGCATATTTTTGCCCGTTTTAGCCAAAATGGATTGAAATACAACCTCGATTGAGAGGCCTCATAATAGAATATTTTGAAACGTTTGGAATCAATCTAGTTAAATTTATAGAATTAGTACCTATTTGAAAATGAGCACATAGTTCAAGGACTAAATTGAGATCTCTCTATGTAAAAACAATATTGCCGAGTAAATACTAGTTTATGTTTTTCTCTTCCTGTGTTAGAAACAATCTCCTTCTAATGCGAAAACAAAATTAAAAAAATGAATTAAAACAAAATAAGAAACAAAAAAAAAAACAAAGAAAAGACGCGGCTGCTGTAAACACCAAAAACCAGAGAGGGAGAGAGAGAAAGTGTTGGGCAATTGATTCTAGCTACAGAGATCTCACCCAAGCGAGAACCCAAACCCAATAAACCAATCCAATTTCTTTTTTTTTGGTTATTATTGAGATCATTTGTTTATAACTTCAACAAATAATTAGTTCTTAAGGCAATAAAATTCAAACATCGGTTGGTATCGATTTGAATTTAGTGATCGGGTCCAATTCACTGGAAATCCGTGGTGGGTTTTCGGTTTTGTGAAATGGGCTGGCTTTGTTTTATTGTCTGGGATTGTAGAGAGATAATTGTAAATTCATGGGCTTAGATTATTATTTTGTTTTATCTTTACATTTTGTTGCTGCTGCTGTTTGATGATTTCTCTGGGGAGGAGAGATGGGAGGGAGGAACTAGGGATAGGGTTTGGCAGTGAGAGAGATATGGAAGATACTGAGCTTGAAGAAGGGGAGGCTTGCTCTTACCATAATATTAACAACAACGATGATGATTATGATGCGAGCATGGACCCTGATATTGCTCTCTCTTATTTAGTAAGTTTTTCTCTTTCATATATATATGTGAGAATAATTCAGGTTTGATTTTTTAATTTTTTTTGTGAAGGTTTGGTTTTGTTAGTGCTATATATCATCTGTTGACTTTATTTTGTTGTTGTTCTCCCATGCTTCAGATCCAAAATTCTATGTTAAGTCTTATTTCTGGTTGTTTACAGTGTTGAGTACGGTAATTTCATGTGATTAATGTGTCCTTTCTGCTCTTTGAAAAAACAGTTGCTCTGGGTTTTGATTGTGTTTAGTTAGAGAAGTATAGATGAAATTAGTAGGTTTTCATTTAGTGCTAAGGTTTTGTTAGCTTTGGATGTGTAGATATGGTGTTTTAGATTATTTTGATCTTCAAAGCGAGTGGAGATATGTTTGTGTTTTGCTTCTTCATTTTTTATGGAGACATGAAACACATGTTGAGCTTGTTCAGTTTGTGTAAAGCAGTGCTCAGTTATGATTCTGCAGTGTGGGGTTGTATGGACTGCGAGTATCTGCAAGTGTAAAAAATGAAGCTTTTGGAAACTTTAGTCTGTCATTCGAGTGGCATGAAACCGAACATTGAAATTTTGAATGCTTGAATTTTAGGTTTCCATATCTGGATTAGAACCACAAGTCAACATTCTTAATTCACTTATGTTAGGTTCCTGTTACATAATTGCCTCACAAAATTAGTTGAAATATGTGGCACCTAGGTATAAAATGTGAGATGTATGGACTGTTTTTTATTCCAAAGGTTGCACATCTTTCAATTATTGGCATTTCCATCAGTTCAAAACCTGTTTATATCTGTACTTTCCTTCTTTCCTGATCTGCAACTGCTTTCTTCTATTTCTCTCTTTCAAGGATGAAAAACTGCAAGATGTCCTGGGACACTTTCAAAAAGATTTTGAAGGTGGAGTTTCAGCAGAGAATTTGGGTAAGTCAACATTCTGCAGAAGTGGTTAATATAAGATAAAACAACTGCATTAATAAAGTCCATATTTTGATATTTATTGTATATGGATTTTTACTTTTCTACAGGGGCCAAGTTTGGTGGTTACGGTTCATTTTTACCTACCTATCAGCGGTCTCCTGGATTGTCTCACCCAAGGGCCTCACCAAAAACTCAACATCGCAATACTTCTAGATCTCCAAACAATTTGCAACTGGAGGTAGATATATATAATTTTTTTTCTTTTTCCCATCATCGAGCACGTCACTTGTTAATAAATGATTTAAAGAAGGAACTTTTAACTAAATCTTGGTCTACCTTGGAGTTATCATCTTGAACATTTTAATATTTGCTCTTAAAACAGGCTGGCCGCCGGAGCTCTGTATCTTTGTCAACTGCATCTCAACCACTAAGAATCGAACCTTCTTCTACAGTATTGAAAACATCCTCCTTGAATGAGTCAGTTAAACAGGAAGCATATGTGCCATCCACTCATTTTGCTGAGGAACTTGTTCCTAGAGATGAAACTGTAAACAGGAAATCTGCTAGTTTACAGAAAATGCTGAAAGTTCGAATAAAAGTCGGTCCCGATAACTTGTCGACACAGAAAAATGCTGCAATCTACAGTGGTCTTGGGCTTGATGTCTCACCATCTTCCTCAATGGATGACAGCCCCTCTGAAAGTGAAGGGATGTCTCACGATCCTCAAGATGCTCATCTGGAATCTCCTGCTGATATTCTTCAGGTAACTCATCTCCTTGCAAGTTTTAACCTATCGTGTATAGCTACACTTTGTGTTGGGACTTGGCAGTGATGAGAATGTGTTTCTTTTTATTCTGTGATTGAGCAGATAATGACAACTTTTCCAGTGCATGGAGCTCTGCTACTATCACCTCTTTCTGATGATCTTCTCCACCTGAATGAGATGGAAAAAATAATTAAAGACATCGAATGCTTTTCTGTTCCAAGTTTTGGTCCTGAAAATTCTTGCATTATAGTGAATGGGTCTAGCTCTGTAAAGGGTGACGGGACAATGTTTGGAGAGAAGAAAATAAAGTCAATAGCGATAAATGAACTTTCAGCAGAATCAAAGAGTGATATTAATAAGGATCCTGGGATTGGTGTTGGTGTTATATTGAAGGAGATAGAACCTGACACCGTTGCTTCTGAGGAGCTTGTTTCTAATACCTTAAAGCTTCCACATTTGTCAAATTCATACTCTGCAGCTGTTGGCACTTCAAAAGGAATGGACAGGGCATCTAACGTCTCCAAGGGAGTGATGAGTGACAAAGGTTTTTCTAGTCTAGCCAAAGAGGAATCACCAGTGCCAGTATTCACCCAAGAGAATGGGTCGATCAAGAATTCCAAATCCAAGTCCTCTGGAAAGGTTTGGGAAGATAGAAAAGCTAGTAGTGTTGGCAGTGATTCAGTATCCCCAAGGAAAGATGGCCATCGCAAGGGAGAAAAGCCTCATGAATCAGTCAAAATTGACTCAAATGTTTCAAAGGGGAGGAAGGCTAAAAATCAGGCTCCAACAGAACCTGCCAAGCAGAATGCTGACGAGAAAGCAATGTCCTATGAACAGGAATGTATGGAGCTGCCTCATGTTAAGGAGTCCTCTTCTGAGGGGAAAAAAAAACTAAAGGGAAGTCAAAGTCATGGCACTGTAGTTACTGAGGCACCTAATGAGAGTTTGAGGCTTAGCTCATCTTTGGCACTGAAAAATAAGAAGAGCAGTTATGCTGACAATTATACAACTAAAGTAGAGTCAGAAGACTTGAAATTACAAAAGAACTCTGGAAAAGCTGGGGATAGATATAGAGAATTTTTTGGGGACATGGAACCAGAACAAGAACTCCAAATTTGTTCGTTGGTAAAGAGTTATGAGGATAGACTGGAGGACTTTGAAATGGTTGAAAAGGGCACACATGGAACTAACAGCACGTCCAAGGAAATATCAAGCAGCAAGAATGAGGATAAGCTGTTAACTTCCAAAGCATTTCCTAAAGCTGCTTTAAATGGTGCCTTGCACAATGGAGACGGGCCTGTAACTGATACTGTTCCGGGTGAAGATAATTGGGTCTGTTGTGACAAGTGTCAATCATGGCGGCTTCTTCCACCTCGTACAAATCCTGATGACCTGCCTGAGAAGTGGCTGTGTAGCATGCTTGACTGGCTGTAAGTGCCCTTTTACATTTTACTCTTGTTACAATGAAATAACCTCTCACATCAAGTAGTTAGAGATAAAATGTGTTGGTTTAATGCCTCTTCTTTTTCCTCTGATGTTTGATTTTTAAATTATAAATGCCTTAGGCCTGGTATGAACCGGTGTAGTTTTAGCGAGGATGAAACAACCCATGCAACCCGGTCTCTTAAACTAAACAATTCTGGTGGGGATATATCCAAGGTAGCTGTGGCTGATGTTTGGTTTCCTGATCAGAGCCACCAAAATTTTATTTCACATGCTGCGCTTCCTAGTGGAAGAAAAAAACATGGTTCAAAAGAGTTATCAAATATGATGTATAAAGAAGATGGACCTATTCAGTTGTCAAACCATACAAAGAAGAGCTTACAGGTGCCAGTGACAAATAGAGGCTTAAATGATGTGAAACCAGCTCCTGTGGTAAGCGAACCCAATTCTTTGAAACTGAGCAAGTCTAATTTATCTGTGGAGAAACACAAACATAAGCTGAAAGAGAAGCATAGAGAACTGGACAACTTTTCTGACCGAGGTATTGAATTTAAAATAGCTTTTTCTGCCTTAAACCTCCTGTCCTTGAAACATAAAACTTACTTCTTTGCTAAAACAAACAGTAGGTGGTGGCTCAAAGCGATCAAAGGGGAAGGGCAAAAAGGACCCTGATCAAGATTGTTTTAGAGCTTCTAAGAAAATCAAAGCTGAAGGTTTTTCAGAAGATTGGATGTCTGATCATGATGTGGCAATTGAAAAGGTGGGTCCACCTTCAAGCATGGGTTTGGCTACAGCATCATTAGGGAAGAATCTGCACAAATACAATGATTGCACTTCTAAGAACATGAAGCATGATCAAAAGGACTGGGCCCAACTTTCTGCTAAAAATCCGAAGGAGGATGTCCATGCTTCCTTGGATAATGGGTCTGTGGATATGGGGAACCGTGATGATAAAGATACAAAAAAGAGGAAAGTGAAGGAAATTCATGATGCTCAGCTCTATCTGGGTTCCCTTCCTAACACAGGGCATCATCTCCAGGATATTAATATCTTGGCCAAGGAGAAGTTCAGTGAGAGTGACTGCAGGAAGGTTAAGAAGCCCAGAGTATCCAGGTCTGAAGGGAAGGAGGCTAGTGGAAGTAAATGCGATGGTAGAACAGACAAAAAAGGTAGTCATAGAAAGAACCAGCAACTACGACATGATCTAGGGAGCACCCTATCTCAGCAGAGCTTGGATGGTGTGGATTCTTTGAAGAGGGATTGTGGATCCTTACATCTGGCAGCTACTTCTAGCTCTTCCAAAGTTTCTGGTTCCCATAAAACAAAAGCCAATTTCCCTGATGCAAAAGGCTCACCTGTAGAATCAGTTTCATCATCGCCTATGAGAGTTTCAAAACCAGAAAAACTTGTGTCAGCAAGAAAGAATGTCACTAGAAAAGATGCTTCTGCTGATGCTGGTTACTTTGCCCCTGGTGGCCCAAGAAGACTTTCAGATGGGGAAGATGATGGTGGGAATGATCGATCTGGGACTACAAGGAAGGTGAAAACTCTAGTGCAAAATGTTCCTTCTCCAGATATTGCAAATGGCTACCTCTCAAATGGCGGAGTAGATTTTCTAAGCCAAAACACTCATCATCATAGTAAAACGGCAGCTTTGGATCCATGCCATGACAATGAAAGACAAAAAGAAAATCACCATCTAGTGAAGGGGTCACGTCCAAGGAAGTCTGGAAAGGGTTCCTCCTCACGGTCCAAGGACAAGACTAGGAATTTTAATTCTGAGTTTGAAAATGAAGTTAAGGTTTCCAATTCCTTTAACGCAGAAGCACCTTCCTATGAAGTAAAACTGACAAATTGCAAAAACAAGACTGAAGTGAAGTTAGGGATCAAATCTGAGGAAAATGAGGACAGATATGTTGACAAGAAGGACTATCAAGGTCAAGTGTTCAGTGATAGCATTAAAAGAGAGAATCAGTTGAATGTAGGGGGGGCCAGTGGTTCAGATGTTGAAGTAGGTGCTACTCGCAACCATGATGCAGTCTCTACTCCAAAGCAGAGTATGCTGATAGATAATGAAAAGGTCTCTGATAGAGGGATGTCACAATCATTGCCTTCTTCTGGAGGAGCTCAAAATGAGACACTTGCTGGCAGCCCTCATCCAAATTCTTTATCTCACCAAGGAAACAGCGCCAATATGTTGGCTGTTAATGCCTCTGCTGGGGAAAATACTGAAATGAAGGAGTTTAAACAGATTAGAAAGGTCGATGATCCAAATGGGATTAATCATCATCGTAGCAGTTCCAGAAATGCCTCATCAAATGGGCACAGGGCCAGGGATCTTGATGGTCCAAGTTCAGTTAAAAGGGATCCCTCCAGTCAGGCTGCTAACAATGCTTTGAAAGAAGCCAAAAATCTGAAACACATGGCTGATCGTGTCAAGGTTTTTACTGTTGATCTCTTAAGAATTTGTTCTCTTTTTGATTTGCAACCTTTTCCAATGTGTGCTACCTTCCGCAGAATGCTGGGTCAAATCTTGAGAGTACAAGGCTTTACTTCGAGGCAGCTCTGAAGTTTCTTCATGGAGCATCTCTGTTGGAAATCTGTAGTGGTGAGAGTGCCAAAAATGGAGAGCCAATGCAAGTTTACAGCAGCACTGCGAAACTGTGCGGGTATGTCAGAGTATAGGACTTGATGAAGGGCCTTCTTTTGTTTCTTTTGGTGGGTGGGGTGGGGGTTTAAGTATTTTCAAAACTATGGAATCATGCCTTTTCTATTTGTTTGTTGAACTATTTAAACTTGCGACACGGAAACTCTTGTTGTTTAAGTTGTTAGAACTGGCCACGTAGATGCTGGAAATGCAGTTGCCATGAATGTTCATGTCTTGCTCGCTTTCAGTATCTTGGGATTTGATATTCCAGCTTGGATTCAACTGTAAATAGCATGCAGCTTTGTTAACTTGATCTTTTGCGTGACATTTATCTTTCCTTTCTAGCTACAGAATCCTCTTTCCACTTTATAATTGGAATGAAAATTGTTTTTTTTGTTGTATTAGTGTTTTTGTAAGTTGCATTAGTTTTTTTTTGTATTTGTTCCTTATAGGGAATTGTATGGAAATACTTTCATGACTTGATTACAGCAGGAACATGTGTCATACTATGAGAACTATGGCTCTTAGCTGTCCTTTCTGGTTTTTAGTCTGGTCTATGACTTCTCAAAGATATATTCCAACTTGAATTCTGTGTCCTAGATATATCTCTCCAAGGAGTTTGTGTGACTTTTGTTAATGCATTTTTCCATTGATGATTTCATTTCTGATGGGACAAATGAGTTCCTGCTGCCTTCCTTTGCTAAATGGGACAAAATGAGTTCCTGCTGCCTTCCTTTGCTAAATGGGACAAAATGAGTTCCTGCTGCCTTCCTTTGCTAAACCTCTTGATATTATTAGGTTTTGTGCTCACGAATATGAGAAATCCAAAGATATGGCTGCTGCTGCTCTGGCCTACAAATGCATGGAGGTTGCATACATGAGGGCAATTTATTCCTCACATACAACTGCAAACAGAGATCGTCATGAGTTGCAGATGGCCTTACAAATTATTCCTCCAGGTAATTAGAAATAAGCCAGGATCTCTACATTAAATTAGAGTTTTTCTCTCTCTTGATATTTATGTTTGTGTGTGTGTGTGTGTGTGTAAGTCGTGCTGTTACTTTGATCTTGTGACTATCACACAACAATTAATCACTGTTTTCCTTGGACTTGTGTTTGGCTTTTCAAAATTTATTAGGCGACCAAACCACCTGGCTCTTCAGTGTTTTGGAAATGCAAAAAGTCATAACTCATTTGTGAAGTTGCCTTAAATTCCTAGTGCTTCAATAGCCCTTTTCTGTCTAAGAAAAAGAAGAAAAGGAGGAAGAGTTGAAGCAGGCTGGTGGTTAGCTGCATGCATGAGCTTTTAGTTTATCAACTCATAGGCTGGAAAACTGTCCATCTTAATTATGACACTGATTGGAACCAGACCTCTTGGATTTCTTACACTAGAATAGTTTACATTTCTGATAATTTTTTAACATTGTTCCAGAGTTGCCAAAACAATCCAAGTAAATTCAGTTTCATTTCTCTTGTGTTCCTGTGGGGTGGGTGGGTGGGGGGGTGGGGGGGCTGTTAAATATGTTGCCAGAGACACGGGTGGCATTTCTGTGTCACTTGTTTGAGGCACCAATATATTCAGCTCTCAGTTTCCATACTAAGTCTTGAAGGAATCATTTGATACTTAAGAAAAGTTGTCCAAGTTTTATTTCTGGTTAATTCATGCTTTTGCGTTGATATATGTTGTCATGTATTAATATTGTATCCTCAGGCACCTCACCTAAATTTCTCTTATTTCATTTGTCATATAAACATTTTGTCACTCTTTGGGCTTTTAGCTTTTCCTGAAGCTTAATGTGGCCATTCGATGGGTGCTTATGAATTGCTTTGATGCCACTCTTGTTTCATAATTTATAGGTGAATCACCTTCTTCTTCTGCCTCTGATATTGATAACCTGAACCACACGACAATAGCAGACAAGGTTCCCTTAACCAAAGGCATAAGCTCTCCTCAAGTAACTGGAAGTCACATTATTGCTGCACGGAATCGTCCCAACTTCATGCGATTGCTCAGATTTGTGAGTATATTCAAATTTTGTGTTAGAAAAAGGTCAACTTGTCGTTTGATTTTCTCGTTGAAGAATTTGCTCTAGAACATAATTTTGAGCATTGGACTATAAGATATCGGCCAAGGAATATATTGTGATGACAACCTGCAGAAATTTTTGTTGGGAAAAATGTATATTGATTAGTGTTTCCTTTCCAATATAATAGCATCCCTTTTATTATTCCATGCATCATAGGCCATTAAATTGGAACTTGACAGTGTTTGAGTTAATCAACCCATGAAACTCTGCTTTCATATATTACAGCAGCTGGTGCTCCATTATTTGATCCACAACTTTACATCTATATGAGATGGTTAGGAATGGTAGCATTATTAGATTGAATTTTGCAGGCACAGGATGTAAATTCTGCAATGGATGCCTCAAGAAAGTCACACCTTGCTTTTGCGGCAGCTAATATCAGCTTGGGAGAAGCTCGATGTGGAGAGGGCATTTCTTCCATTAAAACAGCTCTTGATTTTAACTTCCAAGATGTTGAGGGACTGCTACGTTTGGTGCGGCTTGCAATCGAAGCTATTAGCCGCTAAAGTGTCTGGTTGTGGTGGAGAAGATAACAACCTTGGAGGAATTTTTGATTGGTTGCTGTTTTCTTGGGGTTTGGCCTTTTATGAAATGAAAGAAGGCACCCAGATCTCTCTGTGGCAGTGCTCGATACATCTTTGAGGGATCAGTCATCAGCAAGATGCCATCTCAATGCTCTTTGTACATGTGTATACTACAGGATAATTTTGGACTTTGAGTATATTCATTCTAATCATACTTCAGCTGCTCTCTGATGCAGACAGTGACCCCACTTGAGCCATTCCAAGATTGGTATCGAGGACTATTGATTCACGAGACTTCTGCAGAGGAGAGAATTTGGAGACTGTAGAAATAAGGAAGTTTTATGGACCAAATGGTTGTGGTTTGAGAAATAATGGATAAGGTAGAGATCCCCAACTATATTGTACGTTGGATTGTAGAATTCTGAAAACCAGAGGATCCCCTTTTTATGGAGATTGTTTTTTATTTTTCCTGGATGGAGTTCTCATTTTGCCATCGTGTTAATTTGCTATTTGCAACTCAATGGAAGACATTTTGAGGAAAAATTGTAATATATGCGCCGCTAACATCGCGGTATTGATTTGACTGTCAGAGACCACTCTTTCTTCCGTCCAGACATGATGAAAAGACGACAGGGCAATCTCAGGTTGGCCACCCTACTCTTTTACTTCGACTCCCCCCCTCCCCCCCATTCAATGAGCAGTATTTTGTTTTCCGTTCTTCTCAATCATCAATTTTTACTTTATTTTTTCTACGTTTTGGCAGGTTACCCTCTTGAGCTTCTGGAATTGCAGTCTGAACAATTTCCCCCCCTTTTGCTATTAGTGAGATATTAGGAAGAAGTTGGAAAGTCAATAGTGGAAAAATAACGTGGCTGTTGCATGAGGCGAAGAAATGCTCTGGAAGGTTTGTGGGTTGACAGCAGCTTTAAACATTAGTTGGATTGTTCATCGATCCAGTGTGTGATCACCTCTGACTCTCTTTCTCCCTCTCTCCTTCGTAGCGGCTGTTATGTGTAGATGCATGAATGTGTATGCTCTGATCTTTAAAATTATTGGATATACTCACTTTTGTTGAACAAGGTCGAAGCCACGCAGGAAGCAAATGTAGATACATGAATATTTATCATTTTTTGACTTAGGCATATACATAAATTGATCCATCATTTATGTGTTAATTTTTCATTTTTTATCCTCGTTTTTTTTTTATTTGTTTAATTAACTCCTTATGTTCTCTGTAAAATTGTTCAGTCAATGACTAATTTCTAGCAAGTTTCAATGTATGTATATATATATATATATATATATATATATATATATATATATATATATATATATATATATATATATATATAGCATTATCAGAAGTTTAAATGAATGCTTATAATATGTAGTGTTATTAGATATTTTCATTTATGATGATTTTTTTCGTTATTTAGATTTATTATCTATCTATATTTAATATATTTTATAAGGCGATATTATTGGGTGATAAAAGTCCTGTATGAATATAAAAAGGAAGGTCATGTGCAAAATATTTAATAATCTTCATGTATAACTAATATTGAGATTTGAAAGAAGTTAGCTAATTGAAAAAGGAAAACAAATAGAAAATAAGATTTAATTTAACAAGTTCAAAGAATATGAGCGTTGACTGATTAAAAATATAAGGATCAAAATAAATAATATACCCTGGAATTTTGCGTTAGAACCAGTGAGTAAATTTGTGGCAAGATCTTGAATTGGTTTGGCGGTCTTGAATTAGGGATGTTAGTATATAATTAGGAGGTGTTTGTTTATGTGATTTTGTTTTAAAAAATACATCATTTTTGTAGAAGGACCAATAAAAAGCAATTTTATTGATGAAGGACCAATGACTTGGGTTATTAAATTGAGATAACTTTTTATATGTAAAATAAAAAATAATAATTTGATTTAATTGGAGTTAAAATATCAAAAATTTGTGATCTTATCATTAGACTAAGATATTCCTATGAAAGCAAATTAAAAATTAAAAGAGATTATAAAACTCAATTTTCAATCGATATAACATTGAATGTTTAAATTGAAAAGGAATTAAAATAAAAAAAAATGATACAAAAAACAATTTTGAATTAACTAAGGATAGCCTATTAGTCAATTATTAATGGGCCATGAGGCTAAAATAACATGTTAGAAAGTAAAAAAAAATAATAATCATGAAATATAATTTCTCATTAATCTAATATTAATATTAAAGAGTGAAATTGAAATAAAAAAGTTAACTAGGAAAAATAAAATTTGTCTCCTAACCTATTTTCTCTCTCTAGAAATCACACAAATCCTCACACTGTAACCGTAGTGTAATGCGTAAGTTGTTCAGGTTTCCAGACCTCAGTTTTCCTAATTGACAATGGAGGATTTGGCAGAGACAGAGATTGGGAGCTCTGTCGAGTCCTTCCAAAAGTTTCTAGACTCGCAGAGAGAGCTTTTCCACAACCAAACCGATCATCTTCAAAGAATTATCGTCACTCAATGCAAGCTCACTGGTGTCAATCCTCTTTCTCAAGAAATGGCGCGTCTTTCACCCCTTTTTTTAGTAATCTGTGACTTTCTCGGGATTTCTTTTCCTTGCCATAACTAACTTTTATGAAATTGCAGGCGGCTGGTGCTCTTTCGATAAAAACCGGTGAGTTTTTAGGGCTTTTGCCTTGCCTTTTTTTATACACTATATGTATGTGATTCCATTGTTCCATTATTATGTTCGTGCCTCGATAATAATCAAAATTCTTGTAAATTTGGTTGTTTTCGGTCACTACTAACATTACTAGTTGATTGGCAGGGAAAAGACTTAGAGATTTGATAAACCCTAAGGCCGTCAAGTATATGCAAGAAGTTTTCTCTATTAAAGATGCATTCAGTAAGAAGGAATCAGGTGAGATTAGTGTTCAATTTGGTGCTACACTCACACAGGTGATTTTTCCCTTCCTGTTTAAGTTTGGTTTTGTACGAAATCCGTACATTGCTTTTCACTGCTCTCGCATGTATTTACATGAATCTAGAGACACATGCAGTGATATTGATTTCTTATATGCAATCTGTCCGTGTTTGATCCTAACTTATTTTTTAAGTTGTATAGTCCACATCTAACCAAAAGATTGATTCCTTATGAACCAAGTACCATTCAGAGAGTGCATTGCCTGAGAAGACAAGGGATCTGTATATACTTGATGGATGTGTATCTGTTATGGCTCATGACACGGTGGTGCATCATCTATAGGTTCGATATTTTTTTGCCAGCCAATGTACGAGAGTGAGGAAACTGATTCGGCTGTCGAGGGAGATGGCTATTCGAGTTAATGCACACAAGGAATGTCAAAATGGGGTCCTGACGACATCAGATGCTTTGCTGCCTATTGATTTGGTTCCTTTGAACTCTGTTGGCCCCAATCAAGTTCCCCTAAATTGTGTATGCTCCCATCCAGCTCCCTTGAACTCTGTTAGCCCCAATGCAATTAACTTGAATTCTATTAGTCCCAATACATTTCACTTGAACTCTGTTGGCCCCAATCAAGTTCCCCTAAATTTTGTATGCTCCCATCCAGCTCCCTTAAACTCTGTTAGCCCCAATACAATTAACTTGAATTCTATTAATCCCAATACATTTCACTTGAACTCTGTTGGCCCCATTTCTGTCCACTTAAATTCTGTTAGCTCCAATTCAGCTCCCCGAACTCTGCTAGCCACAATCCATTTCACTTGAAATCTGTCGGCCCCAATCCATTTCCCTTAATTTCTGTTAGCCCAAATCCATTTCCCTTAGACTCTGTCGCCCACGATCCTGCTCCCTTGAACTCTGCTGGTCTTTCCAGAGTTGATGAAGCCCCCTCTTGCTCAACACAGGATGACATGCTGCCTGGTTTAGATGAATTAGACAAACATTTTGTTGAAAATATTTTTGGTTTGTTGCGAAAAGAAGAAACATTTACTGGGCAGGTGAAGCTCATGGAATGGATCTTGCAAATTCATACTCCCTCTGTTCTAAATTGGTACTTTTCAACCCAACAAATTTCACTATCCTTATCATTATATTTGATATAAATCAAGCATCAAGTTTTATCCCATATAATTTTCACGAGGGATTTCAGTATTTTCCTGATTTGTTTTTATTGGTGCGTAATGTTTTTAAGTGTGTGTATATATATATATATATATATATATAAAATTTTGTACAATTTTTTTCTGTACTCGTCAAGTCGACATGCCTGAAGAAAATCCCCCTTCTCAAGGTTCGGAATAATGGCTTCTTCACCTAGCTTTCCTAAGAGCAGGCGAGAGTGAATCTAGAAAAAGAGATTAAAAAATACGATGAAATTACAAATAGTGGGTAAGCAACTTAAAAATGTGAAGAGAAATTATGAAAATAAATGACAAAAAATAAAAGATACATATTTTTTATTTCCATCCATTTCCTCCTAATTTAAGACCCAAAATCTTCTTGACTCAACATAGCACAGCTATATTAATGTTTTTTTTTTTTATTATAAAAGAAGAAAATTAGATGAATATATTAGAGAGCCAGTGATCAGATAATTGTAGTCTGAAATTTTGAGTCGACATTTTAAATTCCGTCAAAGATATCATCACGTCAATGGCTCTCCGACAATTTTTTTTATTACCAAAACAAATGTAACAAATGAGAGAAGAAGAAGAAGAAGAAGAGTAGAGAGCTCAGAAGGATCCATTGGTGTTATTATAATCACAAGATGATCATAAAATAGGTAGTTGTCATCATCACTGCCCCGTGCATACTCTTCCTCATCCAAATATTCAACACCAAACCTAAAATTGCACGGGAAGAAATATTAAGAGAAACAAAGGGCGGCTTGCGATATCACTCTTCCCTGCCTTGCTGCTCATATATATACATATATATATAGAGAGAGAGAGAGAGAGCATTCTCAGATGCGGCTCTCGAGCTTCAGGTTAGGGTTAGGGTTTATCACTTGAGTTGATGGGTTTTGAGTATCATATCATAATAATCTTAGGGTCCAGCCCAGTTCTGGACCACTCAGCCCGGTTTCAGTTTCGGTTTTGAAAAAACAGAAGGAGAAAAGGACTTTATCATAACTTTTGCATATTTCTAATTAATAAAAAAATGTTATAAACTAAGATATATCTGATCCTGGACATAGAATTTACTTGTAAATGGATGGCTTCATTCCATGTTTAGCTTATGGTAATGGCAGTGCATATATAGATGTGTGTGGGGTCGATGGTTTTTCCTTTGAATAATGAAATCTCTTAGGATCACAAGTCACAGAGAGAGCCTGCACCAACTTCTGTTCAATATTTCAATATCTGTGCCGTTGACAGTTTTTAGTTTTTATTCAAAGCTCACAGATGAGATGTAAAAATGGACAATGCAACAGGGAGATGTCCAATGTCCAGGTCACTCACGTCCAATAAAATGAATGTCGTTTATACTCTTCCTTCTTCAACGTTTCATGGCCGCAGCCCCTTTATCATCCTTATAATAATATAAATTATATTTTGAGTTTTTATCTAAAAATTTAAATTTTTATATTTTTTAATATGATATTAGAATTTTATTGACCTGGATAGTTATCATCACTTTTATTTTATTTGATAAAAATCAAGCACAAATTAGTATAAAAGTTACTGTGAGTCTGTATATAAATTTTAAACCCAAAATACTCTTATTTTTTAAAATATATTAGATAATAATATATATTATATTTCTTTTAAAAGAGTCCACACCAGTGCAGTAAGATTCCTTCTACTAGCCATGGGCGAATAGCTCCATGATGGACGCCGATAGAAGCTAATTTATTGCAAGTGTCAGACATCCCATACAGAAGGTTTTTTCATATATATATAGCTGATTCCCAAAGTGAAGGGTGTTGCTGAAAGGGATTCATCATTGGCATTCTTTGCTGCCGTCTCATCGCTTCCATTTCCGATCTCTGCTGGTGCTGCAGTCGTTGACCCTCCAACCACCATGAAATCACGATTCATCAGATCATCGACAAAGACCAAGAAATATCTATTGTTGCTTAGAGATGGACCAGTTCGAGTTGATTCACAAAAATCTGCACGAACTAACTCCGAAAGAGCATTTTTGGAAATGGAAAACGATGCATCTTCCTACACACACACACACACAGCCTTCACAAATACTTGTTTAAGACAGTCATGTATTATATTTGATTAAGCAACAGATTATTATATTTATTCGCTATGACTCGTATGCTTGCTAGTTGTTTTATAGAACAATCTTTGAGCAGAGATTGTTTCCTTTTCCACGTTTCCTCATCAACTAGAACTAACCAACGAGGAGCCCAGTTTGTATTATGATGGTCCCGGCGTAAAAGAAATTTTACAAAACTGAGACTATTTTTTTTTAATCCTTAATTCTATATGAAGAATGTTAAACACGATTTCATATCGAGATAATTACAATATTATCGATTGACAGGCCCCCAGTTTTCATGATCTTAATTCCCGCATCGTGTTTGGGCTTTGACCACCGACGCTTGGTTGGACCAAGACTTAAGAATGTACCCAAGCTATGCCTTTTGAGGTCCACTCAGCCTCCCACCACCGGTTCATCGTAATATAAATCACAAACAATCCCCCAAGTTTCAAATGAGTTAGATTTTTCTGGAAGTGATTTTTAAAAGATGCACTGTTGAATCCAAATCTCCCGGATCAGACTGCTGCATGTTTGTGATTAACAAAAACAAGTGGTAGAGCAGCACATGATTAAAAACAAACAACTGGAAAGAGGTGTATTCCAAAATCATAAAAATCTATTGTATATGGGTTAACGAAACCCTAAACAAATTGCAAAAAGATTCAATGGAGGGAGTTTTTTATTTCCTACTACAGGTAGACTTTCTCAGACTGGTCCAAAACCCACTATAACAAAGCTCTCGATTCAGAAAATCTAGATCAGATCAGCTGAGATGCCCACTAGACATGAGGAGTGGAATAGAGATGGAATCTTAAGATGGCAAAAGTTGAAGTGTGGTCTCTCAAAAAGTTGAAAAACAGGAAGTACTGTATAGCTTTCCATTTCCAAAGGTCCTCGGAGAACTTAATGTTTTTTATACATTATCCTTCATTCATTTAAATAATTTCAGGGTTCTTCCAAGTCCCTTTCCGAGATTAAGGTTCCTTCGCCCACTTACTAATTAAGTTCAATTCTCTTATTACTTTAGTTTTGAACTGTTCCTGAAGTCCCAGTCGGGCTCGTTACGTCTCTCTCCAGCTGTTTGTCACAGAAACACACAGCAAAAGTCCTGTACAACCACCAACAGTGCACATTTAGGGTTTTAATTATTGCTCATGTCAGTAATTACGTAGGATAAAATATTAAACGGGCAAGCTCAAGATTCTGGGATGGTGGTTTCTTCACATAAATGAAAGAGCTCATCGTGAAGATAAGAAGAAACACATATATATGAAAAAATACAGCAGCTTTAATTAAGGAGAAAATAAAAGTTTAAAGCTGAGGCGATGAGACCCATAAGTATGTCTTCTGCTTTTCTTGACCTGCACTTAACGATCTTGAGAAAACTTTGCAATTGTTTATTCTGCGAGGACCACAATCATGTTCTGTGAACAGTGGATTCACGCAGGAAAAGGCAGTTTGATGCAGAGTTTTGGCTAATTAGACTGCCCTATTTCGCGAGAAGCAATAAACTTTGAGCATACATCAAGCTGACACATGTTGATATAAAAATTGTGATGGGATATATTCTTTCAGAGCGTTGAATTTTTTCCAAGGAATTTCAGAATATGCACGTCCATTTCCGCAGAATATAAATTGGCATTGCTTTGAAATTCTTTCATCACCATTACACCATCCAAAGTTTTCTATATATCCTGATTCCTTGGTTCCATTTCATTTCAAATGATGACATATGCGAGTTCGTTTGATTTTACATTTGTCGAGGTTGAGAAAAATTGTGTTAGAATTATTCTCTCCATGCTTATAAATGTGTGGGTAAGTAACTATACATACATGAAAATGAAGGGTTATTGTGTGAAAGGGTTGAGAAGAAAAGGGAAAAGGATATGAATCTGTAAGTTATGATTGTAAATATTGCATCCATATATATTTGAATACTCTCTATGACTTGTAACTTAATTTTTATTCATTTACCAATATATATAGTTGTTTTGCTTTCACGTACACTTCATCACATTAAAAGATGGAATTAAAAGAAATTGAGTGAGGGTATCATTGTAACAATTATAAGAACACAGTTTTAAAAAAGAAGTAAAATGAGCAAACTACCTGGGAATGTCTAATTTATTTTTGGTAACAAGAAATGTTGTAGTTCAAATATTTGTTGATATTTTTATAAACAATATGTTATTGTTTAGCTTTTTAAAACCATAACTTTGTAAGCAACCGGTTCAAGGTTAGCTACTTTCCACTTGAACTATGTAAGTTTAACCTGAATGAAATATATAAAACAACTTATTTAAGTTCAACCCATATCTTGTCACTAAATTTTTGAATATATAGGTTCAAAAAAAGTTATTAATTTTATATTTTAAGAACTATATGTTCCTTACAAGACCATAATAGAAAGAATGATCAAGTCAATTTTTAGCTCTAGCAATGTGCACGGAGTTATGGATGATAATTTAAACTTTTATAGGAGTATAATTATGAATGTAATGAAAATAAATTAAGATTATAAATATGAATATTTAATTTTAGATGAAAAACTACATGCATATGCAACCAAGTTTTTCGAACTTCTAAAAGCTTATGACGAATCATTATGGGATGGGTACATAAATCACAATAAAACATCAATCGTTATACAAGTGTTCACCAAGAAGTCCGATCATAAACTAAGTGAGGTTGATTATGACATAATCACTTAATTGACAAGAAATATTTTACCTAAAAGAAATAGGATTAAAACAATATTTATGTTGTCAAATCCATGATAAAAAAAAACCCGTTTAGCCTAGAATACCATAAAACTAACATGTATGCACACTTTTGCATGTTGTGCTACCTTGAAAATATATGTTAGACTTTATGCAAAACATATCAGCATGCTCAGTATGAATCCGAAACTGATAGAGAAATGACTCTTGTTAAACATTTAAATTGGGATATTTCTTTATTATTTCTAGATTGCAAAAGTTATTCATATCTCCAAAGTTTTTTTTAGCATGGAGTCATAATACACCTTTCCAATCATGAAGCTTCAAAGTGGTTTAATAGGATGCATTTTTGTTTTCAATAGAACCACTTAATATATGTGCTAAGTTATATACAAATGGACTCAATCCACTTGGGTCATTTGTTGGTCAGTAATACTTACAATATATAACTTGTCACTAGGGATATGTATGATTCCAAATTTCATCTTTTATTTATAATCATATCAGGTTATAATAGATCAAGTTGAAATATAAATGTTTGTCTTTAATTGTTAATTAATAAATTGAATAAATTATGGTAATTCAGGTCTTTAACATATGATGTCTCGAGAAAATATAATTTTTAGATGAAGGTAGCTTTTATTGAACTATCAATGACTTAATATATATAAGATGGTTTCTGGTTAGAGCTCATATGGAAATTAACATCCCTGTACTATATGGAAAATAAAATAGATTTCACCTTAACAAATGATGGTAAAACATCTTTTTTTATTATCACTGGTGATGCTTGTAAATCAATCACAAATATAGAAAGATTATAAAGAACTTCTTTATAGGTAAACTTGAAAGTGATGTTGTACTGCTGGTAGCATCGTGTAAACAATTGTATGATAAGGTCTTGTAGTATAAGGGCATTGTGTTTGATTTTCAATTTGGTAAGTAGAAATTTTCTAATTTTGGTGTGACCCATAATTAGAAAGAAAAAAACTAAGTATTTTTTAGAAGCTCTTTTATTGAAAGACTCGACTCCTCTACTATAATTTGGATTTCATTCATATATATAAAAAATATGTTTAAAACTATTTTTAACATAATGATGGACATGAAACAGATGACAAAGAATAACATAAAAGTTAGAATGAGTATACATTTGTTTTTTTACTATAAGAACATAGCGTTAATTTATCACGGGGAACAAGTCACAAAACCCAAAGTTAGCTTCTTTTTAGACAAGAATGCACAATTACTTACCTATCAATGGTCATTTTGTATATTTATAGATTGATGAGTTTGAAGGATGATAGATTGTAAAAATGAAAGGTCATGTATGTCATGTGCTTATATAAACATTTATTCTATTTTTTTAACTATGATTTATTGCCAAAAGAAATATGGAATGCACTTACAGAGATCAATCATTTTTTTTTATCTATACTCTAACAAGTTACATACCCAACACATGGGTAAGCTTGAAACGAATATCATCCAAACAATCAGCAAACTTGAAATGATATTTCATCTATCATTTTTCAACTAAATAAAATATTTAACCATACATTTACTATTTTAGACAAAAGTTAGAGGCCCTATCTATTATAGATGGATTTGTGTATTTGCGAGATTGAATATTACACATGCATCCTAATTAAATTCTTATTGTCTTTATTTTTTTAATTTAAAATACTCATTTAACTTCATATAGATACTTGTTCAATCTTAGTAAAAAAACAAGGCGCATATTGAGGTATTCATATATAAGGCTTATATTATTAAAAAGATCTCAATATTTATCTTGTACTATTTTAAATCTTACTTAAGAATAAGAATCAACCACATTTTAAGACATTATGACAGTGAGAAAATATCTTTGATTGAGAATTTGTCAATATTTTTTCATCTTGGATGACAAAAAATACACTTGACAAAAATCAAATTTAGACATGCATATAATTATGTAATATTTAATTGCGATGAATTAAGACAATTTTTCCCTTACACTCTTATAAACTTATATAAAATAAAAAATTATTGAATATTTTTCTGTATGCAACATTAATAATTGGTACTCGTAATTTAGTTTCTAAGAGACTTTATCAAGTGTTTAAAGTGTCATTTACACTTTCCACAATATAATCTCTTAGTAAAGTTAATTGGGACAACAATTAAGGTTTTAAAAGAATTTTGTCATTACACACTTAGCCTTCTTTTTGGATGATTACAAATGTGTTACAAATTATTTTTGAGAGAGAGCGTGCTTAGAAACTTTTCTTAGGAGTTCTACACATGTTTTAGCCAAGGAAAAAGCTATTTATAGGATTATAATAAAAATAATCATTAAACTAGTCATTTATAGTTGTGTGGAACCAACTAAAATAAGACATTAGAAGCTCATTGACAATCAAAGCAATTGACCAAATTAGATTGGTTAAGTCAATTGGTCGACCAGTTCCTATAGACCAAATGACTTTATAACATACATCATAATATATCATTATCACACACACGCGCTCGCACATATGCATTCCTCTAAACTATATCTTTATGTTACCATCAAAATATAATTAAATTATCATCATCATAATTAATTGTATGGCGAACATTTACAACGCTGACGGGTAAAGTCACTCGAAAGTTTCAGAGAGCTGAAAACAATTATAGGATTTTATCACTAACAATTATAGACATATTTATCGATGAAATAAGTTTATTAAAAAGTTCCAGAGAGTTAAAAAAAATTATAAGACTTTCCATTATTAGAATTCTATGACGACTTACTTTTGTTGGTAAATGCCACATATGGAATTACCAATATTTTATACTATAGATTATTTTGTTGATAAAATAATCATTAATGAATTTACTGATAGAATCGATGTAAATAATTTTTTTTTTGTTTGACATGTTATTTTCATTTTCATTTGTAAATAAATTTGTATATTGCTAACAAAACAAATAACATCATATAAATAAAAAATTATATGTTTTTCAATAATAATTTTTTCCCCATAATTCTGTTGGTATCATGCAATATTTTGGCAGTGACCGCAATTAAAATCTACACATGGTGCATCAATGACTGCCGCACATCAACATGATATGTCTCATAATTAATTCAAATTTTCAGCTTAAAATTTATTCTTATTATTGCAATGATGCAAATTTATGGACGCAAACACTACATGATCAGTTTCGATCAACAAGTAGAATAATTTTCCAAGTTGTATAGAGTTAGGTAATAAACATAGGGTTTCTGATTTATAATTGATTGGTTCTTTTAGGTCTTACTATGGCTGTATGTAATCACACTTGCACATATCGGTCCACAAACTTGAATTCAAAAGATTAATAAATGTACTATACATGTATGGCTCAAATTTATTGAGAGCATTAGAGGTTCAAGACCGAATAAGAGGGGCATGTTGTCCAAATTTTTTATTTTTTTTATTAACATAAGTATTTGTGTCAGTTTGTACGTACCTCAATTAATTTTATAAACTCTAAAATGAATAAACATATAATACTTCAATAATATTAAAAATCATAAGAATCAAACCTAAAACTATAAAAATAACAAATTTTCTAATCTCAAAAAACCATAAAAATCAAACCTAAAACTATATAAAAAAACAAATCCTCTTGTCTCAGTAACAATAAAAACCTACTAAATGGGTTTTTTTTAACTCATTTTCTTACACAAGTCTTAGGATTATTGGATCGTTCCCCTTCCCGAAATGGTTAGGTGTTGAAAAGAAGACCCGGTCCATACCTACAATAGCATTACCCGTCAACGTGTTCCCCTAGGCCCTAGCTACAGTTGACCAAGTTTATGTCGTGATCTGCCACGTCATGTGGAGACTTTGACCCTTCTCCCCATATATAGAATCAACCATGTTTTCATAAAATTTGTTTTGTATCATTTTTCTTAACTAATTTATAAAACCTTACTTAACATTTAAATCTTTTAATTATTGATATAGTTGTTTGACATGAGATTAAAATTTTAGTGACTGGATAATTATGGATTCAAAACTCTACATCTATTATATAAGTCAGAAAAATAGGCAAAATATAATTAATGACGAAACCGCACAAATTTTAAACCTAAAAGTAAATAAGTTTTATTCGAAGAGATGGTTTAACAACTTAAACCAAGTCGCCAACAGGAATAACTCCTGTCATTAGATGATTTTTCGTTCACAAAACATAAAGTCATGCCGAGATTCCCCATGGTGATGGTGCACATACACATAGACATGCATACATGATAGGCATGTCACTTCTATAAATGACCAGCGAGAGAGAGAGCAAGCAAGGGAGCAACGTGTCTTTGTTTAACAGGATATCGACTTTCTTCTTTATTCAGATGGTTGATAACATAGGCAGTAATAGTTCAGATAGGGAATGGCTGAAGCACGACTTTGCTGGTGGCAGTACCAGTGATGACGGCATCGTCAAGGAGCAAGATAGACTGCTTCCGATAGCTAATGTGGGACGGATCATGAAGCAGATTCTGCCTCCCAACGCAAAAATCTCAAAAGAAGCCAAGGAAACCATGCAAGAATGCGTGTCGGAGTTCATAAGCTTTGTCACCGGAGAGGCCTCCGACAGGTGCCACAAGGAGAAGCGCAAGACAGTTAACGGGGACGACATCTGCTGGGCTCTGTCATCTCTAGGGTTTGATGATTATTCCGAACCCCTAAAGAGGTATTTATACAGATATAGGGAGGTGGAAGGGGAGAGAGCTGGCCATAGCAAGGCAAGCAACGATTGAAGAAGAAGATGATTTGGCAAAGTATAGAGCTGAATCGATCATGAAGGCTACTGTTTCTCATCATACTCCAATGAAGCTCCCTGGGATTGATAGAAGTAGTTAATAGTACTCTCTCGAGGCGATTTTGAATTCTCGGAACAAAGTATGGTAACAGTCCTTAATTAGTCTTAAACATTGCTGGTATTGATATAGCTGGTTGTTATGATATTTGTTTTTTTGTGTGTGGGGGGCATTGCTAATAAGGGACAAGGGAGGCTGATTTAGCTGTGTTTGATCAATTTCTGTGGATGTAAAATTCTTGGGTTTGTTTTTATTGATTGCTATTAATTAGAGTAAGAGTTATGTGAAATTAAGGTTAACACCTTGATATAACTAATTTGGATTGTAATCAATCAAGCTATAATTAACTCATGATAATTGCTGCTAATTTTAATATCTCTGATAAGCATTCTCTCTACTCCCTTTTGTTTTTAACCCTAATTCACATGAGATAATTTATCCTTTAGGGTTATCGTTTACAGGGGAAACTCTTAAGGCCTTCTCTAATTCACAAGAAGAATTGAAGTAAGTGTAATTGACTTAAGGTCATCAGATTGATGATGAATTTCACCTTAACCTCTGTTAGACCTAATTTGTTCCCAGCAAAAAAAAAAAAAAAAGAATATAACAATCATGATTGGAGCGGCTTTACATCCAAATCTAGTTATGGATGCATGTGTAATTATATATATTTTGACAGGAACTCTAGTCCAGAACAAGTTGATGAAAATGCATGCCTTACTGTTGTTGGCTTCGTTGGGAGGTTCTTTTTGTTCTACAATTTGATGCTTAGGCCCCGTTTGGCACCGCGGTTATACCGCCGGTTGCCCAATTTTATATTATTTTTTTTTGCATTTTAGATGAATATATTTTGGTATTTTTAGATCATTTTGATATGTTGATGTCAAAAATGATTTTTAAAAAATAAAAAAAATCATTTTGATGTATTTCAACACAAAAAACACTTTAAAAAACTACCACAACCATACTCCCAAACATATCCTTAATTTATTTATGTGTGGGTTTGGCATTGAGAGTGCGATCTAGCTGTGGCTGTAGCCCTAGGTGCAGTTATGGTGGTGCTGAGAGCTTAGCTCTCGCGGGAAAGAAGAAAAAGTTTGATAAAATTAATTTATGCTTTAAAGTGTATTAATTTGCGTTAATATACATATAAAATAAAAGTAAAAGTAAAGGGTGTAAAACAAAACCACTACTACGGTTGAAAAGCTTTAAAATAAAGGTTCAGTTAGTAATAGTAAATTGGAGACGGAAAAAATAGAAACGTTTAAAGTTATTTTCATAAGAAATGAAAATTAAATTTATAATAGCCATCTTAATATTTCTTTATTTGTGGTAATCTAATGATGGAATCTTAATTTTATTCCGTTCAAATTAGAAATAGTAATGAAAAGCTAAATTATTAACTCAAAAAAAATTATATTATTTATAAAAAAAAAGAGTAATTTATGACACTAATAAAATATGAAAATATATGAATTTTAATTTTTTATGTTGCTAAAAACAATACTTGTATATAAAGAAGAAAAAATATATTGTTTTTTTTCTTTATTTGAAAAATGATGGAAAACTTGTATTATAAAATGTGTTTAAAATCATTACAAATTTAAAAACTATTTTTTCAGTTTTTTATTAACTCTATTTTTCTTGTAAATTAAAATATTATATTGTTTCTAAACCGTCACAAAACTCCTATTTTTTTTACATGGGATTCACACCTATAAAAAAAAAAAGAGTTAGCAGATATGGTGATGTGGCGTTTTAGGGTCAAAAACCCTAGAAACCACAAATACTCGTTCCCCTATATATATATATATAATCAAGAAACCCATTTAAGCTTCACACGAAAGCTATCGCAGGCCTTCGACATTGTGGTGATCATATTGAAAAATGAAATGTCAAGTTCTTGCTACAAATTAAAATGTAATAAAATTGAGAAATCCTGCCGCGACCATGTCGTATTTCAATTCCTCTCAAATTAATCATTAATTTTCATGAACACTGTTAAAATTACTAAATGAATCTAAGACCTTTTTTAGCAGCTAAAATTATTATTCATAAATAGTTTCTTCAGTCTGAAATCTCTCCATCTTCTTATTCAACCACGCACCCCGTCTTCTCCTTCCTTTTTTTTTTTTTTGGTTTAAGTGTGTTTATGCAATTATGATACTGGTTACTGTGTGATGAAAAAATCATAGTACTGGAACCCTTTGTTGCCGTCCCTGTCCCAGGTTCATGTAATTAGTCCACATTCGCCTTTCATTTATGAATCGCAATGTAGTAATGTTCCTCGTAGACCACAGGATATAGTCTATGGTTAGGTTTTTTTTATTGTTTTTTTGAAAGACCTAGATCCGGGACCACGATTTTAATTGTCTCGAACTATCCTAGTTTGTCGTGATCCTCCCCCACCCCATCCCACCCACACATCAGGCCTCGATCATGCTGCAATTTTTTATAAAAATGATTTAGATCATCTTCCCAAAAGCGAGGATTGCTTCAATATTGTCTAGATTCCTAGAAGATAGGGACGAGATCATGGAGAAGCATGAAATTTTATTAGAATAAACATTACCATGAAGGCTTTCTGGGGTTTGTATGGCATCAACTTCTACTTTAGCCATTTACTTTATATATATGCTAGCTAGCTGATATTTCCTTGATAACTACTAAAGATCAAGAGAGAGGAACATGATTTGCGACAGGCGAGGTGAAAACCTAGACGAAACCAGAGAGAGACATCTCGATCCTTGACGCATTTCTGTCAATGTCAGGAGCTATGAAAATTCTGTCAACTCTCCTTCTACAAAATCTGGAAAATTTTCATACTCTCGGCCTTCATGAGCTAACTAAGTATATAAAAATGCCCAAATTAGCTTTTCTTCCTAGCTTCCTTCAATTTTCTCTAAAATGAAATACAATGTAACCTCTATAGTATAGTGTTAACGAACCATTTCATATAAAAATTTAAGTTATTATATAGTATTTTAGAATATAATTTATATTATTTTTTAACACATATCCTCGAATAAAATCAGTAGAAAACACTTCTTTTTTTCTCCCTTTCGGGTATTGACGAATTTCGTCACTCGTGACGCCCGTACATATACATATAGTGTACGGACAACAAGCCAAACCCATAACGGGACATGAGTGGGTGTGAGCACTTCTCCACGTGACATCTAGCAGTGGAGCACGTGTTGCCAGAGTGCCACAGGACACGTGGCGGAGTTATAAATGGTGCAATCTAGCTAGCTAGTCTAGGCAAAAACATTTTTGCCGGCCACCACATATATTGTACAGGCAGATTATCTTGGTGAGCAATGATTCGAGTTCCATCAATAGTTGGTTCATGTCTAAAGCATTTCAAGAAAAGAGAGACTCTCGAGATGAATTGCCCCTCCACCTCCATATAAAAATTATTTTAGGTAACTTGTTTATTCTTTAATAAAACTCTTTAAATTATTTTGATTTTTATTAACCAAGCTAATAGGAATTTGTAATATTCAAGGATACCCTTTTGTTCTTGGAATATTAATGTGGAAGAACACATCTTTATGAGATAAGTATAGAGTGAGAAAAAGAAAATCACAATTAAAAACCCTAACTGGTTTTTATTTTCTAGAGGTTTTAGATAAGAATTTGATTGTGCTAAGAAAATAATTAAAATCACTATAAAAAGTCAGCTACTTTGTATTTTTTTTATTATAAAAATATAGCTATTGTATATTAAAAACTCGTCAAAACTGATGTGTACTTTTATTATCGAGGATAAAGGACGACTAATATTTAAAACAGTAATTTGAGATTCAAGTCTAAGTATCAGATCTAATCCTCACTATTAATTAAAGTAGTAGATGTTAGATCTAAAAAATAATAAAATATAAATTAAGTTTTGACCCTTCTCTTTTGGTTATCTTCTAAAAACGGTCCAAACACCATTGAATATATGTAAAATCACATCCATCGTTCAGCTCAAGTTTCACGCCACGTCAAGAAAAGAACATCACTCAGCACCTGAAATAGATTCACACGCATCGGAGAAATTGGTTTTTTTTATATAATTTTATTTATAAAAAAAATTAACAAGTCACATATTAATATTGCTTGTTAGCATCCTTGAAAAACAGTGATTTTAAGTAATGAACTTTTTTTTTTTATAATCGGTGTGTTCGGGGCAGATTGCACGTATCACAATTAATTCTCGGATTCACTGAACACCCTACAAGCCCAGTGGACAAGTAAGGCACCACAGGGATGACAGGTATGTACAGAGAGACTCGAACCCGGGCGCAGATGAAAGAAATAAATTTCTTTCCCGCTAGGCAAAGACGTCAAGTGTAGTAATAAACTATTATTAGATATAGGACTTGCGATCTGTAAATCAGATCTTGAGTTCAAATCATGACATGTATTATTTGTAATAACCCAAAATAATTAGTATTTTACTCATAATTTATTTTGACACATAAAATATAGTTTCTGAAAGTGAAGTTTTATCACATTAAAAAAAATCCTTCAAAAAAACAAATCGCTAATTTACCATGGTTGTTGGCTTCAAGTAATAAACTATTATTAGGCAACAAAATTGTGGTAAAGTCAAATCATGCATAAAACAATTCATCATTCACATACTACTACTATCCTTGAACAATGATTGGATGGTTCATTTATTAATTTTATGGAAAACCATGACAAGTAATATACAATACAAATAAAATAGGTTCCCACAAATCAACGCCTGAGATTTTCAACTTGTCTTGTCCTGTTCTCCCCACCTCACATATGGATTTTCATTAAATTTACAACTCAAATATAATAATTGTTATTATATTTCATGAAGGTTGTCAGGGAATTTCATCTTTAAAATTAGGTTTTTATGGCTGGTCAGATTTTGTTTTTCTATGCTTTTTTTGTTGTCTTTTTTCTTTCCTAGTTTTTCTTTTTTCTTGTCTCTTTCTCTAGTTTTTTTTTCTTGGGTTTTAATTTAGTGTTAGTTTCCCTGTCAAAACCTAAGAAATTAAAATTGAAAAGACAATATTATGAGAATTGTTTTTCTTGAATATATTTTTTTAATGAGAATATTTCCGTTTTTTTAATTGTGTAATATTTCTTTCTACAATTTTGAATGTTTTTTTTTCTTATATGTATTATATTATTTAATTTCTCAACATTTTCATCCCCTTTAATTCCTCTTTTTTAGTTTATTATTTCTCTCCCTAAATCTTTCATATTAACTTGTAACATAAGATAAAATAAAAATATTTAAAAATATGAAATAACTGTAAAGTGTGCGAGTTGCATTAAAAATTAAAATTTAAAATACGTTAAAAAATAAAAGTTAGGACATGACACTAATTAACGGTTTTGATTTTAAAATCCTTTATTATTTCATATAAATCGACGTTTTAGTTAGTTGTCACTAACTAACGGTAATGTTGCTTTTAACAATTCTTTTTTTAGATATAATTATAAAAAGCATTTACTTGATAGTGTTTTTATTTTTTAACTGTGGTTAAAAATATATTTTATTTTCTAAAGAATTATATATATATATATATATATATATATATATATATATTGACGATCACAGGTCCAAATGTTCAGTAATTTTCGGTCCCCAAGTATATGGTTGCTATCTCTACATACATTTACACACACACACACACACACACACACGTGTCCTTGTTCACCACCTAATTCGTCTTAACAGGTGATCGATTTAAAATTCTATATATGATATTCTAGGATACATGATTTCATAACTCTGTTTATTTTTGACATCATCTGCACGAAGAACATCTGCCTCTATGTCTTGTACGGCATTTAAGCTTCCAGAGTAGGGATTCTCTTACCATCAGCACTTGATTTTATCTTACAGCTCGTAAGTCATACCAACTTTAAGCATGCGCTTGTGAGGAATGTCAAAAACCTTCTCACTCTGTCTCAGATTTTTCTTCAAGAAATTGTAAGCGTAATTGATTATAATCCTGTCCCCCAAACTCGCTCCTTTGCTTGCCCTCACTTCATTCTCGCCGATCAAGTGAACAACACCGGCCCGGCATGCTTTGTCGATGATCTCGATCTCTCTCTCGGCCTCCTCCTGTTCCTTCTCTCTGTCAGCAGTTCGATCCATCTTCGTATCTTCATCGACTTGTCCATCATCTGGTTCTCCTAATTCTTTCTCAGTCACATCCCCATTAGTGAGAAATGCTTGGGAGAACGAGCACTCGTTCCTGATGAACTCCTTCAATTTTTCAACTAGCAATCTCTCGAAAGGCTCTTGCTCGTTGCGCCCATCCGTGTATCCATATCTGGCCACGCAACGAAACACGTTGAGCTCCTTTGGGTCCACTCTACGGAAAAGGAAACGTTCTTCAGCTGGAACCTTGCTAATTGGCAGGGTTTTGATGGATACGAAAACGAGGACTGAGTGTAGTGCAGGAACATTTTCCACGTAGTGCTTGAAGATGGGTGGGATGCCGTGAACAAGTTCGGAGTAGAACATGGCAAGTCCAGGAAGCCTGCTAAGCTTGATATCTGCAGAAACCTCCTTCAGCTTGTCTGGAGAAATCTTGTGATCAAGCTCGTAATAGTACTTTCTTCGATACACATTGTTCCAGGTATACATTATAGCCATTAGAACTCCAGCAAATGCTAATGGTAGATATCCTCCTTGGTCAAACTTGTAGAGGACAGAGCTCAAATACAGAAGCTCCACAGACCCAATTGTCAGCACAAAGACAATTACATAAAATATGTTGGTTTTCCATATCATTAGCATGATGAGTACCAGGAAGGCTGATGTGAGAGTCATTACAAACACCACGGCAATTCCTGTAGTTAGCAACTAATTTGTTAGTCTCAAGGAGTTGGCAGATTCAGTTTATCAAAAAACAATTATGGGTGCATCATCTGAGATTTGAAATGGGCTAAAATAATCTGTGAGGAGCTGCGGGTTACCATATGCATTGCCAATCTTTGTAGTAGTCTTAAAGCCGAGTGTGACACAGACACATGCCACCATGAGAAGGTAATTGACTTCAGGGATGTAGACTTGCCCTTCATACTTAGCCGAGGTGTGCACGATTTTCACACGAGGGAAACATCCAAGTGCTAGTGATTGTTGAATTATGGAGAATGTCCCCGAAATCATGGCTTGGCTTGCAATGATAGAAGCCATTACGGACACCACAAACATCGGCCAGTACAACGGGTCTGTATATAATGCAGTTCCCTCGAATGGTTAGAAAATTATAGAAATAATGAAAAACTAACACACAAGGAAATTCATCAACCTGGAATAGACTTGAAGAAGGTCTCTGAGACAAGACCGTTGTGCTTTCTGAGAAAGGCAGCTTGTCCAACGTACGCCGCTATGAGAGCAGGGTATGTCACAGCGCACATGCTTATTTGAATGGACCGAACTGTGAAATGACCGACATCAGCAAATAGGGCTTCAGTTCCTGCAAGCAAAGTTCTAGTTAGTGGCTGTCTAATTAAGTAGCGAAGATTGAAAAGCTCGTTCATTTGTAATGAAGCAGTATTTGTTGATTGAAATGAAAGAAATAGAACCTGTTATGGCCAGGACAACGCCACCGAGGGAAATCCATGCATCTTTTTTGTTCCTCCTGAAATAATCAACTATGTACTTTGGATTTAAAGCTTTGACCACCGCTGGATCATACTTGAAGAGATTGTAGATGCCAATGCCACCGATCAATGAGAACCAGACACAAATTATGGGTGCAAAACTGTAGCCCACTTTATCTGTTCCAAATCTCTGAACCATGAATAGGCAGATCAAGATCGCTACCGATATCCAAACGATGCTATCTGTATGCGCAAGATTGAACAGTATGAGAGTAGCTTCTTCTTCTTCTTCATTTTTTGAGTTTATTTGAATTATTACTTTGATCTGAGTTAATGAAGCACGTTCAGGAATTCCTCTACTCCAAATCTACTGGCAAACTAACTCCATTATTTAACAATCCTAAATTTGTGGCTATATCTCTGATGAGGGTTTTTCCCCACATGATGAGGTTTGAAATTGATATCTCTAATAATAATAATAATTAAAAAAAAAAAAAGAGGATCACTAACATCAATTGAACTCCGATCTTATTGACTTGGTCTTTGATGAGTTAGACAACTAAAGATAAGCCTCCCTCTTATGTCACCTCTATCAGTTGTGTGGACAAAATTTTCTTTCAATCTGTGTAAACACTACTAACTATTTATGACTTAGTTTTTTCAAAGCATATTTTAGACATGAAAAATGATCAGCGAACTATTTATCAGGGGTGGGAAATCAGAGTACAATAAGCAGCAGCCGCCTTTGAAACTCAGAGCTGAAGGATTGTACTCCTCTGTTAAATAATTTTATATGCTAGTGCATGGATGAGTTCTTTCATGACTTTGTTACTTTATGTTATGACGAGATTATAATTTGATATAAAAAAAAAAAGATTATTCAACTAAACTTCCAATAAATAAATACTGAAATTATACGCTAAAAATTTATCTTTGTTTAGCTGATTGCTTATGATTCATATGATTACTAGGGTTACTTGGGCTAGCATGTCTTTTCACCTCGACGGTAGAACAAAAAGACAAGAAAACTATGTTATCTTTCGTAGCTCGATAATTGCATAGATTCAACATAAAAAACTATTAAAACTAATTCTGTCCAGGACCGGTGGGTTCTGAATTTTCTAGATTTAATTTAAAATAAAATAATATATATTTTTAAAACACCAAAGCCAGCAAACTCTAAAATATCCTGAAAGATGGGAAAGATTCCATTCAACGTGCTGGGGTACAGGGATGTCTAAATTATACGGGGGCAGTTCAAAGACATGAGTTTCAATGCTAGCTCTTGTCTCCGGCTCTATTGTCAAAGTAAACGGTATAAAATATACGCATGCTGATAATCTGTACCTTGGGTCATTGTTGATGCAGCTTCCTTGATTCCACCCACAGCAGATAAAACTGCAATCAATCAGTAGGAAATTAAGTTTTCTTGGTCAAAAGTCACAGCAACAGAAGTTAGGAACAGATTCTAATGGAAAGGACAGGAAGATAATATATATATATAAGCATGTAATCAATGGGTCAGCCCGCCTTGTGGGAAAACAACAAAAAGTTTTCCAATATGCTTTGAATAGTGGAGGTAAAGTGAAGGAGATATGTCAAGTTTCTAACTCCGGTACTTTGGCCACCGCCGCCCCAATTACCATATAATTCAGTAGGGTAGATAAAGAGCTAAAGATCGAGATGACATCGCAAGAGCCACAACGACCAAGACATGTTTTAACAGTTGATGTTTAATTAATCCCACACATATGTATCTTTAGTTTAGGGTTTTGTGTTTAATAAAGTAGCTAGCTAGGTTCAAGTACTCCTAATCACTCCGGTTGTCTCCGTTATAACGGAATAGTAGTGGAGCTACTCTTACAATATAGTCCAAAATCATTTGAATCTCCACCAAAAAAAAAAAAAAAAAGATGTAGTAAGAGTTTATTATTGATAACATAGATTACTCCGATATACGTCATGAAAGTACTTAACATCAATAAATTATCATATTAGTTTCTCCGAAGTAGCATATGCCGGTGATGCACTTAAATTTGAAAACAGTCTCAAGTTGCAAATATTTAATCACAAAGATATGACTATGAATGAGTTAACTGTGAATGAAAAAATTCTCAAATTGAAACGATGACGGGTTCGAACCTGAGATGCAAGGAGTGAGGACACCATCCCCAATAACCATGGAAGTACCGAGCATGGTTGCAAACAGGAGGAAAAACTTAGCAAATTTGCTACTCTCTAGCATAGATTTGAGCTTCGATGCCCGGCGCAGACGTTTGCTCGGCAGCTCCAGCCGGAAATTGGAAACATCGCGGTCTTCAACTTGTCGACTAGGGAGCAGACCCACTCTGGCATATCGGCATATAAGTGAGTACAGAGCGAAAGTCCCGCCTGCATATTCAAGTAATTACCACAGTCAGATTATTATTATTATTTTCCCCATGTCAATAAGTAAGATTTAATCAAACCTAAAATATAAATGAGCATACTACACGCATTAATAATGAATAACATATTGTTTTTTTGTGTGTTTTAAAAGTGCTTTTTTAAATAAAATTAAATTAATTATTTATGTATTTTCATGTTGTTTTAATATTTTAAAATTAAAAAAATACTTCAATACAGTCTTGAACTAAAAATATTTTTAAAAATAGTCATAATAACAAAAAAGAAATTTAAAACCCCGTGATATAGGTGTTTTATGGCTATGTATCCTAGGTAAATTCAATTCTATTTGGCCCACGTCTGCTGAATTAAAAAAAAAAAAAAAAAGAACTTCATCATTGCTATAAAAATAGTTCTCATGAGTCATAATTTTGGCCCGTCTTATATTGCTCGAAGTTTTACTTCAAATGCCGCACGGCACCCTCGGATCTTCATTTTCCTATTACTGACGTTCCGTGTGCTAAAACAAAAGGTATACAAACTTGAAAACACCAATCCCCGGAAGAATGCTAAGCTTTTAAAGACAAAAATTGGCATGTTTTTTTTTCTTTCTCAAAGTTCAAACCTTTCCTATAAAACAAAAGCAGAAAAAACAAAAAATATATATTTAAATTTTACATCAACTTCATATATATATTGACTTTGTTTGGTTACAAATTTCATATACGACTTAAGTAGCATGTGCTAGAAATTCAACAGGAATCTTGAAATTCATGTTCATAAGAGATTTAGATGAAAACATCTAAAACTACAAGTCAGAAAATTTGATCATTGGAATATATGTTTTGTCTGAAAATGAAAAGGAATAATTTCGAAATATATAACAAAAACCCCGCTGAGAAAGTCAAGGTTTGTAAAACAGGAAGATGAAGAAGAAGAAAGCAGAATGTATAGCTAGTGCTCCATCGAAAATCAGTTAGAACCGTAAATTAAAGGGAATAATAAGAAGAAGAAGGTTTAGGTCAATCTTAAATCTTATAAGCATAGACTATAAGTCTACAGAAAATTAATGATAAACAGCTAGCGGCGTATCTGTATCAACCGGAGCTCACCGTCTCCGTTATCATTGGCCCGTAAGACGATCAAGACGTACTTGATCAGAGGGATCAAGGTGAGAGTATAGAAAATCAAAGAGAGTACACCCAGGATGTCATCGTTGTGGTTGATGCCTTTGGTGAAAGTGCTAGCGTATACGTATAGAGGTGATGTACCAATATCTCCGTACACTATTCCTATACTTTGAAAAGCTAGTTGCAGGATCACTGGCCAACTTGCACCCTGTAGGAAAACAAAAAATGAAGTTAGACGATAATCATCTGTACAGGCCGGAAGAAATGAAACAATCAGGATTAATTGATCGGTGAGTGTTCTTGTCTGGCTATATAAAGATCGGCCATGCTTTTATTTTGTCAGATGGTTAGCAGAAATGGAGGCGGACCTTGGAGCCGTGGGCTTGACGGCCAGAAAACTTGCCGGATTCCATTTCCAGAGAGTCATTCCGGCGCAACTTTTGCCAAGAAAGTTTCTTCCCTTTGAGTTGTCGAGAAAACTCCTCTCCTCGGCTTTCTTCATTGATTGCTTGTATTGCATCATCAGACATTTTCTCTAATCTACCGCTGATCAACAAAATCACAGCTAGAGTATTTTCCTATCAATCAACCCGTTCCCCACAACTTGCTAGACGCGGGAGCAAGTGGAGGATTTGAAGCCTGGGGACGGTTCCTGGAAGAGATGATCGAGGGAGGTATTTATAGGAAGAGAGAAGAGATCCACCACACGTGTGGTCATAGCATGGCCCACACCACACGAGTGATGCATGAATAAAGTGGAGATCAAAGGTCATTACAATCTTCATCAACTCCCAACGTGATATCCGAGGGAAAGATGTTGAGATGGTGAACGGTCCCCCTCCTTTCGATCTTGTGTTTATCTGTACGGTTATTTTTAATTATAAAACCCATCGTTCTATTTTTATTTTCTTGTGGTAAAAGTTTATGGCTCAAATTATATATTATTATTTTTACTAATAAATATATCTTCATATTTATCAGTTTTATATACTTTTGATCAAGATTTGTATTTTTCTTTCCAAATCATCTGTATTTTAATTCATATATTTATGAAAAAGATTCTCATTTCTTTTTTAAAATATAAATTCATAACAATAACGTGGGAATGAGAGGGAAAAAAAGTATCACCCACGTCAAATCTCAAAATTACATATCTATTGTGTTTTGGATGCATGCGGAGGTGAATATATACAGAACCTCCTTTACATTTCAGCGCATATGCCGCCACACTCTATTGATGTTTAGAGAGGTTTGAAAATCTAAAAATAAAAAAAAATTAAAAATATATATTTATATATTATTTTAATATGTTAATATCAAAATTATTTTTTAAATATATATATTAAAAAATGAGACAATTAAATGGTGAATGAATCGATGACAACTTGCATCAACACCTACGGGGTGTCAACTGTTAAAACTTTCTTTCAATGAATAATTTTTCCAGCAACATCTTGGTTTATATACATGAAAATCAATTGAGGTAGATAGAGTTAATTTTCTTAGATTTAGTGATTTTTAATTTGATAATTTAAAAATACTTTCATCTAGTATTCAATATTCAACCCTAGATAATATAAAAATTGACTTTATAAAATCCATCAAAAACCACAAATGATAAACCAAAAGGTCTTGAATATTTATATTTTACAAATAATACTTAACAACATCAAATGTTAGACATTATTTAAAAAAAAGTACTAAAAATCTTATTACAAATCCTCAAAATTATTAATAATAAATGTATAGCAACAAGTCAAAAATATCATTTATTAAACATAAATCCTTGAACTTAGGTAACAACTTCCATTGATAACATAAAATTCATAGCTCGAAACTTACTTACTCTTCTACATGTCTAGAGAGGGAAGAAAGAAAAAGAGGGGTGTTTGGGAGTATTTTTTGAAAACTGTTTTTGAAAAAAAATGAAGATTTTATTTTTTTTAAATAAAAAAATTGATAAAAAAAAAATTGATGTTCATTTTGATTTACTGATGTCAAAATGATTTTTAAAAAATAAAAAAGCATCATTTTGATGAATTTTAAAATGAAAAATACTTTCAAAAATAACATCAATCACACTCTCAAACATGCAATAAAGAGAGTAAGTAAACCACAATTAGCAAGTAAAGTTACAAACACACACTACCACACCAAGTACAAGTTTATATATATCAAAAATAATAGAGTTTGAAAATATACTTCACTTGCTTAAAAAAACACAGCTCAAAATATAATTCACCTGGTAATTCTTTTTATATAATAAGCTTGAAATCACTGTTGGGTGTTGCTAGATAGTTTGCACATCCTTTAATAGTTTTATCATAGCTTCTCTATAAAAAATAGATTAATACATCATTTGTGATGTTAAAAAACAAACAGAATAAGTTTTTTCTACATGTAAAATTCAGGTAAAAAAATATATTTATTTAGTACATTTTTTTAGTGGAACAATAGCATGTAACAAGTAACTAAACTCCTCATTTGTCAATGCGTTTCAAAAATATTTTTTTGATTTTTTACTTTAAATTAAAAAAAATATTGTTTTATATCATTTTTATTTGTTGATGTCAAAAATTAAAAAATATATATTTTGATACATTTCTGAACAAAAAATAAATAAAAACAACTTAAACCACACTCTCAAACAGTCAATAACAACTTGTTGATTTTAAACCTAATTGTTAAAACTAATATATTTTCACATATTAAGCACTCTTAGCTCATATTAGAATATCATATAATATATTATATTTATTATATTTGTTCATTTATCAATATATCACTCTTTTAACTTTATGCACATTATATATTGAGAAAATTTCAATTCATCCATCATCTTTATAAATAAAAAAGATTTTGTAAATAATAATTTCTAGTAATAAAACATATTAGGAAGTGAGAGTATGTTTGACGCAACTATTAAACTATTATTTTATTAATTTAAAAAAAATGCTTCAAATTAACAGGTTAAATTAAAAATAAATTTTAAAAAATAAAAAATATATATTATTTAATATATTTTTTAAATAAAAAAAAAATCGTCTGCACACATAAAAAGAGTTAGAAAACACGCCCACTGATACAGCCTTGAATAATCAACGGAGGGTGAGCGCAATCCTGCAGTATTTTCTGACATCCAATTATAAAAACATTTCTAGCTGGTCACGTGCGTTTTGCCTTCATCACGTGTAGCAACTGGACAACTTGGAGAAGCACCACGGGAAAGCCTCTCATATGCCAATGTTGACTTAGCGACAGACCAAGAATTAATCAATAATAAGATGCCCACTGACAGATTTTTCTGCCTACTCGGGTAAACAGTGTAGATGATAATTATTTTTATGTTTTAAAAATATTTTAAAATTTTATTTCAATTATTTTCAAATAAAACTATTTTTAAAAAATATTACTATTGCAATATCAAACATACTCATAGTCTTAAATATACTCTCAATGCTTTAACTTGGATTTTTTATAAGATAATAAAATATTGATTATTAAATTATTATGAGAACAAAGTACGGTATTAAATCTAGATGGGTTTTACATAATGGCATGTGTGAGTTTTCATTTTTAAAATAAAATGATTATTTAATTAAAAAATAAAATTAAGATTTACCAAAAATATATATATTAAAGTTAGGCTGGATAACAGTTTTTTTTAAGTGGTTTACATAAAAAAAAAATAGATTTATAGAAAAATTTGGTAGTGTTTTGAAAAATAGATAGAAAATTATTTTTCAGTTTATGGAAAATGATCTAGAAAATAACTTATTGATGTTTTATTGTTTTTTCAAATTTATTCTAAGAATGGGGACCAATGAAAATTTTGAAGGGTAGTGAAATTGAAAAAAAAATCAGTTTCATAAATTATTTTTAACAAAATAAATAGAAATTAAAAGAATTGGGATTAAATATGATAGATAAAAAAAATATGATGAAATTAAAAAAAATAGTATCATTAATTATTTTAAAAAATAAATAGAAACCAAATCTGATAAATAGAAGAAAATCAATTAAGAAAAAGAATAAGATAAAAACATATGAAAATTAAAATAATGAGGATCAAAGTTGATATAAAAATCATATTAAATTAAATTACAAGGGATGAAATTAAAAAAAAAAGTATATAGCAATCAGAAAAATAAGGATAAAATTTGATATAATCAACAAATAATAATATATTTTTGATTTTTTTATAACTTCATAAAAGTGTTTAGTTTTTATAAATATATATAGTTAATTTTTATTTGATTAAAATATATATATATATATATATATATATATATATAGAGAGAGAGAGAGAGAGAGAGAGAGAGAGAGAGAGAGAGAGAGAGAGAGAGAGAGAGAGAGAGAGAGAGAGAGAGAGCGCTTGTACATCTTTAACTACTTGATCAACTGTTTTAAGTTAAATAACGTGTTTAGTTAAATTCATAAAAAAAAATGTTTTTCATGTATTTGTTTTAATAAGAAATTATTTGTGTTTGGTAAAGTGGTACATGGTAGTTTTAAATGTGTTTTTCAAGTAAAATGATGTGTGTATTAAAAACATTTAAAAAATAAATCAAATATTTTTAAAATAAAATAAAACAATTTAAAAGGCATATAAAACCTGAAAAACAAATTATCTCTAGATGAGTTTTCGATTTTTAAGTTTTAATTACTGGATTGTCCAGTGAAATGTTTGTTAGCCTGGCAATTGCCAGCCCTTTATACTCCCAAGCTAGCGGCTACTGGGTAGGAAATTTGCCCAATAATTGCACCGTGGCAACCTTCCCTTTTTTTTTTAATTTGAGATTTTTGATATATTAATATTTTTTAAAAATCATTTTAATATATATTAAATTGAAAAACACTATATGTACAAGCAAGTACAACCTTTAAAAAATATTGACCACACTCAACATATCTCATCAGCCTACCTTGTGCTTGTACTATAGGTTAGACTTTTCAACCATTATGCCGCATGCTTTTATTTTCTTCGTGATAAGGTCATGTAGACGCAGGCTGTGTTCAGTGTACACACCAAGACTCGTACCATTCTATTATTTCACTAGAAAATATTTTCATTTGACTAATTTTATGATTTTTTAAATTAATAATTATATAAGTTTCAGTAGTTATTATATTAGGAAATACAAAAGTCGAATTCAGAATCAGAATAAACAAAACTTTTAGTTCCAAGCTTATACTACTGAGTTATGTATTAGATATTAGATTATAGACTAGAAATATTCTTCCTCTGGGTGAGAGCTTTCACATACGTGACACCATGTAGCCTTGCTAGTTTAAATCTTCTTCTTTTTACCCCAATTATATCTTAAGTATATCTTGTGCTCCTTTTTTTCTATTATTGGTCGTGGGATTACACTTGATAATCACCTGAAGAGTGAAATCAGTGAATAGCTAAAACAAGCTACAGGAGGCAGCTTAGGAACCCGACACCAAATGGGAAACCGGGCAACATAAAATATAAAGTCGTTCAAACCTGGTGGAATGTTGAGTCGAGCAAAGAAGCCACCCAAAGAAACTTCCAGAGCTCAAGAAAAACTAAGCAAGCATAATTGAAAGAATATAGAACAAAATCAAATGGTTAGCTGCAATACTTTATCTCTCCACAAGACTCTGAGCTTCTGCATTTTTATTTTTATTTTTTTTAATAAATGTCAATTTTTTGCTTCATCAAGTTACTGATCTAAAGGGAATCCGAGTGGCATATTCTAATTGTAGAAACCCCAAAGTTGACACCGCCTGTCTTCAGCATTGGAACGATTGGGCATAGGCGTGATGTATGGATGACCAGATATTCTTGGTGGAAACAAAAAACACATGCGTGTATTTTGTTCGACATTCGAAACTTGCTGCTCATATGATACAAGGAAACACCCGTGGACTGCACAGGTAGAACAATCAAAGGTAATTTTGGATTACGAGGATAGCTAGATAGGTCTTTTGTCTTTCTTTTCCATCCAATCGGCTTTGAGAGGTTTACTTCCATCCAGGATTGGGCCATCACAACATTGTTGTTTCACTTGGATATCTTCTTTAATTAAACCAAAAGTACAATTAGCTCGTTAAACGTTGTAGAATGTAGACTTTTATCACAGAATGGACAGCCCGCAAAGGCAAGTGCACTTTGATGAGTGTACGAAAGATGTAGAGGATCTTTATCTAGCTGCAACCAGGTCAATCATGTCAACTGAATGCATCCAACACAGCTAGTGGCTCTGCTCTCAGCATCTTAAGCCCTTGACCAGATGAGTGATGACATATACATTGGTGAAGAAAGAGTTCGTATGCATTGACTCAAGTGGAGGAAATAATAAGCAGCTAGTAATCAATTTGGAGATGAGTACCGCAATACAAATTCAGATGAATCAGGTCAGTGGTAATACAAAAGTCACAAAGTGAACCTCTATCAAGATTAGATTCATTTCAGCTCCAAAACTGACCTGCAATTCCTTCAAATTACGAGCACCAATGCACCCTGGAAGTAACAGATCAGGCCTCTTACTACTATTAAATTGCCTGTCACCATAAAAAAAAAAAAAAAAAATTCACCATGCTGGCAGAGACCAGCTCAGACTCTAATTACCAGTTTCTTTTTTTCAAGTTAATTTGTTTGTCTAAAATTTCATTAAAGCAACCTCGAGTACCAAAAGATGCGGCTTTTTGCAAGTTTATTGCTTGTAAATTTGACTCGTTTTATTTTCAATGTTCCAGAATGCTGTGAGATGGAAAACACAACTACTGACTTGCAGACTGTCACTTCATATGTAAAAGAACAGTAGAGGAAAATCTATATAGGTGGATTACACAGAAATGAGGTTTTATGAAAAAGATTGGAAAGAGAAACCTAACATAAATAATTATTTGATCTATTGTTTAAACCAACCATCAACTCTGACACAGCATACTACAGCCAAGCCTTAATCCCAAACTAGTTGGGATCGGCTATAGAAATCCTTTGCACCATTCCACAAGATCATAAACCAAATCCATCTCGATATCAGATTATCATCGTTTATCCTAGTCCTGATTAAGATTGGCATTCCCCTGGCTAAATAAGTTTCAAAAAATGCACGCAGATAAAATTAAAAGGGCATTTTCATTGCAATTGCATACCTTGGGCTCATAATGCAACATTTGATGAGTAGGACACATTCACAATGCATCCTTCCAGGTAGGAAAATTTGGTGCCTGTACTATGAAAGGGACTGCTTCTCACAAAATTGGCCGTTCATAATCTTGCAACTGGGCCTCCTTGGTAGCGTAGCTGATCATATGCAGCCACGTACAAAACTCATGTTCCTATCAAAATCCAGTTAAGATTTTGCTTGGGATATTAGATTTCTTTGAGCCTTACCAAACATTGGATTTTCGATTAATTCCTTGGCAGAAGGTCGCCGAATGGGATCAGGAGAAACCATGGCCTGATAAAATTACCAAACCATCAGATAAATTAGCCATGCGATTGAAAGTTTTGTTTTTTAATTTTTTTTTACATGGAGAAAAAGCTTATTGATATTTCATAACAATACAAGACTAGACTTGATACACAGTGAAAGAACGAGATTCATCTACAACAAAAAACTTTTCACCAAACCAATTCTGTATACAAATTGCTTCAAGCAGGTTTACGTCATAACAGGGAACCTGCAACTTAAATGGACAACGAAATTTTAAGTCACCTTAAGAAATTTAGAAAGGCTACTGACATGTTATTTTGTTCTCACTCCATATACAGTTCCTGCAAACTATACTACAAAGGGACAATTCTAACCAATGAAATAAGATACAGCAGCAAGTACATGTAAGCGAACCATTATGAAGTATGAACGGTGCTTGAACAAAAGTGTAAAAGAGAACTTGGTCATTAAATACCATTTTTTTTTCTTTTAAGAGGCCGTCTTCAAGACAGTTTAGATCCGTTTTCATAAAATTCTGCAAGCATGATGACAATTTGGCCAGATTCGGTGAATACCCACCCAAACTGCCTGAAAAAACCCAACTTCTTGGGCAGGGGCAGGTTTATGCACCCCCAACCCCAAAGTCGCACCTTAACTAATTTAATTGTAATATTTTTTATTTTTGTATACATAAATTACCATCGTATTACAAAGTTTATTTCACATAAACTCTAAAAATATTCCTTTTAAGATTTCCATGATGAGTCAAATAAATCCTTTAAGAACAGGGCACAAGACTGGGAGGAAAAAACCTTGACCATTTGCCATTCCTATGGACCGGTCCAAGCAGAGTAGACAGGAAAATAACATGGAATACCTTTAGCAAGTTCTGAAGTTGCAATGAATGACCAGGAAGGAGAGGCAGTTTGCCCTCCTTAAGGTTAAAAAACTGGGATCCTGATTGTGGCAAAGTTGACCCCCGGATAAGCTCATAAATAGATGCTCCCAAGGAAAAGATGTCAACTTTGTCAAGATAATTGTAATTCTCATTCAAGATTTCTTGAGGCATATAACGTGCATCACCCTCTTCAACTGGTAGACTCTGGTCAAGAAGAGTTGCACATCCAAAATCACCAAGTTTATAAACTCCATTCTTGACATAAATATTGTCAGGCTTCACATCTAGGTGAGCTATTCCTCTCTCATGAATAAACTTTAATGCCTTCGCAATCTGTAAGAGTTCTGATGTTAGAATCACTTCTATTATGTCCATGAGAAAATTATTGACATCATCCAAAAAAAAATGTTCACCTGAAGTAAGACTTGCAGCGCTTCTTCCTCTGTTATGGATTCTAAAAATCTATTAATGGATAAGCTGCCATTACAGAGTTCCATCTGAATGTAGAGTTGCTCATTTTCAAACCAAGACGAGTAGTATCCAACAATGTTCTCATGATATCCTAGACATGTAAGACAATGAAATCAACTAGAAAAGAATTCTTCATGCCACAGCTAGCAGAAATTAAAAAAAAAAACTCAGAAAATAGTACTACACTAACCTAAAGCTGCTAGAGCTTGAACCTCCATTAATGCTTTCCTCCTGTGAAATGTAAACAATATATCCTCAATGTGTTGGTTGAACAAACGATTTTTGTATTTAAAAGCATCAAGAAACTACCTTTCTGCATCTTGATGCAACTGCCTTGTGCTATGTTTCACAGCATACAAGCAACCATCGATTCTTTTCAGAACTTTGAAAACAGAACTGAAGTTCCCAGTTCCAATTCGCTACAAAGGGAGGCAAAGTACTAAACACAAGTACAAGAAATGAAATGTAGTGATCTGAATAGGTCTAGAGCTTTTGGAATCTGGATAGATACCTGGATTTCATGAAAATCTGTGTGATAGCGTGACAGGCCATCACCGCCGGCAAATGCTGCAAAAAATCCTGTTGATTGCAGCATTAATTAGCAAAAAAAAAACTCTCTGGAGCAAAGTACTGCCTTCTAAAACTTGTAGAAAAATAACGAAAAAGAGCTGTAATTGTAATTTTATCCGTCCCTGATCATGATATTCACTGGTAACTAACAAGAATGTACCTGCGCATTTTGATCTTTGATTACCAAATGGATCTATACCCACTTCTGAAACATCTGTCAAGTACGGGTTCTTGATGCAAGGAGGGGGCACAACCCGGCAGCGTAAGAAAATAGCAGATTGTGATAGATAATTTTGAGGCTTTTTTGTTTCCAAGGCTGATGATTTCTCAATTATCACTTCATCTGCACTGATGTTATCTTTCCCAGTATCCACGATTGGTTGCTGGTCAGACAATGCAGGACTGAGAGGATGAACTGGGAATACCACATGAGAGAAGTATACATATAATTAGCATCTAATATCATGCTACGAGAATTCAGTAAAGCTTAAAATGATATGAACAGATTCAATGCAAGTATTCTCAATTTTGCAACGCGAAGCTAGTTGAAACATCAATCAAGAATTGAGCATGATACAGAAAAATTCAGCTTACCCTGTCGAAGCTTTTTGGTTTTGACAGTGTTTTCTTTCTCTGGTGATTTGGGGCATGGAATGTTTTCCTGTTAGCCAATAATCAAAACATCGAAAAAATCATTTTTAATTCGCAATCATGCGTCAATCTGTGTATAATATAATACTGTTTAAGGCATCACCTTGTTGCAATCAAAGCTGTAGAGTAAATTCTGATTGTCTGGTGTGATATAATCTGGAGTGCTGCATTTACAACAAGATATTACAGAAAAAACTGGTTCAAAGTTCAAACGCTTGTAGATTGCATACACAAATTCAGTGACATCAAAATAAGGATTGCGTCTCGATTAAAACAATGATAATCCGATTACTCATTATCGAAAACACCAAACATAAACGAGAAAGACATTATTATTATTATTAAACTCCTATTTCTAAAAAAGGAGAAACAAAATTTACCAGAAGAAATCCTGACTGAGGATGAAATCTTTTTCATCAACACTCTCGGCAAGCAGCTGAGGATTGATAAGGTCGGAATCCAGAAGGTTCTGGAAGCGAGATGATGACTCTGCTGCTGCTGAGTTCGCAGGAGATGATTGGTGGTGTTGGCCCTGTTGCAGGTGGCTTATTAATGTACCCTTCTTCATTTTGGCGGAGCTGCTGCTCACCTTCCTGGTTTTCTTCGTATGGCTTCTCTTTGTTAGGGTTTTCCTCTTCATCGACTCTCTCTCCCTCTGTATCTCTATCTGCCTATGAGATGATTGAGTCTCTTTGGATTCTCTCTCGTGTACTTATTTTATGAGGGGGGAAATGGGTTTTTATTTCGTTTTTAGAGAATCAAAATTGCGCGGGATGTCTTCTACTTTTGCAGAGATCGGATGGGGGAGGGACTACTGTAAGGCACATGGGCTCTACTTTTTTATTTGACTTGACAGGAAAGTGACGGTTTTGACTGCTTTGATAATTGATAGGATTTGATCTGGACTTTTGTATCAGATCTACAGCGTCATGATTGGTTAGAGAATGGAAATTTCGTTGCCTCAGCGTACCGTGGAAGTTTTTACTCAATTGAAGTGGGGTGACTGGAAAAGCAAGCGCGCTTTTTCAGAATTCTTTTGTTTCTTTTAACTCAACCGGTTTGTTTCAAAACCCGATGGATTGGTCGGGTTGGAGGAGGTTTTTTTATGTACTCAACTCCGATTTATTCCAATTTAAAACAAGTAAAAACTCTCCGCCGAACTGTTAAGTGATCTGTTCCGGGTTTTAAGAAGAAAAATAAACGTGGCACAGTAAGGAAAAAATTCTAAAGTAATAGCAAGGTTGAAAACTAACTTATTTGAAAAAACAAAAATACTAAATTTTTAAGGTTAAAGTTCCAAAAAAAATTATGTATTAAATTTTTAATTTATTTATTCTATTTTAAAGCTCATATACCTTTGATAATATTTATTTTTCACATTTTATGCGCAATAAAACTATTTAAATACCCTAAAAAAGGATAAAAACAAAGACCTGATGCTAATTTAAATTTTAATAGAGGTTTTAAAAATATTAATAAAATTGCCTCTAGTATATTTAAAAAAAAAAAAAAAAACTACCCTTAATATGCTATAGTTTGGTCAATATTACACTTGACCACCATGTTTTATCATTTGTTATTAAAAAGTTTCAAATATAAGTAAAATAATTGAAGTATCCTTGTATATATGTGTGTGTGTGTGTGTGTGTGTGTGAAAAACATGGACACAAATGACAATATTTTAGTACAGGTGTCTAGTTTGGGCTTGATCAGGAAAAATAAAAATTTTGGAGATCAAATTTAATGTTTTCCAAGTCAATTGGTTAAAATTAGAGGTAAAATTCAAAGAAATTCAATTTTAAGGCCAATTATGGGCTAAATTAAAGAGATTCACACTTAGTGATCATTTTGTAAAAAATATCAAACTATAAAGACCCAATTAGCTGAAAATCAGGGGGGAATTAAAAGAAATTTAAGGTTTAAAGGCCAACAAAGGGTTACATTTCATAAATAAAAAATCATTGGCAAAAAAGAACAAGAATTAGGGATTGTTGTTGAAATTTGATAGGGGTTAAATTACGTAGAATCAAAAGTTTTGGGTCAACTTGGGTTGAAACTAGAGTAATCATAAGATAAAGGATGAAATTGAACTTTTTCCAAAATCATCATCTAAAACGAAATCGATTTCCAAAGAAGAAAAGAAAAAAAAGGGATCACACGACGCATCGTCAAGTCTAGCAAAGTGTCATTAACTATTCATTTTCTTCCCCAAAATTTGTTTGAAATGTCAAGCTTGGTACTTACTTTGCATGTGCATTTAATGCTTATAATATTCACCAATTTAACAAAACTCACACGAAAATGATTATCTGATGTTCAATTATATCATCGTATGGTTAGTTCAGGTGTTGACAGACACCACACACGTGGTGATACCATCTCAAATGTGACAACACATACAGTAAATAAACAAAAATTACATATATTTCTCATGTGTTTAAAATGCAAAAAATATATCTTAACCAAATAACATTATTTGCTAGGTTCAACAAGAATATCAAAAATCATTCAACAATCATTTTTTTTCATTTTTTATTTAACTACTTGGATTTAGCAATAGATTTTAATGTTTAAAATTGTAAAACTATATTGTAGGGTATACCAAATATATGAAAAAAATATGATGTTAAAAATCAAACTTTAAAATGATTTAAGTTTTCAACCTAATAAGATAGAGACTCGCTCGTGAATAAAGATTTATCTTGAACATTAAAAAAGATTAACAAATATGAATTTACCCCGTGTAAGTGAATTTCCCTATTTTTTGGTCTTTTAGCTTGGATGAACATTAAGGGCGATGAATATATCCCTTACATAACATGTTTCTCCATCTAAAATCTCTCAAACCATTTGATTTTTTAACGATCTTAATACTAAATGATAATTTCTAAAAATAAATAATTATAATTTTATAATTATACAAAATATTTTTTTCACTCATCTCATTTTTATGGAGGCCGAGAATGTTGTTGTAACATACATTGTCATTGGTCATCCCAAGTTGTTTCTAGACTCACTAGAACAATCGAGTCATATCAAATTAATTCTTGCATACTTTTATTTCTACTAAAAAAATATTAACAAAGTTTTTAGTATTTTCAATGTAAAAAAATAATTCGACCTGCAACGCAACACATACCAACAATCCACTAACTAGGGGGCAATCCTTGTTAAAAAGACAATTATCTTTCATGTATAAATACCTGAGTAGTGTTTGACATTGTGATCCGACTGCACTTTTTAAATTTTTCATGTTTGGATATTTGAGTAGTGCTTGACATTTTTTGTCGAATTGTACTTTTGAAAACTTTTTTTTTTTTAGTTTGAAGTTAATTTTCTTATTGCTTTGAAGTGCTACTATCAAGCAGTATTAAAATATATATTATTTTTATATATTTTCAAATAAAAAATACTTTTGAAAGCAATAAATAATACACTCTAATTTTTTTAAGTAATATATTGATAGCTACTATATTGTTTTCCAATAAAAACAATACAATCATTTGCTGTTGTTGTTTGTTTGACTTTATTTATGAAATGTCTAGAATCAAGGTTAAAACTGATTTTTGTTAAAATTTAAATATTTTTTTCTTTGAATTATTGTTTTTAATATTTTAATATTGGTTTGACATGTTGATATTAATTTTTTTTATTGTATTTTTAAACAAAAAAATATTTTAAAAAATAATAATCATTACACTTACTCTGTTGATTATGATTACTCTCTCCAAATTTGAAAACCAAGTTATTATTATATTTTTCATTTTTTTTTCAAAAAAATCTATAATAAATTATATAATGGGCAGTCTCTATTAATCCATATTTTTAATTATTTTGAGTGTTTGGAATAAAAAAATCTAGATGAGAAAGCTTGAGTGAAAGTTATATATGAGAACCATTCATTTCATTTTCTTACCAAACAATTTGTGTCTGTTTAAAAATTCGGTTGCAGTTGTTTTTGAAAATATTTTTTCATTCATAAATGCATACAAATGATTATTTTTTTATTTTTAAAAATTATTTTTAACATCAATACATGAAAATGATCTAAAAACATCAAATGTTTTTAATTTAATATAAAAAATAAAAAAAATTCAAAAATTTTCTGAAGTGTTTTTGAAATGCAGTGCCAAACACCTCCTTGTTCACATTAATCAATAACCACATATAAACTTATTTGTCAAACCAAGCAACAACATATAAGTTCGGTTTGACATTGTGTTTTAAAAATATTTTTGAATTTGTTTTGTGTGTTTTTAGATCACATGTGTAGATGTCAAAAATATTTTTTTAAAAAATAAAAAAGATATTATTTTGATGTATTTTTTAACAAAAAATAATTTCAAAAGCAACCTCAAGTATTCTCTAAAAAAAATATGTAATATAAAGTAATCATTATATTGATAAATTTTTGAAACATTTTAAAAAGAAAAGAAAATTTAAAGATTTGTATAGATAATAATTAAATTTTTTTTATGAGAAAAATAATATTAACTATACTCTCAAACCTATACATAATAAAAAGTAATCATTAAATTTATACATTTTTTGAAACATTTTAAAAAGAAAAGGAAATTTAAAGATTTGTATAATTTATAATTATTAATATGCACTGGAGAAGCAGTCTTCCCTTACCTTAGATCATTGCGAGATGTTTGCTTGAAGACAAAGCTAAAGTCATACCTCCTCAATCCTTTCATGCGTCTCAAACACGACACGTGTCTGTGGTTAACCGAATCACCACACACCTTTTGATATCACTAAACGACCCGTTTTTAATTCTCAAACAGGCTAATCAAAATGGAAAGCATAGTAATTCCGACTTAACCCGGGAACCCATGTTATGGTTGCTGTCTCCTACACTATTTCACAATAATTCCTTAAACTTGAAAATTCTCTTACAGGGCCGGCATCCATGGCTACTCTCTCAGCTTATTCCTCTCCTCCATGGCCAAATCCAAACCCTAACTCGGACCTTCTCTCAACCCATGATGAAATTGATTCGCAAACTCATTCACCGTCCGATTCTCGACCTCACGATTCGCAAACTCATTCCCCGTCCGAGCCCGGAACTTACGATTCGCAAACTCATTCCCCGTCCGAGTCTCGAGCTTACGATTCGCTCTCGTCTATTGTGCCTCCAAACCCGAACCCTAACCAAAATCCCATTACCAATTACAACACCTCTATATCTTCTCCACCTCAATCAACCTCACCGCCGCCTCGGATCTCTCTCCTACACCTCTCCTTCAACCAGGATTTTGGGTGTTTCGCTGCAGGAACTGACCACGGGTTTCGTATCAACAACTGCGACCCCTTCCGCGAGATCTTCCGTCGCGATTTCGATGGCGTTGGAAATAGCGGCGGCGGGATTGGAGTGGTGGAGATGCTTTTTAGATGCAATATTTTAGCTCTTGTTGGTGGTGGACCTGACCCACAGTATCCTCCAAACAAGGTCATGATCTGGGACGACCATCAGAGCCGATGCATCGGGGAGCTATCGTTTCGGTCGGAGGTCCGGTCTGTGAAGCTAAGGCGGGATAGGATTATTGTTGCCTTGGAGCAGAAGATATTTGTCTATAACTTTGCGGATTTGAAGCTTTTGCATCAGATTGAAACAATCGCGAATCCGAAGGGGCTTTGTGCGGTTTCACATGGTGCAGGATCGTTAGTTTTGGTTTGCCCAGGGTTGCAGAAAGGACAGGTTAGGGTGGAGCATTACGCGTCGAGACGAACTAAGTTTATTATGGCGCATGATTCGAGGATTGCGTGTTTTGCCCTCACGCAGGATGGGCAGTTATTGGCTACCGCTAGCACCAAGGGGACTCTCGTTCGGATTTTCAATACAGCTGATGGTACCCTGCTTCAAGAGGTATAATTGTATATTATCTTTTCTTTTGTTTGTGTTGTGATTTGTATACGTGGATTGTATTTTTGAAGCCATGTGAGTTTATTTAGCTAGCTGTACTGAGTGTGGAGTGTTGTTGGTGCAGTGTGGTTTGGAAATAGTTGAGGTTGCTGCAAGATGAAATATATTTCTGTGGAGCTGGTGGTTTCGGTGTGTGTTTTTTGTGACCCTCGAAAGGAATTGAAAATTTGTTGTGAGGAGTTGAATTTCGTTTTAACATTCCAAAACGAAGGAACCGTTATGAATGACCATTCAGTGTTAGTTGATCTAGACAAACGTTAGTTTTGGATGTATCCACTATCTGGGGCTTCTGTTAACTTCTTCTTTTCTACTTTTCAAATAGAACTTGGATATGATTTCTAGTTTGTACCATGAATAAGGTGTTTGCTCATATCAATTTGTGATATCATGCCACCTGCTCCTGCTGTGATTGTTGAGGTAATTCAGGTCAATATGTAAGGAAAGTTCTTTCCTTTTTTTTTTCTTTTCATAATGGTATATGAAATATGATGCTGAGATTGTCAGTGCTTTCTAGTCTTAACGCCTTGCACCCACTAACAAGGTGCTGGGGCCTTGCCTTGCCTGGAGCACCTAGGCGAGCGCCTCAGTGCCTCTTGACATCAATGTCCTACGGCATTTTGGTTCTTAAGTAATCTCCATTTCATGCCCTTCATTGAAGTACTGCCTCTTTCTATCCTGATCCTGGCTGTTCCTCGACTCGTCAACCATGTCACATCTGCATTTCTACTGTTATTTTCTGTGTATATTGTAGAGAAGTAATTGTTTTTCTTTCCCTATTCTGCGAGTATGATTCTTATGAAGTAATAGTCTTGTGAAATTCTGTATATGCCAAAACTAACTAAATACACAAATGTAGGTGAGGAGGGGTGCAGATAGAGCAGAAATTTATAGCGTGGCTTTCTCCTCAACTGCCCAATGGCTTGCTGTCTCAAGTGATAAGGGCACTGTTCATGTTTTCAGCCTTAAGATTAATCCAGGATCTCCAGGAATTGACAGGTCACAGAGCTCAGATGAGCCTAGTCTTGCTGTTACATCAGCTGCCTCTTCTTTATCTTTCTTCAGAGGTAAATGGCTCTAAACCCTTCTCTTCTCCAATTGTAAAATGTTTCCACATTACGCTGTTGTCACTTTATGAGCATTGTCACTTTATTCTTTTTCATGTCAATGCAATATTTAAGGAGGAGACATTGAAAACCAGCATCTGCAAAATTACTAAAATATTTCATGAGTTCGGCGAAACAGTTTTCTTAAACAACATTAGAGCATGTTGTTTTTGCATTTCAAAAGCTCTATTTGAAAAAAAATGATGATTTTTTTATTTGTTACAAATTATTTTTTTTAGTGTTTTCAGATCGCGATTTGATTTGTTGATATATAAAGTATTTTTCTTTTAAATAATAATTTTATTTTAATGCATTTTCAAACAAAAAACCACTTTGAAAAGTAAGCATTACCCCAGTGTTTTCCACTTGTAAATATAAGGAAAGGACGATTCATCTGAGATCTAACCCTAAATACAAGTCCTTTTTAGCAGTGTGTTATGTCTGAATATCATTGCTGGTTAAAGAACGTTAATCATGAAAATTCATTGACCCTATTTAACATTTTACTAAAAGTGTGTTGCCTTCAACACATCACTTGTAAATACAGCAAGTGGGTGGTTAATATCACAACAATTTGTACTTGCGTTGAAGTTGTGCGCTTAGATCAAGTGTTGTGTTTGTATATTTTTAGTCTCTGTATTTTAATTATATTTTCATCTGCAGGAGTTTTACCAAAGTATTTCAGCTCAGAGTGGTCAGTGGCTCAGTTTCGTTTGCCCGAGGGTTCTCAGTACGTTGTTGCTTTTGGTCACCAAAAGAACACAGTGGTCATCCTTGGTTTGGATGGAAGGTGAGAAAATAATGCACGTGTTGTATTATAATGCCGTAGAAGTTCTACCCCCTACTCCCCTACTCCCTCTCCTCGCTGTAACGGTGTCGTATGCTTATTGCCATTGTGTTTTTCGTGCTTGATAAATTAAGTCCATGATAAAAGAAGTAGCTGGAATACAATTGATGACAGAGCTGGCTGTGATTGCAGTTTCTATCGATGCCAGTTTGACCCTGTGACTGGTGGCGAGATGACTCAGCTGGAATATCACAACTTCTTGAAGCCAGAAGCAATCTTTTAAAAAGGCATCTCGTTTCCACTTTGGAATTTTCCTCATTTTCTATTCCTATATTTCCCGTATTGCCTCGTCCAGGTAGCGTTATTATGCTGTAAATATGTAACTATGAAAATGTAAAGTATGTGGAAAAAAATGCAAAAAAAGGAAAGGGAATGAGATTATTTAATGTAATGTTAATGTTTATGCCATTTTGTATCGCCAATCATGCTAAAACTAGCTATTTGACCATGTTCATCATTGTTGCGTGTTGTAAATTTTTCTTTTTCAACAAAAAAGAAACCTGGGTAGGGTATTTTTTTTATAGATAAAAAGCTAATGCAAGTACATAATTAAATGAATGGATAATTATTTACGTGAATAAACAATCATTAATAATAAAAAAAGTAGAAAAATTAAAAGATAAGTAAATTAAAAAATTTAATATCACACTATGGATTATGGCTTATTTATTTGATCATGTTAAAGAATATATGTATGGAAATCAATCCATAACGAAATTTAATGAGAAAAAAAATTCATAGCGTACATTAAGATTTTTTATAAAAAAAACAAGTTTTTTATTTTTAAAATTAAATTTAATCTATTATAGATCAACAATACCAAACCATTAAATTGTACTATGTTCTCTCAAGCCTGACCCGACAATATTAGTAGATCTCAGTTTAGGCGTTGCTTCTTTCGCCCCCCGCCTCTCATCCCGTGTTTAACATGCAAATGGTTTGGTTCTGGAAAGTGTCTGTAGGCAAAAATTACACTTTCTCGACAAATCCCTTGAAATTAAAACAACTATTTCCCGAAAAGATATCCTGACATTGTAGTGATTTTGAATATTTAATTTATTCTGCTGCTGTTGAATCTGGAATACTAAGGACCTGTTTGGGAGAGCGGTTGCGGTGGCTTTTCAAAGTACTTTTCGTGTCGAAATACATCATTTTTTTTTTATTTTTTAAAGACATCAGCACATCAAAATGATCTAAAAATACCAAAATATATTCATTTAAAATGATTTTTTTTTAAATTTCAGCAAAATAACAGTTTAACCGCAGTGCCAAACGGGCTCTTATTCCATGTAAATGGTGGTGTTTATTGACAAGAGTCCTCCTTCCTCGCAGCATGTTGCCTCTGGACTTCCAACTTTTTTATATATTTCGAGGGTAAGTTCTGCTCAAACAAACGGTGCTCTCTAAATTTATCTTTATCGAAGTAGCACAGCACTTCTCTCTTTCTCCGATCGATCCCTAAAGCCTAAACTAGGTAGAGTGAGAGCCTATTCGCTCAGGTCTCAGGCAGTATTATAATCCCAAACTATATAACCGTATTTTATGTGAAATAAATAGCAGTCAAGGTAGATTTGATTTTCGTCAGTCGATAAAACCTTGATTCCGTGCCACTTAAACTAGTAAAAAAGAGAGCAAATCTCAAGATCGATGCTGCCGAGCATTTTAATAATAATGCACTGGGAACTGCGGTTTGACTGGATCACATCCGAACCAGCGATTCCTAATTTTTAACGCCCTCCTGTCCTATATATTTATATGGAACACTGGCAATTAAATTTCTCAGAGCATCAGAGCTTCAGCTTTCATTGCCTGTGTGCTCGGGAAGGCAAAGGTCAATGCTGCTCCTCTGTCATCTGGTAAGAGTGACTTGACCATCGCATCGTTTCTCTGACCAGCTACCACCACCGACTTAGCAACCCGGAATTTCCTCGTCTTAATTTCTGTATATTATTCTCTTGCAAAACAGCATCAGAAGTGAACAAATAAAAAAATCCCTTTACTTCACCGAGCAGAATCTTCCGAACTATCTTTATAAAGAGCACCCAGCAGCCATGAAATTTAGCACAAGTCTCCCACGTGATATCCAGTAAGAAAACAATTTCAGAATGACGTCAGGTTTGGTCCCTGATAAGACAAAATCTGAGCAATATTTCGGTGGATTCTTTTTCTTCAGGATTCTCTGAAATACAATTTTATTTAAATCTTGTGAAATATCCATGTGTAAAAACTCTTTTTTTTTTCATTCGTCGGAAGATTCGTCAACCTGGGCGCCACAAAAGCATAGCCCTCTCCCTGATTTTCCTTTAATATTAGTAGAGCCTTGTCCCAATTTATAATTAAGAGTATAGTGTTTTCCAAAATACTTTAGGATTAAAACCCAGCTCGGTTGAAAAGGCGCCGAACACTCTTTTAATATCACAGATTAAACTATCATTAAAAGATTAAACAAGATAATAAATTGGCTAGCAGTGAATCATAAAACAATTATGGAGAGACTTAAGCCAGTTAGTCAACACATTGTTTTTGAAAGATTGACCGAAAGGCTTACACGTTTCCCGTAAACAAGAAACATGAAAGCACAGAGCAATACTACCGCGAGCACATGCATTTCAGAAAAGCCAGTAGCTAACCCAGGCTTCTTTTTGCACTTCGATAACTTCAGGTGAGAGAGAGAGAAAAAAAAACTTAAGAGTTTAGCCAAAGAAATCACTAGCCAGGCAGCAGGTAACTAGTATAAAAGGAGTGGAGGAGTTGGGTTTTCTTTCATCCAAGAAAAAAACACTATAATTATCAGTGAAACCTATTGCTCTGTCTTCATCAATGGCGCTTAAGCTGTACGGAGCACCCATGTCCACCTGCACCTCTCGTGTTCTAACCTGTCTTCACGAGAAGGACCTGGATTTTGAGCTTGTCCTAGTTGATCTTTTCGCTGGCGAACACAAGCAGCCTCCTTTCCTGGCCAAAAATGTAAGCACCAAATTTTCATTTTGTTTTGCGTTAGTATCAGATTCCATTTCCCTTCACTATTAACGAAATGTATTTTATATGCGTGCAGCCCTTCGGCCAGATTCCAGCACTTGAAGATGATGATCTCACTGTATTTGGTAAGCTAGCCATGGGCGACTAAACTTTCTATGTGACATACTTAACTTCCTCTACACCTGATATTATATTATATATTTCAAAAGGGTGCCTTTGCTCGACCCATGTATTGATAAACTGCGGTTAAAACGATCGGTTTCATTCTTGACTTGGACCGGGATCTTGGGTGATCTTTTGAGATTGTTGGAGGTGGTTTAAAATTTTATTTCCAAGGGTCAGGCAGCCCATAAATTAACAGCTTCCGTGAAACAAAAATAAGCTGAAAAACTTGAAGGAATGTTTCGCCACAACATCTCTAAGGTAGCAAGACGCTCTATAAGCCATAATCCCACTTACTTATAAATCCCTTACCATAGTGATTAGGGAATAACTAGTTGATCCACAAAATGGTTATATACATGACTTTTCTGGTGCAGTAAATGAATGTATTTAACATATTATAAATGTAGCATCTCATGCAATCATAGCTAGCATCGATAAATTGTCTAATTACCTGGACCAGCAAACCAGTGGCTAGCATATATTTTTAGGGACCAAATTGAATTCATGGGATAGGCTTTAGGATGTAAATGGATGATAAGGTTTTGGTCTGCTGACTGGTAAACTCATTGTTGGTCCTACGCAAAGCATGTCATTAAAAGTTTGGCTTGCTGTTGAAACTCTTAACGGAGTTTATGTACGATGCTGTGAAGTTTCTATTCTTGGTGAAAGCATTTAACTCTTTAGTCCGTAGTCATCTTCACCAAACAATGAAATCCGAGCTTCTACCCACATATGTAAGGTCTCTTTATGATAGCTTGACGACAATGTTTGATGTCATTAACAGAATCTAGAGCAATCACATCGTACGTTGCTGAAAAATTCAAGGACACTGGCTACGATCTTACAAGGCACCAGAACATCAAAGAAGCTGTACTGGTGAAGGTCTGGACAGAGGTAGAATCCCAACAATTCCACCCCGCGATAGCACCAATTATATTCCAATTCTTTGTGGCTCCTCTTCAAGGCAATTCACCTGATCAAACAATCATTGACGCCAACTTAGAGAAGCTAGGAAAAGTGCTGGACATATATGAAGCTAAGCTGACAAGCACCAAGTACCTTGCTGGAGATTTCTACAGCTTGGCTGATCTTCACCACCTACCATACGCTTATTATCTCATGAAGACTCCCGCAGCTTCGGTGGTAAATGAGCGCCCGCATGTTAAGGCATGGTGGGAGGACATTTCCACCAGGCCAGCTTTTAAGAAAGTGGCTGAGGGTATGAATTTTGGCGAGAAATGAAACTTAAAGAGGGTCCTGTTGTTTTGTTTCAAGTATTTTGACGAATATGCATGCGTATCTTGATGCATTGAGACTTTGAAACAATTTAGGAAAACTGCAGGGGATGGCCCCATGTAGCTGTCGTAGAATATTAATTTGGTTTCTGCAAAAACTATTCCATGGTTTTGAAGGGGAGTTATACTAAACTCTGCAGTTAATGTAGCCACACCAGCATTTCTACAGTAAATGTAACTCGATCGACCATCTTAAACTTTGGTGGGGGCGGGCTAAGTTTCGATTGCAGATAAAAGTACTATAATTTTGTTTTCTCCCCCCAGCCGGAGTAATTGAATGAACTAGGGATAACACAAAATGATACGAGCATGTTAGCACCATGAGTGATGAGTCCATAAACTCGTAGGATCAGTGAAGTCTGGGTAGGAACATGAAAATGCAAATCCATTGAACAAAATGATCGGTCCGAGAATAACTAGGATGACCAGCACCGTTAACCAAAGTTCGGGGAAGATAGCTGATCTCTGTCTCTATCATTGCTTTCTTGCTGCATGGATTTGAATCAGGCCCATGAAAATAAACTCCTTCATAACCATTTCAATAACACATCCAGTGCCCTTGTTAATTCCCAGCTCATCCACAGCACCATTTCGACTTCCAGAAACTTACATTACCCAAATCAAGCACCTATCCTTGCCGTACATTCAGGTTTTGCAGCAATGCACAACGGTTTTATTGGTCTCCATTATCATTTTAGCATTTTAGTGCATCCCAACATCCACTTGAGTTGCTTATTTATATTTAATCACTGGTTTTCAATATCCATCTTGTTGTTTCTGGCTACGCGTTGGTATTTTATGATATATATATATTAACAAGCTGGAGTTTAATGGCAATGGTGGTTACATGATCAAGATTTTTGGTATCTATGTGTGTGCAATGCACGTGGAAGATGATAAGACAGAGAAAGAGGAGAGGGGCGTGTTTATATATATATATATATATTTCTACCGTAAAAACGTTTTCCTTTATTCTTCGAAAGAGAAGAGTGGCGTTTGAATTTTCATGGGAGCCATTATTATACTGTGAGTGGACACTTTGTTAGTGATTGTACCATAAAGCGTTAGTGGTAATGAATCTGTAGCAGCACTAAAAAAGTAAAAGTACCTCTTGGATAATAAAGTAATAAACAGTGCAACACCCCGATACTCAAAGATAATACTTGTTTTTTTTTTTTATTTAACAGTGTTTTTGAAAATCTTGGAAATTATTTTTTTAATTATTTTTTATATAATGGTAACAAAAATAAAATTTTAAAAAATATTTTAAAAAAACGTAAGAAAAAAAGATAATGTTATGTTTTATAGGCATTAAATTATTTTTGATGTCCTGGAGAAATCTCACACAAGAAAATCAAATTTATTGATTGGTAAATAGAGCTAAAGAGGTGTTTCCATAAAATCAATTCTTTACACAGAATGAAATTGCAAGTAAAAAAAAAAATAGCAAAATCTTCATAAAATCAATTCTTCAAATTTATTGATTTTTTTTTGACTCGGGTGAGAGACTGGTGATGTTATGAAGATTTTGCTATTTGGAAACGATGGTGACCGCAACTAGTTTTGCTGGCTTCCTCTACGAATATGATTTTTATCACTTATTTCACTTTGATAAGAGTTTTACCAAGAAGATTGCATGGGCGTTTCCACGACGAGTAGTTACAAACTCCATTAATTAATGTCATCAGGCTAAGCATTTTCTCAATAAAATTCTAGAGATATGCTATGATGCTATCATATTCTCATAGAAAGATGGTGAAAAGCTTAATTGTGCTTTTTTTTTTTTTTGGAATGCTAGTGTTAAAATGAGATGTGATTTTAAAATATAGGCCATGAAGGCCTATGATAGAGTCAGGTCAAAAATGTGATACCATGTCCTAGTTAATCTATTAAAATTTACCAAAAAAACTCGATCGCACATAAATCACTCTTTGTTATCACTAGCTCAATAATGCTTCTGACACCTTATGTATGCTCGTTGGGATTTCTGAGGCCATCATAGTTATCCAAGCTGGTCTTTGTAATGACATTAATTAGAGAGATGATGGTGTAACACTATAATAGAGTCGCAAGTATCCTATCTAGTTGGATTGATGTTCAATATGAGAAGTTGATCTCACTTCATGTCTAAGCTTTTTTCATCATGTAGATATGAGTGAGATTCATAGAAGAATTGATGGACATAACTAAACCTGTGGCTAGGATTTATGAACTTCTTTCTATAGCTTTTAGATAGAGGAAGTATAATGTATAATTTGCATGTCATTTTATCCTATTTTTTCGAGAAACTAGAGTTGTTTTTGTGCATATGATGCACGCAATAGAGCTATGTGCAAAATCCTTTCTTGGTGGAATGAAAAAAATGCAAAATTATTCCTGTACGACTAGAATATCATTGTCAAGCACTTGAACCTAATGAGCGAGTTGATGGAGATCTAAAGGGATAAAAGTCCCGATGATAGGGAAATCAAGTACTCCTCCTTGTTCTAGAGTCTTATTAGTCATGGAAAATTCAAGTTTTTTGCCAAGTTTCTCATAGATGGTGTCACTAGTGAAGTTGTGAAAAAACTTCACAAAGAAAAAATGTTCAGGAGGGAGAAGATTGTCCAAACTTTTTATTCATGAACAAGCATAGCGGCTTGATTGGTGATATTGGTTTGTTACTTAAGTTAATTATTGTGCATGACAATGGTTAGAGTGTTATTCATTTGACAATAACCAGATCTCTCGTAAAAGGATCAAACATATTAATATCAAATATCATTTCATTCTAGATATCATGTCATATTGATATGTTGACAAAACCTTATCTTTGTAGTCAACTTTAAATATTGCTTCGATTTATCTTACTTGTACATTACTTGAGAGGTGTTTGATGGAGATGATTAGAGAGAAGCTCAGGAGTTCAAAGTGTGTGGAAAGCGTGCTCTTTTTTTTTTATATCGCTTTCCCTCGTCATCCCACCAATCTTACCGTACCTCACAATGCATTATCTATTTTAGTGTAATTCACCCCTCCCATCCCTCTTATTTATTTCTATTTAGACATGTTTTGATATTTTTATAATTTTAAAACGAAGCATATATATAAAAAATGTAATGTTTATAAAAAATCATTAAACCTTAATTTCTTGTTAACAAATAATAAATAAAGTAGGTTTTAACATGTCACAACTCCAACGATATTATTGGCTAAAAATATATCATTAAACCTTAAGAAATGTTCCATTGTATAATTTCTCATTTATCTTTACAATTACTTCTTCTTACAATTTTAAATTCGAGATATTTCTATTGTGCTGCCCAGAAGAACTTGCTCAAACAATTTTTGGTATTCATTTTGCTCTTCTTAAATCTTCTGAAGTTTTCAATCAATAATTTCAGCTCATTTTCGAAATTCTTCCTTCTATATTACTATCCAAATAAAACTTTTCGTATAAAATAATGTTATTTTATAAAAATAATTAACATTTTATGTTGAAGTTAAAGTTAAAGAATATATATTTTTAACAATAATAAAAAAAAAATAGCTTGAAAGTAAAACAAAACATACCTAGACAGTTTTGAGAATATAAAAGAAAGAAAAAAGGGTACTGTAGTGTTGTTTTATATATCTAGAAGAGCCTAGAAAGCTCAGAATATGTATAGCTTTGCGTAGTGATCTTCCTATGACTTTCCCACGTCACCCCACCACAAGTACCTCAAAATACTGTATAAAAATTATTTTATATGATATTATATAAATGTTATTTTATAAGATAATATTTTGAAATGTTAATAATAAATTTTAAACAATTATATAAAACATTGTGATTGAATTAAAATTCTAACCAGACATTTCGCAATGGTGGAAAAACAAAATGATGTGCAGAGAGTTTTGCAATAGCATCATAAAATACGTATCCACTTTTTTTTTATTATTATTAAAAAAATACGTAATTAACGAGATATGTGTTGATTGGAAACTGGAAATAAAGGAATTCTCACGTGATCTGCGCAGCATGTTGCTCCATAAATTCCACTCGTCCATCCAAACGAAATCAGTCGCCACCAAGTCTAAAACCAAACGAAATTCTCTATTTCACTGCCTTATCATTTGAAGAAGTCATGGCACCATTGAAACTCCATGGAAGCTTTTTATCAACCAACACACAGCGAGTTCTTGCCACCCTTTATGAGAAAGAAGTAGAATTTGAGCTTGTTAATGTCAATTTGGGAGCTGGGGAACACAAGCAGGAGGCCCATGTTTCCCTCAACGTAAGTACTCGAGTGATTTTGAAAGAAAATTAGGTGCATGTTTTTTATTTTCGTTAACAGATGATCACTACCACCACCACCACTAATACTACGACGAGTATAACTGATTTCTTATGCTGACAATGATATAATTTCTTCTTCGAATGATGATACAGCCATTTGGTCAAGTTCCAGCTGCTGTTGATGGAGATCTTAAGCTCTTTGGTGATTAACTTTCAGTGCCTTGTTCTCCTCGGCGGTAACCCAATACGATCTGCGTGGATCTGTAATTTATTTATTTATTTTGGTGTATTTTGCAGAATCAAGGGCAATTTCACAATACGTAGCCCACCAATATGCCAGCAAGGGAACCCAACTTGGGTTCTGTAGGCAACGGGTTTGCAACAATCTTGGTATGGCAGGAAGTGGAGGCTCACCAGTTCGACCCATCAGCTTCGAAACTGGTCTTGGAGCAAGTTTACAAACCAATTTTCGGGTTGCCAACAGATGCTGCTGTAGTTGCCGAGACCGAAGTTACTCTCGGTAAGGTTCTGGATGTGTACGAGGCAAGGTTGTCTCAATTCAAGTACTTGGCAGGCAACAGCTTCACCTTGGCCGATCTGCACCACCTCCCTAATATCCAGGCCTTGTTGGGGACCCCAACTAAGAGGTTGTTCGATTCTCGCCCCCATGTTAGCGCATGGGTTGCTAGTATCACTGGAAGGCCAGCTTGGGGCAAGGTCCTCGCCTCGCTTCCCAAGTAATTGGAACGTAGCCATGCGGGGTCTTCTGACCTGAACAAACAATACTGCTTACTGTGACTCGATGTATGGTGCTTGGCGTTTCGTCCCCAATCTTCTATGCGAAGATTGGTCTACAAATTTCGAATAAAACTCCTCTTCTGGTGTGATGTTGGTGGCCTTTCCTGTATCGGTTGTGAAGTAGGGCTTCGAAGGGGCTTGAAATTTCGAGTAGGGTTGCATCTCATTTCAGCATTCTCAAGTTATGCTTTCTTTTCTTTTTCTCATGTTCATTTGCCTCGTTTTTTTGACGAACGTGTAGTGGTGATCATTCTTGCTCTGAAACACAGATGGGAAGAGAGCTTAAGCTTCGTTTCGCTCCTAGATTCCCCTCTGGATGTTGATCTAATAACGCTAAGGTTGTCGATCGACAAAATATCTTAAAATACTTCTTTGGTGTCTGCTCGATCTTCTGGTTTGGTCCAAATGATCCCTGAACTTGCACCATTAGAGCCAATGCAAACTGGGAAGAAATTGTAGCCAGTGTGGAAATAATTGATCTGGATTTGGTATAAAGCGATCTTCATGGGAAATGCTAAATTAAAGCCAGACAAACAATGATTTTTTTTTATAATTTTTTTTTGGAAAATAACGAAGAAAGAGAATTTCTCCGGTTACTCCACTCGTTATAATTTATGCTAACTTATTTGAATATTTTCTAGCCATCATATTTTTACATAGTGATAACTTTAAATCTCGTATGACTCAATCACAATATTTACAAACTCTTTTATTTTTATTATTGTGTTTTCCTTGACCAATATTGTTTCATTTTTTTAATTATTTTTTTCCCCTAAATATGGACCTTGAACCCTTACAAACTGTCTAAAATATTTACATGTAATTTTTTCTTCTTCTAAATATAGGCTTTCGATCATTAAGATGAAGTTACCCCTATTTTTTTCTTCTAAATATAGATGCTAGACCCATCCTAGCTATCCAAGGATACAATGATATAACTACCTTGTGAACTCTTCTTAAGTTAATCAAAAGGCCTTAAATCCATACAAAAAATATTCTTTGCAAAATAAAAGAAAAAACCCAAATGAGTGGGGTAAGGTGTGAAACCAAAAAGGCAGGGGTGTTGAGGCTTAAATATCGAGCTCATGCTCCTCAATCATCCCCTGTTTCAAGAAGCTAGTTCAATACTTCAATATAAGTTATACATAGCATTTTCTCAGTGGAGTTCAACTGAAGGACTTGACCTTTCATGTCATCCAAGTCGAGGATTGAACATCTGTCTCTGTCTAATTTCTATGCCACAATGGCTTTTGTATTTGATGGGCTGACTTTTCCAATCAAGAACTATTCAAGTTTTTTGTTTTTTGAGTTTGGAGCTGGAAGCAAGAAGTTTGATTAAAGATTATAGTAGTTAAATTGAATAAAATAACAATCTTCAGCACGAGACTGTCAGCACCTCTTGAAGAAGGTTGATCAAGTCAAGCACTCATTGTTTACGAGGTAGCTGGAAAGCGGATGGTTCCAATTTCATTTGACAATGTTCCGTCAAGAGGGAGTGCGACCATGCGTTTCTTGAAATTCCGAAGTTCTGTCACAATGTAGCATCTGTTTCTCAGGAGCAACGATCTGGTCAAGTTCCAGCCTCCGAACATGAAGGGTTGAAGACTGCTAGGAACAGTTCCTGATGCTAATTGTGCGCATTACCATGGCTGTAAGACAATTAACCTGAACCAACAAAAGATTTGCCATTCAAAGAAGTCATTGAAATGGATGGACTGGAAACATGATATCATGGATCAGCAATTCAGTGCATCCCTTCATTCAAGTACTGGCTTCAAAATCATAATCCCAGATTAATATAAACATTTTTTTTTCTACTTGTACGAAAGAAAAGCAAGCTAAAGTTATATCATTTACCTGTAATGATTTCAGAATGCCAATGGCAGGTGGAGTTAAATAAGGCTTGTTAATTGCAGAAGTTGCTGGGGACTTCAGTACGGTATAACCATTAGACTGTCAGACAGTAATATAAATCCTTGAAGGCAGTATTTGTCAACGATAATTCATTCCCGGAGACATCACGATCACATTCGATATGGCCTGGTTAGGTACAATACAAACATCTATAGTGCGCACCGAATTGAATAATACTTCCGTTATGAAAAGGCACAGAGACTTACTGCGCAGGTAAATTCAGAATCATGTTCCAGGCATGCTGCTTCAACAAAACTGCAACCCCACCCATTATCTACATCACTTCTGCAACTTCCATCTTCTCCCCACCTTTGCACGGAACAAACACAATCAGCAGTATTATCTGATTTCAAACCCTCCAGTGTCCTAGCTTCAATCTCACTTAATTGTAATTTCCCATGAGCCTTGCAACCGGTCAGAAATGATCCCCAGTTAAAATTAAATATCTGTCAACCCAATATCAACCAACACCGAGTCGCTGCAAGCGTTAAGCTTGTTAGCCTGAACCACAAAGATTTTCCATTAAAAAAGGAATTAAAATGGATGGGAAACATGATATCATAGATCAGCTATTCATAACCCTAGGATAGACCCCGTGGAGTGACCAGTTTAAAATAAAGAGCCTTTTCCCCCCCTACTTATCTGAAAGATAAATAAGTAGAGGATTTTAAGCAAGCGTGAAATATGGAAATATCATTTACCTGTAATGAATTCAGAATGCCAATGACAGGTGGAGAGCTAAGTAAGGCTTGTTGCAAAAATTTGCCAATGGCTTCACTGTCTTATAACTATTAGACAGTCGGACAGTAAAACCAAGTCTTTGAAGTCAGTATTTGTAAACGACAAAGCATTCACGGGTACATCAAGATCACATTAGTGCACAGAAGTGAATGCTATTTCTGTGCATGAAAAGATGTTCCAGGCGCCAGATTCAACAGAGCTACAATCAAAGTATTACTCCATCTTCTCACCTCAGCATATAAATTAGATAGAGGAAACATAATAAGTGTCATTATCTGACTCCAGTTCCGCAAGCTTCTTAGCTGCAAACTCACTCAATTCTAAGTTGCCACAAGCCCTACAACCAGTCAGAAATGATCCCCAGATAGACTTCGAGGCTTCAAAAGGCATTTCTTTTATTAGTTTGAAAGCTTCTTCAAGACAACCGGCGTGTGTCAAGAGGTCAATCATACATGCATAATGCTTGACACTAGGCGAGAATCCATAATTTCCATCGATCGAAGAACTAAATATCTGTCGACCCATATCAACCAACCCTGACTGAATGCAAGCATTGAGCACGTTAGCCAAAGTGACTTCATCCGCCTCGAATCCTTCTTGCTCCATTCTGTTGAACCACCAAACAGCTTCCTGCCCACTTTTAGCAAAACCTAGACCTTGAATAACCACATTCCAAGTAAAAACATTCTTCTCTTTCATGCTTCTAAAAACATTCAACCCTTCATCAATCCTCCCGCATTTCAAGTACATTTCAACCAAAGAGGTTCCCAAAATCACATCCAAATCCCATCCATTACCTTTTATAAAATCATGTATCCAAACACCCATTTCAATCGCTCTAAAACTCCCACAAGCACCCAATGCATTCACCATAGTAACACGATTAGGAACCACGCCCGCATATTGCATTTTCTCAAACGCAATTAAAGCATCAGCATAATTCTTAGCATTCCTATACCCCATAATCAAAACAGTCCACGACACAACATCCCTGTCAGACATTTCATCAAACACTTCACGACACAACCCCATGTAACCGCACGAGGCATAGACATCGAGCAAAGAGTTCTGGACATAAATATCATTCAAATGACCTAGTCTTACGACATGGGCATGGACACATTGGCATTTGAGGTAGTCCCTACAGTCCGACAAGGACTTGAAAAGAAAAGGGAAGGTGTAGTTATTAGGAAGGATAGAGTTGGAGTGCATGTGGGTGTAAATCGAGTAAGGAATGTGAGGGTCATGGATGCGAGAGAAGGCTCTGATGAGAGAGTTGCAAATGAAAACATGGGGTCTATGGAGGTGGGTGAAGAAGAGGGGCAAGGATGAGTGTAAGAGGGAAAAGCTTTGGGAGGCAGTAATGAAGTGGTGGGCGAGTGTGGTGTTGGAATGGAGATGATGGAGGATGATTTGGGATTGGATTTGATGGATGTGAGCTGGAGAAGAACACTTGCTTAGGAGATTGATTATCTTGTTTACCATGGGGCTTAGCTCTTGGAATGTTCCCATGACACGTGCCGGGGAAGCTAGACCAAACTAACGCCCTCCAAAACTGGTGTTCTTCAGCAAATTGAAGTATAAGAAGGCCGCCGCCGTCAACAGCGAGTGGCTGATTCTTTCTCCCTTTCGCGTGCAAGGAATTCTGAGATACAGGGAATCGAAAAGGAAAAAATAAAATAAGAAATTGCGCATCCGGGGAATCGAACCCCGGTCAGTACCGTGGGAGGGTACTATGATACCACTACACTAGATGCGCTTCTGCGGACTTTTCTCATACTTGTAATAAGATATAGAAAACAAACGGAAAACATATACACATATATAGTATTATTTCTAGAGCCCACATGACGGATCATGGGTGTTTTGGACTCTGTTAGGGCTCTGATCTATTGGTCCTCTGGGAGCTAGAGCTTAGCAAGAACTTATGGAATGTTTTTTGAAATATTAAAATTTTAGGAGAATGATACAGTCGGAAAAGGATTTGGGAAAATAACTTGATAGAAAACTACTACTTTAAATTGTGTTCTTAGTATAAACCACGATTTTCTATATATATATATATATATATATATATATATATATATATATATATATATAAACCACTCACAGCAATTCAGAATTGGTTAATGTTAAGAAGTATCATTAAATTGTTTTTTAAAGTGTTTTTTATTTATAGATATATTAAAATAGTATTTTAAAAAAAATTATTTTTAATTCAACACATCAAAATAATCTAAAAAATAATTAATTTAAAATAAAAAAATATTTATTTGTTTTTCAAAAATATTTTTCAAGTGGTTTCATAAATACTCTCCCGAGTTCTTAAGGGAGTAGAACATATACATCATCTCTAGTTTTTACGGTATAATGCTTGTGTATTGTTTTTTTATACTAGAAAACTCTATCCACTGTTAATGGAGGTGCAGGGAAAAAGTATGAGCTCATTATAGTAGAGAATCTTGAATCTGCATTGCTTGACATTGTGAAATCTGTTTTATTTTCAAAATTAGATTTCCAGCAGTTTTGGATCTGAATCTGTGCTTCATCATGGTGGTAAATGTGTTTGTGTGCTTTGTCGCAAAACAGCGGAGTTATTTCTGATTTGAAAATAGAATACCAGACCTTGAATTCATATTTCCAGACCATGTAAGAAGTGCATAGTTTCTCGTATAGATAATTCACTACAGATATGTCGCTGCTTTCTTTTGAAGAGGTCGAGAATTTATCTGGTGAGTTTGAAAGAGTTTTGGTGTAGGTGACTTATGAATGAAGGTTCATCTAGGGAGATCGATGCTTTCGACAGAAGACTTTCCAAAAGTATTTTTATGTAGGACATTGGTGATGGGGCTCAAGCTTTGAGAGTGGTAAGGCATTTGTTAAAAGACTAGTAATTCCTTTATAGCCTTTTAATTACTGCTGTTGCTCAAATGATCTTTGTGAGGAAAAGAATGCCTTCTCTTCTCTACAACTTCATTTTATTAGCTTCCCTTAACCATGAATACTGATCATACCAATATACCATTACTTTATATATATATATATATATATATATATATATATATATATATATATATATATATATAATAATAATAATAATAATAATCAATTGATTGATTAATGAAACAGATGAATTTAAGGAAAACTAAAACAAAAAAAAAGAAGAAGATTGGAAGCAAGTTCAATTACACAGCTAATTGATGAGTAATATCAGAATCCAAGCTTCATTTTTTGTGCGCTTTCTGCTTGTGTGTTGTCCACAGATGAATGCTTTCAGCACTGCAAATGAGATGAATCCCTGTATCAAAGATCAGGCTCCCTAACTTTTACTTTAGAGGACTGATTCTTTCACTCCAGGTAGAAAATTCTTTTATGCTCTCAAGAACTTGCTACAGATGATATGACTGGCAAAAAGCTTGGTTTCCAGTGCACATATAATCCTTTTTATGGACTACGGGGGAGTCATAATTAATAACTATTTTTTATTAATATAGGTGTTTGAGTCAGTTTACGCGCATCTCGACTAATTTTATAGTTCCTAAAGTTAACAACGATATAAATTTTCAGTAATCATTATATTAACAATTACATATCTATAGCCTATACCATATGAGAATCTTTTCCTTCTCTTTTGATAAATCTGCAGATGGTCGTATCTCAAGTACAGCCAAATCCACTTCAATATGAGGTTGTGTACCGCATTAGAATCATTAATTATAGATATCACTAATTAGATTTGGATGACCATAATACTTTTCATGGTGTTTTAACTTCTCCCCCACCTTTTTTTAATTCTACTGGCTATTGCATAAAGAACACAAAGCGATAGCTGCTGTGAGTGCCAAGTGTAGTCACAAGCACACTAAAAGTGAAAGCTTTGCAAGCGCATTGGTCAAATAAAGTGGTAATATTAGAAAAATATTGGCTTTGTTAGGTATTTTTATTTAGAACTCTATCTGCAGTTCCAGATAAATGAAAATCAAGAAGTGCCAAAAATTGATTATTTTTCTTTTTCTACTCCTTTTCTTGAAAATGATCTCTTGCATATCATGATTTTCTCTTTTGTTTCCTTATGGAGTGTCTACTTGTGGGAATCGTGGATAGTTTATAAACAACATGCTGCATTATTGAAGACTGCCTGTTTTGCTTTGAGCTAAAGTTGGCAGCAAAGTGGTGGAAATAAAGTAAGGTTAATTTCCTTTTCCTTTCTGGTTTTATACGAAGTTATTCTTCTTAATGGTTACTCTACCGGCTTGATTGGTAACATTCTTGGCTTGCCACCCAAGGCAACAGGGGTTTCTCATCAAGCTTTAACCTGATCCTCGGTGACTTTTCCACAGAAGTTGGAGGCACCGATTTAGCATGATCTGCTCCCCAAGACAGTAGGATTTATGTTGGGCGAGATCCAGGTAATAGAATGGTCAGTCATGAATTAGACGTCAAATGATATATATTGCTGTTAGCCTGCTAAATCCTTTTTTATGCAAAGAAACTCCACCCCGGAAAGCATACTTCGTCTGGCTATTTTAGATTTGACTGTGCAAATCACAAGCCATCCATTATCACGCCATATCACTTGGGGACCTAAGAACAGAGAATTTGATGTAATTTTGAAAAGCTGGAGCATAAAATGCGTCTGGGAAACCCTAAAATTCTAGATGAGAGATAGCACGTTTCCTGCTAAATCTTTGCTAGCTGTAATATGAACTATATATACAAATCAAAGCTGAATATAAAAGATGGAATAGCTTATTGAGGCAAATGTGTTTGTAAGAGTTTGAGAAAAGCGATGGGCTATCCTTACAAATAAAGAAGAAAATATATCAGAAGTTAAAAGTTTTATAGGACATGACGAAATTATATCAGTTCTTCTAGTCAGAAACACCATCATGTTGACAAAGGAAGAAAGTCATTTTCTTCAGGTCCTCGTATATCAGCTTTTTCTGAACCAAGTACCACGAAAAGAAAAACGGACCTGGCTACTCAAAGCATTATAAAAGACTGTTCGTCTAGTTCTGTCGAAACCCTCGAACATGTCCTGTTTTTTTGCAGGTTCGTGGATTCGTCGGTGGTAAAAACTCTGGCGTACCCTTTGTCACCTGTTCTTACCTGAAACTCCTCCTACAATTTTCTGTATTCCTGGCCGATTAAATATTGTAGTTAGTGGAAAGACCTGGCAAAATGAGATTGGCTAAAATCTCAGAAAATTGAAAGGCATGGAATCAAATTGGTGGTTTAGATCCAAAGAAGTCTTAATTAGTTTTTTTCAACTTCTAACATACTGTTTGTAGCCCTGAAAATAAATTCAATTTCAAAGATTAAATCAATTCTTGTATTTGTAATTTTTTGTGCATATTGATTTAAATTCTAAATGGAATTCAAATAATAAATAAGGGTTTAGTCTCTTTTTTCTTTTCTGGGGTTTTCACCATCGTTGATGTACGGTGTAAGATTGGCGATCCTTAATTAGTTAGATCATACAGATTAAAGAACTGATGAAAAAGGGTTTCAACCCCACTTAGAATATTTTATGTACACCTTTGTCTGTAAAAAATCTGTCTTACAATCTACTGTGAACGTATTATAGATGTCTCAGAAGCATATTGAAAAGATTACAAAGCAACAAAAGCTGATGATGGTAAGGAAGAAAGCAAACCCATTTGTACATTTGGTGTGTCCATAGTTTCCTTAACGAACCAGAAAAACTTCAATGGCCAATTTGCTGTTCCAACTCCAAGTAAAGAAAGAAAGAAAGATAGAGACAAAGTGATAATGATATCTTCGGGCACGTGATGAGTTATAGAGTTGAGAAGTTCCTAATAATAAAAAGCTGATTTTTTTATTTTTTTTTTTTGAAATAATCAGAATTTTATTAGTTCATACTCACAAAAATATGTTTTCTAAAAATAAAATTTACTCTTCGTTAAAAAAATGATGAGTTAAAGAGTTTTTACACAAAAGATAAAACATAAAACTTGCAAATGAAGGATTCCAATTCTATAGTAAATGGATGAGATGTATGATGGATAAGGGTTGACATTAAAGGAATATAAGTTTTTGGGATAAAAAGTTAAAACTGTTAATTTAATTTTATAGATATTTTAAATTTTATAATTGAATTCAATTATATAATTTAATATTTTATTACAAACATAATAATTATAATAAGCTATCAATTTCAGATTACAACATGGAATTTAATTTATTTCTACATTGATTCCAAATACACAGTAAATAACTTGTGCATATTTTCCCATCTATAAATAACTTGCTAGAATCTACTTGAAAAATGAACAACCTTGCAAACATTTTATAAAAAATAATGGCAAGCAAATTGTTTTTTTAAATGTGCTTACAGGATATATAATTCCGGATTCGCTTACGGGATACCGGGGGGGGGAATGATCCTGTGGCGGTCACCTGACTTGATCACGTGATATGCTGATTGTGTTGATATACTCGTTCGTTCATTGGGTCCAGTGGTGACGTGGCATCCCTCCTCTCTCTCTCCATTCCATCTTATGACTCCATCCCCTCCTTTTAAATCTTAAGCCATTGCCTGCACACTCGAAAGCTGTCCTGTCCTTCTTCTCTTACCTGATAGGCCATAACTTTCCATCTCTACAAGATGGCCACAGAACCAGCTGAAGAGGCCTTAGACATGCTAAAATACCAGGTAAAGAAGACTCCTGTGTGTGTGTGGAAGCGCGTGGACGTCCACCTACTCATAGTACTTCTTTCATCGATCGTTTCTAGCGGTTGTTATTTTCACTTTCTGAATTCATTTCTCCATTGTTTTTTTTTCAGACATGGGTCCTGAAAGTTTCAATCCACTGTGAAGGATGCAAGAAGAAAGTTAAGAAAGTTCTTCAAAGCATTGATGGTATGGTGTTATATGTTATATTTAGATTAAATACTTGATTCTTTATTTCTATTCGATTTGTAAATCATTTCAATATCAACTGATTGTTTGAATTCATCACTTTAAATTTGCGTGTTCTCTTTTATGCTTTGACCAGGTGTTTACAAGACAGATGTTGATTCTCATCGGCATAAGGTTACTGTAACTGGCAACGTGGACGCACAGGCTCTTATCAAGAAACTGATGAGATCAGGAAAATACGCTGAGCTTTGGCCTGAAAACTCTGCGGATAAGGTGAAAAAGTCTGGAAAATCGAAGAACAATGACAAGCAGAAGAGCCCAAAAGATGCTCAAGAAGCTTGTGATGATGGCCATCATCAGAATCCAGCTGAAGACGCAAAAACTAGTAGCGGAAATGGCGGTGATGATAAAAACTCAGATGCTGAAAGTGATGATGCTGGCGGAGAAAGTGCTGCTCCTGTTGCTGCGGCCGCCAGTGGTGATGGAAGTGGTAAAAAGAAAAAGAAGAAGAAGAAGAAAAGGCCAAATGGAAATTCTAACAATGGCGTCAGTGGTGCTGATTCTGGTGGTGCACCGGAAAACACGGGTTCTTCCGTCGCTGCTCTTGACTCAGCTTCTCCTATGCCCTTGATGATCAGTCAGAATCCTCCCCAGCCGCATGTATACCCGTATCCGCCAATGCATTACCCACCTCCTCCAGCTTATGGAATAAATTACAACACAGCATATCCTAGTGCTAGCGAGTCCTTTTATGCACATCCCATGCATGGTCATATTCAGTATTACCAGAATAGGTACCAGCCACCACCTCCACCCTCCGATCCAATCAACGATCAGTTTGCTGATGACGATAACGAGACCGGATGCTCAGTTATGTGAAATATCCGTGATGTGGGGTATATACATAGGAAGTTAACTAATATTATTAAGTATCTTGTGCGGGAAGGTGGGTGGATTAGTTCTGCAACATGCATGTAACATCAATGAGAAATTCGTGGAAAGCTAGGGAGAAATAAAAAGGGCTGTTATGGGGTTCAAGCAGTTAATTTGATGTTAATTTAGTCTTCATTTTGTTTTTAGCTTGTAATTCGCTGCTTTTGGTTTGCAGTACTGTGTATATATATATATATATATATATAGCATATTAATTAATTAATGTTTGGTTAGTTTTAGGTTCTCGTTCTGTGTTATGACCAGTAATTAATATTCATGCTAGCTACTTCATTTCTGATCATGCTGAATAGGGCCGGGTAGAGTGATGAGTATACTGAAATAGAAATGCTATGCAACTTGAGAAATGAATCAGCATGCATGGACCATTATTTGCAGGAAGTTGCTTTCGCCCGTCTTCTGGTGAATGGTTTTGGTATATGAAGATTTGCACTTTCCAATTGAAAATCTGGATCGAGGGATATATATCAGTAGATTCCCACTTCCAACTTGAAAGCTAGCTATCTTGTTTGGTCGGCCTTAGCTTTTTCTCGTCCCTTTTAGGTCGCTTACTGGCATTCGGGACCATCATTAGTAATTCTATATATTACGAAGATTTGCATATATATATATATATATATATATATATATATTGGGAACCCACCCTCCACTTTGACTTTTCTTCCTCTTAATCCATAGCAGAATATCCATGGAGGACTGACTATACTTCCCCCCGTGCATATCGTGAAAGGAAAAGCATATACTTCCACTACATGAAAATTTTAGCATATTGGAAATACAAGGATCTAGATCTTAGAAATTAGAACGCACTAGTTAAACAACTACTCATTTAGACCTGATTGGCATTTGTATTTTAAAATTGTTTTTGAAAAAAATGATTTTTTTTATTTTGAATTAAAAATTCTTGGTGTTTTAGATCATGTTCATGTGCTAATATTAAAATAAAATAAAATATAACAATTAAAAGAATAAAAGTGAAGATCAAAGATAAATTACTGGCAACAAAAGACTTTCAATCAGTGTTTTGGAAAATCAAGAAAATATTTTTGGTAGGAAAATTTGAGTTTTTTTTATAATTAGAAATCATCTGAAATAGGTGTTTTTGATCCGAGTTATCAGAATACTTACCCCTGGTTATGATTCCAAAACCTAAAATAAAAGATTGTTATAAAATATCTTTTTACCGTTGAAGTGATTATACAATACAATTTTTTTCCCTCGGGAAAAACGGAATGATAATTATTGATTTTCGAACCGTTTATCCAAAATCACAAACCCTATAATAGCCTCTAAAAGATATATGCCGGTTCAAAAAAAAGCAAGAAAAGCTGTCAATTTTCATATACTGTAAGAACTCTTTGTTTCCCTTTCCGGATGGCCATCACTTTTCAAAATAAATTCCCTTCATTCTTTCTTAACTATCTAGCAGCAGATGATCTTTCTTGATTATCCAGTAGATGTAGATGTTTGAGTTTAGAATTAAAATATTTACTCTCTTTATCATTTTAAGTTCAAATCATGTACTAATACGATGTTTATTAAAAATTTATATGATCGTTAATTTTAAGACTCGTAAAATTAGTAGTTGAGTTACGTACAAATTAACCCGAATACCCATGTTAATCAAAAAAACAAAATCCCTTGATGGTGCGTGGCCTTAAACCAAATGTTTCTAAATTTAATAGCAGCAAATATTTGAATGTCTAGCTACGTTCAAGTGGTTAAAAAAACTTGATAAAGTAACAGCAGAGGCAGGAAAAAAATCGTGGAACATTAGCTAGCAGGTTGGACATGGAAGAGACAAAGCAAGGATATTGAGTGAATCTTGATGTGAAAGAATGGAGATGAACACGGACGGAAAATGGTAGATTATTCATGATCGATGAAGAAAAAGGTTCGAAGAGAATCATTGGAGTCCAAAATAAAATTGCTAGCTAGCTTCTCGCCACTCGACTGACTGACCTGCAACTATGGATTGGCTATTTTATTTCTTATGAAGGAAAAAAACTAAAGGAGACCAAGAAAAATCATCGACCGAAGATTCTGGCTAAACTGAACCAGATAAAACACATGGTTCTTTACTAATTAATCAATTTTTAAACGGTGGAGTAGATTTCAAAGGAGTTATCATGATTTCCTCATGAATATATCTTGAACCGAGATTTCTTACTTAATTTTATCCCAGTTTTGCTGTATATGTGCGTGCGTTTCTCCCATTACAACGTTCAAGGAGCTGAAAATTACAGCACGAGCACTCTCTGTGGTTGGGAGAAGAAGGAGGAGGGAATGTGGGACATTCTGAAAGAAAGAACTTTTAAAGATTCTTACTTCATAGGGTAGTTAGGCCCCATTTTTTTTAGCAGATTTTATCCTATCTCTCCCCTTCTCAATCAGCACCAACTTTTTATCTCTTTCTTGAACCCTGTGAATGTTCTTGAACTATTCTGTGAAGATGCAACATGAAGTAGACAAATATTGGAATTCCATCTTGGTACAGTAGTCTGTAGTTAGCTCTTGTACAAGTCTGTTCATGATTTCGTTTCGTTTTACCCCAGGTCTTAAAAATCCAAAAATAAAAGTGGGTTTATCTGCTAAACAAGCTCTAAAATTAATTCAGAATGAATATCTTTGGCAAACCAGCACTTCTCATGATAGTGCCATGATAGATCTCTCCTCCCAGTCAATTACTGGAGAACATTTAATATGTGGTTTCAGTGAAAACATTGAGATTTTCTCGATAGGAATCAAACAGTTTGTTTTAAAATAACTTTTGATTTAATATTTTCTTTTATTCGTTTTAATATTTACTATTTATTTTTATCCATTAAAGCTGTTAATAAAAATTAAGGGAGCTTAAAACGGTGAGTGTTCTTCAACAAAAAAAAGTTTAGATAAGCTTTTATCATCCTTCAATGGTAATGAGATGGATGCTTTCTTTGATTGAATTAGTACTGTCCGTAGAGCTAGCGCATGCACGCTCAAATATCTTGTCCAGTGGTTCTTTTGTTTCCTCTTTATAGAAAGATTTTAAGTTGATGAACGCACAAGTTTCAAATTGGTGGGTCACTTTAAAAGTTTTTGGATAAGAACACGCAGTTCATCAAGAAAAAAGAAAACAATGGTCAACGATTTTTGATTGAGCAAATGAAGTGCTGCTTCTGTTCTTGCACCCAAACTTGTTTCGGCATCTCTTCAGTCTTCGTATAATTTTCCACTCGATTTGTGAAACAATATTTTTCCATTCCTGCTACTAAAATGTCTACGGATTTGAACGAGCTCGCTGTAACGATAAATTTTTCAGGTTAAAGATGCTCTTGTTCAGTTTGAAACAGCACTTGATATAGACCTCACCCCAATGGAGTCCCAAGCTGCACTCTATAGTAAACCCTGCTGCAACCCCTGCCGGGAGGTTTCTTTATTATTTTCGTGAATGCAAGATCTCGCCATAATTTGTTTCGTTTATCTTTTATCAATCACTGATTCTAGTGAATGATCGTTTTGCAAGTTATAAAGTATGAACTCTCGATATATAGAATGTACGCCAGTCTAAAACTTTCACAGATTTGCTTCTTCCTTGAAGCTGTTCCAGTTTTTCCTATAAAATACTACTACTTGGTAAAATTCAAACTCGGGAAGAGTTTCAGGTATTGCCTTCAATCTGTAAACGCCACAAGTTTAACAGTAATTTCTATTCTTTCCCATCAAACCTGATCACTTCTCAACTTCCATGTATGTTAATTTCCTTTGTAGAATGAAAAATAGTTCTGGTTTGAATCTTTATTGAAGCTTCTGTTTTTTCTCTGTGAACCATGAATTTGACACTTAAAGCTATTTTAGCACTGCTTTTTTTTTTTTTTTTGAGGAAGTGGGGAAGGGAAGAAAGCTATGGATCGCCCGTGTTCTGCTTTGAGGGAATATATCCTCAAATTTGGCACCATTTTGAATTATCCTGACTTGGCCTCATTTAGGGGTTTCCACTCAGCTTTCCCTTACATATTAAGCTTGTCGAATCACTTTTTCTGGGTTAACATTTGTACTTCAATCCCAGGTAGATCTTAATACCCCCACCTCATGTGGGAAGATTAATGTGAAAATAAACACGTCATATCAGTATGATTTGCACCTAAACTTTATCAAATTCATCCCAGCATTCTTTATTCCACATAAGGGATCAACAGAAGTCTGGAGGAGTTACTCCTGGTGAGGCGTAATACTTCACCTTGATGGTCGAGTTCGGAGAAGGGGGGGGGGGGGGTGCTTATGGTATCATTCGGCATGCTTAGTGGAGATTGGGCTATTACCAGGGAAACCTGAGCTGTGTTGAAGGCCACATTGTAGAGATAACAATTTTTTATTACTTGATTTGTTTACAAAGCATCTAGCTGCTGAATCCATGTTATATATCGATTTTGTTAACATTTATGGTCCCTTACCTTGTGATGTGTAATAATTTGAAATGCAATTCTTGAGCTACCATCTGACTGGTGTATGTCAGAGCAGGACTTCTTGAACTGTAATTAGAATTTACAATTTCTCGTATTCCTCTATCGTCAGTGACTCCTATTTCTCTGCAGGGCATGCCTGGCTGGCCACAAATTGTAAAGGAGTTGCCACCAATGGATGCATTCTTGAGCAAGCTGGAAAGATAGAAGGCAGTGGTTCTGGCAATCCAAGAATTTTGAGGGAAAACAAAAATAAGCTTCCATTGGTGGCAAAAAGTCAGTGGATCGATGTTGTGATCTTTATACAATGCTTAGTGATATCTCATTGTGTCATCTCTGTTATAAAAGTGATTTTACTGGAAGAAAGTTTGCTGCATTACAGAAAACCTATAATCCATTTCTTTTTTCTAACTATTGTAAATTTTAGAGTGCAAATATTTAAGAGAATGGAGATACAGATATTGTTAACTAGAAAGTACCATGGTGGTTCATGTATCCAATCGTACACCAGAGCTTCTCGGTTTTATTTATTTAAAATCAACTTCCATTCAGAGCATGGTGTCCCAAACGCCGTACCTTTATTAACCCTTTATATTTTGTATTCTTGAACAATGTTCTTAGGGAATTGAGCTGTTCATTGGCTTCCAAGGTTTGAACGCTAGTTCTGCATCATAAATAATGTAGTTTCGTTTTTCCAAATATCGGTCTTTGCAAATCAGGTTTCCCGGATTCCTTTTGGAGAAGTACAAAGATTTAGGTAAAAATTCACCAAATACATGATAATTATTGAAAGGGAAAGCAAAATCCACAGTTCTTACTGGTTGGGAAACAGCGCCTCATTGGTATACTAGATTGTTCTTGGTGAGGCTCTTTCTCAAGCAAGAGTTGACAATTTTCAATTTAAAAAGATAGACTGTTACAGTCTCTGAGAATTTCCCAAGTTAAGAAACGCATTTTCATCGTTATCTGAACTGGACAAGAGCTGAAGGCCTCAACTCTTATCAGCATTGAAGAAATACATGAAGAAATACACAAAGTGTTTGAACATGATTTTATTCATATGCTCTGCTTACAATGCTTGACAGAGAACTACTTAAATAGAATACAAATCATAGCTAAATCTGGAATGAAATACTACTACCATACATAACTACTATTTACATGGAAAGGAATTAAGATCTTTGCTAGAGTTAAGGAGATCTGCAGATTATACAGATTTGACTTTCCCCTAGCACTGATACTTGGGAGGCTGAATATGGAATGGAATATCTCATGCAGAGAACGTGGCTTGATTTTCCACAAGCATGTTTCATTTGTAATCATTTGACTGTGTGAATGGCCAGGGAAGTCCTCGCCATACAACAAAATGGGTGCTGACATATTCGGGACTTCACCAGCCAATCATTCTGACCCGTTCTTCATTTTTTTTTCCCTTCTTTTTATTTTATCATTTTCTCCTGGTAGGTATTGAACAGGTCAGGAATTATCAGATTTCCCTCATGCTAGCTAGAGCCAGTTTGAGCCTGTTCCACGAAAGGAACCAGCTTGATCAAAGATTTGACTACCCCTTTATTAAAAGATTTCGATTCTCGGGTTAGGTTTTGCTTCATCTTTTTTTGCTGATTATTTTATAGTCCTTGGATTTCGACATCCCAACTGTTAAAGGCTGCTGGACGAACTCTGGGATAAGCACTGAACTCAGATGCCTCCACTGTTTAGCCATTGAATCGTCTTAGTCTGCCATGCAAAAAGGGCAGCAAAATCCATCTAATTGCAGAACTACCATGAGCATCATGCTTCGATTAGAAATGTCAAAATCATCAAAAAAAATATCTTTTCCGATTTATATACACTTTTATAAAGACATACCTATCATATTACCAAACACATTAAATAATGAAGAAAACAATTTCATATTCATCTGGTGAGAGGTCGTCTTGACGAGGCAAGAGTGTCATATTTGTAAATAATGACTAGATCAAGGCCATTTGTCTTCTCAATGAGCCACTCGTCGCCAAGTTGCTGGCCAGCTTTCTTATTATATAACACACTTCTGCATAGAAAATGCAGCACAGGGGGAAAGAAACATAGAAGAGAAGCAGAAGAAAAACAATGGCCGATTCCTACCGCTATCTCTTCCTCGTATTACTCGCTTCAGCTCTGATCATCTCTTCATCCACCGTCGATGCGAGTGAAGACCACAGCCTCAACTGGGTCCCAACGAGAACCAGAGGATGCCGGGGAACGGTGGCGGAATGCATGGGAAACGATGAGTTCGAGATGGACTCGGAGATCAACAGGCGGATATTGGCGACTAGCAACTACATAAGCTACGCAGCTTTGGAGAAGAACAGTATACCATGTTCCCAGAGAGGTGCGTCTTATTACAATTGCCAGGAAGGTGCGGAGGCCAACCCTTATAGCCGTGGTTGCAGTGCTATTACTCGCTGCCGTAGTTGAGTTTTTTTTATTTTTTCATTTTAAACTACTACTGCAATGTTTTGTGTATTGTATTTAGTTTGTTGAATTAATGTTTTTCTTTTGAAACGCATGGTCAATCTTGTTTTCCTAGTTGAAATGTATACATCAACCTGAATTTCCATTGATATATATATGGCCATGTCCTCGTTGCTTTCTTCTTCTCTGCGCTACTTTCCACTTCCTGGCTTTCTTGTTTATCAATTTTATAAGTTGTAAGAATTTTTTTCAGGGTTTAGTTTGTTAAACCTTGACCATTTGGGAGAGTGATAGGACATATGCAAGATGTTCTTCTTTTGCAAGATGCATGGCAGCCATTGATTCTTTGTTTTCAATGTTCATCTTGAAAAAGTCCATTGTTATGGTCAAGACATAAGAAAAATTGCAACCGTTGAATAACCAGTTCTTCAACGGGTCGGTTCAAAAAAATATACGATTAACACATTTTAAAAATGATTTTTATAAAAAAAAAAAAATATTTTAATATATTTATAAACAAAAATAAACTTTAAAAAACATCCACAACCACAATTTCAAACAATCATTATAGCAATTGAAAGACAGTAGTTGACAAATCCCCCCACGCCATGATAGATTCGAATCTCTCAATTAACAAAATATCAGCCGTTTGGGCTAGATAAAGTTCTTTACGAAGTTTTAAATTGTCGGGGATTAAAGACGTATTTCTTCTAAGTTCTCCAAGTCCTTGCCTGCAATTTTCCTACCAGGGGCAGGGTATCTAATGAAAAACATTATGCTGCAAAACAGTCCTGAATTTTCCCATGTTATCTGGTTTTTTCAATTAAATACTGACTTCATTATATCAGGTCTAATGCAATGGCACAAGTCAGAATAGATATAACAAGTGTTGTGCAAACAAAACCTCTGAAAGGTAGAAACTTGAAAAGCCTTCCTATGTGGAAGCTCGTGCAAATACCAGAAATCACATTTCAGGCAAATGGGGCAGTACAAATTGGCTCAGACTTCGTGGCTCACCATGATCAAAAGCTCATGTGCAGATAAAAATAAAACACTTGAACAAAATTAACAGCTTGTTTAACCTTAAGTAGTGCCATTATATAGGATGATGGACAGCAGCTTTATGACACAAGCGGATTAAATTTGCAATCGCAATATATCATCCTGAACTTGAAGAAAGTTTCTTCTACACAAGTATCTATTACTTCCCAGTCCCCAGACTGACCACGAGGGGACGAACAGGGTTAGGAACAAATTAAACAACACAAATTCAGATTTCTCACAACGTAAAATGTTGAGAGACAGCATGAAATTAAACTTGTCCAACGATTTGCACAGAACACGTGCTTGACTAATTCTAAGCAGAACCTTCCTCTGTCATAACCTTGGATGGAGCCAATGGAGATGGAGAGCCCTCAACTCCCATTTCTGCTCTAAGCTCGTCAATGCTCTTCTCCAACTCATCTACACGGTTTCCCATTTCATCAAGTGCATTGAAGTCAAGGAAGCAAAAAAAGCCCACTCATTTGAAATCACAAAAATAGCTACAAGCAGTAAACAGCATAGTATGCAAACATAACAAGGCACGAAACCTTGCTGTAACGGAAGGCTCTAAAGATGGTATTAAAAGCTCAAAAAGAACTGATGCTCGGATAAAAAAAGAACCACCATATGTCTAAAAACCAGGATCCTATTAACTAACCAGGACATGTTATTGTCATAAGAGGAGTCGGTTACTATTGCCTTCCCACAATGTCCATGGACCCATAATAAACAGTGAAAAACACAGACAAGAATATCAGACACCTTCTCTGCATAAAAGATCATAGTATATGTCTGTTCCTACCCCATGTCAGATTCCCACTTCCCCTCCCCTCCAAATTAGAGAAGTAAAACAATAGTATGGATATTCTTCGAAACAATGGAGTCCGACATTGTTTGAAACCTACTTTGCTGCAAAAAAAAATCCTCAGTCAATGACGATAGTATAAGCTAAAAGGAGAGGCGAGATCCAAATGAAAACTCACCATCTGCTGAAGAAGACGTTGTACCTGAAAGGGCCAATACAATGTAAGTCAGAATTATGATTTCATCATAACATAGGTGCATTTAAAAAAAATTCCATTAAATCACCCCTAAGTGGCTCCACTAATTTCTAGAAAGTCAATTTCAGATTCTAAGGAATAACTAAACAAGCAATTTTAAAAATTAGAACCATATCAGCAAAACAAATCATTGCGATTAAAAAAAGTCTGGAGTTTGTTTTTTTTTTTTTGCAAAACAAGGATTGATTAAATATTTAAAGCGACCATCCAAAAATATGGAGGACGTTAAGGAGCTCACAAAAGCAGTCATGTCGGCAGTGCTTTGCTTGGGATCCTCGGAATCATGTCCGTCCTGTCAAAATAACCACCATCTCGATAAACAGCATTCCCTAACCTAAAACTAAAAGATAAATCCTGCCGTAAATGAAAATAAATAGAATTTGATCCGCTTGATAGAAAAGATCGAATCAAGCACCAAAAGCTACATTTTGAAAATTATGAAACCCTAAGGTTACGCAAATCAGGAAAGGTAAGAATGGAATTAGAGGAAAAAAGAAGTGACCATTGCTTGCTATGCGGGTCGGTCCCTGTCTGCACGGTACAAGAGTGTCAAATATGGAGCGTTGAAGGAGAAAGGGAAAGGCTCGCATTTATCTGAGTTTTTATTCTGGTGATGAAGCTTAATTTACCCATATGCCATTAACAAAATTTGAATTTCAAATTTCAAATTGTAGCAAACCGGCTACAAGACCCCTCTGCCGGTCCACCCACAAAATCTTTTTTGTTTTTTCTTCCAGCTCTTTGAATAAAGTTTGGAAGTTCAAAACCGTCTATAAAAAATTAATAACCCCATTTTTTAAGAGTAATAAAAAATAATAAAAATAAACTTTTAAACAAAATTGAATTAGAAAATAGTAAGGTATTGAAATTCTATAATTTGTATGATTTTTAAAGTTCAAGGACAAAAGGTAAATCTTTTGCGAACCTTATGGCAATTCATCCATGTTTGGTATCTTTTCAGTTTGGTCCCTCTTCTTTCAATCTCACTTTTTCCATAAATAATCAAAATCAATTGGTTTTCAATTAGAACTAATTCACCGACAAAAAAAGTTGAAGAGCCAAATTAAAAAATAATAATAAAATAATAAAGAGTCCATCTACAATAACGTGTGAGATGATGAATAATGTAGCATTGCACAATAAAAAAAAACTCACAACTTTTAGTGTTCTACTCAATATTTAGTGTTTTTTATATAGTAAAAAATCATTTTATCAATCTATAATTTTTTTATAACTTATTATCAATATAACTCCATAATCATGTTAATTACTATTATGGCACAATCAAACCATAAAAGCAAATAAGTGATTTCGATTTGTTAGGTGAAGATAATATATATATATAAAGAGGAGAGGGGGTCGTTTTATAATAAGAGCCTGTTTGGGAGAGCTGTTGCGATAGCTTTTCAAAGTGCTTTTCGTGTCGAAATACATTAAAATGATATTTTTTTTTTAAATCATTTTTGACATCGGTACATCAAAATGATCTAATAACACCAAAATATATTCATTTAAAATGAAAAAAAAAAAAACAATTTACCAAAAGCTGCGGCACGGCGGGTGCCATGCCAAACAACTTCTAAAAATGTTGAGAGAATTCTTGAATTAATAATGTTTTTATTTTCAATATTGGATTTTGAGTTCCAAAATTACATCCGAGGAAAGAGAGAATTCTTCTGAAACAAAACAAAAGAAAAACTTGGGAGACTCATTTCTCCTTCTTTCTGGTGGACAATTCATCTTCCACATAAGGATATTGAGATTGAGCAGACCATAGGCCCCAGAGTATAAGCAAATGAAGACAGAGAAGAAGAGCAGATGAATAAATGTTTGAAGGATAGACATTCCAGCAAAGCTCCACACCTACAAACAAAATCAAACTGCATGCCAGAACACCAAAAGTGATTATATAATGATCATGATAAAGCAGAAAAGTTATTGTGCAGATATTGTGGGGGCATGCAAGCAAAGTGGGAAAATTTTACCGTAGTAATGTTGGGAAATGTGTTCTCCACAATAGATAGGGCAAGCTATAGAAGTACCTGAAGTAGGAGGTGTACCATTAGATTACTGTTTCATTCAAATGAAAAGCAGATCATGAAGTTTAAATGCCAAATTTTCAAATTTTCCAATATCATCCTGAATCATGAATTTGGGCCGGCCACATACACTCTTCACAGGAATATATAGATGCAGCAGAAAATATTTATGGAATGAAATATAAATCTATTAAAGAGACATGACTCGTATGAGGCTTGTATTTTTTGGGGCATGACAGCACCATCCTAATGAAAAGATAAATGGAGAAAACAGAGGACTAATAAAGACACTTAGAAAACTATGATGCTACAAAGCGGATCGCCGTATCATGATATTGTACTCTCCTCTTAGTTATTTTTTTCTACTGTAAGGAGTCAATTCATACATAAGTGCATCAACAGGGACGCAAGGCTCTAAGTTAGTGTTTTATAGATGTATAAGGAAATAATATGGATGATTCACCGAAGCTAACAGTGAAAATATATAGCTAAAAATGCAGACAAATCTTACCTCGTGAACATTGATATGTTCATTTCAAACAAAAAGATAAAATAAAACATTCGATTGATTCCTACTAGCCCTCACATAAAGCATGTCCATCTTATTCTTGTTCTTCTGCTTTCATTAAGAAGAATGAGAGGAAAGATGGGAGTGGGCCACCTTTGACAGATTGTAGAGAGGCTAATTGGAATTGGGTCATGAGAGTTACAATTCGCAATCAAGTTTACTGGATTATGTGCAGCTGTACAGTTGGTTTTATGAATTCGATTTGTATCCAGAAAACACAAGTAGAATAGAGAACTGTTTTGCGGTTGCTTAATAAAAACATCAGCCTTCCAGACAGGTGTGAAGACATATACATTCAAGGACATGGCATGGACAGCCATCAAAAAGGTAATTAGGAAGCGCTTTGGTCATACCCTACAGGTATGCCTCTTCCCTCATTAATATACTCTGACAAGTTGGTTGATAGAGAGATTGAAAACATTAAAACTGGGTGAAAAAGGAGTTCATTCAAATGAGCAGGCTTCAAGTTTCATAAAGTTTTTCCTCACTACTAGTTAAATTGTGGTACAAAAAATCCTGGTTGGAGAAAAGTTGATGTATAGCAGTAATGGATTTGCAGAAGGGTGGACAGATGTTTCAAAAAATGGAGGCGACCACAATCACAAACAGACAGACAAACACAAAAAAGAGAAGGACAGAAAGATGTAGCCAAGGAAAATCACCAGTCATGTCAAAAGATCATACCAAGAATAGAAATGTAAGTGTAGCGAAGGAACATACCAAGAATAGAATTGATAATGCAACGAGCGAGCACATACAATGCCAATGAAGTTGCCAGCAAACAGGGTTGTCATGATATCTGAATCCATCACACCGAAATTTAGTGTACAAAAAAAGAAAAGGGAAAAAATGAGGCAGTGGAAGGAAGACAGCTACTTAATTAATAGAGAAGCAAAGGAAAAGGATCCCTGTCATCCTTAAACTAAGATAGTCACAACTTACGTTCTTCCTTGAGAATCTTAAGGCCTGAACTGCTAGAACTTGAAAGTGCAGATATAACTTTAGAATGCAAAAACTTAAAAAGTCCTCCTTCGTGCCTGAAATGAAAAAATCAACAAGTATTGAGTGAACAACTCCAGAAAAAGCCATGGGTGCTCTCTCTCTCTCTCTCTCTCTCTCTCTCTCTCTCCCTTTTTTGAGAAATTGTCAAATGTGTTTTAAAATGAGCGTTTTGGAGTAAAGTTTCCACGTGGTGCTCAAAAAATGTGGATTTTGAATCTGCTGAACAAATACTATATGCAGGCATGGAGCAAAATCAGCTAGAGCCATCTTGTTCCAATTTATATGGACAAAGACACGGTTATCTATCCAGTAAGACCAAAAATAGAATGATAAGAGAGAAAGACAGCTGTCAAATTAGACATTGTTTGACTTCAATTAGTGAATTTACTAAATCAAATAAGATATGATCCTGTGCATGGAGAAGTAAATCTATGATTCAGGGACAAACACATAGTTATAATCATAATACTTAAACACTTAAGTAGCTTCTCATAAAATATTTTCAGTCTCCACCATAAAATCTCATAGCCCCAATAGTTATAACAGATACGGATTTAGTACTTGCAATAAAGAGAATTGAGTCAGTAATTACCTGCACCATTTATAATGAGCAAAAGCAGCAAGTAACCCAAGGTGAGCAATCAGCAAAGAGATTGCAAATTGCTTTGATACAAAAACTGGTTCAGGGATGAACTTGAAGTTAACAGACCTAATAGAAAACAAAGATATTCAATAAAAAAGCAATTGCAATGATCACAAAAGAAAATAGCACAAAGCCTAACTAATAAAGAACATCACACGGTGCAGGTGCATATAAAATATTTTACATGATCCACATTCTCCTCTATTTGGGCAGCACAGGAAACTTCGTCAAAAAAACAGTTTTCTAATCAACCAGAGATATTTGTTCATCATAGAAGAGCATATTTTCATATCATGATAGGGGGAGAATATTTTGCACAGAGTTACAAACTCACTTTCTCCCATTAACACCAACATCCAACAACATCAACCACCCCACAACTACCATTCTCATTGTTGTCTCATCAATCACCACCACGACCAACATCAACTTACTAGACTGACCACCATTATCAATTCTCAATCATAACACCTTCGGGGTATTTTTTGTAATCATGCACCAAAAATACTTTGCCCTAGCTATTGAAAGCAAGGAGGGATAGGGTGGAATTTAGGAAGTGGAGAAGGCTAGGCCCAGCATGTAGCCCAAAGCCCATTGGGCCTCCTAGTACACAAAAATAACTAACATTAACCATAAATTAGCTGCAACGCGAGGTGAGATCTTAATGAATAAATTGAACAGGCAACAAGCAACAAACAATAAACAATGATATCTATACAAAATTCTCGTCACTTTAAGAGGACTCCAGAAGAAAGACCAGCTGGCAAGCTATGAAAACCTAATCATACCCCACCCCCCTTCAGCAAATTGATGGATCAATGTCAGGTATTCTGGTTATGCAATTCCTAAAATGATTTTTATCTGTATAAAATTCCAAAGGAATTCTATAATTATATTTTTTGGATCTTCAAAGTAATAGCATTGACTGATGTGGGGGTTCTTCAAAGTACTAGCAATGAGGTAGTCTTGTATAATAGCAACAATGTTATGGCAAAGGGATGCAGTAGAAGCTGGAAATCTTGAAGAGTGTTGTGGCAGGTGAGGACTTGAGAGTATTAAGCAGGGTGTGAAGTGACAAGGCACTCCAATATTGAGGTGATGATTGTTTGTTAAATGGGGGTGTCAAAAGAGTACTTGGGAGCACAACATATGGGAATAAACAAGCATGAAGGGAAAAGGTTATATAGTGAGAGAAAGTGAGGTTAGAGAGAGAGGCTCGAAGCTCTCATGTGAGTGAATGATAAAAGGGCCCATATGAGGTTTGGTGGGGGGGGGGGGCTTGACTCGTCACATTAATCCCAAGCCCCTTGATACCCTAGGCATTTGGCACAATCCTAATGGCCAAGTGTCATATCTCTTCTCTTAAATAGCCCCGTGCCCCCCGCCCCCAAGTCTGTCTACCGCATCCCTTCTCCACTACAGCCTAGCTAATAGTAACATATCCCAATGATTTATCTATAACTGCCATGTCTAATGAGAATTTCCTAAAACATGTGCAAAAATGCACATGCATAAGTACATTCTAAACAGTTCTTAAAAATCTTTTGTACAAGGATTAGTACCAAAAGTGGATGAACACACGACCAAGATTGAAGGCTCCTGATATATATGCAACCGGATATGAGACTAAAAAGGGTAGCCCCACCAAAATCTGCAGAACCATTGACCAATGATGTGAAATGAATGAAGAAATTGCTAATACAAAGGCCTCTTCACCACATTAATTGCAGTAGCAGTCCAACTCACCTAACCACAGTGGAAAAGAAATTTAGAATCATGTCTCCAAGCTTCCAACACTAGAAACACTCTGCAAGTATATTTCATGAAAAAACATAATGGAACACAAGATTTAAGTGCCTAATGTTGAGGGACATTTTGATGTGTACATAAACCATCCCTGAGAACAAAAGAGGGAAAGGTAGAGCACCTGAACCAGGGCTGCACAAGCCAAAGCCGATATCACCCCATAGATATTCATAGCCTGCAGAAAGTGTTTCCAATACAAGAAATGCAAACTTGAGAAATTCAGATGTGCATTCTGAGAAACTTAAATGAGTAGACAATAAAATACCTTCAGCATGAGGAGTAACAAAGGTGGAGCATAGAGGAGTACATTCATCTTTATTGAAACAGCCCCACTGCACAAAACAATACACACACACACACACATATATAGATAGTTACATATCTATATTTAATATCAAATTCTGCACGTAGAAAATAAATGCACAACCTGAAAAGAATCAGTCCCAGATGCCACTTTTGGTAAAGAAGTGTGGCCAACGCAGCATGGAGAAGTGTCATTGCAAAACAGTCATTGAAGAGACGAAGAACAAAGATCGAGTGCACTCTTTTTGAGAGAGAAAGCAATATAAGAGCCCACCAAGGAAGCTGCAAATAATAAAAAAATGTGAGCCTCTATCAAGGTGTGGAGTAAAGAAAACTTGTGAATAATCTAGAAAGAAATAATAAGCCTAAAAGGGAATTTTCTTACTAAGATTGGTTAGGTACACAACTGAGTAATGTTTGAGGTGTTAGATATACACAATTATTAAAGCTTGAACCCCAGATATCCTAACTATTGTCGTAAAGCCCAACAAAAAACATACATTTTTTTTACCTAAGCAATATGTCTTAAGAAGATAATTCATTACATAAATGTGCTTTCCCCTCTAACTCGTCATATAAATGTGCTTTCCCTACTGAAGAGCAATTTAAAGATTTGGATGTCAACACGACCACCAGTGAAGCTATCTGAGAAAGCATTGTGATAGTTATCAATGATGGACTATGTCTAATTACTGAAGAGTGCAACAGATATGATTTTATAGCCGTACTAAAATAAGGTTTGATGAGCCTATATCCAACGTGAGTGTCCAGCAGCAGCTGTTATGCTTTCATCACATGTTCACAATTTCGCTCCTGCCTCATCATTTAGTGACTACAGTGAAGGACCTATCCGCACTTCTGGAGCATCAGCAAACTTATTACTTAAATCCCAAGTCAATAGGATTGTTCTACTGCCAACAAGTTGTTTAATAAGCATGAAGTGGGAGATTTTGGCAGCTCAGAACACCACAAAAATGGATGCTCCGACTATACCACAATAATAACAATATACTATCATTTAAATTTCCAGATTTCAGGCGTCAAATACCAAATGCTACATTTTATTCTGACCACACATCAGTGTCATGTAGATGTCTAGTGAAGCAAAAAACACTGGAGAAAATCTTCATACCACTTCAGTTTTCACATAGATGAAGATGACAATAGACAGGTTTATGGTGTATAAGATGCCAAACAAGATCTGCAATCACAAAATGAACAGAAACAGTGAGGTAATAATTCCATGCAAGCACAAAAGCAAACTGCATTCAGGAAACATCTGTAACACAAGGAAAAGAAAACAAGAAGCTGGTAGAAGGGACAGGGCAGACAAAGGTATATTACTGATTAGCAGTCACAGACTTCGATTTTGCACAATCAAAACAGATAATTATAACTGGCAAAACCCTATAATCACAGCCTCTATGAATTGATAACACAAACACGGATTCACCCAGCAACTTGTTCAAAACAGGGTCTTTTGCATCATATAGCAATGATAGCCAGTTATGAAGAGAAGTGTTTGCTCCACGCCCTACAATGGTCCAGGATGTGACTTGGATTGATTACCTGAGCTGGATAAACCTCCCCTCCTGTAATAAATCGAATGGCGGAGTAAATATAAAGAAAACCAGCAGGATAAACCAGTGGCCCCGTATCGCCTTTCAAGTTTGTGTAGTCCCTTTCTCCTCCAAGAAATCCAGTAACCTGTTGGTAATTTTGCATTATCCCTTTCATTAGTTGTTTCAACTAACAATTAAAGATGCCCAGAAGTCAATTTTATCAACTGCATCTCAGTCATTTTCAGTGCAATTAACAAAAAACGCACTCGGACAGAAAAGAAATAATCAGCACCTGTGACATGTAAGCGTCCCAATCAATTTTGGTATCTGAGAATCAATGAAACCAAACATTTTTATGCCAGCGAAAAAAACAAAAGGCCAGGTAAATATATAGAAAGAACAAAAGGAAGTGGAAATAATGATCTTACAGGGAACGTAAGCGATGATAAGAGCGACGAGGAGAGCATCCACGAAAATTAAAGCTAGTGCGAAGGCCGCTTTAGGATTTTTAAAAATCTGTGGTCTTCGTGAGCGTGAGGGTTGCAGCTTTCTGCCTGATTTGAGAGCCATGGGAATGGCTTTCTTTTTTGTCTCCTCGCTACTCTTCGTTACAGATACAAGCTTCCAAATTGAACAAGGGAGAGAGCTGCCTGGAATTTGGTTTTAGTTCAATTTGTTAGGTATCCCATCGGAGAAGATACAGAGGTTTTTTATTTATTCTTTTAGCACTTAACAAAAAAAAATACCAATTATCAAAAAGATTTCAATAGTTTTTTTTTTTCTTTTTGATGATTAGATGATGCATTTTTTGATAAATTTATTTATTAATACCTTAGAAACTATGATAAATCACGGCCTAAAAAATAATCATCTCAAAAACCGAAATCAACCTGAAACCATAAATCCACTCAAGCTCATGTTTATTTATTTTTATAAATTTTTAAAGTAAAAAACATTCAATATAAAATCATGTTATCAAATGGAACTCTGCTCTCTCTGACTCTATTATCATGGGGCTAAGAAATGAAAAAGAGCTTTTGTATAAAAATTAAATTGAAAAAAATATTGATATGTTAAAATTATATAATATGCATTGTATTTTTTATGATCAAAACATATCTTTCTCAAAGATTTTGGCACACCATCTATTTCTGATGTCTTTTTAATTTCAGTTTTTTAATTCCACCCATGAATAAAAAAATTAAGATTAATTGTTTTTTCAATTAGATTTCAATTGTCTAAAATGAAAATTTAAAGATCAAATCGTTTAAAACAAGATTAAAAATACATATTGCCATGCAAAATGTTTTGTATTTGTGGCTCGACAATACTTGACCAAAGCGATTTTGTTTTTTATCCAATATTAAAACAAATCATTTAAAGAATTAGATGCACCTAATTAGCATAAACAACACAAAAATATAATTAGTTTCTTTTCTATTTCAGAGAGGCGAGCCCAGAAGCATGCAACCTTCGCAAATCTAACCAAGTGGAATGAATCCCATATTAGAGCTCTTGCCATACCATAAAGGGCAGCTGGTGGGCCTGCATAAGGAGTGGTGAGAGGAATACAGTCCACTAACCCATACGGCCCAGCTGCTGGCAACAAACCTGCTGGCTGTGAGTGAGGTTGTTGGAATGGAGGATTATCATTTGTATCTCTAGAAGGTATTTTTGTAAAAACAAATATATATATATATATATATATATATATATATATATATATTATTTTAAATTATTAATTTTTAGTATTTTTAGACAATTTTCATGTATTGATTTTAAATTTTTTTTAAATAAATATTTTGATGCAATTTTAAATAAAAAATACTTTAAAAAACAATTTCAACCATATTCTTGAATAAATATTATAGTGCTTGAACAACCTCACATGCACTATCCAGCTGCGAGCTTGTCCATGGCACAAACCATTAAAGTTTTTTAATATTAATTATATTTTGTTTGGCACTGCATTTCAAAAATGATTTTGAAAACAAATAAGAATTTTTAATTTTTACTGTACATTAATTTTTTATGTGTTTTAGATTATTTTTATATGTTGATATCAAAAATTATTTTAAAAAAATCAAAAAAAAATATTATGTTGATACATTTTTAAATAAAAAATACTTTAAAAATAATCAAAATCATATTATCAAACAATCACCTTTGTATATATATATATACAAGTTATCATTGAGCTACCTTAACACCAACAAAAAAAATCATGATAAAAAACATAAGCACACGTTGAGAATAATTTTATTAATTTTTAATCCTGTGTAATCAAATAACTTAACTTTATTTAAAAAAAATGAAAAGAGACATAAAAGTCTCGAGGGATAGGCCATTTTTTTCCTTGAGTATTATAAAATTTGATTTTCATTCAACACGGTATTAAAATATATATTTCAATTTATTTTTAAAACTTGGTGTGTTAAAATATAAATTTGATTTTCTTCTCTTCCCTGTGCCCAGACCAGAAAACAAGAGAAGAAGAAACAAACAGAGAAGCAAGGTTGTTTTTCGTGTTTCAATTTATTTTTAAAACTGCTTTTTTTATTTATAAAATTAATATTTTATAATGGACTTGGTGTGTTGTTATAAAAGTAAAATAAATTTTAATTAGAAATATTTTTAAAATATCTTTCGCCGTGTAATTAAATACATATTCAATGCATGTTTGTTTACAAGTTACACCGCGTGATAAATCTAGCAAATAAACATATTTTAGGAGTGTAATTGATTTAAAAAAAAGTATTTTTTTCCAAAATATATTAAAACAATATTTTTAAAATTTTATGTTTTAACGTCAACCTGTCAAATTAATTTTAAAATATAACAAAAATTAAATCAATTTTAAAATGCAACAATAAACTTTTATTGCGATTCTAGGTAGGGTGAATTAGACATCTTAATATTTTCAAATATATATGATAAACTCAGTAATTTATTCATATTAGATAACTATTTTTTTGAAATCATGACTGAATCTACTAGAAATCTATGAAATTAAGATTTAGACCATATGAAAGAATTTTAACGAAGACTTTGTTTTATTATCATATTTTATTTATTTAATGTTAAAAAAATATTTATAATTTTTTTTTTCTGGAGCATTAAACATTGTTTAATAATTTAATTTAATTACTAGACTTATACTTGTTAATTACTAATTTAGACTCGTTAGCTTGTAACCTAAGAGAAATTCATTATGATTTGTTATGACGAGAACAACAAAGTTGTTACAAGGTTTTTGTGTACTTACTACTATCATTTAATAATTTTTCAATATTAAAATTTTTGATTTTGAGTTTTTTTATGTTATTAATTTCATGATTTATATTATTTATCTTATTTAGATCGGTTATAATCTTGTTGACTCTCTTTATCATATTTTAGTGTAATTTAATTTATTAACTGAAATTATCAATATATAATAATAAAAAAATCTACTTCCAATTTAATAATACAATTTTACATTATATTTTTCTGTATCGTATATAAAAATAATAATACTAACAACCTTATAATAGTCACCGCCACAAAATCCAATCCAGGCGGCCAGCGAAGAAGTTCCAGGCAAGCCACAAGCCACTGTCACGTGTAAACACTCCAAGGTTATGAAAAGGACGATGTTTTTATATTTAAAAATCATCAATTTTCCAGTTTAAATATATTTTTAAACACCATGTACACGCATTATCAAACACGTTAGGAGTACCCCCTCCCCGCCTCCAAGTGGAAATAGCATAATGTATTTTTAATAACAATATAAATTATATTTTAAAATTTTATATAATAATTTCTTGGACTAATTTCTCTCAATCTAATTCAAAATGGACTCCCGAGAATTTAAGCAGCGGTTCAAGTATTATATATATATATATATAAATCAATTTACTTTCATGGCCAGCCAGGGATAATTTCTTCCTCTTCTTTCGTTTTGTCTACAGCCTGACGTTGTCTCTTTGTTAAAAAAGAGAGAGTAAACATTGCAGCACAGGTCCATTATAGCTTGTTTTGTTTTAGAATTCTTATTATATAGTGCTACCAAGCGTTTTTTTATTCATTATTGATTTTTTGAGGGTTTTTAATGGTGTTGAATTTTATATATATATTATTAAATTAATTAAAGTTATTGGATTTTTCTTGCTCTTCCAAGCTGGAAAATCTAACTAAGCCTGTGATGGAGTGCGAGTCACGTATCTATAATGTATTTATATAGTTGCAGATCATGGACAAAGCGATGAAGGAGGCTGAGATGAGCAATCACGAAGGACGAGCATGGAGTCGCATGGCCCCAAATTTTAAGAATTCAGTGTAGTCCCTACGAATTAGAACATGGTTCAAAGTGATCCTTATAATTTTATAAAACGGCCCCTGAAAATATTACTTTTTATTCAAGACCCTATTGTACCTCCCTCTAAGTGCCTGTTTGACATTGCGTTCCAAAAATGTTTTTATAAAGATTGAAATTTTTTCTTTTATTTTTTTTAAATTAAGTTTTTAGGTGTTTTTAAATTATTTTGATGTGCTAATGTCAAAAATATTTTTATGATATTTTTCTAAACGAAAAACACTCTACAAAGCAACATCAACCACACTCCCAAACACACCCTAAATAAATACAAATTAAAATCCAATAACCTACATTACCATATCATAAGTAAATATGAATAAATAAAAACATATATATAGATGAATAAATAATGTCTTTGATTTAATGAGAAAGTGATTAGGGATAACATTGCAGCTTGTAAGAAACTACATAATTAAAATTGAAAAATCTTAAAACTACAGAGGCAATCGAGCAAAGGTGGATAGATCTATAGGTGCAAAATAAAGATTGGAGCACAGTGCCATCCTAAAGTCAACTTCCCATCAAAGTCAACTAAGCATCGTTTGCAAATTGCATTGTATAGAATAGTTAATTAAATGCTGTGCTTGCAGGAACTGCACAATGGTCATCTCAGACGTCCCCGGCCGGGAAAAAGGGGGCGAAAATGATAGTTTATGGATTGTTTATTGAGATGAAAGGTCAGAAAGGGTTCTATTTTCTGATCATCTATATAACCAGATATATATCAGTATGATCGGTGCATTCATCCTAAAGTTTCAGGCTCGATAACCCTAAAGGTATCGCCTCCACTGCAAATCTTCCATATGGATGCCACCCAGAGGTGAAGTTTCCCATCTTGATTCAAATATTCTTTCATGAGGTTGCCATACAAACTGTTATCACCCCCCTTCCCCGGATCTTTCACCTCCGTTTTCATTATATATATGTAGGCCTCAGGATGTTATCTCTGTCGGTGTTCATACGGCCAAAGATCTCATCGCCTCTACTCACCGTTATTTGGATGTAAGGTAGGTGGTCTCGGCCTTGAAGTCAGATTATGATCTCTTGGTTCGTGGGGAAAAATCGACTTCTTACTCCAGATTTTGAAAAATAAAACCTGTTTCATTATATATATGTATATATATATACTTTGAACCATGCATGTCTATATTTGTCTATATCACCTAGCTATACATGGAAAGATATATAGAAAACAATCAATTCAAAGTTCCTACGTGAACAACATTTGAGTCGGGAGAGAGAAATCTTGTGATCCAGATGTTTGACAATCATTTCATTACTGTAGAACCACCGAGGAGTTCAGCAAGAGCCACATCGACAATGCCTTGAACGTTCCTTTTATGTTCATAACTGCTGAAGGTAAAATGAAACCATTTTTTGGATCTCTTATACAGTGAAAATTCCTCATGTCATCCGAATAATGCCAGGGTAGATCTTGTTAGTTCAAATCAACTAACGAGTTTCTGTTGTTTTTTCTTGCAACAAGCAGGCAAAGTGAGAAACCCTGAATTTCTCAGCAAGGTTGCCTCAATTTGCAAGAAGGATGACTATCTTGTGGTGGTAAATCCTGGATCATAGTGCTAGAAAGCACATACCTTTTTGCTCTACATCATATTTGCTGCATGCTTGGCCTAAAATGAACCGAACCAAATAATAAAATCTGTTAAACTTTAAATAAATATGAGATTGGCTATTTTCAGTTACATTTTGCCTCGAGAGAATACTTAGAATACTGATTTATTGTTGAGGGACGCTGGTTTGCTTTAAAAAGATTATTTTTCTGATACAATCCGTCAGCAAAGTGGAGTTTTAAGATTTTTTTTCTCAAAAAGCCGACTGGACTATCATATACAAATCGAAGATGCTGCTTAGCCGGATCACCTTTCATTTTATGAAGCTAAGTAATGGGTTGCAAAATCATTTATGAGAACAAGTATATGGTGTTTTTTGCTCTTTGGAGTCGATCACCTCTACGAGAAATGCAGATTTAAAACATTGCATCTAACTCTAGAATTTGTCCACAATTGTGAAGGGTTGCAACAGCGGAGGCAGATCACTTCTTGCCTGTATTGATCTTCTGGGTGCGGTAAGCTCACTTCAAATTCCAACAAAGCATTTCTATGAACAATCTTTAATGACCCATTGGATTAAGTATTCAGCTATAAGAAATTTATCTTAGCCTTTCAGTAGATGTGCTTCGTTTTAGCTAATTAAAATCAAGATTAACATGGACACGCACGCACTAAATATTCTCAACTCCATATGTTCGTGAACATTAAACTATGAAAACATTCATGGAAAGATTTGGTGATGGCAGGGCTTCGAGCATGTAACTAACATGGAAGGGGGTTACTCTGCCTGGGTTGACAGTGGACTTGCAGGAGATAAACCAGCAGAAGAGCTCAAAACTTTTTGCAAGTTCCGCCCTTGAAATGAATGTTTTCCTCCCCGAGTACTCTCCCTTTAAGCAATAATAGCCCGTGTGGCTCATCTGGTTACTGACGACTATATGTCAAAATAAAATGCTTCTTGTGTATTAGCTAATGTCATGATAATCTTTTAAGTTGTTCATGAAAATCCCTTCTCTAGCCTCCACATCCTATCTTTTTGAACCAAGAAATATGGCTCCAAAGTTCACTTATTTACTCTGCTGGCACACTGTTTTAGTTATTTACCAGAGCAATATTTTTGCATTCTCACCCTCCACATTTTCTCCCATTGCCCTCCAGTTGTTAACGCGCCACCTATGAATGCTTGTGCATTCTTTGCAGATATGTTGTGAGGTTTAATTTCAAATTTCATTAATTTAATTTAAAAGCAATATGTATGCTAATCAGATATAACAATGGACCCAGATGCTTCCAAAAATGCTATAAATCAGATATGTATTTGTACTGTGTAAGATATCCTGACAAACTCATGCACCAAATTAGTGCGTGCTGCTAGGAGGAAAAAAATGGAAAAGCAAAAGAAATTAGTCCATACTCTGGCTGAAAATGTGCTAATACCTTGCTACTCGGCATGGCAAAGCTTTCTCAGAGTTATAGAGGTTCTCCTCTTCTGATTTACTTCCTGCCCTTCCCACATCTGAAATCCTGGCTTTCGATTGATCTCATGCTTCCAAAGGTACCGGGCATCCCCAAACAAAAGAACTAGAGATCCTGGCATCAAGAAAACAGGAATTTTTATCATGGGTAGATCAGATTGTTCCTTGCCACTGCCAGAGACCTCTCCAACTTGTGTGAAGTGCATCACGCAGGAGGACTCCAAGGAGACGATGGAAATTCCATCTTCAAAGCGCATGAGGTCAACATGCGCACAGATTCCCTAAATGCAAACATCTTATCATTAAAGGAACATCTAGGTAAATTAATATACTCACTCTGTCTCTACAGATCATTGTATCTACCAATGATGGGGGGAAAAATAAGCTCAACTAGCAACCAAAAGCAAGCAGAATTATCTTAGTTGCTCAAGATGGAACATATTAATTCAAAGTGCTATTAAATAAACATTTCTGTATGGAATCGCAACATTATGAATTGATGTTATCAAGCAGTCCTATCCCCAACTGCTCTCACAAACTATATTTCCAAGGCAGCATAAGACACATTAACTTATGCATTGCGGAGTCTACAGGCAAGACATGTTTAACAGCAAAACAGTGTACTTTTACAAATATAAACAGTAGAAGGAATGGTTCTTAGCCTTCTCTACCCACAACTTCTAGCCATCTGTCCCCATGTGTATACTTGTTAAAAAAAAAAGACTAACAGAGTAAATTGATCGGTTTGGCAATTGTTTGAAATACTTGTATAAGCAAATAAACCGCGGACATGATTGAATATGTTTAATAATATAATGCCATGGGCAAAATCCACATCGTGTCTCCAATTTACAGTTTCTGTTTTCGCTTTGGATCTCTATATAGGAAACTGATACCGGTATACATGTATGAAGATTATAGCAATTTAGTAAACATTGCAAATACTAAATAAAGCAATCGCATATTAAGGAAAGTATCATTGTCATTAAAATGATATGGTTCAACCATGGTTTCCTTTCAGTTTACATAAAAGATTATCTGCGGACCATATAGGAAGTGAAGTCGCACCTCACCTGGCTGGTATACATTTGCAATTAGCTGGTCAAAAAAGGGTTCTCTCGACAGCAAATCAGGTGGCAGCCAACAGGCGGCTTCACCCCTATCAGAGCCAGCACAATTAGGAGGTTCATGGATACGATCACCGTATAGAATCACCTCACGAATAGAATTAGAGAGCTCAATGGCCCAGGATGGAAGATCTCCAAATCTCATAGCCTACAAGAAACAGTAAGCATCCATCGCAAAATTACATCAACATTCCCGCCCATGATTATGTTAAACTCTAAAACACTCATACTGATTAAAAAAATTTCGAGTTCAGTTCTAGGCTGTGTACCCACCTGATTGTTGGGGGCTTCCAGGAACCATCCCTCTGCATTTCCACAGATTATAAGAAGCGAAATTCTCCTGGATATTAATTAAATTAAACCAGCAAAAGAGGAATGAAAGCATTGGATGGAAACGCACGCACCGTTTTGAATAGCAGAGAGGAGGGTAGATTGTTGGTGAGGGGAGAGAAAGTCTCTGCACAACCATAAACCTTTGATTTCATTGACCGGTTCCCAAGTAGGGCAGTTTGGATCCGAGGTAAACCGGCATCCAACATCGTCAATGGAATCTTCTTTGTCTTCACTTTTGTCTTCGCTGTCTGATGAGTCGCCAAAGATTCGTCTTAGAAGCGCCTTTTCTTCTTCCATCTTTTTTTGTTTCACGAATTCGGTCAAAGGTTTTCTGGCTGGGAGACTGAGAGCTGTTTGTTTCTGGGTTCGCAATTTGCCCGTACCCCTAATTTTATTTCATTTGCTTAAGAAAAAATAAAGCGACTGTTGTAATTACTGTAGCTGCTTATTTTATTTATTTAATTTGAGTTTAAGAAAAACTAAGTTCTTGTTTATTAAAACTAATCCCCACATTTTTTTGTTTGTTTATTATTAAAATAGTTAGTAGAATTTTTGAAAAGAGTTTTCCATTTAAAATAGAATATTGAATTTATAAGTTATTGAATATATTTATAATTTATTTATAATCTGTAAAAACATTATTTTAATATATTTATAAAAAAAAAAAAAAAACCTTCAAAAATAATCTTCAAACAAAATTATCTCACACAGATGCTGGCTCTTCGTCAATCACCATTTGATTTCTCCATTAGGTTAACAATTAAACTTTATAAATTGAGCAATCCTTCTTTTTTAAAATAAATAAATGAATAAATTTCTTATATTTTAAGTTTAAATTCTACATAAATGCCGGTGAAAATTGGATGATACACTCTCGGAAACGGTATCAAAAAATTTAAGATTGATTTTTTCTAACATTAAGAATTCAATGATTTAAACCATGAATATTTTAGAATGCTTGCGAATATCATAACCATCTTTGAAGACATCAAATGAATTTACATGCAGATTTCAAAACTAGCACATTTTAAACTCGGTTGGATATTACATATATAGTTATTAAAATAGATTAAAAACCAACCAAGCTTTGTCGTTCAAGAATTTAAATTTAATAAATATTAGTTATGAATACATTGTAATTGAGGGGTTTAATAAAAAAAAAAAAACTCAAGTAAATCACTGTGATCCAAATTATACACCCATATCTTGTTCGACATCATGTTTTAAAAATATTTAAAAAATAAATAAAATTTTGTATTTTAATTTTTTACTTTAAATTAAAAAAATATATATTTCAATTATTTTGAGATAATAATATTAAAAATATTTAAAAAAAAATAAAAAAACATCATTATAATATTTTAAAAAAAACATTTTAAAAATAACCACCCTACACTTCACAAGCAGACTTTCGTTACAGTAAATCCATATAAAATAATGGCAAAAAGGATCCAACAAAGCGAGGAAGATTGACGGCCACCGGCACCAGCGAGGTCCACAGCCATCCGTGCCACTGCCATCGCACAGATCCCGAGAGCACATGTATCGAAAGCAGTGCCACTGGATAATGCCACTTTTATCAGATCACTGCACCGATCATTTCCCTCACGTGTCCATCAGGGCACACGTGCTGACCCCACTGACTTGCTCTGACTCAACGTATAAAACCACCACCAATTTTTCCATTTCTTCTCGCCCTGTGGCGTTGATCCAGCACTTCCGTAAAAATATTTATTTTGAAAGTAACTTTTCCTATTTGAAAAAAGAGGGTTGTTTTCATAAAAATCACATAATTAAGAAGATAGATAAATAAATATGTACCAAATTGAATAGATTGAAGTTTCTATACTTAACCGAGAAAGATTTAAACCCTTGGATTGGATACAGAGATTATAATTACCAGAATGACCCATCTCATTTTAAGAGTTTGTTTGATATTATTTTTTGTTTATAAATATATAAAAATATTAATTAAAAAAAACATGGTTGAAAGAGAAAATAAACACAATGAAACTGATTAGATGAAACAAAAATAAGTAATAGAATCCCTGTAAAAAGGGTGTCGTTGCAATGCTCCGTATTCTGGCAAGCTACTGTTATGTTCTCCTCTGTCAGAAGTTCCCGTTTATTTTAAAAGGTTCGCTCGGGAAATTTCAGTCGGTGTAAGGGCAAGTCCAATGGCAAAAGCTATTTTGAAGAGCCAAATCTCTAAAATGGCTCTTTAAATAGTGTATAATTGACTTTTTTGTTGATGTGTGCTCCAATGGTAAAAGCCATTTTGGAGAGCTATTTTTTTATATATTATTTTAAATATAGTGCAATTATTTTGTATGTAGTTTAATTATGCAATTAATTATACAATTAATAGTAATAAGTTATATAATTAAATAATTATTTTTAAGAAACCCTCCAACAATATAATTATTAATTTTATATATTTTTTTAATATAATTACAAAAAATAAAAATAAATATTTTTAATATAATTATATTATTTTCTATTATTAATATTTTGTATATGCATTATTTGTGTGTGGATATATATATATATATATATATATATATATATTTGTGTGGGTGGGGTGGGGGCTATATATATATATATATATATATAGCCCCCACCCCACCCACACAAATATATATATATATATATATATATATATAGCCCCCACCCCACCCACACACAACACAGTAACACACAACCCGCTCCTCCCCACACAGAGCCCCAACCCCCCTTTTCTATTAAATATTATTTATTAATCATAAATAGTGTTATAGCCTTCTCATTTTGACCTGCTATTAATAGCACATCAAGCGCGGGACAGCCATTTTGGCTATCAAAATGGCTGCCCCGTTGGAGAAGAATAAATGAAACAAAAAAGGTAAAAGGACGTATTTTTAGCTTTGGCTTTCCATTTAGCTATCACGTTGGACTTGCTCTAAGAGGAAATGACGAAATTAGAACCTAAACAATGAACAGAGATGGTAAGCCCAGAGAACTGTTCTAATTATATTCTTTACCTTAACCTTTTTCATGTTTATTTGTTACCGAGAAAGATACTAGAAACCAGAGAGAGATATATCACGCTTACCGGATGAATATAATCTAAGAATCCAGGAGGGTAGTTTTTTTTTTTTTTTTAATTTATACAAAACCAATTGGGGTTTGTATGAATGAAATATCCTGAATGGTGCTTCAATTCCCATAAACTCCCTTTACTTGCATAAACCAAGAGAGTTGCTGAAGGATCATTCTTTTACTGCAATTTCATAGATATTGATTTTGATGCTTGGTTTTGCAGCAGTTCATCGTGTTTTTTCTTAGGACCCGATCAGTAGGATGCCCGGTTAGAATTACAGTGGTAATGTTCTGATACATATGTTCAGTTAGGTTAAGGACACCGAGGAAAAGCTCAAGTATTTAGATTTCGTTCAGGTGGTGGCGATCTACGTGGTGGTCTGTTTTTCAAGCGTCTACAGATATGCCAAGGAAAATTCTGGCCCACTGAAACCAGGGGTCCGAACTGTCGAGGACACCGTCAGAACTGTCATCGGACCGGTCTACGACAAGTTCCATGATGTCCCCCTCCAACTTCTCAAATTCGTCTATCACAAGGTCCGTTTTTTTTCTCCCTCCGATTCCAAATCTATCTCGCACCGGGCAACTAATTTCCAGCTATTAATGTGATATTCTAGTTAATAGCTTAGATATAAGAAATCTATTTTGTTCATAACAGTAAGTAAATTGAAAATTAATTCAATTTCTTGTATTCGGTAATTTGATCTCTTAAATTAGAATATGTGCTTGTTTTTTCTAATATATATATATTGGTCTTTTAACTTTCAACTGGATTTGGAATGAGTTTTCCTTTTTTATTTAATTGCTTTGACATTTTGGGGGAGTTTGTGAGTGTGTTCTGAAAGCGCTTTTAAAAAACAAATTGATTTTTTTTAAATTAATTTTCTTAGTGTTTTTAGATCATTTTGATGTGTTAAATATCATTATTTATATCATCATTTAATATACACGTTAACATTTCATAAAAAAAATACATCTACTTATATTTTATGAAATAAAATATCATTATCTATTTAAGTAAATTGAAGATTGGACGTTTGATTATAATTTTTTTTATATAAGTTTAAGCACTCAAAATAGCTTTATCTGTATTTTGTCGAATTGTTTGCTTTGTACTCAGTAATAAATACATTTTGACCGGTATTGGTGTCATATTTTTTTTTTGTTTTTCCCTTTTCTTTTTGTTTTAGCTAATAAATCTTGTAGCTAACAAATATTTTATGCTAACAAATATTTTAAAATAAACCAGCAGCTCATCCTTTAAATTCATTAATGTGGTTTGTCGCTAGGTGCATTCAGCGGCAGCTAAAAGCCTTGACACCTGCAAATTCAACCCAACACCTACATTTTCAACCCATATTTTATACAAAGCCAGGAGAAAATGGGGAAGATGCAAATGGATTCAGCAGGTTGCAGAGATTCCTCAAGTGTTTTTCCAATCTATATGTCCGTTCTTTGTCTCTTCAAAGCTAGAGTTCAACACCCAATACACATACATTAATGGGTTGTGACTTTAGTTGGATTCAGGAGCAAAGTAATTCTTTCTCGGCTGCATATTTTAGCCCTTTGTTAGACAAATAATGGCACAAACGAGGCTGCCACTTTGGAGTGTGATGTCGACATGAAATCAACGTCAACTTTGGGGGACCACGCTCAACATCAGCTATGCAAAGGTGACAACGCTGTGGAGGGCAGAGGTGGCCATACAATTCATTCTTCCTTTTTGTGGCCAATTACAATTCCTCACATTTTTGCTCCTGCAAATGCTTTGACCTTGTTCGTTCTGCTTATTTGTCATTTCCCCTCTATGTGTGGAGCTTAGTTCTTCCCTTCACTGGGTTTCAACCATTGATTTCTCCATTAACGGTTAGTCATTTCTTTGGCCTCTGTTGCCTACTAGGCTTATTTGGCTTGCTTGTTTTTATCCTAAATAAACATTTTGTGAGATTCAATCTTAATTGAAACTCTTATAACATCTTAAACAACTTCCTCGATACTTGCACATGCTCTTGTTTTTTTATTTGACAAGTGTATCATTCATATATACCTTCACTTTATGATGTATCATATCATGGAATGAGATAATCACCACCTTTTGATAAATAGTCTCAACATTTCTCAGTCCAAATGACATTATCTTATAATTGAAAGTTCCTTAAAGAGCAACAAAAATAATTTTTTTTCTTTATCTTTCTCGATCATTCTAGCCTAATTGTGATATAAAAACCTATCAATGGATGAATGAATAAGTATATTTTTTATACAATTTTGTCAACAAAAATATTTATATAAGGTAAAAGAAAGTAATCTCTCAGGCTTGCCTTATTTGAATATCTACAATCCACGTATACCCTGACCCTACCATATTTCTCAGGAATTACAATTATACTAGTCACATGAGTGGCAAATTCATTTTTAAAATTCCTAAAAACATAAGGCACACTCGTGTGAGCGTGTATTTGCATCTAAAAGCATAACGTACACTCGTGTGAGCGTGTATTTGCATCTAAAAGCATAAAATACATTTGTGTGAGCGTGTATTTGCATGGAAAACAAAATATATTTTTAACATAAAAATGCATGGTCTTGTTATAATAAGACTTATTGATAAATAAAAAAAAGGTTATGACATTATGAGTTAAACCACCACCAAGTCTTAAAAAACAAAAACATAATTAGACAAAACATCTTAATAAGCATAATCAAACAAAAATAATTATTTTTTCGAACACAATATAAACAGACTCAATTTTCTAATTATAGCATATCTCTTCATCGATTAACTTCCTCTCAAAAGTTTTTACAATAGTCTCATTGATGGTGTGAATGAATAGTTGAGACAACATCTCATCCTCCACTCCAACCTTTGTATCCTCAACTTGTTCTTTTTTCTCACATTTATCGATGATAAGTATATTGTCTTCAATGTTTTATTATCATATCTAATCATGTTTTAGAAAACTATCAAATTATAATGAAAATTCATGTTTTAGAAAACTATTAATTGTCATCCTTGTTGCTTATGTAATTTTTTTCTTTTTTGATATATTTTTTCTTAAAAACCTATTAAATATTCATGATTTTAAAAGCATGAATATTCATATCCCTGAAATTTTTTTATCTCGAATAATGGTACAACCACAATTTCTATCATGGAAAATAGTTCTCTAGCCTTGACCATCACCAATATCTCATTGTACTTAAAGCATTGGTGCAATGACAAAGTTACCGCCTTAACTACATGAATCTAAGGCACTCCTAAAAATATGTTATATGAAGGATAAATTTTCATCAATTAAAGTGTCATAAGAAATACTTTCGGTCTAACATATAACTTTATTTCCAAAGTCTTTTAGTGAGACATCATATATCCCTGCCATTATGGTATTTGGCCTTACATGTGATTCATCAACATATATCTTTCTTAGCATGTGTCATGGCAACACACTTAATATCAAGCCACTATCAATGAATACCTTGCTTATTAAGATGTTTTTACATTACATTATGATGTATAATGGTTTATTATTCCCAACATCATCAAATCCAACTCATATCCAATATAATATATATAATTTGAGGCTTAGATTCTTGTTTCAATTGAGTGTTCTATAGGTTTTTTTATTAATATTTTGAGGTGTATGTGCCTCATTTATGACCTTTTATATAGCCTTTTTTTATGGTTTAAATCTCAAAATCAAAGGTACCAATGATGTCATAACATGAGTTTTCTTGAGTTTTTCAATAATGTTGTATTCATTATGCTTTATCTACTTTGAGAACTCATTGGTCTCTTCCTTAGTTGCAATCTTATTTGCTTCATCTAAAAAGTTAAATACCCCTTTACCTTTAACTTTGCTTTGCTTCACAAGCTTCTTCAAGGTAAAACACATATTGATGTGAGTTAAACCTCCAATTTTTACTTGAAAAACAAATTATGGTTGTATGTTTTAAAAGGAATGCATACTAAATAAATGTTTTTGTTTTTGTCGGGTTCATCCACTGTAGACACTTCTCTACTCATTGCCTTTTTGTTTCTTATAGTCTCTTAATTCAATATTTTCATCACTTTATTGCACAAATCTTCACGTTGATGGATCATGTGGCCTTGTTTGTGATACTTGCAAAAACTCTTGCTTATCAATCCATTTTCATAAAAATCTTCATTGTATAACTTGTACCTGCATTTCATAAATATTATGCAGGGACACCTTTAAGCTCATCAGGCCTTCAGTCTTTAATGAATTTATAATTTTACTATTTATAACATGATTATATGGAGGTTTTATATTCATATTTTATGCCTTTTCAAACATTATCCATCCAATTTTGATTGATTATATGAGTTTGTTCTTTAAGTAATTACAAGTGTTAGTTATGTGTCATGCGATGCCGATATAATACTTGCAAGTAGGTTCTAGTTTATACCAATTATCGTAAGTAGTTGTGGTGGAGGGAGTAATATTGTAGCTACATGTTCAATGTTCATTAGTATATGAAGCGATGCATAATGAAACATATCTCTTTTAGTATTTTTTAAATGTTAGTTATGTGTCATGTGATGTCGACATAATACTCACAAGTAGGCTCTAGTTTATACTAGTTAAGGTAAGTAGTTGTTGTGGAGCGAGTAGTATTGGAGCTACATGTCCAGTGTTTATTAGTATGTGAAGCGATGCATAATGAAACATCACCTCTTTTGGTATTTTTTAATTAATTTTACTTAGGTTTTATTACGTCATTGGCCTATACCATGCTGCAATTTGAATCATTTTTTTAAAACATAAAAAATTAAGGTCTTACCAATGTTTTCCTAGTAGGAAAAAATAAATTATGTAGGATTGACAACTTGGTTGACTTGGAAAACCTAAGGGTAATGTAGACAATCAATAGAAATATACATTGACTTAGAAAATTCAAGAATTTTTTTTTTCACAAATATTGAGATGACAACATATTGGATCGACTCATGTTAATATGGTTTAACCTGCCAAAGTAACAACCTAGCTCAAAATGGTTTAACGTGCCAAATTAATGATCAAAGTCATAAGACCATGATAACTTAATATAAAGTAAAACAAAATAAATTATGAAGTCTGATTCCTTAATTCAATGTTAAATAATACAATTAAAACAACTAATTAAAAGACTTGGGTTAACTTGCAAAACAAACAACCTAGGTTACGAGGTCAAGATAACTCAATAAAAAATAAATCAAAATAAATAATAAGGCCTAATTTCCAATCAATCCAACATTGGAGGATGAGGTGGAAAAAAAAAGATGAGATGGAAAAAGAATTCAATTAAAAAATGACACATATAAAACAATTCAAACCAATCCAGGTTAATTTGCCATACATATGACTTAAGTAATGAAATTAAGATAATTTTAAAATAAAAAAAAATATCTTGGATCAACATGGTTTAATATGCCAAACTCAAGACCCAAATTATAAGATTGAAATAAACTTATAAAGAACAAAATAAAACAAATTATAAATCTTAATTTCTACCAATCCAATATTAAAGTATAAAATTGAAATAAATTCAATATAAAAAAGAACATAATAAAACAATTTGAGCCTACCTAGTTAACTTAAAAAAATCATGACCTGAGTAATGAGGCCTAAATAACCTTATAGAAAACAAATCACTAAACATGATTTTTAATCAACTTGATATTGAATGATGAAATAGAAAAAACTCAAATCAATCGAATTAACCGTCATACCCACTACATGAATTATGATATTAGGATGACTATGTTAACAAAAAAAACACAAAAAGTCATGAAGTTTAATATTCAATAAATCAAATGTCATTTAAAAAATCAAATAAAAGAAAAAAACACTAATGCAATAAATAGTGTTTTGTGATACAATGTAATATCAATTAAATAATTAAATAAACAAGGTTAGCCTATTAAATTTATAATTTGAACCAAGATATTGGGATAATTATATAAAAAATAAATTATTAAACTTGATTTTAAATCAACCAATAATTAAAAAAATGAATTATTATAGGAAATAATATTTTTCGAAGGAGTACACTAGAAAAATATTTTTTTAATTATTAATGTTAATTTTAATGATTCGTCAATTTTTCATTTTGAATTTAAGAATTTTGTCATGATCCTTAACAATTCAGAAAATAAATATTGGATTTTCGAGGAATCCAAAACCTCCAAATTTAATTTAGGAAAATTGATTTGATACATTATTCATGACTCTAGACTTAATTTAAAGAAAAACAAATAACAATCTTACTAGTTTTCAAGGACCCCGTATCAACCCAACTACTCAGCTTATCTTAAGCTAACAAATTATTGACTCAGTCTCTCAGCCATAAATAACTGACATGTGGCTTATTTAACTGAAATAACAATAACTAAATATGAAATCCACATTGCAACCGAACTAATCCCATTACAATCTGGTTGGCACAGACTTCGACTGATGGGACACGTTGCTGACGCAGGCGGCTCGACTTAACCTCTCTGCCGAGCTGGACCCGCTCGATCGCCGACAGGTGTGCACTCCTCCGCACAGCATCAATGCCTGTCACGTCCTCATGTGACCTGCACGTGACAATGCCCCCTTCTTTTAAAAGACCTTGCCCTCAAGGTCAGGAAACCTTTTGGACAATTCTTCAAGCTCCACCCACGAAGCTTCTTCATCCTTCAGCCCTCTCCACTTCACGAGAACTTCTGTAACAACCCTTCCTCTTGCCTTCTTCATTCTTTTACTCAGAACTACCTCTGGCTCAGGCCTCACGACCCCTTCCTTGTCAGTTGGTGGCAGTGTCACTACCAACTAGTGACGACGACCTAACTTCTCCTTAAGACAGAAGACATGAAAAACTGGATGGATTCTCGATTCCTCAGGCAACTCTAGTTTTAAGCCACACTTCCTACCTTTTCCACCACCTTGAATGGACCATAAAACCATGGTGACAGTTTCATGTTCCTGCGTTGAGCTACAGTCTACTGGTTGTACAGCTGCAACCTCAGGTAAACCTAGTCCCCCTTTTCGAAACTCCTCTCTGTTCTCTTAAGATCAACAAACTTCTTTATACGGTCTTGTGCATGGTGCAGGTTATCATGGAGAATGCTCAAGATCTGCTCTCGGGACTTTAAGGTATTCTCTACTTCTTGAACTCTTGTAGTCCCCTCTGTAAATGGTAGGAGTTTTGGTGGAGGATACCCATACACAGACTCAAAAGGAGATAGCTTAGTTGAGGAATGAGTTGAGTTGTTATACCACCGCTCTGCTAAAGGCAGAAACTTAGACCATGCTTTAGGTTTATCACCTGAAAAACACCTTAAATAATGCTCCACTAATTTATTCACAATTTTAGACTGTCCATCAGTCTGAGGATGATAGGCTGAAGAAAATTTTAGTTCTGTCCCTTGTAGTTTAAAAAACTCTCTCCAAAAGGAACTGGTAAATGTAGGATCGTGATCTGTGACAATTAAAGTTGGCATACCATGCAACTTAAAAATATTGTGAATAAAAACCTGAGCAATTTTAGCTGCTGTGTAATGGTGAGAAATAGGTATAAAATGGGCATATTTAGACAATCGGTCTACCGCCACCATCACCACACTATAACCCTCTGAAACTGGTAACCCTTTAATGAAGTCCATAGAGATATCTGTCCAAATATTGGTAGGAATTGGTAGTGGTTGTAGTAATCCAGGTGGATGTATATCAAGGTTGTCAAAATCGTGATTTTGACACGAAATGGAAAGGGTTTTTGAAACTCGGATCGTAAAATCGTATCAAAATTTGTCCGTACAAAAATCGTAAAATCACAGCTAAAATCGTGTAAGCAGAAAAATCGTAAAATCATAAGTAAAATATTTCTGAATACAATACATTATAACTATGGACATAAAACTTCATTAGTTAAAGTTCATTCATGATTTAAAATAACTTCAAAATACATTACAAAACAATTATGTTCATAAAATTTCATATGAACTTGGTCATGAATTTTAGTTATATCAGGTCAATTTTTCGTTTCAATATTTTTTTATAAAGATGTCTTTTAGTATTCTTTAGTCAAATTATATTTTTTTTATTGTTTTAAATTGTTTTTAAGCTGACTAAATTAATCAGTTACACCAAATCATTCTCTAAACAATTTAAATTTTATTTTCTATATAAAACATTCTAGTAATATTTAAATATATATTTTCTAAAAATATTAATAATTACACACACAATGCGATAAACACAACTTTTTAATCATCATCCCTGTAAACAAAACCAAAATCCAAGTGCCCTCCTTATTCCCATCCACAATAATCCACATCTTCCTATTATTTTACTATCTAATGAAAAGGAATATAAACAACCATTAGATTCCTCTCCATGTGTACGTTCTAGATCTCTCCTTGTACACGTCACCAATCTCCTAGCATCCAAATGGACCAATCAAAACCCACTCTTTTTCTTGTTTCTTTGCTCTAAACATCTTCCAAAGATTACAAGGCAAAATCATAACAACAATATTTACCTCTCTTCAATCGTTTTTTTGTCTGTTTTCTACTATGCCTAATCGCCATGACAACCACCGAAGAAGCTGAAACTGAGGCTCCGGTCGGGGAGCAACCAGCTGCCACGGAGGAGCCTAAGGTGGAGGAGAATCCTATTAAAGGAAAGAAGCCAAGGACTCCCAGAGAAAAGAAGCCTAGACGATTTGGGGAGGAGATCGAGTGTGAACCGAGAAGAGAAGAAACGATTTGGGGAAGAGAACGGGTTTACGGCAAATGACTATGAAAAAGAAAGAGTGAAGACCGAAGAGTGAAGAGTGAACACCTGGGATCGTAAAATCAGACCGATCCGGTCCGATTTTACGAGTCAACCCGATTTTGACCGAGTTTGACCGGTTTCGATTTTTCTTTCCGGTTCAACTAGTTTTGTTGAGCCAACTCGCAAACTCGTACGAGTTGACTCGCGAGTTTGATTACCCTGATGTATATTCTCATATTTATTTTTCTGATAAACATCACACTCCCTTATAAACCTGCGTATATCTGCCTTCATACCCTTCCAATAGAATTCAGCCCTGGCCCTGTGTAGAGTCTTATGGAACCCTGAGTGTCCCCCTTGAGTGCTGCTGTGTAATAAGAATAAAATCTCCCTGCGCATGTCTTCTGAAAAAGGAATAACTAACCTGCCCTTATAGTACAGTAATCCATTCCTTTCATGGTAATGCTTACTCACTGAATGCCCTTGCTTTAATTCTGTCAGAATGTGTTGAATCCCATCATCTGTTATATAATTCTGTTTAAGCTGCTGCATCCAATCATTTGATGGTTCTGTAATTGCTGCTAAAGTTGCCTTTATGTTGTTTGCTACTGTTTGCTCATTTTTCTCCAATTTTCTAGACAATGCATCTGCTACCTTGTTGTCTTTTCCTTGTTTGTACTCCATCACAAAATCGTAGCCCAAAAGTTTGGTAATCCATTTCTGTTGAAGTGGTGAACCAATCTTTTGCTCCAATAAATACTTCAGGCTCTGATGGTCAGTTTGAATTTTGAAGTGGTGACCCAACAAATAGGGTCTCCATTTCTTAACTGCCAACGCTAGTGCCATTAATTCCTTCTCATAAGTAGATAGTTGTAGAGCTTTCCCATGTAATGCTTGACTCATATAAGCTAGTGGTATGCCCTGTTGCATTAAAACAGCTCTCACACCAATACCAGAAGCATTACATTGAATAATAAAAGGAATAGAAAAATTAGGTAGAACCAAAACAGGAGGATTAGTTACTGCATGCTTAAGATTCTGAAAAGCCTGTTTTGATAATTCATTCCATTGAAATTAGTTCTTTTTTAGTAGGGCTGTGAGGGGGGCTGTTATAATTCCATAGCCTTTGATAAACTTTCTGTAGTACCCAGTTAATCCTAAGAAACCTCTAAGAGATTTCAGATTGGTTGGTAATGGCCAATCAATAATAGCCTCTATTTTAATACGATTAGCTCGAACCCCCTCTTTGGAAATTAAATGACCAAGATACTCAATTTCAGAACATCCAAAACAACATTTATATTCCTTAGCAAACAAACTGTGTTTCTTTAGGATTTCCAAGACTTCCTGTAAATGCTAAATGTGGTCTGACAAACACTTACTGTATACTAAGATGTCATCAAAAAAATACCAAAATGAACTTCCTTAGGTAGGGTTTAAAGATATCGTTCATAAGGCTTTGAAATGTGGCTGGGGCATTAGTGAGCCCAAATGGCATGACTAGAAATTCATAATGGCCCTCATGGGTTCTAAAAGCTGTTTTTGGAATATCATCTGAGTGAACCCGAATTTGGTGATATCCTGATCTTAGGTCTAGTTTACTGAAAATTGTTGCCCCATGTAATTCATCTAAGAGTTCATCCACTATAGGTATAGGAAATTTTACCTTCACTGTCTCTTTATATAAAGCCCTATAATCAACACACAATCTCCAACTACCATCTTGTTTTCTCACTAACAGTACTAGGGATGAAAATGGGCTTTGATTGGGATGTACTATGCCTGATTGCACCATTTCTTGCACAATTTTCTCAATTTCTGTCTTTTGAAGTAGGGGTAACGGTAAGGACCTACATAAACTGGTTTAGCTTCAGGTTGTAGTATTATGTGTTGGTCATGGGCTCTGTTTGGGGGTAAAGCCTTGGGTTCTGAAAAAACTTCTGGATAATTTTGGAGAAGGGTTTTGATTAAAGGTTCATCCAAATTATCAATGGAATTCAAATTAGGCAATTCATCATCTAAAAGTTGAATAACTATTCCTCTCTTATTTTGTCTGGTAGCTTTACCAAATTTTCTACCTTCTATTATTGAATTGCTAGTGGAAATCATACCTTGTAGTCTCCGTGCATGCTCCATGATGGAAAATTCCATGATCAACTTTGAGAAGTCCCACAGAATTGGTCCCAAAGTTTTAAGCCACTGCACCCCAAGGACGACATCACCCCCCCCCTAATGTAAGGATAAAAAAAATCAACAGTGTAATTATACCCTTGCATTTGTAAAGAAACTCCTTTAGTCTGTCCCACACAGTCCACTGTCTGACCATTAACTACCTTCACCTTCAAACTTTTGTGGTTGTTGTAGGCTAGTTGACTGCCTTTGACGACTGAGGGGATAACAAAATTATGAGTGCTACCTGTATCAACCAAAATCACTACTGACCTCCTACCAATATACCCCATAATCCTCATGGTTTTAGGATTTGGAGACCCGCACAGTGCATGAATGGAAATTTTTGGTTCCATGTCTTCTTCCATTATTCTTTCACACATCTGCCTTTTTTAATCATCGTTCCAACCTTCCTTGACTGGTTCTTCAGTGTCAAGGTCTTCACCCTCCATGATAAATAATCGGGCCGATTTGCATCATGGCCCGATCCCCATTTATCATCACAATTATAGCATAGGCCCTTATCTCGTCTCTCTCTCATCTAGGCTGACGAAAGCCTTTGGATCAGAATGATGGCCTTCTTCTCAAACGGAGGAACTGACCCATTCGGCCCACGAACTGGCCCACTGGGCCCATGGGCCCCATTAGGTAATGAACCAAATCTGGTAGCCCTCCTAAGAGCAGCTACGTTCTCTTCTTGCATTTTGGCTAAGCCAAAAGCCATGTGCAAGTTAACGAGATTAAGCATCCTCACCATAAAACCGAATGTCTTCCCGTAACCCACTCAGAAAACAACTGAGTTTGTAAGACTCCTCTGACCCCCTGAGCTGGTTTGAAAGAGATTCAAATCGTCCCTTGTATTCTTCCACAATTGATGTTTGTTTGAGCCAGATTAGGGCCTCCATAGGATTATTAAAGGAGAGGCCCCAAACCTGGTTTGTAAGGCCCGTAGGAAGCCCTCCCAACTGCTAAGCTCACCTACTGCCTTAATGTCCTGAAACCAAACCAAAGCTTTTCCTTCCATGTGGAAGGATGCTAATAAAATTATGTGGTGGGGATTGGTTTGATGGTAACTAAAAAACTGGTTCGCCCGATAAATTCACCCGCTGGGATTGTCCCCGTTGAATTTGGGAAAATCCAACCTTATTGCCCTCGTCTGAATGCCTGAGTTATCCTCGTATAAAGGACTGGTAATTTATGTTGACCCTCCTGGTTCGCCTGAGTTTTGGGCAACCTTTGACTGTACCAAGGCTTCCACATGTGAAGCCACCACGTCCAGCTTCTGAGCTAACCCTTGTACTATTTCTTGTAAGGCATTCAAATTTTGTTGTGACTGATCCTGATTGTGTTTTACAGATGCAAGTGATTCTGCCAGTTGAGAATACCGAGTTCCTGCGCCCTCAGCCATGGAAGACCTGCTCTGATACCAATGTCACGATCCTTAACAATTCAGAAAATAAATATTGGATTTTTGAGGAATCCAAAACCTCCAAATTTAATTTAGGAAAATTGATCTGATACATTATTCATGACTCTGGACTTAATTTAAAGAAAAAAAAATAACAATCTTACCGGTTTTCAAGGACCCCGTATCAACCCAACTACTCGGCTTATCTTAAGCTAACATATTATTGACTCAATCTCTCAGCCATAAATAACTGACACGTGGCTTATTTAACTGAAATAACATTAATTAAATATGAAACCTACATTGCAACCGAACTAATCCCATTACAATCTGGTTGGCACAGACTTCGACTGACGGGACACGTTGTTGATGCAGCCGGCTCGACTTGACCTCTCTGCTGAGCTGGACCCGCTCGATCGCCAATAGGTGTGCACTCCTCCGCACGGCATCCGTGCTTGCCACGTCCTCATGTGACCTGCACGTGATAAATTTTTAAAAAAAAATTCAGAGCAAGGAAGTTATTTTTTTATATATTAAAATTAATATTTGATCCGAACCCGCTGAGCCAGCACCGTGCTAGTTTACTGTGGTTGTGTTATAAATTGAGTAGATTTCACCAACCGAAAGGTCCTTTTCCTTTGTTACCATAACCTCCTCCGCTTGCCCCAATTGAATATAAAATATTTTTCTTATTTAGTAGCCACTAAAAATTGGTGATATAAAAAACAAACCTCTCTCGAAAACACTCTCTCTCAAATCATTCAATCCTCTCCTCTCTGTTGATTCTCTCTATCAAAAGCAAACAACCAAACCTCTCTTGAATCAAAACGACCAAACAGCAGGACGCAAAACGACTGCAATAAGATGGTCGAAACCAGACGCAGCGCCTCCTCTTCCAAACGCTCCCTTCCTCCCTCTTCTCCTCCTCCTTCCTCTTCCAAAAGATGCAAAGTACCACCCATCTTCATCTACATGCTAGATTTCTTTTTTCTCTGTGACAGGTTATGACTTTTTTGTTTTTTTGATTTTTTTCATAGGCTGCTGCGGCATTAGAGGTGTCATCATCGACAAGCGATGCACCGCCACCGGTGCTTCCGGTAGAAAGGACAAGTCCGGAAAAGGAATCCGGATCACCACCTGAATTAGATCCGCTTGAAGAGGAGAAATCCACTGACGTCCAAGCTGAGGACTTGATGTCTCTAGGTGCGATCTTCTTTCTATTCTACTTCTGCTGTTGATTTTTTTTCTTTTTCTGATTTTGTATGAGATGCAGCTGGAGAGAAATCCAAGGCTGCGGTACTGCTGAACAGGTCAAAGAAACGAGCACCAAAGTCAGTAAAATCTAATGCCAAAGTTGCATGGGGTCGATTGTTGTCGCAATGTTCACAGGTGAGTGGATGGTGTGCTTGATTGAGGATGAAAAGATGATGAATTTTAATTTATCATGGGTATGTGTACTTCCGTATTCCATGTTTGTTTATTGGACTTTTGTTTTCACAATTCTGGGCTCTTAGCACCCTACTGACAATATTTGTTAAGTTCACCCGCCTGGTTGTATACACAGCTATTTTATTCCTTGATCTTTAATCTTTATCAATTGTATTGCTATTCGACTTTGTCTGCACTAGGTATTATGTTTATGGTTCATGTCTAGAGCGCTTGCTAGGAAGAAGGTTGTTTTAGACATGAGATGGTACCACTCTACGAATTTCTTCTTGCATTGTTGACACTAATTCGAAACTCTTGCTTGACAATTATTTTTTTGCTGAAACCTTTCATACCATTATTGCCAGGCGACCCACTAATTAACCTTTGTTTTAGCATGTTTTAAGTCTTTGGATTTTTTAGAGTAGTAATTGTGAATCTGGTTGAGATGATAAGACTTCTTTATATCATCATGAAACTAAGAACAGAAAAATATTTCTTGATGTGAGCTAGGACTTCTTTCTCAATTGCATGCATTTTATGCAGGTTAGGAGTATGCGTATTGATTAAGACTTTATATCACTGTGAAATTAAGAACAAAAGAACTGTCTTGATGTGAGTTAGTGGCTTCTTTGCTGTTGCATGCATGTTGAAAGTGCACTTATTGATTTAAGTTACTTGGCATTGTGTCTCACAGGGTATTTAAGTGCTCTACAGAAAGGTCTAGTTAATTTCTTGATATGTGGCTGGCTGAAAAAAATTGTGGGGAAATTTGACTGGATCTTTGTCTTGTGAGCTTTCAAGTGCTGTTTAGCGAGGGTCTCAAATTGTCTATTTATTGTCAGCTTGTTACTGGGAAAAATCGTGTAAAAATTATTTCAAGAGTGGAGGGAATGGAGTTTCAGGATTTCTTTTCTTTGCTTATTTCAGTTATGTGGTTCATATCTCTGTTTAATGAGGCTAGTTGTAGTTATGTTGAGCTCATTTACTTTATCATCTCCAGGTCATTCTGTTGCTTTTCAAGTATTTGAGCAGCTGTTGAAACAAAAAATCACGTGAATAATATTTTTTTCTCTTAGTTCCCCCATGCAAGGATTGTTGATTTGGTGTTGAAAATTGAATGAAAGCTGAGATTTTATATTAGCCCCTAGTTTATTTTTTTTTCGCTTTGTTAATGTCTTACTTTTTTCCAATTGGGAAAATGGGATTATTATTATTTTTTAAAAAAAAAATTGATGCCTAGTTCTTTTTCTTTTTTTTTCATTCTCCAAGTTATGACAGCTTCTGGAAAATTGGTGCTAAATTTTGTTTACCTCTTCTGTCTTAAAGGCAGAATCCTGATTGATTTGGATGTTTTAACATATTTTATGGAATTAAACAAGTGATTGTTTCTGATGGTTTAAACTGTTTATTCATTCCAGAATCCTCACAAGCTGATGTTGAGCACACTTTTCTCTGTTGGTCAAAGTCGTCAATGTAATTTATGGCTTAATGATCCGTCCATTAGTACTGTTTTATGCAAACTGAGGCACATAGAGGTAGCACTCTTTGCACAATCTAATGTCTAATTACTTCTTAATTAACAAAAAAATAAATGCATCAAGGCCAGACACTGCATCATGTTCCATTATTATGTAATGCAACCCTTTCCCCCTCTTTGGTAATCTGTTTATAATCACCCTGCAGCGTGGAGGTGCATCTGTTGTCTTGTTGGAAATCACTGGGGGGAAAGGAGCAGTCCATGTAAATGGGAAACTTTATCATAAGAATGAAAGCGTAGTATTAAATGGAGGTGATGAAGTGGTTTTCACTACTTCTGGCAAACATGCATATGTATCCTTTTCTTTGCTTTGCCTTTGGCAAAATAATGTGGCTTTATGTGTTATTATCTTCACCATCATTTTCTTATTTGTATTGCTATTCTGTCTCTGTGAAAGCATAGCAGGAAAAATCCTTATCCTATCTATATTTTTGTGTGTTTGCATTATATCGCTTGACTAAATGTTCATTACCTCCTCTAAAAACCACTGAATTCCTTAATGGGAATTTTAGATTTTTCAGAAGCTAACAAACAATAACTTAGGCACTCCAGATATGCCTTCTGTGAGCATCTTAGAAGCCCAGAGCGCTCCTATAAAAGGGATTCATATTGAGGCAAGGCCCAGAGATCCCTCAGATTATGCAGGCGCTTCAATATTGGCTTCTTTGTCATGTCTTCTTCCACCTGCTGCCAAAACTGGTGAGGATGCGCAGCAAAATACAGAGTTATCCATCTTGCCTTCTGGTTGTGAAGTGTCTGAAGATCGTATTCCAGATGTTGAAATGAAGGATGGCACAAACAATCATGATCCCGTGGATGTTTCCCCAAGGGAGAAAGCTGTTGTTCCTTCTAATGCTGCCAGTGAAAATGCTAATGTTGATAACATGGGATTGGGTGCTTGTATGGATGAGGTTATTGGAAGGATTCAAAATTCAACTTATGAATTAAAGCCACTGTTGCGGATGCTTGCTGGTTCACCTTCTGAACTTGATAAAATATTTGATGAGAGGGAAAGGAGAGAAATCCTCAAGGATCTTGATCCTCCACCAGTTCTGATGTCCACTAGGCGGCAATTGTTCAAGGATAGTTTACAAAAAGGAATTCTAAATCCTGAAGAGATTGAAGTTTCATTTGAGAGTTTCCCATATTATCTAAGGTGCATATTTTCATTTGTTAAGTAGTTGAATAAAATACTTGTCTCATTGAATATTTTATTCTCATCTACTAACCAGTTCATAACAAATCTAAAAATTGTTAGATATGACCGTTGCGTGGTAGGATCTAACCTCATGTCAGATTTGTGAAAAAAGGATGTGCTAATTTTAGAAAATCTGACCTTTTAAGATTATAATAGGCAGGGCTAGCACTTGTATGAAATTCACCCTTTCAATTCAAGTATACTCTGATTCACTACTGAACAATGGAATTGGCAAAAGGCAATGAATTGAGTTGAATTCCACAAAAGTCACCAATCTAATCAAGCTCTTTGTAACTGATACTCATTTGTTTTGTTATCTTATGTCTTATTGTGCTGGACCAAATTGATACTTGTTGTAATTGATCCCAAGTGTTTTGGATGCTGGTATTTTTTTCTGACGTTGAGCTCTCTTACAGTGATACAACTAAGAAAGTTTTGATAGGTGCTGCATTCATCCATTTGAAGTGTTGTAACAAAGTTGCAAAGTTTGCTTGTGATCTCCCAACTGTGTCCCCACGCATGTTACTGTCTGGTCCTGCAGGTAGTCCCCCTCTTATTTCTTTCATGATATATATGTGCGTCATTTTGTATGTTCATCACAACCAGTTCCTATTGTGAAATTTTGTTATAGGTTCAGAAATATATCAGGAGACTCTGACAAAGGCACTTGCCAAAGATCTTGGTGCTAAAATACTAATTGTGGATTCACTTCTACTGCCTGGTGTAAGCTTTTTGGATATCTTTAGAATTTATACTTTTGCTCTTTGTATGTGAGCATGCTTTACCATACCTTAAGGCATGTCCCACACAAATTTCCATCCATAGTAGGATATATTGCTTTTTCAGAGCACCTAGTATGCATTTTTAAGGTTACTGATTTCTTCTCACACTGTGCTCTAATAAATTCAGGGATCAATACCCAAAGAAGCTGATTCTTCTAGAGAAAGTTCAAAATCTGAAAGAGTCTCCGTGTTTGCTAAAAGAGCTGTGCAGGCGGCATTACAGTCTAAGAAACCTACTTCTAGTGTTGAGGCTGACATAACTGGTTGCTCCGCATTCAATTCTCATACTCGGCCAAAGCAGGAAACTTCCACCGCATCATCCAAAAACTACACTTTTAAAACAGGCATATTTGCTTATATAACAACAGTTGTTTGAGATAATTTTCTTTTAGTTCTGGTCTCATAGACTACCTCAAGAATTGATACTTAAATTGCTAGCTGATCTTACAGTTTGTTAAATTGCAGGTGACAGAGTGAAGTTTGTGGGCTCCTCTTTAGCATCTGCAATCTCTTCGTTGCAGCCTCCTTTGAAGTATTTTTTTTTTCTTTTTTCTTAAAGTGTCTTGTTGGGTTCCTTCCAGTTTCTTGGCTGTAGCTCTCCCAAGTACATGGGGTCTTAATTTTTTTTCTCCTGAATTCAAGCTTCTTGGTTATGTCATAAGTGCCTTGGGCTGAATTTCAAAATTGCCCAGCTTGCCGGATACCATACTCTACCAAGTGCTTAGTTTTTGTGAAAGTATTCTATTCTGTTTTGATTGGAATCTTTCCTCTCTTGGTAGGGGACCGACAATTGGTTTACGAGGCAAGGTGGTCCTTGCTTTTGAAGGAAATGACTCCTCAAAAATTGGAGTTAGATTTGATAGATCCATCCCAGAAGGCAATGATCTGGGTGGTCGTTGTGAAGAGGATCATGGTTTCTATTGTACTGGTGCTTTTCTTGAACTATCTACTCTTTCAATGATTTATTAGATGATCAGATAGTGGTGCTTGCCTGCCACGGTCTATAATCCAATATCACTAATGCCTTATTTACTCTGCAGCTAATTCACTTCGTTTGGATAGTTCTGGAGGAGAAGATCTTGACAGACTTGCTATTAATGAGCTCTTTGAGGTCCTTGATGCTTTCACTGAGTGATGTTGGTTGGTGCTTTCCTCCTATTCTTCTAATATAAGGCCCTGAGCTGAATGTTCTCATGTTCATAGGTTGCATTAAATGAAAGTAAAAATGGACCCCTGATCTTGTTTGTGAAAGACTTAGAAAAATCTGTGGTGGGAAATCAAGATGCATACTCTTCCTTGAAGAGTAAGCTTGAAAGTTTACCAGAGAAAGTAGTTGTAGTTGGCTCCCATACCCAGATTGACAATCGTAAGGAGAAGGTAAGCAGTTTGCAGATATTCTCGTAGCTGTATTTTTTCTTTGCTATACTTTGAAGTTTTCACTACCCTGACAATTTGTTACATTTTCTCTTGACTTCTTACATCAACAGTCCCATGCTGGTGGTCTTCTATTTACAAAGTTTGGAGGCAACCACACTGCATTACTTGATCTTGCATTTCCGGTATGCAAAGCATTGTCAAAACGATTATGGACTATTTTTTTTTTCTACTCCATATTGATCTTCTCAAATTCATGATTGTAAATAGATTAACTTCTATTTCTATGTTTCTGCATTTCTGATTGATGGTTGACCTGCCATCACCCTCTCTTCTCTCCCTATGTGTGTGTACACGTGTGCATACAGAGATAGAGTGAACTACATTACCATTCCCTTCTCATAATAGCCATGTTTGCTTACTTGGATACGCTTAATTTGTATCAACTATCTTGAGATAAAGGCTCTGTTGTCATTGTATGTGATAAGGTATATTTAAACAGATATAACCTGAGCATATTTAATCATGTTATTATCCACTTATGCCAGGCAACTCTCTACTGTGCAAATTTTACAATTATGCTTCCAATTATTATATGGGTAAAAAAATGATGTAATTTTGAATTCTTCTCCTATCAGATGTTCATTGCCACCTTTTTTTCATGCTATGGATCAATACTGTTAGGTGCACATGTGAGTAATAACTTTCCTTAATTATTGAAAGGGAATGAGAAAAGTGAGGTGCTTAAATATAAGATGGACCCGTAACCAAATAATTTAGGCTTTTGGGTTAAGTGGTGTCCAAATAATTTAAGTTTTTTCATGCCTTCACACATGCAAGCCCATATATAGGTCTAAGTGACTCTCCAATGCAGATCTCCCCAACAAATAAAAGCACATTCTGATGTTATGTTTCGTGATAGTTCTATAGCTATTGCAGAGATAGGCATGAACAATTAGGTTATGCCTCGGATAAGATTTAGGAATTAGATCGGGCTCAAAATTGGTGATGATATGATGGCTGGATCTTGCTGATTTCTTGAAGAATTCATTTGAATGCAGAATAAAAGGAGGGTTCCCTTTCGGACTTATATGATGGTAAAATATTGCCCAGCAAAAATGTGTTATTAGTTGACTTAAAAATCTTGCCCAACATTTTTTTATTCCAACTATTGGATCTGAACTCCTGGTAAACTCGGTATTATTAGTTGACTTAAAAATCATAAAAGATTTTAGCTGGTGGCTTTCAACATCATATATAAAATCAAGTTAATAGGGATCATGATCAGCATTTGTGTCAAAAAAAATGATTTCTTTCCTTGAAATAATCTTAGAAATTGGCATGCGGTAAGATAGAAGGCATGGAAACTCTAAAATAATATGTCATAATGGCAGGAAAAGAATTCAACACCAGCCTCCTACATGTGGTGAAACTATAACATGAAAAGCCTTCATTCTCTAGTTTGACTTTTGTTGTTTGCACTCTTATGCTAAAACGCCTGCAGTTATGAAGTCAAAAGCATTTTATCTCAAGAACTTGTAGAAACACTTCCAAATATTTTGAAAGGTATTCAGATTGATCTTGTAGATATTGTAAAATCCAACTCCAGGAGGAACCTTATAACAAGGCAATTCCTTGTGTGTTTCACTAGCCCATTTTAAGACATCTAAGTTGAAAGGAACTGATATTGTTATTCTGTTTGGATTTCTGCTATTTTAGAATCATAGTAAATGTGGTTGACATGTAGTAGGATAGGCTGGGGATCATGAGAGTCCATTAATTAACTACTGAGAAATGCTATAGCATTAGGATTATCGACCATTGAGAAACTCAACATTAGGATCTTTGACCTTATTTTTTTTCCTGTTATTATTTCTCAGTGCATGGATTACTCTCTCCGTAGTAGCTTGGCTATGGATGCAATTTTTCTTTAATCTTCTCTAGTATAAAATCTGTTATGCATGATTCTCTTGACACCTGATGCATCTTTTCACCTGATATAAAGCTCAACCACTACCCAGGACATGACTAGACCAAGAGTGGCGAGGTGATTACAGATTTGATTGCTTGACACAGCTCTTATATAGACAATCTTGTTTGCTCTTACCTGTACCCTTACTCATTGTAAAACTTTAAAAGTTTTTGCACGTTACCTCTTATGTGCAATTAGAGCTCATTGATTACAATCATGCACAATGGATTTTTATCAGACTGCGATGCTTCTTGACTGGATTCGTTTTATTACCATCCAGAATTTCAAAAGCTTCCGTGCTGATTGTTTTGGGTCATTTACACTAATTTTACATCACTGAAGAATGATAACGATGCAAGTATTGCCTCTCATTCAGGATAGCTTTGGTAGACTGAGTGATAGGAGCAAGGAAACACCCAAAGCAATGAAGCAGCTCTCACGGTTGTTCCCAAACAAAGTGACAGTACAATTGCCTCAGGTATTATTAATGCATTCAGTTCTTAATCTAGAAAAAAAAAATATTCTCCATCCCTTGCATGCCTTAGTCTACATTTTTGAGCATCCTGGCAGGATGAAGCTTTGCTTGTGGACTGGAAACAGCAGTTGGAACGTGATGTTGAAACTCTGAAGGCACAGGCCAACATTGCTAGTATTCGTTCAGTGAGTGTTATCTTTTCTGTATCCTGACCTGTTATTTCCGGTTTCATTTTGATTTTCCTACTTCCTACATGGAAGCTGCTTGTTTCTTGAAATGACATCCTCTAGTGTGTATGATAGCCAGCCTTTATGCAGTTGAAGTTACTTATGATGATGAGTAGCATCATGCTTGCCCATGGCATCTAAACACAGATGCTTCCATGCTTAGAATCAAACATTGTTCCTGTTTGGTTGTCTGATACTGTTGCAGTTTTCCTGATTTTGATGTGCCATTGTGTATAGTCAATGATGATTCATTGCATACTTGTGTGTGGCTTCCAAACACACAGATTCCTACTAGCTTAGAAAAATAACTTAATATTTTCTAGTTAAGTCCTCACATGCTGTTGTGGACTTTCTGCTTTAGATTTGCGCATGAAGAATAACCATTTTTTTGCTGAGTTAAACATGTTTTCCTCGTTAGATGCTATTCCAATCGTACTATATGGAGCCTTTTGAAGATTTATACTTACGCCTCTACTTTGTATCTTAAATTCCCCCTCTGCTATGTTGTTTTAATGCTTCTGGTTTTCTAAATCTAGAAATTAGATACTATAATGTTGTTTCTGACTTGTGTATTTGCATTGCACATGATGCGTGCAGGTTCTTAGCCGAGTTGGTTTGTGTTGCCCTGACCTAGAAACCATATGTGTTAAAGATCAGGCCCTCGCAACTGAAAGTAAGAGTTATTGACTCAAGTCTTGCATTTCTTAATGTCTTCTGTGTTTTGTTTTGTATTGATATTTACTTTAGACTGCATTATCTCAATGGTGCTATTATTTTACTTAAATAGGTGTGGAGAAAATGGTGGGATGGGCTTTGAGTCACCACTTCATGCATTGCTGTGATGCCCCCGTCAAAGATTCCAAACTTCTTATATCTTCTGAAAGGTTATTTTTTTCTCCATATTTTCTCCCATCATTAATTACAAAATTCCATTCATATCTTGTATTAACATTTCCTTTGATGTATATGCTGCAGCGTTATGTATGGATTAAGCATTCTTCAGGGCATACAAAATGAAAGCAAGAGCTTGAAGAAGTCACTGAAGGTAAAGTTGATGGTCATCTATTCAGACGATACTTGTCTAACATGTTTTTTCCTTACATGTTAAATTAACATGAAAGACCTTTCAGGATGTGGTCACTGAGAATGAATTTGAGAAGAAACTTCTAGCAGATGTTATTCCTCCTAGTGACATTGGAGTTACCTTCGATGACATTGGAGCCTTAGAAAATGTGAAGGATACCTTGAAGGAACTGGTTATGCTTCCTCTGCAAAGACCTGAATTGTTTTGCAAAGGACAGCTGACTAAGGTTAATTGCAAAATACAGCCTTTTTTTCTTGCTATATGCACGTGTGTTTCTTTCTTTACAAGATGGTATTCCTTTTACAGCCTTGCAAGGGAATATTGCTTTTTGGGCCTCCTGGTACTGGGAAAACAATGCTCGCAAAGGCTGTTGCAACCGAGGCTGGTGCAAACTTTATAAATATATCTATGTCAAGCATTACTTCGAAGGTACTGATGTGTACATAGTGTGCTATGTGTTATTCTGGGAGCTTTCACTTGAGCATCACTAGTGTTTATTGAAATGTTTGCGTCAATATTTATTGCAGTGGTTTGGAGAAGGCGAAAAGTATGTCAAGGCGGTGTTCTCTTTAGCTAGTAAAATTGCTCCCAGTGTTGTTTTTGTTGATGAGGTTTGTGCATTATATCTCCTGGTTGCTGCCATGTTCTGATACTTGATTTTCAAACCCCTACCCGTACCCCTGCATGGCCATGGCTATTGCTGGTAGGCTGATAGTTTGGAGTTCACAATTTTTTCTTCATATTATCCTTGTTTTTGGTTCTTTTTTTTTTCTCTTGTTATTTTCAGCGATGTTAAAAACTAAATTCCCTAATTGGCATTTAGAATTTCTATCAAATAATACAAAGCAGTTGCTGGTCATACAATTGAAACATAATAATTAATTTGGAATGATATTAAGTGAATAATTGAATCAACATATATGAAAAGTTTTTTTTTTTAAGAGAACCTTTTGTTATAAGGCCTGCTACCAGCATTTTTTAACAAAGATAGTGTTCTTTTGCCCTCATTAGACTGTTGCCCACCATTTTCCTCTCTTTGTTTAGTAGTCTTATAAAGTTCCAAACTTCTCAAACATGTCTTTCCAGATATTAAAGGAAATAAGCGTGAACTCACAACAAAAGGCAATTAACAAAATGTGCAAGATGCTATATTGTTACCATCATTGTCATGGTGGTAATTATAGCAGCAGCAGCAACTGAATTTGAGTCTTTTTGAAATAAATGTTTGCACACTTGGCTGATGTTTTTTAGGTGGATAGCATGTTGGGTAGACGTGAAAATCCAGGGGAACATGAGGCTATGCGTAAGATGAAGAATGAGTTCATGGTGAATTGGGATGGTCTGCGTACAAAAGATAAAGAACGTGTGTTGGTACTTGCTGCCACAAACAGGCCCTTTGACCTTGATGAGGCTGTTATTAGGAGGCTTCCCCGGAGGTACTCTATCTTATGATTATCTTACTCTTTTCTTTATACTGGCACAGCAGCAACATCATTGACTTTTTTCTACAAATTGTTGGCAGATTAATGGTTAACTTACCAGATGCACCGAACAGAGAAAAGATTCTGAGGGTTATCTTGGCCAAAGAAGATTTGGTGCCCGATGTTGACTTAGAAGCTGTTGCAAATATGACTGATGGTTATTCTGGAAGTGATCTAAAGGTTATTTTACACTTTACATAGCATTTGATTTTACCCTAGTTATTTTTCTCTAATCCTCTTTCTCTCTCTCTTCAGAATCTATGTGTTACTGCTGCTCATTGTCCTATTCGAGAAATATTAGAGAAGGAAAAGAAGGTTTGTTGGACATTGCTACTAGCTTCGAGCAAATTATTTTTATATTTTCAATTATAGAAGATGCCTAATTGAAACCCTATATCTAGTTCTTTAAGTGCAATGTGCGTGTAAAGATTCTGACCATTGTTACTGGTTGTGGACATGTATTCTATGAATTGTTCCATGCCTAGAAGTCATTTTAGTTCACACTGTTGTGATACAAGTTTTGTACATAATTACTGGCCTGCTTCCTGTCAAGTTGTTAGTGAGCCAAGAAGACTACATTCTTGGAACTCTCAGGGAACGGCTATCAATTATAACAGTGCCATGTGGTTTATGTTTGTAGATACTTTTCTTGGAACTTTAGTGTTGTTGCTCTAAATATGACATGGAAGTACCAGGTCCCTGTATGTAATGTGAAGACTTGTCACATTTCCATTAAACATTTTAGTTAACCATCTACTGTATTTAGAGTTTTCTTTGAAATTCAAATATACTCGCTTGTTGACTTACAAACTCCAGATGTCCTTATTCAACTGTTGGACTTGTTTTGTTCATTTTCATCTGGTCATGTTGATGCTTTTAGACAAATTTTGGGAGGAAACTCAGCTTAATAAAATTCTAAACTGCTGGCTTGATTTCCCTCTCTAAATCCTATACATGGTGATTTGACTTTTGCACATGATTTCATTCACTTCTTGGCTATGCATTGACTTTTGGGGGACACAAATTTCAGGAAAGAACTTTGGCATTGGCTGAGAATAGTCCTCTACCCACATTGTACAGCAGTGCTGACATCCGTCCTCTCAAGATGGAGGATTTTAGATATGCACATGAACAGGTATGATGATTAGAACTTATACACTAATTGTTTGGTGTTTGGACTGACTAGGATAGTTTACTCATTTCAATTTAGTTATAATTTGGCAACTTGGCTCGAATATGTTCTTTTGGATGTTTGGTCTAGTTTCTCAGTGTGGACAATAGTTTGGTCAAGTCTTCGCTTGGTTTTTTCTTTTAAGCTTGCATTAAGATCGATCCCAAGGGGCAAGTGAAACATTAAAGGAGATTTGGGTAGATGTGTAAAAGTGCATGATGGTGTGGCCCAATAAATGTTAAATTAAAATTTGAACTAATATGACTAAGAATTCTAGTAAATATTGTGTTGGCCATAATAATGTGTCATAACTTTGAGGAAGAGAGAACACAATGGGTTATAACCCTTAACCCTGTTTGCATAATTTTGTTAATTTACATTCTGATGTTTTGGTCTGGTTGACACCAGTAAGTCCCTGTACTTCTAAAACCCCTTAAGAGGCAATAACTATAGTTAGACTCTAATCTCCCTTCATTAAATAAGCTGATGTGACAATTTAAAATCATTGCAAGAACAATAATGCCAACCGTCTTCACCAATCTAATTTTTTTCTGCTATGCTATGGATCTTGCCCTCTTTGAATTGAATATGTATTTGAAAATCGATGTGATTGCTATTGCCTTTTAAATCTGATTATTTTGATCCACTGTGATGACTTGATCTTGTTGATCAAAGTCTCTATCTTGTATTATCATCCACCCTATAAGAAATGTAATAGACTCGACCAACTTCTTCATCCTGGAAACAGCCCCCCCCCCCCCCCCCCCCCCACCTTGGCATTCAATAGAATTCTCTTTGCTCAAAATTTTGGTTAATCAAATAAGTTGCCTTGTGGTATTAAGGAATAAAATCTGGAGAGATCCTCCCTGTATGGAAGAGCACACTGTCGTCTAAATTCGCTTCAATTGCCGAATTGTTTTTGATGATTTTGTTGATCGACGAAGTCTTTAATCCTTGATTATTTGTTTTTATGTCCTAGAAAGTGATGAAAAAGAACAGCAGTAAATTAGGGAGGATATGATAATAGAAGGCTCGGAAAGGGCCATGCTTTTACAAAGTGGGTACAGTCTAGTCCCATAAACGTAGGAATAGAGAGACCTGTGTGAAAACCCACGGATGCATTGTGCACCATAGAGAGCATAGATTTTTGTACCAATAACTAAAAAAACAATTTCTACTGTGGATTTTCCTTTAAAAATTGATTGATTGATTGATTTAATTAGTCCTTTCCCTGGATTCCTTGTTTGAATGAGAAATTGTTGCTTGATAATGTGTGGATGCATTTATAATTTTATTGAAGAAAGAAATGTCATCCCAGCAAACCGAAACAACCTTGGCATTGTCATTTGATCTTGTCTAATCTGCAGTGGGTTGGTTTTAATTTATTTATGGAGGGCGGAGAAAGTAATGAGCCTCAGCCATAAACTGTGCCCTGATAGTCATATTCGATACTTTAATTGCAGGTGTGCGCAAGTGTGTCATCAGAGTCCACAAACATGAACGAACTTCTCCAATGGAATGATCTCTACGGAGAAGGTGGATCTAGAAAGAAGAAATCGCTCAGCTATTTCATGTAGAGATCCTATCATTATGTATAGGCATTTCTTGTTTAATTTGTTCTTGAGTCGCCTGATTCACCCAAAAGGTGGCCTAGATTTAGGGACCTGTATTTTTTGGAAATTCCATTGCAGGGTCCCCCCCTTTGTACCATAGAGTAGGTTTTAATTTATTCACCGCGCTTAGGACTTACCATATTTATTGCAGGTAACTTGGCCGCAGCTGTGGTTTTCTTCTTTAGATTCAATTATCCCTGTCTTGTTAGTATGTAAATACTAGTTTTGATCAATTAATAAAACAATTTTTACCTTATTCGCCTCACTTGTTAATATATATATATACACATACTTGAACGATCAGGATCATGGCTTGAGATGTTTGCCGTTTCCTTTTTTTTCAATCACCTCCATAATCAGTCCACAAGCGGCTCAAAAACTCCAGGCGGAGGTTGTGCCTGAAACACCAATCGCGACCCCCCCTCTGGCCGTGTATTTTATCAGAGGAGGAGGTCTAAGCTTGAAAACCTTTTGAAAGAGGAGAGATGTTAATGTCAGTGAGACCTTTCCGAAGAAAAGGAAAATGCTAGTGCTGGTTTAGGATGATCGGTAGTAACCAGAGGCATTCATAGCTAAGAGAAAACCAAGTAATTCCACACCATAAAAATTTTCCGTCAGCAACACTCCATGAAAGCAGATCTAAGCAGTCCATGAAAACCAAACTCAATCATTTCCTCATTGTCATCACTGTGATACAAACAAACAAACAGCTGGAGGCAGAGTACAAAAATAGGATTAGCCTGGTGACAGTGGAGAGGAATGCTAACACTGTCTAGAAGAAGAAAGTTTTTAATTTATTTATGGAGGGCAGAGAAAGTCAAGAGCGGAGGGCTAGCCATTGCACGCCTTGATGGATATCGTCCAGAGAAGATCGGAACTGGACTGCACTGTTACTTTTTCTCCTTGGACCAAGTTTGACGTGCTGACCAGATCACCAAACCCCATCTTCGTGTTATCTGGAAAACAAAAATAAAATAAAAAGATTCAGCAAATCAAACCCCGAGGGAAAACAACGCCATAGCCGAAAAAAAGGGTGAAAGAAAATCATCAGACAGTAACTATCACTACAAGTTTATACGATGAGTAAAGGAAGTTAAAGACGAAGGGAATCACAACAAAACCCTGCCGTTTTTGCCTCCGATTGTTTATCACATCATTCGGTACCGCAGTGAAGAAAAGCTGTAATCGTTTTTTAAAAAAATGAAGGAAAAAAAAAAAAGGAGAACATGTAAATAAAGACGGCCATCCAAAAACAAAACCGACAAAAGCTAAGATTTTAGTCAACTGAATAAAAAAGAGAAAAGAAAAGCGGACCCAAGCTAAACTGAATAAGTATCTTGTATATGTAACTTAAATAATTTGAATGAGATAATTCAATAAAAAATATGAAATCTAGAATAAAATGTTAGAGAAATGATATTAAAAACAAAAACAATTAATTTTTTTTGGCAAACCAGTTTAGCTAACCAAACTCTGCGACCTTAATTATGCGAATGAGATAACTCAATAACAGACAAATCAGAAAAGATTAGAAAGGTTATTCCAAAACAATTCAGTATTGTAGGCCAAAACACAACATATATTGAATTAAAAAAGTTCTAAAAAAAACTTGATTCAACTTAGGCTAACATGTTGAATGACAAGACTAAAGAAACAACTCACGTTTGAAAGGAGGAAAAAAACAAGCATACTGAAACCTAGGTTGTCTAAAACTCGTAACCAGTGAAATCTTAAAAATGGATTCAAATAAAAAAACTCAATTCTCAACTAATTTAATGATGAAATATGAAAAAAAAAAAGAGCTATCAGAGTAAAAAAAAGGACCAAATTTGAAAGAATGAGAAATTGAAGGGGGTGAAATTATTCCAAATAATCTAGTTGTATAATTATTCCAAATAAAACAAATAGTAATGAATACCAAATATGAAAAAATAACAATTTGAAAAGTTTAATAATACTTGTTCAAATACAAAAATTCTTAGGCTATCTTAATATCAACCAAAAAACCATAATAAAAGAGGAAAAAGTTCCTAAAATAAAGTTTAATAAATTTTACCTCTAAAGGTAATTGAGTTATTTTTGTGCTAAAAATTAAAAAAACTAAAAAGTCATGAATGTGAGTTTTAATATTTCTTTTATTCTTAGGATAACCAATTCATTTTACTTTGCAAAAAAAAAAAAGTAAACAAACCAATATGTGGTACCTAATTTGAAAATGAAAATCCAATAATCAATCATGGTGAAAAGACTGCATTGCTTTCAATACAAGGTTTTAAGATTGAAGAGAATTTGTTAAAATGAATAATAATCCATGAGTACCTAGATGTCAGTTTTATGAACAGTTTTAGGTTATTGTTAATGTTGACCGGAGAACACAAGAGTCAGGATTTGAACTCTACATATCTCTGCTTGTTAGCTCAGCAAATGAGAGCAATCACCAGAATAATTTCAAAAAAATATACTTACTGAGATCCCATTGAAGCCCTGTTGTTGTGGTGCTCGCAGATGGCATCCCTATCGGAATGAGTCCGCAATGTGGACCCTCGACAGCAGATTGAATATAAATCTCATGATGGTGAGTACTTGGAAGTAAGTAGATCAGGCAATCATTCGATAGAAGAATTAGTCGCATGGTTGAGAAATGATATAGCACGTTCAAGTTTCCAGCCTCGTGGTCAAACCGTCCACCAAGTGCTCCAGCTACAAGAATGCAGAGCTGCAAATTAAAGCAAAAGCTAAAAAACTGTCATAATGCCAATCTGAGTAGGGATCAGTCACTACTTGGGTGGTGCAGTTTAATCAATGCTGGCAAGTTCCAAGGCAAAAACTAGCCAGGATTGTTACGAAGAACAGGGTGATTATGACTGGTAATTTATTTTGCAGCTCTTGAAAGTTCAGAAATTGTGAGCTTTGCACTTCTAAGGCTTCGCAATGACTTCCAGGGGTGCATATTGAAACAGGCAAAGATTTGAATCATATAATGTCAGAAATTATTATGTTAGTTTTAGAGGGAGTGAAATTTAAGCTGCACTAAAAACTTAAGTGTCTCAAACATATGCTATCGTAAAGCTTTCACACAGGCACGCTTTGAAAGCAGGCACTGCACTCACCAGGCCACTGGGACTCAACAGCAATTACATCAACCAAAATTCTTTAAACATATGCTATCGTAAAGCTTTCACACAGGCACGCTTTGAAAGCAGGCACTGCACTCACCAGGCCACTGGGACTCAACAACAATTACATCAACCAAAATTCTTTAAACAAGTGTCCAAGTTTGGAAGCACTTGGATGAGGAAGCACATTGGAAAAGGAAGATTTGGATATGAATATGTTTATCTTACATTCGATTTATCCAAGTTTGGAGTGAAGTCCCGTATGTAGGCTACGCACTTATGTAGATCTGTGGTGTCCTGATCATGAGATTCATCAGCTACCTTGGTCCCCTGCATTTTGGAAGCAAGCAAAAGTATCTGAACAAGGTTTGACTGGGGGGGGGGGGGATCATGGCCCAGAAAACAATTGAGAAAATTAAAACGGAGCTTCATTCATAAGGTGCCAGCTCCTATCACAATAAGTTGACAGGGCATGATACGAAGATACTTCGGAAGAATAAATGGAAAACATCCTGCTGATACTACAGTGATATAAGTGGGGAAAGGAGGATGAATTACCAGGTTGGTATAGAATTCCAGTACTTCTGTCCGAACTGAGTCCATGTCTCCTTTGATTATGTCCGGCTTGTACCTGGTTGCAATCTACCAGTCAGAATTACAATACAATCTACTGAAGATGACAGGCAGTGATTTGAGAGCCATGGTGTCTGGAACCACCACACATAATTCATGTCTCTAAAGTATGATATGTCTAACTAATATTCCAAATCATATAAATATCTATATTGTTCACTCTAGTTCACTCTAAGCGGCAGATCATTGCGCACGAATACGTATTCTTTACCCAGAACCATCCAAATTTTCCAGCACAGATAAATAATTATGGGTTCATTCATTTAGAACAACTCTATCCACACCTGACTTAGCCTTGCTGGTCTTATCCAGCCATGAATCCACCATAGCATATACCCCGTCAAAAAAATCCGTTTTTGTCTCAATCCAAACCAGTTTAAGATCCAATAGTAAAATGAATGGACAGATTTTTATCATGTTAAATCTCAAAAGCAACCTCTCTCTCTCTCTCTAAATAAAAAAAAAAAGGAGAGAGACAGACCTTTGTCGAACATCAAGAGCGTCATCGCTCGGGAACAAAAGAGGCATCTCGTCGAACACCCGATTGGCACCTCCATCTGCGCACACCCTCACCTGTGCTGTTCTACACACAAAACACACCCCCAAACCAAAAAAGAAAAACTTTGTCACGCTCACGCGAGCAAGCAAAGAAAGATAGAAAGATAAAGCCACAAGGGAAACCGAACCGTGGTTCCAGAGAAGAGGGGTGAATCTGAGGAGGGGTTGGTTAAGGACGACAAGTGCGTAGGTTACAGAGGGGCTGTGGTGGTTACTGGGAAGAAGGAACGTGGAAGAATGAGTCATCACCTCCATTTTCTGCTTATTTAATTAAATTAAATTGAAATTAACAGCAGAGACCTCTTTCTGTTTTTCTATAGAGATATTCTCTTTCAATGTCAAGAAATCCATACATGATTGAATTTGAAATGGCGGTGGTGGTGGTGGCGGCGGCGGCGGTGGCGGCACTGATTTCAACTTAATTATGCAACTTCCAATCACCACCTCTTTGGAACATGTTCCTTATCCACTTGGCAGCAAACTATAGAGGAATTCTACTTTTACCTAAAGATTTTTCCACAGATTCTCTCCAAACTGCATATAATATCCCCACAAAAAATAATCAGTGGTGATTAAAGACTTTTTTAAAAAACAAATAATCAAATTAAGACTTTTCTGTTGCTGTTATTATGAAAGTGTTGACTGATAAATATAGATGCGAAAGTCGTGTTTGTCACTTTGCATCCCTGGCCGTGTACCCTCCCATCCATTAGTGTTCTAGATGTAAAAATAATAATAATAATAATATTTTATTAAAACTTAAAGTTATTTCTATTAAATATATATATATATAATATCTTTTTATTTAAAAAAATAACATCAACATTTTAAATTAATATAAACAATACATAATATAAAATATAATTTCTAACCTTAAAATAAATAACCTTTAATGAAGATCGGTCCTTTCCTCTTTAAGGTGTGGGATAAATATAGTCACGTGAATTATGGCACGAAAAATAAAATGACATGTAAACTTTTTAGTTATAGTGTTGACCCCAATGATATTAGTATTCATTGATTGACCGTTCATGGAAAAAAAAATGGCAGCGTGTGCTCGCATGATATCTTTATATAAAAATGTTTATTTACATAACATTATTCTTGCTGTTATTTTTGTTAAAAATTCCAATTATTTATTTAAAGTTATTTTTTTCTTTCTTGTTATTTTTATGGAGTTTTTTAGTCGAGATTCATTCAATATATTTAAATAAATGAATATATAAACTGATAAACAACATCATTTTACACGAGAGAAAAAAAGTTTATAAGAAAAAATATTATATGATAACAGTGTTGATGTTTATGCTAATAGATTTTTAGTTGGGGAAGCATATCGAAGTTTGAATAGAGATTTTTTCTATGATTTAATTTTGTATTTTTAGATTGTTTTTTATTTTTTTTTGGGTTGATAAATGTATTTATCTATTTATATATTCTAGAGGTGTTTATTATATGCTTTTAGGTGAAAATAAAATTTTAGGTCAGCCAACCCCTCTATTTTTCAAGTAAAAAAAAATAATTTATGATTCCAGACACCGAGATGAAGATATCCTTGAAGCAATAAAGCCCACGTGAGCATGTCTTGTTTAACTCGCTCCAAGAAGGCAGCTGGGGTTTGTCAGCTAGCAGCTTCAACTGCTGCCACCACCGAGTAGGCTGGCGTCCAGCACAAAACACAAGTGTTAGCACTATACTAATAATTCTCCGCTGCAAGTATAATTATTTTCTTATAAAAATATATATTTTAAAAATAAAAATGTTTCTGAATTAAATTCAATTAAATAATTTCATCTTGAAATTTGCTTATCTAATTTTATATCTAGTTTAAGTTTTTAAATAATCGATAAAAACATGATATAATTTTTAAAAAAATATATAACACAGGCTTGATAAGTAAATCTATCAAACCCGTGAATAAGATAACTCGAGTTAAAACTTTAAACCTACTCGATAATGGACTCCAATAGTATTAATAACTTATTCTTTTATAAGTTATTATTTATTAAGTTATATGATAACAAAAATAGATCATTAACTTTAAAAAAAAAACACAAATTAAAAATAAACTTTTCTAAAATGGCAAAACAACGATTTTAGAGCCTAAACAATGGAATTCATCTAAAGAATGTGTAGGCTTCAACAACAAAGCTCTTGATTATTGATGATCTCGCCGAAACATATTAACTGTGTGAGTTTCATGTCATTCCAACTTCAATACTAATACTACTAGAATTCAATTAGCCTTGAATGTAGGACGTTCTACCTGTTATTGCTCTACATCATCCCATAAGCTTGTTCGCAAGAAAAATGCATTTTTTTTTCAAAGGCAACAATTTAAAGTGTCGGAAGCAACCTAGAAAAACAAATTGTAGGTTATAAAACAACAGAGACATGTAAGGCCTGTTTGGGAGTGTGACTGCGGTAGCTTTTCAAAGTACTTATCGTGCCGAAATACATCAAAATGATGTTTTTTTATTTTTTTAAAATTATTTTTGAAATCACCACATCAAAATGATCTAAAACACACAAAAACATATTCATTTAAAATGAAAAAAAAATCAAATTTCAGCCAAAAACCGGTGGGATCGCAATACCAAACAGGCACGTAGCCAAAGAAGTTCGAATATCAATTAAACAGGGGCCGGTTAAAAAAATAGGTTTGTGTGAATAGTAATTACTTTTATTTTTATATAAACTCATATCAACCTTAATCAACTCCTGTGGACATAAAAGTAAAAGTAAAAATTATATACGTTTTTTTTTTATCCTTGCAAAAATTGACTCGTATCAATTCATCAATTCATGATAAAAATTGACTATTTATATCATCGCATTAACTTATATCAAATCTAGTTGACTTTCTTAACACGTTAACTGCACCACCAACCTCAAATTGAATCCTAAATTATATTTAAAAACTATGATAATATTTATTTTTATTCTTGTATTGTCTAGGTTAACTCGTGTTGATAATCCTATCTTATGGTATAGGCCTTGGCTCGAGTCAACTTCCTAGTCGGTTTTTCAAATTACAATAATAATTATTTTATTCTAATATTGATATGGGTCAATGCTAAACTTGGTCGGTGACTTGTAACTTCGTCCTAACTTGTGACTCGTACCTTTGTCTTGAGTTGATATTTTAATTGAATTTTAAAATTGTAATACTAATAACTTTTATCTCTACTTTGGCCTCAATCAATGATCAATCTGACTCGTGGTTTGGGTTTTATCCCTGGTAGATTTTACATCGAGTTTTAAAATTATAACAATAAATATTTTGTTATTTTTGTATTGATATAGGTCAATGGTCAACTTGTTACTCAATTAACAAATCAAATTGTTCACTCAATTAACCCCTGGCGAGATAAAACTTAATTTATGTACTACCCAAATATGTGCTAGACAACTTCACAGAAAAATTATCTTGTTGACTCGTCCGTGCCCTACATACCAAACACCACCTTTTTTTTTTCTTTTTCTAATTGAATAATGAATAGGGTATGTATATAATAAAATATACCACAAATATCATGTTTTAGAACATGGACTTGGAAGATGATGCGTGTATATAGATTAGATAGATTGGTATTCATGTTTTATTTATTATTTTGCAGTCAAAATTTAAATATTTATAAACTATATATTAGGTTTAAGGTATTTATTATTTTATTATTTAACATATATATATATATATTATACATATTTTATTTAAATTGAGATATGTATATATCATATAGTATTAAATTTTTAAAATATATTTATATACTATATAGTATTAAAAAATCTAAATATTTTACAAATATATTTATATAATAATAATAAATAATATATATAACTCATGTCACTTTCGAGTGATTTTCAAGTTAAGTTTGACATTATTTCTATTTTATCCATTACTTATCAGATAAAATTATTATTCAAAAATATTCACTTGTTCAAGTTATATCAAGTAAATATACATTATATTTACTCAATTAAACTTACTCCTCCTAATTGCTACTTTGTTTTCGTTATATAATTTAGAAAAAAAGTACCAAAAATCCAACCTTTCCCTTTTGGCGGCAAAGCATGTGGCGCAACAGATTCCAGCCCCCCCCGCCCTCCTCTCGCTACCAAATCCAAAACCCTACACCGTGATACTAGCCCCCCAACCAAATTGATTCCACCCTATTTGCTTTCTCTCTTCCTTGCTCTCCAAAATCAAGTTTCCAGTGTTAATGTTCGATTTAAGGCTTCAATGGAATCTACCGCAACCACTATTAGGCCTATAAACAAAGCCGCTGTCCACAGAATCTGCGCTGGTCAAGTGATTTTGGACCTCTCATCCGCAGTCAAGGAGCTCGTTGAAAACAGCTTGGATGCTGGCGCCACTGTCATCGAAATAATTTTGAAAGACTACGGCCTGGAATCCTTCCAGGTCATCGATAATGGCTGCGGCATTTCTCCTAATAATTTCAAGGTAACATCAATTATTTTTGATTGATTGATTGGTTAAACATCGAGTATTTGGTTATGTTACTTGCGTGCTCGTTGCAGCAGGTTCTGGCACTTAAGCACCACACTTCCAAATTGGGGGATTTTCATGATCTTCAGTCTCTGACCACATTTGGTTTCAGAGGAGAGGCATTGAGTTCGCTTTGCGTGTTAGGAGACCTCACTGTTGAAACAAGGACAAAAAACGAGTCGGTGGCTACACACTTGACTTTTGATCATTCGGGTTTATTAACAGCCGAGAGAAAGACAGCCCGGCAGGTTGGCACGACAGTCACTGTTAAGAAATTGTTTTCCAGTTTGCCGGTGCGAAGCAAAGAATTTAGCCGCAACATTCGCAAGGAATACGGAAAGCTTATTTCTTTATTGAATGTGAGTGTTTTCCGATGTTTATTCTCTCTTCATTTTATAACATCCGTGTCTACTATATTTAGTGTTTTGGGTACGAGGGTTTTGATTGAACCTCAAAGAAATGTTGTGTGGTGTGCCTATGAAACATAATATAGTAATTCTGCTATTCGATGATGTCTTCTGACTGTCCATTTAAATTAAAGAGCTTTTCCTTAATTTCAGGCCTATGCTCTTATTTCAAAAGGCGTTCGCTTGGTCTGCTCTAACACAACTGGTAAAAATGCAAAGTCTGTAGTACTGAAAACCCAAGGAAGTGATTCCCTTAAAGATAACATTGTAACAGTGTTTGGCGTGAACACCTTCAGCTGCTTAGAGCCTGTGGATATAGATATATCAGAAAGTTGCAAGGTTGAAGGCTTCCTTTCTAAGCCTGGTCAAGGCAGTGGTCGCAATTTGGGTGATAGACAATATTATTTTGTAAATGGTCGACCAGTGGACATGCCTAAAGTCAGCAAGCTTGTGAATGAACTATACAAAGGTGCAAACTCCCGACAATATCCCATCGCGATCATGAATTTCACCATTCCAACTAGAGCGTGTGATGTTAATGTAACTCCTGACAAAAGAAAAATATTCTTTTCTGATGAGAGCTCTATACTGCTTGCTCTGAGGGAGGGACTGGAAATGATTTATTCTTCAAGTAGCTCCTGCTATTCTGTTAATAAATTTGATAATCATGGTAAGGCAGCAGATAGCTCTCAGCTGTGCTCTCCTCGCGAGAAATCTAAGATGTTATCAAAACAATTATCTGGAAATGGCAATGACAGTGAAGAAACTCAAACAGATGCAGATGACAGCAGTCCACTCATGACAGTTGAAGTCAAATCTAAGACCTTTCAAGTTGGAGAAAGATCTATCCATGACATTGAAGAAAAGTTTATGATGAAGGACTTCACGCTTCGATTACATGACACCAAGAAAACCGATAGTCTTACAAACAGTAACAGCTGCAAAGCAACAAAGCATCTCAATACTGTGACAGATCAAAATGCACGATGCCTGTCAAGAGGGGTTGAGAGAGTAAAGGGGGATTCAAATGGTCCTTCAGGCTACTTTCAATCAAAACTTAGCAATTTTGTAACTGTCAATAAGAGAAAGCGTGAAGATATAACTCCACAATTGTCTGAAACTCCTGTTCTAAGAAATCAGACCTCTGAATGTCAATTGAAGATAAGTGATATTAACATGCATGATGCGGTTACAAGTCTTCCTTTTAATCACCGCCACATTGATGATTCTACTGAGTTTAGTGATGCTGAGTCACCCAAACATCACAGAGCAGATGTGATCATCAATAAAATAAGGAATTCACTTTCTTCTAGACAAACTACTGGTGATGTAAAACATGGGGGGGTACGTGGCTCTTGGCTCTTTTCGAAAGAATTCTTCCCTTTCAAGCCTGATTGTGAAAACCCTTTAACTTTTTTACTTGAATGCATGTGTGACCTAATGCACGATTGCAGCCTAAACTCTTGATGTGTGAGTTTTACTACTTTATATCCACAGGATCCATCAGGTGAGCAAAATTCATCTTCTCCTGATGGTGTCCCATCAATTACTCCTCCTTGCAGAGGGCTTGAAAATTTGTTAGAGGATCTTCCTGTTGCCTCTCCTCCAGCTCAATCTTCCATCGTAATAATAGATGCTCCAGTGCCTTTATCTGCCCAGCAGATATGCTCCACCTTGCAATTTAGCTTTCAAGACCTGCAGTCAAGAAGGCTGCGGAGGTTGTCAAGGCTGCAATCTGGCAATTTAATGTTAGGAGGCACAAAGAGAAGGTCTACAAATTATGAAATTATTCAAGTCGAGAAATATAAATTCCTCTATTTTTAACCAAATTGGTTTTCCTTGCTCAGTCATAGGAGCTACGCTGCTGCTACACTGGAGCTCTCTCAACCGGACAATGAGGAGCGAAAATTAAGGGCTTTAGCTGCTGCTACTACTGAGTTAGAAAGACTATTCAGAAAAGAAGACTTTGGTAGAATGAAGGTTGTTGTTTACTCTATTTATTTGATCATATACTTGAAAAGTGCACATAGTTAAGATTTTTTTGTGCACACAGTCTTTCCTTTTCTATTTTTTTGCTGTCCTATTCATCGTTTCATCAATCAATGTGTCATCAGGATCTTCATATTAACTGCTCATCAGCATGAATCAATTCAGTGTTTTGTGAAGATCCTTAAACAAGAATTTTTCAGCATTATGGTAGGCCCTTTTTAAATTGGGCCGGTCTCTTTGTGAAACTTTAGGGTAGCCAAATTTTTAGCAAGAATGCTTTCTATGATGACAAAAAACTGGTGAATGACCCATGATTACTGATTTGTTTCCCTGTAGGTGATTGGTCAATTTAATCTTGGGTTTATCATTGGGAGGTTAGACCAGGATTTATTTATCGTGGATCAGGTGCTTTTCTATCCAAGATTGTGGATAACATCTATTTTTCATCCTTTTGAGTGTTCTACCTATTTCATTTGAACACTGAAGTTGCTTGTGTTTAATTGCCTTGTGACTGCACTTACATGGAGAATGTGTAGAATCCTCATACTGTTTTCCAAATTTTTTTCAGCATGCTGCTGATGAGAAGTATAATTTTGAGAGATTGTGTCAATCAACCATTTTAAACCAGCAGCCCCTGCTTCGGTAAGGAGTTTATGACCTCTTGAATTGCTCTTGCTAACTCCCATGTAACTTGGGAATGTAAGATGGTTGATATAGTTTCTAAATTGCAATGCTGATGAGTGATCATGGATCATGGATTAAATCAGTGTTAAAATATCTAGTCAGTCCAAGATCCTTATAATCAAAATAAGTTGCAGAGATCATGACATCATGGATATATTCTCTATCTAATGAACAAGGAAGTCCACTAGTAAGTTGTCCCCTGCTGTCACCCTAAGTAACAGAGATCAATACCATATTCTGGACTGTGGAAAACTTCTTCTCCCTAGTGTTGTTTATCCACTCTCTCTAATGTAGCATATTTTGTGTAAGATTTATTTCGTTAGATTCCCTCCTTATGCTTTTTTGCTTGCTTGGAAGCTCTTTGATATTCAACAGTAGTATAACGTATTTTAAACTGTTTAGATTCCCCCGTTCAATAACACTCCTAAATGGGCACTTAGTGTCCTTGAAGGAAGTTGCTGCATTTCTATATGCTGTTAACTTACATCATGAGTATGTCTTTCAACTCAATTTCGCATGTAGCTTGTCAGTCAATGAATAGAGGGAGAGATACTAGGAGCACTATTGTGCTGTCCATGTACTAAAGCATTATGGGCTTTCAGGCACATCTGATTTTTCACCTGGATATTTGAATGTGAAAGTAATAGTGAGGGATAATTAATTGCAACGTATTAGGGTTACATTAGTTCCTTTGCATCAGGATTTTTCACTCATTTCTTTTAATAAGGCAATACTTTACCAATCATCAAATTCTGCTCTCTTTCTCTGAAAATCATGCTTAGGCCACTGACGTTGGAGTTATCTCCAGAAGAGGAAGTAGTTACTTCAATGAACTTAGACATAATCAGGTGAAATTTAATCATCGCTAGCCTTTTCTGTTTGTAATTTCTACTTTCTACTAAAAACTTTGTGCCTTTTAATTATGTGTGTTCTGGTGTTTCTGATGGTCAGAAAAAATGGATTTGCTTTGGAAGAGGATCCACATGCACAACCTGGGCATCATTTTAAATTGAAAGCTGTTCCCTTTAGTAAGAACATAACTTTTGGAGTTGAAGGTAACAAATGCCTTTTATTTTTTTCTCTAGGCAAATAGATGTTACGCAATCAAAAGTTTTTCTGTCTTTTCTCAGTGTCTCTGGCTTTTGTCTTTTTTCTAAAGATATAAATTAATTAAACTAAAAACTTTCATGATGTGATAATGTTCTGGATCCATGTCGCCTCCATGGAAATGCAACAACATGATCTATAACATGCACATAATGGGCTGGCACATGCTTGTTTGCAATTACAAATATCTATAATTGATGACAGGTCAATCTTGTAGCCATATTTATTACATTTATTTCCTGAGAAGTTGTGTTATTTTTCCAAGTAATTACGAAGCATGATTAGAGACTTGTTTTGTCTGAAAGTTGTCTCATTGTGCCATCTTATCAACTTTCATATTATTACAAGAAAGAAGAAGAATATTGTAAGGCATGCGGAGGGAGTTATGTGTGTGACTTTGTGAACTTCGTTAGTGTCCTTGACTTCATGTTGCTTCGGCTAGCAGCTCTATATGTTTGTTCCAAAATGTGCTGATTGGCATGACCATTTAGACTATTATAGGGTGTGCCTACTGCGTGCTGATCCTCATCTGAATATAATTATCTGCCTCATGCAATATTATAGTGATTTCTCTTGGTAAAAATTAATGCACATCAAATTATTATTGGACCAACATGTCTGGAAAAGTTGATTAGTAGCGCACTCTTTTGAAACAGATGTAAAGGATCTGATTTCTACTCTTGCTGATAGTCAAGGGGAATGCTCCATAATCAGTAGATACAAAATGGACACTGCTGATTCCATCTGCCCATCAAGAGTTCGTGCAATGTTTGCATCACGTGCATGCAGATCATCAATTATGATTGGAGACGCACTAGGGAGGAATGAAATGCAGAAGGTATTAACCATGTGTTAGTGCTGCGCATATTGATTCCACCATGAAACTTCATCATCTATTAGAAGCAACTAGTTTTTAATGTCTGTGCTTCCTTGTGTATGCTGACACTTTACATCATCTCTGCCATATTTAAGCCTGGACCTTTTGATCATCAATTATTAGCTGCGCTATAAAAATCCTGCGATGTTTTTTTGTTTCTAGTATGTCTAATGATCATTTTCTGCAGGTTGCCACTCATGATTTTGAATTCAGGCATATCAATAAAGCTTACTAGATTATCGTGACCGTTTTTTATTTTCCGTATTGTTCTTCCCCAGATACTTGAGCATTTGGTCGATCTGAAGTCTCCCTGGAACTGCCCCCATGGCAGGCCAACCATGCGCCATTTGATTGACATGTCATCCATCTACGAAAGGCCAGATGGAACGGAAGGGAACTTGTGATGGACCTTCCAATGGAAAGAACTGGCTGGCATTTTACAATCTGGGGGGATCGGGCCTTCATTTTGGTGATTATCTGGTCCGTTGATTGTCTTGATATTTAATAATAGCTAATTCATTTTTCTTTGGAATCAATTTTGTTTACAAAAACATGATCAAGGTATGGCTATTGAAATCATCTCCCTGTCTATCCAAGCGTTAAGATTGTTAAAAAAGAGTGACGATACATGCATTAACTAGATCATTGATTATGTTGCGTTGCAGGTTTTTTTTTTTTTTTAATGTAAAAGAAATATTTAAGTATTCCTCACATGTTTTCTAATAAAAAGTGATAATTTGAAATTCAAAATATAAAATATATCAAATGATATTTTTTTTAAAATATAGATACCACACCATATTGAATCAATTTTTCCCCAAATATTGAGATTGTGTTGATTTGGGTTAACATGTTAAAGTCTATAGCCCGAGTTATAAGACTGTGATAACTCAATAAAAAACAAATCAAAATAAATTATGAAGATTAATTCCTAATCAATATAATGTTGAAAGATAAAATTAAAAATATATATTATATTAAAACAAATAATAAAAAATTACTTGACTCGATATGAGCTAATCTGTTAAACTCGTAACTCGAGCTAACTTGTCAAAATAATAATTTGGATCATGAAATCAGGATAATCCTATAAAAAAAATACAAAACTCAATTCACAAACAGTTTAATATTAAAAAAAATATAAAAAAATATAACTCAAAGTTGCCAAGAGGAAAATCTTGGGCTCAAAACCAAGTTCAAGGAGGGAATGCTGGGTTCAAATCTGAGCCTAAACCATGCAGGAAAAACCCAGGCCAAAAAACCGAGTTCATTGAAAACTAATCGGGCTCAAAAGCGAGCCCAATATCAAGGACGGGCTTAAAAGAAAGCCCATAGAATAAGAAAGCCAGATCTAACTGAATAATAAGTAGGGGAGAATGGACCCAAAACGAAGCCCTCTAAGCCCATGTTGTCCCAATTTTCACCAATTGATGCTATACAACCTGTAAAAAGAGAATTCAGGTTTTAGTGGTTTTCGATAGCAACAAGTTGCCAATGTGTTGGTCTTACTTGAATATCTTGTGTTACAAATTAACAACGTGGACGCCTCCATGAATGATTCCTCCTGTAGATTTGCTGCACAGTAATTCACGATAAAGTTATTTATATTCTTCATTATTACGGTACACAACATGAATGTAAGGTGCAAATTTATTTGTTTTTTTAAATATTTGTATTTAAATATACATTCACTTGAAGAATTTTTATTTTTAATGAGTAGAGCTTGACTTTCAAACCATGACATGTGAGTATTTGACATTGCGTATTAAAAATATTTTTGAAAAATATTAAAAATGTTTTATTCTAAATTAGTTTTTAATGATTTTAGATTATTTTAATGTGTTAATATTAAAAATAATTTTTTAAAATAAAAAATATTATTTTGATACATTTTTAAATTAAAAATATTTTAAAAAATAATCTCAACTATAATCACCCCCGCATGGAAACTAAACCTAGCACTCCCGCATGGAAACTAAACCTAGCAAGGATAAAAATATACTGTGCTATGAGATATCCATCTTGGCTAATGATTTTTTTAATAAGATGTATCATAGTTATTATGTGTTTTTTTTTTTGATAAATATCGTGTTTTATAAACTTTTATTTTTTATTGTTTTTAAATTATTTTGAAATACTGATATAAAAATTATAATAAAATATTATTTTTATGTTTTAATAAAAAACAGTTTTAAAATACAACAATTAGAATTTACAGGCTGTTGGCGGCCAGCTTAAATTATATTAGTTTTATAAATTATGTGACATCATCTTTCAAAGAGAGAGGCTACCATAATTGGTAATAATAATAACAATTCCAAGCAATAGTTGAAAAGCCACTAGCGTCCATTTTTCACAGAGAGGCGCTTAGAGCAGAGAGATCGAAGCTTCTCGTTTGTCATTCTCCATTGAAGAGTTCGCTTTCTTTGGTAAGTTTTGATTGCCTCTGCTCCTCCTCCTCCTTTTTCTTATAATCTCTCCACCGCTCGCATAAACCTTGTCAGCTTCGTCGTTAAATTCTTGTCTTTAGAAACTAGGGTTTTTTACTACTAAAAATAGTTTTTTCTATCTTTTAATATTTTTTAACCCTAATATCTCCTTAATCTGTCTTACTTTCCTGATTTCTTTTTCATGCGCTTGACCTTGGCTTCTCTTGCAGGTAGCTTGATTTTAATTTTTTTGTGCCCTAAAACATGGTAACAATCTCAACTTCTGGCTCTGTATTCTCTTAAATTCTCCATCTTTCCCCTGCTTTCTCTGACACATTTAACTTAATCTCTTTTCTCCTTTTGTTTTGTTTTGGGTTATCCGCAGCTTCCTCTTTCTTTACTCAAGACTGCTCAAGGCCACCCCATGGTAAGCAAAAGATCTCTGTTTTTATTGTTTTGTTATTTGAGCTTATGAGCCCAGAACTTTGTGCAAATTTGTAGACTTTGTTTTACGGCCTTTTATTTTTTTTTTTTGTCGATGCAGCTTGTAATTCATGGTGCTTGTATGTTGTAACAGTTGGTGGAACTGAAAAATGGAGAGACTTATAATGGGCATTTGGTCAATTGCGATACTTGGATGAACATCCATCTCCGTGAAGTCATTTGCACCTCTAAGGTGCCTATATGTTTTTTTATTTTACTTTTGGTATTTTTGTTTTTGCAGCAAAAGTGGTATTTTTTTTAATTTGTTTTTTTTAGATTAAATATTGGTTTTGGGTTGGAATTTGATGTAGGACGGAGATAGGTTTTGGCGAATGCCTGAATGCTACATTCGTGGGAATACTATTAAGTATCTTCGAGTTCCTGATGAGGTAGGCACCTATCATGTTTGGCTGTTTTTGAAGAAATAAAAGGTGGTGAAACCACTAATAAAATCACACTGAAATGGTAGCATTTAACTGCTTTGCAAGATTTCCATTCTAGCAATGTTGCTTCATAGTACCCTGATTTCAATATATTTGTGAAATTTGTTGTTGAGAGAGACTTTGATAATAAACTAATGCTTTGAAAAACTGGCTAGTCTTTATTGGTACGTGGTTCATTACCTTCTCTCTTGTTAATGCTTTGGTGGCTATTTTGCTCATCCAGTACACTTTATTTGTGCTGTAGGTAATTGATAAAGTTCAAGAAGAAACCAAGAGTCGCTCAGGTATGGTTTATGTTTTCTCAATTGTGGCCTATTATTATACTCTGAATATCAATGAATGATGATGTATTGATCTTGAAATGCAATATCTTTGAAGAAGCATAATACAGTCAGGAACTTGGTCAGTCCACAGACACTATATGTGCTACTTCTGCATTAAAATATATAACCTTTAGCTGAGTTTTCAAAGATACTTGTACCAAGTAGTGTTGCAGTTAATTTTGTAGCTGTTTATAAAACGTTATGCTCTGCCTTAAGTTTTGTGCTCTTTTGTGTTTTGCAAATTCTGAAAAGCTGAAATTTGCAATTTTGTTGGTTAATTGATTGGTTTAAATCTCTGCATTAGCACATTGAGAAATGCAGAACCTTGCATATTTAATTGATTGACTCTTTTGTTTAGATCGGAAGCCACCAGGGGTAGGGCGTGGAAGAGGAAGAGGTAGAGAAGATGGTCCCAGTGGAAGGCCAGTAAAAGGGATTGGGCGTGGCCTTGATGACGGAGGTGCCAAGGGCATGGGTGGTGGCCGTGGTAGAGGTGGCCCAGGGGGAAAGACTGGTGGGAGCAGAGGTAAGACTTGATTAGAGTGATGAAAAAACAATAAAAAATTTCATAGTTTTTAAAGTTAAAAGCACGTATATATGTAGGCCATCATATTATATTATCGCCTGTTATAAGTTGCTGGTATCGAAATTAAAAACAGCTTTGTGATTTGACAGCCTGCCTTATTTTTTGTTGGCCTCATGAATGTTTGGAACTGTGGTTTTTTTTGGCCAGCATATGCATCACATTGTCGAAAGCTTAATTTGAACAAATGCAAACATGTCATCTACTTTTTGGTGACAGGTGCAGGGCGAGGCCGAGGTTAGTGGGGGTGATGGTGCCCAGATGATTTGGGCGAGTGTGCTACTTTTAGAGGCATTTTGCGCCCAACTTTCCATGTGAAATGCTCTCTCCTTGGCATATTCCTTCTGAATGGTTGATTTCGAGTCCAAATATAGGTACCAGGTAGTATTACAGAGAAGCAGAATTGAAGAGATTGTATTGTGAATTGCCTTTTCTGAACTTGTCGTGATCATTCGCCGGTTAAGTCTGTTTTTTCTCTTAACTTTCCCCCTCTCTCTACTGTGGATACTTGCTGATTGGTAGCTGTCACAGTTCTGTCTCGCATCAAGTACAGACTGCGTGGTAACATTGCCATGCTAATTACTAAAAACCTAAAGTGTGTATGGATTGTAATGTTAATTCTCTTTTCTTTGTTTTTTTCCCATCAATTTGTTCTGGTCATTTAACTTGTTCTTATAACCATCTCTTTAGATTGTGTTTATTAAAGATTGAACTTAATAATTTATTTGGATTTGTTATCTATTGGGTTATTACAGTTTTAAAAAACATTGTGACACTGAGTCAATGTTTGATTTTGAAAAAACAAATCGTGATTTTTGACTTACCAATTAATTTTTTATTGCTAGAAAATAAATTAACAATACTTAAACACTATTTTTACATAATTTATTTTGATTTGATTCATCGTGTATGTTGTGCCTTTACTTAATTGGTTGCTCGATGTGATCAATCCAGGACAATTTTAAGTTGATCTCAATTGCCCATCCCTCGACGAACCCAATAATTATTAACAAAAATCTAAAAGATGTGGTCTTTTCACGGTTGAAAAAAACACTTATACAATTTATATCCTTTAAAACTTTAAATTTTTTATTTTGGTACAACTGTTTATTTTTATTATTTTGTTATCATTGAATAGAGAAAAAAGGGGGGAGATGTCGCTGGATTCTAATAATAATAAAATTATTTGTGTCAATTTATGCCACCAAAAAGGCATGAGATTATTTGACGAGGAAAGTTCAACATAAATACTTTTTACATTGAAAGTGCCTGAAAAACAAGTATGAGCTTTGGAGCATTTTTTTTTTTCAACTTGATTTTCGAAATGGTGTTTTTGGGTTTATCAAGGCCATCAATAGGTTTATCAAGGAGTCTTTGCTCATCAGAAATTAAACTTTCTAATTTATTTTGTTTGATCTCTTATGAATTTACTGTATTTTAATGATTTCAGTCACAAGTTTTTCAGGGTAATCAGTGTTGGTTCGGATCGATCCAGTATGTTAACATTACAATGATTAAATTAACTCAATATTTAAGAAGAATGTTATGTAGTATATATTAAATTTCATATTAACCACTATTTTTTTTGTATATTTAAAACATTTGAGCAACACCTTTACATGTCTTTTTTTCTTTTATAAAAAAAAAACGATTTGATTATATATTATACAAGTACTACCAACTTCAGAAGTAATTTATAACGTCTTATGTGACTAAGTGCAAATGGCACTTGATCGAATCCCCCAAAAAATTATGGTTCCATAAAAAGAATTTTTTATGGTTCGAAAAAGAAATTTTTGCTATAGAAAACACAAGATTAGGTACTGGATTGGAAATTTAAAATAAAAATAAAGGAAAGTGAAAAAAAGGTTAATATAGAAAAGTGGAAAAACACACTTCAATTTTTTATTGAATAGAGGAAACGTGTATTAAACAATTTTATACTAATTATTTAACCAATAGAATTATCATCTTTCAAAAGAAAATTATAATTAATCAAAAAAATTATGAGTATATTATGGATGCAGTGGAAAAAAACATTGCAACAACAACAATAAAAGAAACAGAAAACAAGAAATAGCACATCCTAGCTAATTATCCACGCTTCCCTGCGGACTAGACTAATTTTTTTTAAAAAAAAATAAAAAAATATTAAGATAATAATTTTTTTAGCAGTAAATCAAGCAGTTCAATCTTGTGAAACCTATTAATCTAAACTCTACGCCGAGTTTCTAATTAAACCATGTATAAGCTGACTTAGTTTCTACAGTTCACTAATGATGCATACATTGCAACAGCAGACGCCATGATTTTTCTTAAACTACAAGACCAGAAATACAAAGCTCAAAATTGGGGGGGGGGGGGGGGGGGGGGGGGCTGTAAAACTGGGGCGATACGGCATGAAAAAACATACACAGGCTCTCTAGTAAGGATTACGCCGCTTTTTTTTGCGAGACTTTTGTGATTTCATACCCAATGCACTTGAAATCCAGGATCGATTTATCTCAGTGGAATCGTCGGACAACCAGCAACATAATCGACCATCTTCACCACCTGTCCATGCAAATATGCCTTGGCTCTGGGAGGGTCCCCCCTTCAAGCATGACATGGGTAATACACTCCTGACAACACCTTTGTGCCCCCCTCCAAGAATTGCTTCTGGAGATCCAATTGCCTTCACTCCTTTATAATTTACAGGAAAATAACCTAAAGCACCAGCATTAGTGCCACCAATTAACCATAAACTATCACCTTCTCCGGGATAATGGCAATCAACAAAATAATCAACCTGCAAGACAGCAGAGAAGTTTAAACCAAGAATCTGAATTTGAACCAGAATTAAATTGTCTATGAGAAAAAAATTTGTTGCTCGAGATGGAAGCCCAAGGCCTCTTCAAACAGCAACTTAAAATTCAGCCTACATTCTGTTGTAAACAAGGAAGCCTAAGGACTCTTCATACAGCAACCAAAAAATTCGTAACTTTTATCAGTCAGCACAGTTGTCAATACGAGGACAGTAACCTAAACTTGAATACAGTCAATTACATTGCTACGAAAGTTATGCGAGAAAATGATAATTAAGTTCTAAACCATTCTTGTTTGCTCTTGTAAGAGCTTCTTGTTCTAATACATCAACTAAATACAGTGGTTTATGATACACCATACTTGCAGGAAAGAGAATTTGCATGTAAAGACAAGAAATACAGTTGTTCTGTAATCCACTAATTAAAGTGGATTCCATCACAAGGAAAACACTTACATGATCTAATGTCCAGCTGTCAGATGCTAATGAGCGGGCTTCCAGCAAGTTTGCTTCATTTCTTGAATCCTTCCAATCCCAAATACTGCAGTTTGTGTTTTTAGAAAACAAAAGGTAATGCACACCAGAGTCAGGCTTAAACTTTGGTCACCAAGAAATTGTTTTTGAATGTAACATGTGTGATTACAATAATTCCTTTTCATTTTCTTTTTTCCTGTGATTTTGCAAACCCCTGCAGGGATGGTAACCATAAGTCACTAGCAGACTGCTGACTTCCATGTTTTACTAACATACATAGTAAAACCATCTTCCATTGTATCATAAAGAGCCAATAAATTCAACAATACCTTAAACTTTCAATATGTGTCAAACACCAGAGCTTCTGATATGTCTCTCCAAAAAACCCCACTTTCCCGATTGAAGTTCCAACATTAATCACCTACAAGATTGTAAAAGTTCATCTGAAATATGCATTGGAAAGACTAGTAGCAGTTATGGGACTAGTTGAACTCTTATTGCACAAGACATGTTAAACAGTTTTCAAACAGTGGTATTCTTGGACAAAGGATTGAGTATATATACTCAAGTTTTGGAAGAAACAGGCAGAACAAAATTAACTATCAGAGATCAGAAGTTATTATTTTTGGAAGCAACGGTAAAATATACTCCTCTCAAAGCAATGACCTGAGCAATAAAAAAGATTCATAAACAAACTGATTGAATATATTGCAACAAATATAATAAAAAATGGACAGAGGGAGACTAAAGGAACATGGCACAAAATCAGCTGCATATCCAAATGCAACCAAAGCTCTTCCATAAGACTCTAAAAAAACAATTACAAAAATTCAAGCATACATCCTTTATAGCAGCTGCAGGATAAAATAATAATTGAAAGACCATGTACTGACTATCCTCTCAAAAACTGCTTCACATGCAGAAAAGGAAATACACCTTTTTATTTGTCAAATCCAAGGGAAAAAAAGGATAAGTTATCAACCCACCTATAAAAAAGGGCTCCCCCACCCCCCTCCATGTTACAGTTACTATAAGTTTGAGAGTAATGATATTCCAATGAATATGGTACAGTATGAAGGCACTATCAGACATTTTTATTATGTAGTTTAAGATGCTAAATCCTTGATAGACTTGAAAGAATGAAGCATATTTCACATGAAGACCATGCTCTATGGTACTTGACAATAAACTCTAATAAGTTGCAATCATGCAGATACATTTTTTCAGCAATTGTTACTTGAGTGGCCAAACAGCAGCTTTGACAAGTCTGCTCATTTTGACAGCACAATATACCTAACAATTTGTTATCTTTCAATGAACCCATACATATCAAATTAGGAATGATGTAAAAAGTACCGAGAATCAGAAGCCTGCACTTACTGATTCCAGATCATCATCATCATTGATGTCCCCATCAGTATTAAATATACACATCAACCCATCAACGGAAGCTGAAAGAAGCTTGTTTCTATTGTCAGGGACAAAGTGAACCTATTAAAAGCCAGCAAGTTATGAGCTTGACAAAATAGAACAAAGACAAAATTCATGGATGAAAATATGAATCCAGTAATAAAATGAAAAATTGCTCCAATTCCTAAACAAAAAAACTGGCAGTGCAAAAGATATAAACTTGATAAATCTTTACAGATATGTATGTCAATGAAAGATGACAGGGATTTCAGCTCAGCCCAACTGGACAATATAACACATGCCAGAAAAATGCATAGAAGTCATATCGAACAGCACCAAGTCAGCACCAAAAAGTTGGCGGTATAATCAAGCACATGCATTACAAATGTATTTTGCAAGCACAACGTAACCAAGCAGTGATAAACAGCTTCCTTTATGTTTTTGTTTTCCCTATAAATCCTAGTACATGACTGATTTTTTAAATGTAATTTTAGTTTTTTTGAAGGCATTGCATTTTATATCTTTTGGTTTGTTTGACTAATATAATTAAGCAGACCAGGAAGTTGAATAGAGCATCACGGCCATGGAATCCAGTCAGACAACCTTAGCATAATGCAGAAAACAATGCATCACATACCAGGTGAAAACCACTAAGTTTGTGCATCCACCTACATGTATTTACATATTCTTCAACTTCAACCATAGACATTGCAACAAAAATATAGGTTGAAATTCGAACGCAACTTCATATCGGAAACCAACTTCCTAGTTACATAGCAAATAGTCATGAATAGCCACCGTGTTGAACATTGTGCAATAAGAAATGAAACAAACTTCCTGTCAAGTTAAAGAAAGAATGGGAAAAAAAAACCTGAGTAACATCTTCAGTGTGAGATTCCTCCAAACATGCAACTTGCTTCCCATTCCTCCAGTCCCAGAAAAGTATCTGAATTACCAAGAAACCCATATCCAAATCATCATACAATTCATAATAAATTCAATTTAATTAGAGTTAATCGTACCGATAAATTGAGAAATGAAACTCTTAGAACCTGAGACTTAGCGCCAGCAGCAAGAAGATTATCATTAGAACCTCCAAATGAAAAGCTGAAAATCTCTTGAGAAGAGCCGGAGTTTATACACGAAACCTGAAAACAATCAATTCATTCACAGAGTATTCCCATATAAAAACACACAAAGGAAAATGAGAAAAAAGAAAAGGGGAAAGTACCTGTTGGAAAGTTCTAGTGTCCCAAGCTCTGATAGTACCATCAGAGGAGCAGGAATGCAAAAGATGCGGAGACGATGAAACAGAGAATGAAATTTGATTGATAGTGTCAGAGTGACCTTTACACTCTCCTTGGAACTGCCCTGTCACTGGAGAATAAAGCTTCACTGCTTTTGTCGATAGCGACACTGCCACTGACGACCAGTCATCCTTTGGGACAATTTGGAAAACATAGTCGTTGCCGAAATTGGTTTGGATTGAGTTTTTTAGCCCGAATTTCTTTGATTTCGTTTCCTCAATCTCCATCTCTGTCGCTTCTTCCATCTTCTCTGTGCTCTGTGTCGGTCTGCTTAATTTGGAAACCAGAAAGAAACCTAGAGCAAGGAATTTAGGGTTTTAGGGCATAATCTTCTGCGCTCAGTGCTCGCTAAAACTCCCGTCACCATAGACTGCCATGTCATGCTCGCAGCAGTATTGTAAGGTTGCTTTTTGGTACAAGGTTACAAGAATTAAAGCAGAAGGGTCCTTATTGTTTTCGTTTTTAAATCATGCACTATTGGATGTGTCAATCACCCACTATCGAAGGCAAGATAGACCACCACCACCACCACCACCACCACCACCACCAATATGAAATATCTTCCAGTCAAATCCATCTAGTAAGTGAGACGACACAGTGGTATAAATTAAAATTAAAAAGTTTATTTTTTTTAATCTTAGCACACAAGTTAAATTAAATATTCACGTTAATAAATAAATAAAAAGGACTTAACCATCATCAATGGTTAAGAATATTTAAGACTTTGGGTATAAGAATAAAAAACTGAATTTAACATATGCTTTTTTTTGAAGATAATTTGAAAGCTAAAATGGTGGGTTCTCGGCGATGAACAGCAATAACAAAGGAGTATCAGATACCATATGATTTATGTATTAAAAACAAAACAATAAAGTACAGAAGATGTCAATAAAAAAAAGTAATAGCTTTTTATATTTTAGTGTTTTTGGGAAAGATTTAAGTGGTTTGGTTTGATTACTTCAATGAAGTCAGGCCACCACAATGGGGCATCTCCTGAAGAGATAATAATGATAATTAAAAAAACATAAAAAAAAAACTATTAAATTGATTCTAAATAAAATAAAGATTTTGGTGGTTTGATCATCTATTTTTGTAATTTTATATCATTTTTTTTTATATTTTAAAGGATGTTTTTGTAATTTTAGATTTTAATGTATGCATTTAATTTTTTGTTGTTATGTAAACATGTTTAAAATTTAGTTGTGTAACTAAAAATTATTCACATGGATTAATGGTAAAAATCCACACTTATTCACATGAATAAATCATATGCATCAAAACCCTTATTAGTCACAACCAATCTCTTAGTCTTGACTATATGGAAATACTACTATATTTTGATTTTTCTAGTTATCCTAAATCAAATAACTAGATGTCGACTCCAATAACCCTTCAAAATCGTGCAGAGACGTGTGAAAAAAGATTATAAATTTTTTTGAGTTTAAATTCTAAACTCTTAAAAAGTAACTTGTTGGTTTTAAAATTTAATTGGAATTATGAAAACTTATATACAATATCTATTATACATGTGGATATTAAAGTATACATATGAGTTGTACATATGACAATAATAAAAGTTCCACGCTTCTTTTTATATTAACATGAGTGTCTGAATCAGCTTACGTGCACTTCAATTAATCTTACGAGCCATAAAGTTAACGATTATGTAAGCCTCCATGACCATTATATCAACAACCACATGACTCGAACTTGAGATTACAAGAGGAGTAAACCCCCGAGTTTCAAGCTTGTATCACTAAGCCATCTACTAAATGGTAACCATAATCCCACACTTCTTAATGCTTGTTTGAGAGTGTGGTTGAGGTTACTTTTGAAAGTACATTTCGTTTAGAAATGCATGAAAAAAATATAATTTTTTAATTTTTTTTTGACATCAACACATAAAAATGATATAAAAACATTAATTTTTTTAATTTAAAATAAAAATAAAAATAAAATAATTTTATTTTAAAAAAATACTTTTAAAAAGCAGTGTTAAACAACTGGCATACTTCTATTTTACTATTATACATTAAAAAATAGAAAAAATAATAATTGCGACATGGACCATAGCTTTTAGCTACTCATGTGTCTGTGATGATAATTCAGCATGTGACTTCCTGTTATTACATCTTCACTACCGATTTGGTGAAGCTAGTTTGATATTTCATGCCGGTTTATACACACACATGCATCATATTTTAGATGGTAGTTGAAATTAATTTTTAAATTTTTCTATTCTGAAACATATCAAAATAATTTTTGTTATGCTTTAAAAATTATTTTTAATATTAACCATCAAAATAATATAAAAAGATAAAAATATTTTTTATTTTTTTAAAATACAGTGTGAGAAAGCATCTACTTCGTGTGCTTGGACACACATCCATCACATTAACAAGACCAGTAGAAAACAAATAAAGATCAATGTCTTTAGCTTTTGTTTTTCTTTATGCAAATACAAATAAATACTCAGATTCCTCTTCATGTATAATATATAGTTGCGAAGTCAATTTCTCGGCAGCACGATGCCAGCCAGGACTTACATATGAGGGCCAATTATTCTGTACCATTTAGAGTGCAGTTGCATTATATTTTTAAAAAATTTATTTTTCTAAGAAAATCAAATTCATTTTTTTAATGTTTTGATCCACAATAAATAAATATTTGAATGTATTTTTAAACAAAAAATATTTTAAAAATCACTATCCATCACAATTTCAAATTTAAAATCTTACACGGAATGAAAAAGAGAGAGAAAGACTTTCAAGATTATTTGAAGTTTTTACTTATTTATTATTCTGCCTAATATTCAGCATTCCTTGGTTTTTTATCGCCTACAACAACCCTGAAAATCTCCTGATATTTATTATGGAGATATTATAAGAGTGCTGACTTTTAGAATGTCTTAATCGAAAGCATCTCTTATTTATTTTATTTCATTATTATACAGTTGATCCATCACCAAGACTATTTCAGCTGTTAAAATTAAATACTGTATTTAAAAACTATTTTGAAAATAAATAAAATTTATTTTAGTTTTTTTTTTTAAATAATTTTATGATATTTTTACATCTGTTGATATCAATACTAATTTATAAAAATTAAAAAAAAAAATTAATATATTTTTAAACTCCCTGGATTCTGGAGGACCGATTGGAGTTTCTTCTTCTGATAAAGCGATGTATCGTCCTTTTCATGGATCTCGAAAACAAAAACTCAGGGTGAAGTTGCGAAGGCAGCTGAAGCATGGACCCTTTCTCCTAACATTTTTGCAGATCTCATCCTAGGAAAGTTGTAATCAGAAGACTTTGTTGGAATTGACGGCTCTGATGACGGCACAGCTAATTTTCAAGTTACTTGTCGTTCTCATGTCATGTCATGGTCATTTTTTAAGCAGGCATGTTCACAGTTCAATGGCTCCTCTCATCATCGAGCCCTGGCTGCATCATCTTGACTTCTCTTACAAGGTCAAGGCTTCGTTTGTCCAATGAAAGTTGCCTCCTTAGATCAGACAGCTCCTCAAACTCTTTTAGATTGGTGTGTAGGCCCCCCATTTATTAGATGGAAGACAATTTCTCACCCTCAGCCACATATCCCTCTATTTTGTTTTTTTTGTTTTTGTTTTTAACTTTTTATACACACACACACACGCGCGCACGCACTTCCTTGTAAGATGAATAGAAAAGTCTCCTCTGTGGCAGTGTCACCCTCATCAATATGACGTGGTCACGCATCACCTTCCTTGTAAGATTAATGGGATTGAAAATCCATTTCAACCTAACGGAAACATGTTTATGGCAGAGATTTTTTTTATATTATCTCATCACCAGGAACAAAGACTTTTTATAGGTGTGTGGCTAAATCATGTAAGAGAATAACATTACCATACTATGTAATATAAGGGATTATCACAAATAAAGATTTAGTGTAATCCAAAATAGCTCCTTGTCCATCTCAATAAGCATCTTGATTGATTAAACAAGGTGTCCAGACAAGTTAAACTTGATGAATCATATTTATACTCAAATGACATTATATAAGAAAATAATTTTGTCTTAAACTAAGTGAACCTCATTTTAAGGCAAGAAAATTTGATATGGGATGGGATTTTAGTTCTTAACCCATTAAGATTAGACCAGGATTATCAATCTCGTTTCGTTTCGGCCGAAACGTTTCATATAAATAAAAAAATAAGACAAAACAAGATTGTTTTTGCTTCGGTTTAAATTTTGATCCGTTTGGTATTTTTTTGTCAAATACCGACCGAAACATTCCGGTTCCGTTTCGGCTAAATAGTTACAAGGAGTCTCTTGACGTGTGTGTGTGTGTGTGTGTATTTATATTATTTTAAAATTTAAGAATAATCAAAGAATGTAATGATGTTGCGAGATTGATGATTGATGATGACATTCTCGTAATATTATACATGTTTATAATTTTGTTCAGAAAATCATTTTATTGTGTTTTTTTTATATTAAATACACAATTCTAATTTATATATATATATATATATATATATATATATATATATATATATAGTTCAACCCCGAAACGGTGTGCCGAAATATTCCAAAATCGAAACATTTCATTTCAATTAAAAAAATAAAACACCAACCAAAATAGGATTTACAATTTTGAATTAGACTCGAGGTGTCTATCGGACTAACAAAATAAAATCTTCTTGAAAACAGCAACTAAAAATATATGATTGAAAACAGCAACTAAAAATATATATTGTAAAACCACATTGCACAAAAACTATCATAGCTTGAAACACACACCAGTACCAACAAAGAAATACAGTGATTCGTGATAGAAAATCGAAAATCGATGAAGATTCTTAGACATGGAAGGAGAGAGTGAAGTCGATTGGTGAGTGTTTCCAAGGAATCTAAGGGAACATCCTCAATCATTGGTTAGAATCTAGACTCCATTATTTGAGGTATAAAAAATCTACGATTAGATAGATACCTGCATGATACATCAGAAGAAACATTATTGTTTTTCCTGTTTCTCCCAGATTAAATGAGTCTCTAAAGAGGTTTATCAAAAACGCATTTAGAAATGAAATAATCAAGAGTAAACATGTTTAACCTACAACTTCAGTTCACGGGTCTCTCCACACGAGGAGAAATGCATTGTTGTTTCCTTCACGCGCGTTAAGAGATATTGTTGGTGACTGACTAAGACATTGTTTGTTTGTGCAGCTCTGCTGTATTTTTTTTGAGTTAAAATTTTGATGTTTTTTTTTTTTAAATTGTTTTTAACTGATTTTTTTTTAAAATATTATTATTTTAATAAAGGAATGCAAAACACTACCTCATATTATAATACTAATCCTCTGCGGCCGCCTTTTTTATGCAATAATCGGCCCAGTTTCTCCCTGTCCTTCGATACTTTGTACGTAGTTTAATTTAATACACGACGATCTGCTCCAAGACATAAACTGTAGCGAACCCAAACTCATGAGTTTGGTTGTTTATTTTGTTTTCATGCCGCTCACACGCTCACTCGTAGTCTAAGTATATATACTGTGGTTTACCTTCAATTCCCCAGCATAAATTTCTTCATCAGGAATCGGGATCCACATTTCTGCAGGTTGCGCTGTACCTGCAGCTTTCAAGCAAGTAATCTTTGCGTGGTATAGTTTCACACAATCTTTTTAATTCAGTAAGTTATCTGTATATTGCCTTTCAGCTTGTATAGAGAACTAGATCATCTTCTTTTTCATTTTTTTTGAAGTATAGATCCTTTAATTTGTCTGTGTATCAATTAATGAGTTTGTTTTATATTAGTTACCGTTGATCGTCTTTGTCGGTAGATTTCTTGAAAGGTCTGGCTTGCTGTGTCTGTGTATGCTCATCCATGCATGCACAGGGTCCAAGTTCATGAATTTTACTTGTCCTTGTCAACTTCAGTGCTATTCTATTTTCATCTTCTCCAGTCTCCATCGTTTTTCTTGTTTTCTTTGTCGAGAAAATGCCCATCGCCGGCAACTTCCACTGTCTGATCATACCTGATCCTTAAAGTAATAATATTGTTTTTTGTTTATCTTGATTCTATACTGTTTGCATCTCAAACAGCAGTAAATTGCGGATATCATTTTGTGTGTTGAATTTATGATTTTCTTAGATCGCATTTGACTGGAGTTGCAGAGATCCCAGATGCTAGCTCTTGAAGGTTTGGAAGAAGGAAAAAAAAAAAAAAAACTCATCTTAATTGTTTTTAATTGCTATCAAAGATGTCATGAGTGAACAGTTGTATAAAGGCTCCTTTCTCTGCGTGCGTACCACCACCAAGATTCCTAAAATATCTAAAAGTCTGGAATACTTTTCATCATTACAGCCGCATGGAATTCAGAGTGAAATTGTTTTATTTTTTGTTAAAATTATTTTTTTAATAATAAGTGCTTGTTTCTGTATTTTAAAATAGCTTCTGAAAATAATTGATTTAAAAAAAAAGAAGATATTATAAGTTTTTTTTTAATATTTTTAATTATTTTCGTGTGTTAATAATAAATTTTTAAAAATTAAAAATATTATTTTGATATATTTTTGAAAAAAATATTTTTATAAAAAGAGGTTTTATAGCAAGTACGTTGTTCTTCTTCTTCAAACCTTTTGTTTTCGTCTTTTTTTCCCTGTGAGTGGCCAATTCGGATTCATAATTTTGCTTGTACTTTCTTTGTTCCTATATTATTTATTGTAATCGTTTTCTTCTTGAAATTCTTGGTGCCATTTTTGTTTTTGTTTGTGGTCCTGCTTTGGCACCATAATTCCACGAATCTAGTTTGAAATTCCTTTTTCGCGGGTCATATCTTTTTAGTCCTCACTTACCATTATAGTTTTCTGTAAATTATGCAGGGAGCAGGAGGGAGGAGATTGGTCAGCATCACGTGGTTTTTCTGTGATTTTATTTTATTCACTTGAAGTTTGGGAAGCATGAGTTCTTCAACATGGATCAACAATCTCTCATGCTCAAGCCCTGTGGTCCAGTCTTCAGAGGACACATCTATTCCATTGATATTTCAATGGCTAAGATTCATTTTCCTCTCCCCATGTCCTCAACGAGCTCTGTTAGCTTCAGTTGACCTTTTGTTCTTGCTTGTCCTCCTCGGATTGGCAGCTCAAAAGCTGCTTTCTAGATTCACTTCCAGTGGACACTCGGGCTCTGACATCAACAAACCCCTTAATGGCAATGGAAACAGCAGAGCTCATGTCAGAACTTCTATTTGGTTCAAGCTCTCTTTGATTGTACCAGTCCTGTTAGCTTTGTGTTACATTGTCGTCTCCGTTCTAGTTTTCAGTCAAAAATCTCAGTTGCCACATTGGAAGGTGCTTGATGGAGTGTTCTGGTTAGTTCATGCAATAACTCAACTAGTGATTGCAATCGTGATAATCCATGAAAAGAGGTTTCAGGCAGTCACTCATCCACTATCTCTTCGAATTTATTGGGCTGCAAATTTCGTCCTCGTTAGTTTGTCTATGTCATCAGGGATCATTCGATTGGCAGCTCTGGAACACAACTTGTTATTTGATGACATAGTTTCTGCAATAGCTTTCACGTTATCAACTGTTCTTTTTTCCGTTGCCATTAGAGGATCGACTGGGATTACTGTAACCAGGCATTATGAATCAGTAATGCATGAGAGCACCAAATTACACGAAACTCTTCTGGGAAAATCCAATGTGACTGGCTTTGCTACGGCTTCTATAATATCCAAGTGCTTTTGGCTTTGGATGAATCCCCTACTGTGTAAGGGCTACAAATCTCCACTCAAGATAGATGATGTGCCTACTCTTTCACCAGAGCATAGAGCTGAAAAAATGTCACAGCTCTTTGAATCTAGGTGGCCCAAACCACATGAAAAGTCAAACCACCCTGTTCGAACCACGTTGTTGAGGTGCTTTTGGAAGGAAGTTTCCTTCACTGCGTTCCTTGCAATCCTGCGGCTCTGTGTCATGTATGTCGGGCCCATGCTCATCCAAAGCTTTGTCGATTTCACATCTGGGAAAAGAACCTCTCCCTATGAAGGATATTACCTTGTATTGATTCTTCTTGTCGCAAAATTTGTCGAGGTTTTGACTGCTCATCAATTTAACTTCAATTCTCAGAAACTTGGGATGCTCATTAGATGTACTCTCATCACTTCTTTATACAAGAAAGGACTCAGGTTATCGTGTTCTGCTCGTCAAGCTCATGGAGTTGGACAGATTGTGAATTACATGGCTGTGGATGCCCAGCAGCTCTCTGATATGATGCTGCAGTTGCACTCTATATGGTTAATGCCATTGCAAGTTAGTGTTGGCCTAGTGCTCCTATACAAAGCTCTAGGTTCCTCGACAATCACGGCATTGATCGGAACTCTTGGTGCTATCGTGTTTGCTGTGTATAGCAACAGAAGAAATAACATGTTCCAGAGAAATGTGATGATAAACCGCGATTCAAGGATGAAGGCAACAAATGAGATGCTGAATTACATACGTGTGATCAAATTCCAAGTATGGGAAGACCACTTCAACAAGAGAATCCAAAATTTTCGTGATTCAGAGTTTGGATGGATTTCCAAGTTTCTGTACTCAATCTCTGGCAACACTATTGTGTTGTGGAGCGCACCATTGCTAGTATCAGCTCTGACATTTGGTACCGCTCTTCTGCTAGGAGTCCCACTTGATGCAGGGACAGTGTTCACAACGACATCTATCTTTAAAATGTTGCAGGAGCCTATCAGGGCATTCCCTCAAGCTATGATATCATTTTCACAGGCAATGGTATCTCTTGCGAGGTTGGATCGTTACATGCTAAGCAAGGAACTGGTGGAAGAGTCGGTAGAAAGAGTGGATGGCTGCGATGGCAGAATCGCTGTGGAGGTGAAGGGTGGGATATTTAGCTGGGATGATGAAGCTGAAGGTGAGGTTTTGAAAAATATAAATTTGGAGATTAAAAAAGGGGAGCTTACTGCTATTGTTGGGACTGTGGGATCTGGGAAATCTTCTCTCCTTGCCTCAGTCCTCGGTGAGATGCACAAAATATCTGGAAAGGTATGGATTACGAAACAAAACTTGTGGGATTTATCCATTCCTTGATTCTTGTATCTTGGTGTTATTCATCAGCCTCAAAGATCTCAATTTTTTTCTTTGTTTCATGACCATCGCTCTCTTAACTGGTCACGCCAAGTTTAGATTTGGTTGCAATTGAATTGATGAGCTTCAAATGTTTTACTGAAATATTCTACACTTCCTTCAACAGATCAAGATTTGCGGAACAACCGCCTATGTTGCCCAAACAGCATGGATTCAAAATGGCACCATTGAGGATAACATATTATTTGGTTTGCCAATGAATAAGGAGAGATATAAGGAAGCTCTTAGGGTTTGTTGCTTGGAGAAAGACTTGGAAATGATGGAGTTTGGAGATCAGACGGAAATTGGAGAGCGTGGCATCAACCTCAGTGGGGGGCAAAAGCAGCGGATTCAACTTGCGAGGGCTGTTTATCAGGACTGTGATATTTATCTTCTTGATGATGTTTTTAGTGCTGTTGATGCGCATACTGGGACTTCCATATTTAAGGTGACAAAAATTTCCTTGCTTTAAAGTATGAACATTCAGTAGAAGTGAAACGATCTACTCTCCATGCCATTCTGGTCATAGCTGCTTTAACTTATAATGGAAATTCAGTGTCAGCGAGTAGAAAGTACAGATATCACTTGTATTAGAAAATTTCGAGAATGGATAAGAGTCTGAGGGTGCTTAAATTGTCTTCTCTGTAATCTCCGGTTAAATAGGCATGAAAAATTTCCAGGTAGAGGTTACACTTTGTAGCTGGGAAATCAATATTTCAACCTGAATTATTGAAACAAATAACTGATAAGAACACAGAAACAAGAAAAGGACACAAGGAATAAACTGAACAAGCAATCATCAAACAATCTGTCTGATATATATTTATATATGGAAAAAAGTATGAAGATAAACAACTTTGGTTGTGATAGAAGACAAGTCATTATCATATCAATCCTCTTAATTTATGGGAAATGAGTGGCATTTTTAAGTTATATCAATGCTTTCTGCAGGAATGTGTTAGAGGTGCACTGAAGGGAAAGACTATCTTACTTGTGACCCACCAAGTTGACTTCTTGCACAATGTTGATCTTATCTCAGTAAGTAGCAAAACCATTTTTTACTGTTCCCCTCCACGCAGATAAGCGTTTAATTATGATGATCAGTAATTTCTGAAAAATAATCGAAGCATCTCTCAATCCCAGGTCATGCGAGATGGACAGATAGTACAATCAGGAAAATACAATGATCTATTAGTGTCTGGATTGGATTTTAGAGAACTAGTAGCTGCTCATGAAACTGCTGGGGAACTTGTAGAAGTCAGTACTGAAATTACCAGTGAAAACTCAGCCACTCCACCCAAGTCCTCTCAAGGCCTCTCCAAAATCAGGGAAGAAAACGATGAAAACAGGCCTCCAGATCAATCAAAGTCAAATAAGGGAACTTCCAAGCTCATTGAGGATGAGGAAAGAGCAACTGGTAACGTAGGACGGCATGTGTATAAACAGTACTGCACCGAAGCTTTTGGATGGTGGGGTGCAGCTGTGGCTCTGCTGCTGTCCCTAGTATGGCAAGCATCTCTAATGGCCGGAGATTATTGGCTGGCATATGAAACTGCAGATGAGCGGACAGAAACATTCAAGCCTGCACTATTTATATCTGTCTATGGAAGTATAGCAGTTGTATCAGTGGTGTTTCTAACAATGAGATCTCTTTTCTTCACGCTAATTGGGCTTAAGACAGGCCAAATCTTTTTTGACGGTGTTCTTCGCAGTATCCTGCACGCACCCATGTCATTTTTTGACACCACGCCTTCAGGAAGAATATTAAGTCGAGTAAGGATGCAAGACCCAAATATGTTTTTCCACCCCTTTAGTCTGCGCTCATGACTGTATTCCACCTGAAATCTACAGCAGGATTCTGGATAAAAATGCTTAAATTGTCGCTATTTTTTTATTTTATTTTCCTCGCATTGTTTTCCTGCAGGCATCGACTGATCAAACCAACATCGATATCTTCCTTCCCTTTATGCTATCCCATGCAATTGCAATGTACGCAACAGTACTCAGCATCATTGTAATTGTATGTCAGTATACCTGGCCAACTGTGTTCTTTGTAATTCCGCTTGGCTGGCTAAACTGGTGGTACCGGGTACGAGCTTTTATTTTATCTTGCTGAAGCATTTGCAGCATGTAATTCTGCACACACATATAAATGATATATCTTGAAAATGTTGCTAATTTAAAGAACTTTCTACTATCTTGAAAGCTTTCTAATGTGATCGTCATCCTGAAGTGTAAATCATGATTGTAATACTCGGATTCAAGAGTGGATTTTTATCTCCATATTTATTAGGAAAATCTATACTGATGATTTATACTTCTTGGTTTCAGGGATACTTTCTTGCAACATCTCGAGAATTAACTCGACTCGACTCAATTGCCAAGGCTCCTGTGATTCACCACTTTTCAGAAAGCATCTCTGGAGTTGCGACAATTCGGACTTTCAGAAAACAGGATAGATTCTGTCAGGAAAATGTTAAGAGAGTGAATGCCAATTTGCGCATGGATTTTCACAACAACGGATCAAACGAGTGGTTAGGTTTCCGTTTGGAACTGATTGGGAGCATCATACTCTGCGCTTCTGCTATGTTCTTGATTCTGTTACCTAGCAGCATTATAAGGCCAGGTAATTGCATGCTAACATGTTATTGCCATTGGGCAATATCTCTCAAGGATTTCATTCATCAAAGTTGATATAATGCATGCCCATCTATATATGATATTTCTGGACCTAGTGATTCAAAGTGTTCTTGGAAAAAGAGTATCATTCTTCCATTAATGCAAAAGCATCAGCATGTCATGTTTCTTTGGTTCTACTTAGTTCATATGCTTACTAGTGTTCCTTTTTACATACAATCATGGATTGAAGCATCAAAACAATGCTTTTGATGTTATTACTGGAATATAACAGCAGATAGTCAGATTCCTTCAACCCATCAAATCTTTAAATTTTTGCGTTCCAGAAAACTGACCGAATTCTGCTTGATACAGAGAACGTTGGTTTATCTCTCTCCTACGGGCTATCCCTCAATTCTGTGCTGTTCTGGAGCATATATTTAAGCTGCTTTGTGGAAAATAGAATGATCTCTGTTGAGAGGATCAAACAATTCACTAATATTTCATCAGAGGCAGAATGGAAGATAAAGGATAGGGTTCCTCCTCCAAACTGGCCTGCCAAAGGCAATATTGATTTAAAGAACTTGCAGGTAAAAGGCATTACAATAGTTCTTATTGATAAATAAATTAGTTTAAGTTTTCATTTATTATACAGGTGCAATTCACACATCATCCTAATAGCTCTTTTAGGCTGAGGAAGTGAAAAGCAGATGAAATTCTCAGGCATTAACACAGAGTAATTAAAGCACATTATGCATGCATTGATATCACCTTGTCATTGTCAGGAACATTGTTAAAAAATCATCTCACCTAAAAACTTAAGCTGTTAGGTGAGGCCTCATAATATTATTTATATTATTCTCTAACACCCCCCTCAAGTGAAAGCCTGTTGGACTTGAAACTTGCTCAAGTCTACGTTGAATCAACAAGACTCTAATATCATGTGAAAAACTATCTCACCTAAAAATTTAAACTGTTAGGTGATGCTATATAATATGATTTATATTATTATCTAACAAACATGACATCTTTGCTAACATATCCATGTTCGATCTATTCAACCTTTTGGATAACAGGTTAGATATCGTCCAAACACTCCTCTGGTTCTCAAGGGCATCACTCTCAGCATTCAAGGGGGAGAGAAGATTGGTGTTGTTGGACGTACAGGGAGTGGAAAGTCAACTATGATCCAAGTCTTCTTTAGGCTGGTTGAACCAACTGGAGGACAAATAATTATCGATGGCATTGACATCTGTATGTTAGGACTACATGATCTCAGGTCTCGTTTTGGCATAATTCCTCAAGAACCTGTCCTCTTTGAAGGAACCGTGAGAAGCAACGTGGATCCTGTTGGACAGTATACAGATGAGGATATATGGAAGGTAACCACGTGGTTCCCATTTCTTGATTCACTTCACCTAACACCCTGTGAAAAACCTTTTTTTATGAGTTTGCAAGCTGAAAAACATGATGGTTTTGTAGAGTCTCGAACGCTGTCAACTGAAAGATGTTATCGCTGCAAAACCCGAAAAGCTTGATTCTCTAGGTAAAATTTGACTGTCATGTGTTTCATAGTTTTTACTTTTCCAAGCTTGTTAAGTAGAACGTATTACTGGAACAAGAATTGATGAAAACTGTTAATTTCATAGTGATTGATAGCGGAGACAACTGGAGCGTGGGGCAAAGGCAGCTTCTTTGTCTGGGGAGAGTTATGCTAAAGCACGGTCGTCTGCTGTTTATGGATGAAGCCACTGCTTCAGTTGATTCACAAACTGACACGATGATTCAAAAGATCATCAGAGAGGAATTCGTTGACTGTACAATTTTCAGCATTGCTCACAGAATACCCACAGTCATGGACTGTGACAGGGTTTTAGTTATCGATGCAGGTATGCTCTTCTTTCCACCATTGTCGTCTTCTTCGTTTTGAACCTCAAGGAAAGAGTTTTTAAAATCCCACACAACTGTAGCCTGGTCTTTCTGTATTACACAAGAAGGCATGGTCCATTTTTAGCGACGGCTTTTCAACTTACAAACTGAGAGTTCTGGTTCTCAGAGCACTTCCATGGATTCAAGACAATCGGCTGGCCAATCTGACTCGCTTTGTTTCTTGTTTATTACAGGACTGTCGAGAGAATTCGACAAACCCTCTCGTTTGCTCGAGAGGCCAACACTGTTTGGGGCAATGGTTCGGGAGTATGCCAGCCGCTCGGCTGAACTTTAAGCAAACAGCCTGGTTTGATCACTACCATTATCCTGCTGATAATATTGGTAAGAATCTTCCGAGGAGAACAGCTTGATCCACGCAGTTGGAGGAATCGCTTTTACTGAAAAACAGAGAACGCAATTTCTGATGTTACCAGAAAGTTTTATGTTAACTATTTCACAAGAATTTGGCAACAAAATTATATGAAACGTCTTCTCTAGCTTCATTGGTAGCATCAGCTAGCATAACTAATTAAGCTTCTCTGGCATTTTGGTACGTACAAGATTATTTTCTATAGGGTGAAGGATGGATTGTTTAAATTGCTTTGAATGAGCAAGAAATTATTCTAGCACCGTGTCCTTTTTGCAGAGGATTGCTCAAATGAAGTGGGAATAATTTAAAATATCGAGAGAGAAATCACAGTAATCTTGAGTTATCCTTTTGGCTGAGCTTGACCTATGCTTCTGTGGTGGCCATGCCTATGTCTTTATGAGAAAACCCTAATTCATCTAAAGTGATAACTTACCTTTTTTATTTTTTAATTCACAAGTAACTACATCAAATAAAATTATAAGAGTAACTATTATTAATTTTTACAACAATAGTTTTTTTTTTTAAATAAAAAAAAAGATTTTTAATATATTTCTAAAGAAAAAAACACTTAAAAATATATTCATTACCACACTTGTAAATACTTTTAAATCCAAATAAGCTTGTAGCACTATTATTAATCCTTTTTTTTTTATTGGGGTTAAGGTAAATTGTGGTATGTAGTGTTAATATGGTCAAATTTTTTTCTTTTGAAGACACATAATATCTATCTATTTGATTCAATCATCATCAATGATCAAAATTTGTTTTTCAAATAAATAAATAAATTATGGTATTTTGAGCTGAAAGTTTTCACATATGCTAATAAATCCCAATTTATTTTAAAAAAATAATTTCAAAAATATTGGAGTTTTTTTTTTAAAATAAATATTTATAAAGTTTCCAACAAATTGAAAATAATTTGTAGAGATCCCAAGTTTTGTTGGGGCTCTAAACAAATTGTATAAATGAGCTTATTCTCAAATTATTTTCATGGTTGAATACATAACACATGATCAAGATTAAAATAGGTTTATTTTGCGAATCACATATATAACTTTTTTGAGAATGCTGTTTATAAAACTCTTTTAGATAATTCAAGTTTTTTTATATAATTTTTAAATTTCCATTGTTTATAAAAAAAATATTGTTGGTTCCAAATGAAAAATAAATAGGTGTGACAATTGCTCTTATTTCCTAACATTGATTTAATATTATAGTTTTAAAATCTGATTTAATATTATTATAGTCTTAAAACATGATTTAACTTGATAAATTAATTTTAAAATATAGTCTGATATAACAGATTGACTCGAAACCTAATAAACCTGAGATTAGAACTGAAATGAATTTAAAAAATAAAAAATAAATAAAAACATAGATAATTCTGTTAAAAACCCAAGCTCTCGGGAAGACCCGGTTAAAAATTTGAGTGCAATACATTGAATATTTATTTAATAAAACGCGCAAAAATATATATGTGCGAGTGAAAATATATCAATTCTCCTCCTTGCGAATCCCCTTCATAAACCCTAGTTACCTTTTCATCTTCCTCTCCTCCTGTGGTGTTGCTCCAAAGAGAGAGACAGAGATGGGAGGATCAAGAAGGAAATACAAGAATTCAAGGCCTAAAGTACGAGTGGGTCTCCCAAAGAAGAACCCTAACGTGTTCAAGCCAGCCTTCAATCTCCCTCCGAAGCTTCGCTCTCTTGCTGGCGCCGACATCTCCAAATGGGACGACAAGGCCAGTGTTATCCAAAACTACAAGTCTTTTGGTGTCGTTTCAAATCCTAACTTTCTAGGCGTCAGGTCCCGTACTTCTCATATCATTGAGACCGAATCTCTCCAAGTCGCTCCATCCCAGGAACAAGCGGATGATGGGTCCACAGATGAGTTCGAACCATCTGATTCTGGAAGCGACCTCGAAGAAGATGGTCAGTCCTATTCTCTGTTTCAGCTATGATTTTGCGTTCCTTTTTTCTGCATAAATCGAGTTAGTCCCTTGTTGTATCTTAATTAATTAATTTTCTGATTTTGAGGTCGTTTCTTAGCACTCACAACTTTACCTTAATTCATATGCTCAAAAAAATTAAATAATTTCATAATGGAGTTTACATGTATGGATAAATTACTCATGGAAATATATCGTAGTAAATGGGATAAAAAAGCTGAAGATTTCCATCCTTTTCTAGTGCTGACATATCATCAGTTCTAGCCTTTAGCTTGTTTGCCATCATTTTTCTGTTTCGTAGAGTATGTTTATTCACTGTAGAAAATTATGAATCTCACTTTCCATCTTAATTGGCTACAGAAAAGCTAAAAAATCTGTGAAGTGTGCGCGCGCGCGCGCTTTACTCGCATGGATGTTCGTGGAACTTTCCATTTAGTTCAAGGATGATATGGATGCTTGGAAGTTCAAAGCCAAGACTTGTAATTGAGTTTGTCCTCTCTATATGATTTAACTTGTGATGTTAAATTTGGCTGTGTAGATTTGAAATCTGCTTTAGGGAAGAAGCGGAGAGATGGAGAACATGCCCCTTTGCAACCATTGACCAAAATGCAGCGTGCTCATATCAGTCAGCTTGTTGAGAAATATGGAGATGACTATAGGGTTGGTTGCCAATTCTTGTTTCTGGATTCGTATAATGTCTGTGATCGCTGTTTGATTCCGTTCTCTTTTTCGCAGAGGATGTTCATGGACACGAAGCTAAATGCCATGCAGCATTCAGTTGCAACTCTGGAGAAATTGTGCAAACGATACCATATGCATAAAGATAAAAATCCGCTGATAAGGAGTATTCAAAGTCGTTGAAGTGAGGTCTCGTCTGTTACCGATTTTGATGCATGTTATCTTGATTGTTTTACGAGTAATCAAACCAAGTTTTGTCCCGGAATTATCTGGTGTTTACATCTTTTGCTTCTCAAAACTACTAAATATTCAAGAAATTAGTGTTTTTGGCCTGATTGTGGTTGGAGAGTGGATGCCGAAGTGTCTCTTCTAAATCTTAAAGGAAAACCAGTGCAAAACAAAGCCACCCCAAATGAATAGCTGATTAAATGCATGCCATTCTTGATGTATGTTTGGTGTATGTATAATAAAGTGGGTTCGTCTGGCAGGAAATAATGGAAAAGCACGATTAGCAGTATTCATTCTCAAAGTAAACGATTTGGTTGGATTGCAATCGTCCTCGCATGATTTGGTGTCAAAAATAAATGAGTGGCAAGCTCTCGCTAGTGCATCTCTTTTATCTCCTTTTTGGCCTTGCCTTGTACAGCATTCACAACAGTGTTAACAAAGACTTGAGTTGTGGTCCACGGTAGCTGCGTTTAATGGAAACGCTTCGCCCCTCAACTAATTGTGATTTCTGCACATTAAACCCTGCAGTTCCAAAAACGCGATTCAATTCTATTAAGCTATCAATCGTTTTATTTTAAATGATGTTATGAGAAACAGGGGCTGGTTTGGGTTTTTGAATTTCTAGTTTTTTTAGTTTTATTAATATATTTATTTTTGTAAAATTGGATGGACGGGCGGATGACAGTTTCGTTTTTTGAGCCACCAAAATCATAATAATTGATGGACGAGAAGTGCCATTAAACCACGGTACCAAAATCAAATTTTTTGCAGCCCTAACTTTTGAGTTTGCCCACACCGCGGCGGCTGGTGGGAGCTTAATTCACTGCCCACAAGATGCAGAATCATGCGTGACCGGGATAGTCTGCTGCACTATTTCATTTAACAGCTGGGGAAAAAGAAGAGGGAAAGGACACAGATGGCTTTCATTTTTTAAGCAATCATCTATTCTCAGTCTCCGATGAGGTTGTAAATCAACACATGCAACGAAACAATGTTCCGATTCAACCAAGCAAACCAACAACGCCTGTCCAACAACTTGAAACTCGAGACTAATTGCGGCGGCATTTATACATGAACACAAACGTGATCCTTGTTCAAGGAACGGAAGACATTATTAACACAATCAAATAATGGGAAATGGGAAAGATTTACAGCATGTTGTCTACGCCTAAACCGATCTAACGACAGCATGGAGAAGAGATTCTGAGCTAGACACCCATGAATGCTCGACACTGATATTCCCAGTGCTCCTTCGCCTGCCGAACCCTCTCTATCCTTTCCGTCTGAAGTCGCTGCTCCCAATACTTCTGGCAACTGTTTCAAAATGCCAGAAAAAGCAAGAGATTAGCGATATGTATAAAACGTAAAGAACAGTCTCTGGTGCAGCTGAAGTATAATCAAACTGAGTTGTCATGAAGGGAAAAGGATACCTTCTGCTTAATAAAATATTAAGCTCTTCCAGGTGTAGGGCACCTTCATAAACTCCGGCCTACAATAAGGACAGAAAAAATAACAGTCAGATTGGATGGAGTCCCTGTGAATTCAGACGAGCAACAGGCGATGGATCGAAGTAATGTTAACTAACCTTCCGGCATAGAGGGCACTTTTCTTTAGGTTCGGCTGCCTTAAGTCCATCGACAATGGTCACTGAAGCAGCAGAACAAGCACACATGTAGCAGAATATATGGCCACATGTTAGAGAAACTGGATCAAACACCGTATCCTGTCACCAGTCAGAATATATTAAACAGATTAAATCAAATCACAAACAAATAATTACTGGATATTATGCGGAGCATGTTTTATAGCAAAACGAAAGCCAGGAACTTACCAAGCATATAGAACAGGTCAGGTTAATATCAAGCTTGATGGAGTCCAAGAGCTCACAAGAGAGTGACGGCTTGTCATCATCAAAAGTTAGGGAGCACCCCTCGAACAATGCGGGGGCCATGTTTGACCTGACCTTCGTCTCTTTTAAATTGATGTGAAAAGCCATGAGCTCACAGAGCCAAGGAGACTGAAGAATCTCGATGTGCATGCTCTGAGCCTTTGACTTGAAGGCCTGACCTTGCTTGGAGTAATGAATCTGTAACCATGGAGGGCAGATTCAGAAAACAGAGAAAATTTCACACCACGCATCGTTCGAATTCAGAATAGTTAAGAATACCTTGTCATATTTCTTTAGTATTTTTCGAACCGCAATAGCATTGATCGTTGCATAGGTAACCAGATCCTTGCCTTCTTGAATCAAGCCAACGTGGTCTTTTTGTAATAACCTGCCTTTTAACCACGTGAAGTATTTTCGAAACCCAGGTGGCAGGTGCAGCTCAAGTAATTTCTGGGCACGTTTATTGAAGCACCCAACTACTGCTGACATTTCCTTCACAAGGGAAGGGAAAAAGGTCCCATCGCACACTACAAGTGACAGGGAAGGAATGACAGATACAAAGAACCAACCTATACATACATACATACATATATATCTCTAACTGCAATAGCAAATCACTCAGAATTTTTATACCAGACATTATATGTTGAGTTTTATAGATTGGTCATCAGGAAAACGAGAAGCTGAGTATTTGTCATGTGACATGTTAAACCCTTAATCAATGAAGAATTCATAGAACGCAAAGGTGAAAATCTAATAAAGAGTTAGAGAATGAACAGGGGTATTAACCAGTTTTCTCACTTCAATAATGCCCACTGTATTCTCATAATTAGTCTCTACCACCACTGTACCGGTCCCTAATCTTTAGCGATTAAATCAGCAATCGAGAAGTGACTCGCCATTAAAGTGGCCTTGCAAAACAGCCGTAAACATGAAAGCTCATCGGAGAATTCACCGGATTTTCAAAAATAATGTAAACATCACTAATAAGAACACGAAACAGATTGTACTGGAAAAATCATAAGAAAAACATCACGTTCTCCTGTAAAATCAGACAAACCTGCTAAAAGACACCAATATCCTAAAATAAAAAGAAACAGAAACTATCATATCCCTACAGACTATAAGCAATGCTGCAAATAAATAAGAAAACAATAAATAACAATCATTTGCAATAGAATTGAGTACCAGGACATTGGTGAGGACAGGATTGGCCATCATGGTCCTGGTGAGATTCAAAGTCTTTCCTGCACCTCTTCAAAATCTTTTTGAGCTTTTTGAAATCAACCACGGGAAGCTGTTTCTGCTGTCCCTGAATGTACTCTTGATATTTCTTGCAAAACTTCATCTTTTTTACTTTCTCAAGAACCAAACGAAGCTACCCTCTCCTTTTGATCTTTCTTATCAAGGAATTAAAGACGCTAGTAGTGTTTTTTTTTGTCGAATGAAAGCGGAAGACGTTACTCTCTCTGTGTCTTTATCTATCTATCTATCTATCTCTGGGTACCAACGGCTTGGAGACCTGAGAGACGTGCATCTAGGACAAACCCGGGGTGATGACCGACAGAAAGAGTCAATTTCTTGGATATATAGTATGAGTCATTACCCGCAACCTGATATCCATTTATCAGTTATTTTTCACCTTTTCTTTTTTCAATATTTTTCAATATCAGAAAGAGTCAACTAAAGCAGTGACTGTTTTCATTTCAATTTCGAGAGTGCAAGTTTCTAAGAAATAAAAAAATAGTAGTGCGCATGTCCTGTTTTTGACTTTTTGCCTCGAAAATGAAATAAAATGATATAAAAAAAAAAGTTGATGAAATGATAAAAGGACTGATTTTGGCCATAACTCTGCTGACCTCCATTGATAGAGCCAAAAGAAGAAGACAAATTTTTTTTTAGCTTTTATTATTTATCTAATGAAAACTATATTGAAGAGCTAAAATAATATTTTTAAATTAAAGAGCTATTCTTACATATTTGATCCAAAGAGCCAAATTTGTTTAATATATTTTTATACAAAAAAGTGGTTTTGATTATACTTGTATTAGTTATTTATTATTAATAAATAGTTATATCAATATTATATATATATTAAAATAAATTATACTTTTCTAAATAGCTTTTTTCTATTGGAATGCAAATATAAAAATATTATATTTATACTATTCAATAAATTATATTTTTAATTTCACTTCTCTAAATATTTTTTTTCTTAGAAATGTGATATTTAATTATCAGAGTGCAGAAAGGCCGGCAAGGAGGATTTTCCTAGGAACACACCCCGAAAATTCTCTCTCTCTCTCTCTGGTTTTTTTATTTTATTCTATCAAGGACAGTTTGGCCTCATCGGAGTTCCCTGGATCTTGTTGAGCCTCCAGAGCAAAGCACCTGTCAGAAATTCCTGCGTTCCCCCTATTTTTGTCCAATTTTCAGCATCAGTAAATATAATATCAAAATAATTATTAAATAAAAAATATTTTAAAAAATAATTGATGCCACAATTAAATTTCCAACTTTAAACCTGCCGAAAGTGACAAAAAAGAAATCTGTCACGGAAAGAAATCCATGACCAGTAACCGTCTCAGTTAATGCCTTTTCTTCTTCTTTTTTTCTTTCCTTTTCACATGTTTTGGTCAAATTAATTAATGAGCGTTCAGTTTGCAAGCCTTGAAAAATTGTAAAGCCGATTTAATTTATTGTGTTATTTATGGGAAGTTAATAAGCAAAATATGTAAGTTAAACCGTGCAGAATTAATAAATTATTAGAATAATTGTATTTTGTCTATCTTGTGTGTTTTATGAATAAAATAATTTACATGAAATCATATTTCAATTTTCTCTTTTAGGAGTTGAACCTCTCCCCTTCCAAACACGTATATAAGAGAAATAAAATGTATTAGTATTCTTTATATTTATTAAAAATAAATATTACTTTGTTTTTTGTAAAATTATTGCTACTTTAATTAAAATTGTCATTAAAGTGTCTATGATGTGACTTGGGCCAAAAATCACTATCTATAGTTCATGATTTTTTCCATTATGTAGTTATACTCCTAATTTTATTTTTTGATTTAAGTTCTTCTAGTTTGGGATTCAATTAGTCAAGTGTTTTGCCTGTCACTAATTACATGTTTATAAATGTAGTTGAGGTTATTTTTTTTAAATATTTTTTGTTTATAAATGCATTAAAATGATATATTGTTTAAGACATTGAAGTGGCTGTTCAGCGTTTGTTTGACATAAATACATGCGTGAACTTCATACAGGTGTTTGACGCTGAGTTTCAAAAATGCTTTTATAAAAAAATTGAAATTTTATTTATTTATTTATTATTATAAATTAAAAAATTTTGATGTTTTTAGATCATTTTGATGTGTTGATGTCAAAATAATTTTTTTTTTAAAAAAAACATCATTCTAATATATTTTTAAACGAAAAATATTTTTAAAATTAATCTCAAACACACTCTCAAATAGTAACGGAATTTGTTATTAAATTTTCATGTCATAAAAAAAATAGATTCTTGAAATAAAAAACATTAAAATACTTTAAGAAAAAGTGAGAAGATGACAGTTGTAGAAAGAAACTTTGGATAATCGAAAAACCAACCAATATTTCTGTTAGTCAATGATACGATTCTAATGGTCTTGGGGGGGGGGGGGGGGGGGGGGGGGGGGGCGGGGGGGCGTAAGCTGACGCAGGCGAGCTGGCCTTGCCATCAGGTTTTTCCAGATTTTTTTGCATGTTTTTTTCTTATTATTTGTACAAATATTTTCATGCAATCTCATAAAAATCTGTTTATGGGAACAAGGAGTAGGAAATCCCATAAGGCTTCCTTTTGGTAGTTTGTCGTCAGAGAAAGCAAATATCCATCTGTAGGTGTTAATGCCCACAAACTGTTTGGCAAAATGTCTGAAAAGATTGGGCTGGTGAGATTATAGATGACATTATTGTAATTATAAATACTTGACCGAAAATACTCTTCAGATCCCACAGAGAAGTCTATTTTAAGCATCCTCTCAACACCAATGCCCACAGCAGTAGATCTTACATGTTTCCATGCTTATCTTATCTCTAAGTATTCTATCAATAGTCATAGGTTTTTCAGAATATATTTTATATTTAAAAATATATCAAAACAGATAAATAGATACAAGCAACACGGTCGGATATTCATGCCACGTCAGGAATGTTGCGGCAGGTGACACACTGGGCATCCCCTTTTCATCCCCGTCCCATGTAAGATAACTTGCATTGTTTTACATGTAAGGTTGCTTGTCGATGACGAAAACACAGCAGGTGACGCCTTTCCAGGCTGCATCAACCTTTTGTCAACCGCTACGCGATCACCATCGACTCCTCTTTTTTTACCAAGACTTCTCTTCATGTGTTTAATAATCCACCCTTGGAGTACGGATGGATACTGTGGATTGTAATTAATCTCTTATTAAATTAAAACCACTTGTTTATATATACCCCGTCAATTCGATCCCTGTATTTCTTTATTTAATATTTCTTATAATCAATAAAACCAGATTATTTTTTACAAATAACGTGCTGAGAAATTTTCCCAGATTCTGCTATTTCTAAACAGCTTTAGGGAGCCGGGCCAGTTCCTTTTCCATGGCGTCTCGAGCTTACACCATTGGTTTTGAACTAGCTAGCCACTAAGCTAGCTAGCTGGCTGGTGAATTATAAACCATTGGAGCATTTCCCAGTTGCTGTTAAGTGATGAATGCCATGATTTCACCCGGGTTATTGTTTATAATAAAGTGTCCACACACAGCAGACATGACGAATGTTCGACTCGATAACATATTTGATCAGCAAGTTGTAAAATGGATGGTTGTGAAGCAGCTGCTTTATTTTCATCATTAAAGGAGGGAAACAGACGGCAAAAATCTTATCACTCCTGGAATGCTTTATCGGGAAGCATCTGTTGAGTGGGCCGGCCACTATGAATTGCTGGGCACTGATCAAAGAACACTGTAAAGTAGGAAGCTTTCACAGATCCTGTTCTCTTCCTTCTTCTTTTTCTCTCCTTTTTATAGCTTTTGAAGTTGAAATGGCCGAGAGCTTGTGAATAAATAAATAATTAATAATTAATCCCATGCCAATAAATAAATAAATAATACCGTAGACTACATGGAACAAATTATAATTAAACCCTTGAAAATATTATTTCTGCTTTTTTTTTTAGAAAAAAATAAGAATTGGCGCTTGCGATAAAATAAAAGATTTAGAACCAAAATTTCAGATTCTGAAGATAAATCAAAGACACAAAAATGGCGACACGTGGCACGGGACCTCGAAACGAGTAGATTCATCTGTTGATAAAAAGGCAAGGCACTGGCTCTATGGTCTATTGAAATCAATCATGGTCAGGTGGGCCCCTGTCCAACTAAAGGCCCACGTGTAGTTAGCAAACTCAATGAAATTAACGAAGCCCATAATCAAGGCGCAAGCCGATGAGCAGAAGCCTCGACCAATCTCTTGGCCTTTTCTTCTTCTTCCTTTTTAAGGAATGAGGTGGTTAACTTTGTTGAAACATGAGTTTGACTAAAAGTAAATAACTTTGTTGATTAAGTGTTGTAATAAATGAAATTAAAAATGGTAGCAAATTCCATATCAAAGCTCACCTGGTGGCACAATGGCAGCATGCTAGCAGCAAATTTAACATTAAATTACTATTGACGAAGAAGAAAATTAAAAATATTAAAGAAAATTTAACAATAAATTTGTTCAGGTTAAATATTTTGTCCAAATATATAGCATTATAAAAAAAAAAAAAAAACTAACTCTATTTTTAAAATTTTAAAAAATATAGCTGTACCTGCACTGAAACGTAGTACAATTGCCTCGTAAGACCAGGCATCTATAATTTATAAAGACTCCATTACAAATGTTATCCTTAATCCCTCCTCGTATAATGTATGCTTTTAATTTAAGGTTTGGCCCTTTAATGTACTTGCAAACGTTAATTGCTATGACAAACAACTCATATAAAGTTTTTAATTAGCAAAAATATGGCAGAATCTTCATGATAAACAACAACTCAGCCGCAGAGTCTACTAGTTTTATATAAATAACAATTTAATGGTTCAGATCTTCATGAATTTCAATTTTCTTCGAGCTTAAAGCTGTCTTGGCGGGTCACATCGCAGCACCTTCACTGTACCCCCAACATGTTAGAAACGGCATCGTCTCCTCGATCGATTGGTCCAGATGACAATCTCGCTTTCGAGAAGGGCATCGATTCCAGTCTTTGTCAGTTGGCGTGTCACGACGTAACACGTCCCTTTCGAGGTTTTCTCTGGCTTTTCAACTGGGAATTATTGGAAGGCTGCCACATCACAGTAAATCACGAAGAGAAATCCACTTTCTTTTTTTTCTGGTGCTAATAGAGAGAGAGAGAGAGAGAGAGAGAGAGAGAGAGAGAGTTTAGGGATCGATTGATCAAAACATGGCAACCTTAGAGAAGCAAGTGATGGTGGTTGGGATTGATGATAGCGAACACAGCACGTACGGTTTAGAGTGGACTTTGGATCACTTCTTCACTCCCTCTCTGGGTTCCAACTCACTTTTCAAGCTAGTTGTTGTCCATGCCAAACCTTCTGCTTCCTCGGCCGTCGGTTTTGCTGGACCTGGTAACTCTTTATCTATTTATTTATATATTTTCCTCTTTCCCTTTTCAAGAACAGTGCGCGCGTATAACTTGTTGCATCTGTTTTCGATGTTTTCTTTCTGGGTTTAAGTGAATAAAGTTGTTTTTCTTTTTCTTCTTTGTTTTCAGGGGCTGGTGAAATTCTGCCATTTGTGGAGTCGGACTTGAAGAAGACTGCAGCTAGAGTTCTTGAAAAGGCTAAGGAGATTTGCACCAGTAAATCGGTAAATCATCATCCCTTGTTAACTAATTCCATGATTTCTAAAATCGATTAGTTACACAAACATGAATTTTGATGCATCGTATCCTTAAAAAAATAAACCAAAAGGAATTTTGGATCTTGTTTTGGTTAATTCCTTTGATCTTATCTAATCGAATTGGGATGTAATCACTTTTGAAGGGAAGTTTGATTAAGAAAATAGTTTAATTCCGATAACTTGTGACTTGTATTGTTAGAGAATAATATAAATTATATTATAAGGCATCACCTAATAACTTAAAATTTTAGGTAAGATGGTTTTTTAATATAGTATCAAAGTTTTGTTGACCCAGCGGTCACGAGTTTGAATCTCACCACCCCCATTATATTTGATAAAAATCAAGCACAGGGTAGTGTGAGTCTATGAGCAAGTTTCAAGCCCAAATAGCTTCACTTGAGGGGGTGTATTAGAGAATAAAATAAATCATATTATAGAGATTTACCTATAAACTTAAGCTTTTAGGTGAGATGTTTCCTTACAGAAGAACTTGTTTTTAATTTAACTCTAATCTATTGTAAGAAAATGCGTTAACTACGGTCCAAAAGAGACAAGAAATGATGGCTTGATTTGTTCTTTGGATTGGCTTTGCCTAGTGAAATCAGGTATATATCATTTCAGCTTCTCTGCAGGCGAGTGATGTGATTTTTGAGGTGGTGGAAGGTGATGCTAGAAACGTTCTTTGCGAGGCTGTAGACAAACACCATGCTTCAATACTGGTTGTGGGAAATCATGGTTATGGAGCTATTAAAAGGTCTTGATTTTTCCTTCCTTCCTTTCTTTTTTGAATTTCCTAATGGTACTATGAAACCCAATACCGGGTACTCTCGATCTTTCATCAATATAGGTTGCAGATACTTAACAAGGTAAGCTGTACACTGTAATCTCAAGCTTTACAGATGCCCTGTGGAATGAATCTTGTTTTAATACTGAAATGGCATCGGAATCCTGAGGCTATATACTGTTTCCTGTTAGATATTCAGTATAAACCATTGAAAGGCTCATAGGAAGCTCATCCAAGCTGCCCAGAGCACTTGTTTGGTCTAACGTGGTTTCATATTTCTCTTGCAGGGCAGTTCTAGGTAGTGTGAGTGACTATTGTGCTCACCATGCGCACTGCACTGTCATGATTGTGAAGAGGCCTAAGATCAAACACTGAGATGATTTAACTGCTTCCGAATAAACAATATTCAGACAGTGTAATTGATCATTGTTGTCAAAATAAACATATGTAAATATACTGCCGTGTATTTCATATGCTGCTTGGGTCTGGATTAAATTGACAATTGAGGTTTGGAATGCTTCAAATAAACTCCTCCATGGTTGTTATCAATGTTTGTATCTACCAATTTTACCCGTGCTTTCTTAAGATTTTTTATTCATTCTATCCTTCCATGAGTGCCATCAATTATCCATCCAAGCCTGTTAACATAATCCATTAAACAGCCCTGTAAACTCCATTAAATTTTACTAATACTTAATCATGGGAAAATTTGCCTAGGTATTTAATTATGGATTTTCCGTGATGGTGTTCAGTGGATTTTGTTTGATTTTACTTGAAGAGTGGATGAAAAGATAGACTTGAAAACATGTGGCAATGTTGAAGGTTAAAATCCATGGATGTCCTGCTAAAGGGCAAAACTGATAACATGGGTGTTTTTTTTAATTAACTCTTGGTGATTTTATTTTCAAGAAATAAAACTACACAAAGTGTTGAGAAAGGCTCCAGAGAGCATGGTGTGGTGGTAAAAAAATTAAAATATATCTTGTAGGTTTCGGTTCGAGTTAAGGCATGCTTGTTTATAAGAATATAGGACAACTATGCTCGTTTTGTAAAAGTATAAGACAATCAAAATTTTACTTGTTTAACTTGATCTTACAAAGATTAACTAAAGGGGGTGAAGTTTCTTGAAATTAAAAAAAAAAAAAAGAAGAGTTAAGAAACCCATACACAAGTAGTGAAGTATTATTATACATATTCTGCTGTAGTGATATGTTTGGAAGCTTCTATTAATAACCCTCATAGTTTGTTGCTTCTCCACCGTCAAAACCCTCTGATATGTCTTTGAAAGTGTCCACAAAGATGCAAGCACAACATGTCCCAGATGCATTATCATGACCTACTGATTTATCTTCTCACCAACTACGCTTTTTTTTTTTTTGTCTAATCATTCCTAACTACTGATTGATAAAATTTATTATTATAATTGTGAACAAATTTATCTCTGTTTCAATGTACGGAGCATAGGGTAGGGTTGGGCATAGCCAAGGAAAAAAAAAATGCTCCTTTAATCTTTTTTTACTTTATCTTTTTCCAATCAATTTTAGTCAAATCTATTTGCATAAGCCTGACCATTTCATAAAAAAATTCATCCCCACCCAGTTCATTTAATCTATGAACCCCTTTATTTATAGAGTTCCTTCAAATTCAAGGGTTTTAATATAAAATCTGAAATCTTAAATTCTATTTCCTTCTCGATCAGTAGATTGCATCCCCTACTTTTGCCTTTGAAGTGGGTTTATGGTCATTATCCTTCTGATCCTATTCTCATAGGTCTTTATGTGCCAATCACTGAGTCCACTTTACATCCTGGTATGCATGTCTTCTATCACAAGCTCCTAAACATTTCTTTCACGGGAGGGAACCTCCTCATCTTCTATCACAAGCTTTTAGACAATACAAGCTCCTGCAAATTACAAGCTTTTAGACATTTCTTCGAGAGAGGAAACCTCGCCACCCTCTCTTGACCACGCCTTGCTTTGCTTCCTCATCTTACCATATGATTATTAACAACACAAAACAATCAAATCAGAGAAATAATCATGGATTGTAGCACGCTAATATCAACTAATGCATGTGGAAGCACAATTGGTACAATAGCATGCATAGAAAGGGATGGTAATGGATACCAACGGGTAGAATTGTACACTTTCCATACACAAATAAGAACTCAAAATTACTATCTAGACCCGACTCGACACAAATTACTATCTAGACCCGACTCGACACGACTCGAACTCGATAGAGTATGGATTTTTGATACCCAGACCCGACCTGATCAGGTTTTGAGTATCCATCGAGTATCCATAACCTAGAACTTGTACACATTAAAAAAAGATCAAGGGTCAATCAACACTTCCCCCCCTATTTATCTGATCTTGGAAGCAAGACCATGATAACTCGAGTCGGTATAAATGGAAATGGTGAGTTGACAAGGCATTTGGAGATAAAGAATCGACACGAGTGAGGCAATTATTGATTCATGAATGGTGAGGGCTGGAAGTCTCGCCCACAATTCTCTTCGTCGTGCTGGGATAGTCTCCGAATACCAGGGATCAGCAATCCTGTAACTTTTGATTTCATAAATTATCACTGTTGCAAAGAATAATAATTTAATGCTATGAACTCCTGAAGCCAAATACATCATCTCACTTTTGAGGCTCCAAAAAGCAATATTCTCATCCAAAACCATTTCTCTCGAGATGTTTCACAAGGTGGATCAAATGATATATATATATATACATATATATATACATACACATCAAGCAGTCTCCACAATGAGGTTTTTTTTATATATAAAACAAACCAACATTCCAAACACCATGTTGAAAACAAGACACAAATCTTTTATTAAAATTGAGCATTACATCAGCTAAAGAGTCAGCAATAGCAGGGTAGATTAAAAAATGAATAAACCGATTCAAATCAATCTTAGAAGCACCAATAATAAACATGAATTCTATTTGATAATAAGGTGCGGAGTGATTTCAATCATATTTTTTAATTAATATATATATAATTTTTAACTTTAACATTAACACACTCTAAAGAAGATGCATCAAGTGTACAATGGCCAATCAGTCCAAGCACCTGAAACATGCCCATTTTCACAAACATAAGCCCGGACAACAGGCTCACCATCATCGTGGTACCCGCACCCTCTCTTCAAACAGAACGCGGAATTCAAATCCCAGGTCTCCTTGCACTCACAAAACGCACAATTCAAATCAGTCTTGCTCCTGTTCCCATCAAGCATCGTTCTCCAGACCCTCGATTTCTTAAAATTCTTGAAAATCCCTCTGAACAACATGTAGTTCCTCTTCTCTTCAGTGTGAACACAACCGGGCCAGTCACAAATGTACAAGCAATCCCCTCGAAACCGCCTCGCTAATAGCTTATTCCCTTCTTCTCTGTTCAAACTCCAAACCCCAGACGCCAGGTGAGACTTGAAAGATCTACAACAAACTTTCCTTCTCTTGCTTACAGGAAAATCGTAACCTGCCTTACCAACAGCATCAACACTTTCATCGTCATTATCGCCGATAACATCTTCATTCGCTTCACAACTAGTAGCAGCCCCATCCTGTGATTCAGATACGTTGTAGACGGTGTCGTAATATAAATCATCAAACATGGACCAAGATGAATCGCAGTTTTCTAAATTAGAGCAAGAATCAGACGCTTGTTGTGGAAGGTGGGGTTCTGACGGTGTGGCTTTCGATATGCGGAAATAATCGTCGGGGCCAAGCTCGCGTTCGAGGCCAAAATCGGATAGCTCGAGAAGGACGCCGGCGTGCTGGAGGCCAGGGCAGCATACGGCGAGCTTGTAGAGGGCAGACCAGCCGCCGGGGAAGGAGGAGTCAGGGGAGGGGAGGAGATCGGTGACGACTGAGGGGATGGTTTCATTGCACTTGGATTTCCAGCAGACATGGCGTATAAGTGAGGTGAATTTGGAGCAGACACAAGCGAGGCGGGCCCAGTTGCGTGGATCGTCTTCTAGTTTGGAGAAGATGTTGAGGACGACGTCGTCTGAGAGTTTTGAGAAATTCGCGGCTGTCATTTCTTTTTCCGTCTGTTTAGTCGAAAAATGAAAACTGAGCAACTCGGGATTTCCTTGAGGGAGAGGAGGCGCTGTGATAGAGGCGGAGGCTTTCCGCAATCTGGTTTTGGCCATTTATTTATGGATGGTGAGTTGACACGACCCCATTCGCTGTTTATTGATGGCTGGTGAGTTGACACGACTCCACTGTGTAATCTTATCCCCCCATTCTATATTATTTGCATTTCCCCACTTAGTTTGATCAACCGGCAGTCAATTGAGGTTTTACCCTTTTTTATCAAAAAATATTTTTTAAAAAATTAATTAATTTTTTAATCCTATCAGGAAAAAAAAGCATATTATTTAATATATTTTGAATCAAAAAGGCATTTTTACAGAATAATCTTTAACGAGCTGCTTTAAAAAAAAGGTAGCAGAGGACTAATGCTAATGTTTAAGAACAAAAAATGGCTGATATATTTCTCAAAGGGCTCTATATAGGGCATCGCCCAACTGTTCAATATCATTTGAATCTGGCAATACTGTAATTTGAACTTGAAATGTGAATTGAAGGCATCGGCTTGCACCACTCAAGCCCATCGCTAATTGTCGTGAACCATTTTAGAACACGGGCTTGTAGAAATAAAAAAATAAAAAATTGTTTCAAAAACATTAACACAACGTAGCATACTTCTTATGATGATATTTTTACTAGTTTAAAACTACGAAATTCGCAGCCCCCGGAACAGATTCTATACAGATCCGCCTCTGTGGTGCCAACACCTTTTTCAAGCACCGCGCAACCTCAGTGACTCAGCACATTATTGGGGTGTCCGTGAGCGGGTGTGGTGGAGATTCACTGAACATAACCCTCTCTCCAAACAAAGTGCAACTGCAGGCTACCCCTCTGCCACCTATAGTGCTTTTATCAGAAAAAACCATCCACACACTAAATGCCATATTCCTGCCGACCATTTTCACCTAAATGCCGTACACATGGGGTCGCATTCACGTGTCGCTTATCGTATTTGCCTGCTACAGCTTCAATAAGGATTTCTTCCCCAAGATCAATCAGGCTCTACACGCACACACCCAGCAAAATAAAAAGCACCTCTAGGAGATTTCCAGGAAGGATCGGGACTGCTTCGACAGTCACTTCCGTGTTCAAAATCCTCAAATGTGAATGCACCACCTCCCATGCAAGCATCAAATTCGTAGAAATCATTTCCAGGAAGCAAATCCCAGACAAAAGCACTACAACGCTAACCAAGAAAAAAATAACCATACATACATATTCCACGTTGTTATCAATCCTCCTTCTAAAAGGTACAGGAAATATAAGTTTGCTTTAACCACGCCATCCCACATGTCGCACCACTGTTCAACGAGAAAATGAGAAAAAGAATCCCATCCATATAACAGCGAATCAAATCTATTATAGCGAATCAAATCCATTAAGGTAATCGATACCAATTCAAACATAAAATCCAATTCAGGCCTAGGCACAGGAATCTGAGCACAGTGCACTTGGTAAGATTAAAACATGGGGTTCATGGCTCTTTTCCTAGTTCATTGTTCACCACATACTACTTATTCAAAAGTTCAAACCAAATACTTTCAGCTTCACTGAATCCATGGTCCATGGATAAGCCATCATCACCACCTCACCTGCCAACAAATTTGCAAATACCAAGTCAATACTCGAGTACACCACTCAAAATATTTTGAGAATAACATGTTTCACACATCAGTAACTAAGAATAAATTAGCAGACAAGAATGAGACCGTGATAAACTCTTGCTTCTGCTTCTGCTGTCCCTGGGGCTCCTGCTAACACTGCGCTTTTTAGGGCTTTTGCTAGTGCGTTTCTGATGCAGAAGAACATCAATATTAACCAAAAAATGATAGTGTCCATGGCAAGCAGGCACAACTTAACTACAATGTCCAAAACCATAGATTGGTTATTGACCAGCAAGGAGAACTAGTGATTTCAAGTGGCAAGTGGAAAAGCAAAGCCTACTTTATTGTGTTGCCAATATGATGTAATAGGTCCACTTCAGTTATACTGCCCAGGAACTTCATCTTAAAAGCAATTTAGTTCCATAGTCAAGACACCTAGGAGAAAGACAACTACTAGCGCAGGATTATCCAATATGAAACAGGTTTCATCAAATCTGCCTAAACCTACATGAGAAATAACTTACAGATGGAAGTGGAGATCTTGATCTTGAACGGGATCTGCAAAAGTTCCAGAAACAACCCAAATTTAAAATCCACACGTTCCTTTTAACAACTCTCATCCAAGAGCCTTGATGCCTCTTCCACGTCAGAGTAACCAAATTCATAAATGATTATATGAAAAGCTATAAACTTTAGCAATTCCAGAGAACAAAAGAGAAAAACAAATCAGGCACCATTTCATAAAAACAAGACCTCAATAAAATAAATGATTAAAAAAATTAATACATGTCAATTAAAGAACTACGATGTGTTTGAAGACACCATCTGACAGGACAGAGGCATGCTTCCCTGCTGTACAGGAAAATCCACAACGAGTCCAGCCAGCAGGTCCTAATAGCTTGGCAATAGTTGGAGTAGAAAAAGATAATGACAGTTTCTACCGCTCAATGTTGACCAGACTTCCAGATCCACTGACAGTTAGTTCACTGATATCCTGCCTTAATATTGCAATGCATAATCTCCTTTGTTCCCAGTCTAGCACCCATGGACATTAAGATGCTAAATACATTAGAGCAGTGACACTATGAAGGTTTCCAAAGCTGCCATCTGAAAAACAGCATGCCTCTACAACTGAACCATATCCCATCAAGATCCTAATATCCAATCCCCATGTCACTGCAATATATCAAAGAAGGCAATTTTCATACAGTAAAAAGAAAGAAACTAAAGATGGTTTGACAATCCGAATTGTTTTTCCAATTACCCCATCCACTCAATGAAACAAAACATTCAAGTGAAAAAGTTTCAGACAATTGCAGAAAGAAAAATTAGTCCCAAGACAATACTTTTTAAATTCAAAATAAAATCCCCTCTCAAGCACATTTCCAATCCTTAGACCCACAATTTAACCTATAAAAATAACCTCAAGGTATAATTATCATAGCATTAGTAATTGTGAACTTGTAGCTGCAAGACACAATTTATTATGCTGCTGGTAAAATATAAATATATAGATATATGTGTATACACACATTATTTGACATTGCAAGGTGAAGCAAAAAAATTACACGGGCAAGGTCAGGTGGCAAAACCAATAGAATAAGTGCAAGGCCTGCGACCAATTTGTGAAACAAAGTCTATTCAATGCAAACATGGAATAAATATCACAAATCAGAAGCTTTTTAAGCCATAAAGAGTAAAGCACATCTTCTTGTGTATTGCTCTCCCACTCTCATCACACAAAAAATAATATGCATGTTAAAAAAGAAAAGTAACAACAAGAACCACAACAGGAATTAATACCTTGATAGAGAGCGTGCCTTTGACCCGGAGCGAGAGCGAGAAACAGACCTCGAACGAGACCTTGCAGGTGATCTACGTGTAGATTTGTTTTTAGGAGACTTGCTGCATAACAATGCTGTGGTTGAGAAACAACTACACACCAACTTATCACCAAGACAATTGTTACACACAAACCTTCGGCTCCTGCTCTGACTTAAACTTCGACCGCGGCTATCACTGCGACCTCTAGAATGAGATCGACCACGACTAGGGCTCCTAGAGGAGTCCCGTTTGGAATCATATTCCCTCACCTACAGGAAAAATGTGAATTATGAATGACACAACAAGTATGCATGCATGTGTGAATAAAGGAAGAGGAATTTGAAAAGTACGCGAACATATGCCCGAGAAAATGCATTTCGAAACTCAGAGTCATCAAGCTTCTTAATCTGCAGAGAAAAACAAACCAAAGAATCTGAAATGATATAAAACATTGAACCTGTTGGAAAGTTCATAGATTATTCATACTGTCAGTGGAAAATTGGGGAGATAACTCACTGCATATTTCATGTCTTCATAGTTTGTGTAATCTATAATTCCTGTAGTACCTAAAAACAACAATAACACGACAACATGTGAAACATTAATCACGCATTAGTCACTCTTCTCTAAAATCAACTCCAGTTTAGAGCAATTAAACACACTATCATGTTTAAATCAAAAGATCTGGACAGAATCGAGGTACACTATAAGTTCAAACTGGTAAAGGAGTTGCTGAATCTAGTTCAATATAATCCAACTAATACTTGAAATTTCAGTCTACATCCAAATCCTAAAGAATTTGGTCATCCAACATATTTTCCATGTATCGATTCAGGTTACTATAAATGCAAGCCTGATTTTTTAAAGTAGATGGATTGCTGGTTCCAAATTAGAATGGGATAGCCGATCAAACATCTCTGCAGCACACACTACCCAACCAATTAATCTGGAAACACATTGGATTTTTATAATCCAGCCCAGTGACAGCCCTAGTAGCATCAATAATTTCAATGAGCAGAACCAAAAGAACAGCCCCAGAGCAAACTATTTTAAATGTCCTAATCCTCATCACAAAGTCAAGTTCATTTTCTCAAAATTAAAAATTTAAGATATAAATTAAAAACAAAGAAAGAAAATAAAGTATGTAGAATCTGTATCGACTAGAAAAACCGTAGCACATATGCTAGCTCCACAGGAGCCATTCCAAACAAATTAAAACAGGAATATCATGAATACTGGCAGTATATCAGTACAACAGATATCAGTAAGGACTCGAATGTCTTAGGTATCTTACCACTACCATCACGGAACACTTGAGAGAAACAGACATCTCCTGCTCGGCGCATGTGATCCTAAACATTATATGAGACCATCAAAGTGAACCTTGAGTAAGATACAACACCAGGAAATGACACCATCCTAACTTCAATACATGCAGATGGAAAGGGAAGTATGTGCAGCCATGGAAGAAATATTGCCAAGAGTTATTTAAAGAGAAAAAGGAATTTGGGACCACCTTAAGGTCTTGCCATGAAGCAGAAGAAGGTAACCCAGTGACTACAACTGCATGGTGAAGCAAGCCTCAAATTAGAGACATGATGAGCTAACTAGATTACTTATCCCTTTTATAGCATGTAGCATGGTACAAAATGCATTATATGTACTACACACCACGATATTCAGAGCGCCTGGATACTCCACCACGCCCACGACCACCACCACCACCACCACCACTATAGCTACTATGACGATCTGAGGATGATTGTCCACGTCCACCATGTGCAAGTTCCACCTATATGATAGGCGTGGGATCATAAGATGGACGAGTCTCAACTCACAACAAACACCTAGCCAGCAGCAAAATAATTATAAGAAATAAATAAATAGCTAACCCTTAAACGATGCCCATCAAAATCATAGCCATCACGACCACGAATTGCATCCTCAGCATCTCGAGCCTCTTCAAACTGTGAAAAAAATTTGAAGGAAAGTTGAAAGCCACGTAGAAATTAAAAGAATGTAGAAAGCGCATTCCCAAAACTCACCTCAACAAAGGCATAACCAGGGGGTCTTGGTGGGATTTTCAAATCAATGTGTGCAATAGGTCCATACTGCAACGAAAGGAAAATCGTTACAAGACTACAAGAACAGGAAAAAAAATAGAAGTACAAGCTTCTCGACTGTATTCATCAACCATTATTGTCAACGATACTACTTCTTTGTGCATTTATTCGAAAACCCTAACAAAAAATTCCTAGAAAACGAAGTTCGATAAACTCCTTCATTCCAAGCAGTGAAAATCGGAAGCTATGATATTCACATTCGAATTTCCAAGAGACAACAAAGAGGAAAATTGAATTACTTTGTAGAATAAATCTTCGACTTCTCTCTCGCGAATATCGCCAGGAAGATTTCCAACATAGAGAGTCCTACTCGCTCGGCTACTCATTTTCCCCGCTAAAATAGTCAAGTTAAATTCAACAATCGTCATGGTGAGATCGAAACAGCAAGAAACTGATGGAGTCTCCGAAATCCTGACCAGACAACTAGTTTTATCAATTTGTTTAAATGAAAACGTGCAGAGTTCTTACCTTTCGATGAATTTGAGGATCAGTGCAGCTTCGAAGACTAGGGTTTTGAGAGAATGGGAAACCAAGGGTGGGTTAGTAAACATATAAGGGGGTCTAATGACGGAAGTGTTTGCCTGCTACGCGAACTACGCTTTCATCTTGTGCAACTCCTCGCCTTTATTTTAATAATCTGGTGAAATAACGCCCACGTGTCCTTTCATTCAAGGACCCACTTATTTGTCAAATTTTGATAAAAAAAAATAAATTGCATTTCGTTGGTGTTCAATAGTACAATAATTTTCTTTAATATTTTTAATTTTAGCATAGTGTATAAAATAATTAAAAAATAATTTATTGTTTTAATATAACATGTTTTTAAAAACATATAAAATCATTATTCATAGTGATATTTAATGCTTATTTGAGAGTGTAATTGAAGATATTTTTGAAAGTGATTTATATTTAGGAATACATTAAAATAATAATTTTTTTATTTTTTAAAAATTATTTTTGATATCAGCATATAGAAAACTAAAAAAATAATTTAAAGTAAAAATTAAAAATACATATTTTTAAGTGTAATTGAGCATTTAAAGTAAGAAATATATATATATATATAAACATGGGCTAAGTAGAATCATATGCATATTGGAATGATAAACATGGGCTAAGTCACTCTATTTTGCATAAAAATTATGATGTTTCCTCAATTTGTGTATATATATTTCCTTTTCCACCCTCACTTTTTCTCTTGACTCATTTTCTATATACTTTCTGCCTCCCCCATGTTTTGTTTTTTTTTTTTAAAAAATTTAAGCCTTTTTATAATGACCAAAACTCTACCTGATTGTTTCACATTCATGACTCATCTTATTTTCATGTGGCATCGCATCATCATCATCATTTTTCATAAAAAAATCCTATTCAACTTCCTTGATTTTAAAAAACTTTAATTGATCATCTCACAGATGCCTTGGTGGCAATGGAATAAACGTGCAAATCTTTTGAAAAGTCAAAAAATACATAAATGTCACTCCTCTCGTTAAAAGAAGCATATTAACTTCAAATTTGATTTTTTTTGTTCATGAAATCTCTCAAATTGATTGTTTTCTCTTTTATTTTCCCTTATTCGATGATTTTCTCTATCCTATATCATATCTAGAAACCAAAATATAAAAACTAAAAAATCTGGATAAAAAAACATAAAAGTCTCAAACTAACCAAAATCTTTGAAAAGTTGTTCCATGTACATTTTTTATTTAAAAAAAAAAAAAACATGATATTTGATTCATTGTCAATTTTAATCCTCATTTTTTTAATGTTTTTCAAACAATGATTTGTTTTCGCAAAATCAAGCTTCGATCAATGTTAAAATGTTTTTTTAACATTACAATAACCATATAAAACATAAATTAAAATAAATTATCAAGCATAATTCTTCATTAATACAAATTAAAAAAAATGATTGCTAAAAAAAATATAAAAAACAATTACAGTTAATGGTGTTTCTCCTTGTGATCTAAGTGAATTCTCAAGGCAATTATTATTATTATTATTTTTAATGTTAATTTGACCTGTAGTTTTCCAAACGAAGAAAAAGGAGGGGAAAGAACGACGTAGTATAGTGCTGGCAAGAAAGTAAGAATGGTATTTTGGCTACAGCGGGTGGCGCAAGCGACAGCAACAAGCACCCTTAGCTTTGGAGGGAGAGATGGTGAAAAGAGGAGAAGCATTGAGTGCTTACAGGGCGTTGCTAAGAGCGACTCGAAAATCATTCACGGGCGACTCACTGATGCTGAAGGCATCAGCCTCCGAGGTTAGGAAGAAATTCGAGGAGAATCGCGATGCAAGCTCCGAGACGGAGATCCAGAAGCTCCTCGGAGAGGCGCGGGAAGCTTCCGATTATGTAGCTACCATGATCGTCCAAGCTAAACTCAATGACCGAGGCGGCTACGGTAATAAATCAATAACCATTTCTTTTGTCTATGCCTGTCACATTCTCTTTTACGCACTCCACCTGTTCGTATTGATCATCTCACTGTATCTGGATGTATTGCGACGATATTGTAATAAATTATTGCTGCAGAAGTGAAGCCTGACAAAGACCATGCTGGAGCAACACTTGAGATCCCATCCGAAGAGATTCTTCGGAAATCTGTCTAGGAGAAGAAGAAGAAGAAGCATCCCCCCCCCCCCCCCCCCCGCTTTTGTTCTCCATTTTTTTACCAACCCATTGTTTTTCACAGTTTTCAAATACAAGTAGCAAATATGAGTTTCAATTAAATTTTCTTGCCCGACGCAGGATCTGCTAACGAGACCTCTAAATATTTAATTGCAGCAGTCATGTATGAACATTTGTGCAGCTCTGTTCTCACCCTGTATTGGATTTGAGTTCGTTCGTAAATTTCAGGCTTGCAGCATCAGCCTGTAAAAGAATGAATACTGGTCTTTCAAGAAGAATGATCAGGACTCTATTGCTGCTATAGCTTCAACCACCTTTGTATTCCTCTGCGTGGTCTCTCAAACCGTGTTAAGAACAATCCACCTCTGATTTGCTGACGATCACCCATTCACCATGTTCTATGCCCTGAAACCCTTGAAAACTTTGTTTTGAGCGTGCTTACGGGGAAATTAAGCACCCGCACCCTTGACCTGCCATGACATTGACAGCTTTAAGCATCGCTGTATAAAAATATAGTTTAAGTTAATTTTTAAAGTGTTTTTTTTTTTAAATACATTAAAATATATATATTTTTAAAATTATTTTTCACATCAGCATATCAAAATAATTTAAAAACGTCAAATTAAAATTAAAATTTTAATTTTTTTTTGATTTTTTTAAATTATTTTTATGTGAATATCAAAAATTATTTTAATATGTTTTTTTTATGACCTAGCTTTTTCTTAATTGTAAAGCTTGCACATTAACTCCTTTGAAAAAGCATACATCGCTTTTTTTTTCTTTTTTCCTGGCGAATGGAAATTAGGTTAAAGAAAAGGTATGGAAGCTTTCTTCTTCCGATGCCACGAGTGAGAAAAAAAATTCATAGTTCAGCTGCTCATGAGAAGTGCTATTGCTTCACAAAAGTCACAAAAACAAAAATAAACTAAATGAGAAGTGCTCACAAAATTTCTCTAACTTGGTATCCTCTCCCTATTATATAGGCACATTTGGATCGAGACTGCTGACTTTCTCACCGCCACTGAATGACTACAGATGTTTACTGCCGTTCACTCCAATTGCTGGCTTGGCTAGTCGCTATCTTCATCATTTTCTTCAGCATCCTCTCCATTGTTCTGATTCTTTTCCTGCCTTTTCTCACTTGCAGTTCCTGAGTGAACAAACATTAGGACATGAGTCTAGCAATTCATTGTCCAGTAAATTTCCATAACATATACAATAAAAAGGAAATTACCAAAACAAATGGATATTGCATGACCTGTACAATAAACATACCATATTCACTGAAGATGACACCACCAGAACACAATCCTTCCTCAATCTTAATAAGTTGAAGAGTCATTCTGGGGCCAATTTCTTGGAGCTTCACAGCGCTTTTTGTAGAAGCTTTATTGACTCTACCAAGATCATTCGCTAGAGTTACTGTTGCTGCTTCATCATCTCCTTCACTTTCTGATCCATAACCAACCCTTCAAAGATCACACAAAAATGAACAAAAGGACATGAGCAAAGTAGTCTATAACAACTACATTAACTGAGTCCCATTTCCTATTTTCCTTGTTTGTTTCTCAATTTATTCAATTAGATAACGATTTTAAGGCATGGATATGCTTAGACTGGGATAAGCTTGTTAATTATTTCGCAGGAAATAAGATTAGGGTACAATTCTACCATAAAGCCTAATGCCATAAGACTGATGTCCCCTCAAAACCAACCCTACAGTGGTGGAGCAAATCGATATGTTCCATCTATTTAGTGCAGCCACAAAAGGGCTGGTCAGTATATAACCAAACTATTAAGTCTTTTCATTACCTACTTCTGTAATTTCGAACAGGATGTCATGACTTTTGAAATCCTCATGTCTCTATTTAAGACATGCTTGCAATGATAGTATGGACAGCTAAAGACAGGAAACATGTAACTAGTTATACTATAATGTACATCCTCTTCATTCTTTAGCAAACACATTTTCTTAGTAGATTCAAATGCCAACACCAGGTAAATTGGTAAAGATCATATTTGATGTAAAATTGACAGCCCACAAGCCACACAAAATCCCAAAATTAATGAACAAAATAAAAATTTAATCACTGTGGCCTAACTATGAGAGTCCTCACAAGATCCTAGAAACCAAAAAATTAACCATGCACAGTCAATACATGCACATTAATTGAACAGACTTATTCTATATTTCACATGTTGACTTACTATGTTTCGAGTGAAAAATAAAAACAAAAATGAAAAACGATTCTTACTTAGAGACAAAGTCGCTCACATCTTGGAGATTCCTAAGATCAGGGACTTGGTGGTTCTGCACAAACTTTCTGAGTCTACGGGAGACACCTACAGGCTGGAGTCTGATGGAATAATGCCGAAAATCAATTAGTTTTGTGTCTTTATTGTAATTAAGCAACACAATTCTCTGGCAAGAAGAAAGTTTGACCTGAAAAATCCGACATGAGTATATTAGGAAGGCTAGCAGTCTTGGCTGATTCCAACATTAAGTAGAATTTTCTTAAGCACTTACAGTATTGACATCAATGGCTGGAAAGATATTCTGAAACATCACAGTTGTGAGTTTTAAGTGTTCTTCTCCAGACCCAAAACCAGAAAGAACAATCTGTAAGAAATGGCACAAATCAATGTTTAGAGATAAAAGTCAAAGAGGTGATGATAAAAATGCAAAAATATGTGATGGACTAAAATTTAAGAATGGGAACACAAGTGAGTCACGTCCACAATCCTACTGTTGCAACTATGAGATGTTCTGCATTGAAATCTTGCTGGTAGTTTATAACCTTGTATGGTTAAAATTTAAAACCAATCACTGATGCGGATAATGGAACAGCATGTAGTGTCTAGAAGAAAAATCAAGTAGATTGCCTTCCATTTTCATTAGGAGTCATATGGTATCCATCTGTCAACAGATAATGGTATTTTGTACTCTAGAACCCAATTCTTAAGGCATGATTTGAAATGAACACACTTGTCACCTGTCATGCCAAATGCTGGTGATGTCCAAGTATACCAGGCAAGGATGAAAATGAACAGTCAGTTCCAAAAGTGAATTCAATGCATGCTTACATGTGTTTTGAGAGAATGCAAAATTTTACCAATGGGGCATTTTTGAAAAGATCTTGTGGACATCTAGGGTGCAATTGAGATTGAGCAATATCAACTGCCAATGAATACTCATGTATCTTAAACGTAAGAGTTGGGCCTTGTGGGGTCCTTGCAACCCTCAGATAGGGTGCAGTTTCAGTTTTCGACAACATAAGGAAGTGTGTAACACCCATAGGCCCGGCAACATTCAAAAAGTCCTTGAGACTATTCCTTTTTTTCTCCTGAAACCAAAATGCAAAATGTAAAAGACAAATCAGTGTGTTTAGCAGATTATAATAGAACCACATAAGAACAAAATCTCAAATAGAAACTGGTGAGAGAAACCAATTCAGCACATATATCTCAATACAAAAGGTTGATGCTCATAAAAAAAAAAAGTTCCAGAAAATAAAGAGGCAAAAATACATTTACCTTAAGCTTGAGAGCAGTAAAGGGAAGCATCAACTTTCTCAAGTTCATCTGAAGTTGCCTGAGTGAGCCAGGCAGCTTCCCTCTTGCAAAAACAAAGCTCCTAGGGATCTTATCACCAGTGATATGATCCACATCGGCCTGTTTCTTTTTTGCTGTTGGCCTCACGAACATCTTCCTCTTTTTTTTGTATGAATTCCAACAACAATAATAACGAACCCATTAGAGAAAAAAGACATAAACATGGATTAAGAAGAAAAATCAAAATCACTTAAGTTTTTCCTCGATGTCATTGACTTACATTTCGCAAACGAGCCATTGCTTTGTCGGAAAAGCTTCAAATATTCCTAATTAAATAGCTACAACACCTTGATTGAACGCGAAAAAAGAGAACGCGGTGAGAATAATTATAATCATAAGAAAATCGAACAAGTATAACAACAAACTCTAGGGTTTTTTTCCCATAATTTTTCAAGTTGAATAAAACAGATTAGAGCCGTATGATTTTAAGCTAATTTGACTTAATATGAGTAATTTGAGGCATTAAAATTCGATCTAGTATCAAGCAACATGCATTTTCTATTCCTAAAAGAAGCTTGCCTTTCTTGCACAAAATCAAAACCCCAAGCGGCAATTATTAGCCTGAACAAAATCAAGTTAAGAAGAAAGACAACTTTTCAGAAGAAGAGAGACAGTCACCTGTTGAGACCGATCTTCTAGCTCTACTGTTTGGATTTCAACGGACAGGGAGAGAGGATGTCGAAGGAGTGCGATAGTGAGGGGGGCGCGGGTTGCTGCAGAGAACCAAAAAGCAAAAAACACTAAACCACGCTAAAACCCAGTTTGCATTTTTTTTTTTTTAATGACAGGTTGGCTTTAAATAAAACAACGAATTAACTATATTTGTTTATTATGAGTAAATTATAGCTTAGTTATTGTAGTCTAATAAAAACAAATTACTCAATCTCTGTTCTATCAAAACTTAAATCTTTTTTTCAAAATATTTATTGTTTATTATTTTGCTCTCAATAAATAGATAAAGCAAAAAACAAAAGAGTAAAAAAATATGAAAAGATTGGTAAAAAAAAACAAGATTTTGCTGAAATAAAATGCAATTAAATCAAGCATGTTCAGCATCGTTCAAGGACTATTTAATGTGTTGTTAATAAATTTTAAAATGTAAGTATTAAATATATAGTTTCTGAATTAATTAGCTATTTTTGTTAGAAAAAAGGGTAGTATTTTGTTCTTCAATAAATAGTAAAGAAAAAAGGTAAAAAATATGAAAAGATTGATGAAAAAAAGAAGATTTTTTTTGAAATAAAATACTCTTAAATTATATAGTTTCAGTAATACCCGAGTAAATGTATATACATTTTTATTTTTTTGTACATGAAAAAACCATACCACTTTAACAGTTAGTAAAAAAGAGGGAGTCAGGAGAAGGCCAATTGTACTTGCTCCATTTATAATTGCCTAAATTTGTATTAAAAACATATATTCATTTAATTAAATTGTTTAGAAATTAGATGGCCACTGCCCACTCGCCATCAAAATCATATTCTAACCCTACGGAAAAACAAAGGCCAGGAAAGACCATGGCTCCTTATTGAAGTTATCCAGGCCCCCGGTCTATACAGCCCAAATTTAAGCTCGGCTCGTAAATTTTGAGCTATTTAATATTAAAATATTCTTAAATGCTCTTAAAATGTTAAAATATTCTTAAAATAGTTTAAAAACATAAAAAATAAATCATTTAGAATAAATGAAATTTTAATTTTAATTTTTTTAAAATAAATACGACTAAAAAATTTATTTTCTTATTTATTTTTTTATGTTTTCAAATTATTTTAATACATCAACAGTAAAATTTAAAAAGTAATAAAAAAATATTATTTTAATACATTTTTAAATAAAAAAAACACTTAATTTCCGAGCATAGAATATTTATTTGGAAGGCATTTAGAAGACTATTTATTTGTAACTTGTAGTAGAAGAAAAGCTTTCTATTAAGGAAATCCGTATTAAATAACTGTTTAAGAATGTGGTTGAAATTATTTTTGAAAGTATTTTTCATTCAAAAATACATCAAAATAATATTTTTTTATTTTTTTTAAAATTATTTTTAACATCAACACATCAAAATAATTTAAAAACACTATTTTTTTATTTAAAATAAAAATAAAAATAAAAATAAAATATTTTTTTAAAAAAAAAACTTTTCAAACGCATTCTCAAACACCACCTAAAACAGCTGGGAACTCCTGGCTTCAATAACCAGACATGGTCGAGCTGCCAAGTTTTTCTTCTGTAAATTAAATGTAAAAAGTAATTCATGTTGTGGAAACAATGTAAAAGCCTAAAAGGAAAAGAAGAGAGCACAAAAGGAGTTAAAAATCCTGCATAAAAATGCTTCTTGCACATGCGAAATGCTCTTCAACCCGAGATACAGAGGTTCATTCACCTCGCAAAGCAATGTCACAAAGCACCGATCCTCGCCTTATTGCACAAACACTAAGTGCTCAAATCAATTCCATTTTGGGATAAAAAGAACAGTCAACGTAAACAACATCAAAGTACCAGATGACAAATGTTACAGCTTCTCCACAGCAGTCTTATTGCCTGCATTCAAAAAGACGATCAATTTTGGCTATCAATGATGGTTATCTTTGCCGTCTCCGCCATCAGTTTTCTGAGAAGCTGCTCTTAGTTTGCGCTGTTCCTCCTTGTAAATTCGATTTCTTCGTTGAAACTGCAATAAAAAATCAAATGAATCATGTCTGTCCTGAATATAGCAAACAGAAACTAAGAGCCATGCCACACTGCATCCATGAAAAAAGAATCAATAGACAGGATGAAATACAAGATAAAATAAGGCCATTAAATCCAATTCCATTGCAACTGTTAAACTGGACACCAATTATATCACCATTCTACAATCCAAAAGGAGGAATTCAGAAGTCACTAAAAATTGCAACCCAAGGGCACAAGGAGTCTCAAGAAAAATAAATTGAAAAGAAACTGCATCATATGGGAAGCGGTTGCTAAGATGACAATTACTTCATGCAAAGATCCAGATCATTTGCAACCCAGTCAGTTGACAGAAATGGATAGATTTGACTGTTGCAAACTTATCTCCAACTTGGAAGCTAGTTATTCTGAAGCCTTCTTACATATAAATTCTGGGATGTCCTAATACTGTGCGTGTAACAGTAGATATCTTTCACCTTTACTGGTCATACAATTTGCTATTGGTCCACAGATACCTGACTGATCCCAAAGCAAGAATCCCAATCTTAACAGCCTTAATGTCTGATCTAACCAAGATAACTAAGAAGTTCACATTTTAGAATTCACACATTTGATGATGAAAGAACATGCATTTGAGGTTAAAAATTATTCTTATAAGGTCCAGAGAGCATCAACTTGGATGGCCTGGCATTACAACTAGAGAGATGCAAAACTGAAAAACCATTATACAAAGTTAGCTGTAATCCTAAGCATGATGAGATCAACTTTAGCCTGAAGCTACTTTCAAGGCAAGAGATACCTTGGTGTGACCATCAATGATGAACCTGATAGGAAAAAAATCTTTCTGAGAGATGACACTAAGAAATATGCTTGTTATGGTTTGCTAGTCAACCTAACCTCCCATCATTGCAAAAGGTCAAGAAATATGTTCACCAGGGTTTACTGCTAGCAGATGGCATGATCTAAATTAGAAATAGAACAGTGTCCAAAGAGTACACTTAATGAAAATAAACTAAATAACAAACAAGTATAAGGCTCAGCCCTAGAAATTCACGGCCAAAGGACCCTATTCTCAGGTTACTACTCCTTGAGGTAAGACAAAAAGATATTGTCTTCCAAGTGTGGATTCGGTAGCATGATGACTTTTAAACCACTTAAGCAATCGTACTTTGGTGCCACCAGCTTGGAGCAAAGCATAGGTACCTTTTACTATAAAGCCACCACACTACCAGACACATACAAAGCCTCACGTGTTTCTCATAATATGTGGGTGGCTGGTTGATGAAGGCATATAAAAACTCATAGCTCCAAATTCTCATGAGGTGTACCTACATGATTAGGAATGACAATGATGGCAATGGTATCCACACCAATCTGAATGCTTAGGTTTTTTTCTTAAGAAACAAAATGGTTAGGATACGGGTAAAATCTGAAAAAATAGTTTTGGATGTGGTTTCAGTGATATCCAACATATCTAATCTGAAACATAATGTGTATATGGTAATTAAAAAAAATGCAAAAATATTCCTATCATGCATATATGAAAATATTCCTATTATTTTTATTTACTGGTAAAATTTATGCATGACCATTGATTTGTTGTTTATGTAAAGTGTTTAGATTGTTGAATAACTTGTAGATGACATGAAAGGTCCCATTTTAAAGCTTTTTGGATCAGTAGAAGCCATTTATCAAGACTTATGTTTGTTTCTAGTAGGATAATGAGACTTTTATTTTCATATTGGAACATCTTTTTTTTATTATTTTAAGAATTATAGTGGAACAATTTATTTGATTTCTATATTATACATGGAAATGTTCCAACAATACTTTCACAATTTAGAACTTGCAAGATTGGTGTCCTCAGCAGGTTGGTCTAAAAACACTTTTAATAACAATAATAAAAAAAAGATGTTTGGATCCAATAAGTTGGTTTTATTTAATTATATGATAAAAAATAATAGTAAAAGACCAAATTATATATCTAAAAAAATGATCATGAGGAGCGAAATCTTATAAAACAAACCTTCCCTTCATTTTACCGTCCATAGGTGTCCATGAAATTAATTTCTCGACCTAAAGGCATAAATATCTGAATATTTTGAAGTATAGATCCTACCCAAATAGCAAAAAATCTAAATCAGATAAAAATGCAGAGAAAAGAGTGGCCTAAACAAGCAAAGTTGTAATCAAAGTGTAGCAGACATGGATACGGGCAACGAGTCTAAATAAAAAGACCATATCAGATATTTTCTCAATCAGACTGTTTCCTTTGACTCGTTGAAACTAGGGTTTTTGAATTGTACCAGAAACACAGGATCCAGTACAATCTAGAGAACATGGCATAAAGTGATCAGTGAAATACAGCATTCCGAAAAAAAAATATCGAAGTAAATGATCAGGGCTCGAAAAATCCCCAAACAGCACGAAGTAGATGAAGATTTTAAAAACCCACGAGTGGGTTAAGATTTTGACAAAAATCAAAAAATAGCAGGTCTCAAATTAATGCAATTTGCATACAGGACGAAATATATGGATTGAACGGATAAATGATAGAGAGACCTCTTTAGAGTGGTGAAGGCACTCGAGGTAATCTTCACGGAGGAAAGCGCAGTCCTTGGGCTCTCTGCATTGAGACATGCACTCGCTGAAATCAATCCAGAAATCGTAGCACCTTCCTTTGTTTCCTGTGATTCCCCACCCTGATGCCATTTCTTCCCTGACTGCCTCTCTCTACTCGATGATCTATCTGATGATGATATTGATGAAGGGAGTGTTTTCTGATATCCCCAGCTGCTAGACCACAGAGTCCAGTTCATAAGCGGAGCTGCCCACCAGCTCGCGGGTGTAATAAACCGGGTTGGGCTTTTTTCATACAGGCATTACAAGTGGCCCAGAACCATTTGTGGCCTTGAAGGAATAGAAGGATTGTGGTCCAATGAACATGGGCTTTTAGGGTCTTGTCAACTGCGTCCTTAAGGAATAATATAAAAAATAAAAAATAATAATAATAAAAACGCTCTAGATCTCCTTGCATACATGGGAGTGTTTGGAAGTGCAGTTACGATTGTTTTTGAAAGTGTTTTTTATTTAAAAATATATTAAAATAATATTTTTTTTATTTTTTAAAAATTATTTTTGACATCAGCACATCAAAATGATTTAAAAACACAAAAAAAATTCATTTCAAATGAAAAAAAATCAAATTTTGAGCAAATGGCGATACAACCACAGAAACAAACAGGCCCTAGTTTGATTTTCCTTACGGTTCGGATTAAATTTTTTAATACAAGTAAAAATCAAGAACATTGATTTTGTGTTTTCTAGTAGGTAATATTCAATTATAGACTCGAAATATTAAGGGTGAATATTTTTTTGTTTATTTTGTTTATAAAATTGATTAAATAATAGCAAATGCTCGACTACGTAATAAATGTAATCATGAAAAATAAATAAATAAAAAGTGTAGAAAAATATATGAATGTATCTAAACAACATATTGTTAAGTGCAACGAAGAATGGGAAATAAAATAGCAGAAGAAAGAGAGACGAAGGAGAGGTTTTGATTGTTGTGTAAAAAAGATATCCCATTCTTCTTCATTAGCAATTTTTATAGTAATCACAAATAACCGAATATTGGAAAATGCAAACAAGATCCCTGTAATCAGGAATCATAATTGAACATGTGCTGTAAACTACCCACGATTAAATATGCAAACTACCCATGATTCTAATATGCAATGCAATTACATGAATAACATGTGACACGTACTCCTCCCACTCTGCATACCCACTCTTCATACTCTGCCTGACTGGGCACGTATCATCCCCCCCCCCCCCCCCCCCACTTACAGAATCCTTGTCCGCAAGGATGAAATTGGGGTAAGTCTTCAAGAAACGCCACTTGTTTTCCCAAGTAGCATCTTCAATTGGAGCGCCCACCCACTTCACCAGAATTTCAGTCTTGGGCCGATAGTTCCCTTTGTGAATGACCCGGCTCTGCAGCACCTCTTTCGATTGAGGTAAGACAGTCGAATCGTCTGAAACGGGAGACAGGTCTGGAGAGACAGGGGTGACTGGACCCAATTTCTTTTTTAGAAGGCTGACATGGAAGACGTCGTGGATCATGGAATCAGGAGGTAATTGTAACTTGTACGCTACTGGACCAATGCGCTGTAACACCTGATAGGGACCAAAAAACCTTGGGGCCAGCTTAAGAGAACTTCGAAAAGCCACAGTAGACTGTCTATAAGGTTGGAGCTTAAGGAACACCATGTCCCCCACCTCAAACTCCACTTCGCGTCTGTGTAAATCTGCTCTTGATTTCATTCGGTCCTGGGAGACTTTGAGATTCTGGCGTAGGTCGCGTAATATATCCTCGCGAGATTTGAGGAGTTCATCAACAGCTTGAACCTTGGTGGTGCCCGGAACATAAGACAACATAGACGGGGGTGGAACCCCATACACCACCTCAAAAGGAGAGATTTTGGTGGATGAATGCACCGAAGTGTTATAACTAAACTCTGCCCATGCTAACCAGTCGACCCACTGCTTGGGCTTTGTTCCTGTGAAACAACGGAGATATTGTTCTAATGTTCGGTTCACCACCTCCGTCTGTCCATCGGATTGTGGATGATAACTGGAGTTCATGCATAATCTTGTTCCCTGCAACTGAAACAATTTCTGCCAGAAAGAGCTAACAAAAACCTTGTCTCGATCACTTACTATGGATGTGGGGATGCCATGGTGACGGACGATATGGTCGATGAAGGACTGAGCCACTGTCACCGCTGTGAATGGGTGACTAAGAGGGATAAAATGGGCATATTTGGATAGTCGATCAACGACCACCATCACCACTGTTTTGCCCTTGGAAGAGGGAAGTCCTTCGACGAAATCCATGGAAATATCAGCCCATACCTTGCTTGGAATGGGAAGAGGTTGAAGGAGTCCTGCAGGAACCAAACATTCAAATTTGCAACGTTTGCATGTATCGCAATTCCGCACGCATTCCTTCACCATTTTCTGCATATTAGCCCAGGAGAAACAAGACTTGATCCTTGCAAGTGTCTTGTGGTAACCGAAGTGTCCTCCAGTAGGAGTGGAGTGATTTTCGGAAACAATGATGGGCAGTAGGGAAGAAGTAGGACTCAAGAGTATTTTACCCTTGTAAAACCAAACCCCATCGCGCTTCACATATTTCTGAGGACCCATGGGTGAAGACAAGTCTGCGAGGCTGGAATAGAAGGGATCCTGGTTCACTTCATTCTGTAACTGAACCCACCAATTAGCGACAGGAATAGAAATTGCAGCTAATTCGAACTCGGCCCGTCGCGAAAGAGCATCAGCCCCTTGATTCTCTGCACCTTTTTTATACTGAATAACATAATCATAACCCATAATTTTGGGCAGCCACCTTGCTTGTACTGGAGTAGTGATTCTTTGTTCCAATAAGTACTTCAAACTCTTCTGGTCAGTGCGGACAATGAAAGGTTTGCCCAACAAATAAGGTCGCCATTTACGAATTGCCTTCACAATTGCCAACATTTCTTTTTCATATGTAGAAAAAGAAAGAGCCGATTTCTTCTATGCTTCGCTGAAATAAGCTATAGGTCGTTGGTCCTGCATCAAAATAGCACCAATACCAACTCCACACGCATCACATTCAATGACAAATGGCTGCGAAAAATCTAGTAGTCGCAATACCGGTGGTGATGTAAGAGCAAGCTTTAAGTCTTGGAAGGCCAAATCAACAGCAGGGGACCAACGAAAGCTATCCTTAGTAAGTAGCTGAGTTAGAGGGGCAGCCAAGGTGCCGAACCCGCAAATGAATTTGCGGTAATAACCAGCCAAACCAAGGAACCCTCGCAAGGATTTGAGCGTGGTGGGCAAGGGCCAATCAATGATACTTTTGATTTTGGAGGGATCAACAGCAACCCCTTCTTGAGAGATCAAATGCCCAAGATAATCCACCTGCAAAACCCCAAACCGATATTTTGACAATTTCGCAAAGAGATTGTTAGTAATTAAAATCTCCAAGACAATTTGCAAATGACGTAGATGCTCATCCCAACATTGGCTGTAAATCAGAATATCATCGAAAAAAACAAGGATGAACTTCCGAAGGTGTGGACGGAATAAGTCATTCATGAGGCATTGGAAGGTTGATGGCGCATTCGTCAAGCCGAAAGGCATAACAACAAACTCGTAGTGACCCTCATGAGTACGGAATGTTGTTTTATGAATGTCTTCCTCCTTTACTCGGATTTGATGATAACCCGAGCGTAAGTCAAGTTTAGAGAAGAACTTAGCTCCATACAATTCATCTAATAACTCATCAATAACTGGGATAGGGTACTTATCCTTCACCGTAATTTGATTCAAAGTCCGATAATCAACACAAAATCGCCACCCCCCATCTGCCTTTCGGACCAGTAGCACTGGAGAGGAGAAAGAACTGGTGCTTGGCCGAATCAACCCCGAAGAAAGCAATTCCTGGACCATTTTTTCTATCTCCGTCTTCTGATAATATGGGTAGCGGTAGGGTCGCACACTAACCGGTCCAGACTGATTTTGAAGAGTAATGCAATGATCATGGCTTTGGTTCGGTGGCAAGGTGGTTGGTTCCACGAAAACGGCCTTATATTGCTGCAATAGGTTGTCTATGTCTGCAGCCTGTTTTGGTGGAGAAACAAAGATTTCACACAGCATAATCTGTAGAAAATATCACATACCTTCCAAATTGTGAAGTTGTTTATCGTTCAAAGCCTCCAATTCAGACCTCCTTAGCCCTTGAAACCTGTACCTTTGGCCATCCTTGGTGAAGCACATAGTCAGCTCCTTGTAATTTGTCTCCACCGGCCCCAACGTCTCCAACCATTGGACTCCAAGTACTGCTTGACACGCCGCCACAGGCAACACATAAAAATCAGCAGTAAGAACATGGTCTTGGACCATCATCGTGAGAGCTAGACACCTCCCAGAGCATTCAATGCGTTCCCTGTTTGCAACTATCACCTGAAAGAATTGATCATGCACCACAGGTAATTGGTGCTTCTCCACAAAGCTTTGGTCAATAAAATTGTGTGTGCTACCCCTATCAATAAGAACAGTGATATTGTTGTTTTGTATTTGTCCCAGCACTCTAATGGTTTGCGGGTGGGTAATGCCTGTGATGGCATGAAAGGAAATTTCGGGCACAAGATCATATTGGTATGGTGCAAGGTCATTTGGGTAGTGTGGCTGGTCGTGATTTTGTGGGTTATCTAGAGGCACATCCTCAATCATGTACAATTGAGGTTTTTGACAGCGATGACCCGGAGTGAATTTCTCATCGCAATAGAAACAGAGGCCTTTCTCCCTACGTTCTCTTGCTTCCTGGCTTGTTAACCTCTTAAAAGTGCTGGAATTAGTAGCCATTGGTTTGCTGCCGAAGGGAGTGGGTGATGAACCCAGAATTCCACCTGACCGTGATGGGTTCATTGGAGGAAATCGGGATGACGGAATTGACTTCTTGAGGATGGCATTCCGTTCTTCCACTAACCTGGCGACCCCCATAGCTTCCGATAAGGTGCGAGGCCTCTTGATTTTTACATCCAAACGAACCTCATCCTTCAATCCTGCGATAAAACATCCAATCAAGTAGGTGTCCGGCAAATTATCAATCAATTGCGAGAGACGCTCGAACTCATCCTGGTAGACATCGACAGTGGATGTTTGCTTCAAGCGTGTGAGAGCCTCTGATGGGTCTTCAAATTCTGTGGGACCAAAACGATGTAATAAGGCTTGGATGAGATCTTCCCATGACAAGGGACCCTGAATTTGACCAGCCAGCGATGCCACTGCAAGGCAATTCCCTCCAAATGAAAAGATGCGAGCTGAACACGTTGATGTGGTGCCACTTTTTGGAATTCAAAATATTGCTCAGCCTGATATACCCACCCTGTTGGGTCTTCTCCAGAGAATTTCGGGAAATTCAGCTTAAGATTTGGGTTTGGGTTGTTGGATTGGTGTATGTGGGCCAGTGTTTGGGCAAGGTTAAGTTGGGTTGGGTCGTTGGATACTTTACGGTGGGCTAGTTGGGATGATTCCCCTGGTGCGAATGGATTAATATTGCTGGAATCATGGACTTGGGATTGGCTTGGTGAGATCCTTATAGCCTGGAGCTCAGTGAGGACAGTTTGAAGAGTGGTGTGCACCTGGTCGAAACTAGACTCATGACGAGCCAAGATTTCACTCACTTCGTTACGAAACTCGGTATTGGTTTTCCCACGGGTATCCATAGGATCATGCTCTGATACCACTGTTAAGTGCAACGAAGAATGGGAAATAAAATAGCAGAAGAAAGAGAGACGAAGGAGAGGTTTTGATTGTTGTGTAAAAAAGATATCCCATTCTTCTTCATTAGCAATTTTTATAGTAATCACAAATAACTGAATATTGGAAAATGCAAACAGGATCCCTGTAATCAGGAATCATAATTGAACATGTGCTGTAAACTACCCACAATTAAATATGCAAACTACCCATGATTCTAATATGCAATGCAATTACATGAATAACATGTGACACGTACTCCTCCCACTCTGCATACCCACTCTTCATACTCTGCCTGACTGGGCACGTATCACATATATAAATGCAATATTTTTGTTGCATGTCAAGCATACCCCAACACTAAATATATATTTTTTACTTATTATAAATAATATGAACATCATTTTGTATTTATTAATTTGTCTTTTGAACTTTTTGCATGCATTGTGTGCTAGAAGGAGGATGAATTAATATTTGTATTATTTCATTATAGAAATTGCAGCACATTTCAATACTTGCATGCATTCATAGCATTACCAAATATCTACTCTACATATTTCTTTCCTATAGCACAACTATTTCATATTTTATAATGTATCTAAACAACTATTTAAAAGACTAATAAAATACAGCAAAATCTCAACAAAGTCTCCTTTATATAGAAGTCATACCCAAAACTTTTATCCCGTGTCCGCTATCTAATATTTAATATCTTGTTTTATGAAGAGAAATGCCTTGTTCAAGAAGTTGTCATATAATATAATAATCACTAAAAATCTTATATAATCCTTAGTAACTCAAGATGAAATTTTCATTGAATAACGAGTGAGGAATACTACCTCATAGTAGTGTCCACTAAAAATCTAGAGTCCAAATTATTATTTTTTAATGTTCAAGATAATGGTTAGATAGGAGTCCATTAGCTCCAAACATGGACAACTAACTCTATTTTTTTTATAAAAAAAATACAAAGTTGATGGTTTAATATTTTATAAATTTGAGTATGTTGCCTCAATAGGTTTTTTAATCTTTACCAAGTTCTAATAGGCTTTTATAGAGTTGTTATAAAGTGCAAAGCATGCAAGCTATTTTTGTATTTTGTTTCGATAAGAAAATGCCAATACAAGTTTTTTTTATAAATTATCAAAACAAAGAAAAATTTTTTAGCCTTTTCTCCATGTAGAAATGCTAAAGAAACAAGTATGGATAAAAATATGCACAAATACAAAACACAAAAACAATTAATTTTTTATATAAAAAAAAACTCAGGGCAACACATTACCTCGTGTATTTATAAATAATAAATATTTTTAAAACAACGAGTTTTATTTTCATAGATATACTAATTGATGAAGTCATACTCTCTTTCCCACGCCCTTCTTTATATTTTTCAGCTTGCTATTCTACATTTTCTACTTTAGCTTTAGCTTGCTATCTACTTTCTGCTTTTGTTTTGTACGACTCCTTCATTTCTAGGAATATCCTCCAGTAAGTGTATCAGCGATGATAATTCAGTTGTAGTTATCTGTAAATCTATGCCTCAAACAAACCCTAGTAAAAATCAAGAAGATCAATCAAAATCGATGGTAATGTCTCACAATTCACGGCACTCCATAGACTCCTGCACTCTCCAGCTCCATTCATGGAGGCCTTTTCTCGATTCTGATCCCCCCGCCAATTCTAAACCCTGCGCATCTTCCCGTACTCTCCCTAAACGCCCGTGCCTTTCCGACCGCGCCACTTCTTTCTCTTCTAACATCGATTCCATCGATATTTCCAAGCTCTCTCTCCTCCAAGACGACAGCAGCAGCAGCAACATCAAGCCCATCCCCGCCGCTCCCGCCATTACCAACAATCCCTACAACCGAGGTACCTTACGCCTTATCCAGCGCAAGAGGCGGCGCAGAGGATCCCGGTCCGTGTCCGGCCGGAGTTCCGATAGAAGTGGGACCTGGCGGTGCTGCTCTGTTGGCGCGGCTCATGGGACTTGCTCGGATTTCCCTGTGGCGGTGGGGACGGACTCCAGTGGAGAGCTGTTTGTGAATGGGGATGCGAATTGGGCGTCGGATGTAAGTGAAGCAAAGAATTCGATAAAAGAGAGGGAGGAGAAAGAGAATTTGTTGGGGGTGGGTTGTGCTTTTGGGAATTTGGATAGCGAGTCTGGGTATGGGAGTGAACCTGGTTATAGGGGGGATGCTGAGTTTGGTTATGGAGATGAGGTTGAGGAGGAGGAGGAGGATGCCAGGTTGTTATTTTGGGGACACCATTTTCAAGGTACACCCAGCTTCCTCCCATCCTGTTTGAATATATATATGTATTGTTGACTGTGTTCAAACCTCTCTTTGCTCCTCCTGATGCAGATTCTAAGATGGAAATGGTTGGAGAGAACACATTTGATCCAAAAACCCATCACAGATGTCGTCGCAAGAAGCATGATTATAGAATGGTTGGCTCTTTGAGATAACTCACCCGGTTGCTGATATCAATAGGAAGAGAAAGGGAGGTCCTTTTGCCACTGGTGTTTTGATAGTATTTAGTATATTTATTTCATGCAACCCTCTGGTTTCAATTCCTCCCCAATTTTGTGACACGGTTTAGAATCTCATCTCTGCTGCTAGGTTGGATTTTGTTCTTTCATGTTGCCATCAAGCAGCTGCTTTTGCGGATTGATCCCTACTTGTTTGTTCAAATGTCTGTGACATGTCCAAGTAGTTTATCTGTGCATTCCATTCAAACAACTCTTGTAAGAATCGTTGTTAATCTGTAAGCTATACAGCTTTTTTAAATAAGATTTTTTCTTGTTTAAATGGATTCAATGCGCAGCTACAATTACCTTTAACTAGATCAATCAAGGAAAGAACTGAAAACTACTGGATGTATCCCATTCGCCAGATTATTCCACTCTTATTTGCCGAAATTTCCATGTCACAAACTCCATACTTTTTAGGAACAACTAACCTGGTGCTGCTGCTTTTGAGTTGTTTTCACTCCTTTTTATTTCGCAAAGCACCATTAAGGGCAGGAAATTCAAAGAGTTCAAACCAGCTTCTCATCCTTCATTTATGGACAGGAGTTATTCCCTGCATCCCTGTCCAGGAGATGGCCTGGTTGTGTATCAGAAACCTTTCAAGCAGAGTGTTTAGCTAAGAAATTTTGAATAACTGATGCAAAACAAGTTTGGCTCAGAGTTCAAGGAGAGCTGTTGCTTGACCTTTGTGATAGTGATTCAGAGACTCTGGAAGAGTCACATGAAGCAGAAGACCAACAGAGGTAACTCTGAACTCTGAAGCATCGTGAGATTTAATTGTAAGATGCCATGAAAAAGGTTAAATTGTAGGGAATGCATATTGCCAGAAGAGTATTTTGTTAGATATTATACATGACAGGAAAGCAAAATGAAAGCCAGGGGAGTACAATACATTCCAGTAATATCCCATTTACATTTTGAAGTATTGGACCACGACTCTGTACAGTGGTTGTGGTGATTTATTACCTTCATGTGGACCGCATGATTGGATTAGCAGAATCACGTGAATCCAAACCCAAGAGTAATCGAGATCTCTTATATGCACCTTTGCTTTGACGCCTGAAATAGCTGCTTCACGCAAGAAAAGAACTACAACATCGCAGCTCACGGTGCATCCTGACCACAAACATCGCAACCTATAGTCTTCCTGATCTTTGTTTCTGTGGTTTTCCACAAAACCCGCATCTTTATAAACCATAACTATGTTACTGCATTAATGTACATTTCCGTAAACAATTAGCATTATCATATAATCAACCTAGGCTGCCATGAATTTTTTGATAATTTGACCCATCACTTCTGACAACGAGATCAAGCGCCGTGATGCAGCTGCAATCTTTTTTGCTCATGCATCACAGTTACCCATATAAAGGGAAACACCAAACAAATCTTTTCACCTAAGTTCACGAGAGACACATCTAGCTGGTCACATGTTCTTCGTCCTCAAAACCTAATTATTTCACTTCTGCTTACTTCGCCACTCTTCCCTTGCTTTTCTATCGAACCCACTTTAGAAAGGTCCTGTCTTCATTGAAGTCACGTCCCTTGTCCCGCTTTCCCTCAAAGCTCTTATCTGCACAACTTTGCATTCGCGAGGAACAATATAATGTCTTTCTCCGGCTCTTACATATAATGTCTTTCATTCTACAATCTGTGAGGGCATATCATAGGTGTTGTTGGTCTCAATTTTTAATCTTATTCCTCCGTTACTTTTTCTTCTTTTGAAAGCTTCATAATATCATAGAATGAGAACTATCTCCATTCTCATCCTTTTCCTTTCATGGCTAACATGTGCTTCGAGCCGGGGCTCTGACAACGGGGACACTAATGTTGAAGAAGCATGCAGTGTTACTAGATATCATGACCTTTGCATGCACTCACTGGCATCTTTTTCGCGCACTGCTGGGAGAAGTCCCAGCAAGTGGGCTCGAGCTGGGGTTTCGGTGACACTAGGCGAGGTTAAGAATGCTAGTCAGTATCTGAACAAACTGAAGAGAGATAGAATCATGAGAGGCAGAAACAGGATTGCCCTTTCAGATTGTATCGAGTGCTTCCAAGATGCGATCGACAATCTTCACAGATCACTTAGCATACTCAGAAAGCTTGACGCCACGAACTTTGATACGCAGATGGGGGACCTAACTACATGGTTGAGTGCTGCTCTAACATATGAAGACACTTGCTTGGATGGTTTTGAAGATCAAAGCAGCAAACAAGTTAGAATGCTTCAAAATCAGGTTTCAAGAGTCAGTTGTATCACCAGTAATGCACTGGCTCTTGTCAACAAGCTTGCAGCAGATGGTTTGGCAAGCCTAAACGGTCCATAGCTATGTCATATCGAGAGGGAACCGGGTCAAAAATCAGAATATAAATGAAATAATCTAGAACCTAGCCTGCCAAAGCTAAAATATATATATCTATCCCTTGTGTAATTGCTTGTCGTGGCTACTTATGTATCTTCGGTTTCTGAGTTGGTATGGGCTCAAGCGATGCGTTTTGCTTTCTTGAGTCAGAAAATAAAAGCAGGGCAACAACTGTGGCTTCAAACAAATTCCTGTAAATTATCCACTTATGCTATTTGAATGATTACACATGCCTACTCACTGACTGCAACTCGTTACTAGCTATCGTGTGCGATGTTTTGTCTGCCACCATTTTCTTTTCCCTTCTCCGATGGTGACGACTACGATATCAGTAACCCTCTGCTTCCCCAGTTTCTCCCGTTCTTATGGGTACTGATTTGACTCCAACTCCTTTTCAAAACAAAACACCCACTACAGGACTAAGATCGCTGGAGCAACTTTAACCATGCTTCCATCCCATGGCCCCTGATATGCCATTTTCATCTGTGTTGTTGACTTTAAACGACGATAGCCGCATTTTGCCTCCATCTTAACCCTTCGAAGTAGTCGTTGATTTCATCTGGATGGGCCGGGCCGTAAAGCTCTTTTGGGCTGAATCTGTACTGAATTAGTTTAGTTTGAATTGAGATTGTTTTTTAAAATATTTTTTATTTAAAAATATATTAAAATAATATTTATTTATTTTTTAAAATTATTTTTTATATTAAAATATAAAAATGATAAAAAAAAATAACTTAATATAAAAAATTCAATTTTTTCAAAAACATTTTGAAAATCCAATAAAACAGGGCTGAAGCCATTAAAAGCTGTTTAGCTGTTGGCTCTGTGCGAAATAAACAAAGAAACAGAGATTGGTCCTATGAGCAATCTGAGATCATAAATAAATATAGCCCAAGTGCAAAACATCACCACGAAGAAGGGTAAAATGCAGATTTGTATGCCAAATTGGCCCAGTCATTTATACGAACACCTCGTGTGCTCAAAAAACAAAAAATAAAATGGACGCCCGGTGATAATTTCCCTTGGCTCCTAGTTGCCTATCATTCTCATCAATCAACAACTCAAACATTCATCGGTGACGTCGAAGTCTAATATGCTTTCACGCATGAGCAAACTCTGAAATGCCTGTGGTGGTTTGCAGAGGCATTGGCAATCAGGCCCATTGTTTCCATGAAATGATGATTACTTCTTCTATATTCAAATACCTGAGAATTAATACAGAGCTTCACTGTTCATCCATGTGAAAAATCAACTGAAATTGACTCAGATATCCTGTTAAAATAATCCAAACAGCACCCTGGATCCATGTCAACTCACGTAAGCTGTAAGCCTTCGGCCAAGGTTTAACAAAATAACACGCACAAATCAGAATGGTTCGAGAGGATAGAGTTCATTATTCGTACTCTTAACATTTCTTAAACCAGAAAAAGCAACGGTGGCATCAACCACAGCTAGCATTAGAAAACTTTATTTATATTTTTTTTATTAAACAAATATTTGACCCTTAATGAATCGCTGAACATGTAGTAACGACGACGGATAATAGAATAGGCATTTTGGGGCAGTTAAGCAATTATTAGCTCACCAAACATGATGGTGAGCTAATAATAATAATAATAATAATAATAATAATGGGTGAAAATTAGCAATTTGTTTTCCTCAAAATAAAGAAAGAAAAATAAATTTAGAACAGGGGCAGTTTGCTCTAGATGGAGACAGAAGACCATACTTCATTTCCACTGCAATCTCTTAATTAGCTGTAAGATTTTCGAAGTTGTCGGTATAAAATTGGAAAGGGTCACGATCATCGAGAATTTGGCAGCAATGTGTGGAGGAGATGAAATGTCTATTTAAAGTCTTCTTCAAGGGATACTTAATAGATTAGATTAGGTTTAAATCATGGGGTTGTTAATATGATAATTATTAAAAATTTATATAATTTTTAATTTTATAAATTTAATCAAAATATACATAACCTGATCTGGACACTTATGTTAGCAAAAAAATAATTTTCATGGCAGTCGTTTTCTGGGCTTAGGAGAAATGATCAAATAACAACATCTTTGAAAAAGAAATTCATTGTGTGCAAAATAAAAATTGGAATTTCTCGTCAGATCATCACTGACTCTAAATTAATGTGAAGTTTGTGTGTCAATTACGTTCATCATATCCGAGTCATGCGCTGGAAATAATAATATGGTCTAATCCGATATTGAATTGCGCCTAAGGTCTCCATTCATGTTCCACAGCTTTTTCTTGCACAGAAAATCACAGCACATTTACTTTTCATGCACTCGTAAGAACAACTATTTGTTTATATTTTTTTTATTTCACTTTTTATTTATTTTAAAAATTGAGGATGCAGGGGTCTGATTTGATATTGTATGTAAATAAGGTTTTTTTTCCCACTATTTACTCCTTTTTTGTGTGTTTTCCCTTTAAAATTACTTTGGGGGTCATAATTGATATAAAAATAAATTAAAATTAAATGTATAGAGATGAAATTGAAAACAAAATTTAGGTGGTATAAAGTCATGAAAAAAGATCAAAAGAATAATAACTAAATTTGATATAAAGGTAAAAATAGACTAAATGACAGGATGAGATCGAACAGAAAAAATATCACATGATCATAATAATAATAATAATAATAATAATAATAATAATAATAATAATAATAATAATAATAATAAATAAATAAATAAATCCTTGTAAGATGACAAAAAATATCTCCGACAGCTATTAATTTGGTTGGTATACACAAGGTGCAGCTTGTTTTGTTCGCTTACAAACCACTTAAAGCTTGTCACACAACGAATCATTCGTTTTGAATTTTGCTGCTTTCAGTAGCGTTCCACTGAACAAGGAAAGGACGGGAGGCGAGAGAAGGATTTTACTTCTGGCTAAATTTTAAAAGATTCCGGCATACCCGCCGATCCGTTCACAGCTCCAGCCAAGAGAGGATTTAACAGCACAGTATTCCCGATATAATATAGCGAAATTCAATTTTACTGGGAGTTTAATAACTTAAATCTTTGGAGATTAAACGTTGTTTTTTTTAGACTGTGGTTTGGATTAATTTTTATTTTAAAATATATCTTTTTTATTTTTTAACATATATTTTTATTATAGAACCTTAAAATAATTTAAAAACACCAAACAAGTTTAATTTAAAACTAAAAATTTTAATTCTTTTAAAAAATAATTTTAAAACCAGTCTCAAACAGTCATAAAATTAGCTTGTATTGTATCTATTTAAATAATAAATAAAAAAACATGTAAGATCTCTATTTAAATAACAAGGTTTATTTTTTCCACACCTATTGACCAAAGAATGCGTCTTTTCTCCCACGTGCTTCTTCCCTGTGATTCTCTTTCTCCTCCCTCCGTCCTTTTTGTTTATCGGAACACCTATTTTTCTTATTTAATCCGTTCAAGTTCTTATTGATTTTCTTTTCTTGTCCTGGCATGGAAATTGAGGACCCTGTGGAGAATTTCTTTGCCATGACTTCATCGCTGTACGAGTGAGGATATGAACACCTGCGCGTAAGAGAATCTGAAGATTGATTTTCTCTGGATTGATGCTTTTATTGCAGAATGAAAATAAATGAGGTTGCTGTGACATTCAACTTTATATTATGTATGAGGTTTTGCTGCTTTGAGATGGGTTTCATAATACATAAATAAAGATAAATAAATTCAAACAAGACTTGGATTGAGTAGATTCAAGAAAAGGTGTCTCGACAAAAATCCACTCAACAGAAAACCTGGTTATACGTGTTTATAAATGCTTATAGGTATCAAGCAAGTAGAGATGATAGAAATAATGTTTTTTTAATACTAATGTATTAATAATATTTTAAAAAATCTAAAAAATATTAATTCGGTATAGTTTTAGGTAAAAAAAAATGTAGTTTTATGTAAAAAAAAAAATAACACTCTAGTTTGTGTTGCAGAAAGTAACAATTGCGAAGTTTGGTGGCTTGAAAAAGACGTTGCAGGAACGTGGGAAATGGAAAGTGTCCTGTGCCACGTGGGTGGAGAAGAGTCGACGTCGCTTAAGGACGAATATTGCTTTCCTGCGAACGACAAGCAATCGAAGTCCCCGACCTGTCTTGTTCTTTTTAATGAATTTTTTCTCCCTTGCTGTGGGTCCTCGTCGAAGCTCATTCAATACAGATCTCTCTCTCCTCTCCTGGCTCTGACCGCGTCTCTGGTCTTCTACTTTCCCACTCCCCCCGCAACACGAGTGGAAGTGGTCATTACTCATCAATATAATAAACACGCACCAGGATCTCCTTTGTTTGCTGCTGAAAAGTATTTTTTTATAGTTGCTTTTATAAAAAAAAAAAAAATGAATTTTCTTCCGTGTTATAAAAAATAAATTGAAAATACTTTTTTGTATTGGGCTATGCCATGAAAAAAAAGTTGAGAAATACTTGTTAACGTTTTTTTCCCAAGTTTATCTAGCATATATATAGCATTAGATATAATTATTTAATCAATTACAATAAAAAAATATGATATAAAAATATAATAATGAAAAAAATATTTTATATTTATGTGTTTTTTCATGTTCAGACAAATACATGTCTTTTTTATTAACAACTCAATTTTTGAACCCCAATACCTAAATTTCACTTTTGTTTTCACTTGAAAAATACCCCAAAATATCACAAGAACCTCGATAACTTAATTTTCAACCCCAAAACACCATTCAATCAATTTAAAAAATAAAAAAATCAAATAAAAAAATCAAATCTTAATCTAATTTTTCCAACATTGTTAAATGATAGACTCGTCTTTATTGAACTCACTTTTATAAGACAAATTCATTGACATCAAAATCATGTTTTTTTGTAACTAAAATGTGAAAGTTAAAATCTTTATATCTACTCTCTGTTTGTTATGTATATCAATTTAATTTATTGATGGTAGTGAAAATTAAACCCGTGATGGTTTGATTATAAAAGTTATAATATAATATCAAAAAACTATTTTAAGACGGTAACTTAAGCCGGTAGATGGGGTTTTTATATTATCTCTATATTAATTTTTAACATTCTCTATTCTCCCTCAACAAGCAAGAGCTTAACACATGAGAAGAATAAAATTACAAGATTGAAACACATATAACTAAACCTACAAGGACCGAAATGTACAAAAACAAAATCTTTTAAACCAAAATTGAAATTTTACAAAAAAACTTTAAGAACTAAAATAGACTTTTCTCCGCACATAAAGACTTAAGAATGAGAAAATAAAGCGTTGGAATCTAAACATAAACATCTAAACCTATAAAGCCAAAAAATAAGATTTTTCAAAATTCAAGGATCATATTGAGATCATGTCCAAGTTAAAGAACTAAGCTAGAAGATAAGAAAAATAGAGTTCTAGGGTCAAAATATAAAAACAAACTATAAAAAGAAAAATAATTAAATTTTAAAAATTAAATAACCAAACTGAACTTTTAAAGATTGCACGGTAAGGAAATGTGCAATCTATAGTAAATTGTGTTTTGTTATCATCTCCTACAGTGAAAGAAGTAGTGGTGATTTTCTTGAAATTACCAATTGGATTATAAAAGTATCAATTTAACATTGTTTCACATATCTTTTTTATAATTATGATATATCGATGTAAAAATATCATCAAAATCTAAACTATTTTGTTCAATTTAAACACATTTTTATAGAAATATACGGACTGTATTTTCCAGTTTAGTATTTAATTATTCATTCTTTAGAATAAATCATCAAATACACACACTTTAAGAAAAAATAAAATCATGTTGATGATTCACTATAGCTTTCTTTAAACACAACTCACTGGACTGCAAAATAATTCTTGGTTTTGGGGTTGTTTGTCTTTTTTATTTTCTTTTGAGCAGTAAAACTTCAAGTTTTGCTCCTGAGTTAAACACAAAAATCATTTGTTATGCAAGGGTATTCTAGACATTTTATTTTTATGAACAAACAAATAACTTTTTTTGCCCTTGAATGAGACAAAAAATAAGAGTTGTCAGCAAGAATATTGCTGATTTTTCTATATTTATGAGCGGTGAAAACACTAATTTGCTCCCGGAAAAGACAAAAACAAGGAGTTGGTTTGAGGGTATTTTGATATTTGCGTATGTATTTTTTTTGTTATTAGGACGGGCTAGGGGGTGTTTTGGTGATTTTATATTTTTAATACTTTTGTTTGAAAAAACTAACAACACGTCCACTTACATGCCTGCAGTTTTATTATGTTCGTGCCATGAAGGCATCGCGCGACATGTCACGCGATGGATAAAAATATTCAATTGTCATCTCACTGGATACGCCACCATGACGTAGTCACCATAATGATTCTTGTGTTGGTGCATGGTGGCTGGAGCCTTGTTGATGGTCAATTGTTTTTTCTTTTCTTTTATTTCTCCATAACCAAATATGCATATAAGTCCTCTTTGTTTTATGATTTGTGCATTTTAGTCCTTGGTTTTTTGATTTTTTTTTTCATCCTAATTTTTTTATAGAAGTTTTAATTTGTTTTAATTTTATCATTCAACTAAAATTGATCATATATCTTGTTTTTTTTATTTCAACCTTTATTTTTTTATTTTTTTATTTTATTTTAGTTCCTTTAATTCATCGAGTCCTTCCGAGGCAACTCCTATTTTTTGTTCATATTTATGTGTTTGTACTCCTAGTTTGAGTTTTTAATTTGTATTATTTTGTCTTTTGTCGAGGTTTTATTTTTATTCAATTTAGTCCTAAAATTTTAATTTGTATTAATGATCATTTTAAAATTGATATTTCTTCGTTGTCCTTTATTTTTTTTATTTGTTCTTCAAATCAAATGATTTTTTATGCTAATAATATTTATTTTAGTTTTGTTAATTTTTTTTAATTATTTGTTTGCTTTTTTTGTTATTTTTATTTATTTTATTCTTCGGAATAATCTTATGATTTTCATTGTTTACACAATAACAATAACAATAACAATAACAATTTAAATGCTTGTTTGTTTTTTATTTTATTTTTTTGCTTTCTCTTTTGTTATAATTTTTGGGTTTTTTGTTTTATTCTTTGAGATAATTTATTAGATTTCATTGTTTAGGCAACAATAACAATAATAATTTTAGTTGTTATAATCATGATATTATTAGTGACATTACTAACGATAATGATAGTAACAATAATAATTTATTACAATGATTATAATGCTTATAATATTAATAATTATGATTGTGATGATAATAATAACAATAATTCATGAAATAATATTAAGAATATCAACAATAACAAAAACTATAATAACTGTAATCACAATAACGGTTATAATCGTGATGATAATGACAGTAGCGACGATGATGCTAATAGTAATAATAATAATTAAACTAATGATAATTGTAATAATAAAAATAACAATAATGATAGTATTAGTAATAGTTATGGTGATGATAATTATAATGATGATTTAACCAATAATAATTATTGTGATAACGATGACAATAACAATAATAACGATGACAATGATAGTAATGCTAATAATAATTATAATATAAAATATTTATAGTAATGGTGACAGTGGTAATTATAGTGACAACGACAATTTAACAATTATAATAATAACAATAAGAATAATATTGAAATAATTCATCATTATATATTGTATTTATTAAGAATTGAGTTTTACAACTTTACTATGTGTAGTATTTTAGATTTAATATCTCGGATTAATGATCTGAAAAAATTTTATGGCTCAATATTATCTTATATTTGTAAAATTATATTGCTTAACATTAGTTTTTTTTAATAAAAATTATTTGATTTTCATTTGAAACTACTAAACAAATAATTTATATCGATTTAAAATCTATATATTTTATACGAAACTAATACTGAATAAAGATTTATTATTTTGACTATATGTAAAGAATTATAGAAAAATTCTCTCACACTTTTTTTTTTTTTTTAATAATTCTAACTGCGGCTAATTACAGAAATAGAGAGAGAGAGAGAGAGAGAGAGAGAGAGAGAGAGAGAGGCAACACGCGTTAATTAGAGATGCATTAATCCAGACTCCAGATTCCATATCATAGAAAAGTAAATAATAGAAATGCATGCAAGTGAAATTAGTTACTCCGTGACAGAAAATCCAGCAGTTGAATTCCTCCGGTGTCCGCCGGGGTGACCGGATGCCCCCACGTTTTGTTTGATGGTACAAGGTCTTCATCGCCATCGTCATCTAACTTCATAAAAATATCCCTTGCCTTTATATAAAACTTAATTTCTTGCGCAAAACCTCTCAAAATAATTGATTGATTCCAACCCACAACCAGAAAATTATTTCTCACCAGATATCCAAGTTGTAATTCTTTTGGAAAATAAATTAATCGCGAATTTACAAATAAAATATAATTGTTGGCGAATGTCTCATCTAGAATTTAAATCTATTAGTAATTTATAGTTGGTGATTTATATGTCAACATAAACATTAATAGAATATCTTTAAAAAAAGAAACGGTGCTAAATATTTTTCCAGCGGTCGATTCATTATATCATCGAAGCAGCGCAGAACAGCTATTAATAGATAATTCTGCTGCTATTTAGTGAATGTAGATGAGTGTTGTTTGAAGTTGTTTTGAAAGTATTTTTTATTAAAAAAATATATTAAATTGATATTTTTTTTATTTTTAAAAACTATTTTTAATATGAACATATGAAAATAATATTAAAAACATTAAAAAAATTATTTAAAAAAAATTATACTTTTACAACGTAATACCTCACCCTAAAAAACAAACTCATAACTCATGGGCTTTCTAAACCAAGCTCGAACCCTTAGATTTTATTTGTTTATTTATTTTTATTTTTATAAAAAGTAAAACACATATGGTTAATTCTTTTGTTTTGAAAAAAGAAGAAGTTATGCACTTCGACACGACAATTTGTCATTTACTTTTCAAAAGCAACGCATCACAAAGGTAATTGGAAAACTGGAAAACAATATTTCTTGACTTAAAAAATTATTTTTCAACTATTATTTACTCAAAACTCCATAATAAATACATGAATAAGCTTATTTATGACATCAAATAACTTAAAAATTATTTAGAAAATAAAAAATCAAACGAATTCCATTAAATTTCCCAATCCTAAATCTATCATTTCAAGCAATGTAAAGACCAAATAACACCTTAATGAAATTCTTCTTATCAAATAGAATAACTTGTCACTAAAATCAATTTTTTTTCTATTCGGATCGGTGTGAACCAACCATTTTTCTCTCCCCCCATCATTTTTAAACAAGTTTATCTCCTCTTTCAGGCTCAAAGATAGAAAAACGAAGAAGATAAATTTTTTAAATCAAAATCAAAATCAAAATCATTATTAATGGGGTTAATCATATATTTTATCTGTTTTGCATTTTCATCCCTTGTTTTTAAATCATGCAGGCTATAAAAGAGTTTGACTGAAAGAAAAAAAGAGAGAGTTGATTTACTGTTAATATCAACAAGGAAGCAACCAAGGCACACCACAATTGTTTTAGTTTTTGGAGAACATTTTATAGTATGGTAGCTATATATTTTGACCAATGGCAAAGATAAAATTATAGTTTTTATCTTTAATATTGGACCTCTTAGATAATTGCGTTTCAAATCTTGTTTTTGCAAAAATTAAAATAAATTATTTTAAATATATATATATATATATATTTTTTCTAACAACATCAATTTTAATCAAATATTTTTTTTTTAAAATAAAAATAAAATCGAGCATAACATGTCAGGTTAGCCATGAATCCGGCGTTCAGAACACTCCAAGGAAGCACGAGAATGCCTTTTGAGGACTACCATCTAAAGCCATGAATGGCGCAACCAATATCATGCACGTGCTCAACCAAATCACAATCAAGCCTTTAACTTCCTCTTGAAGCGTCCTCCTTCCTAATATCTGATCATGTTATGCCAGCCAGTAACACAGGAGAAGAACAAAAAAAAATGCAAATAAAACCTTTTAAACCGTTGCGCTTCAACAAAACCAAACAATTAAAAGAAAAAACACGAGTTTTTTTTTTCATATAAAAAAAGTAGAGAACATTTTTAGAAAAAAATCATTTTTGTCCTTCTTTGGCAATGTAAGGATTTGTAAGTTAAATTCCCCTTTTATCCTTGCCGTATGATAGATCTCATTATTATCTCATTAAGTGTAGTAATTAACGAGGATGAAGTTTCAAACCTCTCGTGAGAGATCCTTGACAAGCTGTAGGGGCTTTAGCTAAGGAAAGTAAATCTTGGGCTAACCTGGAAAGAGATAAGGTCCAGGTTGGCTAGTGCTGGGAGAAGAATTAATGATACAAGCAGGGTGTTAAAATTATAATATCAATTGTTTTTTAAAAAACACAAATTTTGTTAGAAATACATTAATATATATAAAATACATTAAATCAATCTTAACATGAGTACATCAAAACAATAAAAAAACTAATTTCAAGCAAAAATAAACTCAAAGTCTTTTCAATTGAATATACATTGAATATTATATTTTTTAAAAACATAATTATTTTTGACATCATACATTAAAATATTTTGATAATATCAAAAAAATAATTTAAAACAAATATATATATATATATATATATATATATATATTTTATTAAGTCATTTTGATATGGTTAAAGTTAAACTATTATTATATGCACTTCTTTTTTCTTTTATTAAGTCATTTCTAAATCTTGTCCATTTATTGCATTGTTTGTAAGATTTTATATACTCATCTTGTTGGTTTTCCATGCATGTAAAGGAGGGAAAAAAGGAAAATAATAATTATTTGATTCTAAGAGTAATTACGTGGGATAATTAAATCATGACACGTCGCTTGGCAATTTATAAGATTCGGTCCAAGGAATAGGCATAAGAGGAGCAGCAAGTACTCACACCATCACGTGGTTCTCTCTCCAGTGAGATTTAAGTAGAAATAACGTTAATAACTCATCCACATTAGGGCAGTGTCTGACACAATTTAACACTACCATGTAATAAAAACTAACGAATAAATAAATAAGGCCCTAGCAGCCGTTTTCTCCCCTTATTTATTTTTTAAGAAAATAATATATTATTTCAAAATCCCAACTAAACCGATAATTATATTACATTAGGACAGTTTCTACCGCACACTCAATATACAAGTCCTGTCCACATACAAACAGACAGTAGGAAAGTACAGAAGAAACAAGAAAACATGGCAGGTACATGGTGAAGCTTCCCTCAAAATTACAGCACGAAATCTTCCTCCACGCATACGGTGACCGGTACCGTTCAAGCTTTTTATATCGTGTGAATATAACAGCAGATTTTTTTAATCTAATAATACATTAAAATAATATTATTTCTATTTCTTAATATTATTATATTAAGAAATATTAAAAATTTCAAATAATTTTTTTTTTTTAAAAAAAAAAACACTTTCATGACAAAAGGGTCCTGTCAATTCAATCAGCTGTTTCATATTATTTTTTCAACTCTTGCCCCATAATTTTTAGGACATTAATGAAGCTATTCCCTAATAATGGCAGAAGTATTGGACCAAGTCTGGAGTTGGTCACTCACTATCAGCTCATTAAACGACCATCTTTTATGAATCTAACTTAAATTAAACTAATCAAGCTCTTTTTTTTATTAAACATGTTTATCAAAGTATTTCTTGCATGGAAAAAAATATTAAATAATGTTTTTTAAATATTTTTTAATGATTTAAACCTGATGATATTTAAAAAATTTATAAAAGTTATATTAATATTTTAATAATTTAAAAAATACTTCTAAAAACTAACCCACGGCATTGCCTAGCAGACTGGACCATAAAGGTCAAGTCAAATTAGACAACGGGGAGATGAGCCACCACCAGTAAGGGTAGATTAGTAAATACCTAATACAGAACACTCCACTCTTTTATAGATTTCCCATTTTTTCCTGTGGTATCTCACCTAATGAAACCGTTTACTTTTCAAAAACAATAAAAGCAAAGCAGTGGCAATGTCCAGTAATTCCTCACAATTCCAAGCCTTGTTTAACGCTCCCTTACTCATTAAATACCGAAGCCCAACACGCCCCCAAACACACACCATCACCTCCTCCGTGAATCGAAAGGGAGAGTGGCCCGTTCTCCATCTACCGGCGACTCTGTCTCTTCCTCTGAATTGACCCAAACAAACAACTCCTCCATACAAAACCTCACATTTCTGTATCCATTTTCGATTCTTGTGATCGGATACAGAGGATGGGGCCCTCAGAGCTTACTTTTAGAGGTCACGACGGGACTAAACCAACAGCTGGTGCTTACTCACCTAAACCAGCGAAGCCATGGCTCACCTTCATCCGACCCATTCGTTACCTGATGCGCGAGAAGCGAATCGTCTTTGTCCTCGTTGGCATGGCTATTGCTACTCTTTTCTTCACTATCCTCCCTTCCTCTTCCCCACATGCTCACAAATACGATCCAATCCCAGAATCTTTCTCTCACATCTCTCACGAGTTAACAAACCCTGTGCGTCACAAATACTACGAACCCCTTCAGGCGGAATTCCGATCAGCCAATTCGGGCGGTAAGATTCCGCTTGGACTCAAAAGAAAAGGGCTCCGAATTGTCGTTACAGGTGGAGCTGGGTTTGTCGGGTCTCACTTAGTGGACCGTTTGATCGCTAGAGGAGATAACGTGATCGTGGTGGATAATTTTTTCACGGGAAGGAAAGAGAACGTGATGCACCATTTTAAGAACCCGAGCTTTGAGCTGATCAGACACGATGTTGTCGAGCCACTGCTGTTAGAAGTGGACCAGATCTACCACCTTGCTTGTCCTGCATCGCCTGTCCACTACAAGCACAATCCGGTCAAGACAATAAAAACTAATGTCGTGGGCACATTGAATATGTTGGGTTTGGCTAAGAGAGTTGGTGCCCGGTTTTTGCTTACCAGTACCAGCGAGGTTTATGGTGATCCTCTACAGCACCCCCAGGTCGAGACTTACTGGGGCAACGTTAATCCCATCGGTGCGTTTTTCCTTTCCTTTCCCTATCGCTCAATTAATTTAATTTTAATTGATAGCCGGTAATCGATATACTGTAACAGATAGTGTTGTTCGTGTATGATAGCATTGAAATAAAGCCTGTGGCTAACATGTGCTGCCTAGGCTACTATGAAAAGACAATGCAGACCAGTTGTCTTAATTGTATTTTTGGTAAAAGTGTGACATCGCATGGTGGCGGCCGGTGTGGAGGTGGGGCTCTTGGGCCTGACCGGTGGTGGTTGTTTTGTATGGTCAAGGAGCAGCCCGTGATTGCCGGATCGCTTAATCGGACTGTTATTAAAAAACAAAAGAATTCGCAAATAAGAGAAAAGTAGCGATCTAGTTGAGTTTTGAATTTTTTTAAGACAGAGAGATCTTGACAATTGCGATCCATGTCGTTTATACAGGTGTCAGGAGCTGTTACGATGAAGGAAAGAGAACAGCTGAGACATTGGCTATGGACTATCACCGTGGTGCTGGTGTCGAGGTGGGTGTAATATGATAGTTACCCAGAACGTTCTTTTATATAAAATAAAATCAACTCATTATTAACAGTCAACGCATTATTGCTTGTCACCTAACCTTTTCAGGTTAGGATTGCTAGAATTTTCAACACTTATGGACCCCGGATGTGCATTGATGATGGCCGTGTTGTTAGTAATTTTGTTGCTCAGGTATTTTTCTTCTATAATGATTTTCCAATCTGCTTGTACACTTGAAGATATTAGACACTCGAATACATGCATTCATTGAGTTGCATTTGCTAATCCAATGTTATTTTCTCATCAAAAAAATGATTTATTAACAGTAATTACCTGGTATTGTGCAGGCACTAAGGAAGGAGCCCATGACTGTTTATGGTGACGGGAAACAGACTAGGAGTTTTCAATTTGTTTCTGATTTGGTAAGCCTTTGTAGCCCAGAACCTCTTTTTTTTTTTTTTAAGAAAAAAGTAAAGCCAAAACTTTTATTCTGTTCGTTGCTGCCTGGATTGATGCTTTATTGCTTTTCTACTCTATTTAGCTTTCTTATACTAACTATGGCTGTCCAATACAAATCTGAAAATGGGATGTGAACATTTCACTCTGCTTGTGCATCTCACATTTTAAAGGAAAACAATTTCTCCTTTGGGCGTGGTACTCTTCCAACTTCAAACTCTGAAACATGGGTGCTGGGCAACTAGTGACTGGCTTTGAACTTTAAGCATGTGAATATCCTGCTCGATTATCTGAATGTTCTCTTTATGCTTTATGGTGCAGAGCATTCTCCATCAACATAACATATTCTGATGACCATTACATGATAGTGTATGCATGTTTAAGCATCTAAAATGCTCATTAATAGCTGCCGCGCAGGATTTACTCAGCTTGTTATATGTGTGTTGAAATAGGTTGAGGGTCTGATGCGTCTTATGGAAGGAGAACATGTAGGGCCTTTCAATCTTGGAAACCCGGGTGAATTCACCATGCTAGAGCTTGCTCAGGTGAGTGTGTTTCTGTCGATGATATCCCTATTACTGGTTCAGGTTTCAGGATTGTAGTCTTATTTTCTTCGTTTATAGAAATAAATAAAAAAACTGAGAATTTCTCTGATGCATGAATTGTTTTTACGGTCTCACAATGTATGCACCACCTTCCAAATTACCTTGGTAGCAAGTTTTTTTTAAAGATTGTGTAGGTGATGCAGCAGTTGGTTTTGGTAATTTTAAAAATAGGATGTAGCAGCTTGTTTTTATTCTTCATTACATTAGATCTGATAGTGCTTCAGGTAATTGCTTTATATCTCTTCTAGCTATGGCACTGTTCTTCCTCGGAGAAAAAAATGTGTTATATAGTGTATTGGTCACATGCATCTGTTTGCAGTAAACTTAGAAGTCTCCATGTGTTTGTTCAGGTGGTCCAGGAAACCATTGATCCAAATGCAAGGATAGAGTTCAGGCCTAACACAGAAGATGACCCACACAAGAGGAAACCAGATATTACCAAGGCCAAAGATCTCCTTGGCTGGGAACCCAAGATACCCCTTCGCCGAGGTCTACCGATGATGGTCTCAGACTTCAGGCAACGCATCTTCGGTGACCACAAGGAAGAAGACACGGCCACCAATACGTCATCATCTTAAGGTGGCATATATATGGAGGCAACAAAATGGTAATCTTTCTGGTGGATGACCGATTTATTTTTTTCCCAATCCCATGCAATATAGATAGCAGCAAACTGAGCACTGTTCTATGAGGAATAGGTTTGGAGTTGTTCTTTTGGCCTTCGTCTGAAGCCATCTTTGTAATTTCAATGTTACTATCCCCTTCGAAGAATATGTTAGACAGTGAACACTGCAATTAAAATTAAAATTTACTAGTTTTTTTATGCAATTGACGTGTAGCAGCCATAGAAATAAGCTTCACCTCTGCCTTCTCATTTACCCGTTTGAATGAAATTTGTTATGTTTCATACACCAAGTCTTCTTATCGCCAACAGAAAAGTTGGAGATCAAATGGGCCTACGGATTTTAAAGCTTGCAGGATACTCCCTTTTCATAGTCTAGAAAAGTTTTGTGACTTTACCATGAAAGAATTGTAGCAGAATTTGGAGTTGGGTTGCTTTACATTATTGTTTTGGTGGCAAAAACCTTCAGCAAATCCTCATGCTCCCCCGCTCAGATGCATGAGCCATTTCTACCGCATCAGATTTTCAAAAGGTAGAACTGTAGGAGTGAAGCTCCTTTCATAATCAGAGGATTAAGTTTAGGAGAGACTGAAAACTTAGGTTACTCTGATCATTAAGCATTCAATTATCCCTCAACAACGTTGTAATCACAATGCAATATTTTTACCTTCTCTTGGACTCTCTCCCACCCTCCAATCAATTGGCGTGAGGACCATAATTCTCGATATTGCATTTTAAGTGGTGTGATCTTGGCGATTGGTGTCTTGACAATGTATTTGAAAAATATTTATGAAAAACAAATAAAAATTTCTTACATTAAATCAATTGTTTTTTATATTGTTAAATTATTTTAATGCGTTGATGTCAAGAATAAATTTTAAAAAATTAAAAAGTAAAATTCTAATATATTTATAAATAATTTTTTTTTTAAAAATAAACTCAACCCTATTATCCCACAAAAATCCGTTAAATTGAGGTGAGTTTAACTCCTGTTAATTTTGGAGGCATTTAAATTTTAGCAGGTCAGAAGAAGCATTGTCGTATCAACATAAAATCATGCCCGAAGAGAGCATTTTTCAATGGGCCAATTATTCAGTGTTTCTACAACGGATCAAGTTTCATCATCATCACATATATGGAAGCATGCGAAGCTAGAAAAACACTTGCATAGAACCCTGAAGAGATGACGCCACTCGCTCAACTCAAAGGAAAAACATCTGGGCCCGGAAATCCTGAATCATCTGATCCCACACTTCGGAATTTCGGATAGCTAGAAAGATGTCACACACAAATATCTACCATTTAGTGAATAATACAGTTAGCACAAACAATATCGGGCGTTGGTATTTGCTATTGACGCGGTTTATAATTAATCGTTATGATAAATTTATTATTTATCTTTAAATAAATAAAAATAAATATCTCAGTGGTGAGGGTAGCTTGATTTTTTTATTACTGGCCAATTGAAAGATTGTCGAGTATGTGAAGTTTTTTTTTTTTTTTTTTTAAAAAAAAAAATTACACAGTAATAATCTGAAAGATTTATAACATGTCACCCGGAGTTCTGTTGTCTTCATCAAAATTTCAACACAATAAGATTTCTAATTTATATTAAAAAATTGCTGATGACCAAATCCGTGTGAACTCTTTAAAAAACCTTTTTTTTGTTAACTCTTCAGCGTGCCTCCTAAGACCTAGCTGGGAACAACATACACGCATGATATATATAAAGTGATGCGAAATTTATCATACGAAAAGGTTTCCAAACTATAAATACAGGAGATGCAATAATAATTTTATACTGTATTAGCTGGTTAGCCTTCATATGCTGCCAAATCATTTAATAAAAAAAAGTTCAAAAATCCTTGGCATTATCTTTTTCCATTTGACATCTCTTAAAACGATCTCATCACATCCGTGTTACCGGGCTCGGAACTCGCATTAACAATCAGACCACATCAACTAGCTTAACTTCTCCTTTGACCTGGCAAGCATGATATACGCGTTTCAGGCAACGTCTGGAGTCTGATTGTAAAACATGGCAATATACACAGACCATGGAGAGTCCAGCAGTGCAGGAACCAGAACAAACCAATCTGAACTGCGCAAATGCATTGGTTGCCTTGACTAGACTAGCATGTCAAAACTCAAAACAGTTATGATCCATACAGTATCTTAACTAGCTTACTGGAAAGGAGAGGGAACAGCCCCATCATAACGAAATGGCTTTTAAGCAAACATACTTTCAAGTAATGGCACGACAACGAAAATTTAAGCATGGCATGTTAGTTCACACAGGATAGATGGTTCTCATCCATTTCTTGATAGAGATTCTATCAAACAGGTAGGCATCAGTTTGTTTGACGAAGATCACAGGATTATCACATTTTACTTTGGATTCCTAAGGACAATAATAACAGAATCACCACGGAGGAACATTTTGCTGATAAACCTATCTTTGTTGACTGGCTGAGCTTTCTTCTTGCCTTTCCCAGTTTTTGGCACCTGAAACAGAAAGGCATGCACGTTTAATTGATATAGTTGTTACTTAGACGGAAAATGCAGAGCATAGGATATAGAAGTTGCAGAGTTTGTCAGTAACCAACCTCAGTCCACATCTCCCTAACATTTTCAAGAACCATGTTGCAATGTCGATCAAATGCCCTCACACGTCCGAGAAGCTTTTTGTTGTTGCGGCAGTTTATTAGAACCTGAATGGCTAACCATAATCAGAATGTAAAACTAAAGTTCAAACAAACCAAGATTCTAACAATATACGGTTAAGTGATTTCATCAGCCAATATCAAATCTGATAACTCAAATTCCAATTCCAATAAATGGCATCTGTTAATTAGGGATCTTTGATTGGAGCCTAACATGGCAAGGTACAAACTAGTTCTAGTGAAAGAAGTCAACAAAACAATGATTTAAAAGTCTATACTACTGCAAACTCACCATAACATACTTTTCTCCCAACAACACCATTAGCAAAAATGCCGCAGATCAGAATGTTTACAAGGAACTCACCTTTAACTTCAAAAACTACTGATCTAACGGTTCCATTATTTACCCCTTAATGATATACTAGGTCTGAAAACATTACCTGGGTATTATTTTTGACACTCATCATCAGAACAGAGAGCGGCCCAGTGCTGAATTCCTCCTCCTCATTCTTGCTCTGTAAAACAGTTCAAAGGAGTGTTACAAGAAACCAAAAAGTTCTAAGACAAAAGTAGTGACGAGGCATCTTACTAAATACATTTATTTTCCTAGCAGACGTAAATTGGTGGTATAAAGATGGATAGTAATAACTCATTCTTAGTTGAATTGCAAAATGAACATCACATTTGACTCAAGTTCAATTCTCTCCAAGTAAAAAGTTTAACTGTGTTTGCCCTCAGAAAGGACATTGCTTTGCACATAGAAAAATAAAGGTACTGCCTGGTATTCTGGTTCAGGAAGACAGAGAGATGCAAAAACTTGACTTAAAAGGCATGGCAGAGAATCAAGCCAGCACAAATGCTCCCCATGTGTTACAATAAAGTCGGGTAGAAGAACAAGTTGTATCAAATTCAATCTAATTTTCTCCCTAACAAAAAGTTTCAACATTTGGAAAAATAATACAGAGCAATTATATTTCATAAAAGTAACATACCGGGGCATCCTCTTCCATCGGCTTACTGCAAAAGGAAAAACTAGCTGTCAGTATATTTTATGATAAAAAGGCCCATTGGACCTACTATTCATATACGTTATCAAGAGTACAACTTCTAACAAATAACAAACAAAGCACAGCAATTACAGCACCTATTTCCCTTGGAAATTGTCAAGAGAAGATATAATAGCATAGTTTGGTTGATTACTGTAACTGCAGTATCTTGACAGTGCAAGTAAAGAAAGACATCAACGAAATTAGATGAATTTACAAAGTATGGTTTTGCGTTCCATGAATATTTTCTTCTCCACAAAAAAAAAAAAAGGATGTGATTGAGAAATAACACATTCCCCGGTAATCCTGTAGTAACATAATAGTGTATAAAAACTGCGTTCACTGTTGAGAAATTGAATACGCATCAACACAGTCAAGGCTTCGTGAAACCATATAAAAGAAATACACCAAATACAAAAACATTTTCTCTCTCTTTCAAATGACAACCTTCTCTAATCTCAGGCAAGCATTTACCAGAAATAAAAAATAATAATTATAATCAGAAGTAAATGATAACAAAGATCTTGGAGTTTCAAAACGACGCGCAAATTTTACCAACACCATTTCTAAAAACAAACCCTAGTTTGCTAATAAGTAAATGAAGGAATCAGATAAATCGATCCATAGCTAAAAACAAAAGAAATTAGGGTTAGAGTAAGTTGCCTCATTTTGACTTATGAGCTTGAATCTCTAGAAGCAAGCTGACAAACTCTGAAAATAAAGAAAGAAAGAATTAGCAATGTTTTCTCCAGAAGAAACTGCAGGTAGAATCAAGAGACGAAGCAAGAAAAAAAGAGAGGGTTTTTGTGAACTTACAAGAAAGAGCTAGCTAGGGTTTTGAGTGAGGGTTTTGGGATTTCTTTCTTTCGTCACTCAGATCTGGACGAGAGGGAAACAAAATAACAAGGGGTCCGGGATGGTGCAGATTAGTACTATTATACAGTTGGCGCTTCACCATGTAAAGGTAGGTCCAATGGGCCTTTTTATCCTATAAAACATTTGATTCATGGCCCAAAACTGTGTAGTCCTTTTCTTCTTTCTTTTTTGTGAGCTGTCAATTGTTTTCAGTCAGCTTACCTGCACCTGTCATTAAAATAAATCCATTTCCTGCCACCGGATAATGCTTACGATTTAACTTCTTTTTTTAGTAAGCTTAGGAATCGGTGAAAAGTATTTTTTTTTTGTCAAATTATTAAGAGAATATTTTTAATATGAACATATCAAAATAATTTATATGTATATATATATAAAATTTAAAATAAAAATGTTTTTTTTTTAAAAAAACAAACACAACTCAACAGCAGAAATAAACGTTACGTTAATGTTTTATCCTAATATTAATTATATCATAGAAATAATAAAAAGGAGGGCAATTTATTTTTTAAAAAGTTGTCTATATATTTTCTTGACATCCAAACATGTTTGATTGCAACCTTTCTACTTACAGCAATGCCATTCTGTCTAAATTAACAGCATGAGTTATGAATGATAATTGTACATCGATTGAAGTGCTGGTTTCCGAAAAAGCTTGAGACGTGATTAAGCTCATCCATAAAACAACAGCAGGAAAAATGTGGGAGCTAACTTGGACAAAAACAATCACTTTATTTAATGTCCCTGAGAACATAGTTTCCACATTTTCAGTGAAAAGAAGAGAAAACCAAGCTCTTGGACAACAGCAATGGGAGAGGAGCTAGGTAGCTGAATGAAGCGTGCGGGTTTCCTTAATTCCACAAAGATAGCAACCGATTGAATGCTTTTTGGCCGGAGGTAGCGGGGATGGAAGTTTCTCGATGCCAAAGTCGAAAGCTTCGTGCAATGGTTCAACAATAAGATTACTTCCCTCGGCGGTGAATTTGTCGAGCCAGGCTACAATATCGGTAAAAACGATTCCGACGTTTTCATCAGTCTCTCCCGCTGTCAGGCCATGCCACATTCCAGGGTACAATTTCATGGTCTTGTCTTTGCTGCTCGCTCGCTCATACAAGGCCTTGCTTATTTCAGGGTCTGTCACTGTATCTGAGTCGCCATGCAGCACCAAGAATGGCAGCGTCACCTGTCAATTCAACAACCCAGTTAGCCAAAACATCGTGAAAATGCATCATCGCATGCGCTTGAATTGAAACTGTGGCGTAAATGAAAGCAGATTCAGCAGCGACTCGCCTTACTCAAACTTTCCTCGACCCTCATGCTAGTTCTGAGCATTACCAGCGCTGTTTTCAGCCTAGGCTTGTCTTGGTATATCAGCTTGTTATTCCTTATCTGAATCATCACCAGGCCAAGAGTTTTCATCAGAAAACTTTCACGTTTATAAATTTCTAGCAATGAACTTCATTTTTAAACGAAGAACAAAAAAAAAGGCTCACCTCTTCTCTCTTGACAGGGTCTTTGAAGGCAGAGTCAATGACATCTTTTGACGGGACAATCTTCCACTTCGGTATAAGGTCTTCAAAACCAGTCAAAATATTCACAACCACCGGGTGCGGCTTCAGCTTCTCCGATATCTAACAAAATTTCGTCACCCCAGTAAACAAGCATGCCCGGCAAGGATTTAAATATCTGCATGCAACTATTTACCTTACACATAGGGGCAGCAAGAACAGCGCCATTATAAAAAGAAGGTTCCTTCATGTGGAGTAACAGGGCGACTGCTCCTCCCATGGATTCTCCGTACAGGAACCTACCCTTGAGCCTGTATTCTTTCTCGGCTGAAAAGAAATGGAAACAAATCAATTTACTGTGTGTTTTGAGAGTGTGTTTTCTAATTGCTTTTGAAAGTCTTTTTATCTTTCCAGAATTGTATCAAAATAATAAAAAAATATTTTTTAAAATTCGTTTTTTGATATTAGTATCTGAAAATAATATAAAAACATTAAAAAAATTTAAATAAAAAATAAAGATTTTGAAAAAAAAATCTTCAAAAACATTTGTAAAACTCGATACCAAATTAAGCTGTCGGCAGTGCACCGTCATAGATTGACCGCAACGTTTTGTAACACGAGAGATGAGACTTGGAAGCTAGCTTACCACAAACTGACTTGAAAAACTCGTCGCAATCGTTCACTACATTTTCAAACTTCTTGATGTAGCAGCGAGAGCCAGTGGACCGCCCGTGCCCCTCGTAGTCAATTCCAAACACAGCGTATCTAGCACTTGCTAGCCTGATTCCACATTCTATTCAAATCAAAATTTGCTTCATTAAATTACGATGCAACATTTCACCCAAAGACAAAGTGTTAGGTATTGCAATAAAGCACATAGCAGTCAACAAATTTTACCTGCGAAATTCTATGTTTGGTTAAAATGTAAATATTGTTAATATTTACAGCACTGAGAGAGAGAGAGACATGAGAAGAGAAATGTATTCTTTCGTGTGTCTCTTCTCCTTGTTTCATGTTTCCTTTTAATAATAAATAATTTATTTGGTCTTCAGATCCATAAGATTTCTATTAAAATGTCAAGTTGTCTACCAAACAAAAATCAGCATTATAAAATGCATGTAATTAAACAAGAAATTGTTACTCGTGTTTGCAACGATTAACAGTCCTCCATTTTCTTTCATGGAGATTGGAAGGCCACAATTTTTAACGAGTGCAAGAAAAAAATATCCCGGTGGGCCTTACAGCCCAGCAAGAGACCGGTTGCCAAACCTAACCAAACTTTTAAGCTGAGCCACGTTTCCATTTCTGGTTAGATATATAGCTGACCCACTCACGTACACTAATTCAATTCTCGTATTTAAACCAAGTTGTTAAAGTAGCGCAAGAAATTATGATTTAGATCAATGGAAACTCGATCAGACAGAAACTGAATATCTAGCTCCCCGTTTTACACTAACTTCAGCATCATTACATTTTCACGTGTGTGCGGGTGGGTGGGTGGGTGTGGGTGGACACACACGTGTGGACAACCAAGTTAAGGGGCTCAAGTTGCCAGATAAAGGATTCACAGAGGAGCGTGTCCCAAAATCCATGGAAATGAGATGGGGATAAGACAACCAAAATTGTGGTGAGCTTTCCTTGAGTGGCCCGACTCTCGAGTTTATTGTGATGGAACATTAATGAAGACAAGTGCACCAGAAGGTGGGGGACATGAGCGACAGTACATACATGGCCAGCTTCAACAGCTTCTTTTAACCCCCTTTGTCTGATTATTGACAGATTACCCACCCCGTCTAGCACTTCCCTACTATTATAATTGTCTGGTCGTGAATGTTATTGACTCTGATTTTTATTTAAAATTATATTTTTTTATTTTTTAAAAATTATTTTTGATATTAATTCATGAAAATATCTGAAAATATCATTTAAAAAAAAAATTAAACTAAAAAATAAAAATAACATTTTCAAAAAAATCAAAAATAATTTTAAAATGCAATTCAAACACTCCTAAATAGATGCTTCCAAATTGCCAATTTGAAGACGACAGATGATGTGTCATGTGTGCGGAAGCAAAAGCACTGGCTGGGGGCGACGGATGAGAACGGAATAATCACAAATAAGAGTTTTGCTAAATTCATACTCGAGTTATTAGCTACAAAAATTATATTATATTTATTTAATTTTAGATATTACTCAAAATAAACTAAAATAATAAGGACGGAATAGCATAGAAATTAAATGGGTCGTTTTCAATACTAGTTACTGTCACTGCCTAGACATCAGCAATTTATTTATTCACTAAATAGATATTTCTGCATTCGAAATTATATTATTCAGAGAAAATGAGGCCACCACTAAATCCAACGGGCAGTGGGGTGGTCAGAGAGGCGCAGCTCATGGTGTAGTGGCTGTTGTAAGACTTTACAACCAGTCAATAGATGGTACCCATAACGGAAGTCTAACACAGGAAACACAGAATCATTTGTTTTTTAGCTCTGATTATAGGTTTCGAGTGAAGAGAATAAGAAAGTCAGCAAGCATTCAGAGTAGCCAGCATGAACAATTAAGACGTTGCAGCAAAATACAGTGCATAGAGACAAAGAAACGACGTCACTTGAGGGAATTCATTACCTCTCATGAAACCGCTGCACTCCATGCCATACCCTGCAAGCTTCATAAATGAGTTCAGTAATTCCCACCAAACAAAACCAACCAGCACCACTGAGACCGGCCGAGAGATCCAGACAGAGAGAGAGAGAGAGGAGATGGAGGAAAAATACCATGGCAGAGGAAAACAAGTGCTTTTGGAGAAGATGAATTCGGAGGCAGCCATCTACATGTAAAGAGCTGCGCTCCCCTGGAGGTTTTTATATACTCCTGTACACGATCATGAAAATATCATCACGCATATCTCCACTAGAACCCCAGAAGAGTGGAATTAGAACAGATGGATTCAGAACCTTAAATTATTACCTCGTGATATTCGAACTCCATCTTCGTGCAAAACGAGGGAGTGGGTAGACGATGTTAAGAGAGCAGCATAAACTTATCAGAGCTGAAGATCAGATCGAACGGAGACGATGAGAGGGTTAAGGTTATAAGGTGAGAGCTCTTCTGCAGGCCGAAAAAGAAATATATATTTGGGGAGAGGAATCCGGTGAGATTTGTTAACTATCCTTAAATCATTGAACAGTCAGGGTCCCATGCTATTATTTATACGAGCTTGAACAGTTCCAAATGCTACGAGGTGGCACGTGTCAGTGTGCATACCGTACTGCTACCGCCTGAGTCCTGAAATTAATAAAACGGAGAAAAGATGCTAAGCCACCTCCCTAATTCCCTTAAGGGCCTTAACTCCATTCCCATCCTTATCACTATACCCTAGATACTAATTTTTTCTTCAGAATTTTTTTTTCTTTCTTTTCTTTTAACGGGAGTGGGTGGGTCTGAGGTATAAACCGTTAAATTTCCTCTATCTTCTTCAACAGATATTTTTATATTTCAAATTAATATTTGTATATATTTTTTATTTGTTTATGTTGAATGCCTTTTCAAATAAAAAAAAACACTTGGGAATTTGGATCGCTCATTGCTAATTGATCCAAAAACGCCTAATTTAAAAAGAGATTGAATAGAACGCGATTGATGTTTGTTACTTGGGAAAATCCTTATATTTTAGAATTTGTCTAATTTATATCAAATTTATTTTTAAAATATTATTGTCTCTGATCTATCATTTCGCTATATTTTTACCATCAAAACTAGCACAAATACATTATATAATTCATCACCCGGAGTTTCTGTTCTTTGTCGAGACTTTCCTTTGCCCTAATTATATATTATAAGAAAATACACGCAAATCAATGCCATCAGCTCTGCCTCCTCCATTCTGTCACACCATCACAGATGATCCCATCAAGGTAATCCAATCAACTTTTTATAGCTAAACTAGGAGATTTTTTATTCGACTAATTTCAATATATGATTTTTTTTCATTTTCATTTTTATTATTTTCTAGTTTAGTTTTAATCGCTTTAACTTATTGAATCATTCTAGAATAATTTTTATATTTTATTCGTATTTATGTACTTGTCTACTTAATTTTAACTTTTAATTTTTATTGCTATTTATCTTTGTATTAAATAGGTCTTGTATTAAAAAATTGAGTAGTTTTAGTTTTGATGATGTGAAATGAGAGTAAAACTGAGTAAGTTTTGACTTATAATTTTTATTATTATTTATCTCTATTTTAAATGGAGCTTGTATTAAGAAAATAAGTTTAGCTTTGATGACGTTAAATGAGAGCGAAACTCTCATGTATGAACGTATAGTGAATGCTCTGTTGTCAGTGATCTGTTATCTTTGTGTTTTTTTATTTGTTTTATCTACGTGTGACTTTATATATTTTTAGTCTAAAGTGAATTTTATTATTAAAAAAAATATTTATTTTTTAATATTTATTATTGATATTATAATATTAGAAGTATTTCAAAACAACTAAATTAAATTAAATTAATTTGAGGTTAAAAAAATAATTTATATTTTGATATGTTAATATTAAACAAATATATAATTAAACTAATATATTTTTAATAAAATTTAAAAGGGAGAAATTCTACAATTATTAGAACCTGACAGGTACCCACCAACCCAACCCCCCTCATTTAAGTGACACGAGGTAAAAATAGTCGTCGTGGGACTTAATAAATCAAACCTGTAATTCAATTTAACTTTTTGACTTTTTTTTTTGAAATAAAATTTTAATAATCAAACCTGTAATTTTTTAAAATAAAAATAAAATGTTCAAACCAGTGACCCAGTTTAACTTGTTGACTAATTTTCCAGAAAAATAATATTTTATAGTTTTTTTAAAATAAAATAATACCATTTTAAATTGAATATAGTTAATTTATTCAAACACATATGACATGAACCCTTAGAACGAGTTGTAAATCCGACTGGGTTTAGTAATTTTCCCAGACATGGGTTGCTTTGATTTGCACCCTGATGTAGACATGGGTTACAGGATGGTGCTGCAGAAAACGGGCTGTGTCCAGGTGGCACGCTCTAAGAAATCCTTCCATTTTCAATGATCAGAGGATATTCTGCTCATTGGTCAGCCTTTAGAGTACCTTTCCTTTCAATTTTCTCCCCGTTGCACCAATCTGTTGACACGTGTTATAAGAGCAACTCCACGGCAGGGATTGAACAAAAAATAAAAATTATCTGGACTGTCAACACCTGTTTTACATGCTTTGAGTGAATTGCTAAATAAAATATCAAAACACATTTTCTTTCCTAATTGCGATACTTTTTTTTGTTTTCAAGATTTTCCATCGAGCTTTCCAAGACTAACACTAATGAATTCCCTTGTATATATCAAAATACACGCAAATCAATCCCGTCAGCTCTGCCACCTGCATTCTCTCACACCATCAAAGATAAAGAAGAGTAAGGTGATCCCATCAACCTTTTATAGCAATTGAAATAATTTATATCTTTATTAAGAATTATTTTTTATAGTTATTCTTTATATATAATGGTTTAAATTTAATAATTTATCAATTGATATTATATTCATTAAAAATATTGTGACTTAATATTGTCTTTAATTTTTTATTTTATTTCTTTAAAATTATATTATTTAACATCAGTACTAAATACAAAAAAATATCCTAAAATTAGTTTTTTTTTTTTTACATTACCTTATAAAAAATTCTGTCTAAATTGATTATTTCTCTTGGATATATAACACCATAAAAAATAGGCACCATTAACATTTTTTTTTACATGTTAAAAAATTTAGCACCATTCTACATAGGTTTACCTTCTTCTTTTATATTTTATTAATATCATTAAAATTATAATTAAAATTACTACATTATTCATATCATCGTTATAATTGTTTTTTTCACAATTTATATTCTTCATATTATTTTACGAGTTATTGTTATTATTAACATCAAATTCATAATTATTAACACAATAAGCACTCTAACTATTAAAATAAATTACAATTGTTATTATAATTTTGATTAGTAATGTCACTATTAATGACATGATTATAACATCTAAAATTATTATTATTATTATTATTATTATTATCATTGCTAAAATAGTAAAAATTATTAAATTACCCCAAAGAATAGAAAAAAAAACTCAAAAACTTTAAGAAGAGCAAGCAAGAAAAAAAATAAAATTATTATTATTATTACCTAAATAATGAAAATAAAAAAATTATCTCGAAAAATAAAAAAAAACCTAAAAACTTTAACAAAAAAATAAATGAATGAAAAAAATAAATAAATATTATTAGCTTAAAAAAATAATTTGACTTGAAGAATAAATAAATAAAAAGAAAAAATAAAATAAAATAGGGAAAAAATAAGAAATAATCATTTTCAAATGATCATCAAGATAAATTAAATTTAAGGACTAGATTGAATAAAAATATAACTTCAACAAAAGAGAAAATAATAAAAATTAAAAACTAAAACTAAGAGTATATACATGTAAACATGGACACAATATAAGGGCTATTTCAGAAGAATCGAAAAAATTAAAAGAATTAAAATCAAATAAAAAATTAAAAGAATAAGAGGCGAAATAAAAAAAACAATATATGATAAATTTCAATCGAATGACAAAATTAAAAACAATCTAAACTTCTATACCAAAATAATTAAAGGATTTCAAACCAAACCTGAAATTAAAATAATAAAAACCGAAATGAAAGTCAAATATATAATCAATTTCAATTGAAGGACAAAATAAAACAAATCACAGAATAACAACCGGTTCCATGAAAAAGTCAAAAATACCTCTAAGAACAGACTTAAATTTTAAAGCATCGAGGAACAAAACAATACTTACACTATTACAGTCTATAATAATTTGTATTTACTGCTACAACAAAAAAAAAACTAAAAGATATAACTTTTTCTTTAGTTTTATATCACTATCAATAATCAAAAAGAGAGATTCTACAATTATTAGAATCTGATAGGTCCCCAACAATCCAATCCCTCTTTCAACTTACACGAGGTGAAAATTGTCGTAATGAGACTTTGTAATAAATCAAACCTGTGATTCAATTTAACCTTTTGATTTTCAATATATATTTTTTTGGTGTTTTTAATAATTTTAATGTGATGTTGTCAAAATAAAAAAAAATATTTTTTTTATTTTTAATTGAAAAGCATTTAACAAAAACACATTGTGGTGCAAACTATTTTTCAAAAATGTTTTTTACTTGAAACATGAAATAATTGTTTTACAATTTCTTATATTATTTTTAACATCAATACATCAAAATAATTTAAAACACTAAAATACAATTTGATGATTTTCAAGCTTACACTCTAACATAATTTAGTAAATCTTAAATTAATACCATTTTAAATTGAATCCAGTTAATTTATTCAAACACATGACTTGAACCTTAGAACGAGTTGTAAATCCGGCTGGGTTTAGTAATTTTCCCAGACTGGGTTGCTTTGGTTTGCACATTGCTGCAGACATGGGTTACAGGATGGTGCTACAGGAAACGGGCTGTGTCCAGGTGGTGCATGCTCTAAGCAATCCTTCCATTTTCAATGATCCGTGCCGGGAGAGGATATTCTGCTCATTGGTTAGCCTTTTGAGTACCTTTCCTTTCAATTTTCTCCAGTTGCGCCAATCAGTTGACACGTGTTATAAGAGCAACTCCACAACAGGGGTTAAACAGAAAAGCCAAAAAATAAAAATAAAAATAAAAATTATTTGGACCCTCAATACCTATTTTACTACCTATTTTACATGCTTCAAGTGAATTGCTAAATAAAATATCAGAATACATTTTCTTCCCTACAAATATTATTCGTACCTATCTCCCAATAAAACCAAAACCAATAAAATAAGACCACCAAAAAAATAAACCAATTAAATACAGCATGTGAAGAAAAAACACACACATCAAACTCCTCGATACAATTGACTTTTCAGGTAACTTTTTTGCCATTAAAATATACATAATAAAAAAAACTATATTCATATCATTTAAAATATTATTTTATCAATTTGACTTTTTAAAATATCATCTTGACGCTCTAATGCTATAAGCAAGATGCTTGCTAGCTTAGACGCTGTTTGTTTTCAGCTAGAGGACAACTCGGTTGAATAATACCCAGTTGAAACAAAATAGTTGAATGTGAAATGCTTTCTAGACACTATCTCGAAGTGTTCCATGACAACAGCAATGATCAAAACAAAAATAGAACACCAAGTGGTTAAACCTCCCCGTCAGCAGCGTGCTCTGTAATACTACCAGACATAAAATTGCTAATCCCACACAAAAAAAAAAAACCATCACAGAATCGCCAAAACTTTAAGGTAATCAAGGGCTGAAAAGATCAATAAAAATCCTGCCATTAATTTCCCATCTTTCCAAACAAAATTCGCTCATCTTAATATATTTTTTTATTTAAAATTCCACAAAACTAACCCACTGCTCCACTACTAATTGCTGTTCCTATACCAAAGCTCTGATACGCTTGTTGGGTAAATAGTTGGGTCATCCCTGTGGAGTATGGACATTCTCCAAGTTCAATCAAGATGACCTTTTCATATAACATCCCAATAATCAAAAGATTAACTACACATTCCACAACTAATCCTAATTAACTTGGTTCACTCCACATCCTGAGCATATCATATGGCCGCCTGATATGTTATCTATCTTTGGTTCTGATTGCCTGAATCAAGACAGTGTTCCTGCTTTGATAGAGCCGGTATTCGACCCTCTTGATAGAGCTAAAACACTTAAGCACTGTCTTAATGAGTGCAATAGAGCCATGCAGTCTGAGGTTTATAAGGGTGTGGGATCCACAGTGTGCTGTTAGTGTGTCTCTTAAGTAATTCCAATTAGTGTGTTCTAAGTTATGATTCGAAGAGGGCTATAATACGGATCATTTCACAGTCCTTGCTTTCGGGGCTCCATTTTGCATTCCCAATTCGTGCAAAATTGTGAAAGCAGGCTGTATTTAGTACACTTATTGAGCAATGAAATCATTGTGATGCCTAAACAACGATAAATAATTAACGTGGGCAATTTAATGGAAGCCAGAAACGAGAATTTATATTTTGCCTCTTATGTGAAAATATTTCGTTTCCAAATTGTTCCCATGCATTACCAAAGGATGATTCAGTGAATGATAATGATCTTGAAACGAAGGAGAACATTTCCTTGAAACCACAAGACTTGGTAATGCACGCTATCATTAGAGAAAGAATCAGTTGTTCATCAAAGGGGGCTATTAAAAAACAATTCTGAAAAGAAAGAAACTATAGAAGATAATCCGGTGGAAACTAAAATAAGTTGTTCATAAAAGAGAATTGGTGGCATTGCCGTGAAATGTGAAATAGAAAGATCTGAGGGTGAAATCCTTTGAGAGGATAAAGGAAGAAGTAAATATACTTGAAAGAAAGATTGCACTTCAAGGTATAGCTAATTGTAGGAGTCAGCGCTAATCTAAATATCTAAGGAAAGAAATCTAATCCATGTTGGAAAATTTAGCTAGGAGAGTCTTTTATCACATGGAAACAACATTCCCCTAAGTTCAATTTCAGATGAATCAGATAATAATGTTACAGTAACAGATAACAACCAAAAAAAAGTCAAACAGGTGGGATGTAGATGGTAACCAGGTGTAAATGGTAGAGGCCAGAGAGCAAAGATCACCTAGCTTTACCAACTCTGGTATTTTTAGCAGATAAATCAGAATGTTTTGGAATAGTCAGCAGCAACGCTAAAGGCAGAAACCAGACCAGCCATCCCAACAACCTGTGTCCAACTTCTTGTCCCAGCAGCAACAGTTGCCCCTGCCACAGCACCCGCAATTAGAGGATTCACCTGTATAAAGTAAAAACTTTGAAATGTTCTTCATTGAATCATCAAGCGTTTCCAAGAGCACCGTGTTTGATAAATGAACTTTTTTTTTCAAGTCAACAGCTTGCAAATAATCATCCTAAATACACAACCATGTAAGGATGCAAAAGGCATCTATTTGATTTTGTAATTTAAATTATAATTCAAATATTGAATGATATCATATCAGTCATTGAAAATAATAGTGGGGTGGAAACAACAATTGGTGAAAATAGGAATAATGCCAGCCTAAGAGTAGAGCCTTCGTAGAAAGACCCAATAGAGAGCAGACTATAAAAGCATCGCCTTAAAACATTTTATTCATAATATCCTTGCGGCTCCCTCCTGAAAAAAGGGATCTCGCTAACAATTTGATGCATGCAAGAGAAAAAATTAAATATTTCATTAACTTAGTTCTTACAATTATCAAACTGATAAGGATTCAAGCTGTGTTGATCTATAAGTAGCAATGGAAACAAGGTTGATATATAACTAACCCAGTCATTCTGCCTCCTATATCTTTGAATTCCACAACAAGTGGCAGTAAAAACTCCAGCAACAAGCCCTGAGGAATAAGACAATAATGCAAGATCGAAATAAATGAGCTTTGGAAACACCGATAGATGTTCCGAAAGAAGCAGCAAATGTATCTTGAAATGAACAGCCATATGTAATAATCATACACTGATGTTGTATTATAACTAAATATCAAAGTGCTACACATACCATTGAACTTACATCTCTATGATTATATTTCCTTAAACGTAGATGTCTAATCCTAACTGACCAGTTTATTGGTTTACTCTCTATTGACCTCATGCTATGCTTTTGTCATGTCAGATGTAATCGGATGGATAAGTGCTTGCACTCCCATCCAGGCCACTTTGCATTTCCACCTAACCAATCCCCAGATACATTATGCTTTTCTACTGGTTACAAGCTTGTCGAAAATCACCTAAATCATTTCCCTCCAGTAGCATTGAACCAAATATAAACTAAGACATGTTTCCGCTCACTTGATGAGCGACGAATTAAAGTGTAATGATATAGCTTCAAAATGACAAACAAATAAGAGATATTCAGATAATTACCGCATCGGAAACCGAATTTCCCTATTGTCTTTGCCTGCACATGAAAATAAAAATAAAAATAATAATAATGATAATAGAAGAAGAAGAAGAAGAAAGTCACAAGAAAATGAAATAGTAGTAGAGACTATCTTACTACAAAGGAAGCCTGAGTTACGCCAGTCAGGCCTGCACGTATGCAAAAAGGAAACAAGTTCAATAAGTGTCAATTTTGAGCATATGGTAGCTGCTAACAGGTTGAGAAGGAAATCACCTCTTTTACGAGCATCATAAGGACCTATGCATGACCCCCAGATTGCACCTGCCTGAACAGAAATCACAAAAGTTCTTTCAGTTTTCAGTAATCAAACAATCAATCAAGGTTTCTCTATGTCTGTCACTGGAGTTTCTTTGGAGAGTTGTGATTACCGTCCCAACACGGAGGATGGAATCAACGGCGAGGGAAGAGCACGGTACCGCGCCTATGAGTTCTTCTTCCATCTCCCTCTCGTTTCCCAATTCTGAATTCCCATTTCTCTCCCCCTTTTCACCTTCCGATTACCAAGCCAAAGCTGAAAAAAGACAAAAACGACGTAGTATGCAAATGTTACTTTTTTCAGCGAAGATGACGTCATTATTTCAGCAAAACCCGTATATCACTAAAGGGCCTTGAACGACGTCGTGGAAAGGAGGCCCTCCAAAAGAAAAGAAAAACCCTAGATCCCTTTTCCATCTCGTCCCAATATATTCAGTCTCTGTCTCATCCACTCAGCGCTCTTTTATCAGCTGCGGAGGGAGAGAGGGCTCACTTTTATTTCTGTGTAAATCAAGAACGTTTTGTAGAGAGCAAAAATGAGTCGGGCAGCAGCAGCAGGAGCTAAGGGAAAGAAGAAGGGAGCGTCCTTCGTCATTGACTGCGCTAAGCCGGTTGAGGATAAGATCATGGATATCGCCTCTCTCGAGAAGTTCCTCCAGGAGAGGATCAAGGTTGGTGGAAAGGCCGGTGCGCTTGGTGACTCTGTTACCGTTACTCGTGAGAAGAGCAAGATAACCGTTACCTCCGACAGCAACTTCTCTAAGCGGTACTTGCTCATCAATCATTATTTTTGCTCGTTGCTTGAATCCATCCTTATTCAGTTTCTTCTGTGCTTAGATTTTTTTCTCTATGAAAATGAATCTTTGAAACTCATCTTACGGAACCCTGTATGTTCTATGTTACGAGAAGTGTTGGTTGATGCAAATGACCAAATTTCTTAAGAATTAGGGGCTTGATTCTTGTTCATAAGAACTGTGCGTTTTGTTTTGTCCGGAAGAACAACAAATCATTTCTCAGCAATCCTTGATTACATATATTTTTTCAAAAAGAATGAACAAAATGTGTTCGTAGTCATGAATGTAGTTGCAGATATTGAAGATGATGAAAACCAAGCGTCTCCTTCTCGCTTTATTATGGCTTTGTATATTTGGATCGATGGAATATATTGATTGTTGTTCATGCATAGAATGTTAAGATCTCTGATGTTATTATTTCCTATTTCGCATCCAACTTCCACTGGTTATCTGACCTGAATGTTATTTCATACTATTCGGGCTCTCTTATTTTCAGGTATTTAAAGTACTTGACCAAAAAGTACTTGAAGAAACACAATGTGAGGGACTGGCTTCGAGTTATTTCTTCCAACAAAGACAGGAATGTTTATGAATTGCGCTACTTTAACATTGCTGAGAATGAGGGAGAGGAGGAAGACTGAGGACCCGGTTCAGTATTTCTCCAGATTTTATCTGTTTTGTTTACTTATTTTAGGGCCTCCATTATCAATATCAGCGGTTTGATCTGTAGACTTGTTTTGTTTGGTGATTTTCCTCTCTCGTTCTTTGAGATTTTGGCTACTGATAAGTGGAGTCCTATTTTCAGTTTTCATGTATTAGATGCTATGAATACAGTCCGAATTTCTTTCTAGGGTTTTGTTATAGAGATTTTCATGGCTAACCTGGAGCTGAATTAGTTCAGATTTTTTTTTAAAAAAAAACGCTGTTGAATTTAATTAAAACCTGATTAAAAACCTTGTAGATTTTTTTTTTATATAAAAAAGAGATGCAAAATGTTGTTTTGTTTATTTGTTCTTTGTGTAATTATTTTTCCCTTTAAATTGTTTGTAGCCTGTCGCGTTTTAGAAGAGAAGGTCTTCTAGTGTCCAGGGGCTGGAGTTAATAGCCCTCGGACATGCTCTGATTATTTCCAACGGACAAGATATCTGTAAAATGACGAAATGCAGTGCAGTTTCTAACAATAATATCCCGGCAGAGTGCCCGACATGTCCTTCTGAGATGATCTCTTATACCATAAACCCGAAGAATAAGAGCAGCCCACGATATATCTGTATTTGCCAAACTTAAATAACAAGCACCTCTTTTAAAAATAATAAAAAATATAAGGTGATCTGCTCCATTGCTTTAGGATTATGAACTAATCAAGTACGGAATGATGCGTCTTCTTTTACTTTATATTCATGTTTGTGTCGATTTTTTTTAATTGTGGGGATGGTTATTTAATTCTGTTGTTATTGGTTAATGTTAAGAATACAGCTGCACATCTGCTATAATTGCAGATGTGCAGGTTACCGTTGTAGGTTACTTGTAGCTTTAGTATTATTTCTGCAGTCTAGGAAAAGTAGGATTAGACAGAGAACATTGTTATTTGTATATATACTACAACTGTAACACAAGATTAATGAATCGAAAATACATTACAATAGTTCACATGGTATCAGAGCAAGTCTGATTTTTTTTCTCTCGAATTTTTTAGCGGAATATTTTTTTCTCTCGAATTTACAGTGAACGATCACTGTTCAGACCACAAATTCCAGTTCTCACAACCCAGAAACCTATTGAACCCAGCATCCTAAAACTTCCCGAAATCACTACCAAATATCCATCAACCAGAAACCCTTCTCAAACCCCGAAATACAGACATGTCACAAGAAAATACAGACAATGAAGCACACACACCAACAGACCCATCTCAGTTCATCACACATATGGAACCTACCTTCACCTCGACAAACCCCATCGTTGTCCATCAAGACAACTCTGCCTTTCCAACGGGCATTATGCTGGATGAAACGAATTTTTCACTCTGGTCCCAACTCATGGAGATGAGGATTGGGGCTCGTAACAAAGCTGGGTACCTCACCGGCGACACAGAGAGACCAGGACCCGGAGACCCGAGACTCGAATCCTGGATTACTGAGAACCATCGCGTGAAAAGCTGGCTAATTGAGTCTATGTCGCCGTCGTTGATGCGACGGTTTATTCGGCTCCCCACGGCAAAGGAAATTTGGGACGCCGTCTCTCGCACCTTCTACGACGGCGCCGACGAGACCTACATTTTCGAACTCAATCAGAAGTCATTTTCCACAAAACAAAATGGACGTCCCCTTGCTACTTACTATAATGAGTTGGTGGCTATTTTTCAGGAAATTGACTGTAGATCTGCTTCTCAGGCCGGAACAGTGGACGGCGTACTTCACCTCCACTCGGCCATGGCGAGACTCCGGCTTCACATCTTCCTCAGTGGCCTCGATCCCGTCTTCGAACACATTCGAGGTGAGATCCTTCGAAAAGACCCCAAGCCCGATCTTGAAGGTGCCTACGCCTGTGTCCGGCGAGAGCACCACCAGAAATTAGCTATGGATGGCAGACATCCGAGTGACTCTCCATTACTGGCCGAGAGCACTGTGATGCTTACACGAAGCTACAGATCAGAGAGGGAAAGGGGATTTGATAGAGGACATGGAGGTGGAAGTGAGAGAGAGACCGAGAGAGGATATGCTGGCCATGGGGGTGAGCGAGCGGGCAAGGGATTTATTGGGGCAATTGGAGGTGAACGACGGGTCATTTACCCGGGAAGTGAAAATGGGGGTGAGAGGAAAATATTTAACCCGGGGAGTGAAAAATCAGTTTTCAACCCGGCCATGAAAAAGACTAGTGGGTTAATATGCAACCATTGCGGTGAAATGGGTCATTCCAAACAACGATGTTATGAAATCATTGGGTACCCGGACTGGTGGGATTTTAAGAAAAAACCCCGGAAAAATTTCGGAAAGAATATGGTACATCTTACGGAAGTCGAACCAAGACAACCAACTGCAAACGTTGTCCATCCAGGTATAATGGGTAAAAATTCTGAATTATCTGTTATTGCTAAAAATAGTGCTTGGATTATTGATACAGGTGCATCCGACCACATGACTAGAGACTCTGGTAACTTAAATTTTCCTAAACCTTCCTCTCAGTCAGTTATTTACACGGCTAATGGTAGTCCTTCTCCTATTACCGGAGAAGGGTCTGTAACCCTGACCAAATCCCTCACCCTAGATACAGTTCTCGTTGTTCCGTCCCTAGCATACAATCTCCTTTCGGTTAGCCAAATTACATCTGCTCTTGCATGTACTGTAATTTTTTGGCCTCTGTTTTGTGTTTTTCAGGACATTCTAACCCGGAAGATTCTTGGCTATGGTGTTAGACGAGGACATCTTTATTATCTGGAATTAACCGAGAAGGGGGGGTCAAGATTCAGTCAGGCACATCAAACTACGAGTAAAGAAAAAAATGAAGCACTAGTCTGGTTATGGCACCGAAGGCTAGGACATCTATCATTTGGGTACCTTAAGAAATTACAACCGCATTTATTTTCAGATTTCAGTATTTCAGACTTTAAATGTGACACTTGTGAATTGGCCAAAAGCCATCGTATCCCTTATTTACCAAGTGGGAATAAAAGTTCTGAACCTTTCGCAATTATTCACTCAGATGTTTGGGGTCCTGCAAAAATTCCATCTTTTTCCAATGCACGTTATTTTGTTACTTTTATTGATGAATGCACTCGAATGACTTGGATTTCTCTTCTGAAAAATAAGAGTGATGTAGGAACAGTGTTTCAGGAATTTCATAAAATGGTGACAAGCCAATATCAGAGGTCAATTCGTACACTTCAATCTGACAATGGTACAGAATTTATGGATAAAATTCTTGGGACGTATCTAGGTCATCATGGAATTCGACATCAAACTTCTTGCACTTATACTCCACAGCAAAATGGACTTGCTGAACGGAAGAATAGGCACATTATGGAAGTTGTTCGGGCATCCCTGTTTGGTATGAATATGCCTAAGTTCTATTGGGGAGAAGCAGTCAAATCGGCTGCCTATTTAATTAATCGTACTCCATCTAGTGTACTCAATTTTCAAACTCCTCAACAAAAGATGGAATCTCTGCTCTCCATTCCTCATCTACCAAACCTTGAACCCAGAGTGTTTGGATGCACAGTATATGTTTACATACCAAAAGTTCTGCGGGGAAAACTTGATCCGTGTGCAAAAAGATGTGTGTTCCTTGGTTACTCAGAATTTCAGAAGGGATACAGGTGTTATGATCCGCTGCACCCGAAGTTACATATAACCCTAGATACCTCGTTTCATGAATTGGAACCTTACTATTCAGGGGGAGCATCTGGGTCGTCCCTTCAGGGGGCAAGAAATAATGAAGAGAACGACGACGATCTATTTAAATTAGAGGAAAATGGAGGGGTACTTGACAAGTTCAATGAAGAAATAAGACAAAATGGTTTGGATCCTAACGACGGTACTAGTTTGGATGTTTACATAGATCAGAATTATCTCGGCAACACCCCCACTCGGTCTCCAGAGATGTCTACTTCTACACCATTAGCTGAAGAATCAACCCAGAATACATGTCCTCAGGTAAATCCAAACCATGTCCTTGATGAAACTAATGAAATTCCTGTTCTTGTAGAAAATAAATACCCACAGAGATCAAATAGGGGAGTCCCGAGGAAACAATATGAACCTGACCTAAAAACCAAGAATAAATACCCTATCAGTAATTATGTGTCTTCTCATAGGTTGTCTAAGTCGTATGCATTTTCTGTTAATCAATTATCTACTGTATCTATTCCTAGTAATATGCAGGATGCACTAGCAGATCAGAAATGGACTAAGGCTATGAACGAAGAAATGGAGGCACTTCAGCGGAATAACACTTGGGAGATATGTCCATTACCAGAAGGGAAGAAGACAGTTGGGTGCAGATGGGTGTTCACTGTAAAACTCAATGCGGATGGTAGTATTGACAAGGTATAAAGCAAGGCTAGTTGCGAAAGGGTATACGCAAAAGTATGGGGTGGATTACCAAGAGACGTTTGCCCCAGTTGCAAAAATCAATACTATCCGCATCCTCATATCTTTAGCAGTTAACCGAGACTGGGTCTTACAACAATTCGATGTAAAAAATGCCTTTCTAAACGGAGACCTTGAAGAAGAAGTCTACATGGATTTGCCACCTGGAGCTAAACAAAAATCCTCGCGTAGAAATGAAGTCTGCAAGCTAAAGAAGGCATTATATGGTCTGAAACAATCACCACGAGCATGGTTTGGAAGGTTCTCCTCTACGATGAAGGAATTTGGGTATAAGCAAAGCAACTCGGATCACACGTTATTTATAAAGCACAAAGAAGGAAAGATTACAGCATTAATTGTGTATGTGGACGACATGGTTCTAACAGGAGATGATCCAGAAGAAAGACAAGCACTCCAACAATTTCTATCATCAAAATTTGAAATGAAAGATCTCGGACAACTGAAGTATTTCTTAGGGATTGAAGTTTCAAGGTCAAAAACCGGGATATGTCTATCACAGAGAAAGTATGTGTTAGATTTGTTAACAGAAACCGGTATGCTCGCATGTAAACCAGTTGACACACCAATGGAAATGAATCACAAGCTAGGAGAAACGGAAAATCAGACATCAACGGACAAAGGACGTTATCAACGGTTAGTTGGGAAGTTGATATATTTATCACATACAAGGCCAGACATAGCCTATGCAGTAAGTGTGGTAAGTCAGTTTATGCATTCACCAGGAGAAGAACATATGGAAGCAGTATATCGGATTTTAAGGTATTTGAAGAGTGCACCAGGAAGAGGCCTACTGTTCTCAAAAGGGGAGATTCGCAAAATTGAAGGGTATACAGACTCAGATTGGGCAGGAAACCAGACTGATAGGAGATCGACATCAGGTTACTTTATTTTTGTAGAAGGCAACCTTGTCACTTGGAGAAGTAAGAAGCAAAAAGTAGTCGCTAGATCAAGTGCAGAAGCAGAATTTCGAGGTATGGCCCATGGTGTGTGCGAATTATTATGGGTAAAACATGTGTTGCAGGATTTGGGAATCGATTATGAGACGTCTATGAACCTACACTGTGATAATAAAGCGGCTATTGAGATTGCCCACAATCCGGTACAACATGATCGTACAAAACACGTCGAGGTAGACCGACATTTCATCAAAGAAAATCTTGATCGGAAAATTATACAATTTCCGTTTGTTCGGTCCGAAGACCAGTTAGCGGATATCCTCACAAAGGCAGTTTCAGGAAGAATATTTTACGACGCCATTAGCAAGATGGGCATGATAAATATCTATGCTCCATCTTGAGGGGGAGTGTTAAGAATACAGCTGCACATCTGCTATAATTGCAGATGTGCAGGTTACCGTTGTAGGTTACTTGTAGCTTTAGTATTATTTCTGCAGTCTAGGAAAAGTAGGATTAGACAGAGAACATTGTTATTTGTATATATACTACAACTGTAACACAAGATTAATGAATCGAAAATACATTACAATAGTTCACAGTTAATTTGTCATATCGTTAAATTTGCCAAATTTCATCAGATTTTTAAATGTTGAAATGGATTAACTTCACATTAGTAGTTGGTGTTGACATCAAATCTACACCGTAAATTACACCTGTATATGGACAGATTATTTAAGCAGTCATGTTTTAGTTGGGGACTAAGCGTATTTTGACCCATCGCACTGTTATTTTATTTATTTGAAAATTATTTATGTTAAACAATTTAATTTAATGAGTTAAGTCCATTAACGAGATGTTTTAGGATTTTATTACATGTTCATTTCTTCATCTTACGGGGTAGTTTTTATGATTAATAAAAAAATAAATACTTTGTATATCTCTAATCATTTCTTCTCTTCTTTAGCTTTTCTTTTTTTATATTTTTTTTCTTTTCTTGCTTTAATTCATATTATTTACTGTCGCACCGGTAGTTTTAGTGAATTGATCTAAAAGTGTCAATTCAATGAAACTAAACAAAACTAGATGATACAAGAGCTAGTTGAATAAGTGCCCGTTTGGCATTGCGATCCCATCGGTTTTTTGCCTAAATTTGAATTTTTTTTTTAATTTAAATGAATATATTTTTCTGTGTTTTAAATCATTTTGATGTGTTGATTTCAAAAATGATTTTTAAAAAATAAAAAATATATCATTTTGATGTATTTCGGCACGATAAGCACTTCAAAAAGCTACCGCAACCACACTCCCAAACAGACCCTAAATTTTTAACATATAAGGTGGAATTCGACAACATTCACGTGGATTGTAGTTCTGGCCTAAATATAAACTTTTTTTTTTTGTTTTTGTATAGATGTATACTTGAAATATACATGATGGGTGATGGATAGTATATTTTTTGGATAGTAATTATACTGTTTTAATTCACAGCATAATAAGTATAACTGTAAAATGAAACTCTATTTTTTAATGTCTGTCATTTCCTTATTATTTTAATCTTATTTGTCATATACTGTCACCCTGAAAAACAGTAGAGGAACACGATTAGATATAAAGTCTCAAGACAGACGATGAGAAATAAAGTTATTTCATAGCTCTTTAATTTAAAATGAACAATCTATTAGCCGAACAAGAAACAAATTAATATCCTGGGTGAAAATAGGTTCGAGCGTATCTTTTTACTGTAAAGTGATAAAAACACAGATAATTAGGGCATGTTTGGAAAACATTTTAAAAAATATTTTTTGAAAAAAATTGATTTTTTTTCTTTAAATGAAACTTTTTTTTGAGTGTTTTTAAATTATTTTGATGTGTTGATGTTAAAAATAATTATTAAAATAATATTAGTTTAATATATTTCAAAGTAAAAATCAACCATAATCACATTCTCGAACACCCTCTTAGTTATTGACTAGATCATATACTCGTGTTGCTGTAAGCGAACCAAGATTTAAACAATGCAAAGATTAACCTCATGTTATCTAATTAATTTAGCAAGTCTAAAAATAATTTGGAGATCAGAACTAAGAAAAAATTATTTGACTAAAAAACAATCCAAAGATGATATCTATGATTTTTTAAAAGAAATATTGAGATAATATATTGGATCGACCTTGATTAACCCGGTTTAGTATATAAAATATACAATCCCAATTATAAGATCATGATAATCTCGTATAAATCAAATAAATATATATATAATAACCCAATTCTATATCAAACCAATGTTGAATAATGATATTTTAAAAAAAAATAAAATGATAAAAAATTACTCAAATCTATCATGATTAACCTATCAAACATAAATATTGAGACCAAGATGACTCAATAAAATAAATTATGAATTACAATTACCAATCAATTCAAAGTTGAAGGGTGAGATTGAAAATAAATCTATTAAGAAATATAATAAAAGACTGGAGTCAACCCTGGTGAACACATCAAACTCTTGACTCGAGTCATGAAATTAAAATAATATTGCAAAAAATAAACCAAAATAAATTATAAAGTTTAATTCTCAATAAAACTAATTATTGAATGATAAAATATAAAAATAAAAAAACCCGTGTCAACTAAAGAACGAACAAAATCACAATTTTTAAAAATAAATTAAAATAAACTATAAAACTCGGTCTCAATTAATACAATATTAATTCTTTTTTTAAAAAAAGTATTGTGTGAGGAGGGCAGGAGTGACTTTTCCTCCTCGATTAGTTTAATAATACTTGTTTATAAACTTCAAGGCCCCGGGTGACTCAAATTAAAATACTCACGTCTACCAAATATGTGGCATTAATTAAATGTTTTCATCGATACGAAAGATTTGCGTGATGAAAGCCAATCAGATAGATTATAGCATCTATTATTAAAAATAAATAAATAAACTGTATTCCTAATAGAAATCAAGCAGTGATGAAGGTGGCATTTAAATATCGGATACACGCAGGTTCCGCAGCCATTCTTCTTGCTCAACAACATGACTGTCAAATAAAAACTCATTTATTAACCATAAAATTATTAATTTTAAAATCTATAAAATTAGTCAAAAGTGTGTATAAACTACATCACACACACGTCAATAAGAAAAAAAACTCAATTAGTCACATGTTTCCCCCCTCTTTTTAATCGTGTTTCCATGCTCTATGGGCGTGGTACTTTTGCTTTTTATTGTTTTATTTTAAAATAAAATATATTTATTTTAAAAAATCGTTTAAATTAATGATTTTTTAATATTTTTAATGTATTGAAAAAATAAAAAAATATTTTAGTATACTTTTAAATAAAAAATAGATTCTCCGGTGAACTTGTTCTTGGTTAGTTTTCTCTCATTCCAGTTCCTTTGTATCTTATCAATTGCGCGTTTGGAGTACACGATCATAGACAGTCTTCCATCTCAAGATTGCATTTACTTAATCTGATTTGGTTTTAGTCTGTTAGATTTAACTTTTCGATGTTCATGATCGTTGTTTTCTTCTTATTACTATTTAATTTGCGAAATTTACAAGCAGCTTCTTTGTTTAATCCAACTGTTTGGCATTTAACGAGAGCAAAAAAAAAAAAAAAAAATTCGGTCTTGCATTATTGGGTTTCTCTATGACCTAGATTCACTTATTAGCTGTTCATTCTTCAGGTTTCGTTAGTGCCCTGCAATAATTGCTGTGGCTGCAGCTCATTTAAGCTGCAACTTGAGGTTAACTAAGATGGCCTCAGCGTATAACCAAAGTGATGGCGGCAGATTTGGAGATTCCAATATAGTTGGGCATGAAAAATGTGAAAGCTACTTTCTTTTCCGAGGTGAAACTACCCTTGGAGAGGGTTTCCGGACCTTCTTATATTTTCTTGGTCTTGCTTACTGTTTCATTGGATTATCAGCTATAACAGCTCGTTTCTTCCTGTCTATGGAGAATGTTGTTAAGCATTCGAGGAAAGTAGTGGAAATTGACCCACACACGAATGCTGAAGTTATCAGATATGAGAAGGTGTGGAATTATGCAATTGCAGACATTTCTTTGCTCGCCTTCGGGACCAGCTTTCCTCAGATTTCACTAGCTACTATTGATGCCATACAGAATATTGGTAAACTGTATGCTGGAGGTTTGTAAATTGTAACTTTTGCAAGTCATTTCAAATTTCTTTCTATACAGACATTTCAATTGAATTAGGATGCATAAGTATGAAGTTTGTGATATCATATAAATCGGACCTGTGCGCTTGTTGTTTAATCCTAAGTTGTTGTCTTTATTATTTCAGCCATTCATGGTTTCCTCATTCACTAGCAGTTGAACCAAGTGGAATCATTTTTATTTATTTATTTATAAGGTTATAGGTTGTTTGCCTCTTTGTTTTCAATAGGCGTTAGCAATTTATGCCCTACTCTCAGCTTGCCAAGCCAAATAATATTCGGAAAATGACATCACTGTTTCCTTCTATCTTAAAAGTACTGGGTGGGATTGGCCACCAGTGAGGTTAGCTTGGAGTTACCTGATCAATTTTCTATGGTTAATGAAAGTTCTTGCATCTCTATAATCAGTGAAAATGTTATTGTGAGAGAAACAAGGTGTAAGGTTTTGAAATTTACATATTTAATATGCTGTTTTTATTTTATTGTCCTGTATTGTTTGTGTTGTTAATCTGTGATGATGTAAATAAAATTCATATCAAGTTTGATTTGATGAAGTTAAGAATCTCTTTCCCCTCCTCTCTCGTCCTTGTGTATACTTTTTTTAATGTATGTATGATTGCCTGTCGACATGTTAGTAGTGGTTGATAATAATCACATTGGTGATGTTGCCTTACATTTTGAATCATTTTGCTTCCTATTATTGACAGTTTGCAAAATTTGTGTGAAAATTGAGTGGTGTCTCAAGTTGACATTTTTGACAGTTTTCAAAACTACTTATGTATAGGGTTGGGTCCTGGAACGCTTGTTGGCTCTGCTGCATTTGACCTTTTTCCAATCCATGCTGTTTGTGTTGTGGTTCCAAAAGCCGGGGAATTGAAAAAGATAGCTGATATAGGAGTTTGGCTGGTGGAGCTGTTTTGGTCTTTCTGGGCATATGTTTGGCTTTATATAATTTTAGAGGTAATTTCTGCATTTCCCTCTCATGTGAGCTGCAACAATGCACAATTATGGAGTATATATTTGCGATATATGTTTGGATTCATTGATGAAGATTTTCATTTTTGCTTTTAGCCACTGGATCTTTTTAACTTTCCTGGACATGTTCATATTGGTGCTCTCAACTCCACTACATATGTAAATATGCATTTTGCATCAGTTTATTTTAATATAGACTGGTCATGCTATGATATTTTATAGCTGGACAGTTGTCATTAACTAAACCTCCCTGTTCCCCACTAGAGGTTCATGAAATTATATCTGGATTGCATCAAATGGATAAATTAATGACACTACAGGTAGAGTTCATGATCCGGTTATCTCATGTTTTTTTTTTTTATTTCCTCTTTTTTTCAATAGAAGCAGAACTTAACTGCTTTTGAAAAGAAGTATTTGTGATTGAAGATTACATATATCAAGCACTCTCTTGGAAATAAAAAAGGTCTTGACTCTTGCTTTGTGTTGCAGGTATGGACCCCGAATGTCATTACGCTTTGGGAAGCCTTGTTGACGGTATTGCAATATGGTTTACTGCTAATACATGCTTATGCTCAAGACAAGCGTTGGCCTTACTTATCTCTTCCTATGTATGTCTTTCTTTCTCCCCTTTTATTTTCTTGTTGGATAAAAGCAATCACTTTTCTAATCTGGTTCTGTGTTCAATCATCCTGCTTCTGATGCTTCTTGTAATCTGAAGTCCAAGAACCAAAAGGCCAGAGGAGTGGGTGCCAGGAGAGCCCCCTTCTCCTAAGCATGAGAACAATGTGTATGGGGAGTACTCTGAGATACTTCAAGTTGGTGAAGAAAATGGGAATGTTGTTGACATATTCTCTATCCATTCAAATAATGATACAGGTGCATTTCTGCATTGATTATAATGGTAGTTTAACAACTTTCATACCTCAGCACTCTAACTCAAACAGTTCATGGAAAGTGGGCCCAGCTTCAATTTTCATATGTGGTCATGAATTGTGGGAGTGACTGGCATGGTTAATACTGCAAATATTTTTTCATCAAATTCATCTTATAGAAGTATTAGGCCTTAAAGTCACCGAGATAATGCAATGACATAAGATGATAATAGAATATTAAATTTGCAACTAACAGAATTGGTGGTGGAATGGGAATGCAACTTAAGACATGTTTAATGAAGAACATATTATTAATGCTTTCCATGTTTACCAAAAAAATGAGACATTAAACTGAACTCTAAGGTTTTCTTTAGGAGAAGGGGCATTCAAATTATATATTATTCCATAAGCAAGGCTTAAGGATTCTTTTCTAGCTAGGATCTTCTGTAAATCTTTGTCCTTTAGCCTATTGAGGATGCTTTGCTTCTCTCTTTTTTTCTCAAATAAGCACATACTCAATGCTAGAAAGATAAGAAACCCAGTATAGTGTTTAAATGAGATCGTTATAGTCAAACAATCAAGTTGCTGCATAAATTAGGTTTTGCATATGTGAGACGATGACAGGATAGAACCCAGTCATGAATTTTTGTTACTGTATCTTTTTCAACCTATTCTGTTCAGGTCCAGTCTATCAAAAAGTGTCTGTAACAGATGACGCAGCTGAATCCTCCAACCAACATTTTCACCAGGAGAAGGATTTACATGTGCTTTCTCTTTGGAAAGAGCAATTTGTGGATGCACTCACGGTATTGCAACTCATGCTATATATACGTGTGTGTGTATTTTTAGTAACTGCTGTAATGGCTAATTCTTCCTGGCCAAGAATTATTCCAAGGGTACTCTGGATACTTCCTGTATCCAGGTGGTGGTGCCCATTTTTGGCACCTCTTGCTTGGATCAATATATTTTCCTTACTGGTAAAACGTAGTAATGCTCAGGATCATTTCTTTGTGTTAAATAAATTTTCACACATCTCATGCCATTGTAATATTGTTTGGCACCCATTGCCTTTCATGGAGTTCATTTTGTGATTTTATCGAACAGCTTTGTGCATAGAACTTTATGTTTAACCTTCTTTTTGTTCATGGTTGCCTGCTAAATTTTCTTATTTTCCGTTTCTTTTCCTGCTATTTTGGGGAATAACTTCAAGTTTTTCTGCAGTTGGAAAGTCTAGAATCAAGAAAATTAAACTGTATTCATCAACGGGTAGCAAGATTTTCCTGGCAACTAATCCTTGCACCTTGGAGACTTTTGTTTGCTTTTGTGCCTCCATATCAGTTTGCTCATGGCTGGATTGCCTTTATTTGCTCTCTACTATTCATCAGTGGAATAGCTTACATTTTAACAAAGCTCACTGATATCATAAGCTGTGTCACAGGTTCAAACTCTCTACAAATTATTATCCCAGTTTCCTTTCCTGGAGTTGTTGATTATTATGATATATCTACTCACCCTTTGTTTTCACAAATGGTTTATATCATTGCAGGAATAAATGCTTATGTCATTGCATTCACAGTATTAGCTAGTGGAACTTCATGGCCGGATTTAGTGGCAAGTAAGATTGCCGCTGAACGCCAGACAACAGCAGACTCTGCCATTGCAAACATCACTTGCAGGTTTTTCATTGCTGTACTTAATTTGGGACTTTCTTACATAATATTTGGTTGTTTTCAAATGCCTAAATGTTTCCATCACAATGTTTCTTATTCTAAAAGAGATTCAGGGACACCTCATTGGTTTGAGTATTAAAGCTGGTAATGGGTTTTGTTATGCTTGCGGGTCTGAATACTGGATGTTGGTGTCAGGTTAAGCAAAAGACTGTACTATTAATTTTTTATCTTATTGCAGTGTGCTGTTAAAGTTAAAATCCAAACCCAAAGACAAATTCATGCAAGTCTCATGCTGACCTTAATGTAATACTATTTTGATATGTAAACTGAAATGGTAGAGGGGGACACATGCCAAATCTTCAATCTCTTTGAAGTTTTCAAGCATATTAACAGTGGAGAGATGTTCTCCAAATGATAATACTCTTTAGGAATTACAAGTGGTAAATTTGAGAGGTGGAGAATTCTATATACGAGGACTGGAGTTTTGTTTATTTTCTTCATTTTTCTAGCCTTCAAATTCTCTCATTGTGAAACTTTGTTTTACCACCTGCCAAGCCTTATAAAATTCTATTACCATACAGATGTAGTTGCGCGAACATAAACTGATCTGTCCTTTTCTTTTCTTTCCAGCAATTCGGTGAACATATATGTTGGGATCGGCATTCCATGGCTTATTGACACTGCCTACAATTTTTTTGTGTACAATGAACCATTGCATATTCAAAATGCTGCCGGACTCAGCTTCTCATTGCTTGTTTTCTTCTGTACTTCAATAGGCTGTATTGCTGTTCTCGTGTTCAGGCGTTTGACACTGAAAGCAGAACTTGGAGGACCAAGGTTCTGGGCCTGGGTAACATTCGTGTATTTCATTTTGCTTTGGATTATTTTTGTCGTGCTCTCCTCCCTCAGGGTCTGTGGCATTATTTGATAGAAAGCTTTGGCTAAAATTTATTCTGTTCCTTTTGGGTTGCATCCCTGTGTTTGAAGGGTCTCTTGTATCCTCTGAATTCTCACCAATTAAGGTCTTTTAGGATTCCCATTGTATCATTCTGTTATAATACAGCACTACAGATTCGTATCAACGGCATTGGTCTGATCTGCTATGCTTATTTTGCTCACAACATAGGATCCCATTAGCGTGAACTAAACCCAAGAAAGATCCAGCGTGCATGTATTGTAACCCCTATGCGCGCGCATGGCTTTAAGAGACTGCTTGATTTGGCCAATCATGTTTGTTTTCAGTGGCCAGGTATGTAGCTTTCTTTTCTGGAAAGCCTTGAAAGCAGATGCGAGACACCAAGGAGCATTGTCTACAGATGAATCTTGCTCCTGGGCAGAAATGGATCGCTTGACAACAGCGTTTGAGGCCAGCACAAAATTTGACACCCAGGTAAGATGGGAATAACATAAAATCAATGCATCCATCTTTCATCCCTGTAGCCCCACGGCATGACCGTGAAAATTAAACACCGATATTGTATATTTGAAGTGGGGATTTCTCAGTTCATCTGTCAAGGACTGTGTAATCAAGTACCAGCGTCGGATGACATCTAACAGTTTGAATCACCTCATTCACGATGCTAGCAAACCTAGCTCTCAATAATCCTGAAGAACTTCTGGTATTGAAATCCGATAAGCGCCTGGACCTACACAGTAGGTGATGATGGAAAATGAGATGGAACAGTATGTATAAACAACTACTTTCTTTCTTCATTTTTGGATTTTCCAAGTTTTATAGCCTTCTCATGGATAAAAACCATTCAGTGACTTGGGTTACACGCGGCAAATACTTAAAGCATTTGTCTCATTACTCCATTTGCGAAAATACAATTCCAGTTTTGCCAGGCGAATTTGATCCTCAGCGAAAAGTGGGGGGGAAAATACAAATTCTTAAATGCATATTCACAAGAGGGCACGTACGTGAAAATAAAATTCTCCAAGCAAGGCAGAAGTCATAATTCAACCAATTTATTGCTGCGACTCCCGTTAACAATCCTACTACAGCGTCCCATTTAGGAAAATTCATCAGTGTTAGGAAACGACCCCCCATTTCAGGGCAAATCTCCTTTTCACCAACTAAACAAAGTCTTGCCTAAGCAAATGCACTCGTGCAAGCTGTGGCAGGAGTTGCTTCCAGCTGTTTCCTTGGAGCACTGCATTTCTTGGTAATGAATCTGCAAGAGAACAATGGTGTAAGATGCTGGCAGTGCATGTTTTTTAAGAGATTAAAACGGCTTGCTTGGATGGAGAACAAGATTAAGACAACCTCGCGGAAATTCGAGGAAAACCTGTTTTATGCAATAAAATACAAAAAAAAAATGTATTGAAAGCACGGAAATATGGAATACTAAATGTACTCATGCGAGTTATATGAATTTTCAAGTTACCTGAAGAAATCCCTCCACAGCAACTCAAACATAAACCAGTTCATTTCAGTATCAGGTGAACCGCTACCACCACCACTGCGATTTGAGGCACCAGAAATTGTTCTATCAATTAAACATAGCATTAATGGGTGCATGCTTTCTAAATATTGCAACAGCATTAAAAAGGAAAAAAAAGAGAAAAAAAAACTAAGGGAACACCTTGTAGCAGTCTTCTTAAGCTCGTCAAGCATGGAACGGGGAGAGATGCATCCCAAAGTGAGCCATGGAGAAATTTTGCAGGAAAAGTTTGCGCCATATATGCTGTCATGGCTGCCATTGTTTCCCTTGGGAGGTTGTGCTTGGCACTCAGCTGCAAATTTTTGGAGCCTCTGTAGTGCTTCGGCCTCTCCTCCCACCATAGAAGTATTTGCAGATGCCTTCCCATCCTGCATTTTCATTGAAGGACAGTGTCATCAGTGCAATCAAAGGTACCAATAAGCAGGTTGCAAAGCATTCTGTTTGGATCAATGGTCACTGAATATGCAAGACAGACAGGATTAGATGTTTTAGTTTCAAGAGGAATGGAAATCTAAAAAGGAACAGAAAACCACTTTTCAACAGTGTATCCATTTTGAGAAATGAGAGTCTGGGATCAGAAAGCAGTAGAGCTCACGATGCAGAGTGTTGACAATTCAGATTACATAGTTATAGCATTACGAGGTCAAATTGATCTACTAAATAAATACTGTTTTCATCCAGCATTAGAATGTTCAATTATTAAACCTTTTCATTTCAAGTTAAACAGTTATAAAGAGGACGAACCTGAGATGGATTGAGACCCAAATCCAATAAATTAGGGATATCCCCAGGCTCCACATCTCCTCTTGAAGGCAAACCCTTTAATTCATCCAAAGTCTCAATGGTCTTCCTAATCTCCAAACCCTGCACTTTCTCCTTAAACCCACCATAATTCGATTGCATTTCTTCCAACTTGAAAGGCAAGTCATCCAAATGATACAGAGTACTTCCCCAAAAGTACTTAACCTCAACTCCCTCATCTTTCATAACCTCCTCGATCTTGTCCTCTGCCTTAACCTCATCATGAGACACCTCTCGATGTGCATACACAGCATCAGCTCCAATAGCCTTTGCCAATTCAACCAGCACAGTCTCCGGTCTCCCAATTCTCACCACAAGATCAGATCCTCTAGCCTGCAAGTTCTTGCGCAGGTCAGAGACAGATTCAATCAAGAAATTGGCACGATAAGGTCCAGTTTTATCAAACCCGGAAGAGGATTTTTCATAAGCTCTCGGGTCAAAACAATAAACAGGCAAAACAGACATAGAGTCGTTGTTGGCAGAGTTGAGGCACTCATTGTCATGGACACGCAAGTCATTGCGAAACCAAACGATGCAAGCTCGTCGAGTTCCGGCAGCATTGGAGGGGTCAGAGGGGCGGCGTGGGCCAAGAGTGAGAGGGGATTGAAGAGGGTTGGCAGAGAAGGTAGACTTAAAGGAGAGTTTAGGAGAAGAAGCGGAGGAAAAGAGAGAGAGGCGAGTTAGAGAGGTGGCTTGAGTCGGTATTTTCGCCTTGGTTGGTGGAGTGGAAAAAAGAGTTGAGATTTTAGATTGAGTGAAAAAATTGGTGGGTAAGATGGCGGAGAGAGAAAGAGAAGCGGTGGCAAAAGGGGATGAAGAGACAATGGCAAGCTGCTGTTTTTCTTCTTCTGAAATGGATCCTGAGGTTTCCAGGTTCTGAAGTTTGGGATCCATTTTCGGAGAGGAAGAGAGTTGTTGTTGCGGGAACCTTATTCTTCTCCTCACCTAAAAGCAAAACGACGACGGGCGATTTCAAACTATATTATATGCATGAACCTCCTTTTGACTGCCCTCGCCTCGCCAACTAACATTTCCTCTTCCACTTTGCTACCCTCCACCAAGATTTTATTCCCAGATTGGACTTCGGACTTGGAGGGGTGTTTTGGGAGTTTCGCACTTGGGTTGGTAGAACGTGGAAGGCTGCCTGCAAGCAATGCACAAATAATATTCTGCGTCAATTTCGATTAAATTTCTGATTTCTTGTATTTATGTTCACAAAAATTATCAATACAAAAACAGAGTAAATTATTAGTTTTTCATATTAGAATCATAACACCAAAAAAATATAGTCCATAAAATTAAACTCTAAACCTAAAAAAACCCATTTCTTCTAGACTCAAAACCGTTACATTTAAAGGGAGATATGCAGATTTCATGGTGCTACGTTCATGTTTCGGAATTAGGTAAACTCATGTTGTAGTTGGTAGCCCTCCAAGAGAGGCTAATTAGGATTTTGTTTTCTTCCATGGCCTCAAATAATTATTACTTAGGTAAATCATATTTATTTAGTGCAATTAAATTATGTAAATATAAACATTTTACTTACTTTCCTGCAAGAAGAAAAAGTAATCGATCACTTGCAGCAGTCATGGCCGATCACTGTTAACGCTTCCTATTTTAATTTCTTGCACTAATCACGGGTTTACAAATAAAAAAAAATGAAAAGGATGATTACAAAAAAGTTATTTCTTTTTTGTAATTAAAATTGATAATACAAACCATATAATAATTAATTTAAAACTAAAAAAACTCAAAATACAGTTGAATTGCAATATTAAATACCATGCACCCTCAGATCGTTCTTTTTCTTTTTACCATATAATTTAGGGTTCCATCATATCAACCTACTGAAAGATACATGTATGCACGGGCTATTATTAATGCAACATGGTTTTCTGCTCGAAACACAGCTAACGAGGCTCGGTTTTTGGTCGCTGATAATCAGCCACGTCTAAATGATTAAACGACATATCTCTTTATAAATAAACAAGGAGACAAAAAAAAAATATCTATCCAATACAGCTTCTCCAAGATCTGAGGGTAATCTGGTATACATTTTTAAATGACACGTGTCATGGTATATATCTACCATTTTATGCTACTGTCATTTACAGGCGTGCATGGAAGAGTGGATAAATAATTTACTTTAATGAGCACTCATATTGAAAAGTTTTCATATAGCAGTCTCATTTTATGCTACCATTTAATCCCTGTTTTTAATGTTTGCACTCTGAGGTTAGTATAGGGACTCAAGCTTCAAGGATCAAACTCGAACATTTTGTAAATGATAAGAAAAACAACCTTCCCCAAAACTCTGTTAGTTACTGTTAGGTCGATTTAGATTGGAAGGTTGGCATTCAAACAAATTTCAAATTTTGCGACAGACAGTAGGAATTTTTTAACTTCACGGGCTGACATGGTTCCTTGTGTAAGCCACAGGGATAAGATTTACCTCGCCGTCTTTTGTCTAATGAAGGAGTCCTCTCCTTCTGCAAGTATCGAGGAGGATCGCGATGTCATGCTCACTCGTAAGGAGTCAGTCCACTACTGAAATAAAGAAAAAATAAGTGTGCTTCCAATCGGCTTCCTGGACTCCTGGCGCAGGAAACGTAACTGTTAAGAATGGTTGAAGATGAGTTACAAAATGGAAGCTGCTATTCACTCCATCCATGTTTATAAAAATACGTAAATCCATATTTGAATAATTGAAGAAAGATTTCTAACTGTAATTCCCTGGCCAGAAAGACATCAAATCTGTGAAGCATATCCCCGCAAGCATCAAAACCTCCATTCAATCATTTATATATTCCCTGCCAGTGCCTTTCAAACCCTACAATTCACTTTACAGATGCAAATCACACATTTACAAACGAAACTTCACTTTGGCAATGGAGCTTGTGGATAGACATCTCTATAAAGTACAAGCTTAAATACTAATTGATGAGTTGGTATGAGCACTAGATGGAGCTCATCGCCTAACACAAGCACCAAAGGACAAGGAAGATACGCCAGGGTCAACAAGCTGTGTGAACGGAAACAAACTCACATCTCGGACAATGCTGGCTACTGAAATTTGTCTCACTTCCAGGGGATGGTTACTTGTTAGTTAACAAGGAGTAAGCAAAACATCAACCCACAACCATAACAAGCCAGTTTGCAAAGACCCGCCTAATAGAAAAATCCTCAAGCTACGAAGACAGGCTCCCTCACCACGGCCACCAAAAGGACAGCCTGATCAAATGGAATTATACTTTACAATCTATTGCCAACCTCGGGTGAGATTATACTTCCTCAACACAGATGACAACAGCACTTACATGGATCTGATTTGACTTCGTAAATAATTTTTGCTATTGTTGACTAAAAACAGCGAGTGTTGGAGATGGTCTAACAATATTCAGTACACCTTGTGCAGTTGTCTGTCAGAAAATAAAATTGAACAAACAGGTCATAAAACTGAAGGACTAAAATAAGATGACGTGTTTGGGGGAATATTACCTCAAAGAACAGATTAAAGTTTAGACGCAAAAGAAAACGCCTGAGAAATGGAGCTCGCTGGCTCCCTGCTAACCTACTACTGCGCAATATAGTGTATAACGAATTTGATTTCTTGTTAAATTCCTGGGGAAAAGACATTAAAAGTTGAGGAATCATTTATATTCGGTGGCAACAAAATTGCTAAAATAACCAAAGGTTATTATTAAAAAAACAGTGATTGTACTAGAAGAGCATAACTAGATTTGACACCATATACCGGCTGACTTTCAGGAACGTATGTCCAAAATAAATATATGATCATGTGACCACCAACATGACAACTTCCACAGCTCCAAATCTCCAAAAGAACACAGACAAAATCAAAGGTTTGTTCTAGGTGTATGGCATGTCTATAAAACAGACACTCCTCTTTCCAAGGAAATCCAGTGTTGAGGGTGTTTGGTCAAGTGCTTAAGAGATATGCATGTCAGTGGAAAACAATGCAAAATAGCGATCAGTGAAGTGCAAAAGCACTAAACAACAATATATTTGCAATTTTTGCAAAAGAAAAGGTTCACGCAATTGAGATTTGATACTTTCAGGGCTAGATGTTTCAGCAAAGCATAAACTGCCAACTCAAAATAACAAAACATCAGCAGAAATACCTCTGTTACATGCTCCAGTTCAGATGTATTTGGATTGTTTTCTTGGTTTTCAATGCTCCAGCAGAATTGCAGGCAAAGTTTCATTATGCTGTCTAATATCCTTGACACGGAACCAATGTCCAAAAACGATTGTGAAATTAAAGCTGATAAATACCTGCAAGTTAATGGCATGTTGTGTAAGCATCATGTTGCAACTATAAGTATGAACAGATTCTAAACTCAGAAAACAGCAATTATGTAGAAGAAAGGTGTGCATTTCACAGGCAGGAGGTTACTGAAACCATTCACTTCACTTACTCTTGATGGAAGCCCACGAGTTCAGTAAAGTCATGAGAATCTCGAATATGAGCTTGCAAAACATTCCATTGGGATTCTATTACATCCACCTAAAATACAAAAGCAGAAAATTAAAAAGAAAATGATCTTGAAATCAACCAGTAAATGGAAAATACAGAATAAACTCATGGAAGGGGAAAAGGAAAAGGATAAATACAAGTGAACAGACTTGAAAAATAAAGAAAAAAAGTTTTATCCTCTAACATTTCTGACTGTTATTAGAAAAAGAAATTACATAACAATAATTTTTTTTTTATTCAATCATTTGGGTTACAGTTTTTTTTATAAAAAAAGAAGTCACAATCAATTTCCCTACATAGTCCCAGTATTATTCTCACCATCCTTCATGATGATGGTTAAACTTTACTCAAGATATCACAAAACAAAATTTAATTTATCAAGTTACGTGTCACCAGCATATGTCTTGTCCAATACTTTCAACATCTAATCCAAAACAAGTTTCTTGGATAAGATCTGATATGCATATCAGACATCAGCCCCGTACACTTTTATAATTAAAACTTTTGGTAATTCCTATTCCTATGTTAGTCTTTAGAGATATCTCCAAAAAAAAGTTGACCTACAGATGACATCAATACCTGGATATAGAACTGAAGATTTCTGATCAAGAATGCCATATGCTCTCTAACACGCCACATTGGCCTAAAACGTTGGCGCCGTTGCTGAGATACTGAGCAGTTCAAACGGTCATTGCGACGCTTGGCAAAATCTGTGTGATCTTGATGCATCACAGAAGCCCATGATTTCTCCAATTCCATTTGTGTACGTTTCAGCCGTAGCAAATACTGAAAGACCCTTAGATACCTGGAACATTCTTAAGGTTAACACGTGCATGAGATAGAGAGGAATTAATCAGAAACTACAAACTATATTTTGTGCAAGTCTTTTTTAAATATTATTTGATAAGCAATTAAGGAACTATCTTTCAACTTCATCATATGGCAAAAGAATGCATATTTAAATGAAGAGGAGGAGGAGGAGAAAGGCAATCCATAAGCATCAGAAGCATCTTACTGAGACAACACGTCTTGAGTAAAAAACAACTGTAGGGGCCAATCAACAGAGTATTCCAGAGCAATACCATCCCATCCATCCAGAGAAATCTCTGAAGAAGCATTTGATAATGAAGCACCTGTACTCCCAGTTTTGGCTAAATCTAGCGAGGATTTAACCACAGATCCAAATGAAGGCATCCTTGTATGAAAACCAAAAGTAATAAAACTTAAAATCAAATGAAGATTGATAGAAATATTAGTAGATAAATTTTTTCATTAAAATATAGGTTCTAACCGCAAGGATACCCTGGAGAAGTATTTCTCCTCCTCGCCAATCGTCTTTATTGCAGCCTACAAAGCAAATAGTGCCAACAATATTTTTTTTATAGCAGACAATTAGTGAATTTGACGTGGACCACTCTGACATTATCAATATTTAATTTAAAACAAGGAGTATAATCATGTTTGCTAGGGAAATATGTTGTGCTAAGCTTACCAGCTGGAATGGGACCATGAGATCAGCTTCCGCAGTTGATTGTCGAGGAGGCAAACGCATCATTTGCCGACTTTCCTCGAGAAAACACTGGCATAATGAATCCTGCTTTGTTAGAATTGAGATTTCTGCTCACTTTATAATTGTAAAATACACACCAATGTCAGCACAATCTCAAACTCATGGACTTTAAAGCAAGGTTGAAAAAAAACTTTTCAACAACCAATAGAAAATCAAAATTTTGAATAAAAATATGTTCAGCGAAACCCTAGACCAAAGTTCAGGAAATTTCTGCAAGAATGATTTTGGTCGGTTGTAGTTTAATTATGACTAGGCAACAATGCCAAACCAATCATGTTATAGAATATTAGAAGTTCCTACAAAGTACAAACCACAAACCAAAGATTGCATAGGAATATGAATTATCTCAAAACATTACTAGATAGTTTCAATAAGAGAATCCTTCATAAAAAGGCTACACATTCATCCAAATTGCACTGTAATCCATTCCAAAGTTTATATAGATTCACAAACTGATGCAGGCTAAATATACCAGTGACTCTAGGAATCTTACAAGGGCTAGGCCCCGGAAAGAAACTTGAGGTGTGATAAATGTCAATTTCGAAGAGAAAATATTATCCACCCTTCACCTGGAAAAAATCTCCTTTTGCTAAAAGAAAATAGTCTTTAAGTGCCTTTAGGTGGCCATTCAAGTCAGCACGCACGACCACAAGCTTCAAAAGTAAAGAAAACACAGGTGAATCAGGTGCTCTGATAAATAAAAATAAATAAATACAAGAGGGTTGCATACAGCACCTGCCAAAGATGACTAGCTGCAATAGCACGAATAGAGTCAACAGCACATTCAAATGATCTTTTGTGGAATTCAGATGATTCCTACATATAAAGGAAAAAAAATTTAGCAAACACTCTGCTGTGGATTATAGTTCAATGAAAAGGGAAAGATTCATTCTATCCAAATATATAAAAGAATTAAGCTGCACAGCTAAATATAAGTGCATTTTATTGTGAAATGGATTAAATACAATATGGAGCTGTTAATGTCTCCCAGTATAGCTATCTATCAAGAAAAGGGCAGCACAAGATGTTAATGATGATACAAATTGAGAAAGAGAACCTTTAGGTCTCGAAGCATATTTTCAATCTTATCAGCCTCGGACTGTGGAAGTAATTCTTCTCCAATCAAGTTTGTATCTTCAAAAGACTCTTTGTGAAAGGGGAAGTGTCCTGTTGATAATTGATTTTTTTGAGCACCTTTTGGTATCTGCTGATTATATACAGTATCCTTAAACTGAAATGCTGGGCTTGGATTCCGGAGAACCCTGATGGCTTTTCCAGCAAAAAGAATTGATTCAGCAACACGCATATGGATATAGTCAGGCAGCATATCCTGCAGAAATTCATTGAAAGAGTAAATATATCAGAAAAATGAATTCCAAAGAGGTATATTAGAACAAATATGTTTGTTGTGACTTGAAGAAAGCCCAATATCCTTCTTATCACAGCATTATTTAAGCAAGGAGCAATGATGCTAAATTAAATATAAAGCAGATGCATGAACAGGAAAAGTAAAAGTTCTTCAGGCATCAAAGAAAGAAAATCAATCAAAGTTTTATGTGAAGAATGAGAAGCTGTTTCCACAAAAAAGCTTTAACTTGGATTAAAACGGCTTTAACTTGGATTAAAATGATTATCATTCAAGCAATTGCATATTGAATAAAAATCAAAAGGAGGGCAGGAGGGAATGAAAAGTAAAAGAAGAATGAAAGACAAGAAAGAGAGAGTCAAAGATAAGCCATTAACCGATCATTGTCATTATTCCTATCATCATCCAACTCTAACCCAACCAGTTTCATTAATATGCAAAACAAAAGCGACAAAAGCATGATTTTAACGCTGATTGTTAAGCAAGACTGAACATAAACATAGGAGAAGAGAGTTTTGAGATACCAAAAAAATATGAAATCCCAGGTGCCAATCTGTTAAAGATGCATCGTCAGTTGACAAGCGAGATAATTTTTCTGACATATCTGGATTAGATGAACCATGCTCCACATCCTTATCTTCCTGCCTGATAATTGATGTAATTATTTAACCAATTTTGGTAGTTTTTGTAAGGTGGTAAAGTAAAAGGATCAAAAAAGCACAAAGTTTATTTAACTTTCACCGCATAAATTAATCTTAACTCGTCCAATTTTGGTCATTAGAGCAGAATGATGTCAATAGCATATCATTGTCAGAAAAATAACTTTGCACATTACCTTCTGATGAAAAAATCACCATGCTGATCTTGAAGAATCCCATAAACCATCCAGGAAGCGAGTTGATTATACATGACCTGGTGCCCATGCCAAAGAAGCCTATACTTTTAGACACAGGAATAAACAATAAAGGTCACTGCCTTGGAATTCCTCGTTTGTACATAAATGAAACCATACAACCAACGCTAAATTTGCGATAAGCAGAATAAAAAACAGCACTAAAACAAACCTTTGGATGCATGATTGCAATTCAGGAACTCCACAGTGACATCTTTTGTGCAAAAGGTTTAGGAGTTGTCCTCCGCGAATATCATCACGCTCAATCTCAAGAACAAGCTCATAAAGTGGCGGCAAGAGAACAAAAAACTGCAAAAAATAATTCGAAAATTATATATAAAAACCAGCAAATTCCCCAACAATAAAAAGAAAATCAGACCATTTTTAAGTTCCGAACCCAACCTTGTTAAGACCTTGAGTAATAGTAGCCAAAATAGGAATGCTCTCTGACAGTAACTTCTGTTCAATGTGGAGAACAGCAGATCTGTAAACAGAAAGAATCTCAACGATGCCATTAGCAATAGCTCTGCGATAAACACTCTGTTTATCTTGTAAATTCTTGTTCGACAATTCATTATTAGGATTTGCAGACCTAATCCAACTTAGATTCCGAGACTTCGTCGCAAATCGATCAAGCTCTCTATAATAAAACCCTAGACTGATTATCCTCTCAATAAGATCCCTGCAAAAAAAAATCAGAATTAGTAAAATAGGTAGAAGAAAGACGAGTACAGAACGAAGAGCGCAGGAGGTGGGTACCTGTCGCTGGGTTGGATGAAGGAGATATCAGGAGCGAGCTTGAAAGAGCGGTGGTCGTCGGAGATGGGAATGCCGAGAGAATTTTGGTGTTCTCTCTCATCGATAATGAGATCTCCAGTGTAGCCTAAGAGTGAGAGTAACAGCTCGTGTAACATTTTCCTTTTCTTTTCTGTTTTTGATCACCAAATTGGCCACTAGATAGTTGCTCTCATTTGATAATTGTGCAGTGGCAGTAGCAGTGGCCTTAGGGTATGTTTGGTGCAGTAGTTTTACCGGCTTTTATTGATTTTTGAATTTTTTTTATGCTTTAAAATGTTTTAATATATAAAAATATTTTTTAAGAAATATATATTATTTTAATATATTTATGTATAAAAAAAACTTTAAAAATATTACTATTACTAACTCCCCACGGTTCCCTTTCTTTTTCATGGATAATAATAATATAAGACCAGAGGGTGGATTTGAAATTTGCCCCGGAAAGGCACGGGATTGTTTCCCCCCTGATTTCCGTGGAGCGTTATTTTATTTTCGTCGGCAATTATCGGAAAATGAATTTCATTCCATTAATTTGCGAATAAATTAAGTTGATTTCTGGTTGCAGACAATAAATCTTTAAAAACTAAATGTTTGTTTAATATTATAATAGTGATTATTTTTTAAAGTATTTTTTGACTGAAAATATATTTTTTATTATTTTTAATATCAATACACCAAAAAATATTTAATTTAAAAAACAATTTTTAAACACAGAAACAAATTATCTCTGTAAATTCTATAGTAGTCTTGAGTCTTGACTTGCAATCAATTAACATTGAATATGGATGGGGAGGTGAATAAATTTATGTTGCCAGGAACATTGTTATATCAATGGAACTCTTGGATCATGTATTCCAACTCTTCCGTCATTGTAATTTACTCATTACACGAATAAATAAATAAATAAATAAATATGAAAAATACCATAAAGCATCATAAGTTAATTACATACATTCATAATTTTACCATATAATAAAGAGTTATACATCAAAAAAATTGATTATCGTGTTTTAATTTAAATAGTCTAGCAAACAAAAAAATATTCTCATTTTTTACATGCCAATTATGTACATATTACCGTAAAAATGTAGATTACATAATCATTAGTTTTTATCTCACTTGCTTGTTATCGAGTGCCAATCCAATTACCATGAAACTAGTTACTTTGCTCATATTATCAAGCACCAGTTCCATCATGAAAAGCTAGTCTCTTACTCTCTTTACTTATTATCGGACACCAATTTTATTTTCGGGGAGCTAGCTCCTTATCTTTGATTTATTCGTCTGAATTGAATTTTACAATAATAATTACTTTTCTTTAAAAAACTCGATAAATAAAATAATTATAGTGTTAAACACCTATCTATAGTTAAAGCTCCCGATTGTTATGATTGTAACTAGAGTTATGAAAAATTGATCTTGAGTGTGGCTCGTTTCTTGTGAAAGTTAAAGTTCAAACTATATTTTCATTGAAGAATGAAAAGCCTAATTTTCCATTAACACACCAAAAAACTATTTGTTATCGTAATTTGTCAAAATTATCCATTATATTTTTTATATCGACCTCCCCTCTAATTTCAAAATTATCAATAATCGCGTCACTGCAAATGGAATAAGAGGTTATGAAGCATCTAGAAAGATGGTAGAATGTCGGATTGATCACTAAGTGGCATTAGATAAGTCGTTTTAATGACTACACACTAATGTGTATGATATACACCGATAACTTTTTTTATTTAAAAATGAATAAACAATACTAAAAGACCCCTAATAACTAAAAAAAAATGCATGAAATACTCAGGTAAAAGTACAAAAATAGCTCAATATGCAAAACTCTTTCTTTTGTCCCCTTTAAGGTTAAGTTCATATTCACACATTACATGGACAATAATTTTTTTTTTTTTTATCAATATAGCCACATTTTTTATTCGAGAGGCAAGTCAATATTTTCATTATCAAGAAGCTCATGAAAAGTCAACAAATCTCTGATAAATATTTCTAAATTTTTATCAATTTTAGATTTAAAGAGTATCTTTACCATGTAAAGAAGTGTAAAGACACGTACATCCCCAGCAAAACTTCTTAAATAAAAAAACAATAGGTAAAATAATGATATCACTGCAATACAAATATAAAAGATAACCCAAGATACATTTCACTGAGCTACAATAAAAAGAAGCAAGTAATTCTATCAACCTGTTTTCTGTCTGGGCCTTGACCCAAACTGCATCAACCTGTCGCCTTGTTGCTGTTTGGATCGCTGCAAAACCCAACCCAGACAACTACACTTGTCTTGCCCAGATTACTAGGTTTCTTTTTCCTCCTCCCATCTTTCTGACCTCCTCGTCTTATACACACGCTCTGCAGTTTTTTAGTAGTTTAAAACTCTTTGTTTTTGCATCTTATTCTAGATTTTTTTTTTAGTTTTTTAAATTATTCTAATAATATGCTGATATTAAAAATATTTTTTGAAAAATAAATAATAATTTAAAAAACAACCACTAACATCCTATCAAATTCCGTCTACTAACATTTTTTGCGAGTTTCGAAAAGTAAAAATGGCATGTCCTGTGCTTCACCCACGCCGACAATATTTTCCATGCTTCACTGACAAATTACATGCGTAGTTGTCACCAAATTTTTAGCCAATAATAACATTGCAACGTGCATCGTTTACTGTACAAATCAGACGTTTCTTTTCTTGATCAGTAATTATTTATACCCAGTATATCAATAATCACTCCACCGAAGATTCGTCATTGGACACTGCAAAGTGCAAACAGTAATCAACATTAATGTCCTAGTCCTGTTGTAAATGGTGAGGGCGTTCTCATTCCTTAAAAGAGGTCAGGAGTTTAAACCCTCATATTGTATAGAGCCGGTCATTTGGGGAGCATTTTTACCCTTTCAGAGTCCACCCAGTGTGAACATGGATTAGTCTAGATCAACGCTTAAGACACCGCGTAGTTTATAAAAAAAAAAAAAAAAACATCAATGTCCTCACCAGAAATTGCTTGAGAGTTGAGACGAGCTAACACAATTAAGATTTTTTATAACTATATTGGATCGCCAGCAAGTAAACATAAGACAGATAATTTCCGATACTCTATATTTCACCTTCTAACAATTTATTAATATATATTCTTTCCTATTTCTATTGATTTAAATATATAAAATCACTCGTCCAAGGAAGGAAATCATCCTTAGAAACAATTAATTCGCTGTATGACTGTTTATTTTTAAAAATATTTCTCATTTAATAATGTATAAACATGATGTTTTATTATTTTTTAAAAATCATTTTAATATCAAAATAATCTAATAACAAGAAATTTTTTTAATTTAAAATAAAAAAAATCAAATACAAAAATTCAAATCCGATTTTGATTTTGAAGGGCAGTAACAAATAGGACTAAAATTTGAATACAAAATCTAAATCAAGGCCAGTATCTTGGATTTTAGAGTAATGTTGATTTTAAAATTTAAAATATTTTTTCTGTTTGAAAATACATTAAAAAATAATATGTGTATATATATATATATATATATATATTATATACGTACGTGCTAACATGACTGTACTTTAAAATTGGAAACCTAGCTAGCCAGCTACGACGGGGTCTTGATGGATGATGAAACTGTTGCGCTAGCTAGCCGTGAAAGACGGCCAAGGACTGCAGCACTGCACTTCCTTTTTACCTTGGCGATGAAGGAGCCTGTGTTTATATATTTCAGAACTGCAGCACTCACAGAAACATTAAATAAATGCTTGCTCGTTGATTATGGCTCATAATCCGTTGTGTATGTGCATGATTTTGCAAGGAAATATCTTTAATTAGCAAGGTAAGCCTTAGTTAACAGTGACATTACTGCTAACCAGTACTCTATTTGTTGGATTGGCCCAGAGACCAAATTTGCCAGAAAGAACAGTCTACTAAAAAACTAGTGAGGTGGTTTTTACCTGCAAAAAAAAAAGCATTCAGCAAAGGAGATTGAAGAGAGACAGGGGTGAGAAACCCATGTTGGAGGAGGGGAGCACGTGCAAAGAGCAATTCATTGGCATCTGGGAGCCGAAAAGGATTTTGCACGTGCCCTGCTTCTCCAGCGTGAGCCACCCACCCGTTAGAGCTCCATGCCCTCGGGCTGGCTGGCTGGCTGGCTAGCTTGACAAACGATGTAAAATGTAAAGCTAGTTTGATGTGTTTGAAATGGCTGTAAGAAACTCATGTATTTATAATGTCGGGAGAGACAAGTGCAGGAAGAGGTTGCTCGTTAATTGCTTCAATTAAAGCCTGGAAGAGGAGGTGTACTGCCGGGTAAATTTCAAAGTGTTGTTGATGGGGTAAAAGAAAAAAAAAGGAGAAAATCTTTGGGAAGCATTAAGAGCATGCCATGCAATCATGATGGGCCGGGAAGAAATTCAAAGCAGAGTACTACTCGATGAGGACATATCCAAGGAAAGGCAACGAAGGGTCATGCCGTGCCTTAATTTCACAAAACCACCAACACTTTATTCCTTGCACGATCGAATGCACTAGCCTGCTAGGCAGACAAACAAGCCCCTGATGATGAGCCCGAGCCCCATATGAAACAAAACATTTTGCGACCTTTCTGCCTAGCAAGCAAGCAAGATTTCTAGACTTTCTGGATCGAGAATCTCTTGCCATGATTTGGGTACCGCGGTCTTTTTGGTGGGGTCAAAGTTTTGATTTATTTCTTCTGGGAGGGGAAGAGCTTTGCTGGTGTAATGCAAATTGCAAGCAGTATCAGAGGAATAAGGTAAGAGTGCACGTAGGGTTTGCGTGTGAGCACAGATGTCTTTGAGTACACGAGTATTTCAGACCGAGCTGCGAGGCTCCCTAGGTAGATATGATTCCCTATAAGTAGGCACCAGCTTTCTCCCCGAGAATTCATGGCGGGGTTAATTTTACGGGTTAATAATCAGAATACCGGGCCATGCCTTCCTTTGCAGAACCTAGCTGGTAGTGGAGGAGCATGCGCGTGTTAAAATTGAAACGAGAAATCAATCTTCACTGCCCATTCCCCAACTTGGAATTTATATCATGTCGCTGCGTTGGCAGTATTAGTTATGCGCACGGGAGATCGATATAGCACGTGAGTTTTTCAAGAGTTTTACATGACCTCCGATTTTTATTTTATTTTATTTTATTTCTTGGCATGAAAAAACTGATGTACTGGGATGAATATATCTATGTATTCTGATTAGTTTACGTGGGACAAAACAAATTAAATTAAATAAAAATAATTAAATGAAAATCACGTATTTTTGGTGTCTTGTGGAGGGAGAACATAGATTGGCATGAGGTCATCATGAAATCTAAAGACATAAATGCTAGCGTGTGCACCCTGCACTTCCAGACTGCAGTGTTGTAGTGAATGCTTTATTTGGTCATACACTCATATATCTTCAGATGCTTTTGAAACTTGATCACACTCCCAACAAGCTAAATTCCACTGAACTTGAGGCTGACGTCTGACTCTGCCCCGGGAAAAAGGAACACACCCGTAGCTGGTGACGATCCAACCAATAGGCGAACAAGCTTCTCTTTGGATAACCGAGGCGCTATTTCTCAATATATTTTTAATTCAAGAAATTATTAGACTAATATTTTACTATGCTAATATAAATAAATATTTTTTAACAAATCATCATACAAAGTAATTTCATAGATAGATAGATGCTACACATCTCACCAAAAGTTAATATTTTTTGTAACGTAAAAAGATAATGATCAACGTTACTGGTGTGCTTTTTAAAAAAAAATCAAGTTATAAACCCTACCAAGTCCAATAAAATAATTTTACTTAATTATATAATAAAAAAACAACAGTAAATGAACTGAGATAAAAAAAAAATTGATAGCAATTACATACAAGGAAAAAAATACTTATCTTTGAATTGTATGCTTATATTCAATTAGAGAAGCAACGAATAATATCCCCGCACGAGCCACCTCATTTTCCTACTGCAAAGTGTCGGATTCTGGCAAAGCCGCCTTCTACAACTCCCCCCCACCAATTGTTTCTAGCTGCATTGAGTTCAGCCATGCGGGTGAAGCTGCTCTTCCAAAATTGGAGCTCGCTAGCAGAATTATAGCTGTCGTTTGAAAAAAACAAGAGCATCCTCTGCTTGTTGGATTAAAAAAAAATGGTTAAATTTTTTGTTGAATAAAAAAATAATTATTTTATTTTGGTTAAAACTATTGTTAAATATGTCATTGGCAATACATTAACCAAATAAGACATGTAATAATTTCATAACTTCAACTTATACAAGAAGTTGTTGGAGAATAATATAAATTATATTCTAGAACCTCACCTAGCAGTTTAAGTTTTTAAATAAAATAATTTTTTAACATGGTATCAGAATCATGTTATCCAACAATCACAAGTTCGTATCTCACCATCCTTATTTTATTTGATAAAAATCAAACATTAAAATTAAGGGCGCATATTAGAAAATAATATATATTATATTCTGGAATCTGATATAATATCTTAAATTTTTAGGTAAGATATTTTTTTAAATAAAAATTATGGTTATTAATACATAAAAATATCTCAAAACAAAATTAAAGTTGTAGCTTCTTCTTTTTTAAAATACCAATAATAAATGTATCAAATGCAAAGATGGCTGAAATATGATTATTTATACATGTCGTGAAATATTCAATTTGAAAATGATTTTTTGATTAAAAAAATAGTAATAATAAATATAATAACTGCAAAATCGGTACAGGTAATAAATGTATCAATTGCTATTCTAGTTTGAATGCGTCATAGATCAAGTAACAACAACAATAAAAATCCAAGAGTCCTGGCGTGAGTGGTGAGGGCGTTCTCGTTCCTTAAGAGAGGTCAGAGGTTTAATCCCTACTCTTGTATGGAGCTGGCCATTTGGGGAGCACTTTCACCCCTTCGAGGCCCACCCGGTGTGAACGTGGATTAGTCTGGACCAGTGTCTAGGACACCGCGTGGTTTATACAAAAAAAAAACAACAACAATAAAAAAAAATCTTTTCCCTTTGTTTTATCTGCAAAACCCTTCCCCTTGAACCCACATCAGGCATCTGTTGAGGCCCCGTCATTTTGCTCCCTCCCCACTTACTGGTCACCACCTTCCTAGCACTCCCCACACACTCAAATTTAAAGGGAAAAATAACAGAGGAAAAAAAGAGAGAGAAGTAACAGTCATTGATTTTCTTTAAGGGCATAGATTTAATTTCCAACAGCTGATCCAAAGATTATAGAGCAAGAAGTCCAAGAAGCTGATCTTCCATGTTTGCACATTGGGAGTCGGAAGATGAGTTTAGGGAATGGGTTACAGTGGTGCTTGCACAAAGCTCTGTTTTTGCACTTAGCCTTTTGTTACCTGTGGTTCGAAGTCAATTTTATGCAGTTGAAATGCAAAACGCCACAGTTTTAGCGACCGAACGGGCTAAAAATTAATTTTTAAAAAATAAAAAAATACTATTTGATATATTTCTGAATAAAAAATATTTTCAAAAACAAATTCAGTCATATTTTGTCATCATTTTCGCACAGCATCATGTCATAAATGCAAGCAATGATATCTCTTCAACCCCCTCATTCCACTTCCAATAATCATAAATATACAGGGTTGATGACAGTTTGCAACGAGAAGACCTGGAAAGGATGATACATAGCCGAACAAAACTGAGAACAAAAACACAAGATCAAGCTGACGCTATCAATGCTTGTAATTAAAATTCACTTGGACCACGTATCGCATCCTAATCTGATCCACGCTGTAGACTATGTATTCATTGTACAGCAAACTACCCTGCAAAAGTATTCAAATCAACAATAAATTATGAGAATTGTGCTCGGGAAAAAGAAAAGAAAAAAGGAGTTACTATTATAGATGTTTAAGACTCGTAGAAGTCAGTATGTCTGAGAGTCGGTGTGTGCTTTGAAGGCGCACAATCATAATTTGCACTACCTTTGTGCCTTGTTGCTCTTTGGGCTTCCCAAGGGGAACAACAACACCATCCTCCAGTGCCTTGGCATCTGAAAGATCTGGAGCAGTTTTACCAACTCCTTTCGTGCTGAAATAACCAGATTGAGACTATATTAACTTTGCATCAGGAAGAAGAAGAAGAAAAAACCGCGTTCTAATTGATTGCGATGGAAGTCTTCTGTAAAAAAGGAAGAGAATGATACTAATTATAAATGGCAATGTCTCTTCACATACTATCACACAAACTGTAACTTCAAATTTATGCTGGCAGAACATTTCATCTTGAAGTGTAAAAGGCATGAACTAGTATTTGGTAGAAATTTGAAAGTTTAAGGCACGTAGATTTCTATGTAAGGGTCGGGAATTGAGAATCATAACTCATGCAGATGTAACAACAGTTTCATCATGCGATTTCATTTCATTGCGTCATTACAATTACACATACATGGCGCAAATGGATAAGCATGAAGAAAGCTTTCAAATACAGCACAAAAACAAAACAGACCTTAGCTTCCCCGATGGCAACTTATCAGCATCATAGTTTGCATATGATAGTTCAGCCATGTCTCCAAGAGCAACCTAAGAACACACGATCCAATAGTTTATGAGAACATTCAATTATTCAAAATAAATAATTGCAGTCAGAATAGGGATCATAGAAGTTTTCTTTAAAAAATTCCAGAAAAACAATACCAATATTTCCATGAAAAAAATTGACGAGGCAACAATCAAGGAAAACATCTACATGTTGAGTAAGAATAGTCATTTTGCAACATCTGTATACGTCTTATCTGATCTAGCCACATTCTGTTTTTAATACGATACATTCTACGGTGGTTCTCTAGAATAACCATACCTCACACAGAAGCAGCACGCCAGCTGGAACAGCATTATTTGCATAGCAATAATTTGCACTTTTGGAGAACATATCAGCAAAGTAAACTCCCTTTCCAAACATGTAGCCAGTTACAGGTGCTTCAGGGGGAGCAATACGCAAGCCTGGCGGTTTTCATGGCAGAAGTTGCACTTCGAAGTTATTGACGGAAAATTCATAAACACCCATGCATGGACACAATTACAGTAGATGCAATTGCACAGCATATACATGCAGAGATTCAGAAAAACAAAATGATGAAAGGATGACCTTGGGATAGAATGCCAGTCCAGTTTGTGAGGCGCGAGCCATGCCATAAAAGCATTCTATTTTTTGTATTAGAGAACTGCACACAAGAGTTAAAAGGCGTCAGTTTACAACAGCTTAAAAGTTGGTTGCAGGAGTGAAAGTAACACAGCTATGAACATTTTCCAATTGTTAGATATCCAGAATGACTGCACTTCATGCACAAGAGCGTCTCTTTAAAGATCATGAAATCTTAAGCTTACAACCACAACACAAAATCAACTTTTCAAAATAGCTATTTCAAGAAAATTGCTGAAGAGAAAATTGTCTGTACATTTCCCCTCCAAAGACATTACTTTCATGATGATGAGGTTTTCCTTGTCCAAAAAGACCAAATTATTTGATGATGATGATAATGATGATGATGATAACTTGTCTGAATAGAAAATGCACCATTACCTTTCTGAACCTTTCATTTTCCTCCTCTCTTGAGATCTTGAATATTTGAGCAATATCAACAGTATACTGTGAATGTGTTTTTGCATGCGTATTCTGCAAATACATGGCAATCTTGCCAAAGATAGGAAGTCAGTTATCAAGCAAAATGTTAAGGAATTAAAAATATAAGGCACAATGTAATACTTCTATTGCAATTTCAGGGCAGAATTTTTAGATAGAGTAATCAAAATGGGGGTTGAAAACAATTCCAAATGTCACCGCTGCACCTCATTCATCTCCCCCTCAACCACCCACCATTCCCCCAAAATAAGAACTCAGTTTCCATTAAAAACAAATAAGAGAAAAGAAGAAACAGCAAAATAAAAAATATAGAAGAGCTTAAGTTGCTTCAATTCTAAATTCTGCTACTGAGAATACCATTGTAAATTCCTCAGAATCAACTTCAACTGGGGTCAATTCACAATGTAGCCGCTTGTAATGAGAATACAGGGGATCTTCCTACAAAAAGTCATAGAAAGTTTGCATAAGAATACTTGAGAGCATGGTAGCGAATATTAATGGAGGAGAGAAGAAGATAGTGGGGACCTCATTAATATACCATGTGCAGCATCAGAAAGAAAAGTATGACCAATTAAAATGATTTGATACAATTCATAAATGGAGGTAGCTTTTGAAAAAACCGTATCAGAAAAAACACGGGCACATGAAAAAAATCCAGCAGCACATCAATCCTGGGAATCACAATAAACCACAGTAACTGAGTGGCTAGAACAAGGTGGGATCATTTTTCATCTGCATCTATTGACTGTTATTATAAACTCAAAAGGGAACAAGTTTGGATCGTTTGCTATTTTCATAAATTACTAAAATTATTATCACATTCAAATTGAAATTCAGAAATTTTTGCAAAACACAGAATTTCTAGGAACTGACAGCATTGATGAAGAAGACCAAAAAGATACCTGCATTCCAGGTTCATCCTCCAGCAACTTTGTTGCAACTTCAATCTCTCCAAGGGCTTCAACCTGCATTTATGAATAGGGGTCTGAGGAGTGCGTTTTATAATTTAAAGAAATAAAATCAATTTCCATACAGAACCTCGCCAGTATAATGACTTGTCAGCTGAAACGAAGCTAACTAACCTAAAGCAACAACAAATGTTTGAGTTAAAAAAAAAGGAAGGAATTACCATTTCCAGCTTGAATTTTAACTTCTGAGGAGTATCAATAACAAACTCTCCTGCCATAATCAAATTATCGTACTACTTAGAACTTTTCAGAAAAGAACACCAGTCACCGCATCCACATTACTTATTAGTCTATGGTCTAACGAGCAATCCAGAAAGAGAGAGGGACTCACGCATTTTTTTAAATCCAAAATCATGAGGAATGACAGTGTAAAACTCTCTGCAATAAATTAAGTCCATCAAAGATCAAAGTTTCCAAAACTTCTTCCAAGCCAGAGTCCAGAATCTTAATGTAAAAAATAAAATAAAATACACACACTCACACACTCAGTGAATCATGCAACCCAGGTGCATGTACTTACCCACTTAGTTGTTCAAGTTTTAATCTATCTGCTGTTCCAATTACATCAGAAATCCTCTTCAGAACATCATAGCCCTAAATAAATTCAAAGAAAATTAATTGGTTAGATATTCCATGGAACATTGAAAAAAAACCCGAAGAAAAGATACCATATTGTGCATCATACAATATAAAAAACTAAAGAGCACTAGCCCGTATCCGCTTTGACTCTTGGTTCATCAGATTCTGATATACAATAGCTAGGCAGGACCCAAAATAAATTTGAAGTCATCTAACTATGAGTTTTAGTTATTCATCTTATCCAGTACTCTTTAACTCCAAAACAAGAAATGTTATTGCTGGAAACTGCATCTACATTATATTCAATCTCTGAAAAGGGCAGGAATTGGGCTGGACATCATAAGAAAATATTGCATCCCATGCTGCTCTAACATCTAAAGCAGGACAGTCTGATATTAGTTTTATGTTGATTCATCAACAAAAAGTTTCTATAGTTCTCGTGAGCTGTGATATCGTTCTGTGTATTAGTAACTTAAAGCATGTCATCTACATGGTTAATCACAGCAGTAGATAACAGATTATGTTTAAATGTCATGAATTCAAACACATAGTAAAGATTTTTTCCATCCATGAATCGAACACTCACCTTTAATATAGTTGACTTGCTTAATTTACCAAGTGGCAATTTATTTGCATTGTATCCTGAAAGATAAGACAAATAACAACCGATAGTGACTTTCAGGGGATGTTGTGGTAAACTAAAAAAAAACAAGGCATACAGGAATGAAAGAACCACCAATGAAGTGCTGCCAACGTTTGAAAACATTTTCATCTCAAAACACAGTCTAAAAATATAAAGAAACAAATTGAGCATCTGCTTTAATTTTGGATTTTATTCAAAGATCAAATAACCAACCTATTTCCATCATTTGCTGCTTCATCATACTAACATTACATATAAGAGAGATAAATTTGGCAACACGTGACTCAAGTTGTGTCTCCCGAGGTTGAATTGCTATAGCAGAGTCAGGCTTTTCTTTAACCTGAAAACATAACAATTGTATCTCAGAAGCAGTGGACTACATGGCATGCAAGGTTTAACTATTAGGGTTTAATCTGGAGCACCCATGTCTCACCCACTTAAATTTGGCACCCCTGTCCGTCAAAGAATTCAAGAAACCAAGATTGGTTACTATAGAAAACAAGATTTAGAATTATTTCCTTTCCGCTAACAAGGTTTGTCTTGTTTTCCTGTTTCACATTTTCCTACTCTTCTCTATTGCTACCCTTTTTCCTCAAGAAAAAAATGGTTGTTTCAATGCTGTAATCACCAAAATCTAGCTGAAAAGTGGTGGCTATAGAGTATGGATGCAACTCACAACTGGATCTTTTTCCTGCTCACTGTAGTCCATTTCCAACCAAGCATAGCATTTTGAGTAACATTTGAACTCCTTTCGCTCGGACCAATGGTTCTTTGTCTTGGCATAGAATTTCTGTTCAAACTCAGAAATAGCAGGATCTCGTGAAGTGTAGGGACCAAATAGCTTAACCTGACCATTCACCCCAACCCTACCCCATCTGTTATAGACCATAAATCTACCACCATCATCAGATTCTGCAAACAGATTTCATTTAAAAGAAACGGGGAAACAGGAACGGGATATTAGCAAAACCAGCTCAAAGCATCTGAAATTAATAAAGGTTATTGTCGTATATCACTTTCTGCTTGTGAAGCACTAAGGCATGCGACTTAAGATTTAAAACAAGCATTTTCCACTACAAAAAAAGGAGATCCTTCTGAGTTAATTCACTTATGTTGAACACGAGAGCTAATTTGAGAGAATTGTCAGCTATAGCAAATATATATGTTTCTCGAAAACGAAGCTATGGCAATTTAAATAACCACATGGGCAGAAGTGAAAGCTTGCCTAGAAGTTGAATCACATAGAACTTGTTATTGTTGTCCCCAACATATGTCTGATTCAGCATTGCATCATAGACATCATCACCCTGCATCATTGCCCAAAACAATGGGAGAGAAGAAAACAGAGAGAGAAGCTCAATTCGTTGCCAGCAAGACACTAAGAAAACCATTTCAACAAATTATGCTTAATCCTTACAGTTGGTGTCAGGTGATCCAAATAAAAACTGCTAGAAGACTCACTATTTGCAAAACATGATACTCTGACTTTATCTGATCAGAAAGGAACTGGTCTAGCACCGCTGAGCCTTTTTTCGTCGCAGTTAGAATTTTCTCCTTCTCCTTTTCACCCTGTTCCTGCTCTTCTTTTGCTGGCACCACATTCAATTTTTTTTTTTAAAAAAAAAAATTAGAAACAGATATTAATAAGAACCCGTTGAATTTAAACCCACACACATAAACAATGTCTAATAACTCCTAATAAAACCGGGTAATAAATAAATAAAGTGAAGTTTCGAATAGAACGTTGAAGTGAGTGGTGATTGTCTGGTTCAGCGTTGCAGAGCCTGTCAATTAACTGTCTCTTGGTTCCGGTAGTGGAAACTCCAAGGAGACTGGCCTGTTGGCGTAATTGCTTGACATTCATGTCCCGAAACTTGTCAATAGCCTTGATTTTCTCTGTCCCATTATCAGAATCTCCTCCTCCATCTTCAGACTCCCTTTCTCTTTTCTTGTTGCTAATACCTCCACCATCGATCGAGTGCACTTCTGACTGCTTGTTTTCTTGCTCGAGCGCCGATTCCAGTCTCCGCACCTGCAAAACAGAAAACAAGTCTACTATTTTTTTGCGTTTGACAAAATGTATGAACTTGAGGAGAAGGGGAAAGGGGTAAAACCAGGGAAGGCTTGGTTCCGGTGGTATCGAGTCCACGTTTAGCGAGTTCGGCTCGAAGCTCGTCTACTTTGAGCTTATTTGCCATTTCAAAGGTAGCTGAGTGGGGAGGAATTCCAGGTGTGTTTGGAACTTTGGAACAAATTGTGAATTTAAAGGGGGACGTGGTGAGCACTAGGCGACCAGATAACGTCATCGTTTTAGAAAGAGCGGGTTTTTAAAGATTTGTTTTTCTTTCTTTTTTAAGAAGCTTTTCAAGCACGATATTGGCTTTATATCTCCTCGTACTTGTTAGTGATCCATGTTGGTTTTAGGTTAAAAAAACTAACCGAATGGATTGTGTTAGGTTCGGTTTTACAATAAGTCCAATTTAAATTAATAACTTTTAGTTTAATTATTTTTTACATACGAGTTGATTTAATAAACCATAGAGTCTTTTTTATTTGATTTGATTAAATTCAGTTTTTTTATTTTTAAAATTTGTAATCAAAATTAAACACGACTTAAATTTAAAATAAAAAATATTTATCTAAAAAATAAAATAAAAACTCAATTCAGTTAATTTTGATTTTAGATTGATTTTTGTGAATCTCGTATTGTTGAATTAATTTACTAACCTCTAATCCTGATCGGAGCTTTGGAGGAAATGGGGAAATTCCTGTTTTACATTGTATTTTAAAAGTATTTTTGAAAAAAAAAATATTAAATTAATTTTTTATATATTTTTTTAAATTATTTTTATATGCTGATGTCAAAACTAATTTTTAAAAATAAAAAAAAATATCATTTTGATGTATTTCTGAATAAAAAAATATTTTTAAAAACAACCTCAACCACACTCCCGAACATGCATTCTTTTTGCAAGTTTTTTGTAATTTTTTATTTTATTATATTGTCTTGTATTTTCAAATAGTTTTGATAAAAAAATTATTTTTTAATGCATTTTAAAATAATTTTTTTTATAAAAAATAGCTTTAAAACTGTTTCAAACACCCTCTTAAAAAGAGACATAAAAAACACTAGTTGACAAGATATTAATATCTTTTAAATTTTAAGGCTGTTTGAAAATATGATAATGGTTGTTTTTTAAAAAAAATTTGCTAAGAAATATATCAAGATAATTTATATTTTTAAAAATATTTTTTATTTAATATCAATAAATAAAAACACATCAAGAATATTAAAAAAAAACATTAAATCAATATTTTCTGAAATAAAATATATTTTTAAAATACACTAAAAAACCAATAGAATCTATTGCATTCTCATAAACACTCATCCCGTGAAGTTCCGGTGCTTCCCGCGAAAGCATTTCAGGAGGGTGGAACTTTAATGACTTTTCTCTCTAAGAAACTTTTCGAGCACGATATTGGGGGGGCTGATTTCATTTGTCTGACGAATAATAAAAGAGCAGCGAGATGTGTGTAGTATTAGTTGTGTAGTATTAGTTGTCACTGTATTTAAAAAAAAAAAAAAAAGCTTTTTAATATTTTTAAATTATTTTGATGTCCTATATAAAAATAATTTTTAAAAAATAAAAAAAAAATTATTTTGATATATTTTTAAATAAAAAAATACTTTAAAATTCATTTCTAACACACTTCCAAACATGTAGTAGATAAAAAGAAAATTAAAAAAATGAAACAATCCACATATTTTAATGGCTGTAGTTATCGCACTGGTTTCAAATCATCGACTGTAATCTCAAAACTTCAAAATTGCCGCATCAATTAATATATATAAAAAAAAACATAGTGAGAAAATTAAAAAACGATACTAAATCAAATAATATGTTTTTGGATGATATTTTCTAAAGAATATTTAGATGAGTTTGTATATAATTTATTTGAGTTAATGAATCAAATTTCCTATACAAATTATAATTGTAACCACTATATATATAAGAAAAACTAAAATCAATTATAAAAATCAATTCCTGATTAACATGGTGGTGAAGGAAAAACGTTGAAATAAAAATATTAAATCACAAAATAGACTAAAAGAACTATTTAAATCAATCTGGGTTGATTTGTCAAACTTACAACTCAGGTTAGGAAATCATAATAACTTCAAAAAAATCAATTAAAAAATTATAATTTTTTTATTCTTGACTTGTCAGTGTTGAAGATTGAAATTAAGAAACAAACATTGAATTCGTGAGAATAATATAACTCCACACAAATTTTTTTTTGTGAAACTCAATGCTTTAACTCTAGGATATTGAATAATAAAATCCAAAAATAAATTAAAATTGAATTGTTGTTTGGTGAAATTGAAAAAAATAATAATTGAAAAGAGTTCAAAACAGATGAATCGAGTTAACCTGCTAAACTCGTTATCTAGGTCACAAGATCATGATGATCCAATGCAAGGCAAATTGAGAAAAAAATGATATAACTTATTTTTCAACCAACCTTGTATTGAAAAAAAAATACAAGCCAACTCAAATTAACACTTGGATCATGAGATTAAAATAAATTTATATAAAAAAATAGTAAAGAATAATGAATCCAACAACAACCTAACATGGAAAAAATACAAAGCATAATCCAATAAATATTATAATATTAAATAATAAAACTAAAAAAACTAAAAAAAAAAATGATTTTTCAAAGTGTGGAATAGAAGAAAAAACTAACAAAAAAAATACAAAACACTATCATAATAAATAATGTATCAGGGGCGTGGCTACAATAATCCAGTCATGCCCTTTAGTGTTTTACTATAATTGTTGTCTACACTCTATCATGGGACGGTAAAAAAAATTCAATGTAGAAAATACAAGGGCAGAAAAAAATAAAGTTTCATGTCATTAGTTTAATTGATAATTTAAACAATATAAAAATACAATATTAACAAATAAACTAAAAAAACAACAATAGAAAAAGTAAAGAGAATTAGATTTTAGTTTGTATGGATTAACAAATTACTTAATGTTTTAGGGTAAGGGAGTTAAAAAAATAATTAAAAAATCATATTAAATCTAGTGAATTCGAAAACCTGGTGATATAGGTATAGAATTGGGATAATTTATAGAAAAAAATTCTGGAAAAAAAATTGAAAGATAAATTTAAAATAAATTATTTAAAAAAAAAACATAAACTCGCACGTGCTAACCCTTTAAATCAGTGATCATAGTCATAAATTCAGGTTCAACTTGGTAGAAAACAAATCATAAAAATTAACAAAGCACGAATAAAAACAAAATAGGACAATTTTCTAAACCTGATCTGATATATGAAACTCATAATTCGTGAAATTATGAACTAAAGTTTTGTCAAAAAAAATATTTTTAATCAATTTTATCTTGAATGATAAAATTAACAAAAATAATTTTTTTTAAAAAATAACAACAAAAATAAAGATAAAACTTGATAGAAAAAAAATAGAGGGATAATGAAATTAATAAAAAAAAACAAATAAAACATGACCCGAGATAGAATGAATTACACTCCAAAAACAAATTTAAAAGCTCAAATAAGTTATAGAAAATATTATGAGTTTTGTCATATTTTTCTAGTTAATATTTTTAATATATAAATATTTGTAATATTTATAATTTAAATGCTCAAATAATATTGATTTTTATTACAAAAAATATTGAGTAATAAAGATTTAAATTAAGGTTTTTATGTATTAACAAATGAACTAAAAAAACAACAATAGAAAAGGTAAAGAGAATTAGATTTTAGTTTGTATGTATTAACAAATTACTTAATGTTTTAGGGTAAGGGAGTTAAAAAAAAATAATTAAAAAAATCATATTAAATCTAGTGAATTCAAAAACCTGGTGATCTAGGTATAGAATTGGGATAATTTATAGAAAAAAAATTGAAAGACAAAATTAAAATAAATTATTAAAAAAAAAACATAAACTCGCTCTAATCTTTTAAATCAGTGATCCGAGTCATAAATTCAGGTTCAACTTGATAGAAAACAAATCATAAAAATTAACAAAGCATGAATAAAAACAAAACAGGACAATTTTCTAAACCTGATCTGATATCTGAAACTCATAACTCGTGAAATTATGAACTCAAGTTTTGTCAAAAAAAATATTTTTTAATCAATTTTATCTTGAATGATAAAATTAATAAAAAAAAAAATTTCAAAACAACAACAAAAATAAAGATAAAAACTTGATAGAAAAAAATAGAGGGATAATGAAATTAATAAAAAACAATAAAACATGACCCGAGATAGAATGAATTACACTCCAAAGATCAAATTTAAAAGCTTAAATAAGTTATAGAAAATATTATGAGTTATGTCATATTTTTCTAGTTAATATTTTTAATATATAAATATTTGTAATATTTATAATTTAAATGCTCAAATAATATTGATTTTTATTACAAAAAATATTGAGTAATAAAGATTTAAATTAAGGTTTTTATGTATTAATTCTAATCTGAAAAAAAAATATTGTCCTTTTAACTTTTATTTATAATGAATCACCTGCTAAAAAAATTATTTTAAATATCCTTAGCATTTTCCGGATAATATTTTCTAAAAAAAAGTGCAACTCGTTTTATTTTCCATTTGTTTGAAAACACAAATGTATTTTCTCTCATTGAAGAGACTGCTGATATCTTACAAGAGGTAGTTTAAACGCATCAAATAATTTTATGTTTTTCATTTTCATATATATATATATATAGTAGACGGGTGGTCGTCGGCTGGGGGGTTTAGTTTTCGAATTTTAACACTTTATTGCCATTTCAACTGATAGAAAATAATAATTAAAAAAAAAAGAAGCCAATTTTGCAAGGCAACTTAGACGAGAAGTCGTCTAACTAACGCCCTGTGAACAAAAAAAGAAATGGTAGCAGTGAAGTAATTTCATGTCGAGTCGAGGGATTTCTTTCATGCAAGGAGGAGGGGAGTGATTGAAAATGGGTGATAGACAAGCCGTAGATCAGCAGCAGCAGCTACAGTCTCCATCGCAGTTGCAGCACCAACAACAAGGAGGAGCAAGAGAAGACATGATTGGGTGCGTGATGGCTTTAGAGGCGGCGTTGCTTCCATGCTTGCCTGCCAGAGAGCTCCAGGCCATTGACCGCTCTCCCCATCCTTCTCATCAGAGTCAGTGACAACTATCGATCTCTTTTTTAATTCGTCGCATATGCTGTGTATTTTTTTTGTGATTTTCTGAAATACAATAAAATTGGAGTTGAGGCTTAGTAATTTGGAGAACATAGATCCTAAAAACATAGAAATAGCTGTAGAATGATTCTAGTCTGTTTATTTAGGTTTGGATAATTGAAGCCACGATGGCTGATGATAGTCCTGGCTTTCCAATTTATTATTAATGAGGTTGGCATTGCTGCTTCTCGTAATCCCACCCACACTTGAGATCTGTTTTGTTAGGGTTAGGGAGGGAGCAACCCTTTTGTATGAAACCTAAGGTCCAACTTACCTGCCAATGACCAAATACTAAGGGTATATTTACCGGGAAGGAAGGATGGATAGGAGAAAGGATCGATATTAGCCTGTCTATTAAGTTTGTTTGGCTGACGAGGGAAAGGATGGAAGCCATTCTGCATCTACTCATATCGGGAGGATTGAAAATTATAAGCGGGCAAGGATAGAAGGGACCCTTTCAATCCTTTCTTTATTTAGTCTCCATCCAGACCTCATCTACTCTCCTAACAAAAAAACCCTAAAACTCCAGGAGATAGTCAAAGATCTGTAGGTGTTTGCCTGGAGATTCACCTTTTGATGTCTCTTGGTCAATTACGCATTTATCACAACTTAAATTGCCAAGCATGAAAGTGATGGTGGAAACTGCTAGAAAAACATGTGTTAGAGATTTTTCGGAACTTAAGTTTTAATGCCTGTCCTGAAACTGTAGCATTTACTTTAAGCTTTTGGGGATCAAATATTTTTTCTCCATTTCACTTATAACTTGACTTTTCTTTATCCAGCCCTCTTCACCTGGCTATTCATCACTCTTTCCATGACATCCTATCACTAGGTCTACTACTGTATCAGAAGGGAATGAATTTGAACAGTGTGGCATGAAGTGTGAACTAATTGAAGTGCTGGACGCATTCATATAGCTAGAAGCTGAGAGTACTAGACTTTTAGTTTATGTTTTTAAAAGAAAATTATTAGATGAGACATGCTGAAAAGTTTGTTCTTTTTCAATTGCTCTAGTTGACGTGGAGAGACATGCCAGGGATTTCATGGAGGCTGCCAAAAAGCTTCAACTCTATTTTATTGGTCTGCAACGTGAAGATAAACCAACCATGTCTGAAACGCTGAGGAAGGTAAATTTCCACCACTTGCTCCACTTCCCTCCATTGGGACTACGATGAAATGGTGTGTTGCATCTTAACAGGATATTGTTATGATGGAAGAAGAGTTAAAAGTAAAGGATGAGCTAATCAAGAAACAAGAGAGATTGATTCAAGGATGGAGGAAGGAATTGAAAGATCAAGCGGAAAAACACAACACTGAATTAGAGAGAGTGTAACAAAGCTTGTTCGCATTTGAAATTTGGGATGCCAAATTGTGATCAATATTATTTATTTGTATTCAAGTGCTTGCCCATTATTATTTAATCCTCAACTTTTGAGTATGTGCAATCAAAAGACCTTCTGATATTAGCCATGCCTCAGGTTGACTGAAAATGCCCAACGTATGTGGGAGACCAATACGTGATTATAACTGGCAACAGCATTATCTGATTCGATGTTTAGACAATGTTTTTTCAGAGTGTTTTTGAGAAAAAAATATTTTTTTTTTATTTTAAATTAAATTTGTTTGGTGTTTTTAAATTAGTTTGATATGCTGATGTTAATTTTTTTTTTTTAAAAAAAAAACATCATTTTAATATATTTCTAAAAAAATTACTTTAAAAATTGAGATAGTTACTAATCTACAACATTAAAATCTACTGCGGAGTGATTTCAGAAGCAAAGGAAAATATTTGACAGAAGTCACTCATAACTACAATGATACACGAAAACTCTAAACCTCCTGTTCAAACAAAGAATGAAAAAGATAACAGGACACTTGCAAGAAGTTGAGGGTCCCAATGTCAGCCCTCCCTATTAATAGCTAAAATCCCGAACAATTTTGTCTATTTCTTGGCGTATGTAATTAGCATTGAATTCTGCTGAAGGATCTTGAATCCCTGAAGTCCATGCATTGCACCTGTTGATTGCATCTCATCTCCATACTCTACAAAGGCAATCCCTGGCTTTGCTTCCACCATCCTGACCTCCTTAAAACCGGGATACTGCTGGAAGAGCATTTGCAGCATCATTGGAGTAGTCTCATTGGGAAGATTTTGAATGAACAGAATGTTATTTGGTGGAGCTGGAGCCTCAGGAACCAAAGATTTCACACCACCTGGATAGGGTATTTGTGATAGCTGCAACAATTTGAAGGTAAGGATCATCATAAAAGATTCAACTTTCGTTTCACAACAAATTGCCAGCTAAGCTTCACCAGTTTCTGAAAACAGGGCTATATCCTTTTGAATCTCAGCGATGAACTCTTTCACTAATTAATGGAAGTGAAACTAATTTCCATAAGTAGTTTATCATTAGCCAAAGTTAACAAGCGATGGATTATTGTTTGATGTTTGATAAGTTGATCAACATATGAGCAGGAGATAATGGTTTTCCATCAGCGAAGAGAGGTAACATTCTAGATTAACTGACTAGAAGTGCATTCCTCGTTGCCTCCTTTAAGTGTATATATACAATAAATGCTAACCAGAAGTTAATTTGAAAGGAAGTCAACCTTAATTTTCAAATCTAAATATAAATTTAACTAGCTGAGTTTCAGGTGAATAGTAATCATAAACATGCTGTCAATTCCATAATCATCAGTTAAGATACGGAGGAAGATGAAATTAACCTAAAAGCCACATATTCTAAAGAATCCAGTAGGGGTAATCCTATTAAACCAAAGAACATGCTTACAGAAGGTGCTGTCCCATAGGTGCCGCCATAAGCAGGAGTCATACCCACTCCCACTTGATTAGCATCATGTTGATCTTTCTTCTTTTTCCCTGCCATGAGAGAAATATAGATCTGAGAGGAAAATAATTCATAGGAACTGAAGAAGCATAATCTACACCATGATACAGTTATCTCAAATTGGATCCACATCTCAATGTAATATCAAGCATATGCACACTGCCGTTTCATAACCATGTGTATTTATTTTTTACTTCATATATTTTAGGTTATAAAAGGAGCCAAAAGCCCCAAAACAAGGAACTAGCTACTAATATAGTCACAACTAATCCCTATAGCCGTGAAATCACCCTTTGACTTCTCCCATAAAAAGAGTGGCAAAAATATGGTCCTGAGTTCTCAGCACAAAATTTCACCATGCATATTTGTTTATGAACACAAGTACGCATTCTGTTGCTATTGCAAATATATATTGAATTTGCTATGTCAGACAGTGAATACGCACAAAATTACAACTGGTCATGCTCTATCCTTGTGAGATCCAAAATAAAGGTAAAACAAAAGTGCTACTGCTCCCACATGCAAAAAACAGAAACAGCTATAAGCAAATGTTTGGCACTTACCAGCAAGTTTTTCTCTAAATACAGAAAAACAAAGTGTAGGAGAAAGATAGATATGCCTTACCTTTTTCCTCATGCCTCCTTCGTTTTTCCCGTGGAGCAAAGGTACCATCAGCTTTTGCTATGACATCTGATTTAGTTTTTGCATATTGTATTCTCTGCATCAGAAATAATTTTCATTACTTTGTGGCAGAAGAAAGGGACCCATGGTTTACAAGAGTTGAGACATAGAATACCAGCTTAGTCAAAGCAAGGAAAAGAAAAGTAAAGGAATCATGTTTGAATATGGTTCTCTGCCAATAGATTAAACAGAAAAAGAAAGAAAAATCTGAAATGTGACAAGGCTCTTCTCTGCTAGTAAATAGAAAGGAACAAATTTGGCCCAGAAAATTATCAAAGAACCTTATTTTTACTGATTGAAACTGCAGAAGAAATATGACCGTGTATCTTACAAGCAAACTGGGATTTAATATGAAACCAGCAATGCACATAATAAGAATCAAGCAGATAAGCACCAGAAAGAGCAACCAATCCTTAAGCGATTTGGGGGGGCGGGGATATAGATTCATTTGAGCCCTCCTATACAACCCAAGCTTGGGAGAGTGGTTGAGGACCTTAAGGTTGTTTTTTAAAGTACTTTTCGTTCAGAAATGCATCAAATTGATGTTTTTTTAAATTTTTTTTAAATCATTTTTGACATCAGCACATGAAAATAATCTAAAAAAACACCAATTTTTTTTAGTTTAAAGTAAAAAATAAAAATAAAAAATCTTCATTTTTTTTCAAAAGCGCTTTTGAAACGCAGTGCCAAACACCCCATTAATATCTAAGGAAAACAGAAAATTCTTTTTTCACAAGGTTCCCTAGAGTTATTAAATCCTTGTCAATTTCAAGAACTTCCCTGTTGAAGAATGTGATGTTTACTTGATTCATGAATGTTCATAATAGTCATTCCATAATTACTGTTTACTTTATGCATTGTTTAATTCACACATTGTTGGATAATGTCTTGTCCGCATTAAGTAATAGCATCTTGTTGGTTTTTCCACAACAAGAGAACTTTGTCACAACAATTCTTTAGGGTTTTCCTTCACGAATACAGAATGTTCCTTTTTTACTTTATTGTAGTCCAGTGGATCTAGATACAACCGCAAGTTTTCTTGAAATTTTGTTTGTTCAACCTTTTCCATTAAAATCCAGCCTAGAAATCTTAAATAACATCCATTGTTTCACATATGAACAGAAATAGGATAATTTCAAAACTTCAAGCATAATATAAGAAAAAAATCCTAACATTATACATACATACCATGGGCTTATCATAAAAGGGGAAATTTTGCATTTGCCGCATAGCCTTGGAGGCAGACTGAACATCCTCGAAAACAACCCAAGCTTGCCCTTTGTGTTTCAATGTCTTGAAAGCCAGTATCTCCAGTATCTTCCCGAATTGCGAGAACACAGCGTGCAGCGATGTCTTCAACTCTGTTTTTTTTTCAAGTAAGATGTTATCACATACAAACCATATATGCGAGAAAGAGGACAACAATTAAAAACTAAGAGAAAAAAGAGGAAACAATAGGGGAATCTGGTATTACCATCGATTTTGATCTTCTCGTTGAGATTGTTGATGTAAATAGTCATGTTCTGCGAGACATCAGTGCCTGTACTATTATCGTTATCTCCCATTTCTTTTCTTTCTAGTAATTCCATGGTTTCCAGCTCTAAATTTTGCTGGGAAAATAAAAGGCTAAGATGAAGAGACTGAGAGTTAGCTGTTTTTGCTGATAAATGCACGAGCAAGACTGGGGTTTAATTTGATTTCTCGAGGGCTCTACAATCTACACGTTGCCCAAAAAATCTAGTGGCCTTTTAAAAAGAGGAAGAGAAGCAGATGCGCGTCAGGCCCAACTTGCCCACCCCATCCACCTGCTTGGTTTATGATGAGCCGGTGAGAAACTACCTCCTTTTCGGCCCGGTGAGTAGTAGATGGGCCCAATATTAGATAGGGTCAATTTTGGTTTTGGCCCATTATCCAAGGCCTTCAATCAGGTTGGCTTCGAGAAAAGGAGAAGGGCATGTAATTTGACCTCTAAACTCTTGAAGTTGAATGACTTGGGAGGTGTCTGGAAATCCCAAGAAAAATATTTTAAAAATATTTATTTTTTGTTTTTAACTTGTTTATTTTGATATTCTTAGATCATTTAGATATATTAATATTAAAAATATTTTTTTAATATATTTTTAAACTATAAATACTTTAAAAAGTAACCGAGCTGACATTTGTAATCAGCACAGGTCACATTACATCTTTTGGCATGCAATGATCCACGTAGCCTAGCTAGATAAGGTACTGAGGAGGGCCATTTGATCACCAAGCATATTAAGAGGATAAGGATGGAAGAACTTTGGCTCTCGTCAATTTTCAATTTTCAATTTTCAAGTGGCGAGAGGGCTTTTTTCTTGATATTATATGCATGTAAACGTGGTTTGCTTCCCAGTCCACTTCATTCGGTTCTGTTCTATCTTTCTTTAGTGCCACACTTCCCTATATATCAAAGGAGACAACGAGAAATCAAAGCAACTGACCACCAATTTGAGTAATATCTTTTTGCTACTTGAAATTCATGCCAGCCTTATTTGCTGTTGCTTGTGCCTTCTGTTTTGGCAGGGGATACTGAGAATGTCTTTGTTCATGCAAGTTAGTTTCTTAATCATCTACATCATTAGCTACAAGAAAATTAAAAAAAAAAGGTAAGGAAGTTGACTAGAAGTTTGGATAATTTAGAGCCACTTTGACAAATGGGTTTTCTCAACAGGGCACTTAATTTTACATCTATCAGAATTTGACGTGTTTAAAAAATCCATCTCCTAATCTTGTCAGTCACGGAAAAGGAAGAGCCTAGCTTGATTACTGGATCAGTGACGCTACCTTCCAACTTGGGAAATGCAGACTTTATGCTAGATCATTCCAGTTATTGCATCACAGTTCACACGAGTTGATGAAAAGCCAGCTATCTAGCTTCATTGAGCAGCTGTTACTGGAGACAATGACTGTCAGGAGAGCCTCCATGCACAGCCGTGTGGGGAGAGAAAAGAGGGAGGCGTGCCACGGACTGCACCTGACAAGGTTAGGGTGCAAGGAGTGAGAAAGAGATTCGCAGCAGGAAGCCACAGATTTTCATGCGTAATGCAGGACCACGATAAAAAAAATTAAGAAAAGGAAAATGAATGAAGTCTGGCAACAAAGCTTTGTCTTTTTTATGCGGCGCCCCAGTTTCAAGAAAGCTCTGCTCTGTCGTGTGGCTTTGCTTTCCTGTTGGCTTACCAGATGGCATTTGCCAGTGATTCAGCGTTCGAGGCTCTCAACTCTCAAAAAGCTTCCAGCTACGCTGCCGGTGGTGGTCCTCGTAGAGATTTTTATTTTTATTTTATGTTCCCTGGAAAAGCTTGAGGTTGCTAGCCTATCAAGAAAATCTACGAAGCATGGAGTCAAGTGGTTTCTCTAACTCTGTCACACAATTATTTTTTTTAATGCAATTAAACCCCAACTTTAGATAAACAATTAAAATTTCAATTATTTTTAATTTTTTATAAAAAATATATATATCTTCACTCGAACTTCTATTCATCAAGCTACTAACGCTACGTTTACATCATTATCACCACTAAGAAGAATAATGATATTCTCGGGAAGAAAGAACATCTATCTCAAAATTAGAATCCTTGCCACAACTATACAGTTTAATTCGAGAAAAATTTAGTTATTCCCAAGATAAGTAAAAATCAATGTAGGCTGATTAACAAATTATTAAAAGCGAATAACACCATCTATTTATTCATCCACTTCATCTCTCTCTCTCTCTCTCTCTCTCTTATATTTTGTCTTCTTCTATACAAGAAAATAAATGTATAAACTTAAAATACAAATAATGGTATATTGATATTTGGGTTTCTATCCTTAAACTCTAAAAGCTTTCTTTGTATACAAATATTTAATGATGTTTGCATGGCAATGCAACTATATATTTGCATTTCTACATGATAATAAACACCGTTATTTATGCAACAATAAATCTATTTTCATAAAGAGACAATAAAAAATGATACACAAGCAAGTAGCTTTTGCACTCCAAAACTTTTAAGAAACTACTCACATCATTCTCATACGAGACCATATCTTAAATGCGAGACAAACTTTGTGAATTCACTAGTTAATTAGTAAATTCACTAGTTAATTGGTAAGAAAAAAACCCTTATCAAGTGAGAGGATCCTTACCTTGTCATAGAATATTTGCATATATGGCTCTTCAAAGATTGTGTCCTTCCATAGGTTAATCTAAAGAATTAAAAAGGACTTATAAACCTTGAGAGAACATATAAAATATATATAAAAAAACATCTTTGACCTTGCCATACAAGATAATAATGTCACATGTAAAGTTTTTTTTGACAACATTTTATGGCCTATCTCTAACGGTTTAATGAGAAGATGCTCAATTGGAGAGTTTTTTAAAACCAGATGTTATTGAAACCTTTATTAATAGATTCTACAACAACTCATTATGGTCATGTTTATATGCAATCCATAATAAGACTTTAATTATTGTAAAAAAAGATAATCAAAAAATAATTTGAAAGGTAATTAAAAAAATAATCCATAATAATAGATTCTACAATACATTTAAAGAGTTTAAGCAATTAAAAAAATATGAGCGACAAATAAATTTTTTTTAACTAAGATTATTTAATCTATTCGAATCAATAATTTGAATTCAATTTTAAATTTTGTTATATGATAACTATCTATAAATATCATACATTTTTGCAATCAAAGACAAAAACCAAACTAAATTTTTAAGTGCACTTGATGATGTAGTGTTTTTCTTTTATTGTTGTTAAGACTGTCTTTATTGTATTTTTTTTTTTTAAAAATAACTTATTGGATCCTGAAAAATACTTTATTATTTTAAAAAATATCTTTAAAAACAGTATCATTGTACACGGCAAAAAACACGAGAAACTTGGTTACCAGGGACATCGAGAAATCGAGACACGACGACATGTCCCGTGAGTTAACATGAGCTAAGCCGGTAGCCAGTAGCATCAATCTCAACAATTCAAGTCAAAATTGGGCACCTAAAGCCAGAGCCCATCAATTTAAAGAGAGCTGGAATCTGCGCATACTGAAAGCCATTTCAGCTCAATAATTATTGACTCTTGACTTGGTCGGAACTCTCCTTGATCTTTCACGAGTTCATCGGGCCACGAATATGCCTTCCAGGAAAATGAAAAGGTGAAAAAAGAAAGAAACAGGGACCCGTCTTGTTTAGTTCAAGTGGACTGCGTATGCCACGTTGCACACTTCACTCCTTCTTTGACTCTCTCAACCGTTGGATCGTTGGTGTTTCTCATCATTGACCTGAAGAATTTATCAAAGCTGTAAGAGAGCAAAGACCAAGTCATCAACAAGGAATTAAGGATACGTCACAAGAGTTTTTTTTTTTTTCATTAAAAAAAATATGGGTATTTTAATTGCAAAAAAAAAAAATGAACATAGAGGTTCACTGCATGTATCCGTAAGCGTAATTTGACAGGGTCCCAACCAGTGGAAGCTACCTCTTTTCTTCGAGCCTCACGCGTCTCAGTATCCGTCTCCTTCTATATAAACCCTCGATGCTACCTTCTCTCATCACATATTTTCCACAACCTCCAACAGAGAAAGTCGAGAAAAAAAGAAAAGAAAAGAAAGAGAGGCTCTTTGTTTCTTTCAGCTGCTGCAGAAGGTTTCTTTAAGAAAAAGAAGAAAGAAACAAAAATTTCTACAGCAGTTGAGATATACAAGTTCGTTCTCTTTAGTTTCTATAATTTCTTTGGCAGGTTTCGAATCAAATCATAAGCTGTATTTAATTACAATGGCTCGTTCTTTCTCAAACGCAAAGGTTGTCTCTGGTTTGATCAGCAAGGCCATCAACGGCAGAGGATTCTCATCTGCTGCATCACAAGGAGCTGCTGTGTCCAAGGCAAGAAGCGGTGCTGATTCCATGGTGAAGAAAACAGGGGAGGAGGTTGGCAAGTCTACCGAGAAGACTTCCTGGGTTCCAGATCCTCGTACTGGGTTCTACAGACCAGGGAATGTTGCTGAGGAAACCGATGCGGCTGGATTACGTGCTTCCCTCTTGAAGAAACATTGAAAAATCATCAACTAATCTTGTTAATAAAATTTGATTACTATATCATGTTCTACGGTACCAAACGAAGGATCGATGGACGCACGTGTGTTGTGGGGGTGGTTCTGATGCATTGGGCCGCATGAGCTATCGGTGCGCGCGCTGTGACGATGTTTAGCAGACCTTATAAATGTTTAGGAACCCATCTCTGTCCTCTTCTCTCTGTTTACGGGACAGAATTCGCAGACATCTTATAATTGTAATTTCTCTTCCTATAAATTTATCGTGCAATTACAGGTTATTTACACGAAGTCTTACATAATCAGTTTTTGTTTCCCTTTATGCGAAAGCCATCAGTTCTTCATGGTATTTTCATGGCAGCACGAATAGCTTCGCCCTTTCCGTTGATGACGTTCAGGCCTGAAACCTGAACACCAGCTTTTTCAATGCCCGCTTTTGATTGGCCAGACACCAGTGACAAAAACATCAGACCTCAAGAAATACGAGCTGCTCCTTTCCTTATTATCTCCACTAAATTGATGGTGTAAATAATATATTCGAACGGACAGGACGATGTCCTGGCGTCTCTTCCTAACTTGAAACAAATATAGTTTAGTTATGATAACAAAATTAAGCTCCTTTGATGTTTGATCAGCCGAATAATGTTAGCATCACCACCAACAGCAGGTCCCTCGCCAGCAGAAAACTGCATAATTCTCTTCTTGGTTGTCTTCTGCCTTCGGAATAATTTAACAAGATTCCGCCGCTAGGATAGCTTCCTCTATTTATTTTATGCCAATTAATTGTTTAATAATTGAGCTCGTATATAATAATTGGCGACAGTAGAGAATTTTTATTGCTATCCTTTACTTGTTAATTCGGTTAAGATACCTAGCTATTGTTCATGAGTGGGTTCAAGGTTCTCAGTTCCATTATGGTTTGCTTTTATTTATTTATTATTTAATTGAAATGATATGTCCTGATTCCCAAGTGTCACTCCGGTCGTGCCGAAGTTGCATTATATATATATATAAAAATAAAAACTTGAAGTTATACAACATCGGAACAGAATTGAAGCAATCATTATAAATCCATCAAAACAAGATTGATCACATGGAGTGGGATCGTTATCATTGAAATCGCATAATGATCTTCTAATATTATAATGGCCGGTGAGAAGGGAAGTTAGGCGAGGTTTGTATCGTCAGTTGCCAATTTGTATATATATTTTTATAATTTGTTTTCTAGCTGTATAAAGTTTGTGGTGAATCTGGTGGATGCAATGCAAATTGCAAAGCCAAGATGCGGCGTGGCTCGTAGAAAAATAAAAGAGGTCTGATAGTGACTGTGACAAGGGACATGCGCAGCTCAGATTAATTTAAGAGATGCTTGTGATGATTAGAGCTTGTTTGTAAGAGCGGTTGTGGTAATTTTTTAAAGTGTTTTTTATCTTAAAATACATTAAAATAATATATTTTTTTTATTTTTTAAAAATTATTTTTGACATCAACGTATCAAAATAATATAAAAATACTAAAATATATTCATTTAAAATATAAAAAAATTGATTTTTTTTGGAAATAGCGTTGTCCCAAACGGGCACTAAATTTCTACGCGTCCCAGATAAGTCGATAGTCTATAGTTGTTGAAGCAGTCGTGCAATATGTTTCTTACAAGACGAAGTTTGTTTTGGTGATGAAATACGGGTTACAGCCTTGTGCACAGAATTCCGCTGCAATGTTCCATTAGCAAAAAGAAATCATCAAGAACTGAGTTTGGTTTTGTTTTTGTTTTTATTTTTATTTTTATTTTTTCCTTTGACTATAGCAGGGAGTTAATGGTGTTATGCCATCGATCTATTGATAAGCATAGAGAAGCAGTGAAACATCAGCCTTCGGTTTTGAAGGAAAAATATATTTCACTTCGCATCAGTTCAAGAGAAAAAACATCGTGGGCATGTGCTCATGTTCGTTCTATCACAGGCAAGCACAGTTGAAGAAAGTTCTCCGATCCTGCCTTCTGGATTTAGTGAAGACCACTATAAACCTTTCTCCAAATCAAGCTATGGGCGCTGGCAAACGAAAGGCAGCAAGACAGTCCCTTGATAAGACAGCATGAAATGATGTAGCTTCCCCAGTGTCTGTCAAACCCGTGCTTTCCATAGACCAGATAAACTTCTAATCCGGTAATCCCCGGAGGCCCAGTTTTACTTAAAATTTACCGGTAATCGGGTAATTCCATTTATGTTTCCATTTTATTTTTTTAATTGGAATAAAATGTTTTGGTTTTGAAGTATTTTATCGTATCATTTTAAGATTGTACTGTTTATCTACATATGTAATTAAATATATTAATTCAAAAATATTAGTTCAAATCCAAAAATAAAATTATTTAGAATTGTGAAATTTAATCTAAAAAAGATAGTAAAATAATTTTTCTGAACAAAATTATAAACATCTATAATATTATGAGAATGTCATCATCAATCTTGCAAGGTCATTATATTCTTTGATTACTTTGAAATTTTAACATAATATATATAGTTATGTCAAGAGACTTCTCATAAAATTTTATCTCAATTTAACGGTTGAATTAAGAAATATGATTGATATTGTAAAATTATTTATTATTTAATAAAAACACTATTTGGCCGAAACGGAATGGGCAAAACGAACGAAACCAGAACGTTTTGGCCGATATTTAACTGAAAAATCTAGAATAGATCAGAATTTAAACTAAAATAAAAACAATACTGTTTTATCTTATTTTTTTAATTAATACAAAACATTTCGGTCACGAAACGGACCGAATAAAACTGACAACACTGTTTAATCTCTACGTGAGCTCCCTCCAATTAAGATCGTTCTCCAAATGCAAGCCCGTGTCAGGCATTACAGCTTCAGGAGAGGCGCAATTGCAAACATCGAGGCAGAGTGCCTCTTCAAAACGAGAAACTCATTAACTTCAAACCAGCAAGACTAGGAAATATACCTTAACTCGACAAATCTGACTCAACTAAAACCTCGATCTTGATCAGGTGTATGGCTATTTCAAGAACTTGAGAGCATTGCATGAGAAAACATAACAAGGGAGAATAATACTTTACATTCCCTGCAAGGTCTTACAGCTTACACCAAACAATTTAAAATTCCCACCAGATATATCAACATTACCTGTATAGCTTCTCAAATTTACTATTTGTGTTTGCTTGAACCTGGTAGAATACCTCGGAAAACTGAAGCTTATCTGTGAAATCAGATTTTGCAGATACTCATCCTTTTTTTATGAAGTTATCATGGGTACTAGAAAAAATTGCAAATAGTGAGAATAATACATCGACCTTACAAACTGTAGCAAGTTACAAGTACTTGTCAACAAGTCCAGGACCTTAGTTTTTCTGCATCTCAAGTGACTAATGTTGGAAATGACCGAGCCAAATGCCATTCCTACAGTGCAATAACCAGCAGTAATATTGCAGTTGTAATGGCATCAAAAGGGGTATTGTAAGTTCTTATACTCGTGAAACAAATGTTGTTGCTCATACTCATGAGCACAGGCATTCTGAACCAAAGAAACTCCAGCGAGGATCCATGATTCCTCGAAACGAAGAGATGCAACTTTAGCTGTCCGGGCAGAACCTTTTCTGGAATATTTGTTAGGTTCTGAACACATACCCTCATCCTCACATAGTAGATAGTTCTAAATAACTTCTTTCAAAAGTTACTCTTCCTTGTTATAGTAGAATTAACATATAGAGAGTTCTAAAGCAAGCACAATTAGGAAAGGGGTGATTTGTTTTGTCCACGCAGCGATGGTTCCGCCCTGGTTTTCCGTACCAGTTTGCGATTTCAATGATTTCATAGCTTCTACCACCAAGTTCTTGAAATAAATCTTACAATTGTGCCAGCATCTACTGAAATCCAAAGCGAGCCTACGCCGTGCCAATTGCTTAACGGGCAATGTTATACGAAACTTTAATTGAAATTAAAACTTAAATATTCATGAAATGAAAATAAATTATGTGGAACACCACTCCCGCAGTAATCAACCCATCAGTCACCACCTTCCAAACAATAATAGAGCATAAATATTCACCTAATGCAGATTTAGTATAACAACCGGTTTAGTTGCTTCCAAACCACCACAAAAAAAATCATCTAAAGAAACCATCTTTCCCCATCCACAATGTAATTTTTTCTGGATGCCAAGGAAATCTCATTTTCTGAAAAATATATTTCATGGGTTCAAATGAGCAAATAAAACTTCGGTTGTCTGAGACTCTTATAAGGAGTGCACATCCTAGTTTGAACTCGAGACATGTTGTGTATATCATAAATCCTCTGTCATTACATCACGCTCCTTAAGACACACACCGTAAACCCCGATGCTCAAATTAATTACCGTTGCAAATTAAACAGGTGAAAATGATAAAATCCTGATCAAAACCACCCCTTAAGTCCGAACAGATTGCAGGTTTTGATTATTAGTGACCAGGACCAGGTTCTTCGTCAAGCCCCAAGACAAAAATGTATTAATTATATTTATTATTTTAGAATCCCAACCAAAGAGCTGCATAAATACGCTTTACGATTTCTAATTCTTTTCTTTCTAGAAAAATTAACAATTCAATTCAATACCAAGTTCTGCTAGAAAGAACAGCATCCCATTATTCATCCCTTCAATATCCATTAATTAACAGTTAAATAAAACACTAAAAAGAGGAAACAAAGGGGTTGGATCTAAGCTTGGTTACTAGCTCAACATCATTGTAATTCAACCCCCAGCCACACTGTGGACACTCCGAGAAATTACCGATTGGAAAATTGGCGGAAGCAACTCCAACAGAAAAAACGAGCTCATCTTCATTTCTAATGACCTCCACAATATTTAACCAAAAAAACAGAACCTTCACACTAACTCCACTCAAACTTTCTAGCCTGCTGTCGCTTATGTAACCTCTGATTGTGGACTTGTACTCAAGCTGATAAGAACCTTCCTCGGATATGCTGCACGAACCGTTTAAAAAGGCGCTGAATTCGCCAGTAGTTTTGTCCAGTGTGTAGCCTGTGACTCCTTGTGGGAGAATACCGATCGGGAAGTTGTATCCAGCTAGGATTTCATAAGCCGTTGGGAGATTGCCGGTGAAGGTGAGAGATGATGAAGTGACGAGCGGTGATACGATGAGGAAGATGGTGAAAATGGCGGCGAAAGACATTGGGATCGCTCTGTTTGGTGTGAAAAGGAGTCGCTTTTTGTTTACTGGATCGAGTTAGATTTTGTTGATTTCTGCTCCGGAAGCTGTTGGAACGAGGTAGGACATGCTAATGGCTTTTGGAAAACTAGCTGGCGAGTACAGATTTTGTCGCCATCGGAGAACCTAGATATGTCTCTGGTTTTGGTTTTGTTTCTTCCCCTCGAAGTCAATATTTTACTGTAGCAAAACAATGTCGTAAAGCGCTGTTCTTTAAAAATCGTTTACCTTTTTATTAGTCAAATTTCCCCTTTTCATATCCTCAATTTTCTATCTCAATTCGATCATTGAAATTTCTTTATTCACAATTTCATCCTCAGAAGTTGTGTTATCATGATTTTGATGTGTTAGTATAGTTGCAGGGAATATTGAGACGAATCAAATGTAAAATGATAAAAATATAAAGAAAGTGTTGCTGTATAGTTTTATGGTAAATAAAAATACTAATTGATTTTCAAATATTTTAGTTTGGGGTTTGGTTATGTAATAAAAATAATCATCTTATATATCTTATCTAAGATAATTTATTTTTTATTTGTCTTGTAAAAGAAATATGTTTATTATGCTCGTAAATGTCTAAACTAACATGTTTTTATTTTAAACTTACATAAAGATAAGGGTTTGGATTTAGACCTAAAAAAAATGATCGTATTAAAAAAAAACATTTGAATTGTGGGGATAGTAAGTTATTATAGGTATAAACCATTCTAGATTATATTAATTAAAGTGGACCTAAAGCCCAACACATACTTTTAATAGGCCTCCGTGGGATCATATCGGACAAGCCTAGACTTAAAAAAAGATATCTCAAACACAAAACAAACAGCATGTATTCATTGATTCAAATACTCGATAGTCAACATCCAAGAATATGAGCCGAGGACAACAAATGCACAAAACAAACACGCGTGTGTCTGCGCGTGTGAAAACAACAAAAATATTGTACTTACTAAAATAAAAGCTATTTTATACATATTTATATCAAACAAAAATCATGCAATACCAACATAAAAGATATCAACATGTATCCAGTGGTTTTTATTACCTGATAGTCATCGTCTAAGGATGGGAGTCGATAACAAATCATCTAATTTTGAGTTAAATTATTAGATAAACGGCAGTTAACACACATTTATATCAAACCAAAAACATATAAAACGACAGCACGAAAGATATATGCATGCATCAACCAATAACCCTGATAAATAATTTAGCATACGAATAGAAGAGACGTTATCAGATTCAGCCCATAAAAGTGGAAGATATTTAAAAAAAAAAAACATGAAGACAAGACAATTGAAAGATAAAATCATTAATTTGTTCTGGCAAAGGCTAACGAGGACAAGTCATAGTTTAATATTGCAGAGAGCATTCGATGTCGTTTATTAATAAGCGGGACCTAACTACATTTCTAAGAAGACGAAAATCGACGATGGAGCCTGACATCTTTACAATCAAAGCCACATCCACAAGTGGGGCACTCATCAAAATTACTCACCGGAAAATTAGCGGAAGCAATCCCCACAGAAAATTCGAGTTCATCTTCATCGCGAGTCACTTTAACAATGCTTGTAACAAACGAATATAGAATTGAAGGAAAACAGAATTGTGAAGAGAAGATTTCTCACTTGTATATTAATGATGCAGCTGAGGAAATATATATACAACAGGTAAAGAATAATCTAACTAACTTATCGTAGTCAATATCAATACTACCCTTTATGTACAGTCCTTTACAAAGCAATTAAAGAATGTTTAACGGAGTAACAGAATTCAGGTAACCATGCCTTTCTTCTCTATAGTGACGTGGTGTATTGATGAGTCATCCTCTAATACCCCCCCGCAAGATGGAGAGTAAAAATTTACGATTCCCATCTTGGATAAATGAAAATTGAGAACAGAGGATGATAGAGCCTTTGTCATGATATCAGCAAGTTGATTAGAGCTGGAGACATAGCGAGTGCAGACATGACCAGCCTGAATCTGGTCTCGAATAAGATGGCAGTCGAGTTCTATGTGTTTAGTCCTCTCATGGAACACAGGATTTGCCGCAATGTGGATAGCAGCTTGGTTGTCACAATGTAGAAAAACTGGTTGTGTATGTGGGACATGCAGTGCAGACAAAATGTATCTCAGCCATGATAATTCAGTGCAGGTGACAGCCATGGAACGGTATTCGGCCTCTGCCGAAGACTTGGAGACTACAGATTGTTTCTTAGATTTCCAAGAGATTAAAGAAGAGCCGAGAAGAATGCAGTAGCCACTAATAGAACGTCTTGAATCAGGGCAAGAAGCCCAATCAGAATCGCAATAAGCCTCAAGTTGTAAAGAAGAAGAACTGGAAAATAGAAGGCCCTGACCTGGTGCACCCTTGAGATAACAAAGAACTTTGTGAGCTGCATGTAAATGTGCATCAGTAGGATTAGCCATGAATTGGCTCAAATTGTTGACACTATAACATATATCAGGCCGAGAAACTGTAAGATAAAGCAGCCTGCCAATAAGACGTCGGTAAATACTGGGATCAGATAAGGGAGTGCCTGTGGTCTGAGCAAGGTTGAGATTTTGTTGCATTGGAACCTTAGCAGGGGTGCTGCCTAAAGTGCCAGAATCTGCAAGAATATCCAATGTGTATTTCCGTTGGCAAATATAAATGCCTTTGGAGGATCTTGCAACTTCTATGCCGAGAAAGTAGCGTAGAGGGCCAAGATCCTTGATCTGAAAATGCTTGTGAAAAATGGATTTCAATTCTTCCACAGCAGTAATGTCACTACTTGCAACAAGTATATCGTCGACATACACAAGAATAACAACAAAAATGCCATGGATGTCACGAGTGAAAAGGCTATAATCAGCCTTGGATTGAGAGAAACCTGCAGCAAAAAGAACGTTAGAAAATTTGGAATACCATTGCCTTGAAGCTTGTTTGAGACCATACAAGCTTTTGAGCAATTTGCAGACTTGAGTAGGTGTTCCTTTGGTGTAACCAGGAGGTTTATTCATGTATATATCTTCATCCAAATCCCCATGCAAAAACGCATTATTTACATCGAATTGATGTAAATGCCATCCTCTAACTGATGCAATTGCTAAGAGACATCTCACGGTAACCAACTTAGCCACAGGAGAAAAAGTCTCCTGATAATCCACACCCTCAAGTTGGGTGAAACCACGAGCCACAAGTCTTGCTTTAAGACGTTCAACACTTCCATCAGAATGATACTTAATTTTGTAAACATATTTGCAATCAATTGGAACTTTGCCAGGAGGTAAATCGGCAATCTGCCAGGTGTTATTGGCCTCCAAGGCTGCTAATTCAGTGTCCATGGCTTTACACCAACCAGGGTCCTTAAGGGCTTGCTTATATGTTTTTGGTTCAATATGAGTGGAAATAGTAGTGGAAAAAGCTTTATATGAAGGAGAAAAATGCTGATAAGAAATAGTATTATGAAGGGGGGAAGCCGTACCTGAAGGTGGACATAACAGCTGGTCCAACTGCGGGATAGGAGGAGTTAGAGCAGCCTGTTGACAGTGGTAATCCTGCAGGTACTCAGGAGCACGTCGAGTTCTGGTTGGCCTGGGAGGAGGCGAAGGTAAAGAGGAAGGAGAAGGTAAAGGAGTATGAGGTAGTTCAGATGAAGGAGATGAAGGCTGTGGTGGGGAAGGTGGAGAAGGAGGAGAACGTGGGGCTGAAAAATATGGAGAGGTAGACTGTGAGTTAGTAATGACAGGTGAGGGATTAATAATGGGGAGTAATGAAGGAGATGGTGATGGAACAGGAATAGAAAGGGAAGGTGAAACAGATGGTGAAAAATGAGGATGAAAGGGAAAAATAGATTCATGAAAATGGACATCACGTGATAAGAAAATATGATGAGTTTCTATATCAAGTAGTTTATATGCTTTGACTCCAAAAGGATAGCCTAAAAACACACATGCTCTGCCTCTAGGATCAAACTTCTTACGCCCTTGTGACAAGGTGGAGGCATAGGCAAGGCAACCAAAAACTCTTAAGTGTTTGTATTGAGGAGGAGTATGGAAGAGATATTCAAAGGGTGTTTTGTTATGAAGAAGAGGGGTAGGAGTGCGATTTATAAGGTAGGTTGCTGTGAGGACACAATCAGTCCAATATTGGGGGGGAAGATGTGATTGAAACAGTAAGGCGCGGGCAATGTTCATTATATGTTGGTGTTTTCTCTCAACCCTACCATTTTGTTGGGGTGTTTCGACACAACTCTTTTGGTGGATGATGCCTTTAGCTTGAAAGAAATCGGTCATGTGAAACTCAGCTCCATTATCAGTTCTAATGGATTTGATTTTAGTGTGAAATTGAGTTTCAATTAAGTTGTAAAAAGCCATAAGACAAGACCTTGTATCAGATTTATTTCTAAGCATATAAACCCATGTTGTCCGAGAGTGGTCATCAACAATTGTGAGAAAGAAACGTGAGCCATCAATTGCAGTTACTGAGTTGGGACCCCATATATCACAGTGGACAAGATCAAATATATGTAAGGCAGAATGTGTAGAGGTTGAAAAAGAAACACGTCGTTGCTTAGCCAAAGGACAAATGGAACATGGTGTTTGATTATGAATTGTTTGATTATGTGTGATAATGGGATCAGTGATTAAAGCTAATCTAGAAAGGGAAATGTGACCTAAACGATAATGCCATAAATCACACAATGAAGTAGTGTGAGTAGCGGAAGCAGAAGGAAAAGAAGATGAAAAATGGAGGCGAGGCAATGCATCAACCAAGGCAGAGGGTGGCACCCGAGACCTGAGAAGGTGATACAGGCCATCTCTAACTTCACCCATCCCAATCGTTGTCCATGATGTTAAGTCCTGAAAGAAACAAACATTGGATAGAAATATGAGACAACAAGAATGGTGTTGGGTAAGTTGTTTGGCAGAAAGCAGGTTGAAATTGAAAGATGGCACACACAAAACATGGTGTAAGACAAGATGCTTAGATAATCTTACAACACCAATGTGAGTAACAGGAACCTCTTGGCCATTTGGAAGTTTAACTTGATATGAAACAGTGGCTGTGATGGATGTAAAAAGGGAGGTACAACAGATCATATGATCCGTGGCACCAGTGTCAATGATCCAAGGTGAGCTGTGTGTGTGAGAAGATGGGTGTGTGTAAACACTGAAGCAAGTAGCCATACCAGAAATACGAGAGTTGCTGATATGAGAATTGGAAGTGGAAGAAGATGGTTGTGTAACTGCCATGGCTGCACTAGTCTCCTTGGGATGCAAAAGAGAAATTAATTGTTGATATTGAGTCCGGGTAAGCATCATTGATTCAGTTGAATCTTCCTCATCATCATCATCTGAGAGTGCCCGGAATTGAGTGACAGTTGCTGCAATACTTTTACCATTATTTCTGGTATGAAGCTTGTGACCAGGTGGGTAGCCATGCAATTTATAACATTTGTCCGCAACATGGCCAGTCATATTACAATGGTTGCATTGTGGTGGATCAGCATTTCCAATCTTGAAACAGTTTTCAAGAGAATGACCAGGAAGCTTGCAATAAGAACAGTATGGGCGATTGGTTTTCTGGGAAGTGGACCTAGAGAAATTTTTGCTAGAAGTAAAAGTTGGTTTGGCCATCATGGCCATAAGGTCAGGGGTTTTAATAGAAGGAATGAGCAAATGTTGTCTTTCTTGTTGTTGGATCATGGAAAATACACGATTAAGAGGTGGGAGAGGATCAAGTAGCATGATTTGATCTCTACTGTTTGAGTATGTGTCAGATAAACCCATAAGAAACTGAATGACACAATCACGGTCATAACGATCATGAAGAATTTTTAATTTCCCACACAAACAATCAGGAAGAGGGTCATAGATAGCAAGTTCATCCCATAATATTTTGAGGTGACCAAAATAGGTACTGATGTTGTCTTGGTTTTGAGATAAGCTGGCTAAATCACGTTTCAATTGGAAAATTCGAGGGCCATTTTGGTGGGTAAAACGATCTCTGAGTTCCAGCCACAATACCCTTGAATCTTCAACTAAAACAAGGCTAGATTTGACCGAGGGACTTACAGAGTTCTGCAGCCATGAAACAACCAAATCGTTGCATCTCTCCCAAGCTTCAAAAAGAGGATCTGAGATATCAGTGGGTTTAGACAATGTGCCATTAACAAAAGCAATTTTGTTCTTCGCGCGAAGAGCTCGAGAAATCGCACGAGACCAACTGACATAGTTATCAGCAGTTAAGAGCTCAGAAACAAGAGCAGCAGCTGGGTTATCACCATTCTCAATTCGGAATGGATTGAAAGGATCAGAAAAATTGAGGTATTTGTTTATGGGGTCTGTATCAGTGAAAACCTGAGAATCGGTTTCTTTAGGAGCGTTGGCCATTGATCGGCTGCTCTGATACCATGTAACAAACGAATATAGAATTGAAGGAAAACAGAATTGTGAAGAGAAGATTTCTCACTTGTATATTAATGATGCAGCTGAGGAAATATATATACAACAGGTAAAGAATAATCTAACTAACTTATCGTAGTCAATATCAATACTACCCTTTATGTACAGTCCTTTACAAAGCAATTAAAGAATGTTTAACGGAGTAACAGAATTCAGGTAACCATGCCTTTCTTCTCTATAGTGACGTGGTGTATTGATGAGTCATCCTCTAATAATGCTGAGCCACAGAAAGAGCACCTTGACTTTAATCCCACTCAGTTTTGAGAGCTTGTCTTTGGATATCACACCCTTAACAGTGGACTTGTACTTGAGCTCGTATGAATCGATTTTGAACGAGCAACTGCCATTGAGATGGACTGTGAACTTGCCTGTTGAGTTGTCAAGCTCGTAGCTCGTCACTCCGGCGGGAAGGAGACCGATAGGAAGGTCGTATTCCTCGAGAACTTCGTATACTGTTGGCGTGTCGTCTGCATTGACGAGTGAAGATGTTGAGAGAGCTAGAGCCAAGAAAGTTGCCCAGAGGAAAGCCATGGAGGAGATGGATCTAGAACGGCAAGGCGAACCCATTTCACCTGTACTCCTATATGGACCTGCGAGTCTCTTTGTCAATCTTCTGTCGTTTGTGCTTTGACTGGTCGCTGGGATGAAAATGGCCTTCTATTCTACAAAGAGTTAGGTACGGTACACCCGTCTCTCGCAGATATTACCGATTTTGCCCGCACGAGGCCAGTATACCCTCTCTTTTAGATTATTTCTTTAAAAAAAATAAAAAGACAATGACATGGGTTTCAAAATTATTTTTGAAAAAATATATTTTATTATTTTAATATTTTAAATTATTTTCATGTGCTGATTTTAAAAAATAAATCATTTTGATGTATCAAAAATAAACTCAACTACACTCTCGAATAGTTAGATAATTACATGAAGTTATTGAGGTGGATGAGGGATAAAGAATATTGTTGGAGCTTTGTAAGCTACCACATTTTGTTAGGTGGCTGAAAAAAAAAGAGGAGAAATATTTGTAATGTGTAATATTAAAAGAAACTAGAAGAGGTATTTTTGTACTACTTCTCACCATCAAACATAACATAATGGATTAGAATAATATCTTTTTAATTTAGTAATTGGATTTTTATTTTACACAACGTAGTGAAAAATATCTTAAATAAAAATATCATTAAAAAGAATGAGCATTGAATTCAAGAGATTAAAAAATTAAAGAAGGATGAAATAAAAATAATTCCCAGTTTAAAGCAGTATTTCCAAATAAAAAAAGGTTGCAATTAAGAGAAGAGAGACCAAATATGAAGTGGAAATAAATTGAAGAGATGTTGTGGGTTATTCCAGGACAACGGGCTAATCGAGGTGAAGAAGAAATAAAAAAATCAAACCGACGCGAAATTGGATAAAATCACCGTTCTGCTTTCTGTTTTTCCTTCGGTGCTGTTAAGGAGTCATCTCATCTAAAAGTTTAAGCTTGTAAGTGAGGTTCCATAATATGATTTATATTATTCTCTAACGTACCTCTTCAAGTGAAAGCCCTTTGGGCTTGAAACTTGCACAGGCCTACATCACCTTGTGCTTGATTTTTATCAAATAGAATGAGGGTGGTGAGATTCGAACTCGTGACCGCTGGGTTAACAAGGCTCTGATACCATATTAAGAAACCATCTCACCTAAAAACTTAAACTTGTAAATAAAATCTCATAATATGATTTATATTATTCTCTAACAGGTGCAAGGAAAATGGGAAATGGGCAGACAGAAAAACGAGCGATGATTCTTTGCGCCTTGCGATGATCCCATGCCCAATTTACATCAGCCTGCCAGCAACACCCGAATTTTCCTTCTTTTTTTTTTAAATCATGTCCCATACTTATTATTACTGGTTAGCACTAAAAATCTAAAATTAATATTTTTAAAATACCATCTTTATAATTTTAATAAAATGACTTGTCAATATACAATCAACCCCAGCATTTTTAAAGAATTAGAAGGCAACAGACAGGATTATATGGAACTAGGGCACGGCCAGCATAACTTGACAGCTGAGATTTTTATTACCTGCTTGGTAGTGTAACTGCTTCTGTCTTTTATCATATTTGTCAGTTTCATTTTATTTCAGTTGAAATGGCTGAAACGTTTCATATCAGTTAAAAAACGAGATGAAATAATATTGTTTTTATTTTAATTTAAATTTTGACCAGTTTCGAATTTATCAGCCAAATACCGGCCGAAACGTTCCGATTTTGTTTCGCCCGTTCGGTTTCAGTTAAATAATATTTTTTTTTAAATAATGAATAATTTTACAAAATCAATCATATCTCTTAATACGATAGTTCAATTGAAATCAAATTTTACAAAGAGTCTCTTGACATATTTATATATATTATATTAAAATTTCAGAGCAATCAGATAATGTAATGACCTTGCGAGATTGATGATGATATTCTTGTAATATTATACACATTCATAATTTTGTTCAGAAAAAAATATTTTATTGTTTTTTTAGATTAAATTGCACAATTCTAAATATTTTATTTTTGAATTTGATATATATATATATTTCGTTCCAATTGAAAAAAATAAAGTATCAACCGAAATAGAATTGACAACCTTACTTTTAATACCTAACTTATGTGTATCAAAAATTAAAATAAAAAAATTAATACCTTTCAAAAATAATTTTAAAATATAGTGTAAAACACCTCCTTAAAAAGCTTTGCAATCCAAGTCCCGGTTCATAAGAACTTCGACGGCTATCTTCCACCGTGCTTGTCAAACGATAACCTTGTGGAAATGACGTTGTTGACTCAAGTGTAATGGGCGTCTTAAACATACCAGCCCGGCCTAAAACAGGCCCAGTCCGAACTTGTGTGTTTTTACAGAACGTAAAGAGGGGTCCTAAAACCCTACCCTCCGCCTCGTTGCTTCTGTTCACGGACATTTGATTTGCCTCTCAGCAGCAGAAGCACCACGCAGCAGCAATGGTATCCATCTTTCTTCACCACCAACTACAAAAAGGAAAGGAAAATAGAAGCCGTAACACTCTTATTATCTCTTACGCACTATTGTATGTATGTGAAATTGCAGGGTATCGATTTGAAGGCCGGCGGCAAGAGTAAGAAGACCAAGAGGACAGCTCCAAAGTCCGATGATATCTACCTCAAGCTCCTCGTCAAGGTAGATTGCTAATATCTGTCTCCTTCTCTCTCTCTCTCGGTTATATACATATTGTTAAATAAATTGGTGAATCTGTGGACAGTTGTACCGGTTTTTGGTGAGGAGGACATGCAGCAGATTCAATGCGGTGATACTGAAGAGACTCTTCATGAGCAAGATCAACAAGCCTCCTCTTGCTCTATCTCGTTTGATCACTTACATGAAGGGCAAGGTCCATATCTCTCTCTTTATACCACTCTTTTTTCATTTATATTACTTTTGCTATTGATTAGTGATACTATCTGTGATTGTTAATCAGGAGGGGAAGATTGCAGTTGTTGTTGGGACAATAACTGATGATATTAGGGTTTTTGAGGTCCCCGCTCTCAAAGTTACTGCCTTGAGGTTCACCGAAACTGCCAGGGCTAGGATTGAGAAAGCAGGTGGTGAATGCCTGACTTTTGACCAGCTTGCTCTTCGTGCTCCTCTTGGTCAGAACACGGTATGCCAAATCTAACCACTCTCGTGGTTGACATTTTAATCAACTGTTGGTTATTGTGCTTTAATCAAATAATGTGGTGCATTCAAAATTGCAACTGTCGTGTAGTGTTAGTTTATTAACTGTCGTTATTGATGTAATTATAATTGTGATTCTAGTTGAAACTTGTTTTGTGGTTAAAGATTACGCTAACAGGTCAGGCTTATCTAAGATACTTCTTATACTGGTTATTGTATTTTGGCAATGGGTGATGAAGTAGCCGGATAGTGTTACATGTAAAACCAGGGAATGGAATGGATGGGAGGATTATATAATTCACTTTCCCTGTGCATGAACTGTGACTTGATAAAATGCATATTATCATGATGGCTGTGCTTGCAAAGAAGCATTTGGAGTTTTTAAGGTAGTCAATATTTTTTTAAGCTTGAAATATGATTTATTACCTTAATAGAAATAGATGTCTTCAATTCCCTATAAAGCTAAGCACCATATCAATCCTTTAAAGTTTGAGATGTACTTTGATTCTCTCGTGATGGGACTCTGAGCCTGACATTGATGGCGTGTTTTGAACTAGTCTGGTAGTAGGTTGTGTGAGTACTTTAAAAGTGTTTTTCCAAGCAGATTCGAAGTTTGTTAGTAGGCTGTGTGAGTAATTAAGTTTGTTAGCAAGCTTGCCTTCCATCTCATTTACCAATCATACGGTTGTGAACCAATCTTGGAACCTTTGAAAGTTAAATTCCTTGAGACACACATCATCTCATTGTGTTCACAATGCTAGATTGTTCTCATTATTCAAGTATTAAGCTCCGGTTGCACTTTTGTTCCTCTTGCATCTATGTTTCCTTACAATGATATAATTTGAAGCAAGAACAGTGGAAAGAACAAATGAGGATATGCTCATTAATCTCGAGCTTTATTTGTAACCATAATTCTATTGCCAGTTTCCTAGTTTTCCATGTCCTTTACGGTATGCAGCATGCGTGTATAATTAGAGTGATCAACATATACTTGATGGTTCCATTCACATGTGCAAATTGTTTCTTCTTCTGCTTGTTGGTGTGATTTAAGAATTTGTTTTACTGGGAGCCTTGACACATTGAGGATATTAAGCAATGACGGGTCAATGTTACAGGTTCTTCTCAGAGGTCCCAAGAATGCTCGTGAGGCTGTGAAGCACTTTGGACCAGCTCCTGGGGTGCCACACAGCCACACCAAACCCTATGTACGAGCAAAGGGGAGGAAATTTGAGAAGGCTAGAGGTAAAAGGAACAGCAAGGGATTTAGGGTTTGATTGTTGTATCTCACGCGGAAAATACAGATCAGCCTACCAAATCCAAGCAGATGCATCTAAAAGCCAATATGCAATATGTTTTTTTTATTATCATCACAAGTCGAACAGTTACATTGTCTTTGAAGTTACAAATTTCAGCTTCTCAATATTTTGATCTAAGCAACGATTTTGTCTGTAAACTGGTGATCAATGGCTTACTTCTGAATTTCAGCAATGTTACCGTGTGTATTCATATCTTAGGTGGTCTGTCGTCGAGGTGATTCCTTTTCATTCGAGACGGCATATTGAATGCAAACCTAGCTAGGAGGCGATATTGGTACAGAAATAGCGTTCTGTTATACATGATTCGATTTCATAGTCAAAGATTGTGCACTTATTATTTGCGGCAACCTATTTGCACGCATTTAAGGCCATCCCGTGGAATGGAGCACAATTGAGTTCTGCAGATACTACTAATAATAGCTGATACCACATGTCTAATGCTTAATTAAACTTCTTGATGAAATCGTAGATATGCGCGCTAACTTCCTCCGGCTTTTCCTGATTGATAAAGTGAGCTGCACCTTCCATTACAACTACTTCTTGCAAGAAGGGGACATGTTTTTTCAACCCACCTTTGGTAATATAATCTTGAGCTCCAGGCATATTATAGGTAATGTCCAGTTCACCCACGATAAACTTCACTGGTACTTCAATTTGTAACCCAGTAAATGCTGCCATCAGCTCCCAGTTTCTGCAACAGGGAACAAATTGAGTTGAGAAAATCAATTCCTTCCAGAAATAAAGCAGCAACTTTAAATGCCTTCAGCAATTTAATCCGCGTCTGCTAATCAAGAAAGCAGAAGTTTATGCCTCGACGAATACCTGTCCAATAAATGTTATGACAAAGCAATGGAAGGGATCGATTGCTTTGCTGAGACTAAATTTTGATTACAGTTGGAGGTGAAATGGACTTGTGTAACAAACAAATGCATGGAAAATGAATCCTCTGTCGAGCAAAGTGTCTAGTTACTAGGATGATGAACATGAAGATTAATGTCCTAGACATATTTTGACATCTACTTGTATTGAAGCCAATAAGAGATTTGAGTACACATACAGGTCCAGACATCGATAGTAGTTCAATCCTCCAGTGAAGCCTGTCTGGTTGAACTTGCCAGCATAATAGTTTATGTCATTTTCCGACAACCAAGAAGGTAAATTTGGACTGTCAGGTAAACCTCTGAATCCTACTTCTTTAGGAATACAAGGTGGCTTTGGATTACGAGAGGTCAGAAATTTTCTGATTATTCTTGCAGTGTCCATTTGAGCAAAGTCTTCTTCAGCCTGTCCAGGTTCCTGCATCACGAGTTTTGAAACTTCTTATGATCGTTAAATCAGAAGACAACCCTGAACAGCATTTACACCAACTAAAAAAGGATGACTGAATACCAGGTTCTGCATGTATACTCTTAGAGTGTGGTTAAGGTTACCTTTGAAAGTTATTCTTGTTCAGATATGAATCAAAATAATATTTTTTTTATTTTTTTTAAATCATTTTTTATATTAACACATGAAATAATTTAAATACCAAAAAAATCTAATTTAAAATAAAAAATAAAGATATTTTTTTTTCTTTTTTTTTTCAAAAACATAAATTCAATGAAAAACAGGGTCATCATGATTAGAAGAGTGCAATTACAGGAGGTTTTTTATCCCAAGATAATTCCCAATAAATTCTATATAAAATCCATAGCAATTCCCAATATAAGTAATATATCAAGATTATAATGAATTGTACTTATATTAAATTATAATAAAGCTCAAATGTATGACACCAACTAAAAATGAAAATCTAAAAAAAATAATTTTAATCATTTATATTGCTAAAAAATGTTTGTATACATAAAAAAATGTATGGTTCATGTCATCTCTTTGTTTGAAAAACAGTAGAAAACTTGTGAAAGAAAACCGTGAAAAGCCTCTAAAATGTGTGTATTAAACTCGAGAAAAAATTGAAAAACTAAAAAACTAGTTAATCTGGATAGAAAAGTATTGCTTTTATTTTGAAATAGCGCTTAGCTTTGCACTTCCTTTTCCCTTTGTGTTGGCTCACTGAGTGGCTCCACTAGCTAAAGCTAAATGTTAAAGAGCACTATCCAATGAGAACAATAGCACTAAGGACATGATGAAGAATCCTTAAAGTTAATATCCCAAATCCGAATCCAAAAATGTAATCTAATAACAACTCCAGCTTTAGGAACATGGGAAAGCGATCAAATCAATAAAGCGATTCTATTCTAACCCACTCGAAATCAAATGAAACAATTTTGCAATATTTATTACTGAGAGACCACCAAAGAAGAACAAGCATTCATACCAGATTACCTTTTAACACTAAAACCGCCACTACAACAACAATTGAGGTAGAGAACAAGCTCTGAAGCTGGAAACAAAAATTCTGATAAATTCGAGAGAGAGAAATTCACAAACCTGAAACCTGCAGATATAATAATCATCACCGAATAAATCTCTACTAATCTGAACAACACTCTTGTGTGGGTTCCTGGGTTGGAACACAACACTCATGTTAACCAAGGCCTTAATTCTGTCAGGCCTCAACATGCAGAAATACCAAGCCACCATTGCTCCCCAGTCGTGACCCACCAAAAACACCTTATCGATTCCCAGCGAGTCAATCAACCCCACAAGGTCGCCCAGGATGTGGAATACTGTGTACTCTCTAGAATTCTTTGGCGCGTCAGTGTCACCGTAGCCACGAAGGTCAGGGGCTATACAGCGGTAGCCCAGGGAGGAGAGAGAGAGTAGCTGGTGTCTCCATGAGTACCAGAGCTCAGGGAAGCCATGGAGGAATAGGATCGCTGGGCCTGTACCAATTGATGCTATGTGCATGTTTATGCCATTTGTGGCTACAGTTGTGTGCTCTATCTTCTCCATCTCTCTTTGGGTTTGTGGCTTTGTGCTGTGTTGGTGACGGCGATGGGCAAGTGAGGATGGTGTGGTGCTAGCTTTGGTTTAGAAGCCGGCCTTTCTGGTAATGTAGACAGCGGGAAAGAGAGGACAAGATATAGCAAGCTTAGACAAACTAGACTGCCCTGATTGGGGATTGCAACATCTAACCACGGATTGAATTGTTTAGTATTTATTTTTTTATAATCAGAGATCATTTATAGAGTTTTGGTAGTCTGAGAGTACTATTATTTATTAATCAATAAAAAATAAATAATATATATTACATGATAAAATGATATTTATTTTTATATTTGTGTTTTGTATCAAAATTAAATTGTGTGTGTGTATATATACACATCATATTTTATTTAAAAAATCTAAATATCCTACAAATGTATTTATATATATATTAAAATATTCAAGCGTGAGGATGGATGGAGTTTCTTTTTTCAAATAAAAAAAATATTTTTTACGGGATCGAGTGTTATTTTTTAAAATATATAAAACATATATCTTTTTATTTTTCTACAAGCAGCAAGCGTCCATTTTCTTTCTATATAAAAATAGTTTAGCGAAGTACCATTTGTAGTCACATCTATTTAAACGGCGTCAAAAGTAGTGTTTATAATCATAATTGTTTTGTCACATCTATAAGGATAAAATGGGATAAACACAGGGTTTGCACAGGCATGATCTACAGTTATTTTATTTATTTATTTTTAAGTGGGTCGGCGAAGTATTGTTTATAGTCACATCTATTTTAAATGGTGTGTCAGAGTAATATTTATAATCATAACTCTAATCTTGTCACACACCGATTATTAATTCCCGAAATATATGGTTCTTACAATTTAAATTATTTTTTGAATTATTTTTTTATTTATAAAATTTTAGAATAATATTTTTTATTTTTTTTAAATTATTTTTGATATCAATACATTCAAATTCTAAAAATATAAAAAAATTATTTTAAAATAATAATAAAATTATTTGTTTTATTTATTCATTTATGAACAGATTTCTTCCCCCCCCCCCCCAACCCCCAATAATAATAATTTGTTGAAGTCATTAAAGAAACAGAAAAATATCTAAGGGCGTCATCACAAAACACTATTTATATAATAAATATTTCTTAAAATGAAAATATTTTTTGTAATATTATATATATATATATATATATATATATATATATATATATATATATATATAAAAAGGGGACCCCCAATAATAATAATTTGTTGAAGTCATTAAAGAAACAGAAAAATATCTAAGGGCGTCATCACAAAACACTATTTATATAATAAATATTTCTTAAAATGAAAATATTTTTTGTAATATTATATATATATATATATATATATATATATATATATAAAAAAAGGGGATGAGGTTATTTTGTGACCGTCATCTTATAGTACTATTTATTTAATATTGTTTTTTTTAAGTGGATGTTTTTATTTTTCCAATTACAATCTCATCCTTTCACGACATGTTCATTTAGATACTCACGCAATGCTATTAACTTGAATAATACTATATATATATATATATATATATATATATATATATATATATATATATATATATATATATATATATATATTCAACTTAGTTTTATTATTTAACATTATATTTATTAAGGTTGGGCTTCATAATCTTTATCAAAAGGAGGGGTTTTATTGTACATTCTTCATATAATATTATTCACTTGAATAATGTTTTCTCTCTTTTTATAATTTTTTTTTAATTTAAATCTATCCTTGATAGCATGTTTATCAATGATCAGATTTTATATTTTTATTTAAATTAGTTTTTATTTTACTATTTTAAATTTATGACCCGGATAACGAGTTTAACAACTTAACCCAACTGACTTGAGAATTTTTTATTGATTTTTTTCTTATTTTTATTATTTAATATAAGATTGATCGAGAATTAAACTTTGTGATTTATTTTGGTTAGTTTTTTTATAAATTTATTTCATCTCATGGCTCGAGTCATGAATTTAGTTGATTTACTACCTTGGTTGTTTTGGGTCATCTTTTTAGTTTATCTTTCAGAATTGAACTTTATAAATTGTTTCAATCTGATTTCTATTAGGTCAATCTGATCTCATGACTTGGATCACAAGTTTAATAAGTTAACTCTAACTATTTTTTGAGTCCTTTTTTTAATTATTATTTCCAATTTCATATGTCAACATTAACGTTTATTGATAATTGAATTTTGTATTCTAATTTGATTTGTTTATATATATATATATATATATATATATATATCATGATCTTATTACTTGGCATGCGTATTCATAACCTAACCTAACCTAACCTTAGTTGAATTAAATCAATTTAATATATTATCATCTCAATATTTATTAAATAAGTTGTATCTTAAGTATTTATTTTAACTCAGAATTATATTCTTACAAGTCATCTAGGTTGTCTTTGAATCTGCAACGTGACAAAGTCACATCGAATAAGTTCTCACATGATTTATTTATTTTTACTGCTAAAAAAAACATTAGCAACATTTAATTTCATGTCACTTTTTTTTATGTGACCCCGTAACATAGCACGTGCCAATAATCTAGTAAAAATGCTAAAACATGTGGAAAAAAACTCTAGCAATGAATAATAATTTCTTCACATGACCCCCAAAAAACATCTATCCCTTTCCTCCTTATTTTACACCTTTTTATTTTTATTATTTAATAATAAGTTAATTGTGAATTAAGTTTTTTTTTTTATTAGGTTATCTAATCTCATGACCTGTAAATAATGCTTAACAGATTGATCCAAATTGACTTGGGTTGTTTTTCATGTTTTTTTAATTGAAATGTTTTTTTTTTTTAAATATCATTCAATATTGGATCGGTTAAGAATTAAGTTCCATAATTTATTTTTACTTGTTTTATATGAGAATATTTTGATCTTATGATCATCAATGTATGTTTTGATATTTTAACACAAGTTAAATCAATTTATTTTATTTTACTTATAAGAGGTTATTTTGTTCTCATGCCCTTCAATATTTAATTTGTATTTTTATTAGTCGTCCTCATTTCATGACTCGAGATGTGAGTTTATATGTAATTCAGTTGACTTGATTTTTTTAATTGATTTTTCCTTATGATTTCATCATATAATATTATGTTTCATTGATAGTTAGGTTTCATGATTTTTTTTACGAGGCTATTCTAGTTTCATGACCTGAGAATAATGCTTTACTAGTTAATCTATATTGTTTTGGTTTATTTTTTTGTGTTATTGATTTAAATTATTTTTTTTATAAATTTTATCATTCAATATTGAACTTGACAAAATCGATTGAGAATTGAATTTTATAATTTTTTTTGACTTGCTTTTTATGAAATTATCTAAGTCATAAATCTCATGACTAGAGTCATGAATCTAGCAAATTAATTTAGGTTAAATTAAGTTTTTTATACGAGTTTATCCCAGTCTTGTAACTCGAGTCATAAGTTTGACGAATTAACTTCAATATTTTTTTATGTTCTTTTTTTCTCTGGCCCTATCCTTTGATATTAAATTGTTTGAGAATTGAGTTTCATAATTTATTTTGATTTTTTATAGTGTTATCTCAGTCTTATGATTCAAGATATGAGTTTGAGAGGTTAACTCAAATAGTTTTTTAAGATCTTTGTTTAATTGTCTTTTTTTTTGCCATTTGATATTGAATCGATAATAAATTGAAATTTATAGTTATTTTGACTTGTTTTCTATGGAGATATCATAGTTTTATAGCTCAGGTCACAAATTTAACACGTTAAATTGAGTTGATTCAAGTCACTTAAATATATTGTTAACTTAATATTAAAAAATATCATCTTGATGTTTTTGTTAATCGAACAATGTTTTTTCATGAGTTATCCGAGTTGTTTTAACAAGGTTATATCGAGTCAACTTTCATATAATTTATTTATTTATTTATTATGAAAACAATATTAATGATATTTAAATATATTGTTTTATATCAAAAAAACTTAATGATAAGTGCAATATATCATGTATCAATATCTAGTAAAAACTAAAAGAGGTAATGATTGATTCTACTACGTCCCACCTCACAAATCCATCAACAGTTTGATCTTACATGATTTTTTGGTTGTTGGGGTGGTTATTGGTTTGCGGGCGGCAACTGACAGTCAAGTGGATTGTGGCAGTTGCTGTGTTCTTTTAGATTAAAAAAAACTCATGACAAATATTTTGGGTTTTAAAAATAAAGTTTTTTTTCGAGGGACGAGGGAAATATACAAAAAAACAGTTTTGCAGCGATTGAAAGAATTGAGAAAATGGCGTTTTCTTTTCAGTTACAGTGACTGACTGCGATTATGGCTAAGCTTATTTTTTATTTTTTTTAAAAGAAAAATATATTTAAATGATATATATTTTTCTTTTTTTTAAATTATTTTTAATATTAACACATGAAAATGATTTAAAAATATCAAAATAAAATAAAAAATATATTTTTTATTTGCTTTCAAAAGCATTTTTAAAATATACTGACAAACATCGTGAAACCATTCTCATGAAGTATTTTCCATGAGCGAATCTGATACTATTTTCCGTATAAATTTTATTATTAAATTATTTTGATTTCTCAATCAAAGAAAGTTTATGGTGGTTTGAATATGTATACAAGAAAAGAGAGATTGGATGTTGAATGAAGAAAAAAACAATAATATAAGAATCACGGTACAGGATGCAAAATGAAAATGTTATACTAGAAAAATATAAAAAATTTATAATGACCATTTAAATAGTTTAAGAGTATAACAGTGCTTCAAAAATATATAAATAAATATAGTTTTCATTTATAGTTATGGATATTTAAAAAATAGTTTCTTCAATCTTAACCTGAAGAATACAATTTCACCCTGACAAGTAACACGTGGCATGATCAGGATTATTAAATTTGTGATCTGGATCCCTGAAACAAAACTGATAGACAAAACAGGAAATGCAGGGACTGTTTTGACAAAATCAATTGTAAAGGTGCCAAGTTGACCAGATTCACAGTGGAAGGGGGATACCCCGTTATTTTCGGTCTTGAGAAATGGGTTCATTACGGGATTAGTACTTGATTTAGTTTCGAAAACACTTTTCTGATGGAAACAAATTGAATTACAGAGCTTAATCAGACAAGTTGTCAGCTGAGAACTCCCTTAATCTTTCAGTGCACGTCAATTAGGACAAAATTTAACTAAAAAGAATTTACTACATGATTTTTAATGAATCGATAAAACAATTACAATGACAGCTGCCAATATCATTTTTCGCTTCCTATGATATTGCCTTGCCTTATTACAGACTGCATTGACAGTTGTGGGAAAAAAATATGAAAGAACAGGCACCGGTTTATATAGAAGCTGCTCATATCAGGCCACTGGAGAAGGGAACGGCTGTCTGAGGTAGCCAATCATTCCCCAGCAAGAAGACAGAGACGGTGAAATTAACAGCATCAGTAGCGTTAATAACGTGGAAACCAGGCCACGTTACCCTGTTTGTAGTGTTAGAACCCGGTCCAGTGTTGTTATATTCTGCATAATACGATGTATTTAATGCGAAATCTCCACTCCATATTTGCCAACCAGCAGGATTTATCAGTCCATCCATGAAACTCTGCATATAAACAGTTCTTGAATACTCCTTCCATGGCCTCCCGAGATATGTCTGGACCGTTCGATTGCTTGAAGCCAAATCGTCAGCAGCCTTAAGATTACAATTATGTATAGAAGTGCCGGTGTTTTGGTTCGGATCGGTTCTACCCTGGGCGGTGATTGCATTGAATTGACCACTCATAGGCAGCCGTGGATACAAGTTACAGTTTTGGAGGACAACGGCAGCATTGCCAAATATAAAATCAACAGTGCCATAGATATCACACTCCCTGTAGAATTGTCTCAGAGAATGGGTATATAAGGTATCCTGGTACCCTTCAAAGCTGCAACCATAAAATGTAGACAAATCAGCTCCACTTCGAACAGCTACAGCCTGATGCTTGACTGCCCCAGCTGTGTTACGGAATGTTATGTTCACTGCAACAAAGTTGGGTGCCACCACAACTGCAAAATGGATCACAAATTTGATTAGCTAGCTAGATTAAGCCCGTTTAATTATCTGGTCAGAAAATATTATAAAATTAGCCAGGATCTAGTCTAATACCAAGTTGAAGGTTAGAGTTCTTACTAAATGTAGCGGAATTGAAAGTAGTCCACCCATCAACAACACTGCGATTCCCGGTAATCACCGTTTGATTTATACCGTCCCCAACCATCATCAAATATTTCTTGTTCTTTGCAATGGACACGTACTCTTCATAAATGCCTGCAGTGACATAGATCATGAAGTATCCATTGCTGCCGTCGGTATTATTTGGAGCTGCGGCGACAGCATCATTGATGGTTGTGAAATTTCCTTGTCCGTCCTGCTGCACCGTCACTATATCACTGATCTCTACATCGTTATTCTCAGCCTGGAGAAGTTTTCTTATGCTCACCGACTCGTAAATTGCACGGGTCCTGGCAGACATTTTCATTGACAATCGTCCATGGCTGAATGCAAAATGCTTGCTTTTAGGCTTCCATGTGATCCCTCTCTTCTTTTTAGAAACCCAACCTCTGGTGAAAAAAGCTAGAGAAACGCTATAAAGTTTTGTGTCATTAGACAAAGGGACTGATAGATCGTTTCTTACACTCCCAGCAGAAGATGTGGACTGCAGGCCATCTAAACAGGTTTGCTGGTTCGTTAAAACGGCACTCAGCAAAGTTTGCACATTATCAGCTTGCATAGAAGGCAAAGTGCTATTAGTAGCTTCGACGGTTTGCAAGGAGTTCAACAAAAAATCTATATTTAGATTAGCTAGATACCGACAATCCTCAAGAGCCCGAACTGTAGTGATAGACAAAGTGGAGCTGCGTGAGAGATATCTATCAACCAGGTTCAGAAATTTACGGGATTGTGACAGGGACTTTCGGACGCAAAGCCGGCCGGAGTCATAGACATTGGTAGCTTGAATAGGGAGAACAGATTTGCAATAGGAAGGGTCTGGGGTGCCCTTGCAAAGGGTTCCAGGGCTGACAGGACTGCTCGGAGGTACAGCTGCTAAAGATGGAGAGGTAAGGAAAGGAAGAAAAACAACAGCTAATGCCACCAGCGAGATGAGCTTAGAAGGCATCATTTTTTGGACAGAAGAGAGTTATGAGTAGCTAGTTAAGCTTGAGGAATTTGTGTATACGGGAAAGCTTTATTTATAGAAGAAAGCAAATTGATTGGCTTATGATTCGATACAAATATTATAACATGATGATTGTTAATTAGTAGTAATTAATACTTGTTTGGTAAGCAAGACTTTCTGAAAAACGCGTTGGTATTCCGTCCCGCCGCAGGGATATAATAAGAATGTTATTTTCCATGAACATAAAATCCAAGCTGTTAACTACGCAGGTTAGTGTACGAGTATAGTTTTTCTATTCACAATTTTCCTAGCAATTCGGTGTTTATCATTGTTAACTGTTGTCAACGAGGGTGGCTCCCTGCTGCTCGCAAGTCTTTCTCACTTTGTTTAATCAATTGGATATAATTTTTCTGAGCTGGTGGGTGACATTACACTCTAATTATAATCTTGTTTAAAGTAAGCAACAAGTTACCGGTAGAATGAGTGCCCAAGTTACACCGACAAGAGTTCAGAAGTTTAAGTAATACTCATTCCAGGGAGGGTAGTAACTACAAAATAAGAATAAAAAAAAGAAAAGAAAAGACAAGAGGTGGTGAATTGTCAAAGGATTGATTTCTCATTATAGTCAAAATCATCGGTTTACTTTCTCTTATGGCTGTGATCATAAAGCTGGCTGCTTGCAAATGGTAAGCGACTAGATGCTGACAGAAACCAGAAGATCCTCTTCGCGATTAATTAGATTTTTAGGACTGCCGGCCCAGAATGCTCCAATCAATCGAAAGCTTAAACGCAGATGAAATGTAAAAATCCTACAGGACATAACAATTCGGATACGACTTCGTTTCTTTTCGTCAAAATTCACATTAACATAATACACATATCCAATTTATTCTACCTTGTCAAGTCAACGGTGGAGCCAGACAGGGTTGGTTAAAAGCATAGATCGAAGACTAGATTTGCCAGATTCATCATGGCCGTCGGGCGTAAACAACACGACCGAACCTGATAATTCATCTGAACCCCTCATCCGAAAATAAATTTTGGTTAGACAACTAATAGTTTAAAGCCAATTTTCAATATGGGGATGATAAGGATTGGCTAGTTGCTTGACGAGTAGAGAACATAGAGATAAAGATTGGAACTTGTTTCTTGACAGTTTCATTACATCAGCCTGTATGTCAGCCGTGGGTGAATACCAAAGAAGAATTCTCATCAACGAAATCAAACTCAAGTCAGAAAAATTAAGAACTTCTAAATGAATCATACAACATCCTTTTTTAGCTTTAATTTTGGAAAAAAAATAATCTCCGGTTCAATTTTCGCTTTGACAGATTGAGGGATGGAAGATGATGACCTTTTTTGATGTAGTTTCATTAGTGCTGGTCGAAAATATCTCTAGCATTCTGAGATTAATCATTGAATTACATGTGCTAGCTATCATTTTAAAATTGATATGTTTAAACAATTTGTAAAAATAAAAATTGAAGTTAATCATATCAATTTTAACATTCGATTTATATGACAATAAGCATGAAAAAAATAATCTTGGAACTATTTATGGTATGATGTATAATTAATTCATCGTGTTGATTAAGCCGAGTGATAGAGGTTGATGCAACCTGAATTTCAACTTCTATACCAATAATATTATTATTATTAGAGACATGTCACTTCCCTTTTGTTATTTTGATCATTAAACTATTTATTATATTGGATGTATATGAGTGGTAATTATCATATATTTAAAAATGAATACAAAAAAATGTTTTTTTTTTATATGAGAACGATGCATGACGCAATAGTCAATGTAATTTTCGTTTTTAGATTGAAAGCGGTGTTCATCCTTATGAATAAAGCTCTCGTGCGTGCAAATCCCATGTAAACATAATGACTCGAGCATCTCCTCGAACACAGATAATGATTCCTCTCACAAATTGAAATCAGAGCTGAAGACTTGACTTGAACCAGTGATGATTATGGTTTCTTAATTTTATCTTCCAATGATGTGCAAATAAGATAAGCTCTAAGCTTTGGATGGATAACTATTCCCGTTGGAGAGGGACTTGTGTGTGTAAGATAAACCTTAACAAATAAGATTTTTTTTAAAAAAGAAAAATTAGAGTCAGTGTTCATCTTTACATATAAATTTTCATGCACAAAAACTCAACGCAAGCACGGATCAGATCCATGCAACCTCATTTAAATACGAACAATTAGCTAATTTATTCAACGCGGCTATACAAATTGGGTATACCTTTGTATTTTCTAATGCTAATATAGATTAAAAAAAAAAAGAATTTGACTTACGGGAAAATCGTGCAAACGCGTGAAATTTAGAATGTTTATATATAACAAGTTGTTTTTTTGTTTCATATAAAACCTCGGGATATGAATCGCCAATATGTGCTTCAAAAGAAATAAAGCTTCGCTAAACAATTTGTCAACTCTCAAACCTCTCAGCTTGTCGTTAAACTATATGGTGGCAGGGAACATTTATCCATAATTAATAAAGTCTCCAACGATTTAGCGAGGCCATTACCGTATCAGGATCGATGATCAAACAAGAAATCTGGCAACTGTTATCGACAATAAAGTTTTTATTAGATGGATTTCAAGAATTTTGTTTTTAACTATGAAATCCCCAGCAAAACAAGTTACTAATTATTACCGAGTTTTAATTCAAACTGGAGTCTTGCATAGATACATCTTTATATTATACTGAATAGTGCTTCACAGTCAATCAATTATGGTCTGATATACTTTGTATATATATAAAAAACAGTTAGATCTAAGCACTTGAATGATTGGTTGAGAACACAACTATATGGCGTGGTATGGTTGACTTTTTTTATTTACACAGTGGGTGTATATACGTTCGAGTTTGTGATACCTCGATTAATTTCATGGATCTTAAAATAAATGATTAGTTACAAGTTTTTAATAATCGAAGTATATAAGACCAGAGCACGGAGCTTCTAGATTGTTATTATTGACTTGGAAAAATAGTTGTTAGAAATGTAAGAGATTGTAATTAATTAGGAATGTCAAAGATCGAGATGTAGGTGACTGAATGTTTGAATTCAGATAAATGTTTGGTCATTACACGTACTTCGTTGATTGTCGATGCATGGAATTTTGTAATAGATACCTGGACAGGCTGGCGGTGTTCCACTACATGGTTCAAGTCATATCCCCGGTGGTTTAAAAATCTTATAAAACCACCGACTTCGATGACTTTTGGAAATCGTAGTTTTCTTTTTTCAGCGTTTTGAGATTGTATTCAGCCACGTGTCGATATAAAAGCTGGAAGATGAAACAAGGCACGAGAGTCCACGGCCGCCCGAAGCCGGAGTTTCGAAAATACGACTATATGGGACAGTTAGGTCCTTTTCTTGATTCTAACACCCGTGACCGGAAATCCCACCGAATTATCTTCAAGTTGAGCAGAATCGAAACGGTGATTCAGGGAATTCGAGATTATTTTCATCTGTTTTGGAGATTACGTATTTCCGATTCCATCCCTTCTGGAAAAAAAAAATAAAAAAATATATTCATTCGTTGATGTACGTACGGGATTACCCAGTTCAATGAGATGGTTTCAACTTAAAATGGGTTTTTAATGGGCTTTAGTCGCTATTTATATTACCTGTTCGTTTGATCCAACACTTCAAATGAGGCTTATTGGGCTCTTCGTGACTGGCTTGGGCTCGATTTCATTCACGTGCTCTAGTTCAGGTTTGTATTTTTTTTTCAAAAAAAGTATTACATTGCCCAATCAAGTCCCGACATGTGCAGATGTACTGTGAAAGCTGATATCCCAAGAAACCGGACGGTAATTCGTTTTTTTTTTTTTTAATAAATAATAAACTCGAAACCTCAAATTTGGTTTCAGAAATTGGCTATTGGCTTGATCCAGTAAACGGACCGTTGATTTAGTGCCTGTTTTCGAGTGTTATTGGATTTATTTTTTAAAGTATTTTTTTTTGTTAAAAAATATATTAAAATAATATTTTTTTTTTTATTTTTTAAAAATTATTTTTGATACAACAAATTAAAATATCTAAAAAAACACAATTTATTTTATTTTTTTAAAATATTTTTAAAATACAGTGCTCAACCACCTAAAAATGAATGAAGCATTCAAAATACTGTTACAAAAAGCCACTCTCGGTCCTTCGTAAGACTCCGTCATTATTTTTCTTTGTCAAAAATACGTGAATTCTTGTTTCTTCGTCTTGCTCTCTTATCTGTTTTTAAAAATTAAAATTACTTCTATATTATTTGTTCTTAAGAAAAACATTTAAAGTTCCACGTAAGCCTTATGATTATACGATTTAAGGTCAATCATTCATTAACCTTAAACAAAAAAAATTATTTGTAATACTAATGGGAGTCCCATGACGGAATGCTGGTGACAACTCATTTTACATGTCTTTTATATATACAATAATAATAATAATAATAATAAACAAATAACGTATCGTGGAGGCCGTGTCGCATTAAATCATCTCTCCTCCCTCACAAGTAGAGAGAATTGAAAGGTATTTAATTGACTGTACTGGAATTTCATTTCCGCCATGGCCGAACAGGTTGGACTCTTCTGTAGAAACCTGTATGATCCTGATCCACCGCTGCAAGATTGGACTCTCCATGCTCCCAGTTCTCACCCCTAGCAATGCATTTTCAAGCTCTCAGCCAGCAAGAAAAATGGTGTCAGCTTTTTGAAAGCCCAGTCTTCTCTTTTCACGGAGAGAGAAACATCAGACACTGAACATGAATGCATGCTTTTGCATGTGAGGAGATGGCAGAGAAGCACGTGACGGTATGATAAGTTCATCCAAATGTCGAGCAAACATGCCATGTAGTCAAATCTGGGCCATCGCTCTGTCAGTAGAAGTTCCCATCCTTGACGTGCAGCTTTTCAATCTCCTTTATCCAAACTAGCATTATTTTGTGTACATTTACACGACGTCGTATCGATTTCAATTATTCACGCGACCCTGTGTCTCCCTGCCCCTCTTTTTCTCGGGTCCTTCCATTAATTCTCTCGATGCTTTTTATGCATCGATTTCTAACCTCTTCCTCCTTTTCTGTCCAGCATGCCTCGGGCCCTGTACATGTTCACTCAAAATCAAAAAGGGTTTCGAAATAAACAGCCTGATTGATAACGCTGTACCGCATATGCAATTCACAACATGCAATCATTGAAAGGAATCCCTGGAAAAGAAAATGCCATCACATGGAGATAAATAGCTAGGATAATTAAGCTGAGCAATCCTGGTATTTTAGTTGTATTATTAATTTAACTAATAGAAGGGCTCCCATGTTTTCCTGTCTTCTCTTGTGCTCATTAGTGTAATTAAATGAAGGGGACACGACTGGGTTAGCTTAATCTAAATGTCCATTCTTGGGAGCATAAACCAGTATTTTTCAACAATTCTAAAAAAACAAAAAGCTTTGACTGTTGGATTGTCAAAAAAAAAAAAAATTGTTTTAAAAACAAAAGTAACAAGTTTTTAAATTTATTGGTGAAATTTTTTATCGATATTTATTTTTTTATTTGAATTCTATTTTTTTACATAAAAATAAATTAAACAAAATTTTAGTTCTTTTAATCAATATATAGGAATAATTCTTCAATTTAAAAATTTTATTTTAACTCTTCAATATATCTCTCTCGTTGTAGCTATAAAAATAAAAGATGAAATCTAAAAAAAATATCTTTTCCTTTTAATTTTCTTTTAGCTCTCCCCTTGAAGTTGGTATTATCTACACATCAAGCAGCCCAATTAAGAGCATCTCTAATGGTAAATATTGAATTAAAGAGCTAAATTTCAAGGCAAAGTGATATAACATTTGTTTGTTTTTTGCATCAGTTTTTTAAAGTGAGAAAACAAGTATATATAGAGATTGTCAACGGTCATTTATAATTTTAACATCATTTCAGTTTTTTTCGTAAGAAAAAATATAAATATAATATTTTAATTTAAAAAAATATTATTTTAGCAGTTGATACTTGATAGAGTAGACCGTTAAGATGCCCTACAAAGGTATGGAGATTGTAGTAAGAACAAATCATATAGGCTAAGTTATGGATAAGTCCATTTCACGAATTGAAGTCCTAGCCCAGTAGGTAGGCATTGTGTTCAAGGCATACCCTGCGTGATCCCCTATCGCATCCCTTTCAATGGACCAAAGAAGTAACTCTTAGCTAGTTCCTCTAGCCATCCACTCCTATCCTGCCAAAATCGTTAACCTAAGTAAGTAAAATTTTCATGTGACTGTCATTATTTTGCCATGAATGTCCCTAGATTTCCATATCTTCAGGGCAAGGGGAACCCTGAATGAACATCACATAGCTTTAAGTGAAGGGAAGCTTGGCCCAAGAATCCTAAGATTCACTTTTGTCATGGTAGGTCAAGCACTATTATTTATTATATTTTATTTATAATGGATTCTCAAATTCTATAAAAAGAAAAAATACTTGGGAAATTTATGGCTTATAAAAAAACAATTTCGTACCTCAAAGGAATAAAAAAAGGGGGGAATTGCATTCCACCGGTGTGCCATGTTCAATAATTATTACGGTAACCACTAAACAAGCAGGAGGGTAAATGGCAACACATAGGAGCAGCTTTTTCTTTATAAGTATCGAGAAAGGAAGGCCTCTGTTCTTCACTGCGGCTTGCAGGTTGGTTAGCTGGCTGGTCTAGGTTGTTCTCTGGGCAGACCAAGATGGCTTCCTCTGTTTCCTCCTTCACACTTCTAGTCCTCTTCTCTTGTTTCTCTATTTTTATTGTATGCCATGGTTTTGCTGTCCATCACAACAACCCATTTCACCACCGCCACCACCCTCGCTTTGCCAGTCACAACTACAGGGATGCCCTGACGAAATCAATCCTCTACTTTGAGGGCCAAAGGTCAGGCAAGCTCCCTTCTAGCCAGAGGATCACATGGAGGAGAGACTCTGGCCTAACAGATGGCTCAGCCATGCATGTATGTGTAGTACCAAGATGACTCCTTTTCTCTTCAGCTTTCCTTTTTTTTTTTCCTTCAAATTTATTCGAGTCCCGCTCATTTTTGCTGTCGAGATGACAATGCAGGTGGATTTGGTGGGAGGGTACTATGATGCAGGAGACAATGTGAAGTTTGGGTTCCCTATGGCTTTCACCACTACCATGCTTTCATGGAGTGTATTAGAGTTTGGTGGGTTGATGAAAGGTGAGCTGCAGAACGCCAGAGAAGCCATTCGTTGGGCAACTGATTACCTCCTCAAAGCTACAGTCCATCCAGACACCATCTACGTTCAGGTTTGCAGTCTTGAATCTCTCTGCATTCTTCAGTTCCATGCACATTGTTGGAAAATACCATGAATAGGCATATATATGCACACTTGGTTAGTGAAAAATAACAGAAGTCAAAATGAGATGTTTGGGGTTTGATTTTCAGGTTGGTGATGCTAAGAAGGACCATTCTTGCTGGGAGAGACCAGAAGATATGGACACTCCAAGGAGTGTTTACAAGGTAGACAAGAATTCACCTGGTTCTGATGTCGCTGCTGAAACCGCGGCTGCTCTGGCAGCCGCTTCTTTGGTGTTTAGAAGGTGTGACCCCACTTATGCCAAGCTTTTGGTCAGAAGAGCTATCAGAGTAATAAATATTTCTAACCAGAGCTCAATCGTTAAAACCTCTGTAATAAAAGTTTATTGTTCACGAGATTTGGGTATAACTTGTTTGTCCTGCTAGGTGTTCCAATTTGCCGATAAGTACCGAGGAGCCTACAGCAATGGTTTGAAGAAATATGTCTGCCCTTTCTATTGCTCCTACTCTGGATACGAGGTGAAGTTCGTGCTTTTGAGTTCTTCATCACAGCTTACAAGTCCTATTCTTTTAAAGAGGGCGCATAAACTTAATTCTCCTCCTGGGTATCCAAAAATGGCAGGATGAGCTGCTGTGGGGTGCTGCTTGGCTGCATAAGGCGACCAAGAACCCAACTTATCTCAATTACATTCAAGTTAACGGGCAGGCTCTTGGAGCTGCACAATTTGACAACATCTTTGGCTGGGATAACAAGCATGCCGGAGCAAGGATTCTCCTTTCCAAGGTCCCCATTCTTGATTCCAGTTCTTTGTTTGTCAAACATGGTACTTCTGATCATCATAAATCAATTAGAATGATCAAACAGTGTCCTTGAATCTCAGGCATTTCTTGTTCAAAAAGTGCAATCCCTCCATGACTACAAAGACCATGCAGATAATTTTATCTGCTCTCTCATACCAGGAGCCCCTTTCTCTTCAACCCAATATACTCCAGGTCAGGTCCCCACAGTTCTGCCTCTAATTTCCATCTCCTCAATCGGTGCCATTTTCTTAAACGGCTAGTTTTGGTTTTTTCTTGCTTCATATATAGGTGGTCTGCTGTTCAAAATGAATGACAGCAACATGCAGTATGTGACTTCCACTTCATTCTTGCTCTTAACGTATGCCAAGTATTTAGCCTATGCTCGCAAGATTGTAAACTGTGGCGGGACCGCTGTCACTCCGAAGAGGCTAAGAAATATTGCAAAGAAACAGGTAAACATAAAATAAAATCATCCTCAATGGGTTTTTTTCCCCTCTTATGAAGGCACTCATTAATTTATAAATTTTGTCATCAGGTGGACTATCTGCTAGGAGACAACCCATTGAAAATGTCCTACATGGTGGGGTATGGTCCAAGGTATCCACAAAGGATTCACCACAGGGGCTCATCTCTGCCGTCGATCGCTGCACACCCAGTAAAGATCCAATGCTCCTCGGGTTTCAGTGTAATGAATTCTCAATCCCCCAACCCCAACATTCTTGTGGGTGCCATAGTTGGAGGGCCAGACCAACATGATAGATTCCCGGATAAAAGATCAGACTATGAGCAATCCGAGCCTGCTACTTACATGAACTCACCCCTCGTAGGGGCGTTGGCTTATCTTGCCCACTCATTCGGCCAGCTCTAAGTCCTAGCAGCGTCTCCAACTTGATAGGCTTTTGGTGACTCTTTCTCGTTTTTAGTGGGTTTTTTTTTATGCGTCCTAAAATACATCTCTGGATTAATTAAAGGGGTCAAGTGACCCAGGGCTCGAGCCCCAAACCTCGAAGCACATTGGTCAACAAGCATGGATTACCTTGTATTGTTTAGTTTATTATACTTGTCATTATAGCAGCTGCTTCAACCCGTGGTGCGAGTGCCATTGCCGTGCCAGCAGCGGCGATTGTGTATGTAAAGGCCAAATAGGGTGGCCCTAGTAGGATAGCCGTTGGGCTGTTTTTAGTTATGCGAGCCCGTTTCGGAACTTGTATTGTGTCCACTAGTGTTTAACTTGCTAGAACCTTACTCCTATGATGACTCCTCCCTCTCTCTGCCGAGCCTTTTTTTGTTGCTGGAGCTGAAGAATCAACTGGATTAGAAGTGGGGAAAAGAATTGCATGACAAACAATATTAAAAATGTTATCTGATGGGGTTTCTTGTCCTTGAAACTAACAACTAGCACGCAAAAAAGCTGGAGAGGAGAGCAAAAGAAATTAACAGTACGCAAAAAAGCTGGAGAGGAGAGCAAAAGAAATTAACAGTGTGCGGACCATATTTTAATATATTTTTAAATAAAAATCATTTTTAAAGACAATCAACCATATTTTCTATTATTACAATCTCTCTTGCTGTTTGGGGTGAGCTTATCGAGTAATTGACTTGTTTGGGGCAGGGATTCTTGTGGTCAAAAACACTTCGATTTTAGTGTTGCAGACTCATCAGATGGTGTCAGGTGTGGTTCCTCTGCGCCTAGGACACCAGAATATCGAACCATGAACGAAGAAAGGCATGAGAGAAAAGCGTATTGGCTAGTGATTGTTGACCGGAGGGGACACCAAAAGCTCTGCCCTTCCATCTCAGGAGTCGGACCACAACATCATCGCTCGTGCCGGAGAAGGATTTAAAGGGACCAAAACACATTCCTCCGTTCTTCAATGACTTTCAAAATTATTCCGTCAATTCTCGATGCATGAATCTTGTAGATCCACCAGAGACCATAGCGTTGGCCATTATGTACGACACCAATCATAAAGGGCAAACTGCCCACCCGATCCATCTCCTCTACTCATTCCAGCCGAGCCAAATCATCTCTGGTAATTTTGGAGATCCTAATGGCTTGCAAGCACGAGGGTAGCCAAAATCTTACAAAAGCTACCTTAGATCCAAAAGGCAAACCTACTAGAGCATGAATCCATAAACATACGGATGAGATTATTAATATATTATATTAGTCATTTGACCTTGAGCTGAATTTTTCTTCTTTTTAAAAAATTATATATGTGTGTGTGTGTTTGTTTTCGATGTGTTTTTGTATATAAAAGAATTTTAAGAGTAAATCAAAAGGTTTATGCATACATATAGTCAAATAAATTGAAAAGTACGTGCATATATATATATATATATATATATATATATATATATATATATATATATATATATGTATATGTATGTATGTATGTATGTATGTATGTATATGTATGTATGTATGTATGTATATGTATGTATGTATGTATGTATATATATGTATGTATGTATGTATGTAAATAAATAAAGTCTTTAATGATAGATAAATAGAAAAAATAAACATACATATATGTTAGGTGAGTTTGAACCTTTAAGTCAAGTCCATTTTAGTGAGATCCAATGCTTGAGCTTCTATTTTTTTTGGTTGCAAATATGATTGCTTCAATTTTCTTCTAAAAATATTAAGTTAGATAACACGTTTGATTTTGCATAGATTTTGACCACTATAATCAATGAACAACAAAGATTAAATTATTATTTTTTTATCAAAAAACTTGTTTTCATTTTTTTTTATACAAAACACTTAGAAAATACTCTAAACACATTGATAAAATAATTCATGGTCTCAAAACACCCAAGAAAAACATTTCAAAACCTAAAATCAACCAAAACAAAAACCTTCCTAAGCTCATAATTGTTTTGTAAACAATTTCAAGGTAAAAAAAAGATTTAAGATTAACTTACCTAATCAAATAGAACTGTTTAACACAAAAAATGACCATTTTGATGGTTGAAATTGATGTCATTGATAAAAAAAACTTTCTATCATTAGAATCTTATTGTGAGTTTTGGCATTTTAATCCTTGTTAAATCAAGTTATCCTGATTTTATGATCCGGGTCAAAGTTTAGTGGGTTAACTTAGATGACTCAATTTTATTCTTTTTTAATTGACCCCCCCTAATTTTATTATTTAATATCGTGTTTGATTAGGATTTAGGTTATCTCCTCTTTATGGCCCAAAATATTTTTCAATGGGTTAACCCATCAATATGACTCATTTTTTGTGTCATGTTTTTAATTAATTGTTGTACAAATTTTATCGTTTAACATTGATTCCAACATAAGGAACTAAGAATTGAATTTTTATATATTTATTTTAATTTGCTCTTTATGAGATTCTCCAAGTCTTACAATCAAAGTCGTGAATTTGACAAGTTAACCTGAGTTAAATCAAGTTATTATTTTTATAATTATTTTAGTTTGATGATCCAAGTTATGAGTTTGATAATCATAAATATATTTTATTATGTATTTTTAATTGATTTCTTTTTAAATTTCACCCTTCAACATTTGATTAACTAGGTATTGAAATTCATAATTTATTGAACTGCTTTATATAGAGTTATATTGGATTCATGATCATAGTCTTGAGTTTGACTAATTAATCTAGGTTGTTTTTTTAGGTTTTTTTTTATCATTCAACACTAGGTTGATTGATAATTAGACTTCATACTTTACTTTGATATGTTATTTTATAAGGTTATCATAATTTGATAATTTGGATCGAAGAATTGACATATTAATCTGGGTTTACTCAAGTCAATCCAATATGTTGTTATCGTAATATTAAAAAATATATTATTTTGAATTTGTTTAGTCGGATTATTCCTTTATTTTGCTTATGAACTCACGAAGTCAACTAACAATATGTAATTTATATATATATATATATAAAACTTGATTTGCTTGCAGCATAATGCATATAAATAATACAGTGACACATATATCTGCCGAGTGGGGTTGGTTAATCCTTGTCCAAAGATAGGTTAACACGCCAATCCTACTCGTTGTCCATTTAACAACAGATAGAACTGCAAGAATTGGGCCTTTATACCAAATAAATGCTGGCAAATGGTACATTGGGCTTATTGCATTTTATTTCGGGAGGCCCAGGTGATTTAGTAGTGCCTACTTCAAGGAAGTTCGTGCGAGTGCGATGTAGAGGAACTGGTGGAAACCATACCTCCCCAGCACTGGCCAGAGCGCAAGGAACTCTCCGAGAGTCAGTTTGTTCACAGCAGCATGGATACACTAGTTTTCTCGAGGGATCAACTGACATAAGATGGGCTTTTCTCAACTATCCTCGGGTCTGCGGTGGCTAAATTATGGAAGCATCGGTCCAAATGATCCTCCTCCTATACACCAATTATATTCTAAAAATGCCCTGTCCTCCACATGAACTGTTCAGTTCAGATTTGTTCCGCATGGTATTTTAAAAAATACTTTTGAAAAAAATGAATTTTTTTAATTTTTATTTTAAATTAATTTTTCTTAGTATTTTTTTTCCATGTATTTATGTCAAAAATATATTTTTTTAAAAATAAAACAATAATATTTTAATATATTTCTGAATAAAAAATATTTTCACAAATAATAAATAATAAATGTGCTTTTCCCTCTAGGAAGCCTTCAAACACACACTGACAGAAGTACATTTGCCTAGACAGATACAGGTAAATACATTTCCAGTATTACACACAGTGTATCAATGCATCTCTATCCCAAGGTGTTGCGTTGTGTATTGTAGTTTTTGGTTTCAAGACTTCGAGTGAGGAGATGCTTATCTTGATAAATTATTTCTCTTAACAAGTATTTTTCTTATGTATGTCATCATAATTATTATTTTTGTTTAATTTTTTTTATCAATTTACTATAATTGCTTTTTTTATTTTTGTCATGCAATTAAATGGAATTAATTTATTGAATCGACCCGGTTTTATGACTAAAGTAGAGTATTTTTCATAGTTCTTGGTATCACTTGACATCTTTATTGCATATTTGTTTTTTCATGGTTTACGTACTCATCTTGTAAATATTCATAATCAATCCTTGTTGGGATTTTGCCTGGAAACACTCATTCAAATATTTTGAATAGACTCTGGATTAGGAGTTTGTTTGATATGGTTTGATATATATAATTCATATCTCCTCAAGTTTAACGCTGCATTTCAAAAATGAAAATAAATAAATTTATTTTTACTTTTATTTTGAATTAAATTGTTTTTGTGTTTCGAAAATAAATGTTACTTGTGATCAATAACCATTGGCGCATGATGTAACATGCCAGACGGCTAAAAAGCCATTGAGGTTTGACTTTCACAAGGAAAATAGATATTCCATTATCAATAGGCACAGAAAATATCTGTAGATGCTCTCTGTAGGCAATGGTATATTCCCACTGAAACAGCCAAATGAAAGAGGAAGAGAAGAATCTTCTATTTCTATCCTTTGATTCTCAAAATGCAGTCAATTAAGGACTTTATTTTGTTGAATTCACTAATTTGTTTTGTAGAAACATAATCTAAACACACTAGGCACCCACTCAGGCTGCTAATTATAAACTAATTCACCACCTTTCACTAATCTACTCCTCTCTACTTATCTGAAATCTCTGCACTTTTGCAATATCATAAGACAGGATCCTTAGCAGTACTGCTCAAAAGAATCCTTGAAAATAATGACTGAAGATCCATTGTACATGGCCAAGTGTACTCCCACTCGAAGTTCTTAACCAATCGTCTCCAAATCCAGCTTCTGCAAGAATACCCAGTCCACGCGAGCTAGGCACAATAAATCTCTCGATCTTTATTGAATGAATGATTCTATCTTACCTAATCACCGACGCCATAATACTCCAAGCTACATGTAGACGTGTTTAATAGCAAACGAGGTTCTAATGGAGCCTGCATTTTGCGCGCGCTCTCTTCTGGGCCATTAGCTTTGGCCATCCCCCCCCCCTCTCTTTAAGAAAAAGTGCAGGCACTTGTGAGTGGTGCTCTTGCCATTTTCACTGTGATAATGATGAGCGTGTATGATGCGTATTATATATAATTCCCCCCCCCCCCCCCCCCTCCCCTTTTTTTTGTTCTCTTGGATGAAGAAAAAACATATGTTGTCCCCTCCAATTTGAGTTCATCGACATTGATCGGAGCTTTTCCAGCACCGCTAACATGTCTGCATAAAACGATCTTGCAGTATTGTCACGGCAGTTCCCGTTGAAAAGTTTCAGCAGTAAAACTACAGTTCCCGTTGAAAAGTTTCAGCAGTAAAACTACAGTGATCGGACAGGAGAGAGAGAGAGCTACCCCATCTCCTAACGTGCCCTTTGACTAAAATACATGAAAAATCAGGTATTTCAACAGAAGCGTAAATCTCATGACACAGTCCAAAGTATTGACCAATCTTGTCCTTGCTCGGTGGAAGTCACGGTGCACTGAACAAAACACCAACTTCTTCTTTGTATAAAATTAGTTTTAATGTAAATCAAGCTAGCTTGGAAAGGAAAATATCAACTGGCTGCCCACAATATATTTTTGTTTTGATTTTAATATTATTTCGCCATTTTCACGTGAATTCCAAATAAGAAATGGAATTAAAAATGTATTTTAAAACTAAAAAAACAAAAGAAGAGCTGCCGAGATATTTTTTTAGGGGGGTTGTGCACGGCATACGTGTGAACTCCCGAATTTTACTTTGCTGCCCGTCCTCGAAAATTAAAATCCAGAAAACCCAAAAGAAAGCAAGGAAGAATTCCGCCTCCAAATTACCAAAACAAATTTAATTTACATTTGCATAAGCAAAAGAAAAAGAAAAAGAAAAATATATATATCTTTAATGGAACGGCATTCATTTTGTGTGGCCTTCCGTTGGCTAAACTAGACAACTGCCAGTCTCTCTCTCTCTAGATTATCTCTTCAGCTCCTTCCTTCAAAATCCATCGCTTATTTTTTCCCTGTCCAAAATTCAAAACTTTCGCATTTACAAAAACCACCGCTACGCTTACCAGATTCTCTTAGCTTAACAAGATAGCAGAGATTTAAACCCCTTCAAGATTCTTTGCTCGATAAAATCAAACGCCAGTGCTCTCCCTCCCTCCCTCTCTCTCTGTGGAAAACTCGAACCAATCACGTGTCGATTGACGCGCGGAGTGTGTTTGCCTGTAAACGCTTCGAACATTTAATCCAATGAGATTGGCGCTTCTCTCCGATGCTTCGCTATAGAAATGGCTTCTGCTTCTTCGTTGTCAGGTTTTTTCGCTTCTCTTTTTACCACTGAATTTTGATCTCTCTATTCAATGACTACTCAACCTAGCATCTCAATCAATCCACTATTTTAATCTTTCTGTTTTTCTTCCAAGTAATTGAATTAGGAGAATTCTGTCCTCACTTGATTCAGGATTTTCGGGATTTTTTTTAAGAATTGTGCTGTTGTTAATTTTGCAGTACCAGTGGAATGCTTGAATGTATGTAAGCTATTATCGAAGGGGGATGGAAGCGGGAGATATGAGTGTAGTGTGCTTTCTTGCGCGTGGAAAGCTCCTAGAGTTTTGACAGGGTTTCTGGCCAGCACAGCTCATCCATCTCCGCAGTGCTCTTCATTCCTGTGTGGCCGAAATGGAAGAAGGAATCAGTTTAAGTCTGTAAGTCTTTTCCTTCACCTGCCTTCTAAAATTATTTCCAATTTATTGCCAGCTTAGCTTATTGTCCACTATACTTCTTCATAGTTTTATTTGGAAGCTATACCTAAAGCCTTGCGATTGCAAAGGAAAGGAAAAGAAGATACACAGTTAATTTTTTGTATTTTGATACCTAGGAGGCAAACGAAATGGTCGGGATCTTTCCTTTTGATAGCAGTGGTAAAATGAAAGCAAAAGGAAATTTATAAACCATCAAACTAAATAAAAGATTAAGCAGTTATATAGTTTACTCTGAATCTGAAACATAAAATATGGTTAGTTTTTCTATCTACTTTTTTTTTGAGTCATTCGCCCTTGAAAGTGTGAGAGGTCAGCGAGCCATCCTATCAAGTCAGTGAAAGATTCAAATGCACTTCTTTTTTTAGCTGCTAATATTGGCGAGTTTGAGTTCATTATCGTTCCAATGGCCAGTTTTTAGAAGTAAATGTTGGGTGAATATATTCCCTTTCATTGTAGTTATTTTTTGTCCAGACAAGGTCATTTGGTAACCATCCACTTTTCCATATTCCAGTTAGGTGTAATGAAAAATTGCTTAAGAGCTAACCAGAGCGAATCTTTAACCAACAATTTCTGCAGTGCTAGAAATTCCATCAACTTCGTATGTTAGAGCGCCAAATTCTCCAAGTTCCAAGTGAACATGTGAAATTCATGTGGTGTATAAAACCACAGGCAATCCTAATGCAACTGCCCATCCGTCTGTGGTTAGCATATTACAATAATGCTACAACTCTGTGGTCTTATTACCAAAATCTGCTCTGCAAACAATATTTTCATGATTATAATTTCTGTGCCTTTTCCATGTCACATTGCTAGAGATGCAAAGCCTTTGATATCGGAGGTTGTTATTCCAGTGAAGATTCTGACTTTGCACTTCTCGGGAGATTGTTTAAATCCAGATTGCATCATGTAGCTGGTAAAAAATGGCAATTGTCTTGTTCATCATCCATTTCTGAAGATACCTTCAATGAAGTTTCTCCTGAGAGGTTGTGGGAGGTAAATTTGCACTATTGTTGCTGATGGTGTTTCTATAAAACTTCTTGAAAGCAAGATTCTTTCTGGTTGGTATGGTTTGGCTTAGCTTACTTTGTGTAATTGCCTCAGGATCTTAAGCCTGCTGTTTCGTACCTTTCACCAAAAGAATTGGAATTGGTCCACGAAGCTCTTAAGGTACTCTTTCTCTTGTATAATCTTCGTGGACATATTTTTCGGTATCGACACAGGAGAAGTATTCATGAATTTAATGTTTTGGTGGTACAGCTGGCCTTCGAGGCCCATGATGGTCAGAAAAGACGCAGTGGAGAGCCGTTCATCATTCATCCAGTGGAAGTTGCACGTATTCTAGGAGAACTCGTGAGTTTCCTTTAATTTATAATGTATGCCCATTTCTTGCCATTGACTTTTAACTTGCTCTTACAATGTACTGTCACTTGCTTATTTATTAGGAACTGGATTGGGAGTCAATAGCTGCTGGATTACTTCATGATACTGTTGAGGATACGAATGTTGTTACTTTTGAAAGAATTGAGAAGGAATTTGGTCCTATTGTGCGCCACATTGTAGAAGGAGAAACTAAGGTGCTTTCCTTACATTGGTACATTTATGAACTAAGTCTCTTCCGTTGGCTTAGAAATTGTATCTTAAACATTTTGTATGAACACACAGCACATATTAATTCTAAGTTCTTCCATTGGCTTAGGTATCCAAACTGGGAAAACTGAAGTGTAAGAATGAGAATGAATCGGTGCAAGATGTAAAAGCTGATGACCTGCGGCAGATGTTTTTGGCTATGACAGAGGAGGTGCCTCATTGCCTATAGATTTTTTTTCTGTTAATAATCTTATCCATTGCTTAAGCCATTTTACAATCAAACTGCTGCTTTTTCAGGTTCGTGTTATCATTGTCAAATTAGCTGACAGATTGCATAATATGCGTACTCTTTCGCATATGCCATTGCATAAGCAGGTAGTGTGTTGAGATTTTAGCTTTAGTTGGCGACCTCGGTTATGTTTAACATCACTATTCTGTCTGCAGTCCAGCATTGCAATGGAAACACTTCAGGTCTTTGCTCCCCTTGCAAAATTGTTGGGAATGTATCAAATCAAGGTATATCTATACACCTCTTTTTTATGTATAAACTCCTCTATGATTCTGTGCTGCATATAATTAGTTAGTGGTTGTAAACATGTTAACTCATGTTGTGTGACTCACCTTGATTATCTCAGGTGATCAAAATTTGAGATGTTGAGATAGAGAAACTCGTGCTTTCTGTAACTTATTTTCATACATTGAATAACCAGATTTTAAATTTTAGTAAAATTTGAGGCAACACATTCCTCTAGCCGAAGAAATTGTTAGAAATGGACTACTTAATTGTCTCATTCCCTGTCAATCTATACCATTTTTTGGTGCTGTGATATCTTGTTCTCTTTGATTAAATTCATTTGCTCTACCATGTGTGGATGCAACATGTTTTTCCAAAACTGCTGAATGACATGCACTTTATTTCTCCCATCTGATTTGGGCTTGTCCATTGTTAATCAACAGCTGCATGATGCAGGTGGTGTCCTTCTCTATTTAAAAATTTGACTCCAAGCTCTTAGGATTGTCTCTGCTTGGAGGGCTTGTTATGGTTTTCTCCCTTGTTAATTTTAACTGATAGCCTGACATGATCTTTTCAGTCTGAGCTTGAAAATCTATCATTCATGTACACAAATGCTGAAGATTATGCTAAGGTCAAGAGGAGAGTTGCAGATCTGTATAAGGAACATGAGAAAGAACTGGAAGAGGTTTGCTATTTTCTTTTCTTTCATGAATTATGTTTGGTTAGATCCCCAGAAGTATCTACTTTACTGTCATTATTAATCAATGGTTTTTGCTTTTGTTTTAGGCAAACAAAATATTGAAGAAGAAGATAGAGGAAGATCAGTTCCTAGACCTTTTGACAGTGAAAACTGAAGTACGTGCCGTCTGCAAGGAGCCTTATAGGTGAAGCCATGAATCTTCTAATAGTTATTCTCTTTCTTTATTTATCTGACCTGGTTGTTGATTTTGTTTGAACCAAGGATTTCATTATCTTAGTTCATTATTATTTGTTGTGAGCTATGGTGTTTTACCTTAGATAGCCATATCATTATGTGATTAAATTGTAATTTTTTAGTTAATAGGCTTAGAAAAATGTGGTACGATGACAAGCAACTTCCTGAGTAGTCCTCATGTCAATCTTGAACCCTTCTTGCAAAAGTTATTTTTTGTTTTGAAAACTCCCTTGTGGCCTGTTGGCTATGAGTATTGTCTGGCTCTCAAAAGAGTAGGAGGATGACCCTTGTTCATGCTGATGGTTAGCAAGTTTCTTATTTTACATTGAGTCTTCATGTCATCTATTGAAGATTATAGTTGCTTTTACTTTCTACCACCATCCTTTTCCCTTGTGTCCTGTTGAAAGTGTTGCTTTAAATGTCCTTTTCTCTGTTTTTTGGTTCTCTTCGTCATGTTTTTGACTAGGAACTTTTGTTGAGTGGTTTCAGTATTTATAGAGCTGTGCTTAAATCCAAAGGTCCAATCAATGAAGTTAACCAGATTGCTCAGGTTTGTTTTGACATGTGCTTTGAGCCATCCTGAGAAACATCCAAAAGTGAAACTTCACATTTTTTAACTGTGCGTTGATGTATTTGTCCTTCTAATTTAATCAGCTTCGAATTATCATCCAGCCAAAGTCATGCATTGGAGTCGGGCCTTTATGTAGTCCACAACAGGTATATCCCTGTCATAATCTATGGAAATGTGTCTTCTGCTATGTCTGTGACTTGGTGTATGTTATGGGCTTTTCTCATGGTCAGATGTTATGCAGATATGCTATCATGTTCTCGGCTTAGTCCATGGAATCTGGACTCCCATTCCTCGAGCTGTGCGTATTCTCTTATTCTTTGTTCTGAAGTGTTGGTGCTAATATTCGACTGTTCATCGTGTTTTAATACATAATGAGCAAATCTCGTAACAGATGAAGGACTATATTGCAACTCCAAAACCTAATGGTTATCAAAGTCTTCATACAACTGTAATTCCATTTCTGTATGAAAGCATGTTTCGACTGGAAGTTCAGGTATTCTTTGATGTTCATGTTTTACCAAGTTCCATTTTCTTCTGGTAGTAGAAAAGTTTCATTTTTTTGCTTTTGTTTTTTTACCCTCATAGGAGGGCTATGCTTGTGCTATAGGATAAATGTTGATTTCTTTCAGTCTACTAAAGAAAATGTTCATTTTATTTTCTCTGTTGTCCTAATTCACTCAAATAGTCACTGATGGTTCTTGTCAATTTTTAGTTAATTTTCAGTCTTTCTGATTTAGGACTTGGTTGCGACATATTTAGTTATAAAGCCATCCATTTTGGCAGATAAGAACTGAAGAGATGGATCTTATAGCTGAGAGAGGCATTGCTGCTCACTATAGCGGGAGAGTATTTGTTACAGGTTTGGTTGGACATGCAATGCCTAACGGTAGAAGTACAAGAGGGAAGACAGTCTGTCTTAACAATGCAAACATTGCGCTCAGGGTACGTTAATTGTGCTCTTGATAAATCAAAGGTCCAAAAGAAGCTTGTAGGAGAACTACTTTAAGGTTCCGTGACTTCGATTCTAATTTCATGGTTGAAGTCCTTTCTTTCCTCCAGATTGGCTGGCTCAATGCAATTAGAGAATGGCAAGAAGAGTTTGTTGGCAATATGAGCTCTAGGGAATTTGTAGAGACCATTACCAGAGATCTACTCGGTAGCCGCGTCTTTGTATTTACACCAAGAGGAGAGGTAAGATTGTGTATTAATTTGCACTTATAAAATCTTTTTGGTAAGAAATGGTAAATTTACATATTAGATGTGGAGTTCTGGATTTTGATATTTGATGATATGGTACAGATTAAGAATCTGCCAAAAGGAGCAACTGCGATCGACTATGCTTATATGATACACACTGAAATTGGCAATAAGATGGTGGCTGCAAAGGTATTGTTTTTTTGTTCAATATCATATTCTTTTATTACTGGAGGGTTACTAAAAAGCAAAAACAACAAATTCCATGTCTGAATTCTGCATTTCCCATTTGCAGGTCAATGGAAATCTTGTCTCTCCAATGCATGTACTTGCTAATGCAGAAGTCGTGGAGATAATTACCTATAATGTTAGTATTTATTGATCTTATAATGTTTTTCAGAACTTTATGCTGTAGATCATACATATCTGATCCTTTGGATAATAGGAAATTAAAGATAATTTGCTCTTCCAAGTTCAAACTACTAGAGTTTGAGTAAATATGGAAGCTTAATATGATTTTTGCAGCAGATGATCTCTTTTTGTAATACGATGGTGTATTATAAAGCTATAGTGATTGGCATTGTGATCAGTATATGATGGTGTAATTATTCGTGTGCTCTTAGAGACTTTGCAGGCTTGCATATACATCTGAAACTTAAACACCACCATCCCCTTGTTCTGCTGCTCACCTCATAACTTCATTGCTTGCTCAGGCACTCTCTAGCAAATCAGCTTTTCAGAGGCATAAGCAATGGTTGCAGCATGCAAAAACACGCAGTGCAAGGCACAAAATTATGAAAGTAGGTTTAGTCCTATGAATTGAAAATACAGTTTTTTATTTTTGTATTTCCTGCTGATCTAAGAATAAAATGGTCTTCATCTGTTCAGTTCTTAAGGGAGCAAGCTGCACTATCTGCTGCCGAAATAACAGCAGATTCGGTAAATGACTTTATTGCTGATTCTGAAGAGGATAGTGAGGTAGAAGATGTCTCAGATAATAACAAACGGAGCCGACCTCTGTGGGAGAAAATACTTATGAATGTTGTGGAAAAGTCATCCCAAGGGAAACACTCAAATGACTTTTTGCCGGTGAACTGTGAAACTGTTTGGACCCCTAAGGTCAACGGGAAACATAATAAGCATGTGCAGACCAAGGGGGATTTATTATCTCAGGGAAATGGTGTTGCCAAGATGATACAAGCTAGCATTCCAAGGTACAAGGAAGTCTTGCCAGGTTTAGAAAGTTGGCAAGCCAGCAAGGTTGCCTCTTGGCACAGTCATGAAGGGCACTCCATCCAATGGTTTTGTGTCGTGTGCATTGATCGAAGAGGTAATTTTTCTCAGTCAATGATGGTTTGTTTTCCACCTCATGGTTGCACATTTAATGAATTCTCAAGGTTGTGATTGGCCCAATCATGGTGTGATAATTTGTTTTTTCTCCAAGCTTGAAACTCGTGGTGAAAATCTGATCATTCTGTAGCTGCTGGAATAAAATCTAATAATTGTGTGGGGTGAAGGAATTCATTTTCCTTTCTGATATCAATATTTCTGACTGTTTCTTGCTGACCATGTAAAAATTCGAATACAATTTCAGGCATGATGGCTGAGATTTCAACAGCATTGGCAGCGGTAGACATCAATATATGTTCTTGTGTGGTAAGTAAGAACTTCATACAGTGAATTGCTGAACATGCTACATTAATGATCTGGTCAACTGGTTGGTTAACATATCATTTTTTATTTCAACCATCAGTCGGAGACCGATAGAGGAAGGGGAATGGCTGTGATTCTGTTTCATATTGAAGGCAACCTTGATAGTTTGGTAGGGCATCGAGAATCCATCTCCTTCATGTCCTCTATTTCTACCACTCCTGTGTCATTGCTCCCCCCCCCCCCCCCCCCTGGTTATGAGATCAGTTGGTCATGATATGTCTTTTCCTATCTATTTTAGGTTAAGGGTTGCGCAAGTGTGGATCTAATTCAGGGTGTTTTAGGATGGTCTACGGGGTGCAGCTGGCCAAGCTCAACAGAAAACCATCTTCTTGAATGCTAATTGATTGGTGGCCCAAGTAGTTCACCCAGCTGTTGCAAGCTTGGGTAAGAAATTTTGCCCCCGGAAAATTGAGGTTCTGGTGCTCTTAGATTTTTGGATAATTAGCTTTACAGTTCTCATGTGTTTTATTGTCATTGGGACAAGCAAAAAATAAAGCAGCAGCAGCCAATTGAGCTAAGTCTGCCTGTGGAGATTCAGGGCATTGTATATAGTGAAAGAGTGGTAGTTAAGAAGTATACACGTGTAAAGAGAGGATAGTGAAACATTTATACACAAGAAGGTGTTTTAGGAGTTCTTGCCGTATGAAGACGCCTTTTGTCTTCTTGACCATCCGTGAATTGTTTTTTTTTTCCATGCAAGAAGCCTCTGTTCTACTGATCGAGAAACCCGAATTTTTCCATGGACCAGCATAACTTGTGAAGTATGGTAGCTATAGAGGATTGTTTTTGTTTTTTCTCTGCCCTTTATAATTTTAATCCTCGGTATTTATAGCACTGGCCTCGGAGAGAGCTCCTTTCTGCTGAGGCCTGAGGGTGGTATTATATTTTAATATCGTGATTCGGCATCAGCCTTGATGACCGCAAGCATGGCAACCAAAACTAGAAGGAAACGATTTCTCTTAAGAAGAAATGGTAAGGTATTATATGTCAATCATCGTATGTAAAATAATTACCGGTGACAAATTCTAATGTACATTTTTTGCGAGATTGAGGGAAGACGAGAATAGGTCAGTGAATTTTTTACTGCGACTTGTTAACTTCACCGAAAATATATGTTTCAGGTAGACCTCGATGAAAGTTTGATGGTTGATAGCGGTCGAATTGAAAAAAACCAATGATCAAATTGAAAAATATTCTCAAATTAGAGGAGTAAAATCAAAGTTTACAAGGGTGCGATTGCAAAAATTAAGAAGCTTCAAGGTCAATTGAGGGTACATACTCCATAATTGAAACAGCATGGATCAAATTAAAGTTTGTGAAATCCCAATTAGAAAACCCTAATTTCTAGGGTTTAATCCAAATGACATGTCATTCATATTTAATGACGATATTCTACTAGGGTTGGGTTTGAGAACCCTAGTTTCCATTTTCACACTTTACATCGTGTCAGCTAATCTATATATTATCTATATAGTAGCGTCTTCAGCTTTACTTCGGAGCTCTTAATTACTTCCGGCGGCAATGCCTCTATTGAATCTTCCAACCCTTCAATTTTGGTACTCCATCTTCCTCCAAAATCTTCTCCTTCGATTCCAAACTTTGCGTGTTTATCATGGTGTTCTTGAGTTCCAGTAACAATATACCTCTATTGACCCTGCTGCCCAAATTGCCTCAGCATTGGTCTCTGCGGAAGCGCTTCCTGTTTCTTCTGAACTCTCGTCACCTTCGTCCATGGCATATTCTTCACTGCTATCCTCCTCCTCCTCCTCCTCATCTTCAACCCAAAGAATTGCTACAGTTGTCTCAGCAGTCATCTTTTCAGCGCCAACTGCCTCTTCCTCCGTAACATATTCTTCGCTGGAGTATCCCTTCTCATCTTCTTCAAACAGATTCACTGATTTAGTTTCGTCTTCCATAATCCTTGCAGTATCTTCTTCCTCTTCCTGTCTTATAATTTCAATTCTTACCAAACATGACGAGTTATCTTCGGAATCATTCTTGATACTGTCCTCCACTTCATTCATCGACTCGCTATCAAGTACTGGCAAGGGAAGTTCTTCCATGCCACAACAATCGTCAAGTGATGTAATAATTATTTCTTGTCTTGTATCATCAGTACTGAGGAGGGTCTCTTGATCATCGCCAGTGAAATTATCATTCTCTACATTGATCATAGAAGCAGAATTCTCCTCCTGAACCAGATTTAACAAGGTATTAGTAATACATAATTAATCCAGGCTAGTTTTGATCTCCCTTTCAGCATCATGTCAAGATCGTGACATCATATAGAAATAGACCCTAATGGGTCCTCCATATATGTGAAAGGATATTTGATGTGGGAAAAATTATCAATGATTACCAAAATCAAACTCTCTGTAGATACCAGTTCGACAGAATCAATCTGGATTGCTGCGGCAGTATCCATCCCTGTAGATCCATCGGTCAAACTGAAAATTAAGAAACCATTCTCTTAATTCTAAGTATTGTTAACACAAACACACACATAACGGTGTTTCAGTGCTGACCATGGATTCTGATGGAGAGTGGAGCCTTTGACTTCGTTTTTGCACGGTAAGCCCTCCATGCCGGTGTCTCTTCTTCTTCTTCTTCTTTTCTTGACAGCAAAAGCAGCAGCAGCAGCAGCAATCAAACCAGTAACAACGAATACTCCACCCAACACAACCAATCCTCCAATATTTATGGTTATCCGTGCCTTGTTTTTCCTTTGTTTAGAAGGGCATTCAATCTTCTCCATTGGTATTGTTGGGTTGGGGTTAAGTTCTGTTGTTGGTTAGGATCGTGTTTGGAAGTTTGGCTTGGGTTTTAACGAATCCAAATGATTCCAAACTTAATACGAGGAGAGAGATAGTGGGGAGAAAGGGATAACAAAATATGAAAAAAGGGGATTGACTTTGGAACGGTATGAGTGAAGAGATATCAGTATCGGAGGAAGAGGTTGAAGCAAGCGGACATCTTTTTTGTTCGTTTTTGCTATCTGCCATCGCATCTTTATTTGCTTCATCCTCGTCTCCACCCGAGGATTCTCCTCGCAACCACTGCTTTTTTTCCAAGACGAAAAAACTAGTTGCATGGGTAACATCATCAGTTATAATATTTTTTAAATGCATAATAAAATTACTATATTCTATAAAAAAAACCATCAGTTCAAGGTTTTTTATTTCTATTTTTTAATATGAATAATAATAGATAATCATCATCTATTATTGCTATTTATCTATTTTATCATTTACTATAAACAAGGCCTTGCGCACCAATCATTGTTGAGAGTACGCAGAGACCCTCGTAAAAACCCAAACATCTCTGCCTTCGCTATTTTTCTTTTTATTATTCTTTGAAAAATATCGTCAACCTTAAAAATAACCTACCTAAATTACTCCTAAACTATATAATATAGTATTATCTTAATATTCTGTATTAAGTATTAAAAACCTGAAATACTTAAAATAAGCAAGAAGAAATATAAAGTATCAAAATACAAAACTCCTTAAATTATATCAAAATTTATTGAAATCCTAGTTATAGTTTTCTCTCTCTTATCGCTTGACGTTAGTTTTTACTCTTTCAAACATACACTAGTAATATTAAAAGTCAATTTATATTTATTCATTTGTAAATAAACTCTAAACTATTTTTTTTATAAAAAACTAGAAAAGAAACACAACAATCTAATTAAATAACAAATTATTTAAGCACGTGCCAAGTATCTTAATATTCATAACCGGAGGACAAAATGAGAAGACAAGTCTTTAACTTCTTTTAAAATATAATAAAATCAATAACCTCGTGATTTATTAATACTTGGTGATACTGATACATCTTTAATCTCTCAAAAACAAAGACAAGAGCCAATAAACAACAAGAGGGAAATCAATCCGCTGCTGCACCATCCTTGAAAAAGCAGAAAATGGATGGATTGTAGTTACAGAGAGAAAACAAATTAATAACCAGCTGCAGGGCTCGATGAGGGTTTCGTCGAGGTGTAGAAGAAAGTCCTCATAGAGTAAAGTTTCATTTTCTTGTCATGGAGAATGCGGTAAGCTGAAAGGGGAGCACCGCTGATCCCATCGTTCATATTCGTCGGGACGTTGCAGGTTTTCAATGGAGAGCTTTCCAGGTAAGCCTTGCATTCTGTGATCTTTAAATGATCATCGAGCCCGGAAGCAGGCAATGTTTTGAAGTAGTAACCCTTTGCATCAGTTGCTCCTGTCAAGCAGGAGAAAGGGACTTTCCTGTAACCATGTTGGTCCACAGCAGTGTAGGCTACTCTTATCACAGCTCCTGCACACACAAAAACAGTTTTCTGTCAGGAAAATATAGCAAAAGATTATCATTCAGAATAGAGAAAGAATTAAGAGAGCATAGAGATCACCTTCAACAGGGGTATAGTTAGAGCCTTGTTTGCATAGGACTAAACCTTCTACACCAATCGGGCTATACTCATTCTCATTACTTGGTTTTGGTGTGTAGAACTCTGGTTGCGGGAGATTTGGTTTTCTGTCATACCCATCTTGTGGCTTCGTAACCTCTGGCTTCGGTTGATCGTAAACCTTTTCTTTCGGGTCATAAACATGATCGGGTTTTGGTACGGTCATCTCCGGTTTGGGAACATGTTCATAATCTGGCTTGCCAATATCTGGTTTGGGTACGATCAACTTTGGTTTCGGGTCATAACTATATTTGGGTTCTGGTACTGTCGGTTTTGGTTTGGGAACATCTGGTTTTGGGTCATGACCATAATTCGGCCCGACAGTGTGTGGTTTGGGGATGGTTGGTTTGACAGGGTATGGTTTAGAGTCGTACCCACCAGCTTGTTCTGGTACTGTCATTTTTGGTTTGGGGAGGTATGGTTTCGGATTAGAGTTGTAATCTGGTTTGGGGATGGTTGGTTTGCCAGGGTATGGTTTAGAGCCGTCCCCATCAGCTTGTTCTGGTACTGTCATTTTTGGTTTGGGGAGGTATGGTTTCGGATTAGAGTTGTAATCTGGTTTGGGGATGGTTGGTTTGCCAGGGTATGGTTTAGATCCGTACCCACCAGCTTGTTCTGGTACTGTCATTTTTGGTTTGGGGAGGTATGGTTTCGGATTAGAGTTGTAATCTGGTTTGAGGATGGTTGGTTTGCCAGGGTATGGTTTAGAGCCGTACCCATCAGCTTCTTCTGGTACTGTCATTTTTGGTTTGGGGAGGAGGTCTGGCTTCGAATTAGAGTTGTAATCTGGTTTGGGGAGGTCTGGATGTGGTTTCGGGTCATAACTATACTTTGGTTCGATAGTGTCTGACTTTTTGTCGTCACCGTAACCGGCAGCTGAGGCGATAACTAACAGTGACAAAAGGAGGAATAAGGTGGTGAATGAGGAATGGGTTGGAGCCATCGCAGCCTGAAGCAGTGGGATAGAACTTCAGGATGAGGTACGCTACCATCCATCACCATGGCCTTTTATAGGGTTGGTTGCCCGGTTGGGTTACTCATTTGAGAGATAAAATATAGAGAGGAAAGGAGGGGTAGGCAACGTGATGAGCAATAGTGCTGCACCAACGACACGTTGCAATCCAGCATGATGGCTTGGACATTATTATATTTGGCATTTTATTCAGGACGTGACTTTGCTGTCTTGAAATTTGTATGCTTGTAATTATTAACGGTGTCTGGAAAATTAACAAATAGATTCTTGCTAATTATTAAATGAATATGCAAGGTGAGTATACAAACATAACTTGTATAATTAATTTTTCAAGAAAATAAAAGAAACCGATTCTCTCTCCCAATAACTTGGAAGCATGAACGCAGAACGTGGACAAGTTTGAGAATTTTAGAAGTTGATATACAAAATGTGATGGAGTCAGAATTTGTTTGAGCTGACCGATACAGCCGACATTGGTGAGGACGTGGTTGAGAAATGAAGAATATTTTGAAATCCAAAATGAGATTTGGCCTTATCTCCTCTTCTCCAGCAAGGAATAATAAGAACCAAAGTCCAGAAAACAAAACCACGTATAAGTGAATTCCATTGCCAATGAGAAGCCCTCTAAGCTCGTTGGGAGTTTCGTTAAATTAAATTTTTTAAAGTGATTTTGCTTATAAATATATTAAAATAATATTTTGTTTATTTTAAAAAATTCATTTTTAATATCAGTATATCAAAATTATTTAAAAATATAAAAATATCATTTTTTTTTCAAAAATATTTGATCTCATTGTTTTATTTATGTATTTTGATATAGAATATTACTAGATTATTTGTATGCCTTACATTGTGGGTATTGGATCGCTTTGTGTTCACCTAACAAATTTATAACTAGATCATGAGATTAAAATAAACTTATAAAAAATTAAGATAAATTATATAGTTTAGTTTCTAATTAACACATTGTTGAAAGATAAAATTAAAACAAAAAACTACCATTCAAATTGGATTAACTTGTCAACCTATCATGAGATCAAGATAACATCATAGAAAACAAATAAAAAAAAAATATAAAGCTCAATTTTCAACTATGTTAGTGTTGAATGATGAAATAATTTTTTAAAAAAGGGCAAACAAAAAACCCAAGTCAATTTAGACTAATATGTTAAACTCCCAATCTAGATTATAATATCAGGGTAACTTTCTAAAAACAAATAAAAAATTATAAAGTTTCATTCCAAATAGATCCAATATTGAAGGTTGAAATTAAAGAAAAAAAACTAAATACATGAACCGGGATAACTCCACATAAAAAAAATTGACAGATAAAAATACAATGTCCAATTCCCAAACAACCTAATATTTAAGGATGAAATTAAAAAAAAAACTAAATAAAAATGAAGAAGAAGTTATTAGAGGGTGATAACCTTTATATTTATTTTTAAAAAAATTGAGTCGACCCAAATCAATATGTCAAACCTAACTCAATTTATATTATCAGGATTGTCGTAACCCAATTTTTGGGTTACTCCCCAAAATAAAATAAAAGGACAAAAATAAAATAAAAGGAGCCAGCGTGGGTAGAAAAAAATCAATTTGGAAATTTTGGTTGTTTTCGCAAGTTCAATCATATCTCTTTTGTTCCAAAAATAGAGGAAAATACAGATTTAAGGCAAAACTAATTTATCATTGGATAAATCTGTGTAAAAATTAAGTTGAACGATATAATTATATTTTTATGGGTTGATTCGATTTAGTCGTCGACCAATTTAAAGTTTAATTATGATCGGGATCCAATTGAAGGATTTAATTAAGTGCAAGGACTTAATTATACTTTAAATTGGTCAAATTAATTTTATTAAGGGCTTAGTCAATGAGAAACCAAGTTCTTGAATTTAATTCCATCTCAATTGATGAGAATGGAATTTTCGGAGATCGGTTGAATTTTTTTTAGTCAATTATGCAAAATCAGGGACCAAATTGAACGAATTGAGAATCCAATGGTCAATTAAGGGTTAAAACGCGCAAATCGGAAACCAGAGACCAAAATAAAAAAAGGCGCGCACATTTAAGGTTGCTGTTGAAATTTTAACGGGGATACAATTGCATAAAATTAAAAGTTTAAAACTAATTAGGGGTGCAATTGAACCAATCAAACATTGAAGGACCAAATTGCAAAGCCAAAACCCACAGCCTCTGCAAATTTGCAAAAGCTGTGGCAACCCACGGCCTCTCTGCAAATTCTTTTTAGAGGAGGCAGAGGCAAGAGCTGCCTCTGCCCCTGTAAATAAAAGAAGAACGAATCAAAATGGGGGAAGAAAACCTGGGCAGAGAGGGGAGAAAAAAAAGAAAGGAAAGGATAGTCTTTCGCAAAAAAGAAAGGAAGAAAAAAGGAGAGAACGAAGGAGAAGAAAAGACGTGCAGAGAGGAGACAAAAAAAAAGGAGAAAAACCAGGGGGATTGTTCTTTTTTTATGTAGAAGAACAGAGGGAGAAGAAGAAAAAACGAGCAAATTTTACATAACAAAATCAAAAAATTTACGCAGGGAGAGGGAGACGAAAGAACGTGACCATCGTCTCTTCATCTTTCTCGTCTACGACAGCCAGCTCTCTCTCTCCCCGATTTCACAGCCCCTTTCTCTCTATATATTCAGTCTCTCAGCTCTCTCTCTCTACACGGTTGAAGGCCATCTGATCGCTCAATATCACCCTCATCACCACTTTAATCTCCCCCTCAACACCATCAGCTCAGCCATAGTCTCTGGAAAGGAAACATAGACGGTGACAGTGGCTGTAACGTAAGTCCGACACCTTTGAAAGCTTTCTTCGGCCACCACAGACCACCGTTGCCGATGCCACCACCGCTAGGACAACCACCTCGACCTCCTCTACCCAACGGTATTAACAGGTACACGTTTCATCATAGTCGAAAACCCACTGTTCATCTTCTCCTTCGCTCAGTGCTGCATGCAGTGGGACGTGATTCACGTCCCACTGTTCATGCGGGTCGGTCCTGTGTAAATGGGTCGGGCCCTGTGTCCGGCCCAAGCTCCAAGGAAACTGGGCTTCCAGCCATGCAAGGGTGGGCTGTCAGCCCAGACCAGGCAAAGTGGGTTGTTGGCCCAACCCAAAACTATTTGGGCCTCCAGTTCATGAGGACTGGAAGCCCAACCCAAAAATATTTGGGCTCCTAGCCCAAAACTATTTGGGTTTCCAGCCCGTGAGGACTGCAGGTCAAACCCAAACACGGTGGGCTTTCAGCCCATGATGGCTGGAAGCCCAACCACACCCTTCTGGTTGTCAGCCCAGCCCAGAAAAAATAAAAATAAAAAAATAGAAATTGACAAAAAAAATATTTTTATTTTTTTTACTACTATTATTATTACAAAAAATTAAAAAATATAAAAAATGTATTTGTTTTTGTGCATACGGCCACATTCCATGATTTTTCCATATATATTTTTGTAAAATTTATGTTGCATCTTTCTCATATTTTGAAATGAAAATTGGATATCGTAACCGGTTTATGATTATCCGTTGGAATTTGGCTAAAATATCAAAAATAATTATAAATATTTTTGTTTCATCTATCAGGGTGTAAATTTACATTGTAAGTACACCCGCAAATAAGTTTTTTTTACTACGGTGTAAAATTACATTGTAAAGAACACCTGTAGATAAAAAAAAAGATTTTTACCATGGTGTAAAATTACATTGTAAAGTACATCCGGAGATAAGAAAAAAACTTATAACTGCGGTGTAAAATTACATTGTAAAGTACACCCGCAGACAAAAAAAATGTTTTTTTTTTTTTGAAAATGCAGTGTAAAAATTTTAACTTAGAAAAACAATCAAACAACAATGAAACTTAGTTTAGGTAGGGTGCACTGGGGGTGATGTGTCTTCCCCTTGCACAACAAGTCCCCTTACCCAAGACTCTCGCAGACCAATAGGTTTCCTAGTGACCGTAATACTAGGTGACGACACTTAATAATTATAGTCATAAATTTTACGGCTATAAACAACCCTATTTTCACCGCGCGCCGTTGTCTCCCCCAAATCAAAGGGGTGATGGCGGGGCGCGAAGCGCGTAGAAAAATCGCCGCCGCGACAAGGATAACTCTATAGATAGAAAATATATAAAACCTGATTAAAAAAATCAATTAAAAAGGATCTAAAAAAAAACAGAGTTAGCCTATCAAACTTCCGATGTAGTTCATGAGATTTTAATAACCCCAAATTAATTAAAAAAATTACAAAGTTCAATTTTCAACCAACATAATATTAAGGGAAAACAAATTAATTAGAAGAGGCATGCTAAATGAATAATATAAATCAAATTATGTTAACTTATTAAAATCGTTACTTGAGTAATGAATTCAAGATAAATTATTAAAGAGCAAATAATTTTTTTATGAAGCCTCACATTTTTGTTTTTTAATACTTGTGTTTAACTTGGACTTACAATTAAAAACAAGTTGATAAATTATATTTACTAATCAATCTATTTAATAATAAATGATAGAAATATAAGGCCTCATGACTCCCATTTTCATCAAACAAATCATAATAAACAATTGATAATAAAATATATAATATTTTCTAACGAGAATTTCTTCTTTAAATATCATGGCTAAGAACAATATGCAGTTCAATCCAACTATTTTATTTCCAAGAATAATACAACTATTATTCTTTCAACAGATATCCTGATTGAATTTATTATTCTATAAATTAATATAAATGACATATAAATCATTCTCCAGCAAGGAATAATAAGAGCCGAAGTCCCGTAAACAAAACCACGTATAAATGATTTCCATTGCCATTGAGAAGCCCACTAAACTGTTCGGGAGTTTCAATGAATTTGCTTGCAGATTTTTTTTTGTTTAAAAATATATTAAAAAAATGTATTATTTATTTATTTATTTATTTAAATATTTTACTGCTGTAAAAAAAGTGTTTAATAAAAAAATATAATTCTACAAATTAATATTGATTATCTCTTACTGCTATTTATCTATTTTATCATTTAATATATACATACATACTTCAAATATATATATACTAGCTATATGCCCGCGCGTTGCCGCGGGTATTTTTATGTATATAATTTAACATAATTAAATCAACAACGATAAATTTATATGATATTATTAAATAAAAGTTATAGATTAAGAGATAAAATGTGAAAAAAATTTAAGTACAGTTTATTGCGCAAGATTTTATCTTTTAGAATGTAAATATTACATAATAAAAGATCACAAAAAAACGCGAATTAAAATTTTAAAAACCAGAGCAAAATATTTTAATAAGAAAAAAAAATTAATAACAAAATCATTATTGTTGAAATAATTAAATTATTATTAGTATCATTTTTATTTTTATTATTATTATTATTATTATTATTATTATTATTATTATTATTATTATTATTATTATTATTATTATTATTATTATTATTATTATTATTATTATTATTATTATTATGTTAGTAATGAAAGGAAAATAAATATATGAAAGACTAAAAATATCATAGAAATTTTAACAAAAGATAAGAGAAAAAATAAGAAAAAATGAAAATTATCATTGCCATTACTGTAAAAACAATAAAAATTATCAAATTATCCGGAGGAAAAAAAACATTAACAAAAGAGTAAGCAAGAAAAACAATGAAATTATTATTATTATTATTATTATTATTATTATTATTATTATTATTATTATTATTATTATTATTATTATTATTATTATTATTATTATTATTATTAATATTAATATTCTAATTATAATAATTAATATTATTGTAATACTAATAATAATAATAATTTCTCTCTCTTACTCTTATTATTATTATTGTTGTTCAAAATATTATTATTATTATGGTAATTATGAAAGAAACAAAAATAAATAAAAGATTAAAAATATCTCAGAAACTTGAAGAAAAGATAAAAGAATAAAAAATCATTGTTATTACTGGCAAAAAAAAATATTATCAAATTATCGGGAGGGAAAAAAAATAACAAAAGAGTAAGAGAGAGAAATTATTATTATTATTATTATTATTACTATTATCATTATTATTAATTAATTAATATTAAATAGAAAAATAAAAGAATAAGGACCAAAATGAAAAATGACAAATATAAAATTAATTCCAATTGAAGGATAAAATTAAAAAAATTACTAATTGGAGGACCAAAAATTAACTAATGATCAAATGCTGTCACTTTATTAAAAAATTAGAAGAAGAGGGACTAAAATCAAACTTTGTATATATTACCAATTGCAATTGGAGGACCAAATTCAAGAAATCAGAACTTCCGTACCAGAAAAATTGAAGGAATCAACAATAAATCAAAAATTCAAAATATAAGGACTGAATTAAAAACCTGCTATATAATCAATTTGAATTGAAGGGCACAATTGAAACCAATAAAACCTTAATTTAAATAAATCAGTAATAACAAAACGAAATCAAAACCTCAGGGACCGAAATTAACTTACCACAAACATGAGGGACCGGAGCTGATTTTGCGTCGACAGGAGAGAGAAAAGCGACAGCCGACAAAAAGTCGTCCGGCGCCGCTTACACGGGCATCTATTATTGGAACGCGCCGCGACGGAAGAAAGATCACCTGGAGGCACACCGTATTAACCGGTGGAGGGAAATTTTTGACCTCCGTATGGCACCGCACGCGCCGCCTAAATGGCGCGTTGGCGTTGCGCACGGCTGACGCGTTCTGACGACGCGCCAGCTGTTCAGAGCGAAATATAATAAAAAAATAGGCGAATTACCAAGGCACCTTTGACCCAACCCAGATCTACAAAAAAACCGAGGGGGAAAGGACGTCGGTGTCCCCGTTTACTGTTTACTGTTTTGTCATTTTGCGAGCCCTTTTTCGTCTGCGCACTGTGCGAAAAAAGATGGAAAAACTGACGGAGCCCCTGCCCCCATGTGCACTATTTTGTCGTTTTCGAGGGTCAGAGGCGTCAATACACTGTACAAAAGCGGAAAGTGAAAAAAAAAGAGGGAAAAACCCAAAACACCCTGAAAAAAAAAATTGAACGCCGGCTGATGAAGGCTAAAATCGGGCGCACACTGTCGCAATCCACAGTGTTTACTGAGAGGATGCATAGTACAAAATGCTACGCCCTTTATTTGTCTTTTAATATATATATAATATATATATATATATATATATATATATATATTATCGTTTAATAAAAGACAATTATATAAATGCCTTGCTCTATTAAACAGGAGGCAAAGCAAACCTTTTGCGAAAAGAAAAATTGGGATAATGGATTTACTATAAACAAGGCCTTGCAAACCAATCATTGGTGAGAGTAACTTCTGCTTCCTGTGTTGAGGTTGGGCTGAGAGCCGTACCCATCACCCGTAGCAGAGCGATCTCCTATTTTAAATAACATATTATCTAAGTACGTGCCAGGAATCTCAGTATTCATAAGAGAAGAACAAAATGAGAAGACAAGTCTTTAACTTCTTTTAAAATATAATAAAATCAATAAACTCGTGATTTATTAATACTTGGTGATACTGATACATCTTTAATCTCTCAAAAACAAAGACAAGAGCCAATAAACAACAAGAGGGAAATCAATCCGCTGCTGCAACATCCTTGAAAAAGCAGAAAATGGATGGATTGTAGTTACGGAGAGAAAACAAATTAATAACCAGCGGCAGGGGTCGATGAGGGTTTCGTCGAGGTGTAGAAGAAAGTCCTCATAGAGTAAAGTTTCATTTTCTTGTCATGGAGAATGCGGTAAGCTGAAAGGGGAGCACCGCTGATCCCATCGTTCATATTCGTTGGGACGTTGCAGGTTTTCAATGGAGAGCTTTCCAGGTAAGCCTTGCATTCTGTGATCTTTAAATGATCATCGAGCCCGGAAGAAGGCAATGTTTTGAAGTAGTAACCCTTTGCATCAGTTGCTCCTGTCAAGCAGGAGAAAAGGACTTTGCTGTAACCATGCTGGTCCACAGCAGTGCAGACTACTCTTATCACAGCTCCTGCACACACAAAAACAGTTTTCTGTCAGGAAAATATAGCAAAAGATTATCATTCAGAATAAAGAAAGAATTAAGAGAGCGTCGAGATCACCTTCAACAGGGGTATAGTTAGAGCCTTGTTTGCATAGGATTAAACCTTCTACACCAATCGGGCTATACTCATTCTCATTACTTGGTTTTGGTGTGTAGAACTCTGGTTTCGGGAGATTTGGTTTTCTGTCATACCCATCTTGTGGCTTCGTAACCTCTGGCTTCGGTTGATCGTAAACCTTTTCTTTCGGGTCATAAACATGATCGGGTTTTGGTACGGTCATCTCTGGTTTGGGAACATGTTCATAATCTGGCTTGCCAGTATCTGGTTTGGGTACGATCAACTTTGGTTTCGGGTCATAACTATATTTGGGTTCTGGTACTATCGGTTTTGGTTTGGGAACATCTGGTTTTGGGTCATGACCATAATTCGGCCCGACAGTGTTTGGTTTGGGGATGGTTGGTTTGACAGGGTATGGTTTAGAGCCGTACCCACCAGCTTGTTCTGGTACTGTCATTTTTGGTTTAGGGAGGTATGGTTTCGGATTAGAGTTGTAATCTGGTTTGGGGATGGTTGGTTTGACAGGGTATGGTTTAGAGCCGTACCTACCAGCTTGTTCTGGTACTGTCATTTTTGGTTTGGGGAGGTATGGTTTTGGATTAGAGTTGTAATCTGGTTTGAGGATGGTTGGTTTGCCAGGGTATGGTTTAGAGCCGTACCCATCAGCTTCTTCTGGTACTGTCATTTTTGGTTTGGGGAGGAGGTCTGGCTTCGAATTAGAGTTGTAATCTGGTTTGGGGAGGTCTGGATGTGGTTTCGGGTCATAACTATACTTTGGTTCGATAGTGTCTGACTTTTTGTCGTCACCGTAACCGGCAGCTGAGGCGATAACTAACAGTGACAAAAGGAGGAATAAGGTGGTGAATGAGGAATGGGTTGGAGCCATCGCAGCCTGAAGCAGTGGGATAGAACTTCAGGATGAGGTACGCTACCATCCATCACCATGGCCTTTTATAGGGTTGGTTGCCCGGTTGGGTTACTCATTTGAGAGATAAAATATAGAGAGGAAAGGAGGGGTAGGCAACGTGATGAGCAATAGTGCTGCACCAACGACACGTTGCAATCCAGCATGATGGCTTGGACATTATTATATTTGGCATTTTATTCAGGACGTGACTTTGCTGTCTTGAAATTTGTATGCTTGTAATTATTAACGGTGTCTGGAAAATTAACAAATAGATTCTTGCTAATTATTAAATGAATATGCAAGGTGAGTATACAAACATAACTTGTATAATTAATTTTTCAAGAAAATAAAAGAAACCGATTCTCTCTCCCAATAACTTGGAAGCATGAACGCAGAACGTGGACAAGTTTGAGAATTTTAGAAGTTGATATACAAAATGTGATGGAGTCAGAATTTGTTTGAGCTGACCGATACAGCCGACATTGGTGAGGACGTGGTTGAGAAATGAAGAATATTTTGAAATCCAAAATGAGATTTGGCCTTATCTCCTCTTCTCCAGCAAGGAATAATAAGAACCAAAGTCCAGAAAACAAAACCACGTATAAGTGAATTCCATTGCCAATGAGAAGCCCTCTAAGCTCGTTGGGAGTTTCGTTAAATTAAATTTTTTAAAGTGATTTTGCTTATAAATATATTAAAATAATATTTTGTTTATTTTAAAAAATTCATTTTTAATATCAGTATATCAAAATTATTTAAAAATATAAAAATATCATTTTTTTTTCAAGATAAATTCATAAAGAGCAAATAAAATTTTGATGAAGCCTCGCATTTTTGTTTTTTAAAAAAGAAGTGACACACTGACCTTGTTTTTAGTATTTGTGTTTAACTTGGACTTAGAATTAAAAATAAGTTGATAAATTATATTTACTAATCAATCTATTTAATAATAAATGAGAGAAATATAAGGCTTCATGACTCCCATCTTTCATCAAACAAATCATAATAAACAATTGATAAAAAAATATATAATATTTTTTAACGAGAATTTCTTCTTTAAATATCATGGCTAACAGCAATACGGAATTCAATCCAACTATTTTATTTCCAAGAATATTACAACTATTATTCTTTCAGCAGATATCATGATTGAATTTATTATTCTAGAAATTAATATAAATGACATATAAATCATTCTCCAGCAAGGAATAATAAGAACCAAAGTCCAGTAAACAAAACCACGTATAAGTGAATTCCATTGCCATTGAGAAGCCCACTAAGCTGTTCGGGAGTTTCGTTGAATTTGCTTGGAGATTTTTTTGTTTAAAAATATATTAAAAAAATGTATTATTTATTTATTTATTTAAATATTTTACTGCTGTAAAAAAAATGTTTTATAAAAAAATGATTGTACAAATTAATATTCATTATCTATTACTGCTATTTATCTATTTTTATCATTTAATATATACATACATACTTCAAATATATAGTTTAATAAAAGACAATTATATAAATGCCTTGCTCTATGAAGCAGGAGGCAAAGCAAACCTTTTGCGAAAAGAAAAATCGGGATAATGGATTTACTATAAACAAGGCCTTGCAAACCAATCATTGGTGGGAGTAGCTTCTGCTTCCTGTGTTGAGGTTGGGCTTAGAGCCGTACCCATCACCCGTAGCAGAGCGATCTCCTATTTTAAATTGTAGTAAATTACAAATCAATTATATAACTAAATTAAAAATAGAAAACAAAATAAAAAAGCGAAATACAGCGGGAAGGAAGCGTGATTTAGCTGCCGTAAAAATGGATGATTTTTATTTTTTTATACGTAATTTATTAGCATAATATATAACTATATTGAGTACGCAGAGACCCTCATAAAAACCCAAACATCTCTGCCTTCGCTATTTTTCTTTTTATTATTCTTTGAAAAATATCGTCAACCTTAAAAATAACCTCCTTAAATTACTCCTAAACTATATAATATAATATAATCTTAATATTCTGCACTAACTATTAAAAACCTGAAAGACTTAAAATAAGCCGAGAAGAAATATAAAGTGTCAAAAATACAAAACTCCTTAAAAAATATCAAAATTATTGAAATCTTAGTTATAGTTTTTTCTCTCCTATTGACTTACGTTATTTTTTACTCTTTCAAACATACACTAATGATTTATTGAGTTTAATTTATAAATTTTATTCATTTATGTATTGTTAATTTATATTGACGTGACTACAGATTTATTATAATCATCAAAATCTATATAAAAATATTTGAAATTCAAGTACATTTATATTTATTCAGTTGTAAATAACTCTAAACTATTTATTTATCGAAAACTAGAAAAGAAACACAACTATCTAATTAAATTACAGATTATCTAAGCACGTGCCACGAATCTCAGTACCCATAAACGGAGGACAAAATGAGAAGACAAGTTCTTTTAAAATATAATAAAATCAATAACCTCGTGATTTATTAATACTTGGTGATACTGATACATCTTTAATCTCTCAAAAACAAAGACAAGAGCCAATAAACAACGAGAAGGAAATCAATCCGCTGCTGCACCATCCTTGAAAAAGCAGAAAATGGATGGATTGTAGTTACGGAGAGAAAACAAATTAATAACCAGCTGCAGGGGTCGATGAGGGTTTCGTCGAGGTGTAGAAGAAAGTCCTCATAGAGTAAAGTTTCATTTTCTTGTCATGGAGAATGCGGTAAGCTGAAAGGGGAGCACCGCTGATCCCATCGTTCATATTCGTCGGGACGTTGCAGGTTTTCAATGGAGAGCTTTCCAAGTAAGCCTTGCATTCTGTGATCTTTAAATGATCATCGAGCCCGGAAGAAGGCAATGTTTTGAAGTAGTAACCCTTTGCATCAGTTGCTTCTGTCAAGCAGGAGAAAGGGACTTTCCTGTAACCATGCTGGTCCACAGCAGTGCAGGCTACTCTTATCACAGCTCCTGCACACACAAAAACAGTTTTCTGTCAGGAAAATATAGCAAAAGATTATCATTCAGAATAGTAAAGGGGGCGTAGAAATCACCTTCAACAGGGGTATAGTTAGAGCCTTGTTTGCATAGGACTAAACCTTCCACACCAATCGGGCTATACTCATTCTCATTACTTGGTTTTGGTATGTAGAACTTTGGTTTCGGGGGATTTGGTTTTTTGGTATACCCATATTGTGGCTTCGTAATCTCTGGCTTTGGTTGATTGTAAACCTTTTCTCTCGGGACATAAACATGATCGGGTTTTGGTACGGTCAGCTCTGGTTTATGAACATGTTCATAATCTGGCTTGCCGGTACTATCTGGTTTAGGTACGATCAACTTCGGTTTCGGGTCATAACTATATTTGGGTTTGGGTACTGTCAGCTTCGGTTTCGGGTCATAACTATATTTGGGTTTGGGTACTGTCAGTTTTGGTTTGGGAACATCTGGTTTTGGGTCATAACCATAATTCGGCCGTACAGTGTCTGGTTTGGGGATGGTTGGTTTGCCAGGGTATGGTTTAGAGCCGTACCCATCAGCTTGTTTTGGTACTGTCAATTTTGGTCCGGGGAGGTCTGGTTTCGGATTAGAGTTGTAATCTGGTTTGGGGAGGTCTAGCTGTGGTTTCGGGTCGTAACTATACTTGGATTTGGTAGTGTCTGGCTTTTTGTCGTCTCCGTAACCGGCGGCTGAGGCGATCACTAACAGTGACAAAAGGAGGAGTAAGGTGGTGAATGAGGAATGGGTTGGAGCCATCGCAACCTGAAGCAGTGGGATAGAACTTCAGGATGTGGTACGCTACCATCCATCACCATGGTCTTATATAGGGCTGGTTGCCCGGTCGGGTTACTCATTTGAGAGATAAAATATAGAGAGGAAAGGAGGGGCAGGCAACGTGATGAGCAATACTGCTGCACCAAGGACACGTTGCAATCTAGCATGATGGCTTCGACATTATTATATTTGGCAATTTATTCAGGACGTGACTTTGCTGCCTTGAAATTTGTATGCTTGTAATTATTAACGGTGTCTGGATAAAATATAATTCAATATTGTTAATGCTTTAAATGGGAAATTAACAAATAGATTCTTCCTAATAAAAGAGATTATTAAATGAATATGCAAGGTGAGTATACAAACATAACCTGTATAATATTTTTTAAAGAAAATAAAAGAAATCGATTCTCTCCCCCCAATAACTTGAAAGCATGAACACAAAACGTGGAGAAGTTTGAGAATTTTAGAAGTTGATATCATCATATACTAAATGTGATGGAGTCAGAATTTGTTTTAGCTGACGGACATGGTGAGGACGTGGTTGAGAAATGAAGAATATTTTGAAATCCAAAATGAGATTCGGCCTTATCTCCTCTTCTCCAGCAAGGAATAATAAGAACCTATGTCCAGAAAACAAAACCACGTATAAGTGAATTCCATTGGCATTGAGAAGCCCACTAAGATCGTTTGGAGTTTCGTTAAATTTATTTTTTAAAATATTTTTGCTTATAAATATATTAAAATAATATTGTATTTATTTTAAAAATAATAATTTTAAATATCAGCATATCAAAATTATTTAAAAATATAAAAAAAATAATATTTTTTTTTTCAAAAAATTTGATCTCATTGTTTTATTTATGTATTTTGATATAGAATATTACTAAATTATTTGTATTCGTTACATTGTGGGTTAGATTATATTTTTTAACACGTAAAATATTTAAGTGTTGTTAACATATATATTTTTTTAAATAATCATAAACTCAAAACATGATGCATATATTCAATATTATACCAGATGATATTTTTTGAAATATTAAGATAGTAGTATATTGGATCGCTTTGTGTTTATCTGTCAAATTTATAACTGGATCATGAGATTAAAATAAGCTTATAAAAAAATTAAGATAAATTATATAATTTAATTTCTAATTAACACATTGTTGAAAGATAAAATTAAAAAAAAAACTACCATTCAAATTGGATTAGCTTGTCAACTTGATCATGAGATCAAGATAACATCATAGAAAGCAAATAAAAAAAATATAAAGCTCAATTTTCAACTATGTTAGTGTTGAATGATGAAATAATTTTTTAAAAAAGGGCAAACAAAAAACCCAAGTCAATTTAGACTAATCTGTTAAACTCGCAATCTAGATTATAATATCAGGGTAACTTTCTAAAAACAAATAAAAAATTATAAAGTTTCATTCCAAATAGATCCAATATTGAAGGTTGAAATTAAAAATAAAAATAAAAATAAATACATAAACCGGGATAACCCCGCATGAAAAAAATTGAGAAATAAAAATACAATGTCCAATTCCCAAACAACCTAATATTTAAGGATGAAATTAAGAAAAAAAAAACTAAATAAAAACAAAGAAGTTATTAGAGGGTGATAACCTTTATATTTATTTTTAAAATAAATAAATTGAGTCAACCCAGATCAATATGTCAAACCTCAACTCAATTTATATTATCAGGATAACTCTATAGATAGAAAATATATAAAACCTAATTAAAAAAAAAACTCAATTAAAAAGGATCTAAAAAAAATAGAGTTAGCCTACCGAACTTGCGATCTAGTTCATGAGATTTTGATAAACCCAAATTAATTAAAAAAAATTACAATGTTCAATTTTCAACCAACATAATATTAAGAAAAAAAACAAATTAATTAGAAGAGGCATGCTGAAAAAATAATATAAATCAAATTATGTTAACTTATTAAAATCGCAACTTGAGTAATGAATTTAAGATAAATTCATAAAGAGCAAATACATACTTTATATCAAGCCTCACATTTTTGTTTTTTAAAAAAGGAGTGGCACACTAACTTTGTTTTTAGCTCGTGTTTAACTTGGACTTACAATTAAAAATAAGTTGATAAACTATATTTACTAATCAATCTACTTAACAATCAATGAGAGAAATTTAGGGCTTCATGACTTGCATCTTTCATCAAATAAATCATAATAAACAATTGATAAAAAAATATATAATATTTTTTAACGAGAATTTCTTCTTTAAATATCATGGCTAACAGCAATACGTAATTCAATCCAACTATTTTATTTGCAAGAATATTACAACTACTATTCTTTCAACAGATATCCTGAATGAATTTATTATTCTAGAAATTAATATTCATGACATATAAATCATTCTCCAGCAAGGAATAATAAGAACCAAAGTCCAGTAAACAAAACCACGTATAAGTGAATTCCATTGCCATTGAGAAGCCCGCTAAGCTGTTCGGGAGTTTCGTTGAATTTGCTTGGAGATTTTTTTGTTTAAAAATATATTAAAAAAATGTATTATTTATTTATTTATTTAAATATTTTACTGTAAAAAAAATGTTTTATAAAAAAAATGATTGTACAAATTAATATTCATTATCTATTACTACTATTTATCTATTTTATGATTTAATATATACATACATACTTCAAATATATATATATATATATATATATATATATATATATATATATATATATATATATATATATATATATATATATTATCGATTAACAAAAGACAATTATATAAATGCCTTGCTCTATGAAGCAGGAGGCAAAGCAAACCTTTTGCGAAAAGAAAAATCGGGATAATGGATTTACTATAAACAAGGCCTTGCAAACCAATCATTGGTGGGAGTAGCTTCTGCTTCCTGTGTTGAGGTTGGGCTTAGAGCCGTACCCATCACCCGTAGCAGAGCGATCTCCTATTTTAAATAACATATTATCTAAGCACGTGCCAGGAATCTCACTATCCAACTATCCATAACCGGAGGACAAAATGAGAAGACAAGTCTTTAACTTCTTTTAAAATATAATAAAATCAATAACCTCGTTTTTTTATTAATACTTGGTGATACTAATACATCTTTAATCTCTCAAAAACAAAGACAAGAGCCAATAAACAACGAGAAGGAAATCAATCCGCTGCTGCACCATCCTTGAAAAAGCAGAAAATGGATGGATTGTAGTTACGGAGAGAAAACAAATTAATAACCAGCTGCAGGGGTCGATGACAGTTTCATCGAGGTGTAGAAGAAAGTCCTCATAGAGTAAAGTTTCATTTTCTTGTCATGGAGAATGCGGTAAGCTGAAAGGGGAGCACCACTGATCCCATCGTTCATATTCGTCGGGACGTTGCAGGTTTTCAATGGAGAGCTTTCCAGGTAAGCCTTGCATTCTGTGATCTTTAAATGATCATCGAGCCCGGAAGAAGGCAATGTTTTGAAGTAGTAACCCTTTGCATCAGTTGCTCCTGTCAAGCAGGAGAAAGGGACTTTCCTGTAACCATGCTGGTCCACAGCAGTGCAGGCTACTCTTATCACAGCTCCTGCACACACAAAAACAGTTTTCTGTCAGGAAAATATAGCAAAAGATTATCATTCAGAATAGTAAAGGGGGCGTAGAAATCACCTTCAACAGGGGTATAGTTAGAGCCTTGTTTGCATAGGACTAAACCTTCTACACCAATCGGGCTATACTCATTCTCATTACTTGGTTTTGGTATGTAGAACTTTGGTTTCGGGGGATTTGGTTTTTTGGTATACCCATATTGTGGCTTCGTAATCTCTGGTTTTGGTTGATTGTAAACCTTTTCTCTCGGGACATAAACATGATCGGGTTTTGGTACAGTCAGCTCTGGTTTATGAACATGTTCATAATCTGGCTTGACGTTACTATCTGGTTTGGGTACGATCAACTTCGGTTTCGGGTCATAACTATATTTGGGTTTGGGTACTGTCAGTTTTGGTTTGGGAACATCTGGTTTTGGGTCATAACCATAATTCGGCCGGACAGTGTCTGGTTTGGGGATGGTTGGTTTGCCAGGGTATGGTTTAGAGCCGTACCCATCAGCTTGTTTTGGTACTGTCAATTTTGGTCTGGGGAGGTCTGGTTTCGGATTAGAGTTGTAATCTGGTTTGGAGAGGTCTGGCTGTGGTTTCGGGTCGTAACTATACTTGGGTTTGGTAGTGTCTGGCTTTTTGTCGTCTCCATAACCGGCAGCTGAGGCGATCACTAACAGTGACAAAAGGAGGAATAAGGTGGTGAATGAGGAATGGGTTGGAGCCATCGCAGCCTGAAGCAGTGGGATAGAACTTCAGGATGTGGTACGCTACCATCCATCATCATGGCCTTTTATAGGACTGGTTGCCCGATTGGGTTACTCATTTGAGAGATAAAATATAGAGAGGAAAGGAGGGGCAGGCAACGTGATGAGCAATACTGCTGCACCAAGGACACGTTGCAATGCCTTTGCTGTCTTGAAATCTGTATGCTTGTAGTGTCTGGATAAAATATAATTCAATATTGTTGCTGCTTTAAATGGGAAATTAACAAATAGATTCTTGCCAATAAAAGAGATTATTAAATGAATATGCAGGATGAGTGCCTAAACAAAGATTGTTTACTATTCTGAAGCCCAAGTATAGAAACATAACTTGTATAATAATTTTTCAGGAAAAATAAAAGAAACCGATTCTCTCCCCCAATAACTTGAAAGCATGAACACAAAACGTGGAGAAGTTTGAGAATTTTAGAAGTTGATATACAAAATGTGATGGAGTCAGAATTTGTTTGAGCTGACCGATACAGCCGACAATGGTGAGGACGTGGTTAGGTGAAGATGACATCATTATCCTAATTTATTTATTTTTTATTCTTTTTTTTGGTACAAAAGTTTTTCATTTACGTTGCAGAACTCATGGAAGCATTGCATTAGTCTGTACTTTCTAGCATTTCAGAAGGGGTAGGGAGAGAATAAATTAAGCAATAATTCACCACAGGATCTCTCGGTTTGTTTTCTTCCATTTTTTGAAGCAGTGATCTACTTATGCTTTCGGTAATGTTCTTCAAAACTGTTTAAAAACTATGTTATGCTGTATACAAATTATGTAATTCATGGGCTTTGGATTAAAAAACCCATTATGTTTTTTAAAAATCTATATACAAATGTACATTACGTTCATTGTATTTGGTTAGGAATTCTATGGTGCTGGATTAAATTTTTTTTCTCTCTCAAACTGACCCTTATATTTATTGAAAATGACATAAAATATGGGAATTTGTTACGCAGGATTTGTTTTTTGTTACCATCTTCGTTGTTGTGGATCTTGCTTCATTTTAATTTATTAATTGATTTTTTTCTCTCAAGATGGACACACCCCTTGATGGCCAGTATCTAAATGTTTGGCCTGTTACGCTAGCTAGCTGTTTTATAATGCATTTCTGTCCTAACCATTGTTGTTCGTTTCATTTTATTTCGATTGAAACATTTTGTATCAATAAAAAACAAGATAAAATGATATTATTTTTATCTCGGTTTATATTCTAGCTCATACTGGATATTTCGGTCAAATACGGCCAAAACACGCTAATATTATATTGGTTTCCACCCCTACCAACAAACACAAAATCTCAAATCCCTAACTTGCTCTTCCCATGGCGACATCAGTTCCACTTCTTCTTCCCCAAAGTTCTTCCCACGAAGGCACCAAAGATATCTCAAATCATCTACCTACCCTGCTGGGATTATTATTATTATTATTATTATTATTATTATGGTGGTGGTGGTGGTGATGAACGAAAGTGTTACTTGACAGAAGTAATGGAACAACTTGTTGAGGTGCAGTGAAAGAGTTGGGTCCAGAATATGCTGTAATTCTCGAATTGCCATTAATCATCCAGAGAATGCAGAACCTCCATGTCGAAGACAACAGCTTGGATGAAAGGTGGTTTACCTCCATTTCTCTTGTCAATTGGTTAAGACCTTCAAATATATATATATATATATATATATATATATATATATATATATATATATATATATATATATATATAAGATGCTTTTGGATAAGAAGAGAAATAGAAATAGAAGGATGGAACAGGGGTGATCTAGGAGGAAGCTACAAACAGAAAAAGAAAACAAATAATACTGTTGATGCGATCTAAATAATGAATTCCCACAAAAGTTAATCGATCCAATTTAAGATTTCATATTTTATATGAAAACAATACAAAGCCTAATCAGATGGCTTATTAGGCCCAAGGCTCAGCCGAATAGGTTCCGAACGGGAAAAACAAGGGAGAGGAGAAGTACAGGAGAGGATAATAGTAATAATTCCGGCATATTTGCTATATATATATATATATATATATATGTATATGTATGTATAATTAATTAATTATATATAATCAGTACAATTTTAAAATAATGCGCTAAAATATATATAAAAAAATATTTTAATTATTTTTTGAATAATATTTTTGATAACAACAAATCAAAATAATCTAAAAATATATAAAAAAACTATTTTTTTTTTGTCAAAAATATTTTTTCCTCGGAAACTTAATTTCATGCCTCCCATCTAATTCCCTTGTAGATTCACACAAGTGCAAAATATTGGGCCACTAATGGGATTTTTGCATGGACTGGACCAAAAGAGCTACTTCCATGTATTTGGACCTGATTTCATAACAAAGGATAGGCTAGAACACGAATGCAGCAGCTTAATGGACCTTATTTCACCTTGACCCTAACCTTTAATTAGTAAGCCTGCTAAATAGCGTATTGAGATTTTCTGTAAATCAATTTAGAGCTAATTTCTTGATTTTGATGTATTTGATTTTACCTATATAATCAATTTAGAATTAGCATTATACTATAGTTTTGACTCGCACTACTCTGTGATTTAGATTTTTTTTTTTACAAAATCAAAATAAATTACAAAACTCATTTTGTAATCAATACAATATTGATTAATGCAATATCAAAAAATATAATAATAAAACAATAGTGAGCATATAGAACAGAATTTTAAAATTTATAGAAAAGTATTTTCAAGCTATATTTTTTATTTTTTAAAATTTATTTTTATATTAGTATATTAAAATAATTCTGAAATATGAAAAAAATAATTTAAAAAATAATAAAATTTGTAAATCGAAAAAACATAACAAAACCCACATCATCAAAAGCAACAAAAGTCGCAAAGCTTAATTAATTAATTAAACGCAATGACTGCTTTCTCCTCCCTCCGTCCCAAAAGGCATCGCCAGCATGTCCTTTGCTTTTTTAGATATTTCCTATCTCCTTTATTACAAGAAATTAACCTCTCAGGATCTTGAAAGATAAGCCTCGAACATTAACTAGAATTGACGTCCACGAAACACCCAACCAAACTATGAAGGCCATGTTAGATATTCAATATAATTGTTAATATATTATTATTAATTTTAAAATTTGTAAAATTAATTGAATTACACGTAAATTGAATTAAAATCAATAATAATAATAATAATAATAATAATAATAATAATACCTAATCAAGATTGTCAATACCGTTCCGGTTGCCGTTATGATTTTTCTATTGGTACGGAACGTTTTGGTTTCGGAGCATTTCAGCGTTGTATTGTTCATATATATATATATATATATATATATATATATATATGAAAAAAAAATTAAAATATTAATTTAACAAGCAAAATTAAAATTCAAGATAAATTAACTTCAAATTATACAATACAAACACAAAATCAAACAAATATAATCTCAAAATTAGAAACACAACCACAAGTTAATCAAAATAAGGAGGATTTTAAGGCCGAAACAGCACATCTAAAATAGTATCAAGACATTCCGGTTGATATTTAGCTAGTATTTCTTGAACAAGACAAAATTAAAATCAAGATAAAAATAACATTATTTTATCTCAATTTTTTTAACAACATGAAATATTTTGATCATTTAAGTTGGAATAGAACAATATTGACAACCTTGCTGTCTATAGAAAGAAAGTTCCATCACCTCACCGACATGGCCCCACTGCTGTCACGCACCTACCCCGTTTCCTCACACTACATATAATTATAATCCTTCCATTTCAGAATATCCTTCTTTGAAAATCCTATCCCAACTCGTCTTCATTACTCCCTCTTCCCTCGTCTTATTTCCCTTACTATCGACAGATTTCTCTTCCTTTTATTTCTAGTTCCTTTTATTTCTAGCTAATTGAAGAAAGATGTGTGGCGGTGCTATTTTGGCCGACCTCATCCCTCGTAACCGTGGCCACCGTGTCGCGGCTTCTGAGTTCTGGCCCAACTCATCCTTCAAGAAACCCGGCCCCTTCGACTCATATCCGAGTCCTATCCGCAACCAGGAGTCATTCACTCTCAAACGATCCCAAGCCACTTCAGGTACCAGTTTCTCTCATTTCATTTCTTGTTATTTTTATTTTAAAGTTGATTTTGAATGTGGAATTTATGCAAAAACAGGGGATCATGAGCAAGTGGAGAAGCCGAATGCCAAGAGGCAGAGGAAGAACCTATACAGGGGTATAAGGCAGCGACCTTGGGGTAAATGGGCAGCTGAGATTCGTGACCCAAGAAAAGGAGTCCGCGTTTGGCTGGGTACATTTAACACTGCCGAGGAAGCAGCTCGAGCCTACGACAGAGAGGCTCGCAAAATTCGCGGCAAGAAAGCCAAAGTCAATTTTCCTAACGAAGATGAGCATCGCTACACGTTCCAAAACACGAAAACCAAGCCTTTCCTGCACCAAGCTCCCACTTGTCATTTCTCAAAAGGTTATGATTCTGGGTACGGTTATGATGGATACCAGATCAAAACCTATCATTCAAATGGTTTAATCAACGAACCAATCGTTACTTCTGGGGAGGACGATTCTGCGTCAGGTTCAGAGGAGGTGACAGGACTGCTGGGCTGTAATCAGAATGTGGAGAGCAATAATTATACGGGTCAAGTGAAGGTGGAGGAGGAGAAACTGGAGGAGGAGAAGAAAGGGATGAATAAGGAGGTGGTGGTGGTGGATTTGGAAACTAGGGAGGAAGAAAGCGAGGTGCAGAAGCTGACTGAGGAGTTGATGGCGTACGAGAACTTCATGAAGTTTTATCAGATTCCGTATCTTGATGGGCAATCAACGGCACCAAATGGGACTACCCAGGAAAGCCTTGTGGATAGTCTTTGGAACTTTTTTGATGATTGTGCTGATGCTCCTGTCACTTCTGCTGCACCTCTGTAATGGCGACGGCACGGCATCTTTTTCTTTCTTTCTGGTTTTGTAGATTGGGAAATTGATGATTAATTACGGTTTTAAGGATTGTGCTGTTTTAATTAACAGGAGCTGAGATTCTTGAGTTTGCTGTCAAAATGTAATTTTTATTATTCAACTGTCATTTGATGAAATTTCAATCCTTCAATTTCGTGCTTTTGCTATCCTCCCTGCAAACTACTTCGAAGATGCTCGAAACCATGGCAAGGGTTCTGAAATTAGAGTGCAAAATGAGTATATGGGAACCCTTTCATTTTACCAATCTTACTCCAATTATTCTATAATGCGCATGCAAGTTTTTTATTGCGACGCAAAATTATCCGAACGTAAATCATACGAATCTCTTTATATTTAGACTTCAAAAGAGTTTTAATTCCGACGACCTAACCACTTCACAGTTCAATGTGAGACTCAAATATCATATCAATGATAATGAAGTCCGAGGCAAATTTGAGGTCCCTCCGACAAAATATTCTGAAACCTTTCTTCCACAAGCAAGGTGGTCAAGGATGAATGATTCGCAAAACTCGCATCTACTCCATACAATTGCTCGGAAGGCATCAAGAAGACACGGGTCAAAACTGTCAAACGGAGAGGCTAAACGCGGTGAAGTGGTGGGATGGAATGTTGTGGAAGCAAGTGGGGCCATGGAAGCTGAGGTGGTAAATCTGGAGCTTCCAGCGGCGCTGATGGTTTTGGATTCCTTGCTTTGGCCAAGAAAACTAGCGATTGGCGAGCATGGCGACGGTGGGCGCCCATTGCTTATGCTTTTTATATATAGAAAACTTGTACTCATATTCCTCTCTTCGTACGAGGAACTGCTAGAAGACAAAACGCAGTACAAATTAACTACCACCGCAAATGTACTCGTTGCCCACGTGTGAACCATGCTTCAGGCTGCCTGGTTGACCTTTCCGTGTTTATTTCGTATCGTGAGCAGAACGTTTTTAATTATAGATATATTACAATAATAAATATTTATTTTACTTAAAAAAACAGATTAAATTAAACACCTAATAGTCATTATTATTATTAACTAAATATTATTTTAAGTAAAACACACTTTTAAAATACAATAAAAAAACACACACGATGCAAGCTCTTACCCTTACCCCTATGAAAGAGAAAATATTACATGCACTCGTCACTGATTACACGTCATTCTATTTTCTCTATTTAGTTTTGAAAATTATATTCTATACATTACTGCTTATAATATCACGTAAAAATTAAAATTTAGGGCTTGTTTATTTATTTTTGTTTTTAAAAACACTCTTAAATAAATATATTTTATTTTATTTTTTATGTTTTTGAATCATTTTGATGTGCTGATGTCAAAAATATTTTTTTTAAAATAAAATATTATTTAATGATTTTCAAGTGGAAAAACACTTTGATAAACAATCACTTATATATATATATTTGTTTATCAAAGTGTTTTTCCACTTGAAAATCATTAAATAATATTTTATTTTAAAAAAAATATTTTTGACATCAGCACATCAAAATGATTCAAAAACATAAAAAATAAAATAAAATATATTTATTTAAGAGTGTTTTTAAATATATATATATATATATATATATATATATATATATATATATATATATATATATTCTCAAACACCCTCTTAATTAAAAATTGTTTTTTTTATATATAAAAAAACTGCAAATCACCACTGTAATTGAATTATTAATTAAAAAAACCGTTATAAGCTATATATATAATATATTATAATTTTATCATCAAATAAAAGAAAAAGAAAAGAAAAAACTAACCACTACCCTTGCCAATTTTTTTTCTTATTCTTATTAGAATATAGCTACCCAAACCATATGCCCATCGGAACTCCATCTTCAACTCATTACCCATCAAATACACTTTCTTCTAAAATTAAAAAAATTGCCTTTATGTTCTTATTCAACTTCAACCCCTTGCCCATTATTTTTGTCTATTTCTTTAAAAATAGTAGTAAAAACGTGTTTAAGTTTCAATTTTATCCATGGAGTTAATGAAACATCAAAACATAAGAATGAACATATTGAAATTTTAAAAAATATTAAATAAACCCATTTTTAATTAGAGAATGATTTTTTTTCTTCGCCAAACACTATTTACAAATCATTGAAAATACACGAATAAGATTAAGTATAAAATAAATATGATAAAATAAAATCAAAATAAATATGATAAAATAAATTTAACAGGAATATCAACCATTGTTGCTGCTTCTCCTAAGCTTTTCTACTAGCATATCATATCTATATATTATTTTCTAAGAATATTGAGAAAAAAATAAATTAAAACGAGGATATGACAAGTTCAACATCACCTAGAGTTTTATTCATTTCAATCTTAATTTTAATCTAACTATTACATTGATAAATGAATTAATGATGTTGCTAAGTGAAAATTAGAGTTTGTAGGATAAGGGTATTTCTTGAGAAACTAATTCTCTCAAGTTTTTTTTTTTTGTTAAAAACATATTATTTTCAATTGGTTTACTATTTTCTATTTTTATCAATTTCAATTAACTTCCTTTTTCTTTACTTTTTAATTAATATTGAGATATTTCAATAGCCTTAGGGAAGGAATTGAAATCACACACATTTTCTATTACAAGTCCAGATGGAAATGGACGGACTGACTGGAAACAACAATTAAAATTTATCCAAAATAAAAATAAGAGGACTAACTGGAAAAAAAAAATGAAAGTTATAGGGGCTAATTGAAATAAATTAAAGGTTTTACGTGAGATTAAGATACTATACAAACATAGAAGGGCAAATTGAAATTTATCCAAAAGAGTTCCAGCCACCAGAATCACTCAAATGATATTCTTTTTTTATAATTTATAATTTGAAAAATTCTAAAACTGATTGGCTTATAATTATTTAGGGCCTAATTCTAGTTAATTAAAACATTCCTTATACAATTTTATTGGTCCTATTAAAACTATACTGTTTTGAATTATTTTTTATAAGATTATCTTGGTCTTATAATCTATATCATGGATTTGATGAGATGGTCTTAGTTTTTTTTTTAATTATTAAGTTGACCGAGAATTGTTCAAGTTGTTTTTAGACCCGTCAAATCAACCAAGTCGTATCAAGTTTTTAAAATAGTTATGTATCAAATATATTAAAATACAATTGTCTTTTTAAATGAATTTTTATCATTGAGTACAGATAACAAAATCATTTTTATATTATTCAAAACACCATATTACCAATTTAGCTCTACTAAATAGCATCTTTCATTGGAGATGCCCTAATCATGTTAATTATATTTGAACCAATTTGAGATATCTCACTTGACCATATCCCAAATCATGCGATTGAAATAATCCAATGAAAACAAAAGAGAATTGTAGGATATATTTTTATAAAAAAAAATGTCAAACTTTTTAAACTCATTACTCAAGTTATCAGACCTAAAACATCTAATTTGAAAAAAAAAAACCTTGAAATACAATTCTCAATCAATTATACATTAAAAGATAAAATTGATAAAAAGAATTTCAATCATACAAAAAGATTAAAAAAAATAAGGATAAAAAAATAAAGTCTATATCTAATTTAATGAAGACTCTTCCAATTGATTCAAACCAATTATTTAATCATCCTGAAACCAATTTATAATGGATGTCATACCACTTTTGCTGGAGATATGTATACAACCACATTGGAATCTCTGTTGCAAGCTTCCAAAGGGGTCTCTTTTGGTCCCTTGTTTTCATTACTTTTTCCCGGCTTCCAGGCTTCTGTTCTTAGACAAACATATGATGTAAGTTAGCACTATAAATACAACAAAATCAGGTGCTGGTGTCGATGTAAGTTTGCTAGTAATCCTGCGACAGTGAAGCTGTGCTGGTTGCGGACTATTCTGAAGCTGCAATTTCCAGTTTATCAGGGAATATTAATTTCAATAATCAAGTTAATTTTAGGCCTTGCTGAACATCAGCTAACGGGGACCCAATTCAACCCTACACCCCTGAAATCCCACAGATCAGAGAAGAAGATGAATATATCAGTATGAGAAAAAGCAATGGCAGGGAGGGCTAGTGAATATGCGGTGCGCATACACAATGAATCTATGACATCTGAGCTCAGAACCTTTTTTTTTTATCATCGCAACTCAGCCAAATAGAACTAACTACGAAGTGATTTGTAGGATGTATTCATATATAACTAATGTCCTATTCTTTGATATCGTATTAGCCCGATATATTACATTCACGTTTCCAAGTTAATGATCAACTCCTTCACTTGGAATTGGCCCCAAACAATATCACAAAGAACATTCATATATTTCCGATCAGATTTGTTTCGTAGATACCTATCTGCTTCTACAGGTATCTAAGGACTTCTTTGACAACGTGGTTGGAAGAAGCAACCCCATCACCATCTCTGAACAGAGGCATATGGCCAATGAGATCTCCACTTCAATGATTTCCTCGGCATTTAGATGCAGCTTGGCGCACAGAGGGATCATCTGGCTCGTTTCAGAGTCCTAGTTTGACAATGAAAGTAGCCACTGTACCTTTGTCAAGGCCTTCACTTTCTATCCATATTTCTCCCCCCATGAGATTTACAAATCTGATTTCCATAATTTGAGATAAGGAAAACAAGTTAAAAAACCTAAAGAAAATGAAGCATATGCAAGCAGAGGTTTATATGGTCGCTTCCACATTAACAGTAACTATCTTTGCAGTTAATTTCATGCGATGGGACAGTCCTAAAATACATCGATATGAAAACTTCTAAAAACTTCACGAGGAAATGCAGAGGAAAGTTTTAGCTCTACCGTTTGCAAATGGCAAGTCCAAGTCCTGCACTTGGACTAGATCCACTTCGCAGCTGAGCAAATTTAGTAAAAAGAAGCGGGATATCTTGTGGGAGAACACCACAGCCAGAATCCTTAACCTGCAGCAACCAAAACGATAAGGTCAGCAACAGAACCACATTCCAAACAACCTACAAGGATGAAGCATGCAGAAAATGATGCACTGGTTAATATCCAAGTTAGGAATATATGCTGGCACTAATGTTCTATATAAGCTAATCATGTTACACAGTATAACAGTTGCGTGAAGCTTTCAAAACTGCAACTCTATTAGAATGCCAAGAGATGCCTTTAACCTTATAAATGTTTGCTATATATATGTTATTAACATGGATGGAACATAGCTCTGCAATTATCAGAGCAAAACCCGAATGTGCCAGTCAACAACCTGCACTAGTAGATAGAAGTGGTCATCACTCGGCATAGGGTATGATTCAAAAGGTTTCCAATCTCTCAAAGAATCTGGTTTTGCAACAGAAACTACAATTGAAACATAGCCCTCCTTTGTGAACTTGACAGCATTTCCCACAACATTCAGAATAGTTTGCTTAAGCCGTTTCTCATCACCAACTGCCTGTGCAGGCAAATCTGGGGCCATAATTGAAGTCACCGATAACTTTTTAACAGAAGCAATGGGCTTTATCAGATTAACAACCTGCATTTACAGAAGGAAAAAATCGATAGTGTTACAGCAATGCCTCTATGCAAGTGCTGCAGGTGCCAACTTGTATTGAATTCCATTAATGTATGTTGAAAGTAGAAGCTAAGGGACTGACCTCTCTGAAAACCTCATGAAGATTAAATGTCTGAAGGTCTAATTCTAAGCTTCCATCTTCAAGTCTTGAAAGATCTAGCACATCATCAGTAAGTTTTGCCAAGAGGCTACTACTCCTTAACACTGCCTCAATCATTACTCTTTGCTCGCTAGTTAGTTCAGTCTCTAAAAGAAGTGAAGACAAAGCAATAATTGCATGCATCGGTGTCCTCATCTCATGGTTCATGACAATAAGAAAATCATTCCGAGCATGCATTGCCATTTCTGCTTCTCGACGAGCTGATTTTAAAGCAACATTCTGCTCCATGAGCTGATCACGAGCCCCCATAGACTCTTCAATAATAGCAGCATGCGAAAGAGCAACTGCTACCTGATGAATGTAAGAAAATTTCAACACTGAACCACTACCTTGGAGTACAGTTTAAGTTTCAATTTGTGGCACATACAAACAGTTTTTGCTTACTAACATCCGATGCAAGGAAGGAAAATAAGGAACTGATTATAAAGGTACAGTGAGAGAATGCCTAAAATGAAACATTACTGCCAAAAAAGACATTTATGATGCTGATCATTCTCATAGTGCTCAACATAACAGCAGGTAGTTAGCTGGAAAAGATGAGAGAATATGAAGTGCCAATGATTGGTTTCTTCCAACTTTTTTATTCAATTGCAGCGTATATTGCAATTTTGAATGGCAGCTTGCTCAATGTTCATTCGACAAATTCACACCATAGAAACATGACCAAACCACATGTTCCAAGGTTACATGCCAAAACCAAAACATTAAGCTGAGCAATGAGACACCTTGTACCATGCAAATTTCCAATCCCTTGTGTATAAAAGATGAGCTCACAGACAAACTTTTCTACACTAGCTTTTCAATTGGCCATGCTTTCTCATCATTTCACAAGCTTATATTCAAACAAGACGCATGAGTATATGGAACAACTAAATAAAACATTTGAACTGTTCAACGACACCGAAAAAAGGTAGAGGGAAGTTAAATCATAAAAGTACCTGGTCCGCAACAACTTCAACTAGTTCTAATTCATGGTCTCGCCACTTTCTATTACTTTCTGTTGGTAGAATCAAAACCATGACGGCATAACTTTTTGCAGAGAGGTCAGGCCAATCATTAATTTGGAAATTTGACAGATGTAGTAGAGGTACACGAACAGCAACAACCTCTGGTGGCAGGTATCTACCTACAATAGGCCTGATCCAAGCCAGTGGGCAGGTGTATGGTATACGCATTGCTCGAGTGCTACTAGAGACTTCTTTGACTATAGGAAGATTTATTGGTAAAGAAGATGCCACTTGTATATGGTGGTTCAGGGTGTGAGAAAGTTGCAGATTCAAACCAGTTCTTGAAGGCATCCATAATGCACACTCCTCGAGGCCTAAGGTCCTACCGAGCTCAACAAGAGTGGTTTTCAATATAGTATGCTTGTCGAGTGTGCTTCTGATTTCATGAGTCAGCATTCCAACATGCCTTCCAATTTCTTCCTGTGTGAGCATAAGCCCCATCTCCTGATCAAGTTCTTCAGCCTTATTCTTCAGAAATAATTCCCGAGTTTTAACACTCAGTATATCAGGAATAATGTGGACGAGCATCAAAGCGGTTGCACATGATACAATAGCACAGGCAATTTTTGCAGCAGTCATCACCACAGCAACAGCTTTTGAATACATCGAGAACGTCCACAAATTTATAAAGTGGGTTGCACCACAAAGAACAATAAAGGCACCGAACTGCACAAGTACCCATCTGTATGGAAAGAAAGCTGATTTTTGTACAAAGTATATGAGCTCGATAGGAATCGAGAAGTATGCGAACGCAATTAAAACATCTGATATATACTGATATTTGACAAGAAGTTCTTCATGCCATTGTGTATCAATGCAATAACAGGACTCCATCCTTCCAATAAACGCTTTAGCAAATCTAAAAAAAATAAAAAAAAGAATAAACATCACGGAAAGCATCTTACAATAATAATACCACCACCTAATAACAGAGAGAGAGAGAGAAACCATTCCTCACTCTGCAAATATTGTTGCCCAAAATAGCACGAATCATCAAGCAGCTTAATTTCAAAATATGTTTGAACAAACAATCAGAATTACCGATCCAAGCTAGGCGATGACACATCTTCTTAAATGAAACAAAATTTGGATCGTTCTTTACGCAGCAACTAAAAAAATACCAATTCAATCCGATGACATAAAGGTCAACACATGATTGTTCTGGCCGACAGCTTTTATCCCATAATTCTTTTCAAGCCACTTCGTAAATTTAAATAAAGGTTGTGCGGCAGCTAAAAAGTTCAAAAATAAAAGTGCCAAATTAAGCTACTAATATAAATTTAAACATGCGTATAATCAAAGCTAATCATAATCAAAACAGTAATCAAGTACACCCCGCAGCTCAAAGAAAATAAATTTCAAAAGCAATTAGAAGAAAAATCGGAAGAAGACAGTGATAAATTTACCAGAAGTAAAACGGATGACCGAAACCAGGTACAGCAGAAGTCTGAGAGTTTGATCTGAGCCGTCCGTTATAAGGTGGGAGACTGCTTTCACGTTTTTTCAGACTTTGTAGGCAAGAGTTGTAGCAGTGATATACGGCGAGAGAAAAGCAAAGCTCCTTTTCCAATTCAAGAGAAAAGAGAAATATACGAGTGAAGTGGAGGGGGAGAGGCAGAGAGCTTAGCAGCCTAAAATCGTCACGGACAAGGAAGGAAGGTTGGCACGCGCGCTAATTCAAAGGTATTGTAGCTTTGTTTCTTTGTCCCAACTTTTAACCCTGACACTGCTGTAGATTTCACTTTTGAAATAAATTACGTAACTTTTGTAAGAAAGCATCTTCTAGAGAGATTTTTTTTAATAGAGTAAATTCTTTTTACATTAACTTCTTTTTTTAAATAACTACATGTATAAAATATGCTGTCGAAAGAATATCTTAATATCATGAGTGTTGTTATGAAGAAAGATCATAAGGAAGATTTCAAATTGAGGAATAAATTCTTTTTTTTTATTGATTTGTTAATAATAATTTATTATTTAATCAACATATTTAATTGTTTTTCTATTAAACAGAAACTCTATATAAAAGAGTCATGCAATAATACAATCATCTTCCACACAATTTATGAAATCATGAATCTAGAGTTTGCAAGCAGTATTTAAGACTATTTAAAAAAGATATATATGGGTAATGAAAGAACAAAAAATATATAACTAGTCAACTTGATCAGAGAATTTGAGGTGAAAAGATGAAGATTTAAATAATCAAAGATTATTCTAACAAGTTATTACTCATAATAAACATGGTGGAATCACTTTAAAAAAACTAGTTTGCATGACACATCAACAAATTATTTGTTTTAAATTTGTTAATTATTAGTTAATGAAAATTTATGTACATGAAATTGTATTTTTAATTCAAATCCATGAAATTTATGGATTTGAAACCGTTTATTTTTAATCTATACAATCCACGGTTTCTGTTCTCATCGAGAAATGCGTTTTTTTCTTCAAATCCACCGGACATGTCCAACTCTTTCTTCAAATTGCCTGGCAGGTTCGTTTATAATGGGAGGAGGATCATGAAATAACCTTGTTTCAGAAATGACGTCCTCCACTCGCACGGTGGCACTCATTAGAACAAGTTTTAGTGGAAACATTATATTCTCAGGACCTATACTTTGACAAGAAAGCACCATTTGCTGCTGCTCCTTGTATTTTTTCTGCCATACACCAAAGATTGCACACAGTTAAAATCTTTGAAGATCCATAAACTATGTTTTACAGCTAAAAGTTAGCCCTATGGGACAGAATCTGAAAATCCACTCTTAACTTTTTCTCTTTGCTGTACATGATTACATTTACTAACAAACGGTCTCAGGGAAATTGTTATTGTAGGAACAACCAAGCCTAGATACAAACCTATGTCCAAACCCACACAATTCAGCCCAAAATGCGACGATGAAAGACCCAATTCAATTTATTTATTTTTATTAATGGGGTATGTGGAAAAATTTGAACAACTAATTTCACAAACACTGAAGTTGATTGTCATATGAACATTTAGTAGTTATTATATTAGCAATTAATAGACTTTTTAGTCTAAAAAGTTATCTACTGCATGGTTTATCCAATTTTAAATGACCGGGTGAGCGAAAAACGAGACAGGTTGTATCAAGAGGGTAACGTATTCACCGGAGATACTATGTATCTTGTGAAGGTGTACCGGAAAAAGAGCTAATAGAACCATGCATAATAAATCAATTGAACGGAACCCTGAAATCATCACCGCACAGGCACGAAGGACACGTGCTGTAAATAACATTAAAAACAAAGAATAATGTTCATGAGTGAGAATTGAAGTAGATGATGAATCTGTCGGCAATCATAAATATTATTTTTGTTACTATATATATATATAAAATTTATTTTCACGAAGCAAAGATCTAGCGAAGCATATATGATCCCCTTCTACTAATGTACCCACGTAAAACCTTGAAAGGAAATTGTCAATTCAATCTGAAAAATACAATATGGCTGTTGAAGGGCCATGTATGACAGCAATCCAGAGAACTATGACTAATAATTCAAGGATGCTGACTATTCACCTGCCTGTGTGGCTGTGATAATGAGAACAACATAATTTGTTGTAGATTTGAAATAACAATTTTTGCAATGATTTTTTTAATAGTGGAAGGAGCGGGTAAAATATCTATAAAACGCAGAGATCAATGCATTATCCCATGCATGCACCTTCCTCGCTAGGTTAAATCAATGGATGCTGATCTTATCAGCATATAATCATGCAGCTAAGCATGCTTATCTTTAACATTAATTAGACGGAGCCCACGCTATTTGACATGTTAGACTGTACATTCATGGGCGCCGCAGCAACGTCTAGACAATTTAGAGCATCTTTGGAAGTATAGTTATGGTTGTTTTTAAAAGTATTTTTTATTTAAAAATATATCAAAATAATATATTTTTTATTTTATAAAAATTATTTTTGACATCAGCATATCAAAATAATATAAAAACACCAAAAATATTTCATTTAAAATGCAAAAAAAAAAAAAAAGAATTTTGAGCAAACAACAGTGGTACCGCAGAAACAAACAGGCCTGAGTCTTTAATTTGACCAGTTTATAATTGTGGTCGTTTATGAACTGTGTTCATTCAGTAGAAATCCACACGGTTTGAATAGAAGATTGGACAGTCGGTTGGTTCGATGATGTTCAAATCTATATTTCAGTTGATTTGAACATCAGTCGAGAGGAGTGCAGTTAGAATATCGTTGACCCATGATCGAAGGGAAGGGGGGTGGACTTAATCAACCATGATTTATCAATCATAATTCTTGATAAAAATAGATAATAATCCACGGTGAGTGATCCACTAAGCTGTCATGTACATCATGAGTTTAAATATAATCTGTTGTGTGTTTTAATGTTTATTTTTAATTTTTGTAGCAAGGTAGCCCTTCGAATGTCGGTAAATGAAGTAGACTTGGTGGCACAGTTTGTTTATTGACTCCAAAGCTGATTAATTATACTCTGTCACTATCATTATTCATATATTATTTTGAAAAGGAGACTTTGCCATTGATGAAACATGCATAAAGCCAACTCTTTGTAGGGCCGATCAACAAGGAGTTTAGCGACGTGTCACTCGGACGGGCAAGGGACCCTTGCACACAAATGGAACTGACCTCCTCCTCTTCTTCTTCTTCTTCTTGAATGACCATGAGATCGTGACAAATTGATCACTCTGCTTAAATTATTTCAAAATGTAATATCCATCACTCTGAAGAAAAACAGAAAATTAAAGAAAGCCTTGCCAACTTAAAATGATTCTTTGAGTTTTCACTGCATGGGTTAGGCAACCCCTTTCACCATAATCCATACAAATTCATCCACCTATGAACAGTGCTAACAGCTCTCTAGTCTTTATAAAGAGCCATCATCAAACTCTTTTCCAGACACAAACTTGTTCACACAGAAATTAAAAACACAGAATGGCCAATATGTTAGTCAGGTCTCTCTTCATCATTGTCAGCACCCTGGCACTAGCAACATGGTCCTACGGGCTGAATCAAAGCCGAAACCAACCTTCTTCCGTAGCCACCTCATCCACCACAGTCGCGTACCATGGAGGCCCTCTCTTGACCCGACCGAGTGGCATCAATATCTACCTGATATGGTACGGAGCTTTCTCTTTGAAGGACAGAACCACAATTACCGATTTCCTTGCTTCCTTCAGTCCCAAGGGCCTCGTTCCCCGTCAAGAACCCAGTGTCTCGACGTGGTGGAGAACTGTCACTTCTTACAAAGACAAGGCTCATGCCCCAGTTTCCAGGATTGTTAGACTCGTTAAACAAGTTGGCGATCCATATTCTCTAGGAAAGAACCTCAAGCGCGCCCAAATAGGCAGCCTAGTCAACAAGAACATAGTAATTAGCAACAAATTACCAGTAGACTCTAACGCCATTTACTTGGTTTTGACTGCTAAAGATGTGAACGTGGAGAAATTTTGCATGGATTCCTGCGGTTTCCATGATAGCGTTTTGGTGACCCCTAAGGGGAGCGTGATAGTGTATGCACATGTAGGGGAGGCGGTGCAGTGTCCTGGTTTCTGTGCATGGCCTTATGCAGTTCCGGCTTATGGTCCTCCCGGCCAGGCCCTGGTTGCACCTAATGGTGTTGGGGCGGATGGCATGGTTATCAATATTGCGACTATTCTTGCAGGAGCTGCCACCAACCCTTTCAGGACTGGGTACTTCCAGGGTGATATCTTGGCACCGCTGGAGGCTGTCTCGGCATGTCCTGGAATATTTGGTGCCGGAGCTTATCCAGGATATCCAGGAAATTTGATGGTGGATAAATTTAGCAACGCAAGTTATAACGTTTATGGTGCGAATGGTGAAAAATTTCTCCTCCCAGCGGTTTGGGACTTGGTGGGCTTGACCTGCGAGGTTGTTTGAAATTGAATTTGATTTAACTGTGCTTTTCAAGGCCATGCTATGCAGAAACTGGAAAGAAAAAAAACGTATTACAGAGTCGAAAAAGGTAGTCAGACAGACTCTCCTGTATTACAGAGATGCATAAGGTCAATATCCATATGAACGCCATTTTTTTTCTTTACCAAGGGAAATGCAAGCCCTAAAAAAATGTTATTATTACTACAAGGAAATATAAATAGCGACAATTTATATATCACATTTGAGTAGCGTGGCTAGGATTGTTTTCCTGGTTGAGAAGGAGATGCCACATCAACAACAGCTGTTCTTTCAGTCTTCTCATGTTGCATCAGTCCGTTGACAGCATCCTGCAGAGGTATTTACTGTAAGATATGATATATGATCATCTCCAAAAAAGACAAATGGATTAAGAATCAATAGTATCACATGCTATTATTACACAGTAAACACACCCAGAATACAGGGTTCATTGATGCGACAAGCATCAGCGACTGACGGCCATGCAAATTGCCAAAAGCAATGAAACATGATCCACAAGCTTTCAGAATATAAAACGCAAAATAAGTTCAAGTGTCCTGTAGCTGTTGAGAACTGGCCTCGTGCAGTAATCTTTGAATTCTTTCCCTACTGGCTGAATTCCCTTCACACAGTTCCTTTCAAACAAAAGCAGATTCATCCCCAAGCAATCTTAGTGACTACCAGAAAAAGGTCAAACACGCTCGTTGAGTAAAATAGTTACCCTAACATAGTTAGTCTTCCTAACTAAGAGTACAGCACAAAAGTTGAGTGAAGCATCACCAATCAGTAATACAGCACAGCAGAATAATCAGCATCCTAGTATCAGCCAAGAAAATGCTATGTGATTTCACAAACTATCAAGGGTCCACAACCATAAGATTTTACTGCATGCATTTAGATATGCCAGATGGGAACGCACTCATGCATCACTATGCACCAGCAGCATTGAAAAATGAAATTCTAGAGAAATTTCTTGCAAAATCTGATCTTTGTATCTCAAAATCCTTGATGTTTATCATCCTGCTAAAAAGTTCAAATCAAGGTCCTTCGCAGAGAATGATGGTGAATCAAAACCGCAGAGCTCAAAGAAGACTGCTTGCGGTTAATTATAATTCGACAACAACACTTGTTACCACCTTAATTAAACCTTTTTGAAGGCATTGACGTCAATTTTTCCAGCAAGACACAAATTTAGATGCAATAGTTCTCAAATGAGTCATCAGTTATCAAGTGCAAACAAACTCATATAAAACGCGATCTGCCATGAGAAGAAGTGGAATTTCATCATAGTGTTACTTACACAGTCAATTTTGGTGTGAACTCGTTTAGATTGTTTCAGGAGACTCTTTGCGCATTCGCAAGGAGTGATTTACCAAGACAAGATGAAAATCACCCCCACAGTCCCACTTACCTAAATTTCGAGTGTTTTAAATTATTTTTCATTTTTAATTAAATTTTAAAAGGGGGGCAAGTGGTGGAAAATGAAATATTACAGAACTGGATAGTTGCCAAAAAGTTCATTAATTTGCTGCTAGTAATACTCCATTAATCAAATGAAGCGGGGGGCATCATAAACCAGCCAATCGTGGCCTTTTTCTAGCACAATGAAAAGTGTCCCAGTTGAGTCCAGATTTCACCCTCTCATCCTCAGTAGTCATCCCCATTAACAGAGCTTGAAGATCCTCCAAAGTGCTACCCTCCTAGTAAGACAGCACCACCAAAACTTCACCATAAATCTATAATCATTCATCTAAGACATTAATAAATTGTCATCAAACAAGAATTTGAGATTACCTTTGATCTCACGTTTTCCATCATCAGAATCATCTCTTGCATGAAATCACAGAACCCCTGTTTCCAAATTCCAATAGTCAGGATATATTTTTCTAAACTAAATGAATATTCGAAGAAAAAACATGATTTTTAAAAAAGGCTCACTTCGTCGTCGTCGTCGTCTCCAAGAAAACCCAACATTCCAGCATCGTAAATCCTCTTCTTTCCTTCATCAGATAGCACTGAAAACACATGAATACATTATCAGCCACATATCCACCAGAATTTATACATCTTTAAAAAAATATATATATTACTAAATCAGGCACGGTTTCCTTCATCTTTCCTTTTATTTTGGGTAAAGCCAGGACCTGAATAAGCCTCTTGAATTTGCTGAAACTGCCTTTTGGCTTGTCCAGCAGCTACTTGGTCTTTCAGCCACCGGTCTGGATGCCATTTCTTCCACACACAAAAGAAATCCCATGGAAATCAAAACACGCGCTGTATAAAAAACAACAATAAGTCATCAAACAAAAATATTTACCAAAGCGAGTTTTCTATAAGCATCACGTATCTCTGAATCAGAAGCTTGTTTACATAATCCAAGCACTGAATAATAACAAGGCCCTACTTCCGACATTTTCACAGGCATAAGCAGCAGCAGGAATGGTTCTCTCGGCTTTAATTTAGTGACTTTTGGATTTGTTTTTGGCCTCTGGAGCTATATCGATACCGATAGAAAGGGAGATTGACTGAGAGCTGGATGGTCAGAGTGCTTGACATAGAAGAGCATGCAACACTGGTGATTTCTTCCATGGAGTTTTTCGTTTTTTATAAGGAAGATAGAAGGTTCAAGAGACTTGATGTTTGGAATGCGGTCCACCGATTTGTTGGCTTTGAACAAGGAGATGATGGCCACAAATTTAGCATCGATTCATGGTCGTCCGTGGCAGGGGACGGTGCTTCCGCTCATTTGGAGGAGGAAAGGTCTCGTTTCAAGCATAGGCAGCCACCTCCGCTACAGCCCTGCCTTTAATTATGTTCCTTGAGTATTTGAAAATAAATAATTTAAATCATTGATTGAAAGTTTTATTTATTTTTAAGACAAGCTAATCACATTCCACCTGAGGATTGTAAGGGTGTCTCAATTACCGCCTTATTTTTTTCAATTATCAGCGCTCAAATATTTGAAAAATGTATATTTTATCGCTCAATTAAATATCTTTTTTATTATAAAAATATCATCCACATCAATTAAAATTAAAGTTCTTCTCAAGAATAACAATGAGGCACGCCTTCCATTGATTTGGTATATTAAAAAAAAAAATATTTAGCACTAATCCTAAAATTTAAACCTGGAAAATAAAATAAAAAATTCTTAACTACTCGATCAATCTCTATCATTTGCATGAGTTTGAATAAGGGATTTTATGATGCTTATAGGATATTTAGTAGTATCATATTAGTAACTTCCTGAATTCATTTTAAAAAAAAGACGGGATATAAAAAAAAAAGACAAAAAAAAAAGAAAAAATACAACTAGAAGATAAAAAATTATATCTGGAAATATTCTTATTATTTTTTGCTGGTCATTAATTTCATATTCTCTCGTTTTTATATATGTTTTTTTCTTAAAAATAAACCTAAATAGTAAGAAATAGGATACCATTAGTTATTTGTGAATACCATAATAATAATAATAATAATAATAAAAAAAAAAAATTGTTCCAAATCAACATGAATTATTTTACCGTTGAATGTTTTTTCAGTGCTTTCTAATCGGACACTTAAACTATGGAGTCAGCTTCAAAGGTCAGTAGCTTGACTCCATGTATGCAAACAAACTCACGATAGAAAAAAAATCTCCAAAAGATATATATATATTTTTTATTAAAAATATTTTTTATTTAAAAATGTTTTAAAATAATGTTTTTTAATATAAATAAATAAATTATTTTTGACATCAACACATCAAAATAATTTAAAAACATCAAAAAATATTAATTTAAAATAAAAAAAATCATTTTTTTAAAAAATATTTTCCAAACATATTCTCAGACATACTGGTGGATGTGAGTCATCGCAGCATTAAATTAAACAAAACCAGTTATTATCAATTAAGAAGTCCACAGATGTAAGGAAATGGCAACGAGAGGTCTAATAAGATGCAAACGTTTCTTCTGATTTCCCTGGTCCTCAAGTAGATCACAGTTTAATAATAACTCAAATCCAGCTGAGCTAAAACCTTTGATCTTGGAATTAAAATTTTAGTCATTGAAATCAATTTCGAGTTTACAATATTTCACATAAAGAAAAGTGGTATAATATAGAATCTGAAAAAAAAAAAAAAACAGAAAAAATAAAAATCTCTCTCGTCAAATCCAAGCAAGTCTGGGCACATCTGGTGAGCTCGCCGGAGGTTGACAACAAGCAACTGGAATTATTGCTGCATTACCTATATTATAAACAATACAATGGCTAAAAAAAAAACAGGAACAGTGTAAAACTTTCCTTTTTCTCTCAGAAGGAAAAAAAAAATCAAAGAAATATATATATATATATATATATAATCTGCAAACCCCCCAGCGGGGCTAACTTTCCTACTTCCTAATTGCGATCTTGCGTTTCCCGTCAGGTGGACCTGCCTGCCTTCTGTTCCGTTGCAAGGGGACCCCAACTCCATTTGCTAACTTTCGTGATGGTGAAGGGCCTTGCGAGGGATGCAAGCTCTTGCTGCAAAAGTTGAAACTTGTTAGAGAAAATTTGCTAAATGAATTAAATGATAGAATTTGAGAAGCAAGCATAGACCACATCTACAGTACCTGAACCCTGGAATCTTTGATGTTTTTGAAATTGCTTTTCTAGTTTTTGACTCAATCCCATTTGTCATACTGGTAAACTTGGACTGATTGAGTTGCCATAGAAAATCAGGTTCTGATGAATCACTGGTGGCAGCATCAGTATCATCCATGTCATCGTTATTGGCAAGATTGAACTGGTTGTTACTCCCTAACATATTATAGGATTGTTCTGGGAAAATTTTTGAAGAGTCTGGAAGATACTTGTGGTGAAAGGCATCCGACAGGTTGCCATTTTCGGCTTCCCAGCATCCTAGAGATTTTTCAGCAATGTTTGCTGCATCTTGTTTGTTTACCATGACTTTATCTACCCACTCACCCGAGGCCATTTCCTTCTCATCCTCATTTAGAATAGGGCTAGTGACTGGAGGCCACGGAGGTGAATTTGCTAATATCTCATCAAGATCAAAGCTTTGACTCTTCTGCCTCAGAGTAGATTTGTGAACCTGAAGAAGCAGCACATCACAGTTTATAGGAACTAAAATAACTGAACGGGTATAAAGATAACGAGGAATAAAGGAATCGATCCTTTAGAAAAGTAAAGGAAACCTGACTATCAATGGTCAACAATCTTCTACACATTTTAACCCCTAATCCTATTCATAAACTGCATAAATCCTAGACACTCAAATATTTGATACTGTCATAGATTTTATGCCAAATAAAAGAAAGTGAAATATGTAGCTGTTGTCCATGGTTCGGCATTAACAGCTACAATTTTAATCGGCTTGATCTAAGAACTATTTCGGCCGACAATGATCAGAAAGTGAGGCTCACCTCTATGTTTCCCACATCGCCCATTGGTTGCCGAAAGAGATTGCTATCACCTGCATCTCTGAGCCGATGGTTAGAATTGAATGGTGATGATTCACTTTCTTTTCTTCTGTGTTCCGTTTCTCTCTCTTTTCTTGCTAATGCTGTCTTTTGACTAGCAATCTGTGGGGATGAAAAGTTTTAATTGTGTTGAGTGGTTAAGATAAATGTTATGGAAAAATCAGAAAGGGGACAGAGAAAGCAATACTTGTTCTTTGAGTTCCTTAACATCTGCACTCCCCTTGTTCACCTGAGCTGCACCAAGTTCCACAGTGGCTACCCTCTCAGCAAACTTCAAGGTACTAATTGTTTCTCCTAAAGCATCAGGCTCGGGGCTTATGTGAACAAACATCAGTGTCTTGGCTTGCCCTCCTGAAAGAAGAATTTCATTCCAAATCCATAATCATTTCCATGGAGAGAAAGAAACAGAAAAACACTAGATTGAAATGTGTTTACTGTACCAAGTGAGTCTTGGAGCAGTTGTGTAAGTTTGCTATTTCTGTAAGGTACATGTGGATTCTTTTGGGCAAGTGAAGCAATGACATCACCCAAAGCTGATAGGGATTTGTTAATGTGCTGTGCTTCTTTCAGTCTGTCTCCTGTCACTTCAGATTTGTTTACTCTTTCACTCCCTGCCAAATCAACCAGATGCATGCAGCCACGGAGAGTAGCTCCGGATGCCAGGTCTCTTCCTTGAACATGGACAGTCAAGCAACTACAATTCACAAAAATATAAAACATAATTCACCCACACCAGAAGTCACTGCAAACAGAAATATATAAAAGAACAACAAGTCACCTATGTGAGCGACTGCTTCGATCATTAAGGGCTGTTGCGCCAACTACACGATTCCTTTGTCCAAGGTTCATCAGATCAATAACATCATCTGTTGATGATACAGGAATGATATTTGCATCTGGTACGTTCAGGCCTGTTTGAGAACTGTTGCGAATTTCTAATGTGTCAATAAATTAAGGATACACAATTCTACTCTTAACTGTATAGAATACCAATGTCTGAATGACTTCTCATGTCATAAATTTTTAATTCAGGTAGTTTTGGTGATAGCAGTAGCTGCTGATGCAATCCAGTTCATAACTAGTGCTTAACCAGGAAACAACACTTTGTAAAGGATATCTTTTGTTACTTCCATCAGTAACAAGGAGATCCCTGACTTGCTCATTGTAAATCTCTATCATTTGTACAGCAACGTTGTAGCAGAAGATGTCCTTCCTTTGCTCTGCTAGAAGAAACAAATCACCCAATGCCCTATAATTTACACCTTTGTTTTTCTCACTGAGATCTTTGGGCCCTGTCTGCAAACATGAGATATGAGGTTAAGAAATTTTGCATATTTTACAGAAAACATCAACGAAAACAATTTCTCTTTTTACCATGGTGTAGGTTTTTCCTGATCCTGTTTGACCATATGCAAATATGCAAACATTGTAGCCATCAAGAACGGACCGGATTAATGGCTGCATATCAGAGAAGACCTCCGCTGCAATGCAGGGCAAGTAAAAGTGTAAAAAGGAGTGTTGATCTGCATTTATCAGAATAAATTCTAAATTAAGAGCTAGCCGACCTTGGGTAGCACATGGTTCGAAGACTTTATTGAAGCTAAAGGACTTGCATCCTTTTCCATGTCTTGACGCGGTGCTGATAGTAATATTCCCATCCTCTATGTTATCCACAGTGCTCAGATTATTTGATTGTCCAGACAAAAATGGTCTCACTCGACAATAAACCCGAATACTCCCTGGTCAAAACAGATATTAGGACCTGGAAACGTTGTAAGGAAAAACATGATTCCTAGTCTCTTGTGGGAAGAGTAACTGACCCTTGAGGTCCTGCACTTGATTGTATAGCTTACGATTTTCCTCGAGAACTTTATGGTAGCCAGAAGCAGCATGAGCTAGGCTATGGATGTGCATCCCTACGTTGAAAGACAAGAACTCCTACAATGGTCATGCTCGTCCACCAAAAATGAACATTTCTAAATAACCAAAAGAAAAATCAAATTTCTTCCCTGGGTACCTACCAAGATTGTTAAACTCCTCATGAAATTTCATTTGCATAAACTGCATGCCAGCTTTTGTTGTACAAAGTGTATTTTTTAATTCCTGCAGCAAGGAATAATTAGGAGGAGCACTCTAGTTTATTAATCCGAAAAAGAAAATGGTGGAAAAGAATTGCAAGAAGCAGTCGTACCTGAATATCTCTTTGTTGTTGATTGAAGATCACTAGCTGTTTCTGGGTTTTATCTTTTAATTCCTCCTCTGCAATTTGGTTCTTATGAAAGCATTCCTCTTTCTTTATCACTCTGACATTTTTGTCTTCAGTCTACATGATTTCAACAACAGACATGAACCCCTTAGAGTTTATCCTACAATTAAAAGCATCATAGGCTTCACGCTGGTAGTTCTTTCTCATTGTCTTGATAACATTCTCGAACCTGGGAGGCCTTTCGCTGATTCAGTAGATGAAGATTAAGAGATTACCCTTTTATTATCACAAGTAGATTTCAGCAAAAACTTGTTTCCCTGAGAGATGGCTATTTCTTTAGGAGCTTCCTTTACCTATAGCATACAATAGAGTTGGATAAACAAATAATCAGACAATTAATTATCTTCTGCATTCTCATTAGTTTTGAATGATCAGTTGGCATACCATATCATGTCGGCTTGCAATGCGATTCTCAAATTCCTCCACAACCTTACTGAGCACTGATTCCACCAACTATTGCAAGCCGAAAACATGTAAAACCAATGTTAGAAGATAGAGCATCAGTGGTACTTTCAAATTCTATGGGTTGGTAGTGTTTGAGGTTAAGAAATTTGGGTTTTAAATTGAGGAAATGCGATCAACATTCAACACATCAGCTAGTATTCTATACCGAGGCAGATTCTCAAGACGCAGGGTGTGTTCCTCAAGATGCTAATATAATGCAGCAGCAATAAGTGCAAAGATTCTTACCATTGGGACTTCTTCTGGATTCTTATCCAACAAAACAGCACGAACAAGCATGCTCAAGGAACCAGACCCAGACTAGAAATGAGGGGGGAAAACGATAAGAAAATAAGCCATCAACCCGAAGCTGATTGAGCAAGTGCATGCTTGAATTTAAAATCAGTTAAGCTTACCAACCATTTTATTAGAGTACTCAAGATCACTCGACAGAGAGTTGAAAGATTTTCCATTTATTGACAAGTTCCTGGATAATGAGTTCGTGAATGGTTCCGAATTTTTTCTTACAAAAGACTTGGCTGACACTGTCGGTTTTACATTTCCACCAAATTTCCAAATTCCATTTCCACCAGTTTGTTTCCACTCACTGTATGATTTAAGTGCCAAAACAGTATTCACAACCCTTGCCGATTTTCCTCCCTGGGAAATACAATACAATGAATCAGAGTTAGACAAATCAAGCTCTCCTATCTACTTCCAAGCAGATCATCGTTTTCATATAGTAAAAGCAATACATACTTGTTCCAGATCAGATGCCTCAAAATTAGGAATCCCCATCTCTTGTACAGCTACAAGGAAATTTCTTACATTTTCAAAGTACTGAAACGCAGATAATGCTGCTCCATCAGGTATAAGAGCAGCATCGCATGGACTCTCCACGACCTAAAATAATTAAAATTTAATTAATCACTAGTACCCAACAATTATTATTTGGACTGAAAAACAGGGAGAAGGAAAATCGGCATTACCTTAGGCACACCTCCAGGTTGTATCTTATTGAGGACATTGCAAAGAATGATTCCACTTCTCAAACCAAGCCTAAACTCTTCTTCAGATGGCTCTGCTGGCAAATCTTTAGCTGCCACCACTCCTACCATCTTTCTCAACCACCCCGCAGCTTCATACCTTCTTGATGCTATCAACAAGAAATCTCAACAAAATTAACACTTCCCATAGACAATTCCGAGAAAATGAATTGTTCTACTGCAATGGAAAGAAAAAGGAAAAAAAAACTACCGGCTTCTCCAGCTTTCCTGGACTCCAAATCGAGATCTCCGAGTCTATTTCCATGTTGCTGCAGTACATCCTCCACTACCGACGCCACCGAAAAAGACAATGTTCCTCCTTCACCAGCCATTTTGTCGCAAATTAATGTTACGTATGCTGCTATATATTTCCCTCTTTCTCACTACTAAATTGGTCCCTATTTTAGTCTGTTGGAACTGAAACAGATTGAAAAAAACAGAGAGAGATCGGAGAAGGGAGATATAAAAAAGACTGGAGGAGGAGGAGGACGTTTGATATATTTTTTATTTATGAGGTTGCTTTGATGCTAAAACCTCTAGAGAGAGATATCACATTCTCCATGAGCTTCTTTTTTCTTCTTTTCAGTTTTTTTTTTTTTAATTTATTCTCTTCCTTCCTCTCCAAACAAAGAAAGCTACTCTTTATTTTTATGACTTTGCTTTATAGATGGATGGTATCTGTAGCAGACCCTCTCTCTCTCTCTCTCTATCCCCCCTGCTTGCTTCACTCCTCGGAAGCTACTTCTCCCGTACCTGTCTCCGAACCTCTTGGCTTCTAAACACGATCTCACTGCCAACGTGCTTCAGGTGATTTTACCAGCGCGTGCATGATCAAGCTTGTCAACTTTCTGATCAAGGATTGGAGCGTGTTTTTCACGCTCTTGTTAGCTTGGGCTCTATAGACCCAGTCAATTCGAGTGGCGTGAGAACTAGCTCTCTCTTTTGAATAGGCCAGGGAGTTATTTTGTTACTCCATCCTCTTAGGGAAAGGAGATCCAGCTCTAACCTTAGGGAATTAATATATTAAAATAATATATTTTAAATTAAAAAAAATTACTTTTTATATTTGTACATCAATGATTCAAATACTTAAGAAAATAAATTAATTTTAAACAAAGAAAATCACAATTCAATTAAAAATGGATTGCACTGCAACCCAAATAGCACTTTAATCCTCTCTATTTGTTTGGTTATATTTACAAAAATAATTACTAGGCTGTTTTAAATTTTATTATATATGATAGAAAGGTTTAGACCTAGGATGTTCTACGTATTAAATACTAAATCATTTAATTTGAATAAAATAAAATAAATTTCATATTGGCGCGGCTTTGTTTGGCCTCCATAATTAAACCTTTATGCATTAAAATTGACATTCCTAATCTTTACAATTACAAGTGCAATTAAATTATAAGATTTTTAAGATAAATGAATATTGATTGAATAATGGTTTGTTTTGGTGGCCAATTATTGTTCAATCCAGAGAATAAAACAGAAATCGAGTTCAAATTTTTTTTAAAAAAAAAATAAAGAAAAAACGTTCGAAAATTCAAAACTTCAAAACTATGAAAGTGGTGGGCGGTGTGTCGGTCCATCTCACTGCATAATTGTGCCGTGTTCAATTTGAAGTTTGAACTGCCCTTTTCTTTTTTCTTTTGTACCTGTGAAATTGAAGATAACTACTTTCTTCATTTAGTGGGGGCCTATCATATCCCCGAATTAGCATTAAGCATTAAGCTGTATTAATTTAAAAATAACACTTTATGAAACAGTTGTCAAATGCTAAAAAAAAACAATAAATAAAAAACTATTTTTCAAAAAGACAGTAATCTTGAACATGAAAGTTGCCATTTTTATGACGCGAGAACAAAAGCACCCCACATGCTTGACAAAATATAGGTGCCATAAGCCTCTAGATGACAAGAACATAGCTATGTGATAAGCTTACTGAAATCAATATATTCCCTTGCAGCTAGCAGAAGCTCCGTCCACCAACTCGTGCTCCTGAGTTTAGGGAAATTGGCCTGGTCAATAACTCTTTAGATTGGAAAATAGGCGAGACTTGACAAATAAATCAAAGGTTACTTTCAGCTCGAACTCATCTTACACTTTCTATTTCGACCTTTTATAACTTTATTGTATTTCAAAAATATTTTTGAAAAAAATTGATTTTTTTTATGTTTTTATATCATTTTTATATGTTGATGTCAAAAATAATTTTTTTTTTATGTTAATAAAAAATACTTTAAAAAACAACCTCAACCATATCAACCATACTTCAGCGCCAAAAAACAAAAAATGAAAGTTATTCTTGTATATCTAGACCATAAGCATTTCTACATTTGTGAATTTGACACAACTTGTTTTTCAAAAAAGCTGATTTTTTTTTAAATTATTTTTTGATTTTTTTTTATTGTTTTGATGTGTTATTATCAAAAAAGTAATTTAAAAAAAGCTGTTATTATAATATACAAAGTTATGTTTAGGAGCACGGTGACTTCTGCTTTTAAATGCTCAGTAAAAATATTTTTTCACTTGAAAATAAATCAAAATAATATTTTTTATTTTTTATAAAATACTAAAAAAGAAACTTTATAATTATTTAAAATGAAAAATACTTTTGAAAAGACTACCCCCACGGGCCCCACCCCACACACACACACAAAACAAAGCCAAGAAAAGCTGGGGAAGTTTTGTCACGCACCAACACAAACTTTAAGCAAGTATAAAGTTGAAAAGCAAGCATATTCTATATGTAATACAGCCAAATGTTACATGAAAACGGCCCCCAGCTGTTAGGCCGGGGGTAATTTTCAGATACCGGAATGGTAGTTGAAAACGGTCACCAACCAGTGTCTACATGGAGTATGACATGTCATGCCCTTCAGATCTAAGTAACAAAACCATGTAGAGAATTTATTTCCATTTACCCTTTATCTTTATTTTTTTGTTATTAAAGAAGGGTGTTCGAGTCGGCTTGAATACATCTTAACTAATTCTACAAGACTTGAAATTAATGATCACGTAAATTTCTAATGACCATCATATAATCTAAAATTATAAGAAGATTAAACTCTTAAATTCCAAGTTTATATCGTTGAATAAATACTATATGGTTAATCCATATGTACATTACGTTCATTGTGTCTGGAGAGGAATTCTATTGATAGCTCTTATCGGTTCAGATTATCTAATGATATTACTCATTACTTTGGCTAAAAATAAGCACGCTGGTAGCTTCTTTTTTTTTAATCATTTATATTTGTCTTAATTAGAGGTCCATGCATTTTATTTCTGCATGCCCCGTTCCCATCAAATAAAGAACATGTACAATCCATTAAGAAAAAAAAAGGTGTTAAATGTAGCAAACAAAGTTATATACGTAAGGAAATTACTTTTAGGTCTTTTACTTGGACCACAAGTCCTTCCCTTTCCCGAAATTGTGGTCATTATAGGAATTCCGTTTTCATAGGATACATGCTATTTTCTACAAAATCGGGTTTTAATTAAGGAGTTACATTCCATATCAATCACTACCTTGATGGACGGTTGAGATTGAAAGAAAACCCTAATTGGAATTTCGGTCATCTCTCCACCTATAAATATAGGCTTTTGTCCATCACAAAAGCTAGCCACAATCATCAACACATTAGGGTTTATAGGCAAGGAGAGAGAAACCGAAACTCTTCACTAAAGCTTTTCTTCAATCAAAGTTCAACACCAATCAGTAGCAGGATTCGGCAGCAGGATCAAGAATCTCCTCGTACCATGATGAACGGAGGTAATTCTTAATCCTTCTTATATCGAAATCTTATTGTGATCATCATGCAGTTCAAGATCTTAGGGTTTATGTTAAAAACGAATTAACAATATATACATCAGAAAAGACTACACTTATCATATTTAATTTTATTATCTCTTTTATTTGAATTTCTGCCATCAAAACCGTGATGATGCAACGGCGAAGCTGCAATTGCAACATCCTCAACAACGAGGGACATGACCATCTCTCTTTCGAGGTCATGTAAGGCGTTTTCAACGAACATTGATTTATTTTTATTATTATTATATCATTTTTAATATGCTGATAGTAATTATAATAATAATGATATTTTAATATATTTTTAAAATAAAAAACAATTCCTATCACATTTCTAAATATACTCTTGAAAAGCGGCAACTTAGAGCCGGTTTGTTTGTGCTATTGTACCGCTGTTTGCTCAAAATTTGATTTTTTTTTCATTTTAAATGAAATTTTTTTGGTGTTTTAAATTTAATTTGATGTGCTGATGTCAAAAATAATTTTAAAAAAATAAAAAAAAATATTATTTTAATATATTTCTAAATAAAAAACAATTTCAAAAATAACAGCAGTAACTATGTCAATTGTCAAACATACACTTATTAGTTAAATGAAGGGTTTTTATACTAGACAAAAATTAGACCCACATGGTACAAATTGGATTAATGTAATAATGAGTTGTGGAGGATTAACTGCAGTGTCCGAGGCATAAAAATAGATTTGTTTTTTTTGCGATGAAGGGATTTCAAATGTTATTGTATTTTAACAGGTTTGTCCTAAACAATGGAGTGGTTAGAAGATGACCACCACTCGCTTTTCGTGTGGTGTGAGGTCATTGAAGGGTTTTTAAACTAGGAAAAAAATAGACTCACTTGATACAAAATGGATCGGCGTAAATGTTTTCAAGATTTGATTTTTTTTGTGTTTTTAAGTAATTTCAGAGTGTTTTAAGTTAAAAATAAATTAATCAATTATATTTTTATATTTCAAAATTAGAACCATAACTTTCCAGAAACCAAAAAAATCTAAAAAATGCAAAGTGTAAAATTCATGTTAAATCCCATAACTCCTAAGACAAAGTGTCTAGCCTCCTTTTACATGGACCTTTAGTTTTTTCTTTTATTTTTTTAATTTATATTAAAATTCACTGTAAATAAAAATATTGAGATAGTATTTAAAAAAATTATTCAATTCTAACATGGTTTTCAAACAAAATTATAGTTTTTATGGTAATATCAACAAATACTTTGTGAATTATTATATTTGAATCTAGTATATAAGTTTATAATTATATAATGTTTTAAAGAAAATTTCTCATGAATATTAAATAAAAACAAAATATAACTTTATTGTAAACTTTTTACATAAGTTTATTAGATTAATTGATCTTTTTTCTACAATTATAGAGTCATGATTTTTTATTGAAACTTTTTTAGATCATAATAAGTATTTATTTTAAAAAATTGTGACAAAAAGTTATTTTTATCAAAAAAAAAATACATGGATAAAAAAGGGGTTTTGATTGAATATATACATTTTGTTTCTCTCTGATTCAAATTATTGAACTTCTTACAGGTATTTGTTAATTGATTCTAATTTTCCCCCCCAATAAATATGCTATTAAATAAAATATCTCTCCATAATTTAAATAAATATTTTAATTATTATAAAATTAAATTTAAAAAAAATACCCGCCGCATGGCATCACGCATCCTGCCTTGCCAAGTGACCTACTAGAAACCGGGTGCCTCCAACGTTCAAAAAATTCAAATGGATGGTTCGGTACCGAACCAGTCAGCTTTGGATTTCTGGTTGAGGCCCACGGGGCGCGGCTTTACTAGGTCCCACTTCACGGGCGATCGGCCAGTATTTGATTATAAAAAGAATTCTATTCTCAACAGCAAAGTTATGATCGTGTAACAGCCAATTAGAAAAATACTTCAACTGGCAAATGAAACACAGCCACGTAATCGAATCACAGTGCCTGGTCCTATAGGTGGCACATTTCTATTAGATTCTCTAAAAACATGTTCCACCACTGCAACCTAAGCCCGTGACTTTTACCGTAAGGGGCAAACAATCATTATAAATAAAATACGTACCCTTCACCTCTTGTTATTTGAATTAGGAAAAGAAAAGCAGAATGCTTTCCATTTTAAATAACTATTATTATTATCAAGAATAGGAATTTATAGTAAAAAACACTAGATAGAATAATTGAGAAATAAAAATGCCCTAACAAAAATTTTATTAAAGAAAAACACTCATTAGACTGACTATATCTATGAGGACCCATTGCAACTTGTTTCAAAATATCATCCTCGAGGGCCAACAAGTTCAATGTAATTAATGCTTGTGTGCATAATATAAGCTATAATCTTTAGTGGGTTGGTTCATTAGTCATTCTCTGAGTTTGTTCTTCAAGATTACTAGTTTGAATTATATATCAGTCAAGATTATTGGAGATTTTAATTAATCATAAATTTCAGGATCCATAATATTAATTAAGATATACATAATTTGATTAGGACACCCATGTTTCAAAAATAATGATACAGGCTGCAAATTCTAGTCAATGAACAATTATAATATTAGCCTGTTTTTTTATTTAAATATATATATATCTCTATAATGGAGGGTTTTTTGTACATATTTTCTTAAAATTTGATAAGAATAATATCTTTAAAAAAGTTGAAGACAAAGGCAAATTAATATTTTAAAATGGATGACAAACAGGCAATCGGCAGATAGCATATGGATGGATGGATCTGGAAACTTCATGCATTCTTGGTATGGGGAAGAAGCTACTCCCATGTCCATGCGCTAAAATGGCTTGTATAGAAAAGAGCAAATCTCTACGGTAGCCTCCTTGTTACATATTGGCAAAAAAATGGAACATTCACTCTCTATATATTTAGTATTGAATTTCAATCTTCTTTTTTTTGTTTTTTTGTTGTTTTGATATGTTGATTTTGAGAACAAATCTTAAAAAATAAAAAAATAATTATTTTAATCTATTTTAAATAAAAATATATTAAAAAACAATTGTTACCAAACTCTTGTTCAACCCCCGACAAACAAAACAACATCAAAACAAAAAAAAATCCCAAATACCTTACCAAATCAAACCAAGTTCTTATAGTTTTCTCTCGTGCTAACACATATTATAGTAAGAAATCAGTTTGAAGCCACCGTGATCTCAATGGAAAGATTGATATAGAGATGGTCCATACTCCATGCTATCTAGGATACCAAACGCCCTTCTGGCCTACGCATAATATATCGTGCAAATGCCAAACCCCCTCCATTTTATTTTTAATAAATAAAGAATATTATTAAATGTCACTTGACTTGAATCCCTAATCACACTCCTGCCTGCATTGTACACAAAAGGTAGTTATTTGTTGACCTATTATAGCAAATGTTGTAGCTAAACTTGAGGACTTGCAATAAGATTTTCAATAGCTTAAGTATCAGAGAAGTAATCATCTTTCCTTCATTTCCCTTAATTATCAGTTTCACATGTTTGGTGAACCCACAAATTTGACCTCTGGCATCTTAAAATGATTATATTAATGGATTACAACGAAGGTGCACATCAGTTTCTGGTGCAGGAATGTGCAGATTCATGCCGTGAAGGTGGTGAGCCACATCATATAATGAGAGCACATGCATCATCTTATCCATTTTATTTTTTGTTAGCTTCATAACCTGGATTTGGCTAAATATATGATTTTTTTTTTTATTAACACGGGTGTTCGGGTCAGCTTACGCGCAGCTCGACTAATTTCACGGGCTCTGAATTTAATAACCATATAAGTCTCTAGTGACCATCATATTAGCAATCACAAAACTCAAACCTAAGACTATAAATAGAGCAAACCCTTTAATCCCTGACTCTTATCGAATCGAATGTATGATTGATTATATGGGTGCAGAATGTTGTGTAACTAATAATTAAAGGCACAAGGGTTTACCCAATTTAAGCACTATGCAGGCAAGATATATACTAAGAAAGAAGAACCACCAACCTCAATTGCTACCATTTGGTGCCTTTTCTTTTCTTTTCTTTTTTCACTTTAGCTTGGCCAGATGAATTTATTAAGAATACTTTAGCATCCTCGTAACAAATGTAAGTAGCTGGAGTTTGATTATTATTTTTTCCCTCTTCCATTCATGGGGGCTCCAGCCTCCACAAGGGAAACAGGAACCTGGTTTGGAAGGCTGAATAAATCCCACTTGTTTGCAATAAACAGAAACAATGCCCTTCAAAGCCTAATTTAGGGTTTCTGTAGGGGGGATGATATATATAGTAAAAAGAACAAAGGGTAGCCATGCCATGGCAATGTTGAAGGCACCTAGCAATCATTACAATTATTATTCTTTGTTGGCCAGAATGTCAAAAAAAGAAAATATACATCGCAGCTGGTCCATCTGGAAAGCAAACACCAGCGAAATCTAACAGCAAAACACAGTTACAAACTACTGATCATAGAATCTCATGTAATAAGATTAAGGATATAAATGTATAAAACAAGCCTTTACACCCAAGAAATGACAGTTTGTTAAGAGAATGGACGTGCCAGCCAGAGGTAATCTTTAGTTGGTGCGTCGGCAACCGAGTGCTTCCTGTTTAAACTTTTGGGGTTAGCCTTAATCAAATACAATGTAAGTGTAAGGTATTAAGAAAAGAAGAGCATAGGAGGAGCATCATCGATTGCTCCTTTTCCTTTTTCTCTTTTTTTTTTTTGGTTTTATAATCATGGGTGGGCCAACCAGCATTCCCAATAAATCATGAAACCATTGCACTCCTTGTTCTTTGTTTCTTTTATTTAGGGCTCCATACTTTCGAACCGACAAAACTATGATGAGTAATGAAAGGGCAGTCCTAGAGCATCCATGCCCTCCTAATACCGAGTGAGAGTATAACGGTACCTGTTGCAAATTTGCAATATCAAAGACTGGCCACCAGCCCACGTAGAATCTCAAGGTGAAATTAAGGCTTCTGTTCTGCCCATTCTTCTGCATAATCTGCTTCATGGGATGTTCTTTTCGAGCTCAGCCTCGTTTGTCAATGGTGTCTTGACCAGCTTTTGATCACATTTAATGGCTCAGCTTTCTTGCTTCGATCAATAACTTGAACTCAGTTTTCCAGCAAAATGGGAAAACAAAAGAGAGTTCTCTTGTACGTTGAATGTAAGAAAAACCAGCAAAATGGGAAAACAAAAGAGAGTTCTCTTGTACGTTGAATGTAAGAAAAAAAAGCCTTATTGATTAACTAACTTGACCGCCAGACTCTAACTCTGTTGTCTGAATCTTCCAATGAGAAGATGAGGCTCATGGGATACCCCTTTTCAGATAATGGGCTGTCAAATTGTGGGCACTATTCCCTTTATTTATTACACTAATAACTGGCACCAAGGAATAGCAATGAGGAGAAGATTTTTCAAATCACGTTCTTTTGTTTTAGCCCTCAAGCTTTTCAGTGGGGTATAACTCTTTTAGGGGCAAATAATTCAGTTCTCTCGCTGGGGTAAGGGTTTTTCCTCCCAGTCTGAATAATGAAGCTTTAATTTGCAAGTAAGCTGTTGAGATAAACCTTTAAACGGGCGATCGTGTCAGGAACAGAAACTTTTGAGTGATCAGACACACTCGAGTTTTCCAACCATGGCGATCCTTTCCTACGTACCCTACGTACAGAGATCCATCAATTCAGGCAGCATACAATGCCAGATTTAAAGGTTTCTTTGGCTCTTCCAGCAGCCAGCACTATTACCCTGCTGTACATTCCTTCTTTATTTGCCCTGCAACTCGCAAACTGGGAAGAATCCATGCCTGTGCGAGGCCTGCTCGGAGAAAATAAAAACGCTTTACAGGAGTGCAAATGAACGAACCTCATCCCCAGACTTAGCTTGGTCTCTGGTACTTAGAGGGTGTTTGGGAGAGTTGTTGCTGTAGTTTTTCAAAATATTTTTCGTGTCGAAATACATTAAAATGATGTTTTTTTATTTTTTAAAAATCATTTTTGATATCAGCACATCAAAATGATCTAAAAACACTAAGTCATATTCATTTAAAATAAAATAAAAATAAAATAAAAATAAAAAATAAAAAGCTGCAAACCGGCGTTTGAAATGCCATCCAAACAGGCTGTTAATATAAAGCCCGCAAGCAACGGACACACATATATCCAGATTCAGTGTTGGGCTTCACATCTTAAGCCTGTGGATGGTGGTAGCAGTCAAAGTCAAAATATTGCCCATTTACAAAGGCAGGCCTACATTGACTTACCAACAATAACAAAGAAAAGTCTTTTTACTGTTGCTCTATACCGCTTATCGTTAACTAAAAAACTCAAATGCTCAGGCTAAATGCCCAAACAGCTGACAATGATTATACTCAAAAAGACTGTGAGCATGTTGTTTATTTTTTAATAATTCATTTTGATTATCAAAAATTTATTTTGAATTATTTAATTCTAATTAAATACCAATCACTTTTGATTTGTTAGGCAATGATAATTGCAAGGAGAGGGACAAATTTGGAAAGGGCACTAAACATGGATGACATGTTAGATTTTAAAAAAAAAATACACTTAGGTCCTTCAACTTTAAAAATAACACAAATTGAACAATCTAGATCCCTGTAGATTTTAAAGAAATAAATATTGATACTGAAATTTATTTAATATATTTTTCAGTTTCTAGTTAGAGTAAAAAGAGAGAAAGATCATCAGATTCAAACAATGAAAAAAAAAAGTCATTGTTCAAGCCATTTTTCTTGTTAGTATTCACAAATTTTATGAGAGGAAAGATGCTTAATAGTGGTTGTTTAGACCGTTATTATTGTCTAAAAAAAAGATTTATGATAAGAAAGATAAATCTAACTTAATTTAATTTCATGTTCTACAAATCTTTTCCTAGTTATTTTGAGTTGATGAATTAGTTTATAAGTATTCCATGGGTGTTGGCGATGAGTGTTTTTTGGTTGAAATGACTAAAAAAATAGATGTTCTTGGACAAAAAGAAGTATTGTCTTGATGAATTTGAAATCACAGATGACATGTCGTCTATGTACAGAATCTAATAACATATATGTGTGTGTGTGTTTCTTGAAAAAAAAAATATACAAGCGACATGTTGCATGCGAGCAACTCAATTTTTAAATTATTTCAACCTAAAAATTATCACAAACACCTAAAAATCAATCAACCAACTCGAAAAACCTAAAAAATAGTCCAAAAATATAAAATCAAACTAGATTAGATCTAACTTCCTCGTATTAGATATATTCTTAAGCAATATTGAAGATCTAAATAATTACCATCAAGCCCCTCTCATTTTATGATATTTGTGGACACAAGAGAAATCTATTTTGGTAATTGGGAAGGACTTGAACGATTTTGACCTTCTTTCTTCACTAAAATCCAGCAACTTCTTTCTTTAACCAAAAACTTAAAAATACTATATATAATTGTTTTTACCAAAACTATATTTATTTTTGAAATCTAAAGGGACTTAAATTGTTTGATTTGTATTATTTTTAAATTTTGAGGACCTAAATGTATTTTAAAAAATCAGCACATCACCTATGTTTGATGCTTTTATTTTTTTCCTCTCCTTTCAATTTCACCCTTGCCTAAATAAATCAAAAACAATTAATGTTTAATTAAAATTAAATCATTCAAAATAAAACCCTATGGAGAAAAATAAATAATCGAAAAACACACTATGTCCACAGGATTTTATGAATATGTGAACCATGGCAGCTTAACAGTGTTTAGCCCAACGTTTTGGTTAATTTTATCTTAGATAAGGAAGCCATTTCTACATTTGAAAGCGCACTGGTGCAAGGACTCCTGTTCTCGCCCTCCTACCGAGAACTTCAATCCAAGTTACACCATAAGATGAAAGAGCTATCTGGGTTTCTAACAGTTAATGAACGAGGCTGCTGAATACTGTAATAAATATTTTCATCAGAAACAAGACTTGGTCCAGGATCGCCGTTGTTCAATTCCCTCGAGTGGCATTAATTATGGCCAATTTTCATCTCGCACACACCCATTCGATTGCTTAATTGGTAATCAGTGAATAGATTGGCAAGTAGGGCTCCTCACAGAAGATAACGAGTTCACAAAATCGATATCTCAGGATGATGCAGGTAGTTGTTTTAAGGTTTGATGCCATCATGCACATACAAGGAACAATCTTTATGCAACATGTTTTATGGTCACCGGAGCAAACAACGTTAAATAAGGTTGCGAATCATCTCAGAGCTAGTGAATGTGATAACAGCAGCTGGGGTTGTTCTGATAAGGTTGGTGGCACGACCACGGTAAAATCCAGGGAGACCCTCTTGCTGAAATACTTTATTTATGCAATCAACCACACCAGAGTAACGCTTTTCTGAGTGGAAGCCTTGTTCTTGAAGCCTTGAGCGTATTACCTGCAAAACCATGAGAATAAATTAACATGTAAGAGTTTCCGGTCAAGCAAGACAGCAAGCTACTAATCCTAGTCAAGAATTTAGTGTCACATAGAAAGTAAGCAAGCAAGAAGCTTACAGGAGTTGGTGCATGGAGCTGTGGGTTTCTGGAGATCCAAGAAAGTCAGTACAAAGTCAATGGCTTGGAGAGGCTGTGGTTTCTATATAGGCAAGAGCTGTTAGGGATAGCTAGCTTTTTCTCAGGAATTCTTTTTAGGTGGGGAAATGAAATAAGGGATTTTTTTAAAGCTGTATCTCATCATTTTTTAGCAATCAGAATGACAGAGAACTTCCAATTACAAGCAAGAAGTGTTTCACTATCCAAATTTTTCCACTTTAAAAACACACACAATCCCAAAACAAGACCATCGAAAGATTATAGAGCTGCCTGAACCTTAGAGAAGGCGGGGGGCAGTTGAGTATCAAGGACCTTGATATATTTTTCATGCTGATTAGTGAGCACGGATATATTGACTAATGAAATCAGGCGACCTTTTCAAGAACATGCCTCATGTGGATATGTTAATGTCGAAGCAAATATTCTGGAGAGTGACGAGGCAACAGCAACATCGCATGCACCTAGTTTATCCATAGTGGTATTACCTGGAACAAGAAATTGGCTTGAAAAGAATTCTTTCCTCTTTGAAATTACCAAGAGAGTTAAACTGGTTATAAATTACCCCGGGTGGCCAAGTACATTTTGATCTTCTCATATGTTGGAAATCGAATGGCAACATGACTGATACCAGCCAATGCAGAGGCATAAGACCTGATTTGTTTTGGATGCGAGGAAACTCGTTCTCTAGAAAGTATATTTTGCGGGTCCAGGGGAACGAGTAAAATCTCAACTGTACTAAACTTTTACAAGGGATGCACGTCCTGACTTGAACTCGGTATCTGCTGTGCAGATCACAAGCTTTCTACCATCACGCAATGCACCTTGAGAATATAAGACCACTGATTGCCACACAAGATATTACATCTCAACTTTAAACTGAAGGCATAAATATCTAACAAAATCCAATGATATTCTTTGTAGAATTCAATACTTACAACCCACGAATGCTGACAGTGTACTCCTATATGGAACAACACCTGCTCTCATTCCTTGAGTCTGCAGAGCAAAAGCAAACAATAATGTGAGTGCTGACCACCTCAGCACCTTGAAATACACGTGCATCCATTCATCTTCCCAGCTAGTGGCCTGCTAAAGGATTCTGTGTTCAATTTATTTCTTCTCCTATTTTGCCACTTTCCACACCAGAACAAGTGATTTACATGTATAGAAAATTAAAATATCATTACTTTGTACAATCCACAAATTCCAAGGTCATGACTTAAGTACACATTGAAAAAGCATATCACATAAAATCAACCAGAACTATAAAAACAATCACAAGCAACTAGATTAACAAGAAGAAAAGAACTCCTAAGCACGTAAATCTAGCTAATGCTACCTGGTTCCACATAGGCAAATGCATTGTTGTTGACTGGATAAGTAGAATATCTTACTCTCGAAGAATAATAACAAACGAGAACTCGGGAGGAGGCCCTCCCCTCTCCACCATGTGAGCTCACATTGGCCCAACCTCAAATGTGCATCATGGGTGTGGGCATGGCATGTTCAGCATGGAAACAAACAAAAAGCTCGACTCAAATGAGCTTTTTGCATCCTGCTAACTCAACAAGGAGTAAGAAAAAGGAAACCTGGTCTATATATTCTTAAGATGCTTCTATTGGTGAGTCCTAGGTTAATTAGTATCTTTTTTACAATTTCAGGAAAAAGAAGACATTAACTAAACAAACGCAATTGAAGTCTTGTCTTTACAACCCAGAGAGGATTTGTGAAAATAGTTGTTGCCGCTCCAGCACCAGAAGCAGCAATCATGTTAGCACCTATTAATTGAAAAATGATCGCTTTCATCTACACAAAAAAAAATACAAACACGAGCTCATTAACACTATAAACAAATTACCTTAAGAAAAACTTTGCCACAGGGAAAAAAGGAAGCAACAATCAAGTTTTGCTTTAAAAATAGCAAATCAGCACTAACCATTGGAACAAAGAAAGCTTTTTACCTTATAATTAAATAAAAAATAGTTTTTTTTTTTTTTTTAAATAAAGTTATTAAACTCAATAAATTCATGTCCCGGATTACAGGGTTAACAAATTAATTTAGTTTAACCCATGATGATCCAATATGTCATTGTCTCAATATTTTTTTTTAAATGAAGTATTATCTTGAAAAAAAAATATATTATATTTTTATTAATCATCAAAGTTTTTATAACTCTTTAAGTTGATTAGATTATGTCTATCTAATTTATTTTAAAATTTAAACTACGTAAAATTTAAAATATGTCAGAGAGGTTTCACTTCCACTTCTTAAGCTGGATGTAATAATATCGTGAAGGAATGTTTTATGATGTGGGTATCATATTTTTACAAGTAAAAATATATTGATATTGTCAGAAGTTGGTGTGTGTGTGTGTGTGTGTGTGTGGGGGGGGGGGGGGGGGGGGGGGGGGGGTAACTATCTACATCTAAAAGTAACACAAACAAAGCACTTGATCTTGAAAGAATGGCATCATGTAAAAGTTTACCTTCACAGGTCGAGAATTTTCCAATAAAAGACATGGCTGCCAAAACTGTAAAAAACATGGAGCAGATGATGTCTATTACTTTTAAAAGAGACCGGCTAACACTTTGGAGGATGAGAATTATTATTCCTTTTTATATAAAGTATTTTTTAAGAGATTGTGTTTGGTTAATTCTTCTCTTCTTCTTTTTCCTGAGCAGAACAGTTTGGGATGCTGAAATGGACATCCGAGTAAAAAAAAATAGTAATGATCATATCCAGATAATTTGGGCCCCTGAAATGGATCGATATTTTATCAACCTTCTACTGGAGGAGGTCAACAATGGAAACAGGTTTGATGATCATTTGTTCAATGAAAAATTCAAACTTCAAAGTGAAAATGATGTTCTGAAAAACCAGCACGTAACGCTGAGCTATTTGTTCAAGGCTGTCAAGAAGCTCCTTGACCATGAGGGTTTTAGTTGACAGCTGATAATAATGTTCGGGACGAATATTTCAAGGTGGAAAGCTTCTCACTTCCTTCGACTTGAAAAGATTTGTTTTTAGATGAGCGTGGCTGGCCAATGAGAAGGAGGTATTGAAAAGCAAGATACTCAATTCAAACCCATGAACAGTGGCAGAAAGAATCACCGCAAGGACTCTCGCAGCAAAAGTTTCCCATGCAGGCTAAATTGCACAATTATTTGAATTTGAACTTTGCTAGAAGAATAACTCTAAATTTCAATTAAGCACAAGGAGCTTTGAAAATTAGAATACAAAAAGTTCTGGCTACAATCTGGCTTTATGGATTGCATAGAATTGTGGGATACAATTCAGTGCTGCATCTAATCTAGCTCTCTTGGTCAAGGTATATTCGGCACAGACAGCATTGAAAATAGACTTTGTTTTGCTATAATCTCAGGTTGACAACCACCAACGCTGATATCATGTTTCATCATAGGCCATCATCAAATATGGTGGACAGTAACAGTCCCTGTACGAACTCACTTCTCTTTGCCTTCTCCATGTGTTCCTCATCCGACAAAGGTGATGTGTGATCATTCCTGCAATCATAAGACATACTAACGGAGTTGGTATTGCAAGAAAACGACCAAGTAGCAGCATTAATATGGACGACCTTTGCTGAATCATGATCCTCATCCTATTCTATCTTACAAGAAGGTATGAAAAGGGGGCAAATTAACATTCAGCATAAGACAATAAATCATACAACAGGAGCTTCAAGATTGCATTGAGCTTGGAATCACGCGTATGACTTTCTTTTTCGTCATGATTGCCACTTGGGTGATATCCGCCCTAGAGTTTTATTCTTTCCACTCACAGAAAATCCATGCGCTTACTGTTATGATGGCGATGCGACCCTCTCATATGGCTCTCCCATCATTTTTTAAAGGACATGCATTCAACTCTTCTTCTCATTATTGTTCACTATCAAATTAACAATGATTTTAACTCGTAACGTTGGAAATGCTGTGACCCTCCAATCACTTATCACTTATCTCACTCTTTCCAGCATGTTTGGAACCCTCTAAATTGAATTGAATTCAAAGATTTTAATTAAATCTCGTGTTTGAAATTCTCTTGAGTGTTAAGAATTGAATTCCAAATGGAATTCAATCTCTAAAAATACTACAAAAGTAAAATAAATAAGAGGTCAACTCTTCTGATTTACAATTTCAAAGAGAAAGAAATTAAAATTAAAACTAACCTTTCCAAAATAACTATCTAGCCCTCGTTTTTTAAAGACCTTTGAAAAAACAAGATACGGATAAAAAGAATAGTATAGAAAACAAAATGAATTTAACTTTATATCTTTGAAACATGTGAATTCAATCTATTTATCAATTGAATTCAGTTTTTGTAGAAAATTGATTCCAAACAACCTGTTAATATCACATCAAACTATTTCAGCTAAGAACTAAAAAAAAAAGAAGCTTTGCATATCCTAACAATACGGCCCAAACAGGGAGTGGGACACCTTGTTTTCAACATTTTCAAATTATCCCTCTCCACACTTTGACTTCACTATTTAAGCTATCCTTGTATATTCTTTCAACCATCCGTGAACTCTCATCTTGCATTGTTATTATTTTTAACCAAATCAGATAACAAGTCCTTTGATTTTTTTTCTCCAAAAACAAAATAAAATAGGAACAGACATTAGCACACATGTGACTGATGTCATAAAGCATAACCAAACAACTAACCTTTCCAACAGTTTCTCATCTGAGCTTTTCTCTTCTATGGTTGCTTTACTTGAACAACTAGGCTGTATACTTTCATGCTTCTCAACAGGGGATACATTGCAAAGAAATGACAACAATGGATCAGGTGCCAAGTTGGAGGAAGATACCACCGAGGATGATCCACTAAGTAATGATTGCAAATACCCATCCTCTAGCTCCTTCTTCAGAGAAGAATAATTTGAGTGTGAATCAACTTTCCCAAGTTTCAATTTTTGCAAACTGTAATTTCTAGTCAAGGATGCAGACATGGCCTCAAGTAATATAAGAACAATTCAACTGACTGTAAAAAAGACAAGATGCAGAAAACGAACTGGAAAGTAAAAATAGGTGAAAAGATAAATAATTTCCAATAATCAAACAAAAAGGATATCTTGTAAATGGTTCGATGTTCTATTGTTATGTGATCAACCAAATCCATTCCCACCTTGTTGAGACAAACAGGGCATACCTGCAAACACAGATTGGCAATTATGAGTTCAAGACTTATATATCAAGCTTGACTAGGCCAATGCAAAAAGATCCTCATTTTCCGATGCTAGTACATATTAAACGAGCCTCATACATGCAAAACAGATTCACTTACACCCCCTCCTTTCTCTTAACAAAACAAATTAATATCAGTTTAGGTTTGTCAACAGATTCATCCAATCTTACTTCTCATTTTGGGTATTACTCAACAGAATTAAGATAAATTCGGAATTCAAAGAAACACTATCCATTATATCAGTGCAAGAGAGATGAAGTGAAAGGCGATAACCTGATCCAAATGTGGATGTTCATGTGCAGAAACTTGAATAACAAATCATGCATGTCAACACTTGCATGAGCTTATGGTATATAAGAAGAAAAGACTACCAAGAAGAAGAAGAATGTATTATGATTCTTTACAATAGCCCTTTCCGTTTTATCCACAAAAACAAAAGTAGAAATAGGATTCAATATCGAATTCAACAACTCTTTAATAAAAAGCACATGGCCCAGTTTTCAAACGCTTAAAAGCTGAAGTACGAAAGGCGTCGAATAGATATACACCAAACTTTTCCACCCGTAGTTACTATTAAAAAGAGAAGGATGGCCAATAAATGGAACCGTACACCGATCCCTCTTGATTCAAGCAGTCAATATAGAGCAACGAAAAGCATTAAATGGTTACCCAGCGCTAGCAATCAATAGAGGCAGCGACACAATTAAAAAAAGGAACATCATATTTTTAAAGAGTAAAAAAGTAAAAGTAAAATACCCCTGACTTGGCTTCTAAATAATGCTCTTCATCAATATGGAAGCACAATTCAACCAAATCATAATAATCTGTACAATAAGGGCATGGATACTCCGTCCTTAAATCGTCATCATCATCTTCTTCTTCTATATCTTCAAAATCAATAAAAAGATCTGTTTCAACAACAAACCACCTTTTATAATCAACAAAAGTAAGAGGGAAAAAACCCTAAAAGTGAGGGGAAAAGGAAAACAGCAGAAAAATAAAAAACAAATATAAAAATTATAGAAGAAAAAACGAATCTTAAACTGACCAGAAAGAGACTTGAGGGCAGATTGGTAGCTTCTTGAAGAAGTGGAGAGACCAAAGCTCCAATTATCATCTTCCATTTTAATGTAATTATCAGCTGAATAAAAATCAATTAACTTCGTGTCTATCTATTTAAGGCAGATTTCTTGATTTCAACCAGGGTTCTTTGCTTTACCCCTCCCTCTATATGTAGAAAAAAGAGTAACAGTAGAGAAGTTGAGATGGAGCTAGGAGCGAGGAGCGAGAAGCGGGGAGCAGGTGAAGAAGAAGAAGGCAGGTGAAAGTCTCAGAGGAAAAACGAAGAAGGTGTTGATTAAATAGATTCTTATTAATGGACACGAATTCGGGTTTATCAAAATACCCTCGGCCTCCCGCTTATTATCACAAAAAACCTACCCTCGGCCCTCAACAACTTGTTAAGGTCTTGTAGACTGACGAGACATTGGATTTAGGCTATGTTTCAAACTTACTTACTAATTAAGTTCTGTCTTGTGGGCCTGTGCTAACCGACCTAGGTTTTCTTGTCCTTTTGCTCTTCCCTTTAATTCTTAGAGAAGTAGTTGACAGTTAATTCTTTCTTCTTTTTTTTTTTTTTTGTGTGTTTTAAGAGAATTTTATTTTTATTTTTATTTTTATTTTTATTTTTTATTTTTATGAGATTGGCAAAGCATCTCATCAGTTACAAATTTACAATTTAGACCTTTTTTATTTGTTGAGTTTGATTGATTTCATGTGGGAGGGGGGTACTCCTGCATTCACTAGTCTATTCAGAAATGGATTGGGACATTCCATCAGGTATTGGATTTTATTCTCTATTTTTTTAGAACATTTCAAAAGTGATTTAGAAATTCTAAATCATACCCCTTCATCAAGTTTGTTAAAAATAATTAATTAAATTGGTAAAAGCTCAATTGGTTTCATCTTCAAATTTCAAATCAATCCTCGATTATATGACATCTTACCAAATCAATCCCACAAGCGATACATTTGTGGGGTATTAAAGGAGAGTTTTTGACACTTTAGAGATACAGTTGAAAAGAATGAGGATTATTTTACATTTAAAAGACTAATTTGATGTTTGTCTATAATTTAATTACAATCAATTGGGCGTAGAGTTATAAGACTTGTTATATGATGGTGGGCTAACCAATTGATTTATCTGCTCAAGATCTAACTCTAACAGAATTGGTGGATGTTTTTATTTATTTTTTAACTAAAATAGCTTCATTTCAAGTTTTTTCTTTATCAGTACTAGACCCTGATCTATATCAGTTCTTAAATTGGGTCTAAATTGATTTTTTCAATCCTTTATATTTAATCCTATAATTTTCAAAATTAGCTTTTCAATCCTTTATATTTTTCTAAATTGAATTTTTGTATAAAAAAATATATTTATTATTTTTTAGCTCCTGGTTTATGAATAAAAGAGAAAATTTTGTTGATCTTACTATTAGTTGATCTTACTGAGGGATTTATTTGATGAAATTAACTTGATGATAGTTGTTTAAAACCTCAATATTACCTAAAAATGTAAATTAAAATTGAGGAAGAAAAATCTAGCTTGTTTTCATTTTATGCTTTAGGACTATTTTTTTTAGATTGAAAAATTGATTTATAAATCTTTTAAGAGTTTTTTTGTGCAGATTTTTTTGGTTAAAATAGATTACAAAATGAATTTTTATAGGAAAAATAAATTTATCCTTATTCTTCAGCCATCATAATGATGATTGAAATCTAAGCAGACATATAACATGTTGTTTATTTAATTTTTTTTAAATAGAAATAAATTACAAGTCACTCTCCTAAAAAAAAAATATATACAACCATAGTCCAAGTGACCATGTACTTTGTTTTAGTGGTCTAGATTCCTTAGTCCACTAGGGCTGCCTGGACTTTTTAGGTTTTTATTTTTATTTTTTTTAATTTCTTGTTTTGATACATATTAATTTTCTTTTTTTTTATTAGACCTTGTTTCGTTTTTTATGTGGATCATAATTTGGATGGATAAGATACTTTAATGCAATAATAAGGAAAGTTGACTGTATCATCTTGACTTCTTATATATATATATATATATATATATATATATATAATATCGATTTAAGAATAATAGACCGCAGACCTATTGGTTGACCTCCCTCTTATTCATGATAGCATTTGTCAACGTCTTAAGAGTTCAGATTTTCTTTTCTTGAGAGCCCAAATTCAAAGCACGAGTGGAAAAAATAAATGTTAGAGAACCAGTAATGAACTTATTGATGGTATAGTATAGTTATTATTTTTTTAAATATTTTTAATTTTAAAATATATTAAAAGATATTAGTATATTAAAATAATCTACAAATATTTTAAAAAAATATTTAAAGCAAAGAAAAAATAAAAGAGACAATGGAGGAGAAAAGAGCGAGGGTGGTAGCCATTTTTTTTTATGGAAAAATTATTACATTTAATTTTTTTTTAATCAGGAATATAAGGATAGTTTAATCTAGGTAGCATTATGATTTTATTTTTTCCAATCTCGAACTTGCCTGCCTAATAAAGCCGAATAGAAATTATTCGGAAAATCTGATATCCTGTCCTCTCTTAAAAGAACCCGAGTCAGAGGAGAAAAGAAGACCGGACCAAGAGAGATCACTTTTGTTGACTTTTATATCAAAACTGGAACTGGATTTGAACGATCTCAGGATCATCCTGTTTAGAGCGGGCCCAAATCCTTGCTAAACCAAAATGATTTAGCAAATTCTAGGTTCATGCAGATTGGCTTGATCAAATGCGCCAGATTCATCTCTCTTTAAACATCATTCATCTTCACCCCTTCACAGGTGATGAAGCATGGATATATACTAAATCCGCTCTCGAATTATTTAATGGTCATGTTTATTTGTAACTAGAGCCTATTCCACTAGTTTCAACCAATCAATTTAAGTACTTTTTCAAAGAAGTGATCGCTCGCACATCCTGATGGTAAATTCATGAACGAATTTGGGTTGATTCCCACATCCTTATGTAACCTGGTCATATCATCAGATGATGAACAAGGACTTGTTTTGAAGGGTGTTCTTCAGGGTTCTTGTGATTATCAGATCAAGCCTGTTAAGATGGAAGCTCTAAAGTCTTGTGGCAGAACGAGGTTTGCAAGAAAATTTGTAACATCTTAGAACGATTAGAACAGCCAAGAAGAAAGGAAGAAGATAAATTGCATTTGGAGAATGCTTGTATTGTTAGCTGTACAGTCTCTGGAAATGCAGGACATCCTATGACCTTGTAAAGGAATATAGATGGTGAAGATAGAGGCAAGGCTCCAGATGATTTGTTTACGGCAAGGCTTCATCCTATAACACTGTACAATTTTGACGCTGTTAGCTATGAGCATTTATTTCTGTCTTCTTGCGGATCGATCTCATGTTATTGCAGAGGCTGTTCCTTACAAAATTTTGGAATGTATACCGAAAACGAATATCATTATGCAGATTCAGAGTGTTCCTGGAACTTCAATTTTCTAGCAACTCCCTTCGTCAGGGGGCTACAACCCTCACCACCATTCTTCATGCCAGTTTCCAGCGCAGAATCTCACCAATGAACCTCTGATCCATTGTGGCTTAAACTCCACAGTCCAGTGGACATCCGATGCTAAAATCTAGCAGCCCCATGCTTTCCTATGATGATCAAAGGAACCTTCATAACTTCAGAATACCAGAATCGAGTCATTATCCATTAACAAGATCCTCTTCACTTGATCTTCTTCTCAATGTACATCTCTATTAGATGCGTCCAGCAAAGATGTTCTATCGGCCATCCATCGCTTATTGAAGATTATGGGCCCGGGGGGATTTTGCTCTTCATTCTCAAAGCCTTCTAGTTTGTAATTTTTGTGAGATCAAGGCTGACACCATGCGTCAGTTTATTTTGCCTCCCACACTTAAATCAAAGTGAGATCTTGCACGAACCATTTCTTGGAGGTTAGTTTTCTGGGAACTCACTCATTTTCCAAGTTTTTTTGTAGGTCATACAGTTCAATATTCACCATTTCCTTAACAAGAGTAGGGTAGGAACTAATTAATGTTCTTTTGTCTTCAACAGCGCATCGAACCACTTGATAGATTATAACACTACTGCCTGGCAATCTGAATGATTCTTTAGTCAGGAGAGATCCTATTCCTCTTGGATCTGCAATATTTCTTATGCGATGCTTCCTCCTTCAAGGACACTACCAAGATTAGATACCATCTTATTCATATTCGAAACTTAGTTTGGTGTTTCTATTTTGGGCTGACATTCATTTGTCTTTTAACTAACCTGGATCCCTCTCATCAAGCTAGTTACATCTGATTTATCCGAGTTCTCATTTTGATCAACATTGTACATGTTTGGACAGAAGGGGTAGTGTGCGAATTGATAATCTTTGATGCGAGCTGAATTACTAACCAGAACAAACTCAATATTGCCTGTGGGCTTGCATAATGCCATTCGATAGCTAATGAGTTGCGTTTAGACAAAAGCTTATTATTTCTTCATTGTTAATCTGTGCACTTTTAAATCTCACATCGTGTTTGTTTCTGGTGGAAGTTATTAAGCAATAAGGAGGTAGAACGGATGAACAAGATGGGATGAATTAGGTGCTCCCTTCGTTCTTTGACTTTCTGAACATGAAAGATTAAGAAGGAAGAAATAGATTATTGGACATAAAAAACACATAAAAAATGGAATAACAGAAAAAGTTGCTTTCTCCAAACGCTTGATTGCCAATAAGAACAAGTAACAATGTCTTTTCTCATCATAATTTGTGATCACAGCACAAGGATGGTCTATCACAAAGCCAATAGAACTTCCAGTCTGTAATAAACTACTAATGGTTTAAATTCTAAATACAACCCAATCCAAGTTGCCAAACGTGTAGTTTGGCGCTACAGACTAAACTGGGCCAATAAATCAATCCAACAATCAAGAAATTAGCAGAAAAAGACATTAGCTGAATAGGCAATCAATGAATGAATAAAAGAGCCAAAACTATCACAAAGGCGAAAGGAGCTGCATTTGTCTTATGACCACTGCTTGGACGTATTGCTGGGAGTGCACACTCCTCACCGTTGAAGATAACTTTGGTTGGAAACCCATCCCCACCAGCCACATTAATGCCAGGAATATTTTTCTTAGTGAATGATATTACTGATTGCTGCATGCCAGGAACCCGAGGATCCTTTCTCGGGTTGTCTCCATCTCTTTCAGCCAGAAGATAATTCAAGTGTGGGAGACCTTGCATAAATAGTGTATTGTTGGATTCAGGCATGACACTTCCATTGAAGGAGTAGAACTTTTCAAAGCCTGGTGTTACTTTGTCTAATTGCACGGCAGCAAACCAATCTGCAAAGACATTATCATCCCAGTTGAAAAGAGAGATCCTTGCATTCCAGCCACCTCTGTAATCTGAAAGTACATGCCAGTTTATGCTAACTCCACAATTATCTCCACATGGAAGTGGATTTGGGACAGTCCTCCTTTTAATTCTTGCCCATTCCAAGGCCTCTTTTGTCCGGTTCTCAAATGGGAGTAGAAGAGTTGAATATTTTAGTAGAAGAGCTGTTTCATTAGCACTGCAGGTTTGGCTTGGATTGGTGCTGCAGCCACAAGCACAGGTACTACATGGAACAACAGAATCATTGTAAAAGGCTGAGAATGACACACAACATTTTGGGCTCTGGTGCTTGAAATGTGTTATGTTGCAAACCACTTGCCAACTGGCAACTGCTGATCTTTTTGAAGGCAAACCATTTGCATCAGGGAACTGGCTTGGACTCACTCGTATTGGAGGCCCACATTCAAAGTCTGAATTAAATGTCCCACTGATCTTCCAGTTTTGTGGTGGAATGAGCAATGACCTGTTCAAATCTGGTGGCATTTTGAACACTTGCATCTGGAAAACTGAAAAAGATTTGCTTGGATCCATGGTAGGCGACAGAATTGTTCCATTTCGACAACACAAGGGGAACAAGCCAAGGTTTGTATCATTTTCACTTGAGGGAGGGAGGTCAATAATTGTAGGCAATTTCTCGCAACTTAATGCTTGAGAGAAATCCATTTTCTTGTAGTGCTGACCCTGCTGACCATAAATACAATCTCCTGTATCAACAACAGAAGGATAAGCTCCTTTCATGGCATAGATAAATTCTTCCCTCATCCACTCCCAGCTTAATTTCCAATTATCAAGACGCCCAAGAGGATTATGATTTGATATATTAACCTGTGCCCAATAATAATCGTCATATGTTCCGGTTACATCATACATGATGATAACATCACCGTCTTGGCGTGGCAGGAAATTATCTTCCAGATTGTTGTCTGGTCTAGAACTCACGTTATTCCGGGTGCAGCACAAGTACATCTCATTTCCTGTACAAATCAGAGAATAGCCCATCGTCAACGACAAACAAGTTCAAACTTGTTCTTCAATAACAAAAAGAATTTGAAAAGATTGACAAGAAGTTTGGACATAAGTATCCTGAATTTTGTTTCTCATCTACAAGCCCTAAATATCAGAGCACTACCACATTGTTAGGCAGCTGAACTGTGGTATTTGTATAAATTTCCATTTCAACACAAAAGCAATATACACAGGGTATTTCTATGAAACAATCTCCTCCAAGCAATTCTTTGCAATTTCAATCACAAATTCATTATTATAACAAGTCCTTTTCTCTGAAACAAATAAATCTGATAGTCACGCGCAGACACAGCTTAATATTAAACTACTCTTCATCAACATATAAGAAATTGCATACCTTTCGTTGTGGCAGCAGGGCAAGTATAACCATCATTAACAAGAGTCAAATTATTTGGCATAGGAATACCAGGATCTCCAACTCCGAATTGGGTGCCCACCAACTCGACCCGAACCTCCATCTGGGTATCATCTCCTGCTGTATCAATAGCAGTCTTGAGGTCAGTCTCCGGAAACCCAACAAATTCTGTACCGTTTCCAACAAAAGCAGGCAGAGGGGTCCCATCAGCCAGCACAGCATTGGTTGCGGAAACCAAGAGTTCTCTATATCGAAACCCAACATAGACCCTCCACGACTTGAGCTCATCCCGTCCGTTGTTGAGCACCGTCACAGTGGATTCGAACCTGTACGGTTGGTTTGTGGTGTCAAAGGGGGGTATAGGACGACCTCTGTTGTAGGTGTAGGACACGAACACATCGTTGCAAGTGGAATTCGCTGGTGGCGGTGGCGCCTGAGAGAGAGAACTGTACGCAGAAAGTGAGATTATAGAGAGTATTATACACAGATTTCTGATAACCATGGTCTTTACTGTGAGTTAACAAGAAGAAAGGATTAATGAAGGGTGACAATAAGTAGTGGGCAAAGAAGGAAGGAAGTGGAGTAGCTGAAGAAGCTTGGCATGGAATTGGTAAATCAAAGTGGCGTGCCGGCTACCAGTGTTTGAACAAGAGAGAGCATGAGATCATAGAGAGAGGAACTGGTCTGTGTAGTTTTGAATATTCTGACCGTTAACGTACGTTGTGTAAGAAATGAAATGGGTGGAAAGAAAGACCAGGTCAAAGGGCGTCACGTGGCAAAGGGTCGTTGTAATGTACAGTGTAGAACTTCGTCAGTTTGTGCTTGTCCAGGCTTAAGCTTATTCCCAGTTACTTCCAATTATATTTGTCCTTCTAGCGAATAATCGTCTATCTTAATTATAATTATATATTTTACCATGTAAAACTTTGAACCTTTCTCTTTTCCTTGTATATTTTTCAAAGATATAGCTGCGTTTGCTGACATGCTTGCGATCGCGACCGATTGTTTCTTTACCTCTGGGTTAGGTTTGAATTATATGCTCCAGTTGATAGTTTCATCATCAATTGAATAGATATGTGTGTGTGCGCGTATTCGAGTGATGTTGATGTATTTAACATTGTCCCAGCTGACTGGGTCGTGTTTATAGAGGATTTAAGATTTTCATATGAAGTTTTAAATTTGAGTTAAGGTGTGTATTTTTTATAAAAATCTAGGACAGTTGGGGTTTTACTCGCTTATCTAAGTCTAAAAAATACATTTTTTAGGAGTGAGGTTTTCTCGAATAAAAAAAAAGATATATCTAGCATTTATTTCTATACAAATATATATCGTGTTGGCAGAGGGCTTAAGATCTGCACATGAAATTTTGAGTTTGAGTTCAGGGTGTGCACCTCTTGTAAGAGTCTAGGACAGTCGAAGTTTTACTCGCTCATCTGAGTCTAAAAATTATGCTTTCTGGGAGTGGGGTTTCCTTGAATAAAAAAAGATATATCTAGCATTTATTTCTATAAAAATATATATACTTGGTCAGCTAAAATAATGTCATAATTCATGGATAAATATTATAATCGTTTCAAGGTTTGAAGTGTTCGGTTGAAATGAGATTATGTTGATCATTGAAAATGGTAGAGTTGGTGTGAGTTTTTGAATATATAAATAATACATAGTGAAACACCGAACATATGTAATTGAAACATAGATAAATTCACTTTCTGGGATATATATTTAGGAAAAAAACATCTTGTATTTTAAAATATTTATATTGAACAACAAATAAAATCAGCTCGTAATTGGAAAAACTACAAAGTAATTAAACCGAGATGTATCCAAAACACAAAAATAAATAAATAATAAAAATAAAAATCACCTCGAAAGAAGACAGAATTGATGAGGTATGTATTTCAAATTTCCATGGAAGCGTAGAACTTCTTACTTCATTTCCTAGCTATTTTAGATTATAAAAAAAACTAAGATATATAGGTTGGGTATTGTGGGGACAATACTGTTCACATGTGCAAAATATATGGATTACATTTGTGCATTTTTTGATAATTTATTTTGATCTTTAAAGTTTTATTTTAAATGATTTGATCCTAATTGAAGGACATTAAGATTCTTAATCAATGTTAAAATTGAAATAAAAATGATTGAAATAAAAAGAGCATCAAACATGAGTACCATCTCAATGGTTGTATGAATAATATATTTAGGTCCTTGATCTTTAAAAATAATGCAATATATGCAATTTAGATCTCTTTAAATTTTTAAAAATTAATCTTGATGTACAATTTTATTTGTGTTATTTTTCAATCTCTAGTTAGAGAGAGAGGCTGTCAATTCTTGTGATGAGATAAAAAAATATCATTCACTTTATTTTTTAGCACCAAAATAAGTTTCTTGATGTCTATGTGTTCTATAATATGAGAGGGGTTTCGTGGTAGTTGTTTAGAACCTCGAAGTTGCATGGAAAAATATATTTGAGTTGAGAAGGCAAAAGTAAATCATTTGCCCCTAAACTTTTAAACATATCATATTTTAAAGATTTGACTAGCAAAAAAAAAAAAAAAAAAACACTTGCTACCATGCTCGTGAATTATAGTGTTTCATTCTACATGAATGATTTTCTCTTACTATGACTTTAGAATGCTTTATTTGAACTATCATATGTGATTTGATTTTGTTTGGCATTTTGTGTATTCTCATATTTTTCATGATAATTTTTTTAAACTTTATCAAGAAAAAAAACATGGAGATTTCCTATAGAAACATCAAGATAAGAAATACCATGAACAAACATATATGGAGATTATTCAAAAAGACAATATTGTTATTTTCATTAAAAAAATTAAAGCTTTTCTTATGTAAATGGAGATAGAATTCCTCGAAACTATCTTATCTCAAGCAATGTATTATGGTATACACCAATCTCTTTTCCTCTTTTTTTAGGTTGCATTTTCTTCTTTATGTAATATTAGACATAACCCTTAATGATCAATTTTCTATCTCTTTTTTAAGGCACAACAATTCTTAGTATCATGTTCATTATCATAATAAAAAAAGACAAAACTTATAGGGCTATCACTCTTCATGAAAGAGGGGTATTGCACAATTTTTTTTTAGTCTTTATCATGTTGAAAAGGGTAGATATAATTTTTTTAGTTTAGTTTTATATTTTTATAAATGAACATTAAAGATCTTAGTATCATGAGGATGTGACTCTGGTTTAATATTCATTTTTTATGAATCATTTTTTATAAGAGATAAATAATACATGAATTATTTTTCTTTGATTGCGACCAGCATCTTAATGCGTGTGGTGGTTGGGGTTATGGATATAAGCTTAATTAATATCAATCAATATAGAATGGTCGAGGGGCTATTAAAAGACTAATAATATTTAAGATATTATATTATCTATTATTATAAATGATATTATTCTTTCCTATTCACACTCACCTTTTCTTCTTTAGTATAGTTTCTTATTGCACATTTCACATTGAGAGAGTTTGGTCAAATATACTAGTGAATAGTTACAAATCACACTAATTAGAACTTTGGTGATGAGTTTAACTATACTTTATATATTGAACATTTGTTTAAAGTTTTGAAGGTATTCTCCAGTGTTCTTTTTTTCTAGTTGTGTGATGGCAAAAGGCTCAATTATGCTCTTTTTTTGAGTGAGTATATTAGTGTTGAAGCAAGAGATGAGTTTGGCACAAAGAATTATGAGAGTCAGTGATGGAGTCAAGCTTTAGATTTTGGTACTATGCCTGAGTAGATTCGTTAAATGTAGTTTAAAATTTTTTGTATATAGTATCGATGTGTTATGTTAAAATCTCCAACATTTTGTACATTTTATAAGTGTTTTATTGAGTTTATAAGTTCATTGTAGTAGTTTAAATTGCCTTTTATGAACACATAAACCTTAGAGAAACGAGTGTAAAATACTAAATAGTAAAGGAGAGCCTCCTATTTGGTAAGGTCATATTCCCTCTCAAAAGTTTAAATCATTATTGATATTATCTCATGTCGGAGTCTATTTTATAAAAAAATATACGAGTGAGATTCAGAGAGAGATTAATGGTAATAGCCACTTATTGTTTAAGAACTACCAAGGTTGTACCTTTTATCTTTAAAGTTCATATAGAGTGTTCATAGCATGACTGACTCCTTCAGAGGGTTGGAGTATGAGTGTTATCATGCTTATTTTCTTGCACATTATTCTATCTTATTTCTTTCAGAAAATAAAGTTGTTCACTTGTATTTGGTGGTGTATGACAAAATTGTCACGCATTAAGAGATGAAAAAGCTCGAAGATGTTGTTGTATATAGTTAGAACAACTTTGGTAAGCATTTTTTTTTAGGGGCAATTTGCTAAAGATTTGGAAGAGTTGGTGTTCCTACTATATAGAGGTTAATTACTCTTTTTCATGTCATAGTGTTTACAAGTCATCAGCCATAAAAAGAAATTTTAGTGATGTGTGAAACGAGAATGAATGGTTTTTATTTAGTTCTCTATAGTCTAGTGTCACTAATGAAATAAAAAACAAATTAAATGAGGCTTTTTTACTTAAGCGGCATGTAAAGGCATGTTAGCACGTGATAACTGTATTAAGCTAAAGCTCTTCCAACTTGGGTCAAAACTTAACTAACTTGATTAAACAACTTTGTTATATTGTTGTTTTTTAGGCCAATGCCCACTAAAGCTAATGGATAACTTTGTTGTCTAGTCTAGATGGATGTCTTTTTTTGTTATTTAATCTTATTGAAAAGTTTTGGTTGTTATCTGGTATGACCGAATAACTTGTTTGTTATCCTATCTTACCAAACAACAGTGCTAATTAAGATGACTCAACATCTTGTCTGTTTTACAATATTGCTAAACATTCATGCTAACTATATAACTTGTTTTTTCATTGTATCGAACAATAAATGTTTATAAGATAATTGGTTGTCTTTTTTTTTTAATTTTTTTAGTGGTACTATTAGCTCACAAGTAATAATGGTAAATTGTGTATATTTTTTATTTAAATATGAAAAATGTAGCTATAATATAATTTGTTTTAAAAAAAGTTGGATTTAGTACATATTCCTTTGAATTCTTTAGATTCTAAAATTGCATGAGAATGATAATATAGGGATGAGTTTATGCCCTTGATTATATATACATAAACTTGATTTGTTATAAAATGTGTGTGTGTTTGAGCTTTTGAGAAAATAATAATGATTCCCAGTTATTTTAATTTGATACATTCTTTCTTACTTTGACTTGCATACCATTTTATAATTGGTATATTACTTTGACTTCGTATTTCGTAATATCTTACAATTTGCATTCCGGTCTTACAATTGGATTTATTTTTATTTTTAACCCTCAAACGATTCTAATCGGAGTCAATTTTAATAAACTTAGAAAAATGAAGAGGGAAAATAGATAAAAAGATACTCTGGCGACGTATTTAGTAACTTTTGAATTAGGGCCCCGCAAAACAAAGAGTAGTTGCGGAATCAAATGGCCCCCCAACGGCTTTTACTTTTGATCGGCGAAGCAGAAAATCCATCCATTAAATATATATAAAAAGAGAAAAGCCCTTTTGACTTTCTTCCCAGCATGGACCACACCCGACCGTTTCATTCAAAACTTAACCGTCAGATCATCTTTCATCCACGGCCCATATTAATCGACCGTTGTAGTGATTAAACCCCACCCTTTTCCAAAAGCGTCTATTCTACTCACTCAAAAAGATTCAAATCGAGCCGTTGCCATCTCCGTTTAAGATCTTCCTCTTCACTTGAAACTACTTAACTTCCTTTGGGTTCTTTCTTTCTTTCTCTCCCTGGGTTCTCTTCCTCTTACATGCTCTTACTTTCCAAAGAATACAAGATTCATTTTCTTTTTTTTCCCTCAGAATTCGAATTGTTCCACTCGTGAGAGAGTTTTTTCTTAAAAAAAAAACCCTTTAGCAACAAAGAAAATGGTGAAAGGGGCTAGTTCTCCATGTTCATCACCAGTGACCATAACAGTCTCCTCAGGAGGCAAAGGAGGAGGAAGTAGAAGCATGGGCTTAACTAGTCCAGTACCAAGAGCTTCCATTTCAAACAACCCAAATTCCCCTCTTAGCAACAGTAGAAACAGAACCCCAAGTGGAGGCAGATACTGTTCGATGTCCAGAGATGATACCACGGAGGAAAATAATTCAGAGTTCGTCTCCTACACTGTCCATATACCTCCCACTCCAGATCACCAGAGTTTTTCAGCTTCACAGACAAGCCTAGCTGAAGACATCAAGGATGCTGCCAAGCCTCAGAGGAGTTTCATTTCTGGTACTATTTTCACTGGCGGGTTCAATTCTGTCACACGTGGGCATGTAATTGATTGCTCAATGGAAAACAACGAGTCTCTGAAATCTGGGCTTGTTTGTGGCATGAAAGGTTGTGATGAGAAAGCAATTAAGGGAAAATGTGAATGTCGGTTCAACATTTGTAGGGATTGCTATTTAGATTGTGTAGGGTCTAATGGAGGGGGTCATTGTCCTGGCTGCAAGGAACCATACAAGGATGCAGATGATGAAGCGGAGGATGACAATGACGATGATGAGGATGATTATGATTATGATGAGACTAAAAGTGAAGCAGATGATCAGGCACTACCTTTGCCTAGATTGGATAAGAGGCTTTCGCTTGTGAAGTCGTTTAAGGCGCAGAGCCATCCTCCTGATTTTGATCATACTAGGTGGTTGTTTGAGACGAAGGGGACTTATGGTTATGGAAATGCTGTGTGGCCTAAAGATGGGTATGGTTCTGGGTCAGCTGCTAATGGATATGAGCCACCTCCAGATTTTGGAGAGAGAAGTAGGAGGCCTTTGACCAGGAAGGTTGGGGTTTCTGCTGCAATTATCAGCCCTTACAGGTAAAAACAACCCGTACACTTGAATCTATGATTTTGGCTATATGACCAGATATAAATCGGAATGAAAGAAAAGCATTAATCCATTAAATGCACCATTTGATTTTCATGGTTTGGTATTTGGTTTTATGTTTTATATCACATATGTGCTGGTTTAATTTTCTCAATTTATTGGGTTTACTTACGGTTTCAGAACATGGGTTTTATGCTATTTGTCGCTTGGAAATGGGAATTCATCACTCTGTTTGTAATTTTGTGTGGATTATGTGATTATTAATGAATTTTTTATGTGTAAATAATGTGATCTTAAGTGGTACTGGATGATGAACAGCTCAATTTGTGTTTTGATTAGTATCTAAAATCTGAAGTTATTTATTACTATGCAGACTACTCATCATAATACGTCTTGCGGCCCTTGGTCTATTCCTTACATGGAGAATCCGACACCCCAATCGCGAAGCAATGTGGTTATGGGGGATGTCCATAACTTGTGAGTTATGGTTTGGTGTGTCATGGATTCTTGATCAGCTCCCTAAGCTCTGCCCTGTAAACAGAGTGACTGACCTCTCTGTGCTGAAACAACGCTTTGAATCCCCCAATCTTCGAAACCCAAAAGGCCGATCAGACCTTCCAGGCATTGATGTATTTGTTTCCACAGCTGACCCTGAAAAGGAGCCTCCTTTGGTCACTGCAAACACCATCCTTTCGATCCTTGCAGTTGATTATCCGGTAGAAAAGCTAGCTTGTTACTTATCAGATGATGGTGGATCTCTTTTGACGTTTGAAGCTCTAGCTGAGACTGCTAGCTTTGCCAGAATTTGGGTTCCTTTCTGTAGGAAACACAATATAGAACCCAGGAACCCTGAGGCTTATTTTGGGCAGAAACGCGATTTTCTTAAGAACAAAGTGAGACTTGATTTTGTTAGAGAGAGGAGAAGAGTAAAGAGAGAATATGATGAATTTAAGGTGAGGATCAATTCACTGACGGAGTCAATTAGGAGAAGATCAGATGCCTATAATGCCCATGAAGAGCTTCGAGCGAGGAAGAATCAGATGGAAATGGGGGGGAATCCATCAGAAATTGTGAAGGTACCAAAGGCTACCTGGATGTCAGATGGTTCTCATTGGCCGGGAACTTGGACTTCTGGAGAAGCAGACCACTCAAAAGGAGACCATGCTGGTGTAATCCAGGTAACTCCCTTGCTTATGAGTTGTAAATTTTATAGAGAATGAGATGTGGAATAGTGTGTCCTTCAACATTTTTGCTTTTCTTTTCAGGCTATGCTAGCTCCTCCAAATGCAGAACCTGTTTTTGGTGTAGATGCAGATGGTGAGAACTTGCTTGACAGTACAGAAATTGATATCAGATTGCCAATGTTGGTCTATGTGTCTCGAGAGAAAAGGCCAGGTTATGATCACAACAAGAAAGCTGGGGCAATGAATTCCTTAGTTAGAACCAGCGCAATCATGTCAAATGGTCCGTTCGTTCTGAATCTTGACTGTGATCACTACATCTATAACTCCTTGGCTTTGAGGGAAGGGATGTGCTTTATGCTTGATAGGGGTGGTGATAGGATCTGTTATGTTCAGTTCCCACAAAGGTTTGAAGGGATTGATCCAAGCGATCGGTATGCTAACCATAATACAGTTTTCTTTGATGTGAGCATGAGAGCTCTTGATGGGCTACAGGGTCCTATGTATGTTGGGACAGGTTGTATTTTCCGCAGAACAGCCCTTTATGGGTTTAGTCCTCCTAGAACTACAGAGCACCACGGATGGTTTGGTCGGAAGAAAACTAAACTGTTCTTGAGGAAACCCAGGGCCGCAAAGAAGCAAGAGGATGAGATGGCTTTGCCAATCAATGGGGACCAGAATAACGATGATGACGCAGATATCGAGTCTTTGCTTCTGCCTAGAAGGTTCGGGAACTCTACTTCTCTAGCTGCATCCATCCCGGTTGCAGAATACCAGGGAAGGCTGCTTCAAGATTTGCAAGAAAAGGGTAACCAAGGAAGACCAGCTGGTTCTCTTGCGGTGCCTCGGGAGCCTTTAGATGCTGCAACTGTTGCAGAGGCAATTAGTGTTATCTCTTGTTTTTACGAGGATAAAACTGAGTGGGGGAAGAGAGTGGGATGGATATATGGTTCGGTGACAGAAGATGTAGTGACTGGTTATCGTATGCACAATAGAGGATGGAGGTCGGTTTATTGTGTAACCAAAAGGGATGCATTTCGAGGCACAGCACCCATTAATCTAACAGACAGGCTCCACCAAGTCCTTCGATGGGCAACAGGCTCGGTAGAAATCTTCTTCTCACGGAACAATGCTCTATTTGCTACTCGCCGGATGAAATTCTTGCAGAGGGTGGCATATTTCAACTGCGGAATGTACCCTTTCACATCCATGTTTCTCATCGTTTATTGCGTCCTGCCTGCAGTTTCTCTTTTTTCTGGCCAGTTCATAGTCCAATCCCTCAGTGTGGCCTTTCTAGTCTTCTTGTTGGCCATCACCATCACCCTATGCTTGCTTTCAATTCTAGAGATCAAATGGTCAGGAATCACACTTCATGATTGGTGGCGAAACGAACAGTTTTGGTTGATTGGTGGAACAAGTGCCCATCCTGCAGCAGTTTTACAAGGACTACTGAAGGTTATAGCAGGAGTTGACATCTCATTCACTTTGACATCTAAATCTGCCACGCCTGAAGATGCAGATGATGAATTTGCGGACTTGTATGTGGTTAAGTGGAGCTTCTTAATGGTCCCTCCTATCACAATAATGATGCTGAACCTGATAGCAATTGCAGTGGGAGTTGCAAGAACTTTGTATAGCCCATTTCCACAGTGGAGCAGGCTCGTTGGAGGAGTGTTCTTCAGCTTCTGGGTTTTGTCTCATCTTTACCCCTTTGCCAAAGGCTTGATGGGAAGGAGGGGGAGGGTTCCAACCATTGTCTATGTGTGGTCCGGATTGCTCGCCATCATCATTTCTTTGCTGTGGGTGTACATCAGTCCTCCTGGAACACAAGACTACATGAAGCTTCAGATCCCTTGATGTGTATTTTTTTTATCTTAGGTGTTAGCTTTTGTGTGTATGCAGATGAAGTTCTCTTCTTCATCACTGTTTAATTTCGTCACTTTTCTATTCATTTGATATTGAACCTACTATTTCTATATGCAATTATGCAATCAATCTATGCGAGTTCCTCCTAGATACTTTGCAACCATGTTTCTGGATTTTTTTCTTTCACAAAAGGCCATGCCTTAACTTCAAACCCAGCTAGCTGTCTTAGCTTTAAAGCAGTCATTTTAGTTTCTGAATCTGCCAAGTTACAAACAAAGAACAAATTGAGCTTTTTTGAAGCTGCAAATTACCTCAACTTCCTGTAAAAACCCTCAGGTTTAAAGGCTTGATAGGAAGGAGGGGGGAGGTTCATACTGAGAGTTCTCCAAAACTTGGCGCTTTTGTGTCGGGTCTGCCAGCCTTGGTTGGTTCTTAAACTTGAAGGGATGTAGCTTAAAGGGGTGTCCAAATCAGAAGGCTCTCTGATAGCATCTTCAATGAAAAAAAACGTATTTAGAGAAATCAAATTAATAATATAGCTGGTTGAATAGTATAAATATAGTATTTTTTATAAAAAAAATTATTTAGAAAAGTCAAATATATTTTAATATATGTAATAATGATATTATTATTTATTAATAATAATAAATAATTAATATAAGTACAATTAAAACAACTTTTTTACATCGAAATATATTAAATAATTTTTGATTTTTTTTATCAAATATATAGGAATAACTCTTCAATTTAGAAATATTATTTTAGTTTTTTAAAAGAACTCTACTCTTAAAATTATATAAAAAAAAATATCTTTTTATTTTGAGTTATTTTTTAATCCTCGCAATGAATTGTTCTCATATCAAATTTTGACTTGCATACCGGGCTACAGCCGGGCTAATTATAGTACTTATCGCGTAGGGCTGGTTGCTACTGTTCCTCGACTGCGGGGGGATTTGTAATGTACTTACTCTTTGTTCCGTTGTGTTTTCTTGAATGAACCGTTTGGGAGTTGCGTTGCAACTGGTGTTTTTAAAAAATTAAATTTTTTATTTTAAAAACTGGTGGTTTAGTGTTTTTAGATTATTTTGATATGCTGATGTTAAAAATGATTTTTAAAAAATAAAAAATATCATTTTGATGTATTTCGGCACGAAAAGCACTTTGAAAAGCTACTGCAATCGTACTCCCAAAAAGGCAGTAAAACTACAATTTCTTACGCCCCTAAGATATTTTTTTTCTTTTTTATAATTGGGATGTTTTAATTAATTTCCATGTATCATGATTAATTTCTTAATTTATTAAATATTTGTAAGTTCAATAAATAAATAAGATATCACAGAATGTACAGATAAAATCTAACCGGGTGCTGTGCTGAGGAAGGAAACAAATCACAGAGAGCATCCTTATTCGGTCTATGGATGGCTCCACTCGTTTCTGGAATGCTTCCCTCGTGTTTTAGGGTAGCACAAGTGACGTGTTCCACTTGAAAGGATCAGACAGCTGCTGTGTTTGTGGTGTTTGAGGTTAGGTTAACCAGGGTTTAGATGTGGTAACTCCCTGATAGGAACAAATACGTGTGGTGGTGGACCATGGATGGTTAATGGTCCTTTCTTGCTTTCTATAGCTGTAAAGGTTATCAAGACCTCGAGTTTCTTCTTTTCAAGACCTCATGTTTCTTGCTCCATTTCTTCTTTTGTTTTTTCTTGAGCTGTTCACATGCCTCGGATAATGGTTTTGGCCTCCGAACGAAAGCGACTGTCCGGCTCGTAAGGCATGATTAACAGCTCTGCTGAAGCGAAAGTAGTCGACCAAATCTGGAAGTGCCATTTCCGGGTGTTTCCTGCATTCCTTGCGTGGCCATTGCTCATGTCTGGCTCGTCCATACCTACCACCTGTAATGATTTCCGAATAACGAAGCCGATTCGAGCCTCCAAGCTGAAGAAATGATATAAAAAGAGAATCCAGCAAACTTGGCCTTGGCAGTTTCTAAATTAGAGACATTCTAAAATACAAGAGGTTTCTTTGGTTAGTGTCGGCAGAAAAGTCAGCTTTACATGCATCATCCTGGACAAATCTATCCTGACATGTTATCAGTTCTCAATAGCCTCTGACAACACCTCGAACCGGGGCTCGTACGATTGTTTTTTCGTGCTCTTTTTTCTTTAACTTGAAAAGATACATAAAACACACGAAAAACCATACCATCTACCATCGAGACCACCCCCACATGAACAACCTACTCTATCCATAACCCATAATAAATACTAGAAATCTCGTATATTCCGTGAACACTCGTACTTCCACTCTTCTAGAACCATCTGGCCCTGTTCAATCTCAACTTCTCAAGGAAGCAAATAACTTGTCAGATTGGTCTTTCTATCTATGTGATTTCATAAACCACTCGGGGATGTTGCCAGGTCTTAATCAGCATTATTAATACACAAAGAAGAACGGATCGATGATTTGACTGCTTACGAGCAGAGCCTGCAATGAATGAAATGAAAGTACCCAACAAATACCATAATTTTTATTTCGATAATACAGGTCACAGGATAATTTATACTTAAATACGACCCCGTAGCCGAATGTCAACAGCTGGTTCCAGGAGAGTGCAGGCAACTGGCCACGTGTGATGCCAGCCCGAAAGGAATCGGTCTCCCTTCCCTTCTTTGGACACTTGCGACGCAACAATGCCGTCGGGTCCCTCTTCCGATGCCACAAATAAATTCGATTGCCCAACTTCCAAGCTTTGTTTATACACTTCTTACCTTCTAATTATCTACTTTTTAATGTCATTTGCTTATCGTTCAAAATATTTTATTTTTCATTTGTTTACTTCATTAGTACCATTTCATTTTGACAAGTGTACTCGCAAATTCTAGAAAACGAAAGCAAAGCTAAGCCTGCCCCATGAAAGAAAGAAAAAACCTAGCACAGAAGCCCCTTGACTAAGCACTGCGCTGGGGGGGTGCTCTCATGGCCTACCATTTGGCCATTAAAAAACCAAAGCTTCTGCCCTGTGTAAAGCCCTCCCTCCATCCTATGAGTGCCACATTGCCCTATCACTTCGTCGAAAAAATCAATGCTATCACCATCTGACTCTCCCCACTAACCTCACGGGTACTGATGATTAAAGAGGAGAAATTCCCAAGAACCCTAAACAAAAACAAATTGCACCGACCGACACCGACCAAAACGCTAATAATTTACGATTGCAATTTGCAATTGATCTGGTAATTTAATCACATTAAAACGCTCAATTTGGTCGTTTCAAATATAGATCCACTTCAATGCCCCACCAATTTGTCTATTCCATTCAATATCAGCAACTGGCCAACTGTATCCCTCCATTGAAGGACAGGCTTTCTTCCTTTCTTTTGCAGAGAGGTTCCGTTTTACACAAATTGCAGCAGCTTTAACTAAAATCCCAGATACCAACGAGCACCACCGTAACAAATTGAATGTCTCCCTTGTTTTATATATATATTTATTATTATTATTCAAAAGGCATAAATAATAGAAAAGAATACATATCGCCTCAGAAATGATTTGATATTAAAATCAGAGAAAAAAATGAGGTCAAAGGAAGAACGAAATTAAAGAACAAAGAAAGAAAGAAATTGACAAAAAAAAGAAAAAGGTGCCTGGAGGGTAATTAATTTACCGGCGAGTAGAATCTATCAATGTGAGTGTCCGTACAAATCGTATGGTGACCACAGGAAATCAAGAGGGCACGGTTGCTTTGAGTCGAGCCTGAGCCACGGCTTTCCGCTGCCTGACCAATGCAATAGACTATATGGACCCGGATGCAAGTCCCGGCAACTCCCTTTCACATTATCACCACCCAACCCATGTTGGTTCCACCGGTGCTCAATCGGCGCCACATTCCCCGCAAATACCAAGAGATACGGCGGCAATGAGCCCAAATCATAGATCCGGTCACTCCTCTGGACCTCCATCCACCTCTCAATCCACTTCGTATATTGGGCATGTCTCCATTTCACCAGATCTATCACCATCACTCCAGTGTTAAAGTAACAGGGCTTCCGCCCCCGAAATGTCCCTGAAAACCGCCTATCAGACCAGAAACCCGAAGTGAAATACTTTGTGAAGTTGGCATGACAGTATTCTGGTGCTCCGATTGTTCTAGAACCCAAATCAGTAGCCCACAGCTTTTCTATATCATCAACGACAACTAGATCAGAGTCCAAATAAATCACTCTCTTGACACAGGTCTCTAGCAAATCAGCCAAATAATTCCTGGCGTAATTGAGTGGCTGCTCCAGCGCTTGCCTAACTGAGGTCGAGATGAGGCTGCGTACAATCTCCGGATCGAAATAATACACTTTGAACTTCAATTGAGGGAAAGTGGATCGAACTAGGGATTCCAGATTGGTCTCGGAGACTAAGAAATGGAAGAAAACATTCTCTGGACACAAAGAGTTGAGCAAAATTGAGTGAACAGCCGCAATTGAGCCACGAAGATACTCCACATCGAGAGTAATCGCTATGTGAACCAAGGAAGGGTCACAGACATCGGTTTTGCCCCTGGTTTGTCGGTCAGAGAAGCGGCATTCATCAGCATTGCGGAATGTAGTCGACCTTCGGAAGGATAGTTGAGGGAGGTAATCGGGAGGGGATAGGAGGACGGGGAAACGGAGGTGGCCGTCTAGATTGGAGGAGCGAATGGCTTCAGCTGGAGGGAAGGATTGGATAGAAGGAGAGAGTATAATCATCACAACCGCGGCAGAGAAGAAGCCTGAAAATCGTAGAATCCAAAGCATCTTTGCACCATAAATCCCTCTTCTCCTCCTCTTGCTCTTTGATTTAAAATCGAACCGATCTGCCACTATGGAGATAAAGGACAATCGAAGGAACGCTAGGGTTCCTTTGAGGTCCGCCAGACTTGTTGAAGAATCTACAGCAGATGATAGATTAAATTAAAAGAAAGGAAAGTTTCGATTCGATCTCTCTCTCTCTTTCCCTTTTCAATGTAGAATTGCCGTGAGAACGAAGCGAACAGAGGAATCCATGCAATGAACCAGGCGGCCCCTGGTGCTAGCGTGCGCCTCCGAGCACTCTAGCCCCCCTCCACCTCTTTACTTGTACCCACCCTATCCCACAGCGAAGAATAAAAAAGAGGAAGAGATGAGGAGGAGCAGAAAAGAGAGACAGAGAGTGGTAGAGATGAGAAAGAGGCGCTTTCTTTTTGCTTTGCTTTTCTTCTCTTTTTAGTTTTTTCAGCTTAGCTTTGCATTTTCCACCATAGAATAGAAATGCCACTCCCACTATTTTTTCTTTTTTTATTTTTATTTTTCTGGGTAAATAAATACGATAAAATGCAGTGGTAAACTGTGGGAAGAGAATTTCAGGAAATAGTATATATTATTATTATTATTATTTTAGGGTCTCTTGTTTTGTTATGTGTTTGTATTTACAGGAGGTAAAAAATAATAATAATAAATAAGTAGCGATACGAATACCATTGATTATTGGGTTTTGGTTACCTGAAGGAAACCTCCAGCTGTCCTTGTCTTCTGTCACGTTTTACGATTGCGTACCGGGACCTGCACGGACCTTCTGAACTGTTTCTGTACACACACAAAAAAAAAAAAAAATCCTCCTTCTCTTCTTATTTTGAAAAAAAAAAAATTGCCGCTCCACTTAGGAGTTAGGAGGTCAGGTGCTGAGTTTTTTGGTGCGATGTTTTATTTATTTTTAATTAAACATATATTTCAATTAAAATCATTGCGTAAAAAATACAAGTGGCAAACAGAACAGCTGGGTCGATCTTTAATCTCGGGCACTCTTCTTCGATTTTCGAGACTATTATATTAGTCAACCTTATCCATTGTTTAAACTTTCAGGCTGTTTGCGTTAATGATTAATGTTGTTTTTAATAATATTTTTTATTTATAATTATATTAAAAACATATATTTAAAAAAAAATATTTTTGATATAATTTCATGGGAAAAAATCACTAAAAATTTTTAATTTAAAATAAAAAAAAAATTTAAAAACACTTTTAAAATGCAAAAAAACATCTGGTGAATCACCCTTCTTCGATGAGAACTAGTCTTAATTACTCTTAACTACCAGGTTGAGGATGACAGCTCCGACATTTAATTTAAGAAATAATAAATAAAATAAGAAGCAGAAGGAGCCCTCATCCATCATTTCTAAGTATCGAGATTTTTATTTATTGAAGAGTATTAAATAGAGATGGATGATGCATCAACATCATATTGACAGAAGGTTCCTTCCCCTCCCTAGTCCCTACAATGATTACCGTGCTCTACTCCTGGAAACAAAAGTGCAGAAACCGTGGACGCTAATTTTTCACTTAAGTGTATAGCACGGTCCATGATTTTTTTATATATGTGCCGATCGGTCTTTTCATGTCTACTATATAATTTAATATTTATTTATCACTTAGATTAATATACTGGTGTGAAATTTATTATATGTATGCATAACGTTTTTCTATTTCCATTCAACAGGAAGTGATATATTTATATCCAATTAGTTTTATTAAAAAGTATATGTAAACTTTGAATATAATATAAGAAAAGTATTCGAATATAAAATACATATTATTTGTATTATGTGAGGCTGGTCTCTCGGTAAAGTCATACAAATCTTTTTTGGGTTTTAAATTTTCCTGTTGTTTTCCAAGCTGTTTTTATGTATATTTTATTTGTAGAAATATACATATTATTTTATTATATTTTCAAATAAAAATTATTTTAAAAATAATCTCCATCATATTTTGAAATAGACCTCAGAGCTACCAGAGTTTCTTACAAATAATTTCTAGTGGGTGCATGGAAGCTATCATGCTCGTTACCATCTATCTTTTTACAAATAACATATATAAAAAGCAATAAAAAATGGTATTGTGGTAGTTTTTATAATTTTAAAAAATAAAAATTATAATATTTTCTACGTCAAGATTTAAAAATGAAATTTTCGATTGAATTTATACAAAAACATATAGCGTGTTAATTAATCAAATATTCTTAAAATCATAATTAAATTAAAGGACGGTTTCAACTACATGTAACGACACTGCCGAGCACACCCTGAAAAAAAAGGTATCAGGGAATATCTACAACGCAAATTCCAAACACTCTATACGATCATGACACCAATCAAATGCAATTAATCACTAATTTAAAAACCATTGTTTTTTTAATTTAGTTTGTTTTAAATACTCTGACAATTAGCACGTCACTATCTGAGGGAGCTTACGCGTCAACTACCAGACCACATAACGCAATAAAAATGAAAATGTGAACGTAGAAGACTTGTTCCTTGTAAGCGGAGAGTTGTCTCACTTTATTATAAAAAATTACGTATAAAAAAATCCATCTAACGTTAAATCATGTGATTTGGTACCGTTGCTAAGGTTGTTTTGTATTAACGTGTTTTCAGAGTATAATTGTGTGTCATATACAAAATAGTGTTTTTTTTACGAGTAAACCCCATCACTTAATCGCGCTTTGCATACCCAGAAAAAAAAGTAAAACTCTAGTTGTCATACTCTTTGCAGTCAAGATTTTAAAGAGTCTTAACTCAGTTCTTATAAATAAAATATGTTTTCAACATGTTAAAGTACTCTCTAGTTATTTGCTCATGCGTTGCAGTGGTTTTTTTCTATGTAATAAACTGATTGATTCTATGCGTGTTGTACTTGATTACCATAATATTTAATTAGTAAAATTGAAGTTGATAAAATTTGTTAGAAATAGGGTTTTTTTTGGCTAAAAGTGATTGAATATTGTTATTGTTAAAATTATTTTGATAATTATTTAATTGGTAAATTGTACAATTGGAATCGATAAAATTCATTTAAAATAAGTTATGTGTTTCGTGTAACACACTGATTGATTATTGTATATGTTTTATTTGTTTGATGAATTATTTTATTAGTAAAAAGTAATATTTTAGTCGATAAATTTTAGCACGGATGACTGATTTGTTTTACGCAACAAACAATTTGATTAGTGGTTTTGTTTTAACTACTTGGATAAAAATATGATTGGTAGATAGCAAAACTGCAATTGATCAAATTGATTGAAGAAAAGTTTTTGTTGGCTACAACATACTAATTGTTTGTTGGACATATTTCAACTATGTAACGAATAATTTATTGGACAGATAGCAAAAATGCAACTGTTAAAATCTATTAAAGATTATTTTTCCGGATTTTTTCTTCATATCACTATATTAAAATTATTTTAGAACTCTGAGATTAAATTAATATGAGATTTATAAAGAAAAGTTAGTTCATTTTTTAAAATATATATTAAGATGTTAATACCAAAAAAAATCACAATATATAATTAGTCTCGCCTATTTTTCAAAGAAAAAAGTCTTAAATATAATTATTATCATTATTCAAAATGTTTTATCTATAGTAAAATAAATACATATAAAAACTACATAATCTTAAATTTTTTAAGTTAATTATTTAGCTCGGGTGTATAGCATTATTAAAAAAATATAGGACCATTAACAATTTTGTTACATGTGAACAAATTTGGTGTTTATTGCAGTGAAACGCAGGGCAATTTTTTTTTTACTGTAGATAATTTGGCATAATTTTTCTACTTGTCTTGTCTACGTGTGACTTCGTATATATTTTTTACGTGATATGAGATCTGAAATATCATACATAAAAATACCCGTAGAAATTAATTTCTTACAAAAATAACATCGACCAATAAATTATTTTGATTATTATTGTCATTGTTATTGTTAAGATTGCTAAATTGTCCTAATTATTATCACTAATATTATGAATTTTACTATAAATAAGTAATATTCTAATTATCAATGGTAATACTATTGCTGCAAATAAGTTTTGTAGGCTGATTATTTCTCTTGGATATATAGTATTGTAAAAAAATCTAAAACCATTAACATTTTTTTGCATGTTAAAAAATTAATTTATGGTTGCGGCAAAGTGGAGAGCAATTGGTTCATATATTTTTTCATTGTAAATAATTTGCCTTAATTTTTCCACTCGTTTCGTCTATGTGTGACTTCGTATATTTTTTGTTAATGTAATATTGGATATGAAATATCATACATAAAAAATCCACAAGAGTAAACTTTTAAGAAAAATAACATCAACTGTTGAATTATTTTGATTATTACTTTCATTGTTATTATCACGATTGTTAAATTGTCACAATTATTATAGATATCGTTATAAATATTACTATCAATAATTTTATTCTATTTTTTTTTTAAAAAAAACAAAAATTTAACAAAAACTATCACGATTTTTTTTTTGTTTAAATCGTGTATCACTTCTAAAGAAAACTTCTTTATTTTATTTTATTTTGCCTTTATAATTTAAAAAATAACGTATGATGTAAAATTTCAAACCATATGAAATGATTTTATAATCCTGTTATTTATATATTATTTTGATTCTTTAACATTTACAACAACACGCAAATTAATTAATTATCAAATTTATTTTCACCCCCACGATACAATATCGAAGATCACTTTACAACAACATAATTTTACAATATCAAGTATCTCCCGGTTAGTGTTGCCCATCGAAACCATGACCAAACTTATCATTATAACAATGCATGTCCCCCCGAATTAGTTTAAGACTAAATTGTAGTCCGGCCGCAGATACTATAAGTTTTTTTAATCTTTTAAAAAAATAAAGTTAATATTAAATAGTAAAAAACTCAATATATTTTTTATAAAAAAGAAAAATTGAAACTACGTATTCATTGACTTCAACTCTGGTAACTAAGAAGTTTAATTCAAATAAAAAAATAAAAAAATCAATTAAAAAGATTTATCAAAGTATATCCACGACGACGTCCTTTTTAGTTTTGAAATTAATTATTGTTATATATGTTTTTTTTCCCGGGAAATGCAATTAGAAGTAATAAAATTTAGATGCACAGTCAGTATCATGTACTGTTCGAATGACAGGGCCCGAGAACCAATTATTTAGAAATCGACAGGCTAACCCTGGACCGGGTCCCGCAGAATCCATGGCCCCGTATGACTCTTTTTCTGTCATGTAGCTGATGTTTGGGTGATCTTTATAGTAATTTTTGTTTAAAAATATATTTAAATAAATTATTATTATTATTATTATTATTATTATTATTATTATTAAAATAAATTTAAAACATAAAAAAATAAATTATAAAAACACCAATACTAGTAATATTAGTAGCTGAGACAGTTAAGGTAGAGGGAGTAAGGGAAAAAGTTGGAACGCTTGTGTTTGGAAATGGATGTTGACCACGTGTTTTCAAAGAATATTTTTTTTTAATAAATTTTTTTTTCATGACTTTATACTGTTAATGTGATAATATTAAAAATAAATTTAAAATCTATTTAAATATATTTATAAACAAAAAATATTTTGAAAAACAATCAATATCAACATCAAAAGTAAAGTTTTCATCCTATTTGATATTATGACCGCTGTTATTTTTTAAAATATTTCAAAATAATAAAATTTATTTATTAAAATTTATTTTTAACCTTATCTAATTAAAATATTTTAAAATAAAATAGTAATAAAACAAAAAACATTCATTTAAAAAAGAAAAAAAACAGGCTGAAGATGGAAATACAGGGGACAGGAATCAGATACAACAGCAGAGGTGTATGAGGCTTCTTAAAGATGCTTTAAGTGTAGACCAGCTGGTTTGGTCAATACAGTAACACCGGTATAAGAAGTGTAGCCAGTGAGGTCACAGTCCCATTCAGAGAACACAGGTGTACGGTGCTCCTGCGCATTCAGGGCAGCGCAGCTCTCCACATGATTATACTTTGTGAAGCGTGTCCCTCGGTCAGCACATTTTTAACAGTCCGTACGATTTGCTCTCTCTGGTCGAATTCCAGCCTGGCCTCGCGGTCGAAAACATGGGTCGGGTCTCCACTGCTGGATTAAGGTTGCATCATGATGCTCGTGAGCTAGAGCTGATGCTCTGATTATGGCCATGGCTCCAAACTGCAGGAGCCAGTGGGTGCGGAACCAAGGCTGGCAGTGCAGGAAGCTCATGTTATTGATTAGATCGAGAACTTATTAATATTTATAATTGACATATATTTTGTTGTGCTATTAAGGCTTGTTTGGGAGGGCGGTTGTTTTTTAAAGTGATTTTTATTTAGAAATACATCAAAATGATTTTTTTTTATTTTTTAAAAATTACTTTTGACATCAGCATGTTAAAATGATTTAAAAACACCAAAAATATTTCATTTAAAATGAACAAAACCATGAATTTTGGCCAGACGTCAGATTGACCGCAGTGCCAAACACGAAATAAATACATGTCTGAAAACTAATTTACTTTTCAAGATTCTTTTCCTTCGTGCTTTACTTTTGTTTGTATAGATGAGGAGAGCTTTAAAAAAAACACAGGTGTAGCTCCTTTCTTGTAATAACTCTATGAGTTGAAGCCACGTTGTATTGGCTAAAAATGTAAATATAGTGTAATATCGACATGAATAATAGTAAACTATAAGAAAATAAAAAAGGAAGGGGATTGTTTAAAAGAATGTAGGCTCAAGTAGGTTCGGTTTCACTAAAATTTAAACCTAGTTAACCCAAATCTAGTCGAAAAACAAAGCCCAAAGAAATAGATTCAGTTTGCCTTGGTCAAACCAGAACTAAAAAAAGATTTGAGGTTCGGTGAATTAGGCCTGGCTATCAAACCAATCTAAAATTCTTTTTGGTTTAAGCTAGACAAATTAAACTAACATTTTCTTGCATAAATCTGTCACAGCACATCTGAACACAAGGTTAAGAATCCATTAAACTAATATATATATATATAAACTAATCCATTAAACTGGGGTAGCCGTTAGGACGCGGCAGTTTTGTTTTGGACAGACGGGGAGCTGAGCCTGAGCCCGAATTTTCAACACCAAAATCCACTCTCTCTCTAGCCGTTGATTGTTCAGCTGTCACGGACCCTTAAACTCCACTGTACAACTATTATTTTATTGAAAGAATAAAATATCTGTTCTCCTCTTTAATGGAAAAAATAATTACTGGACTGCATTTACCGTGCACATTGAAGGGTTAGGAAGCCCGACTGTCTCTGTATTTTTATTTTTATTTTTATTTCTTATACTGCTGATCCATAAAAAAAAAAACAAATTGTCTCTCCACTGAGTTCTCTAGATGAAGAAAACTTTTTCATAATAAAAGCAATTAATCATAATTATAAGTACAAAATAATTAAACTATCCCCGAGACAATATAATCATCCTTTCCTTCTATTATTCTCACAATCCGTATATCACTATTGGTTATTACCTATAATTTTTTTATGGCATGACATTGACTACAATGATTATAATGGCAATAACATAACTACAATGATGTCGGATCGGTAAAGTTAACATGAACGAACGTTGACGCCCTATCAATTACGTTAGATCAACAGAGGGCAAAAGTAGGGTACACCCAGGAACAGGACAGTGAAATACTCCCAATCAATGGAATCTCATTATCACGAAGAGAGAATTGTCTACAGAATCTGAAGGTTTGCCATGTTTTCTTTTCGGTGCCATATAAGCATCAAAACAATTTGAGACTTACCCGAAACAACGTTAATTTAAGCAAGTGACTTACGAGGTTATTAGGATCACACGCCGTGGAAATAGCTGTGCTTGGAAGCTTCTGCAAATAATGAAGCTAAGAGCACGGCAGGCCTTGTGCTGACGTACTTGGATATACTGTTTTCTCGCCCTAGACTAGTAATTTTATTTGATTTGACATAAGCTCTTATTAGGAGGAACAGTCACTCGCGATGCAAGAAAATAATTTTTATAAAAATTGAATTTTTTTTTATATAATTGATATAAAAACTAATTTTTTAAAAATAAAAAAAATATATATTATTTTAATATGTTTATAATAAAAAATATTTTCTAACGGCCGGATTTTGTTTTTGTTTTTTTTTTTCCTTTTCCTTCCTAGGGTCATTGTACATGGAGAGAAAAAAAGTCGAACCAGTGGCTTGTACCAGGGACTCCTTTTTTAATAAATAAATAAATTCCCTTACCATATCATTTTATATAAATATAACTGTAACTTACCTTACTCGATGTTTTAACTTTACCGTCCAATTTCATATAATTTTAAGATTTTTTTTTTTTTAAATTATCCCTTGTATTTTAGAAATAGTCTTCTTTATTCTCATAAATGTTTAATTATATTTACTACACCATTGAATTGTAGCTAAATCTTTTATCAATATTTGGAATCTAAATTTACAAATTTATTTTTTTAAACTGAACCAATTTATCTTTCACACTCAAAAACAAACCAAGGATGCGTGCTATACATTATGATTAAAAGAATCGGAAAAAAAAGACATTTATTAAGCTTCTATGAAATACACTCACCCCCAAAAAAATATTCAGGTGCCTTTCTTGCTTATTTAAGGTATGGAATAATTTAATACATTTATATTTTATTCGCAATTTGCATGCATGGTATTTTTTGTAGGAATTAAAGTAGAGCCATAGTTTCTATAAAGGCAAAACATTAGGTTATAAAACTTTAAAAAATTTCCGCGCAACGAGGAACGGCAAAGGTCAAGGTATTATACAATGACTTGGTTTTTAATATTGCAATCGAGCTCTTCCTTGATAGCATTTTAATTCGGCAGACCGTCTATATCAAACCTAATGAATTCACTAAGAATTAAAATTATATATTTTTTTTCATTTGAAAGCAAAATAATAATGGAAACGATAACCCACTATCACTTAACAACAAATTTTGTGGATGATCCCGTAGAATAAATCAAAATACTCACAAATTAATCTAAATTTCCTGTTAATTAAAAAAAAATAGTGGAGGGTCTTTTTGGTGCAGGAATGGAAGCATACAAGATTTTATGATTATTTGAGAGTGTGATTGAGGTTGTTATGAAAATATTTTCCATTAAAAAATATATTAAAATATTTTTTTTATTTTTAAAAAAGAATTCTTGACATCAAAACATGAAAATAATTTAAAAATATCAAATTTTTTTAATTTAAAATAAAAATTAAAAAATATTTTTTAAAAAAATACTTTCAAAATAGAAGACCGTTTCCACTCTCGCGTTCGATGGCCTGTTTCCACTCTCGCATTCATGGCCTGTTTCATCATACAAGCCTAGGCAAGTAAACGAGAACAGTCACGTTATTTAGGTTCACTTTATAACCCATTATTATCATATCACAATCCACTCCACCACCATCACTGCAAGAAAGCCCGATGGGTGAGCTGCAGCCACCACCTCTTATCCATCGCGATGGCTACTCAGATAACCCGGGAAACTTGAGGAAAGAATGAAATCCCTCTGCAAATTGTCTTTCTTAACTTTTCCGGCGTCGTATCTGGTTAGATCAATAGAAAGCATCTTGACATGAAGCTGGTAAATTAGCAGTTCCTGTCAAATAGTTTGGCAGGCGTGATCCAAAATACCAGATTTTAGGGGGCAATGAGACCAGTGTAGAAATTAAAAATTTAAATTATTAAGTTAGATATTTTATATGATTTATATTATTATATAACATAAAACTTTGTTTAAGATTTACCAAATAATGGGGCTTTGAAGCCACCGGGATTGCTTTGCTCGTGAAGAGCAAGGGTTATTCACGAGAGTGTAAGATAGGGATGGCAAGCACGAAAAGCGGGAAATGCTTCTAACACTTTTCGGGGGTGTTTAATGTGATTGAGAAGTTTTTTTGAATAAAAATAAAATTGTATTTTTTATTTTAGAGTGATAAAAATTTAATTTTTTTATATGCTGATATTAAAAATAAAATTTTAAAAATAAAAAATATTTTGGCACTCAAATATTTATAAGCCATCGTGATTATGAATCCCTCAGGCTTAAGAGATGGCGTCTTCTTTGTAAGCTAAACCACCGGCAGGATCCGGCTTGCTGGTGGGCAGCACATGTTTGGTCGCAATAGATGGAGAGCTTGTGATGTTCCCGTCTTTAAGATTTTTAACAACCATCGAATTGGATTTTTATTTTTATTTTTATTTTTATTTTTTTTTTTTATTTTTATTTTTTCGTGACAATTTTCTTGTTTCGCCATTATTTTGGTGACGCGTGTAAACTAGATATAGATCACCTATCAGCAATAAATGCCTTTGCTGCTTCGTGGTCACTGTCCTGGCAAGAGCCACGCCTCCTTAGCTCCCAAAACACACCGTTTGCTCAAGCAAATCTCATCGCCTCGAGAGAGCTGGTCTAAATCAAGAAAGTGGGGTTGGCATTTTCATTTTCTTTTCTAGAACTGAAATTGGCGTCTCTTTAGAGGCCAACTTGATGCATATCAATTTATTTATCTCATCTTTTTATTCACTATTTATATAACCATCATGAAAAATGCTCGATCCTTCTAGCCATTAGTGTTGCGTTCTTGATCTGCTTATTGCAATTACAAGAAGAGAGGTGCGGAAGAGAGGACATTATTTTATAAATCCGAAAATAATTCCCCCCCTCTTCCCTCTGGGGGATTTATGGAATGATGAACAATTCCCTTTTGAATTGATTTATTTGACCATTAAAAAGACCAAAAAAAACAAAACTCCACTGCTAGCTATTCCGAAATAGCAGTAAGTTCAGACATGGAGCCAAACCTGGCTGCATCGCGGGGCACCAGCTGACCCTGTGCCACCACCAAGGACTTGTAGATCTGAATGATCATCTTCTCATCATACTCCTTGACGGGGCGTGCACCAAACGAGTCACCGAACCCTGAGGTGCCTATTGCCCTGGAATTAGCAAGCCCAAGCATCATCTTCACGTAGGCATCCCGCAGCCAAACAAAAAACTTCTTCGGGGAAGACATTTTGAGGATTTTAAGCTTCGGCTTGATCTTGATCCGCAAACTAAACCTCCTCCTCCTCCTCCTCGAGGTCGAGCCACCCGAACCTAGCTCCACTGGCTGGTTCCTCCGAATCCAACCCGACCCGTTTATCCTCTCGTACCCTCTCCTCCTCCAGTATCCTTTCATCTTCGTGTACATCGTAGCAGAAACACCTTCCATATTTGCGTGTGCTTCTGATTTGTAATGGTTTCGTTTTGTTTTTATGCAGGTGGTCTTGGAGAAATTAAGGGGCAAAGAGGGGGGGAGGTGGGTGGTTGAAGGGTGATAAATTTGGGCACATAAGCTTTGAGTCTCAACTCCAACTACTGTAGTTATATCGGTGTGGAAGCCATTAAAAATCAAAATAAATAAATATGAAATACAGTAAAACAAGATGAGGGTTGGCGATTCATAAATGAGAGATGCTAGTCCGTACCTGGATTTCACAAGGCTATCGGTCTCTGTCTCTGTGCTTTGGGCATCTCACGAGCACGACAATATATATAGCCTGCTGGATGTTTTTATATTTATATTGTATTAAACATTTATAATTATTCCAATAAATATTGCATTAAAGAAATCTATAAATAAATATTTCCAATCAAGAGATCCAAAAATCAGACATTTATTTATGTGGAGTCGGTATCCATCAGTATATTAAATTAACCTGAAATAGAAGATGCAATATCGGCCCTTGGATTACTCAGTGAATGCAAACACCTCTCGTCCACAATTGTCCAAGGTACCTACCTGTCTTATCCCACCATTCTTGTGATGGTGGTAGATTCCGACTTTTTACAGATGAGTCTGAGGATAAGTTTCATTGAATTTACAGATAGAGATTCCGACTTTACATTTATTTCATATATATCCAAATAAAAAGGAAAAAATGTTCGATCTCTAGTTATAAAGGTGCCTCCTCTAGAATTAGGCAGCAAACTAACCTTGTATTTCAAGGAGAATCTCTATCCATACGAGCTCAATTACATACATCATGTCTTGGAGGTTTTTTTCTTACCAAATCTTCTCTCTATTTATATATTAAATCTAAATATATAATCCAAATGATTAGTTATGCATCTAGAAAAAGCTAAACCTTGAATAAATTAAAATTAGACAACATTCTATGAATGCCTCCACATGCACACAATACGTTGTCTATGTACTATAAAGGGTCTGTTTATTTCGGCGGTACAGCCGCTGTTTGCTCAAAATTCTTTTTTTTTTTATTTTAAATGATTTTTTTTTGTGTTTTTAAATCATTTTGATGTGCTGGTGTCAAAAATAATTTTTTTAAAATAAAAAATATCATTTTTATGTATTTTTAAATGAAAAACACTTTCAAAAACAACCGCAACTACCCTCCCAAACATGCCCAAAAAGTCTTAGATCGAAATCCCGAGGCTAAAAGATACTAGTAAGAAACAAAAATTGATAAATGATAAATTCTTGAATTTTAAAATGGTCAATTCAATTATCTAAATTCAAGGGTTTTAACTTATTTTACATAATATTCATATTGAAAAAAAAAATCTATCAAGGAAGAGCTCGATTGCAATATTAAAAACCAAGTCATTGTATAATACCTTGACCTTTGCCGTTCCTCGTTGCGCGGATTTTTTTTTAAAGTTTTATAACCTAATGTTTTGCCTTTATAGAAACTATGGCTCTACTTTAATTCCTAAAAAAATACCATGCATGCAAATTGCGAATAAAATATAAACGTATTAAATTACCCCGTACCTTAAAAAAACGCAAGAAACTTGATTATCTTTCAGGGGGTGAGTGCATTTCATATACATGTTTTTTTTTTTGTTTTCAAATCTTTTAATCCTAATGTATAACTCGCATCCTTTGTGTGTTTAGAGTGTGAGAAATAAATTAGTTCGGTTTTATAAAATAAATTTGCAAGTTCATTCAAAATCAAGGGCATCCATCGGCACTAGTGGATATAGCCCGAGTTGAAATTTTGTTGGGGCCTGGAAATAAATTCCCAGTGAATTTCATATCGGAAAACAGGACATATTTTTAATACATAGTTAGGTGTATAAACATTTTATATCAATATTAGAATCCCTTTACATCTATATCATAATCAAAACTTAGAATATCTTTAATAAATGAATAGATTTTCATCTCTTCTACAATACTTATTATTCAAAACTTAGACTCGTGTAGTTTTGTCATTCTATCTCAAATCTTATTTGTATTTTTCTTCTCCACCACACTTGATAATATTTTATCAGCTAGTGCTAAATGTATGTTAGCTATAGCATTTCCATCCATCTTAATCTACTCGGCATCATCAGTGATCTCCGCGGGCCTGTCTTTAATTGCTGTCGGGTTTTTTTTATCATTTTAAATTGGCTTTATTCTTATCATTCACGGAGAGAAATTGCTCCCATTGAACCTCATGATTTCGTGCTTTTCTTCTGACATCTCATTCACCGTAATTTGATCAATTATCATCGTTACACTTACGAACTGTAATATACTATGGTGTGAATAATACTGGAGGGGTCACAATGGTCCCTTTTAAAATTCAATATTCTCACACAAAATTTCATAGACTATATTTATTGATTGCGTTGTTTTTTATTAATATAAGTGTCTGAGTCAGCTTCAGTATATCTCAACTAATTTTATAAATTCTAAAATTAGCGACCATGTAAATTTTTATTGATCGTTATATCAACAATCATAAAACTCAAAACTAAGATAACAAAGGATTTATTTATCGCACTTTGTATATATGGAATAGTGTTGCATGTGAACAAAACCAATATAGTAGTAAAATAGACTCTTAAACACTCATTGTCATCCTCATCATGAATAAACCAAACCAAGAGAAAAAACAGGAAAAAATTCTTCCTAAAATCTCAGATGAAAAATTTAAAGTTCCCAAGCTAAAAGTCCACTGCCATGGAAAACAATAATACTAAACGTTTTTTTTTTTAAGATGAACAGCAACATTGAACTTGATATAGCATCAATTGGGGAGGGAAAACTAGGCAGCATTGGGAAGAGAAATGAACGTTCTTTATCATTTTATGTGGATTTTAATTTAACCTTCCCTTCTTAATTATATATATCTATATATATATATAAAAGAAGCAGATTTCAACACCATGATTCTCATATAATTACAGGAAAGAAAGAAAAACACACCACAATTTGCAAACTAGAAACAAGTAGCCACAGGATAATAATAATAATAAAAAATAAAATAAAAAAATAGCTTGGTCGGTTGAATATCTCTTTCCAACGGAGCTACTTTGGACCAATTTACAAAAACTCATGACTGTATTAAGACTTATTTACTATTTTAGTAAATAATATTTTATTTAGTTTCGTTCATGAATAGTGGTATTTCAACGCATCCTTCGAAATGCTATTTTGGACTCATTTACGAAGCTCATCCCTCTTTCGTGAAGCTCTTTTATAAATAGTATTATCCAAGCTCCAGCTCTTCCATCAATATATCATTACTATTTTAGTAAACAATACTATTTCAATTTATTTCATTAATAGTATTGATGGAATTGGAATTGAATGACAAAATTGCAAAATAAAAAGAACTTTATAAAAAAAATAAAAAATAGAATAAAAAAAATCAGGATGTAAATTAACAAAATAAAACAAAACAATGAGGATAAATGTGTATTTTAGTTATTAGAAGAGAAAGGAAATACAAAAAAACTGCAATTGATGAAAATTTGACGGATGAAAGACCATATGTATATGTGATGACTTGGTTAGACAAACAGTCTGAATATACGATACACACGCCATTAACTTATTACATTTCAAATTTAATAAGAAAATATCCCCTTATGACTTTGTCAATTACAGTAAATACCGGTTGAAAGTACAAATACCCCAATATACATATCACTTTTTTTTTTTTTTTTTTTTTGTAGAATCCAAGTTTAAGTTTGTATTTATACTGTATAATAACACTTAAAAAACCAAAACAACCTTTGTCCAACAAACCACAATTTTTTTTTTATTTGCGAGGCAAATAAATATTTTTACTGCTAAGAAGTTTGTGAAAAGTTAAAAAAAGCTTTGACCAATAATTCTAATTTTTATCGAGTTTGAGGGTAAAATAAAATAAAATAGAATACTGACACGTGCGAGGGCATATGTATATTCAAACCCCATAAACGTATCTCCCCGGGGCCAACGCCTCTGGTTGCCAATCAAACAAAGCACATGGCCGGACCTCAAGAGGTGCAAAATTCGACTGCAATCCACCTCCCACGTCGCCACCGCCTTCTTAGGAACAGGAACCTTGCCACTCACTCATCTCTCTCTCTCTCTAGCTGTTCGTAAGCTTGGCCCTATCTTTTTCTTCGCTTTCATGGTGCAGGGAAGCAGATAAGCAGTGATTCTATGCTTTCCCATAAACTATTAAAGTTGAGGCACATCAATGCATGTACCATTAATTTTCATTTACTTGTCAGGTCAATGATTGAAATCATTTTAAAAATTCATTTTTGATTTTTTAAGTTCAATTTTTTCACATATGGGTGTAATTGATTGAGTTGATAAAATGGAGACTCAGCTGGCTGATTAGGGATGAGAGCAAGATATAAATTTCTAGCTTTGTAAAACGAATTAAATTCTATATTTTATAATCAAATTCTTTCATGTTCATTTCTTAATTTATATTTTCATTTTAAAAATAGTAAACTTGGAGATTATATATGAAATCACAAAATTAATATAATGTCTTCTCTGGAACGGCGTATCGAGAATAACAAACAGCTAATTCGAAAGGTGGAAATAGCATCATCCCTTTATTTAAACTTGAAATAACGAAGAGGAAGAATCCTTCTTTACACATCAAAACACCATCTCTGCAATTTTTTATTTTCCTTTTCGAACAAAGAGAGAAATAATACATCCTTTCCACCTTCAAATCACAACTCTTTTTTCTTTTGCTTTATACAGCAAAAAAAAAAAAAAATACATCTTTCGGAAATTAAACGCATGTAGCATGGTGGTAGGCATTTCTCTGATCCCCGCAGCCATCATTTACCATGCCTCTTCAGCCCGTAGCAAAAGCAAAGCTTTTGCGTCTCATCAGTAGATTTAAAAAAAAAAAAAGTTTTGGAGGGACAATAAATTGGAAGACTTTATAATATCGAGGTACAGAAATGTAACTGGGATTTTTTATTTGTAATGAGGAAAGGAAAAGAAAAACCTCTGCATTTACCGGTTAATGAGTTTCTGATCGATTTAGAAGCAAAAGAGGAGAGAAAGAAGAAGAAGAATGAAAAAAACAATGGGATTCATTTTCAAGACAGCGGAGTTAGAAGCAGATGATGGTGGAGGGTTATAATAATAAAATGGAAAGTAAGGAAGTATAGGGTTCGGTGGCGGAGGCGCTGGATAATTACCATAGTTTGGCGGCGGATAAAATCCACCAACACCAGCAGGTGGTGGCGGGGAGTATGCATACGTTGGCACTGAATTAGGTGGCGGAGGGGAGTAGTAATATGTGCCTGAACTTGGCACTGATGGTGGCGGTGGGGAGGCCGAGACAACCGCTGGTGGAGGCTGAGGCGGGCAAAAGGAGACAGGGGGTGGCGGAGGAGGAGGAGATGGAAGGGGTTGACAGGGGTTGTCACATCCAGAGCACATTGTACACTGTAATTGGTCCCTGGAAACTCCTGTTACGCTCGACGTGGTTGATGAAAAGCAATCAGAGTGCAAAATGAAGAGAATTAAGAACGATACTGATACGGCGGCGCAGCGGTTACTCATTTTAATTTCTCAGAAACTTGTTCGTAAGATTTTTTGAGGGATCGGGAGAATTGAGGACGGGGAGAGCGGCACTAAAAACAAATGGTGGTGGTGGTATTTAGCAAGGAGGAACCGGCCATGTGTAATGTATTGGTGACTGTAACATGCCCTGTTTTTTTATCTTCCACGCCACCATTATCAAAAGACGAACAAGAACAAATTATATAAAAAAAATGGTAGCCCTTTCCAGTCAATCCACTAGGGTAGCCAGTACTTGAACTGCAAAAGGGAACTGGGGCCGGTTCATCGCCTCCCACGTGTCCTCCTCTCCGAACAACGAACAATGGCACTAGAAAAATATCATAAGAACTCAACCCAAAATGTACTATAAATAATGCTACATGAATTATGCAGATCTATATTTTTTGTAATTAAGACATTTAATTAATAAATCCATATGAGTAGTTCACAATAGTGAGATAGGGAAAAATCTCATACATGAACATTAAAAAAATAAATCTAAATGAACTATAGATTAGAATTCAAGCAGGAAACCATTAAAATTCCAATTAAAATACAAAATCAAAGGATTGATATTTGTCCCAAAGTAAATATTATATCACTAAATTTGCACGTCAAATCTTTTTTATAAATTTGTTTTATATGTGTCCATATTTATCTATATATATGTATATCAAATTAATTTATGAGGGGAATGACACTTGTAAAGTCAACTCAACTTAAAGATTTCTAATTCTACTCCTAATGGAGCTTATAATAGCAATACTTGTCATTACATAAAACCATATGGAAAAATAATTCCATACACTTTTTACTCCTTTTTCTTTGAATAAATAGGACGCTCTTAAATTAATTCAAGTTCAAACTCCAGTTTCACCCTATACAAAAGGAGCATATGAGAAAGAGACCACAAGACACACGAGGTACATTCAATGGCCATATTTTTATTTGATAATATTTTTAATAAAAATAATTTAATTTGTTTTTCTAGAATTTTTTTTGGATATGAGGAAATCTCATCCTCGAAAAATATAATTCATAAATTTAGATAAATTAATAAAACCACAGTTGTCCTAAATTTTTATAGAAAATATAAGTCCTAACTAAAACTTGAAATATTCCATATAGATCCCATGAGACTCTCTTCAAGTTCTTATAACATGAATCATGAAATTAATATATTCTCGTTATCATATCCTAAACACGAAGAATTATGACTTCACTATATATATTCATAGGACGTACCTGTATCTACGTCTCTATAGATCGGCCAAAAGGAAATACAGAAAGAAATAATTGAACAGAGAGTTTAAAGTAATCGAAGACACGCGTCTTGATGTTGCAGTCAAACACGTACGTGAAACTAAAAGAATCATCTCCTGGATTGATGTGAGGAATGGGAATTACAGGATAAATTCGCATTTGGAATTAAAAATTTGTTTATTTTACTATATAAAATATGTATAACATAACATGCAGTCATATTTATTGAACAATTACAGAGGACTGGATACATAAACATTCTTCATATATAGAGTTGACTGCCAAGCGCCAAGTAATTTTTCTTCTTCTTTTAGATTAGTAGTTCCAGGATCTGCAGCTTTGTTAAATGGAACTTCCTCTCCCCTGAATTCGAAGCTGCCCAAGAGGTTAATTTTCAGAAGAAGCATAGAACAGTAAGCGACAGAAAAATACAGAAAACAATGGACTGCAGCTTCAAATGAACAGATTTGAAAGAGAAAGAAAGTGGCTGGTTCCAATTGTCAAATGGAAAGTAAGGCACTGGATTGTTTCCGTATTCAGCTGGCGGTCCATTAAAGAAATAGCCAGCTGGTGGTCCATTGAAGGAATAGCCAGCTGGCGGCTTAGGCGGTCGCACAGGCGGGGATGGAGTCTGGCACGCAGGGCACTCATTAGCAGGAGCTGGTGGCGGTGGACACTCGGGGACAGCTGGTGGCGGTGGAGAAGGCGGGGGAGGAGGCGGTGGACATTCAGGGACAGCTGGTGGAGGGGGCGATGGTAAAGGCTGGCAAGGATTGTCACAGGAATAGCACATGGTGCATGGTATTTGTTCTTTAGAAACCTTAGAAATTGTTGGTGATAATGAGAAGCTGAATGCTAGGATAGTGGAAAGGGTCAACAGCAGCATTCTCATGGGGTCTGCCATTACAGTCATCATTTGTGAATAAATGAAAGACGAGAGGCCGGAGATAAGAGATAGGTCAGATTATATAAACTTCTAATAGTTTCTGAAGACGGGAAGAAAGAAGCAAGTGTACTGGCTACCACACCATTTTTCGTTATATTTATCGTCAACAATGAAATTCGAATAAGTAAACAGGAACGTGGTCCTTATTCCCTTCCATCAACGTTTTTATCGATCACATCACCTTTAGCTGGCGGCCCATCAAACATCAGTTGCAGAAATTTACAGAACAGTAAATTAGTTTGTGAGGTATGAACAATTTCCACGACAACAGTGATGAATATAACTAGCAAACGGCGCGGTCTTGCCACTAAGTGGGAATTCCGAGTTTAAAAAGAAGTTTCGTTCTTTCTTATAATTCAGCTTTTACCGGACAAGACGATGGAACATTGCGGGACTGGGGGGTCGCATTCGTAGTTTGTCTGGGAAACACAGGGGCGGAAAATCACTATCAGATGAATTATTACATTGAACTCTTATTCCATGCAGCTCACACCAGCCATGTTATAATATTCCATTCCTGCAGTAGCTTTAATTATTCGATACATTGGACTCATTTTGCTGCAAATTATAGCGACGTGATTAGTTAATCCAAAGCCAAAAATCCAGGGAAGATTTCTTAAACACCATCAGGGAGTGTGACCGCTGACCTTACTATTACAGTGTATCTTCTTATCTGTATATACAAATATAATTTCAATTCTGAAGCAGATGACAGGATAAAGTATCGATTCGATATAAACATATAATAAATAAAGAAACTAGCACTTAAATTGGAAATCTAGCTGGCACAATTCAAAACCATGCTTCATTTATGTATCTTACGCCTTTTTAATAGATATATAAACAGTACCATTTTGCTCAGAATAGTACTCCGGAACGCTCTGGTTTAATTAACTGTCAAAACCACTCTCCTCGAAGCTCTCTCAAAACCCGACCATGCGGCGAGTCAGGATCACCACGCATAGCATTCTCCTTCCAAATCCTTCGAGCTCTCTCGAGTGCCTGCTCAGCCGTGTCAAGTTGCTCTGGCAACCACCCAATCACGTCTCCAGGTTCATTATAAATTTCTGCACATGCAGTGCCATCGGTTGCCCTCGTTATTGGCTTTCTAGTATCCGCCACCTGAATTTCTGACAACGGCGACGCCTTGCGATGGCTGGAGTATTCGTTCTCATCTTCTACTTGTTCTCTTCTGCTCCCCTCATCCTCTGGCCATGGCGTGCCATCAAGTCCAGCGCAGCTAATTTCTTCTAGTGTCAATGTTGAGTTCTTTCGCCTTTGTTGGACAATGGGCTCTGCTGGATTATGAACTCCAGTATTTTCCAGCCTTGTAGTGGGCACATGTGGCGGTTTGGGTGGTGCCAATGGTTCGGTTTCTTTACCGAGTCTGTACTCTTCTTCCATTTTTCGCTTGGCCGCTTCAGGCTCGTACTTTCCTGCCATTTCCTGCAAATTATATATAAACAAATTGGTCTAAAAACACTTTTCACTATTCAGTCAAATGAATTCTAAAAAGGATGAAAGAGAAGGAAAATCTTACTTCAGGTTTTCCAGTGGGAACAGCATGTTGAGTTTCATATTCACGGCCAGCGCAAACCTCTGGATCACGAGGGCGACCAGTTGGATCCGTAGCAGATCCTCGAATTCGAGCTATATTGTAGGCTAAAGAGAGGGACCTATACGATCTTGTTGCGGTTGCGGCTAGTCTTGACAGGATCATCTCGAAATTCGCTTCCTAATGCTTGAACTATACAGTTAATTAGCACTTTTGCTTCGAGGTTCAGAACCAAGAACAAAGGCAAGCTCCGACCAAGAAAAAGAAGCGAGGGGGGTTTCTAGAGAAGAGAATATGTTTATGTGGAAACACGTGTCTCAATCTGTTGACGTGGCAATAGCATGTCGTGCCCCGCTGTATTTAACGTGTCATCTTTTCTTTATTTACGGCACCTCGAAGCATTCAGAAGTTTCTTCTGCTTCTGGCATTTGAAGGAATAAGGCATCCACTCGAATTCTCTAGCAGAATCGGGGTCGATCCAATCCTCTAGGTAAACATGTCGAGTCCTTGGCATATCTTTTTTGATGGATTTATATATATATATATATCAAGCATATCTTTTTTGATGGATTTATATATATATATATATCAAGCCAGTGTTTAACCATCTTCATTTTCAGATGTCAAGATGTCATTATTTGCCAAGTGTCGCCTGGTGTTAGAAGTGATTTGTGTACAAGGTTTCAATGAAACCATTACTGCATTGGGGCTTCATGTACTCTCATCTTTTTAAGAGAAATTGGGGCTCTGCCTCTTAAGTTCTTCGATTGGCCGAAGACACCAAAATCACATCTTTTCTGTCTCGATACTGCTGCAAGGAGCTCTTAATAATACTTGGGCTGCCGTAAATTTATATTCTTTAGAGAGTTCCAATTAAGATTGTCAAGAAATTTTCTTTACATGAAATAGAAAAATGATGTAAACTTGAATTATAAAATTGTAATTAATTAAAGAACAAAATTATAATTAATTAAAGTTCTTTAATTAATTACATATTAATAATTTCAATAAAAAATCAGATCATAAATTATAAGTAAAGTTTTTTTAATTAATTATATATTGATAATCTCAATTAAAAAAAATTAAATTGTATTACAATATGTTAAAACGAGTCAATAATATTTTAATTAATAAGCGATCTAAATAAAACAAAAGGAGATAAATAATATAAATCAAGAAATTAATGATAAAAAAAATCTCATAACAAAACTTTTCAATACAAGAAGAATTATTGATTGATAAGAAAATACTTAAGAACTTGATGATAACTTAATTACTACCATGACAACAAGTCCTAGTGGACTCCTTCTAATTTACAATATAATAAGTCTAAACTAATAATCAACTCACATGGATTCAATAATAAAATAAACTCTTAAACTATATCTAATGCTCCAAAACAAACTCAAATTAAAAACAATTATTCAATATTAAATAGATAAATAGGACAAGATAATAAAAACAGGGTATTCATGCTACAATTCATTCTTACATCTTGAATCTTTAATTTTTGCATATTCTTGATAGATTTTAGTCCTGATTTTATACACGTTGTTTTCTATCGTTTGAATGAATTATTTGACCTCCTATATTTGATTTGAAAACTTGATATGTTTAGTTTCCAACTCAACTTGAATTGTAGCAGAATTTCATTTGTAGCTCTAGATATGCTCCAAAAAATGCACAAAGATCTAGTTTGATATATTTGTCAATATTTGTCTAGTAACTTCAACCCTATAAAATAATATGTTGTCCAACTTTTTTTTTGATAACCGGGGGTGTCCGGGCCAGCTTGCGCGCACCACAACTAAATTCTCGGGCTCACTGAACATCCTGCAAACCCAATGAGCATGTAAGACACAGCGGGGGTGACAGGCGTGCCTGACAAGGCTTGAACAAAAAAAAAATGTTATCCAACTTTATTTGACTTGAAAATTTACAATAATATAGTTTCATGCGTTTGATATTTCTTTTGTAAAATTTTAGTTAGATCCAATATACAACTTGAAGAATTTCTTATTTCACAAAAATAATTAATAAATATTTTAAGATTAAATTCAGACCTGATGTGGTTCAGATCACAATTTAATATACTATAAAATCAGACAAAGTTTTATGATTCAATTGATTTTGCATAAATCGAGTACAATTTTATTGATTTTTGAGTTTTAATTTGATTTTAGTTAACTTATAAAATCATATAATTTAAAAAATCAACCGACGATTCAATCTTAAAATTCAACTCATAATTTTGACATCAATGCTACAATCATCTGGGCATTGACAGACATCTTGTATCGAATTTTACTGCCATCAAAGGCTAATCCTTGTTTTAAACTGCTGCCTTTCGTTCAGTATCCCGAATTTTGACAACAATGGCCCGTAAGAATCTAATACGAAAAGAAATCATTGTTTGTATTCATGTAAGTGCATGAACATTTTGCAATTCTACACGTTAAAATTTCCCCATAAAAAATCATTGAATATTGTTTAGGGTTAAGACTTGAAGACAATTAGAAAGCTACCCAGAAGAGAAAATGCTTTCCCTTATCTTATCCTAGACACAAACCAAGCCACAAGACATGGCCATCAAGAGTATGGCAGCCTGTTCTTCCTCTCCCAGTTTTCTCTTCCAATCTTCCTGAAATACCCCATCTCTTCTGAAACCCATCAAATCTAGCTTCAATGAAACTCCCAGGTTACTACTATTGCTGGTTTTAGCAGTCTTCTTTTTACTCCCCCTCGCTACTCCTTTGTCCAATCCAAGAACTGCTCTCCTCTTCTTCCTCTGTCTGATCCCACATGCATTGCACAGTGTCTGCAAATAAAAGTATACATTGTCAATAAGGCGAATCAGAATCACAATACAGAAACTTAATACTTCATAAGGAAGATGATCATTGGAAAATGAATCATCATACACACCCTAGGACCAGCCGGACCGCCTCGCCAACATGGGGTTCTTGTAGTTTGGCAATCCGTGCATCTTCTTTTGATCTCGTTACCCTTGCTTGGTTGAGTATTATCCATGTCCTCTGACTCCAATCCCTGTTTAAAAAAATCGAGGACATTAAGTAACAAGTAAACCGACCAATAATCATCACCAAATTGAAAAACTAAAAGCTGTGGAAAAAGGATAAGACCACTCACTTTTGAGTTGAAATCCATGATCACTGCAAAGAGGTTATGCCAGAGACTGAAGACAAGCACTTCAAAATAAGTGCTATACGAGATAAGTTAAGATTCAACAGACATGGGACTTGGAGAAAGGAGAGAGAGGTAAAGCAAAGAGAGCAACAGAAAACAAAAAAACATTCACATCAGGAATTGAAGGGGAGATATTAATACAGTGAGGGAGGTGTTAATAGGAAAGAAGCAGAAGAAACATGGGAGCAGGAAACAGGGCACTCGAAGAGGCTCTCAAATATAATAACAGCTGCCTCGTTCAAGAATCAAGACGGCTAGTTTTTTACTGTGGGGGCTGCGGCGCAGAAACCCTAATTCAAATTTTCTTTAACAGACTAAAATACCCATATGTGGTTGATTCCAGGACCCTAACGTATTTGGTTTTTGGTGGACGATTTCAGGATTCATCAATTAATGGTCACAATCATATCAGAAAGTTTATTCACCATCCATAATCGAAAGATTTCCCTTTTGATGATAGTTGTTTTCGAAATCCATTTTATATATATATATATATATATATATATATATATATATATATATATATATAAATTGTTTATATATAGGATTTTTCTCCCTTAAGAAAATCTCATACATTAAATGATAGATTCTATTAATATATTTATAAATTCAATAATTGAAATCTTTTAAGAAATGATTTGGTGAAGATTTCTCAGTTAACTTTTTCCCTAAATGCCAGAAAGAAAATTTTCCAATAAAGATACAATTCGGGGGTGAATGTAAAGTTGATGTATAAAGCATAGAGCACACTATCCAGTCACTGAACGTAAGAAAGTATTAGAATCTTGTGGTAGTAATTTTTAATATTTTTTTATTAAAATAATATGATTTTATTCTACAAAATTTATTTTTTATATTAGCACATCAACATAATATAAAAAATTCATTTCTTTTTTTAAAAAAAAGAACTTGTAAAACACAAAACGAATGGAGTTGTATTGAAAGCAGGAAATGCGTATGGCTCCTAGCGAATGGGGTGTAGATGGGCATTTTGGTAAATGTAAAGTGACTGAGATAGCGGGATGAAGCAGAATCAAGAGAGTTGCCACCTACCTTTGTTTCTTAACAGTCGGGAAAAGAAAAGGTTGCGGTAAAGCTTGAGGTTGTAACGAAGAGATAACGATGCAAGAAGAGACAAAACCCAGCCCACCGATTCAGAACCAGACAGAGCCAGCCAGCCAGCCATGAGATGATCATATTTGTCGTCCTTAGCCTGATAAAAGGGAAGGAACATATCCTGTAACATGGCAATGATCTGAACTCCGATCACAACAAAGATACTTGTAACTGGTGTGATTGTTTCCCATTGATGTTTTTTTTAGATTGGGCTTGGATTGATTGGTGTTTTACAACACAAGAATATTAATGTTTTTTATGTTTTTTTTTTATATATATATATATATATATATATTTTAATATTGAAATGTTTGATGAATATATATTTTGCTTGAAATAAAAGCAGTTGTCACTTTAAAAGAAATACTTTTAACCTTTTTTAGCAAACAAACAAAACAGCTACTTACTGTGAGGATTTTTTTTTTAATTAGATGCAAATTTCTCCATCAATTTTTCAATTATACATACCAATTATGCTAGTATTGTATATAATTCTATTTCAATTTTTAAATATTATTGATTATATTAAAATGACATGTCTATGAATATTTTCATTTTATTTAATTTTTTGTGTTGAAACTTAAGAATTACTCTTATATATATTAAAAAAAATGTTCATATACACTGTATAAGCTTAACAAGTTGTAATTTACTTAATATATATTAGATGTATTTGCTTAAATAATCAGTACAGTTCATATATCAAAATTAATAATAATAAAATTTAACCACATACTATTTAATTATTTTAAATATTCATAAGTATAGACCAATAAATACTGTTTTTATATCACAGCTCAACTCTATAAAAATGAAACCGTCAACAGTACAACATAACAATATCAAGCATCGCGGTATGGTGATCTTTCTCCATGATTTTGAGCAATAATTATGGAATGATTGAGTCACAGCGACATTGTACTGCAGAAAAAGAACTGTCCTCTTAGGTATCGCGAGTCCTCCAGCAATGCAAAAGGCCAAAAGCCTGCATGCTCGAGATTCTAGTTTGAAGTTTCCTTTTTCTTTTCTTTTTTTTTTAATAAAAAAACGCATTTTATTTTTAAAACATGTTATTAAGCATGCCCACCAGTGAGTTCAGCCTTCGGAAATAACATAAATGGTAGCATAGATTACTAGCATACTTCTTCTTGCATAAGGAGCAGACACTGGAGAACAGCTAATTTAATAGAACAGCTCACTGCTGCAGCCTTTTTCCTAGTTAGTTTACATCAAATAATCTAGTCAGACCATGGAGAGAGTTTCAGGGAATTGAAATCTGTACTAGTTAGTGATTGAAACACATTAGATTGGAGAAAAATTAGACGCTTCTTCCTTTCAGCGGTTCAACCGATCCCTCCGTCCAAGTTTTGAGCAGAGATCAGCAAGGAAGGCGAAGAGAGCACCCATGAAGCACATTAGCCCTGACAGAACGAACACTGTCCAGTCCTGAAGGTTTTTCTTTGGAAGATGCCCTCGGTCCGAGATGAGCAATGCCCTGTATACAGCTTCAGCTAAGGCATACGCTGTCACCGGATCGGATTCTTCCGCGAGAAATCCATATTCTGTGAGGCATACAATGTCGTACACTCCATTAGTCACTGATATTCCTAGATGCTCGCATAATCTGAGCCTGATGTCGATCCTCTCTTCGGTCGTCAACAAGTCACCATGTGTCAGGATCAAGATCGGATTCTCGTCTGCGAGCAAAATGGAGCCAATTAACTCAGAATTTATATTTAATTTTACGCGCAACCACCTTCTGTGTCTGTGGCAATGCGTTATTTAGAGCAGCATAGTTATGTTAAGTATGATTGAAAATTCACTTAAACAATAAATGCAGAATGAAGTGTTAAAGTTATGGTGCAAGCAGGCAGGAGCAAGGCAAACTGCAGAATGAATTCAAACTCGTCTGAGTCAACGCTCAGAAAGGAAGGAAAAGAAGAAAAACCTGATTGAAACATGCTGACAATCCACACCATCTGAAAAGACAATTGCATGTTCAAATAGACAGGTAAATAATTGACCGATTCTCAACATTTGTCAATTCACTCACTGTGACTAAATAAATGCACTGAAATTGGAAGTAAAAACTAAGTATTATCAAGACCATCATCAGCTGCAGCAGTCAAAGCTTAGCGGAGATCAATAATTACAATAGCTCTAGTAAGTACAGTTGCTTAAGGTGCACGTACGAAAAAGTTTCACGAGTCTCTGTGTATTGGTCCATTTATTATAATGACAGGAACTAGAAAAATAGTTAGTATTGTCCGAGTTGCCATGGCTGAATGTCAAAATGATTGCACCTTAAACGAAGAATTGATTGTAAAGACTAAAGCTTACTGCAGTTTCTCAAAGCACGGGAGTGGAAGAGCTCTCTTGTTGCTTCTAATGGCTTCGAATCACTAGCTTTTGAGGCTTCGTGGACCTCTGCTATGTTAACCACGACCATTGGAATATTTACTGTCCTTTGTACAAAATTTGAAGATGACCTCAAACCAACAGTTTCTGTATAAGCTTCCAGCAATACATCATCACCTGATCTCAGGCACAGCTGGTTATGGTGAATCCCATCACTCATCCAACTTGACAATTCCTCATGAGCATCACCAATTTTACCATAATTAAACCCTCTGGAATCATACACACAAAACCCACCTTGCATTGATCTCATTACATTGTGCTCTTCCAAGTACATTGTTGTGTATTTGGAAGCACTGCCTGCAAATACAAAATTAAATTAATAGTTGTGCTGCAGAAATGTTTCATACTCCACAGTTTTGTAACTCCTTGGAGTATAAATGCAAACTCATGGTTGTGCTACGCTCTGCACAATAAACTTACCAGATGAAGTTTGAGCAAAAGGAATGAGTCCAGACCGACCAAAAACACTGTACATAAGGTTCACGAGTGAGCTCTTGCCAGAGCCAGAGAAACCCACCAAGAGAATAGTGATCACTGGAGGAATGTTCATCTCCTCCTTCTTGAGACCTCCGGTGGGCACCCAGAAATCACCTGAACGATACATTTGCAGCTTGTATCTGAGCTCACTGAGTCCTTCATGAGCAAACAATGCCAGCCTCTCCAACTCTTTAAGAACTCTGAGTCTTGGTGTAAGGTTTGCGATGTGAGGGAGGTCAAGCTTAAGCCTAGCACATTCATCAAACTTTGCTGCCGATCTCCACCAACAGTAGCCCTGTCTTGACAATTGGCACTCATCTTCATCATTGGAAGAGAGTTGACTCTTCATGTCTTTGGGACTCAACTTCAGCAAAAAAGGTGGCAAAAATGTATTTTTTAGACTTTTGAAATTGGACAGTTTGATTTTACTACCACGAAGGCTCTACTGCAAAAGAGAGATACGAATTCGAAGGGACAAGGGCATCCCACAAGGCTTTGTTTGTCCAAATGAGTACTATTTTGCTCACGGGTTTTCCATATAGTTGGCTGTAGCGAAGGCACCTTTGGTGGAGCAGCTCGAGAAATGGGCATCCCATATTACCGAAATACCCACGTTTCTGCGGTCCATGATCGTCAGTCTACCTGGACAGGAAGGTATTTTAGCCCCAACGACCCTGTACTGCTACAGCGCTACGTCTTGGTACAAAATGATGGCCGAAGATGAACATTTGGACGTTATACACCTAGCAGACGTTCACAGTATCGACGATCCTTCTCCTGTCCAATCAATCATGTCGCTTTCAGCCTAACACGTGGCTTGTAATCCATATCCAACCAAAGGTTTTGCTGCAAAGCTATTGGTTTCGCACGTGCCTGCCTTCGCCATTTTAGATTCTTGCAAATAATTGAGCAGCCTTGCGGATTAGGCTAATTTCGGAAAATGAACTTCCTGGATCTCTTAAATGCACTTGTGTGCAAAATGAGCACGGTGGGTGTGCAAGGGATATAATTTTTCTTTAGAAAAAGGAAAACTATGCCGAGGATAAATCAACCAAGAAATAAAACCAAACATGTGGAACATGGTTATCAGGAGATAGATGAAGTTTTGCCTTGAATCAGAACGCAGCAATGGTAAATTTTATATCATAAATTCTTGTTTTTTGTTTCACAGACAGCAAGGATTGCCCCCTCAAAACTGAAAATTGAAACATTTTCTTCTAATAGAAAGGCAATCCTGGGATTCCGAACATGTAGAGCATGTGTATCCTTCCAATCATCACTCTAACTTGTATGACAAAATAATGCCCAGCAAATAAACAATAGAAAAAAAACAACCCAAACTTTCTGTAGATTCCACCAGCAATGGCAATTCTTGACTTCGCAAAATAAAACATCTCTGTAACGGAGCATCTTTTGAACAGCAAGCATAGCCAGAGAACGATCCTACAGCACGTGACTTCCCTACCCAAAAAAAATTAAATCATCGATTTAAACCTGGACACTCAGCTTCATTCCACCGTCAACTTTAGGTGCTGCAAATGTCTGGCACAGAAAAGGTGACACGGTACAAATTAACCTTTGCCATAAATTAGTGTTAATAAAAAAGGGACTAAGGAAATAATCCTAAGACTACAATAAAATTGGAAGAACGCAGTGATGTTGCAATAAATTGTAGATCTTTATAAAATGATATTTTCCTCTCTGTGATGTTATTATACGAAATATAGAGAAGCAATCAACTGCAAATATCAAGACTATCTATAGATTTTTCAAAATATCAATGGGATATCAAAACAGGTATGTGATTTCACATCTGACTTCTATTAGTGCAGTTAACTCAGGGTAAGAAGTTGAAAGTCTCACCCCGCATGTATAGAAACCAAACAAATGAGAGCACAAGACAGGTTAATTCGGTACCAAAATCCACAAACTTACAAATTCCTAACCAGCTAATTGGGACATGCCAAACCTCAATCTTTTCAAGATTATCAATAGAAAAACGGGCACAAGCAAGCAATCCACAGGAATTGCTCAGCCTTGGGAAGAAATGTCAACTGTCCAAGAGGCGCCTTTGTCACTTGTAAAAATAACTTGTATCTAGAAATTGCAAACTAGGTGAGAGAAGTTGCATACCTTAAGTGAATTTAAATCCATTGGAAGAAACAGGAACTTCGGTCCCACCAAATTGGAATCCAGATTGGGAAGCATCACCTGGAGGAGATGCCTCAAAGTCATCACCATCTTCCACCCAATATGTCTCAAGAATCTTCACTGCTTTCTCATATATTTCATTGTTGTCATGACTCTGAAGGTTCTCAATCTTTTCTAAACCCTCAGCATCTTCAATCATTTGGGTGTACAGAATTGCATTTCCTGTGTTGCCCAAATTCTTAATAGCTTCCCCAACCTTTAGAATGTTCTCCAGTCCTTCTAAGCAAACTGTGACAATTCTTGGGTCAGGACAAATCAAAAGATCACATAATGGCTTGATGCACCCCTGGTCCACCAGAAACCTACAAGGCGCAAATAGAATTTAAATGAAATTGCACATAAATCGAATTAACCAATTAAGGGAGAAGAAAGTCATGAAAGAGAAAAAAAGATACTTGATTTGTTCATGGCTTCCACCAGAAGTTGCATTTGAAATTGCCCAAGCAGCCTCTTTCTTGATCTCAAATTCAGCATTTTGAAGCAATTGGACAAGAGGGCCAATAATACCTGCTTCAAGTACAGCCTGCACAGTTTGCAAATGCGGCTTGCAATGAACATTACAACAAATAGGCGATAAAAAACATCTAATAGAAAGTTGAAGACTTTTTTTGGTAGATTATCTGTAGCCGTCCCAAGATATCCTCACTTAAAAACAAACTGAGGGTACATAAAACAATCATCAACTTGGAATTTTAAAGCAATTGAGACAGGGGACAAATAACTCATTTTACCAGATGGGCTAGAAAACAGCATAATAAATAGCTCCAACAAACTTTCAGTAATTTCCCGTATCCCTCAAAATATCTCAACTTTAAATAATCAGGAGATTAAAGACAGTGACACAATTTAAGGACATACTAATTTTCATCCAAACCAGGGATCCATTGATGACATTAATGAATAGTCTTGCTCACCTGTATCTGATTTGCATTTCCAGCTGTGACGTTTGAGATTGTCCAGCATGCTTCCTTCTTGATGCTTTTCTTGTAATTATTTGCCAGCAATTTCAAAAGACATGGGAGAGCTTGGTGGTTTATCATACACTGAAATCAGGAATGACAAAAGGCATAACATCATTGGCTCAGAAGCCAATATACTTTCAAGTCATGCAAACATGACATACATGCAACATATCAGACCAACAAAACACACTGTAGATATCAGCAGATGATTAATCGAGGTACGCTGAAAATTATAAATGATATCATCTAAGTAATACTCAATGAAGTTTTTATTTTGCTTTTTTTTCTCCTCCATAGGATAATTTTTGGATAAGTTTATTTTAGTTGTCTCATTTCATAGTCCCATTCAGTAAGCAGGCAGTTGGGGTATGTTACACGCCTTTGAGCTTTTCAAATCTTTAATATTCCATTACTGAATGGGTTTCAAATTTTTTTCTCCTGATTAACATGCAAGGTCATTAGTTCTGCCAAGACATAAATGCAGACTTCATCTCAACCAAAAACCACTATTCGTTCAAGCATGTTTCTTTCAGAAAATAGAAACAAATAGTCACGTACTAAAAAATGAAGGCACAAAAGCTAGACGTGAATTCCATCACACCATAAAACAACCGCCTAGCAAGAATTAGGCTACATACTCAATCGTGAGACTAGAAAATAGATTGATTTCATGAGTTTACACAAATTCTTCCACTTCAAAGCTAAAATTAAAGTTTGTCTGAAGCATGTCCACATTGTCGGGGAAGGAAACAATCTGATATTTTGTAAATTTGGGATTTTCTTAATCTCAAATCACCTTCAAGTTGGTCTCAAGCCAATTGAGACCTTCACGTCCAGGAATTTCACTCATACTCAAGTCAATGAAGAAAAAAAACACAATCTGTACTGTTTGGAATCTCATCTAATGGCTAGTCAAAAGCTGGAGGAGGGTGGTTGTGAGTATAGACACCCCATAAAACCTCTAGACCCATCCTTATCAATAGCCATCAAATATGAATGCATGACAAGTATTGACTATAAAATTTGACAAGTACTGATCTCAAAACCAGAAAACCGTAAGCAACATCTGAAACAAACCCATTACATACTATCGGAATTAGTGCAGAACAGCATGCCAAGCTGTAATGATGGGTTGTGAAATTGTATTGAAAATACCAACTAATCTAGAATATTAAAGCATTAAAGAAAAAAAAGCATGTCCACCTATATTTTCAACCTGTGCATTTAAAATGAGCAATGCAGGTACGTATAAGTATTTCCATCTTCCAAGATCAGTATAAAACAACAGATACTGTCAGAGGAGTATGTGATTTGGTTTCAAAATAAACAAAACTATGCAAGTTATGAATTCATGACTAATACAGGGGAAGAGCGATTAAACAGTAAGATAGATAAAATAGGGGAGTTTCAGGTAATTAGAAAAATAAAGGTACAGCCAATACCTGAGTCTGCATGTCATCTCCAGTAACAATATTTCCAACTGTGCGTAGCGCAGGGATGAGCACTGTCGGAGATGGATGACTGAAAACAGAAAATGTATAGACCATTTCAACTTTCAGAAGCAAATGCCAGGAAAAAAAGAATCATCTGACACATATGAAGAGCAAACAAAGTTTAGAACTCACTGTAAAAGTTCAACGAGACGGGGGCAGACCCCAGCCTCAATAACAGCTTGGATTTTCTCATTGGATCCATCTGAGAGATATGACAGTGCCCAGCATGCATCTGTGAGGACTTCGTCATCATTCGAATGTATAAGACGCTCAAGAGCTGGGAGAGCAGGTTTTGTCTGCTCATTGAATTTCAACAGCACATATATTAGCAACAATTAACAAATTGGGGAATAAGGTACTGGAACTGCAGTTAAAAAGACTATCTTGGAAGTAAAACCTGGTCAAACAAAGGTTGGGGCTTGCCCCTGCAGAAGTTCGATAATGTCCAAGTTGCATTTCTTAACATAGAAAGCTTTGCATGCTCATTGAATTGTGCGAGCAAAGGCATCAAAGCCCCATGACCAAGGACTAGATCACGACATTTTGGTGAGTCACCGGCAACATTTCCTAATGCCCAGACAGCCTACAATTCCAGCGAAATGTAAGTTTGTCATTATCGAACCAATCAAAAAATAATTACGATGTCCCCTTGACATTACTTGAAAGAAAAATGAATCCCATAAAATAACAATAAAATCTACCTGTTCCCTGACATCTTCAGCTGGAGAACTTAAAAGTTTGACAAAAATCGGGATTGCCCCATGGTCAATTACAACCCTGGTGTTTTCTGATGTCCCAGAAGCAATATTTGTGAGCGCCCAAGCCGCCTCAAACTAAAAAATAAACATTGAAAAAAATACAACAAAACAATTAAAAAGAAAAGAAAAAAACTAAACCGGCAGGTATTATAGATAACAGCAGCAGCTATAATGCCCTGTCCAACACATAAAATATCAAAGATCGAGCACGAACTCAAACCTGAAGCTGTGGAAAATCATTCCTTGCAAGAAACTCAATGAAGCGGGGGACAACCCCTGATTGTATAACTTCGTTGATGGGAGGGCTGCGTTCTATTGAGAGCAGCTTTCGGAAATGAGTAGTTCCCTCAAGCTGCATATTCTTGTCATCTGACCAAACACCAGCAATCATTGCCGGAAGCGTGTCTAACTGCCATCAGATTAATTTTAACAAAACCATCAGCTCCATTAATTTTTTTTTATTTAATACTAATCGGTAAAAAATGATGATTCATGATTGATCCAGCAGGTTGTTGAATCAGGTAACAATTCAACTAAACTATCCACGAAAATTAATTAAAAAAAAGGTAAAGTAAGGAAACAAAGAATACCGGCTTGTCAGAAGCGGAAATGTTAAGAGAAGAGGTGACTTGTTGCTGTTGGGCCTGAAGTCCCTCACGTCGCTTCTTAAGCAGGCTTTCTTCTCTCTTATTCTTTCGGATCTCCACCAGGTTGTCTTCCCTTCTTCTCCTCCCTTCATCTGCATCCACCGCCACCTTGTACTTGTTCCTCCTCACCTCCACTCTCGCGCTCGGCCTCAACGACATGTCGTTTAGATTAGCAATGCACTGTAATACGGGTGTAACAGTTAGGGAAGGGGAGATGGGGGTGGTAAAAGTGAGGAGTGTGGAGGGGGGTTTTGGGATTTTAATTTGAATAGACTTGGAGCCAGAAGGGTGGTGCTATTATAGAGGTTTTTCAACTACCGATGCTTGGGAAACAGGGCTCAGATTTTGTTCTTATTAACGAGACTACCATTGGTTTTTTTCGAATTTGAAGGAGAGGGAGCTCCAACGGACCTCCGCCGCCGTCAATTTCCTTTTCTGCCGCTGTGGATGATATTATATTTTACTAATTTTGTCTACGATAAAAATAGTAAGTGAAAAAAATGAAATTAAGATAAAATTGGTGGACAAATTAATTCAGGAGTAATCTATAATATTTCAATAGAGATGGAGAGAGGTGCATTTAAAGGAAAATATAATTTTAATTAAATATTTAAGCACATGTTCGTTACTGAAATAATTTCAAAAATATAAAATATATATTATTTTAATAAAAAAAATGTTTTTAAAAGTCACGCTCTCAAATATTTATAAAGGTGTGAAATGTACATCCTATTAGATCAAACTATTATAAATATGATCCAAGTTTGACTTGAATTAAATATTTATTTGAAACTGTGTTTTAAAAAAAAATTTAAACAAAATTTAAAATTTTATTTTTATTTTAAATTATTTTTTTATAGTATTTTTAGATCATTTTTATATAATAATATCAGATTTAATATTTAAAAAATAAAATAATTATTATTTTAATATATTTTTAAATAAAAATCACATTTAAAATTAATCTCATCCAAAATCCTAAATACACACTAAACTCATGACACTTACCAAGCCTCGGAATTTTACCTTGTAATTTTAAAATTTAATTATTATCATGCTTTTAAATACCTGTACAGTTATCGAACTATTTTAAACGGGCTCGAGTTCGATCTGAACTAAGCCCATGCTACTTACCAAGTCTCAAGGTTTTACCTTGTAATTTGAAATGTAATTATTATTTTAAGTATAGTTGTTAATTTCATTCCGTTCCGTTCAAAAAACTGAGACAAAATGGCATTGTTTTCATCTCGGTTTTAATTCCGGTCCGTTCCGGCCAAATTTCGGCCGGAACGCCTCGGTTCCGTTTCAGGCGTGCCGTTCCAGGTTCGAAATCTATTTTTTTTATTTTTAAAAATTATTTTTGACATCTATACATCAAAATAATTTAAAAACATCAAAATATTTTAAATAAAAAAGAATTCAAATTTTAATTATGCTTGTTAAATTAATATTTTATTTTTTTCATATATATATATAATTAATTATATATGAATAGTACGACACCGAAACGATACGCCGGAACGCTCCGAAACCGGAACGTTCCGTTCCAATTAAAAAACCAGAACGGCGATTGAAACGGTATTGACAACTATGCTTTTAAGCACCCGTAAAGTAGTATAACTATTTTAAACGGGCCCGAGTTCGATCTGAACTAAGCCCATGCAAGTTGCCAAGCCTCAAAATCTGACGGTACAGCTAACCAGTAGAGAGTAGAGACAGTAGACAAATCGGAGAACAAAAATAGCTGAAGACAAGAGAAGATAAGAGATTGTTCACCACATTACGGCAATGGAGCAGAAGCTATCCTCAGCGGCGAAGACTTTTACTCCTTCACCAATTCAAGAACTCTCCTATTTGGCTCAGAGAAGCAACGCTATCAACCTCGCAGAAGGATTCCCTGACTTCCCTGCTCCTTCCCACCTTAAACACGCTGCAATTTCCGCCATCAATTCTGACTTCAACCAGTACAGGTGATTGTTTTTTCAATTTTCTGGAAGTTTTTTTATATATTTCTTGGTACAACTAACTGAGAGAGCCTAGCTGTTTTGTGAATTAAGGCATGTGCAAGGAATTTGTGACCACTTGGCGAATATTATGAAGGAAATGCATGGTTTAGATTTCGATCCTCGGACTGATATGGCTATTTGCTGTGGACAAACTGAGGCATTTGCAGCCGCAGTGTTTGCTAGTATGATGTGCACTCTAATTCTTTGTAAATGGCAGTAACTTATCCAGATGTTTCTCTTACTAAATTATTGTTCTGTTTGGACAGTAATAGACCAGGGAGATGAGGTTGTGCTATTTGACCCATCATATGAAACATACGAGGGATGCATTAGGATGGCTGGGGGAATACCTGTAAGTTTTTTTTTTTTTTAAAAGGAAATCGTTTTGAACTGTATTATTATGGTTAAAGAGTTTTGAATAATTGACAATTATTTGCAGGTGTATGTTGCACTTGAACCACCTCACTGGACATTGAACCCTGAAAGATTCATCAATTCTTTCACTTCAAGAACAAAAGCTGTAATATTAAACAGGTTAGAAATTCTAAATCAAGGGGACAATGTTAGTCTTTTTTATTTTTAAAAGGGGTCTATTTATTTCAAAATGGAGATTCAATTGGCAACTTCATTGATTTTGAGTAAAACAGTTGGTCATATTCTCATAAACTATTCCTCGAAAGAATTCCTTACACTGCCTTGCCTTCATTTCTCTGTAAAAAGAAATGAAGTCAAAATTGTCTGTCTTGAATGCGTTGTTTGTTACCATGATGAGAATAAGAGTGAACTCAAGAGAGATATAAATTGAAAAGTGACAGACAATGCTAGGACAAAAACTGGCCTAACTGGATGAAATCCAGGCAAATGCTCTGCCCAAAAAATTCACGTTAATTGCTTGCAAAGTCACAGATGGAAAAAAGTTTTTTTGGATTATTTGATAGATCACCCAAGTTATTGCTTGATCAATAGCACATTCTGAGTCCATAACTTTTGTTATAACCAGACAATTGATATTTAACTATAAGAAACTCAATAAAAAAATTTGCATGCTAAACATCTGATTATTTAATTTGTGCACCATTTATTTGAAGTTACAATACTTTCAGATTTAGAGACTTACTAACATGAAGTGGCACAGCCCTCATAATCCAACTGGCAAAGTTTTCACTAAAGATGAGCTTGAGACTATTGCTGGAGCTTGCTGCAGAAGGGATTGCATTGCCATAACAGATGAAGTATGAGAATCCTTTTGCTTAATCCTGGGAAAATTAACTTGATTGTCTATAGGCTAGTCATTCATTAGACGGCGCTACTAATTCCTTCTCCTTCACCATCTCTGTGAAAACCCAATTTCCACAGTTCTTTTCACCAGTTGATTTGATCTCTCGCATAATCTTCATGTAATAAAACATGTAAAGGCTTTATATCTCTGGCAATGATTTTTTTTCCTTCCCCATCTCTCTTCCCTTTCCATAATTATGAGACTGGTGCAAAAAGAAGGAGATAGCATTGCCTTTCAGGTTACTATTTTGCCTTGTTTATAATAGTGATTTAAACTTGTTTGAACAGGTGTGGTTTTGGGCCTTTTGCCTAATATATGAAGCTATGGCATGATTTGTCATCTTGACCCTTGTAGACATCTGAACAGACTTTGATTTGTTGAGGATGTTAAGGTTCTTGAAGCTAAATATGTTCAAAAGATAAGTTAACTATGCAGATGATGTTCAATATGTTTAGAAAAGTTAAGAGTTTTCTCTTTTAAATTCTCATTATATAGTGCTGCTAGTGCTAGTCAAAATGACTAGAAGCAAGAACGCGTTGTTTCTCTGATGTCAGAAGGATTGTTTGTCTCCTGCAGGTATATGAGCATATTACATATGACAACATAAAGCACATATCCCTTGCCTCTCTTCCAGGAATGCAAGAGCGGACTATCATTACATCTTCCTTATCAAAAACTTTCAGTGTCACAGGTCAAAGCTGCCATCCTACTCCTACGCGATTAACTTATCCTCAGAATCAGTTCATGCTGGAAAATCCAATTCTTTAATATGAGTGGGATTAAATACATCTCATTTTATTTATCTTCCTCTGTTCTCTCTACAACAAGTTTCAATTATGTCATAGATTTGCACTCTTACTTTTGTATGTTGTTTATTAGGATGGAGAGTGGGTTGGGCAATTGCTCCAGCTTTGTTTGCCTCGGCAATAAGAAACATTCATGTTAAAATTACAGATTCTGCTCCAGCTCCTTTCCAAGAAGCTGCCTTGACAGCTTTGAGAAGCCCCCCGGAATACTTTGAAAAATTGAGAAGGGTGGGTCCTTAAAAGCTTTAAATGTTCTTTTTTTTGGTGAAATGATCTGTTTGAATAAATCGGAAGAGTGGTCCCTTAATAGCTTCTATTATACCTGGTTTTCATGAAAGTGGTTCTTGCAACCGTTTACTTTTCAGTACAACAATGTTAGCACATGAATTTTTCTATTTGTTGTAATTTATGCTGACAAAACATATCTTTTGACACTCAGGAATACGAATCAAAAAGAGACTACATTGCTCACTTGATTGAAGGAATTGGTTTTCAGATCAAGTTTAAGCCTCGGGGTGCATTCTTTTTATTTGCAGAACTTCCTGAAAATTACTTGTTTTCTGATGCAAGTGCTCTCTTTACTCTCTTTTTTCTCTCTAGTCATTTCTTTGTGAGTGTCCATTATTTGTAGGCCTCACATGAGGAAATATTTCTAAGTGCTCGCCCATCTGTTATCCTTTGAAATGTAAATTGCCCATTTGGAATGTTTCAGGTAGAATATGTCAAGGAATTAATAAAACAAGCAGGGGTGGTGGCAGTACCAGGTTGTGGATTTTTTCACACAACTTTGTCTACAGAGAAATTATCTCAGGTAGGTTGCGGTTACCAGAAGAGATACATCAGGTTTGCTTTTTGTAAAAGCAGTGCTACATTAGCTGCTGCAGCACAAAAACTTGCTGAACTTTCAGATGCTATGGGGTGTGACATTGGTGGGAAGAATGCATGATGTTTCATGGATCTAAGGTCACCATGAGGCAATGTAACTTTTGTGGACCTGGTGTTTCATGCATGATGCTGAGCACATGTACCGTTTTAACTCGGTAAATTATTAGAGTCAACTTCCACGTTTCAATTTGAAACTCGAGATAAATAAGGAGCCAGGTAATTACCTTCAGTATGCCCCGCCAGGATGAGTTGGGGTGGTTGGAACTTGGAAGCACTTAAATTTTTTTTTTAAAAAATAATTTTTTTATTGATATTAAAAATGGTTTTTAAAAAATAAAAAAATATATTATTTTAATATATTTTTAAATACAAATTATTTGAAAAACAATAATAACAATACTCTCAAACATTTTTTTTAATAACTTTGGTAGGAAACATTTTTTTAATAATAGGAAGTTTTCCATGATAACACCCGGCCAATATATTATTCTTGTATTTTTTAATATTACGAACTCTAAAATAACCACTAGGGCCATTAAAGGGGTGTTTGTGATGTTTTTGAAAAAAAATATTTTTATTTTTATTTTAATAAAAAAAAAATGGTGTTTTTAGATTATTTGATGTGCTAATATCAAAAATAATTTTTTTTTTTTAAATATCATTTTCAAATAAAAAGCATTTTGAAAAGTAATCTTAATCACAATCTCAAATAATCACTAAATAAAATAAAATAAAATAAGCAAAATCTAACAACATATGACTTGAGTATCCTCCATCATCTTTGATTATAATCACGCATAAACTATATCTCAATTTTAGTAATTGTTGGAAGTGTGGTTGAGATTGATTATTGAAGTGTTTTTTATTTAGAAATGCATCAAAATGATTTTTTTTTAATATATTATTTTTGACATCAACACATAAAAACTATCTAAAAACATTAAAAAATAAATTTAAAGTAAAATATAAAAATAATTTTCTTTTTAATTTTTTTCAAAATCACTTTTGAAACAGAAACGCAATGACAAATAATTTATTTTCAAATTTTAGTTTCTCCACCGTATTGCTGTTTCATTCTTATTTCAAATTAACTAAATTACCTTTAATGCTTGTTTTGATGGCTTTTTTTTAATTGAATAAATAACATGGAACAAAAAACAATTTTGTGTAGTGATAAAAAAATATAAATAATAAAATGGGAAATTATACTACAAAATTATTTTATTTAGATAAAATCTAACATTTCTCTTCTTATCTAGAAAATTATTTCTATATAATTAGATAAAAAAATTTAAAGACTCCATTAGATAAAATCAAATATCTCAATTTACATTTAACTTTTAAACTTTATTTTTAATTACAATTCTTTTTAATATTTATTAACACTCATAAACCTATATCTATTTTGTTAAACATGCCCATCAAACTTTGAATTTAAAACTAAAACTTTTCTTACTGTTAAAAAAACACATGCAAAATACTTCCACATTTTCTCACGATAAAAATAGACGACGAAGCATTTCCTTGATGGCTTATATAATTCTGAGGTTTTTGCTTTATTCAGGGCAGGCATTTCCTGCTGTCCGAGACTTGTCCCTCTCGGGTTGAGACACGTGTCAGGGCATTATATAACACACTCCATTCGGATTGTTAACTGGTCAGCAGCAGCAGCTCTTCAAGTGATTCGACTGAAACCGATCGAACACACACAAAAACAATGTCTAGTATGATCGCAGTTACGACAACAGAATTAGATGAACGACAACCCCTTCTTCACAATCCCCTTTCGCTTTCCAATGAAGAAGTAGAGATCAGCAACACACCTTCAACTTCATCATCCAACGCGTCGCCGCCACCAACTCAACGCCTCCTTTCTCTCGACGTTTTCCGTGGCCTTACCGTCGCTGTAATTAAGCTCAATTTCTCATTTACATTTTACAATTTTTGTTTCATTTGTATGTATTTGATGATTAAATTGTTCGACAGCTCATGATTTTAGTTGATGATGCTGGTGGAGCTTTTCCTTGTATTAATCACTCGCCGTGGTTTGGTGTGACGCTTGCCGATTTTGTGATGCCTTTTTTCCTCTTTGTTGTTGGTGTCTCTATCAGTTTAGCTCTCAAGGTAAAAAAGACTCCTCAACTGGTGCCTTGCTTCTTTTCTGCTCTTTTATTCCTTTTTTGTAGTTCTGTATACTTCATTACATTTTTTTTTAGAGTCAAGTTATTTTATATCTTTGAGTCGCAAGAAATTTGTGTCACCAAGCAGAAAGTATCTAGCAAATCATTGGCCACAAAGAAAGTCATACTGAGGACTATCAAACTATTTCTTTTGGGGTTAGTGTTGCAAGGTATGTTGCCGTGCCCGTCCTTAAATTCCTGAAATTAGCGTTTTCAGTTTGCTATTTGATAGGCATTGTGGATAACCGTTTTGTAGTTTCGATAATATTAAATGATAGTGTATATCTTCCTGGAAATTTACATAGGTGGGTATTTCCATGGACGCCATGATTTAACATACGGGATTGATGTGGGCAAGATACGTTTGATGGGCGTGCTACAGGTAGTTTTCCTGAATAAGCAATGATATCAGGCGTTTTTTGTTTTTTATCAAACTTCTATTGCATGGCATCTACCAAAACATTCTTCCATTGGACCCTACGGACTTGATGGCATTATGTCACGGTTTACATAGAATAGCTATGCCAGCACCGCTTGTATACCAACATGCATGCAAGCACCATTCAAATATGGCATGTTAGATGTTCATATCCACAAAATTTGCAGTGGAATTGCCTATTGGAATTATAAATTCGACTATAGAAGATTATACAACATGCGTGAATAGGAGAGCTTTGATTTTCTTCATCCATCATAGATAGGTATAAGCTGGTTCTGCATTATGTAACTTGTAGGAGTTTCATCGTATGATTGTGAAGCCTATAGAAGATGGATTGACTATAGAAGATTATAGGAAACCTTACTGATTTCTGAGTTCATGAATTAGTGGCTCAACATGCGTGAATAGGAGAGCTTTGATTTTATGAAACTTCATCCATCATAGAGAGGTATAAGTTGGTTCTGCATTATGTAACTTGTAGGAGTTTCAGCGTATGATTGTGAAGCCTGACTCCACTTGTTTTACCTCAATAAAATTTCTTTTTGTAATGGTTGACGATATCATAACTGATGGACTGTTGTAGACTTCATACTCTAATACAGTTTCTAAACTTTGACATCCTTTTGTTAATTGTAGAGGATATCCATTGGATATCTCTTTGCTGCAATGTCAGAGATCTGGCTTGTGGACAGTATCACGGTCGACTCACCTATGACTTTTGTGAAGAAATACTACATCCAATGGTTGGTTCCCCTTTCTAGGATCTATACCATTTTCTTTACTAGTGGTTTTCGCATGAAAGCAGACTTTTGACACAACAGGAGCAGGCTTGAATGGGGTTTGGAAAAAAAAAATGAATATTTAAGTATTTTATATGGTGAAACACAATTATTAATTGTGCACTGGGATTGAAAAGATGGAGGTCTGTGACAGGTGTAGGAATCTTGCAACGGTTAATATTTGAGTGATGTAGAAAGGAAAAGATAAGGGAGAAAGGCAAACTGGAGTCAAACTTCTTTAGGTTTTCTTAAGCAATCATATCTAGGAAAGTGACCAAGAAAGAACATAATAGTGCTGCAATTCTTTATATTACCATCCCTCAGTCTAAACTAAAACTTATAGATTACCCATCTCTTCCTAGACAGAAAAAAAATGAATTCAGATAGACATCTTACTGCCACAAGCTGGTTATGGTAGAGAAAGTTTAGAGATCAGTGAATAAGGCACCACCCCCTTTTAAAATATCTTAGATCTTAAGAAGCATTGGGACTTGATGACCCTGGTTCAAGTCACTTGGCCTCTTTTTTCTTGTTTTGTTCATTTAAACAACAATAAGTTCAAGCACTAACTAGCACCAGCAGACCTTGGATTAGTTTGCATGCTTGAGACTGTCTGTTTCCGGTGAATCTGAAATTACACTGTCTTAATTTTTATTTAATTGTTCTGAATACTCTGAATCAGCAGTTGAGGAAATATGAAGTCCTAATAGGACTCAAGTCAAATTTTGACCAGAAGTTCAAGATTCCTTTGACCAGTCTTTCTGTCTGCATCAGACTGCCAGTTTTCTCCCTTTTTACATCAATACCATGCTAGCATGATCTTTCTGGATTAGAGGAGCATTTTCTTCTGTGATTTTTTATACTATAATCATGCTATTTTTTTTCAAGAATAGCATGATTTTATAAGAATCTTAATTCCATCCTTGCATCATTGTACCTAAATTCAAGGTTTAGTTCATTATCGAACCATAATCTGAATGCTAGATAATATTTTATACATATCATTGATAAAGTAAATTTAGTTAAAAAGATTGTTACTTTAATGATTTTCATGATAAAGGTCTATGGTACATCGCTTCTAATTTTTTGTGAGTGTTCAATTTTTGTTTTGTTTTGCAGGATGATTGCTTTCTTATTTTGCACATTTTACATTTGCTTGCTGTATGGCCTTTATGTTCCAGACTGGGAATTTGAAGTTCCAAGCACGAATCTGTTTGGATATGAATTTGGTACTAAAATTGTGAGTTGAATTGTTCAATTTTTACAGTTCATCTACCATGTAACATGGCACTATCCAGTAAAAGTTTGGTTATGTCAGCAAAGAAGATGACGTGATGTTTTTCTCTTTTCAATCTGTAGCATAATGATTAGTTTTTATTGTTTCTGGAATTAGGCTTTGTTTGGTCAACTTTGTTACTGGGCCATTTTTCACTGGAAGTATAATTTCTTTTGATTTATCAACCACTCTCTTCTCAAACAATGTCCTATTTCTCCATCACTGTTTGCATTTTGTTTTTTGATATCATTTAAAATTCTCTTTCCAAGGGAATCCAGACAATAATCAAATAGTTTTGAACCCATTTTCCTGAAATATATACTGGACGTCTTGTTTGATTTCTGGTCATCAGTGTGACAGTCTTTCATCTCTTTCTTTACATTCCGTTTTTTACTCTAATTGAAACAAATTTCCATGAATCTATTGAACACTGTCACAACTTTTTAATATATTGAACTGCAATCAATGAAGAAAGTTATCGGGAAGAACTGTCAAACAAGACATGATACCTAAGCTGGTGTGTTCAGTTGACTGCCCTTTCTTTATGGTTAAGTTTAATAACCAGGTGACTATTGAACTGAACTCTATTTTCAAAACATGCAAGTTAAAATTTGATTTTCTTTCATCTGAACGTAGTTATGGTTTTATCAATGTGAAGTAACATGCTATGGCAATAATTATTTCCCTTTCATGCTATTACCATTTTTTTCCAATGGAGTTCCTGCTAATGTCATGCTTTAAACTTATTATTCTCCCTCTCGTTCATGGAACTGATATAAAACACCATACCATGTTTCATAGGTGAATTGTGCAGTGAAGGGCAGTCTTGAACCTCCTTGTAATGCAGTTGGTCTGATTGACCGATTTTTTCTTGGTGAACATCATCTATATCAGCATCCTGTGTATAGAAGAACAAAGGTGATGTTCTGGTTTACTCCCTAACAAGTAACAATTGCTTTCTTTCCTTCATCAGGGCTTCAACTCATCACTTAATCATTTGATCGAAAGGGTCTTGACAGTAACTGTTTCACAGCAATGTAGTGTTAATTCTCCTGACTATGGACCTCTGCCACCAAGTTCACCTGGCTGGTGCCTTGCCCCATTTGACCCAGAGGGCATCTTGAGGTCAGATAACTGCACCCCTTTCTCTTGCTCATTTTTATGAATTACCACAGATTATTGCTCCATTATAGTAACACTCATTAAAGCCAAGCATCCCCATCAGATGCTTCACTGTACAAGAGAATGGTGATAAATCTGTTTACATGTCAGCAATTCATTGACTTTTTTTTTGCCAATTTTTTTAAAGTGTTTTCTTTTGTTTTATCAACCTTTTTAACAGTAGGAAATCATAATGAATAGTGTTGATTTCTTTTGCTTACCAACCTTTTCAGTTCCTTGATGGCTGCTATTACATGTTTTCTTGGATTGCAGTTTGGTCATATCCTTATTCATTTCAAGGTATGACACATTGTAGTACTTCTATGGATGATTACCTTTTGTTCTTTTACTATGTGTCTCTTACACCAATCTGTATTGATGTTACGGTTTGATGGTTTGATGGACTAAGGTAATGATATTTATCTTGCTTATATGCTGCAGGGCCACATGCAAAGGCTGTGTTTGTGGTCTGTGTACTCTTTCATTATTCTATTTACTGGATATGTTTTTGAACTTCTGGGTAAATTTCCTGATTTAACTGTTTTAAACATTAATGATTTCTTCCAGGATCCTCTCTGCGTCCACTAAATAATGTTTGTGAATATTTCAGGCATTCCTTTTTGTAAACCATTATATACATTGAGCTATATGTGCATTACAGCAGGAGCATCAGGCTTGGCCTTAACGATTATCTTTTATATAGTAAGTTTATCATTTGAGTACTACCTAATAAACATATAGATAAAGAATGAATAAAACACTTTTATCATTGTGTTGGGTAGTTTTCTGGTTATTCAGCAAAACTCGTGATATTAAATTTAATACAATTTAGTTGCTTTCATTTGTTATAAGAGGAGATCTTATTGACTCAAATTACATAGCCTGAGCTATTCATGTAATTTAATTGGGTTAAAGTCAAGGAAATTATTATAATATAGAAACAGGCAGTTTCTTCTTGAAATGTCGTGTCTATGGACTGAAAGCCTTGACTCAGTTTTGGTCTTTTTTTGTTATCTGTGTTCTTAATACTGTTTTTGGATACATTGACATGGCTTGTTATCAACTCACCACCAACAGGGAACATAAGAAGGTCAAGAGGGCTTGATTTTTCTTGTTATAATTTCTAAGCATCTTCCTTTCCTCAAATTCATGGAACTTGGTAAATTAGGTTCTCATGTAGAGCTTCGGAATTATCTTGGCTTTTAAGATTGGGGAAGAAATATCCATGCCATCTATAGGGGATTGGCTAAATCTTGGATCATTTTGGGTGGTTGGCAATATCAGAGTTTTAATCTTTTCTTATGACTTGGCGTGCTTTCCATGCCAAGGAGATGCTGTAACTATACTACTCTTTGTCCTATTGTTTTGTTATCGCCCGCCTTTTCTGTTCCTATTTTGACCCTGCTCGGGGGATGTGTATTATATTTGTATGCAATTGAGAGGTTAGTGAAAACTAAATCGAGATTGACGTGAAAGAATTGTTTCAATTCAAACAATTTTATGCAGGTTGATGTCAAACATTTTAGAAAGCCCACGATGATACTTCAGTGGATGGGAATGAATGCACTCATCATTTATGCGCTGGCTGCTTGTGACCTTTTCCCAGCAGCCATTCAAGGTTTCTATTTGGGTTCACCAGAAAACAACATGGTAAGACTTTGTTTTCTATTTGGCTGCCAGCCCTGTTCTGTGTTATTCCTTCTCCACGGAATCCCTCCCCTAAATAAATATTCTGTGCTAACTCGATAGGTGAACAAGCATGCAGAGGCGCACTCACGCATGCACCCACAGATAGAGGATGGATCCACTCACATGTTTAAAACTGTTATTATCACACAATTTCTCAACCATTAAATTTCTTCAATCTAATGGCTAATTTATATCCAGATAGTTAGCCATTAGATTGAAGAAAATTAATGGCTGAAAAAAGTGCGATAATAACAGTTTTAAACATGCAAGTGGATCCATTATTTATAGACGACTTTTTATTTGCTGAACCAATAGTCTATGGCCTGAATGATTCGATGCTTAATACAGTATATAGACTGACTTTCAACTAAAAATGACTTGCAGGTTGATGGCACAGAATCGCTGTTCCAAGTCATGCTCCATTCAAAGAAGTGGGGCACCCTTGTTTTTGTAATTGTGGAGATTTTATTCTGGGGCCTTGTGGCTGGTTTCCTACACTCGAAAGGCATATATGCGAGACTGTGAAAGCATTGTAGATGCTGCTTTTCCCGGTGCAAGACTGTAAATTCTACCTTGTGAATAAAACACAATTTAATTCGAGTAACCCCCTCTCAAATGAAAAAAGCTTTTCGGTGGCTGACTTATTTGCTTTTTTCTTCGATCTGAGCTGAGTCAGCTGACCCTCTGAATTGCGGGGAACCAGCTTTGTTATTCCTTCAACATCGTCTTTTTGTTCAGTGGCACGCCTAGTGATCTTTCGCTCAATCCTTAGAACCCCGCGACGGTGGGATTTGATCCGAGCATCTGGCAGACAACTCCGAGCCAGCCTTTGATTAGCCATCCATTACTGGTGTTAGGTAAGTAAGTGAGATTTGGTGCTCGAGGCTTCATTGTCAATCCAACTGTTTTTTCTTTTTTTCCCCATCTCAGAGGTCGAGGTTCAACTATAATGCACACAAATAATGATCGAGAACCGGGACTATTTCCTGTAAACCAAGACTCGGCTCCACGGTATCTTCTTGGGTTTTTTGTCACCTTCTGTGTCTTCAATTTTTGTTCATCAGGTTTTATTATGCCTCTCAGGGATGTGGGGTTTTCTAGGGTTGGGTGTGTATGATTTACCCTTTGTTTCTTTTGTATTCTGTAGTTGTGCCATTTGAGTATCGGTTCAGTTGTTATTGTTGTGCCCTTACAGATATTTGCAACACGCAGGGTTAGTTTTGGGGTTTGATAGTGTTTGTTCACTGAATGACTATACCATTAGCATAGTGTTTATATATATTTTTAAAAAAAATTACTGTTTTTTATTGATTTTTATTTACCAATATAAAAAATATTATTTTAAATTGTTTTCAATTGAAAAACATATTTTACCTTGTTCTGAATACACTAATTAGTTTCAGTCCCTGTATCATGATACTGTATTTTGTTTTGATTAGGGTGTTTTTAAGATATTTCAACTTGATCCCTTTAGTTTTGAGGTTGTTAGGATGGGCTTTTTTTATATCATGATATTTCTCCTTTTTTTCGAGTTTTGGTTAAAATATTGTTCTTTGGAAAATACGTAAATTTGAACATAAAAGGTACAAAAAACTATTTTTAACATTTATCCACTGTTATGAAAGAGAATTAGATATACAAAGGTAAATATAATTTCATGTTCATCACATATCTTTTCATGAACTTTTAGGTTTCGAAGAAAGCATTCTGATTTTATAGGGGTGATAATTGTAGTTGGAATTAGAATTTTAAAACCAAAGGGACCGGGAAAAAATAAAATGAAAAATCTAAGGACCAAAGTGAGTGTTTCATGAAACACGTGGGATAACAAGATTGACATTTTGTAGCTGGAATCAATCTCAACTAATAATTTCTCTCTTCAACCAGAATCTAGTGACTCTCCTCTCTCAAATCAAGAATTGAAAAGAAAAAAAATATAGCTTTTGATGAAAATTGAAATTTTAAAAAATTAAAATTAAAAAATACGAGGATGAAAATGAATGTTTTTTGCATGCTTGAAAGTTGCCGTTTATTTTCCTCATTTTGATCCTCTATTTTCTTAATAAATCATAGTCAATTGACAATCAACTTGGTCACACGAGAACTTATTCGATGACAAAAAACTTTAATGATAAAAAAAAAAAAAAATCAACAGCAATCCACGAAGAATTTTGAAAAGTTGCACAGTGTATTTAACCATAATATTTTGGCCACACTTTTTCGTGTTTTATATAATGTTTGAATAAGTCTACGCTTTCGGCTTTTTGTGCTTTTTTACTTGTGGAGATCACGGTGGGAGTTGGGGTGTGGTAGCTGCATGAGAAATTTTAGAGCCAAGAAGGGTTCAATAACATTTTTAATAGACGAGGATTTAAGCCTAACAGTTAAATCCACGAGCCCATAGCTTGTGATTCCGATAGAACTCACCTCCACGTTAATTCACTAAACACGAGTTATTCACTAAACATAGTTAAAAATATAATTTGTTTCAATATATGTAATTTTATGCTTTGTATTTCAGTTCTTTTTTTTTCTGTCCTATTAGGATAATTCTTATTTTTTATTCGTATTTATATTCTTAGTTTTAACTTTTAATTTTTATTATTATATATCAATGTATTAAATGCAGCTTGCGTTAAAAAATAAAAATAAATTTAACTTTGTTGACATTAAATTACTATTATTTTTGCATAAATAATGGAAATAACAAAATTATCTAGAAGAATAAAAAATCTAAAAAATTTAATAAAATAGTAAGCAAAAAATAAAATAAATGACAAAACAAAAACAAATATTATTATATTAAAAAAAATCATTTGACTTGAAGAATAAAAAAAAAGGGAAAAGAAGAAGAAATACCAATTTTTAAATGATCACAACACAAATTAAATTTTAAGAACTAAATTAAATAAAAACACAACCTCGACAAAAGAGAAAATAAAATAAAAAAAAAAATCAAGGCTAAGAGCATATACATAAACATGGACAAAAAATAGAGACTATTTCAGAAAGATCAAAAAAATTAAAGGAATTTAAATCAAGTCAAAAATTAAAAGAATAGGCCCCGAATGAAAAACAAATACATGATCAATCTTAATCGAATGATGAAAATGAAAAAAATTCAAACTTTTATGCCGAACAATTTTAGGGGTTTAAAATCAAACCTAAAATGAAAACAAAATATATACATCAATTTCAATTGAAGCACAAAATTAAAACAAATAAAAATTTCTATAAAAATACAGGACCAAACAAAACTATCAAAAGAAAAGAGACTTCAATGAAAACATTATAAACCAAGGAGATTTTCGTGTAATTTAGGCTGCAGGAGAGAGAAGAAAAAAAAAAGATTAACTGATCACCGTCACGTTTCTCACCACCTTGCGACAATACGTGCACCGTCATATGGGAGAAGACATGGCGGCGCATTTGATGAGACGACAGATAGATACGTGGAACCACCAAATGACTCTGTATGCTCTGCTAGAAGGGAGTGCAAGGAAGAAAATTGTCGGTGCACCAGCCATGTTTTGCAGGAAAAAAAAAACATAAAATTATCTAATCACCTTTATAGCTAACTCTTGGATTTTGTCTTTTTTGAGGGCATACCTGTATTTGTATTGTTTGAAAACATTTGAAAATTCAAATACACCCCACTATCATCTCTTGTTTTTTGTCTTATTTGAGAATAATATGATTATTTTACTTTTCACATTAGTGTAAAAAATCAAAAATACCCCTGGGTAGTTAATTGTTTATTGTCTGCTATCAGTGGTAAAACACATAGTTTTACTATACAAAGATACCCCCAAAAGACTCAAATATCCTCAGACAATCAAAAAATATCAATCAGTCTCATGGAAAAGTCTAAAATGCCCTGAGTCAAAGACTTAAAATTTTATGCACTAAAAGACAACGACGATAATTATACTATTACTATCCACAATAATTTATATCTATTGATACAATTAAAAACCCACATGATTTTCCTTCTTCTTTAATTGGTACTAGCTGTTGTTAATTTGTTATAGATAGAAGTAAATAGGTGGTCACGTGCACTCTCAACCTCATCATTTTTCTAATAATATAAAAAAATAATGAATCAAAATTACTATTTTCAACTAAGCAAGAAAAATACCAAACTCATGTTATTAATTTAACTTGGTTTAATAAGCTATGTTAATTTAATAATATAATTAAAAAAATATCAATAGTAAATAAAATGAACAAAACACATTGATTACTTGTAAAAAAATGAATGTTTGTCAATATTGTAGAAATATATCTTTTAAATATTCTTAAACTGTTTCCATGATCTTATTGAATAACAAAATAAAATTAAATGAAAACATAATAATGGCATAAAAACCAAATTCTACCATAAATCTTAAGATCAATCTGCAGCAGATCAAATGATTGTTTATGAAATTAGAGAGAGAAAAACAATTTAAAAAAAACACTCAAATTTACCAAAGTAACTTATCAAATTGGTAACTTATTATAAGATTATGATAACTTAATAGAAAATAAATTAAATAAAATTACAAAATTTAATTTTCAAACCAAAAATAAATTTTAAATGATGAAATAAAAAAAAAAATCAAATGCGCTTCAATCGGAAGAAAAAAAGTGCAACGTCGATTTGGTTTCTGAAAGTAAGAGATACAAAGAATTATTGGTGGTGGTATACAGATGACGGTGCATGCGTTTGAACTGAACCCATTCAAATATGTCTTGTTACGGTCTCACCTGCGCATGCACTGTTACCGTTCCTCACCCACTTGACCGACATGCTTTTTAGACGGACGCCAGAGAGAGGGACGAGGGCCCTGGATTGAGCCTCCTGTGCTTTTATATTCGGACACAAATCACATGAATTACGGAATTTGGTTCGCAGATATATGTCAGGACATTAGGCATCGCCCCAGAATGGGACCCCCCACCTCCTAGGTAAAAGTAACATTGTACATACGTATGCAGTTTTTTATTTTATTTTTTTATCTATTTTCTTTAATTGTTTTTTTAGATTTGGCTAGCTTGATCACTGATCTGATTTGACCAGAGAAGAAAAATCCATGATCTGAGTTTCTGATTTGTCCAGCAAGAGAAAAGAGCATCATCAATCTGATCGCCATTCATGGATCCTGATTAATAGAATCGGGAATGAAATCTTAGGACATCATCTCAAGCCGCAAAGGCTTTTTTAGGTGAGATGGGACAGAAACGCACTAATTAACTGGCCGGAAGCGAAACTATAGCATGTGTAAAGTTACTCTTTTTTATTTATTATTATCATCATCGGATGTTTAAAGTTGACCTAGCATAGGAGATCAATTCACAGCCATTCGTATGGTCCTTAGTGCTGCACCATAAATTGCACAGCCAGGGGTCTTTTTATATAAAGTGGGGCCTTTCAAGGATTGTGTAATCTAGTAAACTTTATTTTATAAAATAGCTTGCATATTAGCCCAAAAACAAAGTGAAATGATTAAATGTTTTGTTTTTTCCTTGTGTAAAATATATAAATATTTTTTATTTTTAAAAATAATTAATTATACATGACATCTCCTATCAAATTATCCAGTTAATTTATTCATTTTAAGGGCTGTCTTCTGAATTCTATAAACCTATTGGTTCGAAGATGTCTAACTTTGTTTATATTTACTGTAGACAAAACATTAATTCTTAAGAAACTTATTGAAATTGATGTCTATAAATTTAAAAGTTTGTTGCGCCATGAAGTTAATTATATTGTTTTAACCTTGTAAGAAATACAGCAAGAACAATTAATATCTTAGATATAATAATCCTCACACCATTTGCTATATCCAATTATTTAAACTCATTAACTAGAGAGTATCTTGTCCCCCACAAAAATGAAGGGGTGGTGTTACCACACGTTTTATTATCTTTTCCAACCAATGTTCAAGTCTCGATGAAGTGAACTTTTGATGAAAAAGTGGTCTTGATCACTGCTTGTGTCTATTGCCTATTTGTTTGAGATTGGTTAATTAATGTTTGTTTTAGAGTGTTTTTTTATTTAGAGATACATTGAAATAATTTTTTTATATTTTTTAAAAATTATTTTTGATATCAACATATGAAAATATATAAAAACATAAAATCTAAAATAATTTTTTTTTTTAATTTTTTCAAAAACATTGTTTAAACACGGTGTCAAAAAAATATTATGTTATATTGAAAGTGAAAGCCACGTATACAGTTAAGAGAGGGTGGAATCAATCATCTGCACTAAAAGTTGTCTCCGATACCACAATTCTCCTCATGTGTGTCTATTTCTATTATAATTGAATCAAACAAAAAAAATAATTTTAATAAACAAAGTTATTAAACATAACTGGATAAATAATTCATATTGCGACATTAAATATCTTAATCTATATTGTTCTCTTTTTTTTCTTCAATTTATTGACATAAATGATTTCTTTATTAAATTAAATATATTTATAAGTTTTCTTAGGTAAGAAAATACATTAAAAAACCTGTATATTCAAATTTATTTTATACGGCAAACACGAATCATGTAGCTAGCGAGTACTGCTTCTAGAAGGTATAGTTTACCAGTGCAGGCAGTCAATAGATAGGTTTTGGGACAGATCAAATGGCAACAACATTGAGTGGCCGACTTTTAATAATTACATAATACAACGACCCACAACTAAAATCACTCTCTTTTCTTCCCAGCAAGAATGACAATCGATTGACAGGGTTTGTCTTAACCCGTCTTCAATTACAAAAAAATCCAACCCCACATCCATTACCAACCATTGTCTTTCAACCATTGTCTCTATCTCGATTTCTAATACTGGATGAATTGAGTTTCTGCTGAATTTAAAAGTATCAATTTATAAAATATGTGTATATGTGAATGTACAATGTTCTTATGAAATTCAAGTATGGAGAAGGTAATGGATTTATTGTGGATGGTGGAAGGTCGAGGATGATTGGACAGTTGAATATTGTGTAATTGAATTGATGAGGTTGAATGATATTTATAAATAGAATGTGCCATGTCAAAATTTCAACAAATATATAGAAATATCGATGAACAAAACAAAATTCTTAAACGCAAGCTTATATCTAACAGTTTGAAGTCTGGAATTCAAACGAGAATGTTGCATCGAAGATCTTAATTTTAATTATTGACTCAATTAACTATATCCATGTATAAATATCTTAATTTATAATTAATTAATTATATGTTCTAAGCATCTTGAAAAAGGTAGGGGTGGTGCTGTGCGAGAATGGGAGCAAATACATTGGTTCCGACTGGTTTAGCCACCATACAAGGTCTCCTAGGCCCTAGCTACTGGTTTAGGTTTGTCGTATTGAAGATTTGAAGCATCGAATATCTTCCTGCAGAGAAGAAAGTATATCCGATGAGGCAACTCCTGGATTAGACATTCGCGTGCGAATGGGCACCAGCACAGAGTGTCTTGAAAGGAGATAAGAAGCTGCTCCAGGACATTCCTGCTGCTAATGTGATCTTAACCACTTCGTCTCTCTACGTTCTACCAGGAGAAATGCTATTATGAGTCTCTTTTCACCCATCCAATGTGATAGCATTGTTGAATTTCTCTTTTCACCCATTGTAAGCGTGCGTTATTAGAGAATAATATAAATTATATTCTGACATTTCATTTAATAGCTTAAGTTTTTAGGTGAGATGATTTTTTAACATATTATCAGAGCCTTGTTGATCCAGCGATCACGAGTTCGAATCTCACCGTCCCTATTCTATTTGATGAAAATCAAACACAAGTTAGTATGAGTCTGTGTAAATTTTAAGTCCAAAAGACTGTCACTTGAGGAGATATACTAAAGAATAATATAAATTATATTCTGAAATCTCATCTAACTGCTTGAGTTTTTAAATGAAATGATTACTTAACATGCACAATCACACATATTACCTTATAGCTAAAAGAGCTCGGCCTTCAACTGTTCACCCTGACTCATTGGCACTGTGGACTGGACTTTTTTTGTCTGAGCGTCGCGCGAGTTCGTCCACTTTTTTTTTTTCTGATGTGAACAGTGTATTAACGAAAAAACCCCTCGAAAAAGACATAAAACGCCGCCGGTTTTAGGGGCTCCGCGGTAATTGACCATTTCTGGTCCGGTTCGGTCTGGTTCCTTAGACCGGTTCTTTATTTTTTTTAATATTTCATTGAACAGTGCATTAACGATTTTGTCCCTCGAAAAGGACAAAAATCACGTTTGGGCGTTAGGGGCGTTCCGGTAATTAGCCAAATTTTTTTATTTTTTTGGACAGCTGCTGGCGCGTCACCGTACGCTTCGTTCGTTTCAACGCTCACGCGTGTTTCGAGCGGCGCATGCGGCTTCCTAAGGCGTCGGAAAATGCTCAACCGGCGTCTAAAATGATTTTCAGGCATGTTCTCTTCCCCTTGGGGCGGCGCGTGTTCCACTATGGTGTCCGGAGACGTGTCAATGGTCGTTTGAATTTCCCCCCAGTTTCTCTCTCCTACCTGCGCCAGATGACATTAGATACTCTGTTTTTTATCAAAGTTCATTTCAGTCCCTGAACGTTGTAATTTGATTTTCTTGCCCTTAATGCTATTATATAGGTTTAGATTTGATTCAATTTCATCCTTCAATTGAAATTCATTATATATTGGACTTTCAATTCAGTCCTCATTCTTTTAAATTTGTGTATTGGGCTGGAATTTTTAATATTTTTGGTATCAAAGTTTTGATGGATTGCAATTTCATACTTCCATGCAAATTTATTATAAATCCTTAATATTTTCGGTGCCAAAGTTTGATTTCTTTCAATGTTATCCTTCTATGCAAGTTAATATGGATTATAGTTTCATTTCGGTCCCATTTCTTTTAATTTCAGGTTTTGTTTCCAATTATTTAATTTGAATGTTTGGATTTGCTTCAATTTTGTCCTTAAAATTACATGTATTATTTAAAGTATGTCAAATTGATTATATATTTGTATATTTATGTCAAATTAAAGTATGTTAAACTAATTATATGTTTTAATATTTATTGAATATTATCGTTTAAGAATGTATATATAGAGAAAAAAAATTAATATTAGTATTCTTAAATACATTTAATATAATAATACAAGGAATAAATCTTATAAAAAAATTGTCTTCGAATTTTAATTTTGGGCTCTGTTTTTTAAAGTTTATTTCTTAAAAAATATTTATAGTGTTTTGGTTTTTAATATTTCATATCTAACATTACTGGGCAAAAAATACAACTCAATTTTTTTTTTTGACAAATTTACCTAGATTATCTACAATTAAAAAATATGCGAGTCACTTCCCATTTCGATTACACTGTTATTTTTAGACGGCAGATAAGCAATTATAGCACGAAAAAAACTTAGGTTTATTTCTAAAAACAAATTACAATATTTTTATTTATAATGTGTCAGATCTAATATTACAAGGAAAAAAAGGCAACTCATTAAAAAATTTGACAAATTTAGCTGGATTATCTACAATTAAAAAATCTACGAACCACTTCCCATTTTGATTACACTATAAAGTATGTGAGACTACTTATATGTTTTGATATTTATTGAATATTATCGCCTAAAAATATATATAGAGAGAGAAAAAATGACCCACGATTTCTTGCAAAAAAAAATTAATATCGGTATTCTTAAATATATTTAATATAATAATATGATGAATAAATCTTATAAAAAAAAAATTGGCTTTGAATTTAAATTTATATTTTAGACTTTTTTTTTATTCTTTTAATAATCGGTGACCTTTTTTCACATTGTTTTTTATTTTTTAGTAACCGTGGTGTCCAAGTTAGTTGTTTTTTTTAACCGGGTTTCTTTTTTTGTGTTTTTTTTTAACCAGAGTATCCGTGACAACAAATTTCTAATAAATCATTTCACCTTCTTAGCAAATTTTCTAACAAATTTTATCAAAAGTTTTTTAGCAATAACAACATTCAATCACTTTTTGGTGGGAAAAAAATCATTTCTAACAGATTTTATCAATTATAATTTTACTATTTAAATATAAAAATAACAAAATACAACATTTATAAAATCAATCAGTTTTCTACATAGATAAAAAAAATCTAGCGCATCACGCAGGCAAATTCGCTCGTATATTCTTATATACTAGCTTTCTATTAACTAGTTAATCCATCAATCTGATCATTGCACAAACACAGCAGCTGGCCGATAGTTCATGGCCGCAAGTATGCATGCTGAAAGCATGATAATCCTGGCTTGCTGTCATAATTCTGGCCGATCGACTAGGATCATTTAGCCACGAAATGATTTCAGCTCCGGAATCCAAACATTCAAAGGTAATTAAGCTGATTTGACACCATAAGTCAGGAGTGGTGGGGGCAAGCTAGCCTGTTTAAGCATCCCAGAAATTTCTCATTGACTGTGTGATTGATCATTACGTGTAAATTAGTGAGGTCGAAGGAAAAGAGATGGCATATTTTTAGTGGAGACGGGCTTCTAAACTGAAGTAGCTATAAGGAACTCAATTCATATTACGATTACATGGTTACAAAAAAAAAAAAAAAAAAATTATAAATTTATTTTGTAAAATTCCACAATTTTATGAAACGAAGTGCACCTTAAAATTACAATAATAAAAACTATTTCCCCAAGCTTTTATAATTGGCTGCGCAGATCACACGTGCCGGTTTTATTTAATCGTATGTGCTAGGACACTTTGATAAATCGAAACCCTCCACGAGATTTCTTGAGAGAGGGTAATGTCAGCAGAAGCATGATCACGGGAGACGGCTTATGATAAATCCAAACCCTCCACGAGAGGTGAAGGATAGCGAGCCTATCCAGCCATGCGCGCGTTGCAGTGGCCGACAGCCTCTCTTGTCGATGAGCTAACGAGTAATGGCGTCCCAACACGTCTTGCTGAGAAAGACTGGCATGTAAAGGACACCAAATGATTTACCTCTGTCTTTCTTTTTCTTTTTTGTTTTTTATACAATATGATCTAGCTCACTTCAAAATTGAAGCCCTTTTATCTTGGATTAGATGTCTTGCTCCTATGAATCACACACACACACACATTATAAAATCAATACGAAATAATTTAATCTTTTAAACATACTGTGGGGATTTTATTACTTTTAAAAAGAAATTTCTTAAAAGATTGATTAGTCTTTTACTCTTTTTACCTATTTTTAAAGTTCAATTTGATTTTTATTTTGTTATTGCTATTTTTTTGTTTTTTTTTTCAATTTCCTTCCTCTTCATTTTTTATTTCATTTTTATATTAAATTTGTTCCCTGTTTCTTTATATTACTATATTGCTTCTTCTTGTTTTTTTTTTACCATTTTCCTAGTTTAATTCCGTTTTTAATTCCATCTGTCAGTATTTGATTTCAAATTATTTTTCTATCACATTTAATTTTCATTCTTCAAATTATTATTTTCTTGTTTTGAATTTTTTTTATCATATTTGCTCTTGAACATTTAGAATTTTCATCATTATTTTTCAGGGTTTTCTTTCCATGAGATTACTCTTGAGTTCATAACCATGGTCATGGATTTTAAAAGTTAACACGGGTTAACTCTTTTAAAATTAATTATTTTTTAATTTTATTATTTAATATTTAATATTTAATTTATTATGAATTGATTCTCATGTTTTTTTTTTTCAATTTCTTTTATGGGATTATCTCAATTCTTTTTCAATGGTCTCAAGGTTGAGGGGTTAACTTAGATTTACTCCAATCTTTTTTTTATTTTTTATTTTAGTCTTACAATTCAACTTTTGATTTTGTGATAATTTAGCTTTATTGTTTTATTTAGTTTTATTTCAACATAATTACCCCGGCATCACAACATAATATTATAAATAATAACAGGTGTCATAACATGAATTCTATTTGATTTTATGTTAAGATGTATTCTTAAATTAACCCGTGCCATGGCTGTTCCCAAATCCTCTCTTTTAAAGGGATTTTAAGCTCATATCATTTACATTGAAATTGATGAGTTTAAAAAATAAATTCCCTTTACTACTAATTTTAAAATTCTAACTTAAAACAAATAAAATAAAAAATAACCCTTATTAACCTCTAAGTCAACTTCAAAAATTTATTCATAGAGTTCTTTTTATTAAAAAAACACAAGTCTGTCAGTTGTCTTGATAATTTTTTTAATTTTTATTCAGATTTTATTATTACCTAGGCCATCTAAAAGTGTCAGGTGTCAACTTATCTTCTTCATTATTAATCATAGTAACGACTCTTTAAACTAGGAATTAAAATTCTGAAAAGAGAAAAGCCTCTAGCAACCATAGGCCAATAATTAATGGACATAACTGTTATACATATTTTATATAATCGAATACTAAATTTACATAGTAGTTAAAATTTAATTTATTAATTTCTCCAGTTATTTTTTGTTCAAGTTTTAAAAATAAATTCTCAATTGTAGCAGTAGTAACATAATTTTTCTCAATATAACAGCAACAACACAACTTTAAAATAATAAATTTTTTTCTAAATGAATTATCTGATCTATGCCTATCAGTAGCCGTAGATAAAGTACATAGACTATTATTTATAGGTAGATTAGGGACCCTCTCATTAATTTATTAGTCAATTTTCTCCTCTAATCAAAGAGAAAAATTAGACAATTGATCCCCATGATCAAACCCCATGATCTATCTCTATAATTATAGGTTTGAATAAACAATAACATGAGTGTGTCATGAGGGGGAATAATAACAATTTCTAACAGTAACATCTTTCAATTTTAAGGGATCTGCCAAGAAAACTAAGTCAACAAAATTGTGGTATCTTTGCTAATTGTCAAGTGAACTCTCCCTCTCCCTCTCCCTCCACATACCCCACCAATCATTTCTTTTCCTGACTCTGTTAATGTAATTAGTATTCTTATTACTGTAATTTAATTTGCGAAAATTAGAATCACTATTTCCCTATAAATAGGATACCCTCAAATATGCACATGAATTCGAGTCCTAGAGACACACATGGCAGAGAGCTCAACCCCGTCTCAAGAATCTGACCATAAGACCACCTCAAAACTAAAGCTTTTCGGTTTTCCGTTGACCGAGCAAGATGATCAAATCCTATCAAAAACAGGAAATACTTTAGATAGCAGGAAATTCGAGTGCCATTTCTGCAACCGAGCTTTCGCCAACTCACAAGCCCTAGGAGGCCATCAAAATGCTCACAAAAGAGAGCGCCAAAGAGCAAGACGTACTCAATACCTTTGTGAACGACGCTTCATGGCAGCTGCACAAGTTCTTTGCTCACATGCTGTCAAATCACCACCCTTCATTTATCGGAGGGGATCCATTACTAGGAACAGTACCGCCGCCGCCGCCGCCGCTGAATTTAGGCCCCAAATAGCAAGTTATTACCCATCTCAGCCCTTGCTGTTTCCTTCATCTCCTCCTGATCATCACTTTCCCTCTCAAATTTACATCGCACAACCATTACATGATTCAGCTAAAATGCCATCTTTTATTAAAGTTCCTGGTAAATTATGCTCCAAAGATGACGGTGTAGGGGTTGATCTCTGTCTCAAACTTACTCCCTCTGGTTAGATGATCGATCAGATCGAGTGCCTGTATGTGCATGCTGTGAAATTTTGTCTTTCCGAGCAAAGAATTTTATTGTTTATGAGCTTAAACTTTGTAAATTTCTTGATGCAAGAGCTCTGTATATGCACGCGCGTGCCCTTTTGCTCCATTTTAGTTGCTCCTAATCAAGCATGTCATGTCATTTTGGCCTGGCTTCCATCGTAACAAATCAACAACGAAGGTAGCTAGTTTATGTTCGCTGCTGACCCTACGAGCAAGCAAAAATAGTAACTCCAATGCTGCTAGCTGTCGAAGAACAACGTGTTTTCTTTCTTTATTTTATGAATTAAAGGATTTATGTTAAAAGCTGCTGAACTAAACTTTGGACTGCCTGTGTGGAGATTTGAATCTTAAAGAGTGAATGACTGTAGATCTTAAAGGTATACAAAATTGCTTTGGTGAACTTGATCCGGTTCTAATTTTAACACTAAAATTACTCAGATCGAAGAAGAGGATTTCTATTTTTCTCTTATTGTTTTTTGAAACATTCTTGAAAAACCTGTGATATTACCCACCGGAATTTATTCAAAAAAGAATTTATCTTAAAAAAGAATAAGTTTGTTTGAAAATGAATTTATTCAAAAACCTTGTACAAGTTCCGATTAAAAAAATAGTTTATAATCGAGATTCAGTGATAGTCTCTTTTTATATGTAAACTTTATTATAAATTGAAAACACCTGACACAGAATTAGAGTTTTCATGATTAGATTGATGAGTTTAACTTATCTTAAGAAAAAAAAGTTTCACGAACAATATAGAACTCTTTAATATTTAAGTTCGCATGCATAGATTAAAAAAAATAAAAATAAAATGAGGGCTAGAGAGTGTATATTTGGTTTGACTTTCAATAGTTTCTTCTGGTTTTCACGGGCTTTGGCTAGCTTTTCTTGCTATGAATTGCTCTCTAATTGTGTTTATGCTAGGTTAGAAATGCCCTCCCTGCATGAGTGTTTAGGTGTATCTATACACTTAGGCCTCGAATTGTTTTTCATATATCATTGATAAAAAAAAATTAGTTTGGCTGGCCATGTTAGCTCTTTATTGATATACAATGTTATGGTTGCTATGGCATGCATGCTATTAGTACAACAATATAGATAAATTTTTTGTTTGTACAAATGAATTTTATTTTTAAAAATAAAATAATATATATAATATATTTTTAATATATATAACCCTGTATAATATTTGTATTACTGTTTATTTTATTCTACAAGTCTCTATTTTTATTACTATTTAATTAAATAAAATAATAATACTAACAAACAAAGTTATTAAATACACTTTGTCTAAGACACTGTTAAAAAGCTCGAGTTGTAAGCAAAACATGCAGTAAAAACTTGCATACGTTTTTCTTATAAAAAACCCCGACAATAGCAAGTATATTATCATATTGTAAAGGAGAGGAGTAGAGGTGGACCGGGCAGAATTTTCATCCATGGGCTACCTACACCTGAACCTTTCCGTGCAACCCGCTTATTTAGTGTTTGTAAAATATTATGCTATGTAATGTTTTTGAAAAAATATTTTCCATATAAAAATATATTTATATATATTGTTTTTTATACTAGCATATTGAATTAATTGAAAAGCACGAATAAATTTTAATATTCAGACTAATTTTTAAATATGCAATTCCAATCGAGCTCTATGATTCTTCCAACAACATATGTTGCTCCACGGTGATTAATTATTATTATTATAGTAATTTAAAAGCTCAGATTGATGTACGGAAAACTATTTCCCGCAGAATCTGGATACCTTGTGACCAGCTGGTCTTCATGGCAGACAATTTCTCTTCCGGACTGAAGTTAATAACATTAATTTAATTACGCAATAATATAATATGCATCATAATCAGAAGAAAGACAGGAGCTCTCATGACATTACTTTCCTGCACAATCAAAGATCGGCAATTCCGAGGCTGTCCACTGCCCGAAAACGTAACCTTACAGCTCAATAGTAATTAAAGAATCGGAAAATTATGACTCTTTCTCTCCAACGTCTTCTCCTCCCTTTCTTTCCCCTTTATGTACGAATAAGAAAGTTTTTTGAGAATATTTCAACCCAAAAAGCTACGAATAACAAAATGGGCAAAAAAGCCTCCATAAAATAGAGATCTCCCTCTGCTGTGGAGTCGGAATCTATTCTATTCGGTGACTCCAGTCATCTACCACTTTCATTTTACAACTTCAGTTTCCTTACCCCAAGTGTGAGCAAAAACCTTAGCTATCGTCCATCACTCTTCTCTTCTGCGCAGCCAAAGCACTCTAATCAGCGAGCATGGACGGGTACGGGTACGGGTCGGATCAAAGGGGCGAAAGAAGGCTGGAGATAGTGAGCGGGAAGGGTTTTGGGTTTGGCAATAGCAACCAGATCTATGCGACTCGGCCACACTCACCCAATGTGGCATCGATTCCGCCTCGGCGGAGTCAGAGCAGTTCGTCAAGGCCCTGGGGGGGTTTGACTGATCCTGAAATGAAAAGAAAGAAACGGATTGCCAAGTACAAGGTTTACACGGTGGAGGGTAAAGTGAAGGCTTCTTTGAGGAGAGGGATCTGCTGGATCAAGAACAAGTGCTCTAAGATCATACACGGATACTAGCTGGAATTACCAGCGGCTCTTAATTTTACACGTCTGTCATATTTTGTGGTCCCTGATGGTGATGTGGCAGGCAGGATTTTTGATGGAAAATGGTAAGCACTGGCATCGATTTTTCTCTGAACCTGAAACCACTGGATCTTTGGGTGGTTTTGGCGGGTCAAATATTTTCGGGATTCTTTTGGTTGGAAAATTTTCACGGATAATAGACCCGATTGCTATCTTCTTCTTCCTCTTCTTTTCTTGGATGTATGCAATGGCTTGATGGCTTCTATTTGAGTAATCTTAATTTCATTTGTCGATCCGAACTGTTCTACGTTTTTATTTGTAATTCTATCAAAGATTAATACGGATTGAATTGCCTTCTCTATCACGCGGATCCTGCAGTTGGATAGATGAACAAACAATCGGCCATTCCAGTGTAAAAATGAAATTTGGAGTTTGGAATATTGCTGTTAAAATGCGAGTCAACTTCTAAAATTATATAATTTTATGAATATCTGTGTGTATATATATATATATAATGTGTAAAATTATATAAATTTTTTGAAAATTAGTAGAATTAGAGTGAAATCAATAAAATTTGACCAAGTTTGTATGTTGTGTTGTCAAGCGCACTTGTAAAGTGGAATCGGCTCTAAAAGTTCTGCTATGTGGAGGAATAAAAAAGGTGTTGGTATTTAAACCACAGTTGATAAGTGGACAAAACGATGGGAGAGGGCATAGTTAATGAGAGGAAAAGAAGTGTTTTGGTTTCAACTAAAGCAGGTTTTTTGAGGTTTCATCAAAAAATATGTTTCACAACCTTAGTTTGAAACGCCAGGGCTGTGGAACAAAGATATGAAGCTCACCAGCCTGTGGGCCATGGCTTAAGAGTGTCTAATTAGCTATAACTGGGCCCGCCCACCTATAACTGGGCCAGGAGTCCTACATTAATAGATCTTGCTTTGTCCAATAATAATATCACTGTAGTAATTCCCTTGTCTATAATAAATAAATATGATTTCTTGCACTGTACAAATATACTGTTTAACTTTTTTTTCATCATTTTTTTTAATTTTTACTTAAAATTCATAAAAAAATTATATTTTATATCATTTTGATATGTTAATTTATTACAATATATTTACAAGTAAAATATACTTTAAAAAATAATCATTACTACTTTCCCAAACACTCTAAAACCTTGATTTGATCAATCATACCCAATAATATCAATAGCACACCAAGAACCTCTTCGCTCAAACCTAATAAGCATCGGGCCAGGAGTGAAAAATTTGACATTCTCTAGTTCTCTTGAGTCTCGTGGCCCGACTAAGGAGCATGTATACCTGACCCACATTCCCTGAATTGAGAGTCCACTTCAATAATAATAATTTTTTTTCCTTGTAATTTCAAGCTGTTACTATCCCGCCAGAAACTTTTAAAGAGGGAAGAGCTCTCTGAGGACAGGCTCATTGCCCTTTGTTAAGTAGGTTGAAATAACTTAATTTAAGAAAACTCTGGACTGCAGCAAGCATTTTCAGCTCTATCATCTGAAATTGCATGGCGCAAACCTTCATGTGTGCACGGATTTCTATTCAGCATTGAATTTTCACGTGTCCAACTGGAAAGACTAAGAAAAAGAAATGTTTAACATGATGCGTATATATATATATATATATATGACAAGAAATCAATTATGTTCTTGGGCAATTTTGCTTCGCAACAATATCATATTTATTCATCAAGGAAAAACCTGAATTCATGCATGCCTAAACTTCAAGAAAAATTACAGCAGCTCAATATCCTCCCTTCTTAATAATTTACGTATACCCAAATTACAGAGCAACGGAATAAATAAATAAATAAAGTATCCTCCCCTCTTTCTCTTCTCAATACTTGTTGTATATCCCAGATCTTCATCACCCTGCTCATCACAAAATAGCTAATTTCCTCAATGTTGTTTCTGCTCATTGATTGAAAAAAACACGATAGAAAATTTATCTAAACCCGATAAAACTTTTGCAAATTTTAACCAACCCAATGCTATTCTTGTTTTTGGCACTTTCTCTTAAACGAAACATGCATATATGCAAACAAACAGACCTGGCTTCAAGTACTTTAATGGCCTCTGACATCTCTTTAACTCCTATGTTGAAACTTCATTTGGTCATAAAATTTAGCAATGAATTCCTCGGCCTTCATGTCTATCATTGCGTCCCCGTATTTATCATCATAATAACTATCATCCTCATCATCTTCATCTCTCTGATCATCAAGCTCTTGAAGATTTTGCGCCGATGCGTATCGGCTAGTTTGACCAGACGACGATCCTGCAGTGCTTTTTGGGGCCGGTGACCAAGGTGGGGTAAGAACCTCTAGTTGCTCAGCATCCTCGAATGCTGCGGAAGGTTCATAAACTTCCTTGGATGTTAAAGTTGCCATCGGCACCTCTTCCCCGATGCTACGTGGGGTTGATTGGCTGCTGTTAATGTGCAAAGGGCGCATGGAAGACAAGAGTTTCTTCCACTTCGAGACAACATCGGTATGGGCAGTTTTAGATTTCCCAGATTTTAGAGAGAGCATATAATTTGCCACCCTAAGGATGTGCAATGGACTTCGCTTTTTCTTCGGTGGCTTGGGGTCGACGCCATCTTGATAGCCTCCGTTGTTGGTAACTGTACTGAAAATATCAACGACAACACCTGGCCGACGTTCCATTAATTGATCGGAGGAAAGGAAAGGAACAGCCGGACCTGCGCGCCTGAATCAAGGTCTCTTCCCTGCAAAAAGCAGGGGGGAAGAGATGACCCTTAAGAAAAGGAGTAGGAGTAGCTAATATGGAAGGTATACATTTATATGTGGAGTGAGCAGGCACCATACAGAGGTCATTTATATATATAACCAAGAATGTAGGGAGGTTAAACGCGGAATATTCCGTAATGTTTGTTTGAATTGATATGCAAAAAATATAAAAAAATTGATTTGATGGGTTGCATACAACTCATACATATTAACTTGATTTTGAATTTAGTTGCGGAAAATAAATATAAATTTCCCTAATTTCTACGATCATCTCCTGTATCGACCTCTGACATGTATATATATTAATTGGAGTTTGTGGTCAACTCGTTTGAGAATTTAAAGGGATTTAATTTTGGCAATTAATTTTCAGAACGATCGACTGAGTGAAACCTCAACACAATCCTGCTGCTGGCCCTCAAAGAAACTTCTACGCATACATGTTAGTATCCTTTTCATATACTCTAACAATCTTATTGTGGTAGAATATTATGTAATATTCCTTAGACACTTCGCGATTGAAGGGCAAAAGGAACGTTTCTGCCTCCTTATCTTAACCATGTTTTTTTCTCGAGGAAAAGCTAGTCCACAAACTTTCCATTAAAGGAAGATTTGTGCTATATTTAGTGAAGCTATAGCCCTATTGACGTGATCTTAATCAGTTTGAGTAAATCATAAACAGCATATTTGACGAAGTACTGTAGTGCGGTGGAGAATAATGGAATACTATAATACACAGCAGAAATTCTTGCCACTAACCAGATTGCCAATTGCTGTCCTATATATATATATATATATATATATATATATATATATATATATATATATATTTATAACGAATTACTAGCGAATTGCAGTGCTTGCGGGGATATTATTTGTATGTGAGGTCTACTATTTAATAATTGAAATCAAAGTAACGTTTCTTTTTTTCATCATCATCATTTTCTTTATCCTTTCTTGGATTACTACCGTCTAGTTCCAGTCTTTTACATGTAAACTGGACTTGCTAGTGATTGGAATGAACGTGGAAATAACTCTAATTACTCCACTGCCTGATCAGTAACTCTTTTTTTTTATATATATATCAACACAGCTCGGTGACTCCGTCAACTTGACTGAGCAGAAAGATATTGCAATGAAGATTCAATTGGGTTGACACCCAGAATGGTTATAAGATCTAAACTTGGAAGATTTTTCATTTCTTTAGGTGCGAAGCGACGTGCAGGCGGTATTTTAGGCGAAGGAAATTGGTAGGTTTATATTTCTAGAGAACAAACCAATCCAACGGTTCCTATACATTTGCCACCGCATGTTTCTCTCCATTGTTGTTGAACTGGTCTTCTCCATCTCCGACGCCCAACAAGCAAAGGCCATTTGCTTTACATGTACTGAAAATCAACAAAAACAAATTTTGTATCTCTCTGTGTATTTTTTTTTGTGAATCACTGGCCCTAAAACACGGGTCCTTAAAATCAGTGCAGCCCTTATTATATTATAGGGTACGGCCAGCCACATTTTATATATTTAATCCGGTGATGATTACTTAGATCTATATAGATAAATATATAATCACTGGCCATGTTCCGCAAGTGCATGGATTTGGTTCGATCGCTTATTAATGTACACCAAACAATAGCTGTATGCATGGGAAGTCCCTTTCTAGGATTTAATTAGCACACAAGAAAAGGGAGCATAAACGATGCAGCACAGCACGTTGAAAGATGGCACTGGCAACACCTTTCATGGCTGGTTAAACCTCCCAATATCTAGCTAGCTAATGTTGGGAAGATGATGATTGGGTCACCTGTATATGCCGTATACAATCAACGTGCGCTGTGTAACCATATTTGAGCTAGATAGCTGCTAGCCTCGTAAACACTGGTCCGTAATGATCAACACCATGCAGTCATTAATAATTAGAGCAACCAATTGAAGGGAGACTTGAATTGCTAAGCACACCAATTAAAATGTATTTTGAAAATTTTAAAATATGCTGCTGACATAGTTCTAAGAAGAATGCTGCTAGCTCAAAATAATACTTGAACATGCATTATATTAATTGAAATTTTGAACTGGAATTAATTGAAGGGGGTAAGAAGTATGAGCTGGGTGAAGTGAATAAATATATTATGGGCAATAGCTGATATCGTAAGGTCAAATCATTTTCTTTTACAATAGGTTGAATCAAATTTTAAATTAAAGATAGTTATGGATTTCTTTTTTCAAGGGTAATCCAAATTGTACCCTTTTTTTTTGTAACAAATGATTTCATTTTGTAGAAGATTGAGACAAAAATCTTTAACTCAAAGTCAAAATAATATAGAAGTAAAATATATATAAAACAGTATAAGGATAAAATTGATACTGCTCCAATTAATTAATAGTTTGAAGATAAAGACATGTCGTTCTTTGTTCATAATTACTCATACATATTATTATTTTTAAATATTATAATGAGTTTCTCATATAAACTAATGCGTACGTCAAGTGATAAATAGATACAAGAAATATTAAATGATGGGACAGAGATTTTACCACTGTTAACGATGACATTTAGTGGGCCTTTATAATAAGAGCTTAAGTCTTAAGCGATCTTCGCATGGTTTTGTCCAAGAGCAGAAGAGAGCTAGCTGCCAGCTGGGTTGCTTCACTTACGGTAGATACTAAGCTGTTTACTTGCGCGTGTTAATTTATGTGTGTTCTCTTCCATCAACTTTACATAGGGAAAAGCTGGAGGTTTGATTTCGAGGATGCTTAGAGTGAGATTGAAAAACGTTTTTGAAAAAAAATGATTTTTTTTTTATTTTCATGTTTTATTTTAGATTAAAAAATTTTGATATTTTCATATTATTTTTATGTTCTCGAAAATAATTTTAAAAAAATAAAAAATATTATTTTAAAAAAAAAAAACTTTCAAAAATAATCTCTAACAACATTAATACAGATTCACGAAGCGGACTTCCATGGCAACATGCCTGGCAACAGGCTGTGATGTGGGAATTACGCTTGCATTGAGAAAACAGGTGTCGCTCTGATTTTGCAAATCACAAGCTAAGCTAGTCTCCTTCTATTTTTAGGTGAGGGTTAGCTTTTTGTGGGGTCCATATCTCCCGTGAAGAATGAAACAATGGTCCATCCACCAACCCGAACGTGCTGCAGCCAGCCAGCCAGACTGTTCTCCTTGGCAGTCCGACTGGGTGATTATCGCGAGCCCCCTGTTGCTATATTGCAGTAAAAAAAAAAGAGGTTTTTATTTCAATACTGAAAATGCAAGAGTTTTTCTCGTATGTCTGGAAGATCTGGAGAGAGAACCAAAACCAAAGTCAACACACACATGCATATATACCCTTTGACTTTACATATACAGCATCCATGTGATAGCAGTTCAGCCATGATCAGAGCTGTAATACATAGCTGTTATCAAAGAAGTGCAAATTTCAAACCCAGCTTTGTGGCTCGTTCTTTATTTCGATTTAAAAAAAAGTCCCTTGCATCAAATTGTTGCCTGCTACTCCTATACTTGTTAGCCCTGAATACCCTGGCTGAATCGTATATATGAAACGTGGTTCTGAATTATGAAACTCTAGAAAGCATTTTGAGCGTTAATATTATATATATATCAATATTGCGCCCTCCATGACAGCCAGCAGGACACCGCCATTGTTGGCTTGTTGCCGAGATCTCAACCACTACCAATGCTCGGGCTCCCGGAATATGAAAAACAATAATAAAAAATAGTTGAATATTGCCGCAGTTCCAAAAATGTGCTTCTTCTAGCCCCTGGGCCGCGCCCAGAAATCAGTATTTAGTTCAAAATGCCAGATATATACTAACCCAGAAGAAGTTACCACTGATCTGCTGTGTAAGTAGCAAGAACAATGATCTGCTGTATTTTTGCTCAATCAATAAGACTGTATAGTTTAGTGGCTGGAGCCCCCTCGAGCTGAATTGGCTCGGAGTTGTCCCATTCAATTGGCTCGAGTATGAGGTTGAGTGGTATCCAAGTCAGTTCATGCACCGTATATTCTCTCGACATAAGTTGTTTCTTCATTTCATTGACCTGATCAAATCGTTAACCTGGGTGTACGGTTGATTATTACGAAGATTTGTTTTTAATATAAAACTGTCATTTTTGCTATGCACTTGTAAGGAAATAGTTTTGCTCGTGATTAGCTGAAAAACCATTTATATAAAAAAATATCAGAGTGAGTTTTTTTTATTAAACTTAAATATGTAATTGTGTTTGAGTTTTTAATATATATATATATATATATATATATACATACATATAATAAATCTTTTATTTATCTTAAAGAATATTAGATGTTTAACTAGAATCATTATTTCAATTAACACAAAAAATCAAAATAATATATTCATGTTTTATGTGTGATTTAAAGATAAAAAAATCATAAACATGTGTGATAAAATTATATTTAAAAGTCTTAAGACTAAGAAAACAATTTGAATTGGATTTTCATGAATAATTTATTATTATAATTATTATTAATAATAATAATAATAATATTTTCATATCATATATAAACTAATATGTAAACATTGAAACCTTCCAAACTGACTTATTCTTTATTTCATGCTTAAAATTAAATTATTTGAAAGTTGTTTGAAGTTACTCAGCTGGTTTGAATGGGGCCAAAGACCATTCGAATAACCGGTAAAAAAACATGATTTGATATAAAAAACAAATCAACATAAATTTTTTTAATATTAAGATATTAATATTTTATATCGATTTCATAATTTAATCTGTCAAATCGAAAAATTCAGGTGATGACACCTGACTTCTATTGGGTTTAAAATTGAGAGAGAGAGAGCAAATGATTAGTAGCACAGCTCAAAAAAACGCGGTTCAGCATACTGAGAAGCAGCCAGTACTGAAATCAGCAGCTCCCTCTCATGCTCCGTAATTAAGGCTTCTAATTAAGACAAGACGCAAAGCGTTTACTTGCACGAAGTCCTTTACTCTTTGCGAGAGATCTCCTTTCTTAATTCATAAGAAAGACAACAGAACCTGACCAGAAAATGTGCTGCCCTTTAACATATCCAAAAATCCCTTTCATAGAGAAAGTTTAACCATTTTTAATTAGATTGTACCGAAGGTAGCTGCGTGTTGGGATGATGTCAAGGGTTAGAATTAAATAAAAATCCAGCTTGAATACCCCGCGTACAACCGTGTTCCCTGAAAGATTCCACCGCCCACAACTAACATTTCACACCAACTTCATTAGGCTTCCAAAGAAAGCTAGACAACTCTCTCTCTCGCTTTCAGCACAGCAACACCGCGTTTCAGAAATCCACACACATATATAAAAGCCATCACCACCATTTTCCCTCTGCAACAGAAACTACATTTTCTTCTAGTGTTTGAATTTCCACTACCCAACAAAACTCTCGACTTCTCTGATTTCTTTTCAAACAATTCAGCTACCTTTTGCTACTTCCAGTGCTAGCCTCTACTTCTGCCGAAGCTGCACAACTAGTTCTTGCAAGCTACTGTAACAATTTAGAAAATGCAGAAGAAAAATGTTAATGATGTTGCTCATAGAGCATGGAACATCCTGCGTCTAGCGTTGTTGTGGGCGAGAAAAGGCGGTGCTTTCAAGAGACGTTTTATGATGGATCTACGTGTTGTGCCTAAGTTTCTTAAGAACATGGGACGCAATTCTCCTCGCGGCCAACTATATTATAGAGAATATGAACTCTCCTTCGACAAGACCCCCGTTTTCCACGTCAAGATGCACCGCCCATCCTCCATGAGATTCAGCTTGCCCTGCATAACCCCACAGGTCGACTTCGACTACGGTTCTGATGATGAGGTGATGGGTGATCATCAAAACGATAATCATCAAGATGGATCAGTTTATGAATATTATGATGGGACGAGGAGGAGTTTCTTATTAAAAGGCGGGGAGAATGAAGAAGAAGAGTGCGAGACCTGTGAGGAAAAAATTCCAGAAGAGGAAGAAGGGATTGATATGAGAGCCGAGGAGTTCATAGCTAAGTTCCGTCAACAAATGATGCTTCAAAGACAGATCTCGTATCTACAGTACCATGAGACTCCAAAAAAAGGCACGAGTTGATGATCTCGGACATTCACTGTCTTTCTTAATCATTTGCTTCTTTCTTAGCTGCGCCCTTTTTGCAATTTCAGGAATTTTTCTTTCTGTAAAATTAAAGGGGCGTTGCGGCATTGTGTAAATACCGGAAACTATCGTTGAATTTGAATAATATATAATGCAATTTATACTTGTATCATTGTGGCTACCTTTGTTTTTGGAAATTAAAAAAAAAATCGATCAAGAGGCTCCGGTGGCTTCGAAATTCGAAAGCATTGCTGACAAATGTTGAACATGGGAAAATAAATCGTGCTCAGGGCCGGCAGTCAATTTTTCGAACTTACTGACTTAACCTGACAGGCACCTATAAGATTCCGATGGTAATGTGTCATTGGAGCTCAACAAGCCAATTTAATCCTTAGAAACCACAAATGCAAGTTTTTAGATGTTCTTTTTTAACTGCCTATTTGAGAGAGTGGTTGAGTTTTTTTTTAAAGTTTTTTTTATTTAGAAATACATCAAAATAATATTTTTTTTATTTTTTAAAAATTATTTTTAACATCAATATATCAAAATAATTTAAAAACACTAAAAAATTTATTTAAAATAAAAAAATAACAAATTTTGAGGAAACACAATACAACCGCCCTCCCAAACAGCTTCGAAGACGACCCAATGGAGGGCTGTGACTTATACGAGTGACCACCCCTCCCCCTATGGTTGAGCTGCTTCGCCCCTCTCCTGACAAGTTCAGTCTCAAAAACCCAGACTCTTTCTAATCTGTTTACAACCCACTACTCTTACAAGTCTGTCGTGCCTTGACCGATAGTCGAAGGACCATTCGATTCATTTGATTCCGACGGCCGGCATAGATCTCATGAAACCCGCCCACAACGAAAAAAGCCCGGCCCTTTTAATAACTTCGCTACTAGTGAGAGTAAGCAACCTCTCTCCGCGCCGGACTGTCGAGTCGATCATGTCGTGTGCAACATCCATCAATGATGGTGTTCGTAGTCTCTTGCTTTTTCTGTTCTCGTCTCCCTTGTTCTTTTTAGATGGTGATATCAGGTTGAAAATTGAAAAGAAGTCCCCGCTGTAATGTTATCTAACAATTGGAAAATTGGAATCCAGCAAACAAGTTTCCAGAGTTTTTGGGTTTAGATAATATGACGCAATTATAAGTTCTGCGAATGAGGCAATATTTAAAACTCCTGAATATATTGGCCAGTTTCCTGGGCAGCAGGAAAATGGGCATCAACAGCACAACCATGCTTCATGATATACTATCATATATACTTTGGATTTCCCTAAGATATTAACAAGGGCAAAAACTGTTCAATAAAATTCTGAAAGTAAAGTTGCACAACGGATATTTTTCCAAATGCAATAAAACATCAAAACTAGCCTATGCAATGAACTAGCTACATATCTACTGCTTTTTTTCCCGTAATGAATGGGAACTGAACTAATCATCCATCCTATATCAAACCCCACACCAAGGAAAAAGAATTAGCTTTGGTCAGCAGAAGGAGCATGAAGTGCTGCGCAGGAAAGACGCATCTTCATATCGATCAGCCAAATCTACCTGCATGGAAATCAATGTCATATAGCACAAGTCTGGCAAAGGTGTGTTACACCTAAGGTGACCTTTACACTACTAGCCAACGCCGACGACTGGAAATAGGGAGGCTACCCACCCCCCAAAATAGTCCGAGGAAGAGACAACACCTCAATGGCTCCTCCTGATACTCCGCAAGTACCATTAAGAAGACGAGGAAGAAAGACGACTGGAAATAGGGAGGCTACCCACCCCCCAAAATAGTCCCTGCAATATCAGCAGCTGTGCTGCTGAACTCATCACGTGGAGTTTATTGTAGTAACACTAATAGAAACATGCATAGCTTAATGAATACATCACTTAAATTGTAAAAACACATAGTTACCCTCCCCAGACTAGTCCCAACACTATCAGCAGCGCGTGTACTAAACCCATTGTGTTGGGTTTGTATTCCACTAGAAATTATGAAATTTGAAGACCAAAAAAATATTAAGAAAAAGCATTAGATCCAATACCATTTATATACTATTCTATTACTGAAAGGAGCAGAAACATATGTTTGATGCCCCTACTGTATTTGCATCTGCAAATCTTAGTGTTACATACATGCAACTGTGCGTGGTATTACTTGTATTAATCAAAATAGATCTGGCGTTGCCAATAATCTATGCTTATCTGCAACCAGAGGAGGGAGCAAATCCAAAGCCATCAAGGAATTCCTGTTTAAAATGGTCTTGTGAGCAGGACCTGGAAGTTCAAGCCAAATCAAACTCCATTTTGATGACTCTTGAGATGTGCTTCCAACTTTCCAGTTGCTGCCAGTATAAAACCTACATCGCAAACACCATAGTTATAATGCTAAAACACTAGTTAAAAAAAAGTTGCAATTTATTTTAATGAACATGAAAATTCCAAAAAGCACATTCTGGACATTTTCTATAAATATTCAAGAACATTTGAGCCTCACTTTTCCAAATATGTTTTAATAGATAGGTAATATTCTACGTTAGACAGCCAAAAAATAGTCACGCTATAACTATAGCATACACCAAATATGAATTCCCTTTACACCTACTGGTTATATTCTAAACCTCTAAATGAGAACAATTTAATTAATAATATTTACAAGTCTTCTGACGGCTGATATATACCTAAAAATAGAGCAGAGGGCCTTCTAGGCCGTGATTTGAACTCTGGGTGAAATTGGACACCTACATAAAAAGGATGAGTTGGAAGCTCTAAAATCTGCAGAACAAGAAAAAACAAATGAGTTTGCAAATCCAGCACAAAGATTAGTTCTCTCTCTTGACTAGAAATAATGGCACATAACAAGCACTCAAACCCAGTGAGCTTGAACACCAGATATGAATTGGCTAAACAACAAAAGCACGGACTAAAAGAAAGAAACCAAGTGGATAGAAAACAAGACCTCCATCCGTTTTCCAGTTTCATCCTTCCCAACAAACTTTAAGCCCTTTTCCTCTAGAACTTCAATAACCTCTGGGTTTACCTGCATCATGCAATGTCAAAATAATCATGACTGTTCTGTACAATTATTTTTCCAGTTCTGTTAACCTGGCAACTTACCTCATATCTATGTCTATGTCGTTCCTCTACATACTGAGTATTACCACACCTGGCAATTACAAATGATTAAAATAGGTATGTAAGTAGACACAAAGATCAAAATACTATTGATTTCTTTTTCTTTCTATCCTGATGTAAAGTTTAGGTAGTTCATACAGTCCATCACCTCTAACCAGCTCTAATATAGCAATATTATACTGGAGGGGGCTATGGACTTGTGCTTACTGGATGGATAAAATCCTGCAAACTGAAATTTCATATATGGCGCCAGTGTCCATAACAAAGATTATATGCATGATGACAGGTTATATGCATGATGATAGCCATCAGAAATTAACTTTATTCCCCACTAACAGGGTGTTTCCATTACTTATGAAACTGAAGACTAATACACCAATCACATACAGTTTTGCAGTAATACAATCAGGGGTCTGGAATAGAGTCCTTCGTGATCCTAGTCTCATCGTGCTTCCCATATGTGTCCTGGAACCCTGCATTCGATTTCAGATGGTAATGTAGTACAAACACATGAAAAATATTTATGAGAAAGCTATAAATACAGATCAATAAGGCTACAGTATGCATACCTCAGGCATGAAAATTACAACAGGATTAGGCGTATCTGTATCAAACTCACTGCTATCCGCCCTTTCCAAACCCAAAACCTAAAATAATTGCCATTGAAGGGACATGCGGTTTTTGGATACATCATATCAAGAAAAAAGATAGCATAAGAGAGTAAGTTCAAAGTGAAGTCACTTACTGATCTAGCAAACTCAATAACAGCAATCTGCATGCCTAAGCAAATCCCAAGATAAGGAATACTGTTCTCTCTAGCATACTTGGCAGCCAATATCATTCCTCTCACCCCACGATCTCCAAATCCACCAGGAACTAAGATGCATGCTGCATTCTGCGAAACATGATTTTTATTTTTTATATATTTTAAAAAAAAAGAGTTCAAAAAGGAGATTGAAACCTCACAGTTTTTATCCAACCCCCCCGCCCTTCCTTTCAAGGATAAATTTGCTGCTCTTTAAAGCTACAAATGATAATAGCACAGTCCACAAAGCTAAAATCAAATGGCAAACAATGAGATATATAAATGATAAAAGTCACAAAAATCATTCAACCAAGGACATCAAGTTTGAGGGACCAGAATTTGGCATAAGCTAAAAATCAAGCTGTCACTATCAGTCTACTTTATTTTGAAAAATAATCAAATAAAATCTGCAAAGATCAGAAATCAGATGCTTAAGTTGTCAAAAGGATAACTTAAGACGAATTAAGCATATGAACTTGTAGCAGTCACACTGATGTCATCGTGAAAATATTAGACAAAAACAGAAGTGGAAACCAAAACAAAAAACTATTACTAAAAAATGTAAAACTACAACAATTATAAAAAATGATATGGTCAGAGAAGTTTTTATATGTGAAATGTCAGTGTTCTTGACACAAGAAGGATGGTGAAAACCAAAAAGCCTTCAAGGAGAGATAGCTGGCTTTTGGTAAAGAAATACAATAATGGAGAAAGGAAAATAAATAGATAGATATTGTAGTCTTCTTACCTTTAAAGTCTCCCACGCAGCTGCATGTGCTTCTGGTGTCTGTAAGAGATAAAGAAATGTTTACCAGGGGAAAAAATTTCACCAAGATGCAAAACACAACCTGCAAAATGCAATTAGCAAATAGCAAGGATTCAATACCGATTTTGCACTGTCTTCTTCAAGATCAGAAGCTGCAATCCAATCAATCGATGGCTTCAATGAACATGCGATGCAGGCATGTAGAAGGGCCTGAAAGCAGAAAAAAGCAGAAGAGTAACTGGTGAATCATGCCAAGAAACAAACACGCTAAAGTTCTAACAAATTATCTATCATCAAACGTTGAATGTGCTAATGTGTCATTCATTGCCCGCAAAAAGTCATCCAGACAATGCAAACCCATTATTAACTAAAAAACCTTCAGTGAGTGTTCAATATGAAGACATCTTCACTATGTTGGCACCTAATATCATTTCTATGAAGATATGTGATTAGAAAACATTTTATTGTCAGATTAACACAACCTTTAAGCCTTAGAGTGGCCATACAAAGTTTCAGACTATATGTTACTGCACTATTTCTTTCTTTCTTAAACTAAAAGAACCAAAAATGTGATGCACCTTAACAACAGACAGGTATGAATCTGTTAGGCCAACATACTTTCCCACCATCGCAATCCTCACCTGCATTAAATTGCATTTTCTCGCCTCAGGAACAGTAAAGAAACAATCAAAGAGAGTTAGAAATTGTTGATGATGATACTGACAGAATTGGTGAGATTATCATAAGTCTCAGCCATCATGGTCCAATCTTGTAAAGCAGGAGGCATCGCAATGCTGAAATAGAACAATACTACAAGTTAGCTAATATGATAAATCTTCGTACACTTGGTGTCTGGATCAAAAGTCACAATGCATATTGTTTCTGGCAGGTACGCTCAGTATAATCACAACTTAACCAATGCCTTGGCCCAGGTCCCAGTAAGTAGAAGGGGTGAAAAGAGATAATCAACTAAAACAATTGAACTAGCTATAAGCAACTATTTTAGTTTTTCGTTCCAGGAGATTCATGAAAATGTTCATTGCTGAGATAGATGGGTACTGTGGGTCCATTGATTATGCCTTCAATGTGGAGAAACTTGAATTAAACTAACCTGAGTAAGTTTAGCTGATTTAAAATTGCATCATGAGCATTTTGGTTCTGTAAAAGGAGAGCATGCCAGATGGTCAAAGCAGATTACAACATACATATCAACACAAAAAAAAAAAGAAATTTTCAATATCCAGAGAAACGGAAGAATGCAATTCAACCCACCCTAAGTAACAGAGGGACATGCCAAATGTTAGGAACATCATGAATATTGAGAATATTAGCAGCCTGCCAAGAAACAAGGAGATACATGACATCTCTGAATTTAAAACAGCTGTTATTAGAAGTGATACAGTGCACAGTTCACCGAAAGTTACCGGAACATGGCAGAACTGAGAAAGTTTCTCCTTTGTATTTTCCAATAAAGGCTGCAATGTAAATTACTAAAAGTCACTCCATGCCTCAAAATCCATCCTCAAAAAAAGAAATTGATAGAGAGTATCAGTCAATTTAGAAGAAGAAAACAGGGTATTCACAAAGCCCGTTGATGGAAGCAATGTAAAACTATTAGAAAGATTGAGTCCAACTTATTTGGGCAACACAATAACAGATGCTATACAATCATCAAGAAAAGCGCTACCACACATGTTAAATGTTATCAACCTTCAGTACTTTCAGAAACCTTCCAAAAGTTTAATAGTATAGATCATAAGCAAGAACAGCAAGAGAACGCAGATATTTTCTCTGAAATGAAGTTGAGCGCAACTTTCAGTGGAATCTACCACAAAGATCTTCAACCAAAATTGGTCCATTCAATAGTCCTCTTGAAAGCATAAAGATGTCAGGTAGCATAAAAGTACCTGAGCAGAGCGACATGCCAACAAATGAGGAGTCAAGCCTAATGCTCTCAATTCACGGACACTATGTTGTGTAGGCTTAGTTTTCTGCAAGCACATATAAAAAAGGTATTGTTATGATCATTCAAGTCTGATATGATCATCGTGGCCTCTAAGTGAATACATTCAAAATGGAGGGGGAAAAAATAAAACAAATAATATGCACATTACTTGCTCTCCAACAACGCCTAGCACAGGTATCAAGCTCACATGAACAAGGCAAAAGTTATCTTGTCCTGCATAGAGATATGGAAATTAACATGAGTGGTTATTGCAATAATTCATGAATGAATTAACTCAACATATGTGAACATGGGAGAGAAGCTCTGTGATATGTATGTATAGTAGCTTCAAGATGGAACCATGATGCTATTTTTTTACAGTATTCATCTAATTGTTCATGCAGCATATAGTCAAGAAAAGAAGCACAGGTACAACACTATGAACAATTCAAATGAATTTGCTTCTGTAATTTTTAAAGTTTCTGACAAAACAGTTAAATCGTTCATCAAATTTCCTACAATGTTTTTTGAGTGGTCAAATGTATCAAGAATATGCACCACACCATGGCTTCGCAAGTACTAATAATCCAGTTAGAGAATATGGATCCTTCATTTTTGAATGAAAGGAACATAAGGAAGAGAGCAATGCTCCTCCAATATACCGAAAACATCATAACCCACCAACTGAAAATGACAACTGTCGCAAAGCCTCAATAAATGGCATAGATTCAATGTCACCTGAAGGAGAAAAAGGAATAAATTATTACTACCAAATGAAATTGCAAAACCAATAAAAATACCAGTGAAAGCTGCATCCTTCTTGCACATATCGCTCTTACCTACTGTGCCTCCCAATTCTATCACACACACATCAGCAGGGCCATCCTTTCCATCCACAGGAATTGCAGAAACTGACTCGATCCAATCCTTAATTGCATCGGTGATATGTGGAACGACCTAGAATTTCCACAAACATAGCAGCAATTCAGTTGGCAGTTATTTAAACATGTTAAGAAGCATATCTAGCAAGCTGCAAACCATCACCTGAACAGTCTTTCCAAGATAATCGCCTTTCCTTTCCTTCTCGATGACAGACTGATCAAACACCAAATAACAAGGATATCAGTAATCAGTCACCGAATATCTTATAGAACTTAGAACTTAATGCGTTAGCGAATATACTAAACTCATCCCGTTACCTGAAATATCTTCCCGGTAGTAATGTTATTATCTTTGGTTAGTGTCACGTCCAGGAAACGTTCGTAGTTACCCAAGTCTAAATCAACCTTTCAGCAGAAACCAGGGAATAATTTACCTGTTAATAACAAATTTCATCATTTTCAAGACTTGAAAGAAAAAAAATAAAGGGACTCAACCTCTCCGCCATCGTCAAGAACAAAAACCTCCCCGTGCTCAAAAGGAGACATGGTGCCAGCATCAGTATTCAAATAAGGATCTGTAACACATATCAGCCATTAAAAAGTGATTTATTCACCCAAATCAAAACACGAATATCCATAAAACTATGACAGGGAACCTATTTTGATGGAGGTGACGCGGAGGCCGCAAGCTTTAAGGACGACGCCGATGCTGCTAGCTGTAACGCCCTTGCCGAGCCCACTGACAACTCCTCCGGTGACTAGGACATATTTCATTTCTCTCTGTTGGCTTTGGGTTGGGTGGTAACTAGATAAATCCTGTGTATTTGTGTGTAGGCAAAGTGTTCGCGTTAATGTCCGAGCGGGAAAGCTGCAGTTGCGTGGCTTGATTTTCGTGAAGATGCTTTCGAATGAATGGACTGTGCTCAGGGACTTGCTAAGCAATGCGTTTTTATACATTCTACTCTCTCTCACTCTTTTTCACTTCGTAATTTTGCTGACTTCCTATGTTTGTTCAAGATTGAAAGTTATTTTCTTTTCTTTTCTTTTTCTTTTTCCTTTTCTTTTTTCTTTTTAGATGGTAGAAATTAAAAGTTACATAAAAACAGAAAAACAGAGAATAAAATTTTGCTGACTTCTTATGTTTGTTCAAGCTTGAAAGTTATCTTTTTTCTTTTTCTTTTTCCTTTTTAGATGGTAGAAACTAAAAGTTACATAAAAAAGAGAAAAACAAAGAATAAAAAACTTACTCAACCTTGCACCTAGTTAAGCTATTATGTAATTGGAATTGTGGTTGAGATTTTTTTTTAAAGTATTTTTTGTTTAAAAATATATCAAAATGATGTTTTGATATAATGTGTTGAGAGTGTGGTTGAAATTACTTTTAAAAGTACTTTTTGTTTAAAAATATATTAAAATAATATTTTATTATTATTTTTTAAAAAATATTTTTAATATCAACACATGAATGATTTAAAAACACCAAAAAAATAAATTAAAATTAAAAAAATCAATTTTTTTTCAAAAACTTTCAGAAACACAATGACAAACACCTTCGTGTCTTGGTCTTGGTGTGGTTTCGTTGAAGTAACACGTGTTGATTAGTATTTCTTACAAACAAAAAAAATGTTATTTTGATAGGGTTAAAATGTTGAGAGGTGCATAAAATGGAAAATAAACAAGAAAATTAAGTTTAATGTTTTTCATGATTTTTTGGTAAAAAGGAAATTAATTTATAATCCATGATGAAAATAAAATTCCTCTCTATGATCCAGATAAAAGAAATCCTCTCTATGGAAATTGTTTCTCGTTGGTGATACTATGAATTTCTCTTAATGATATGTTTTTTAATTTGTATATTTATTGAAATTTTATTTTATTTTTTATAATTTTAAGAGTATACTCTTATATCGGCTAGTATATCTATACAAAAACATATGCTCACGAAAAATAAATAGAAAAGAGAACAAATTTCTTTTATCAAAGAGTAATCCATTGAAATTACACATCACATGCTCGATCTTAAAAATGGTGGGTGTTTTGCTGTGCATCAACCATTTGTTTATCTCCTTATATTTCTCTCTTCACCCCATAATTCATAGTCATTTTTTTTTCTTTTTAAGTTTTTATTATTTTATACTTTAGTATTTTTCTTCAATTTGTCTTTTAAAATTATACTACCTTGGTCTCAAGCAATGACATGTTTTCTTGTGCTTATCTTATACATGGTGAAATATTCGGATATTAATTTAATGATCATTTTTATACATATAGAACTTCAGCTTATTATTACAGAAAAATAAGGACAAAAAATAATATAAAAGAAAAGGCATAGTTTTTCTATCATTAAAGGATAACAAAAGTTTCATTTAGTTCCTCGAGTTTATTTTTTTATAATTGATTCATGTTATTCTTTGGTTATTATGATTTGGTCAGAAATTTTATTTTTTTTCATGTTTCAATCCCTGGTTTGAAAGAGTTAGTTCAAAGGTCTGTAGAGCTTATAGCTTTAATAGTTCTGATGAGAACAATAATTTAGTGAATTTAATGTGCATGTCAAGATTTAATGTTGAAGAAATTTTCTTACTAGTTCAAATTTAACTAAATGGTTTTGTGGTACTTTGTTTTAGTTGTGGACAAGATAAAAATTAGTTTTTGTATTGTATAAAGGAGCGCAAAACAACTTTGCAAAGAAATTATCATGTTTAGTCCATCTTTGTCCAACACACCAAACACCACCAGAGATGGTTTGATACCTCTTAATTTTTTTATTAAAAAAATAAATTAAAAACAATAAGAGTTTCATTATACACACAAATTCATTTTATTGTAAATTATTATGGGAAATGATGATTTATTTTATTTTTAAGATAAAATCATATTTTAAAAGCATGGTAAAATAACTAAATTATTATAAAAAAATAGAAACTATTTAACTGATGTTCAAATTTTTTTCTTTTGTATTTTCACTTAGGTTTTTTTAGTTATAATCAATTTGATTGAGGATAATTTAGTATTTTAATAAATATAAAATAAAAATAGAGAGTGTGTGCAAAAACATGTGACATTGGTGGGTGGCGTGTGAGGTGTCGTTCAGTAGCCAGACAACATCAGGATCGACCTTGCACCCCATCCACTCATATGCAGACATATCTGGCTTACTAACATATGATTTATTATCAATAACTTTACTTCTCTCTTCTCTTTGATTTTCATGCTCAACCCTTTTAATTTTCAAAGTAGTCATTCAAATGTTTTTCTTCAGATTTGTTATTTCGATTGTTATTTTTTTTATTTGAATAATTTATAAAAAATTGATTCCTTTTCAATTTCATCCTCTGATTTTGTTATTTGTCAAACTTAATCCTTATTTTTTATTCCTATTATTATTTGTTTTATTTGAGATAATTTTTTTTTTTTTTTATTGCATTCTTCTTCAATTTTATTTATTGTTGATATATGTTTTTAATTATTATATTAAATTAAATGAGTTTATTAAGCAGAATCAAATCAATTACCAGATTTTATATTTTTCTTACAGCATCACTTAAACATTTATTTATTTTTTATCAAAATAAATTTAACCTGGCATGCAATATACTACAATACACACCTATCTAGTCAGTCACTATTACTGTGGTTTAAAAATAAAAATAAAACAGAAACAAGTACTGGTAGATGAATAATTATGTCCCCTCCACTCCAGTACGAGAGGAAAGGGTTCAGATCTCAGGGACAAAAAACAATCCTCGAAATGGACAGTCAAAAATTCAAAATAGAGAAAATTACAAAGTTACCCTTTCTGTTGACCAAAAACACCTATGCGTTAGATGGAAATTTCTAATAAATTACCCCTTGGCCTTGTGTAGTTTACATAAATGGCATCTCGGGGCTGAGATGGAGTCGCATAGCCTCCAGCTTTGAATTTGAAACAGCAAAAGAGCCGTTGGGGTTGAGAAAAACACATCTAGAGAGAAAATGGTGGCTGGCGAAATAAAAAATGGCTCCGCAGCTTTTTCGTGGGCAGATGAGGTTGAGAAAGAAGAGGAAGAGCAAGCTCGGTTTCAGGAGCACCAGAAGCAGAAACCAAACCCTTTTGGCTCTGCCAGGCCCAGAGAAGTTGTTCTCCAGGAAAAAGGAATTGATTGGAGAAAGTTCGACTTCGATTGTCAACTACCTTCTCACATAAGGTACTAATCTCTTCTTGTTTACTGGTACTCAAACTTTCCATGCTCTATGGTTGATTAGGTATGGAAACCCAAATTAAATACTGGAAGATTTATTTTCCTATATTTTCTCTCTCTAATCTGGAGACTAGTGTTGATCCAACTAGTTTTGATACCTGTAAGATATGCAAATGGCCATCTGGGGATTGTATTGGTTTAAATATTTTAATTCTCTTTCTGCCTGCTTCAATGCTTGTTGCTTGGTAACCATTCATTGCAATCAAAATTATTATACAGGCAGCTGGATGGTCCGAAGGAAAAAATTCCTGTCTCTGCTGCTCCAGGCATCGACAGGATACATTCAGAGACCCCTAGCAAGTGCTTAAAACTTGAACTGGAAGGTGCAAATTCGGACTTGAAAAGAAGTGAAATTTTGCGGGTACCTTTGGCTGTGTGGAACCAGATTCCTGTACCATTCGTACCTCCCCTAAGATATCCACCTAAAAATGTCATTCCTAGTTTGTCTGAGTCTGGCTTTCATTATTATCTACATGAATCGGGAAAGGGGCAGCAAGATTTTAAAAAAAAGAGGCCCCTGAAGCCCGAGAAAGAGAATGCATCTCACCAGCAAGGGTCCCAAAGGGTTCATTGCTCTCAAAATAATCGCGGGAGCCACATTCTTCCTCACTATCACCGGCAAATATTGCAGGCTGGGCAAGGGAGCCAGTTTAAGGAGAATTACGCAAATTTCAAGCTGGGGAAATCAGTTGTTAATGGGAAGAACTCGAGGAAAACAGCAGCTAGTAGAATACAGCATTCAGATTCAGCTATCGAGAGACCTAGCAAAAATCGTCAAGAAGATTATGGAGTTAGTCATGAGATTAGGCAGAGCTTGACAAACCACTCATGTGCGGTAGGTACAAACATCAAACAGAAGAATGGCCTGGAAAGATCTGTTGCGAGAGATCAAATGGCACAGAATTCAGTTTGATGCTGAACAGACAGGAGAGGCACGGAACCAAAGACTGGTGGCAGAAAAAGAAATGGCGGCAAGATGAAGGGTATTAGGCAGTGTGAAACGAATATGAAAGGTAGGGGAAAACTCAATTGTTACCCCAGTTTTGCTCTCAGTAATAAAACAATCGTTCCAATAATAAAAGCAATACAAATTTTATTCCTGCCTAGCGTATCATTACAAGTCCATCATTGATTTGGACTCAATTGCTTCATCTATTTGCAACAGTATCCGATGAACAGGCTGACTCATCTAAATTTTAAGATCAGTAATCTAGAATTTTCACATTTTTTTGAGAATACCCACCAACTTCTCAGAAAATAAACTAGCACAAACGACATAACTGGCATTGTCAAGTGAAGAAATGATTATCAAACCATGAATTACATTTAGGCTACAAATGGAGGGAATTCTGTAAGGAATTGTCCCACCGTCTTGACACTAGGATTCTTTGGAAGCTCTTCCATAAAAGAATAAAAAATAAAAATGGCAGCTCATGTTACAGGAATAAAGAAAAAGCCGCAACTCTCTATATCACCCATCTCCGCTAGCATGCACATGTTTAAACATGTAGTATTTTTAGCGATATCTCACTCCTTCATACCTGAAACATGTACAACCTCGCCAATGCGTATGCCTTGTGTTGTCCCTCCTCAAGAATTTTGCGAGATGCTTCCTCGGTTACAGAATGTTGGTGAAATCATGATCAAGCGTAGAAAGGTAGGAATAAGAGACCACAGGAACTTTTAATGTCAGCAAATTTGACCACATCGTGCATTGGTGGGTCTATTCCCCATTTTGTGTGCCCATAAGAGGATCATTAAGCGGGATGGATAGGAAGCCCACGGTAATCCATGGCATGGAGACGGGGTGGTTGCATGATCGGTCAACACGTCACCAAGGTTTTTCATGGGAAAAAAATTGTTGAACATTATTCCTGTATTTTTTATTTATTTTAGTTAGCAGAAATATGGCAACATTGACAGATGTCTAGGCCTGATTAGACTATAATTACATCTATCCATCAACCAGTGATCTCCATCTCAGCTCACAAGACCCACCTGTTGAGCTGCCCACATCCTCAGAGCCCATCTCAGATTAGCTCAGCCCATGCACTGCCCTTGGTCTTCATTCTCTCCCTACCAAACCTTTTCACTGCCTCATCTCTCTTTAACCATTAACCCCAACAGTAACATCAAACAAAATGAAACATTTCCATCTTAAATGAGAGTAGAGATTGAGAGTTAATAAAAAATTGCAGCAAATAATGAGGTTGGATTCGAACTCAGCTTCATCATCAGCATCGACATCAACGTCAACCCCAAACGGGAAGCGAAGTAGAGATCCTGAAGATGAGGTCTACCTTGACAATCTCAATTCTCATAAGCGTTACCTCAGTGAGGTTTGTCCCATCTCTTTTTTTCTTCCTATTCTATTTTTTGGTAGGATGATCTCTCTTTCTTTCTTTTTAATTATTTCGCTGGCAATTTCGTTTCCTTGAGGTTCTTAAACTGGCTTAAAATTTTCATTCCCGTTATACTTTTCATTTCTCTTGGATTTAACTAAGAGTTCAAAAAATTGTTAACGTTTTTGAGTGCAGATAATGGCATCTAGTTTGAATGGATTAACAGTTGGAGACCCACTCCAGGACAATCTTATGGAATCTCCTGCCAGGTCTGACACCATGTTTATTGCCAGGTGATTTTATTTTTTAACTGGTAAATACTGCTATTTTGGTTTTGGGACTTCTGTGCCGCTCCTCGGATATTAGTCGATGAAATCTGTAAAGAATTGTACTGAAAATACTAGCACTTAATCCAGTAACTTTTCCTCAAATGGGACGTTGTCATTTTATGGCTTCATAGCTTGGAGCTCAATTTTAGTTACCCATGTGGAATTATGGATGGTGGCATAATCAGTGATGGGCTCAAACTGGGGGTTTTATATCCCCAAATAATTATACTTAAAGATGTTCTTTGACCATGGCTTGTAACAGTGAATTAGAGTAAAGAGCTTCTTTTAAGTGAATATCAGTAGGAAATCTTTGTAATTGGAAGTTGCAGTTTGCCTAGGGAATTGCCACCACATTATGCGCTATTTTGCCCATGCAAAATCAAATCCCAGAGATCAGGTGCTCGGGTATGCACTGTTCAATCTATATGATTGCAAGAGGGGCATTACCCTTCATCCTGGCTTCCAGCTCTGTCACGAGGATGCTTCTCGTCGTTTTTTGCTCTGGCTGATAAAGAGAAAAAAAAACCATCATTTTTATTTTTATTATATGTTTTTAATTCTCTTTCATTTGTTTCCTTGCATGTATTATTTCAGGGATGAAATGTCCTTGCAATATTCACCAATGTCAGAAGACTTTGATGAATCTAGATTTTGCGAGACACCTACAAATGCTTGCTCACCTCAATCTGAAAGTCTACCCAGCAGTCCAGTTTCTCCATATAGGTACCAAAGGCCATTTGGTGGGTTCTCTTCTGCTCCTTGTAGCAGCTCATTCCCTTCACATGGCTGCTCTGCCACCAGTGTCACTTATTCACAGCCTCGTCAACGAGGTTCAGATTCTGAGGGCCGGTTCCCGTCATCACCTAGTGATATATGCCACTCAGCTGACCTGAGGAGGGCTGCGCTCCTGCGTTCTGTGCAGATGAGAGCACAACCGCTTAGTTCATCATCTTTTGAACTGCCATTTGGTTCGGGACACGAGCCCGGATCCAACATAGAAGCTGAAGAGCGGCCTTGCTCATATTTGAAGTCCTTGGTTGAAGAGAGGGGGTATCAACTCGAGGAGTGTTCTTCAATGACCATCTCAGAACCTGAATTTAATGAAGAGAAGGCATGTCGGGTTTTGAATATGAATATAAAAGGGGATGGTTCTGGAGGTTAAGTACTAATGGAATCGTATTGCAGAACCAGCCAACTCTGGCCATAGCCTATACTGAAGTGGCGTGGAGTAACTTATCAGTTAGTGGCTGGCCATGACAGATTTTGTTTAATAACCTCTTCGTGGTTTGCATTTGAGTTCATCCGATGTACTCCCTAATGATTTTTACAGCTGGCTGTTTCACTACCCTCCGCATCTCTTCTCTCCCAGTGGGTGGTCTCTGATTTAATTATACACTTGCATAATTACTGATGCACACATTTTCTAGTGGCAAAACCTGGCCAGAGTACAACTCATGATGCTAGGAAGTGTTTTGATTGCTCTGAGATAGCTTTGCTGGAAGTTAAAAGCGTATTTTGTAGCTAGACAAGAATTACAATTAAAGCTAATAGGACATAACGTTCCATGATAATGATCGCAACTATTTTCTTCCAATCCATGCCCATCTTTCGGCAAACGGCCAGTCTTGTTTGGCCACCTATTATTTGCTGCGGGTAATTTTAGGTGTAAGCAAATAGCAGCATCTTGGCAAAAATGTTGGGGAATGAAATGGGATAGGAGAGTTGCACGTGTTATCTTCTCTCAGTTTCAACAAAGTCATGAGCCCTGGGTTTATATGTATATGGGTTACCACAGATTTGGCATCTCAACATAACAAGATGCGTTCAATCATTACGAGATCAGAAGATCAAGCAAAAGTAGAGGATATTAAATTGTCTAATGCACGTTTCATTCAAAATTAAAAGCGTCTCTCCACTGTAAACAATAGCACAGACGTAAAAATAAGGCAAATAAATATACTGCAGTTGCTAGTTAGGGTTCTCAAAATCATTTCGTATTAGGGAGCTCGCTCAGTCGACGTCCAGGGATACAGATTTTCACTGTGAGGAGAAGCCTTGCCCGGATAAACATCAAAGCAAACATTGGAGATGGTAAAAACGATTCCCCAAAAACTGGATGATGTTTGTCTCCAAAATAATGTTGACCAGGAAACAAAAGATCAGATGATCAAGCAAAAGTAGAAAGAATGTTCTTCTTCAGGGTGAATTCATCTGCCTTCGCTGGGCTGATTGTCTGCACCATTAGCCATGGAAAAGAAAAGATCGATTAACAGTCATCACAACTTTCACATACATACTCGACTCATTTTCTACACATTTAAAGGTCTCATGATCTATCATCGAAGCATCCCAATCAGACTCGCGTCTATTCTACAAAACACCAGTGTGAACTTAAGATGTGAATCTTGTTCCAACTACCTGCTATCTCAAAATTGCAGAATACTGGCTCCTGTTACACATGGTATGTTTCAACCAAGATAAAAAATCTATCAATCTTACCTTTTCAAGCATGCGCTGTAGCCGCTCAATCTCATTCTTGGCATAATCAGCACCTTTAGCCATACAACTCTTGGCAGCCTTCAAATAAATCTTTCCATACCTATATACATGTAATATTGTAAGGTTATATCTTTGATTCACTAGAGAATTAACAAGAATAGAGAAGTCTTCAAAAGACATTGCAGCTTTGAGAGATATTGTAGAAGATATCAAAACACGCCAACATGGAATTTAAACACTAGCATCCATGCCATGGAATACCTTGTTGTGGAACCCTTGAGTTTCTCAACTTCCTCTTCAATTTGGGAAAAGACTGCTTTCTTCTCATCATCTCCAGCAGCTACAAACGCTTTTACCAAGGCATCCAAACTTTCAACAATTCCAGCCTGTCATGTATAAAATTATAATATGATCAAATGACACGGTCAACAAAAAAGAAAGGTTTAAACTTTCAGTTTTATATGTAGTAACTAACCTTTGAGGTAAGTTGTCCATTTCCATCACGACTGGCCCCAGACTTTTCATTGATGAAAGCAACAAAGTCATCCAAATCTCTCCCACCCTCATACTCTTCCCCATCTTTGTTGCCTTTTGGAAAGAACTTCAATGTAGGGTATCCACTTACTCCATACCTGAATTTAGCATAGGCCATTAATATTGACAGCTCCAAAATGTTGAGAACTCTTTTCATTAAAATACTGAGCTCACTGGTAAAGTTTTCCTTACTTTTCTGCTAGATCCCTATGTTTGTCAGCATCTAGATTGGCAACCACGACATCTTTCTCATATCTAAACGCGGTAGCTACCTTTTCATAGGTCTGAAGGAACAAACCAAACAAACTCCAGATCATTACTTATGCAGGAAAGACCCAGATAAACAATGACACACCAATGGTTACAGAAAGACACACAGGCGCTCGTGAATTACAAACCTGCCAGGTATTGGGCAAGTTAGCATTGTGCCCCCTTTTGGTTGGATGTAAATCATTCTCTAATTTAAAAATCTTTAAAGGTATATGTTTTCATACCATTAAATGCTAAAAAACTAGATGACTCTCTCCTGGATGTGCAGTGTTCACTGATATCTATCTCTATTTCTCTACTACATCTTTAAGCTGATTGTCTATCTTACATCATAGCTTTCACAGACAACCTAGAGAAAATTGAAAGCCTTTCAATATGAGAAAAAGAATCAGAAAAATAGACACGGGTAACACAGTGGGGAGAGGCAAGAGAGAAGATAGGTGGAAGGGAGAGAGTTGGTTTTGAATTTCTTTTTTGTCAACTTGAATCCTTAAAAATGACTTAAGCAATAATTTGCGTCCAACAAAAATGGGAACAATGCTAGCCTGCCCGAATAATAAACAGCCTAGCAAATCACATGTTCCTACACACACAAATTATAAAGAAAATGGGAAAAAGAAGGAGCTATACATACAGGAGCTAGGTTTTTGCAATGGCCACACCTGCAAGAAATAGAGTTTGTTAATCAATAACTTATGACTGAGATAAAAGGAGATTTAAAAAAAAATAAAAGCACAACATCAGTGTAATTAACATGACAGTAGTCAGCATGCAGAAGGACATGGCTCACCATGGTGCATAAAACTCAATCAAAACATCCTTGGTTTCATCCAAGACAATATCATTAAAATTATCAGCGGTTAGCACCACTACATTGGATGGCACTGCAGCTATCTTCACATTAGTCCCTGAAAATATCATAGCCAATCAGGAACCTCTGGAGGTTTTTAACAGGAGTTGCTTTTGAAAACAGATCCTTAAAAATGCAATAAGACAAAAGTTATAGCACATAGACCAGTTTTTGCAAACAAATGCTTAGGTGAGAAGGGGGGATTAATTTTTCAAACAAAACAACATTATGCAGGTCAAGCATATTTACCAGTCAGGGTAACAGCAAGAAACTTGTACAAAGAATTTTTCACTGGGTTAACCAGCAGGAAACAACTTTAAAACAAAGACTAGAAGTACTACCTCCTTCAGTATTGACATACTCAGTAAGGGCTTCTGCCGTGCGTGGTCCTTCATACCTATTATATTTTTATATATATAGCACAGAAACGCATTTCAGGTAAGGCAATAAATTTGGACATTCTATCAGATAGCGGTGGAGTGTACAATATCCTCACTTTTTAGGTTCGAGCGATCCTTTAGGAAACCATTGAATAGTTGGGTATCCAGAAACCCCATATTTGCTGCATACACCCTTATGCTCATCACAGTCCACCTGCACCACATCATCAACAAGGTAAGGTCAGGTGTCAATAAGTCTCTAAAAAAATTGGCCGATTCGATTTTCCAGCAAGGATCAAAATGTTTTTTTGGGTTGATATGAAAGAAAAATGATATATATAATAATGAATATTAGCATGAGCATGGGAAACAATTTACACAAAAAACATTAAGAAAATAAAATAAAAATCATGAACCAAATAATAGCAATAATAATAAGGCTGACCTTTCCAATCAAAACAGTATTTGCCTTCCTAAAGCTATTTCCGAGCTTCTCATACTCAGGAGCAAGCTTTTTACAGTGTCCACACCTGTCACGTTCAGAATTACTATTATGTCCTAAATAATTTATTAATAACTCATATCTATGAATCTTAAATACACTATTTTGAATTAAACAAACGGTTAATCACATTAAAAAAAAATACGAATTCATCAAGATTAGGAATCATAACAGATTTATGGGTTAACGAATCACGATAGGCATAAAAAAAAACGATTAATCTTAGCTCAACCAAAATTAGGATGAATGAAAAGAGTAAGTAAAGAGTGGTCACCAAGGAGCGTAGAACTCAACGAGAGCGTCTCTGTCTCGACCGACTTCCTTCTCGAAGTTATCTTCTGTTAACACGACGTCATCGTCTGCTAAAGCTAATACAGCTATCAAAGCTAAGGTACCAAAGGCAAACCAGATGTGATGGTGCTTCTCCATTTTCTTCTTTTTTCTCTGCTTTCTAAAAAATCAAAAATAAATTAGAAGACAGAGTAGTATTTATATGCCAGGACCTGCAGTAGAGTTTTAAACGAGGAGTTGTTAGTTAGAGGACAGGGGGCTGCTTTTTTTGCCATGTGTTCAGTCTGAGTTGGAGTGATTTGATTTGTTCAAATGGTGAGCTGTGATGTTTTTTTTCTCTTAGACGTTCATAGTGAAAATTCTTCTTTCTTAGTCTGTGACGTTTTTGTGATTACGTGGCAGGACATGAGAGGTGTAACCTGTGAAAAACTGAAAATCGCCTCGTAGAGGGTATTGAAATTTGTTATGTAAAATGTTTTTCTTGAAAATATATTAAATTAATTTCTTAAAAATTATTTTTAATATTAATTCATCAAAATAATTTTAAAAAAAGCATTTACTTAATTAAGTCAGAAAATATGATTGAGGTTGTTTTAATGTATTTTTTATTTTAAAATAATATTTTTCTAAAAATAATATTTTAAATATTAATATATTTAAATAATTTAAAAATACTGAAATTTTATTTAAAACTATAAAAGTTTTCACCTGGAGGCTGGAACACCAAACAAATCCTTGCTGTTTCAAGCCCACCTACATAAACTATTTATATTTTTTTATTGAAATACAATGTCGCACTTAGCCGAGAAACTAATAAAAAAAACTTTGGATTAGATTAGTAAGAGTTCCTTAATATTTAAGTCGTTGAAGTTAGACATAATTGTCTACAAAATATATATATATATATATATATATATATATATATATTATTTTAATTTATTTTTGAGTGGAAAACATTGTGCCGCTACTAATATTTTCAAACACTCCTGAGTAATGATAAAAAGATGATTTATTATATATATATATATATATATATATATATATATATATAATACAGGGTTTAGGTAGTAAAAGTGACCTGATCGTTCATCACGAGCCCTTAAGCTAACAAATGGACGAGGAGTGGGATGTGTAATAAGTTTCATGGTGGATCTGCCTTTAATGAAGAAGATCTAACTTCTCTGGTTTTCATATTCCATCTCTCTCGTTCTTTTTTCTTTTCTTTGGAGGCAAGTGGTCAGTGTCTTAGAAATTGCCAGGAGAGAAAAAGGATGGCAACGTGTATGATCAAGATGCAACTCTGGTCTTATCAATCTCTATCAACGGTTGCAATTCCACATGCCATGACTGCTCGCCAGGCACACCAGATATTATGGAAGCCTTAGAAACGTTGTCGTATAAGGCAAAACTACAATCTTCTTTAATAAGGAATAGTTATTGCCGGTGAGAGTATCGACTACTAAGGGCCAGTAGGCCCAAAAACACATGACGATGTACGACGCATCGCCGCCTACATTTGACTTGAAGGGTGCATTCTTCATGTAATTACACGTCACAATAGGGCCAACAACACGCTCCTGTTCGGCCGTTCTTAAGACCCAGGGAAATCCCGATCCTTGTTCAGGAGCCTTTTAAATGGGTTGCTTAAGTAATTACACGTTACAATACCCTTGCTTTCAATTGTGAGATATTAGCATTTATTCGGAAAAAAATATCAAGTTTGATAATTTTCAATATTTACTAGTTTATTTCTAGACCAAGTTTGTTAAAAATATTTTTTTGACATAACATTAAAAACACGATGTAAACTTAAATCATAAAATTATAAAATTGTAAGTAGATTTTTAAAGTTAATTATATAAATAAAAATAAAAATAAATAATATAAAAAATCAAACATCAAAAATGCATAGAAAGCTAAACATAATAGGATATTCGATCGACCTGGTAGATATATAAAATCAAGAAAATCATTAATATCTGATTTTACTAATTTAAAAGATTTTATCATTTTTGCACAAGTTGAGTCTAATTTTATTAGTTTATGAGTTATTTGTTTAATCTTTCATGTATTGACTTGTAAAATCATATAATTTTATGAGTCAATTTATAATTTTAACAACAATTTTTCTCGTGCTATAGTTTTTATGACCAGGCAGGTCAAGTTAATTGTTGTCAGTTTCTCATACTCACAAAAAGGTTATGAACTCCTTCAATTATTTTTATTTTATTTTATTATATGAGTTGGTTCTGTAGTTAAATAAACTATAAGTTGTGTTACTATAAGTTTTTTCACTCTATTTCTCATAAACTTTAATTGTAATTTTGTAATGTTGTAAAATAACGTAACATCAAGAGGGAAAACATTCTAATTATATAGTGCTTATGCACATTAAAAACACACAAAAAACCATTTGTGCATATCATATAAATCAATTGACAAGGTTAATCTATATATTGTAATCATCGTCTCATTTACATGAGCATATAGTCTTAATTCACACAAACATGTGCATACATTGTGGTTTAGTATAAGATTACTTTTGGCACATTGTGTCAGTTGATCATGTGTTTCATGATTATTTTTTACAGAGCTAGTGCAATTTTTATTGTACAAAATACTAGGAAACAAAGGTGAACCTTGTCGATGATACAATGTACCTCTAGGCATAGTTCATTGTCAATTAAATAGTGTAATTATTATTGTATCCTTCAGTTCATAAATTTTATTACCGAGTCTGGGGTATTTTAGACTTTTTTCTCTTTATCTTTTGTCATTAAATCATTGTCCGGGGTTGTTTGCGTCATTTTCATTTTTTGTATAAACAACAAAACTACAATTTTGCCCATGAATTCAGTTAAAAAAACTATTAGCTGGGCAAGGGTATTTTAAACATTTTGATTTTTTTATAATCAGTCAAATAACTCTTTTGTCCTTAGATGAGACAAAAAATAAAAGTTTTCTGCAGAAATATTACTGGTTTCATTTTTTCGAACGATGAAAACACTAATTTATCAACGAAAAAGACAAAAACAAAGAGTTGGCCGGGGAGGTATTTGAGTTTTTGTGTATGTGTTTTCTTTGTTATTAAGATAGGCTCCAATTGGTGTTTTGGTGATTTCATATTTTTTAACGCATTTAAAAAAAAAAATTGTTGTCGCGTGTGTCTGATGACCAATGGTTTTGTCCCGTCTGCACCATATATTTTTTTATTTTGATTTTTATTCTTTTAATTTTTAATTTGATTTTAAATTTTCCAGCCCTTCTAAAGCGGTCCCTACTTTTATTCATATTTATGTGTTTATACTCTCGGTTTTGATTTTTAATTTTTATCATTTTCTCTTTTAATGAGGTTTTATCTTTATTCAATTTAATCCTTAAATTTTAATTTGTTTAGATGATCATTGTAAAATTGACATCTCTTCTTTTTTTCCTTTCTTTCTTTTTTGGTTTTTTATTATTTTCATTTGGTTTTCGAATCAAATGATTTTCTTAATACCAATAATATTTATTTTAGTTTTGTAATTTTTCTTATTGTTTTGTTGCTCATTTGTTATTTTTTTTGGGGTTTTTTATTTTATTCTTTGGAATAATTTTATGATTTTCATAGTTTAGTCAATAAGAATGATAATTTTAGTGGTTGTTGTTTTCACTATTTTTTTGTTTGTTGTTTTGCTAAAGTTTTTGGTTTTTTTTTTATTCTTCAAATAAATTTGATAATTTTTATTGTTTAGAAAATAACAATAATAATAATTTTACCTGTTATAATCATGATAATAACAATAACATCACTAGTGGTAATGATAATAATAACAATAATAATTTATAGTAATGGTTATAGTGTTTATGATGTTAATAATCATTGTTTTGATGATAATAATAACAATAACAATAACATCAATAATAACAAAAGAAATTATAATAATTATAATTCTAATGATATTAATAACAATAAAAGTGTTAATAATTATAATAATGATTATAATCATGATAAAAATGATAGTGATGATGGTAACACTACTACTAATAATGATAAAATGATTGCACTAATGATAATGACGATGGTAATAATAAGAATATAAATAATGGTAATGTTAGTTATAGTTATAATAATAATAATTGTAACAATAGTTTAAACAATAATAGTTGTATTAATAATAATGATGACGACAATAATAGCTACGATGATTGCAATAATAACTAGAATATTAATTATTATCAATAATGGTAATAGTGGTAGCTATAATGACAGTAATAATTTAACAATCATAACAATAACTTGAATTATTCATCATTCAATGTTATATTTGTTAAGAATTGAGTTCACTACCAGAAAAATGACCTCGGGGATTTTGTTTAGCAACAGATTTTCCGTTGCTAAACAAATTCTAGAAGAAAAAAAACATGGCTTGCGACGGATTTGCCGTTGCAAATTTAATTTGCAATGGAAAATCCGTTGCAATTTAAACCCATTTGCAACGGATTATCCGTTGCAAATGAAAATTACTTTGGAATGGATTTTCCGTTGCAATATAAATTTGCAACGGAAATTCCGTTGCAATTTAAAAGTATTTGCAACGGATTATCCGTTGCAAATGAAAATTACTTTGCAACGGATTATGCGTTGCAATTTAAAACCTTTTGCAACGGATTATCCGTTGCAAATGAAAATTAATTTGCATCACCCCGGGCAAGAATTGTTTTTTTTTTTTAAAAAAAACTTAAATATATATTTAGTACCCGCATCACCCCGCTTTTATTTCAAATGTAATTAATATTCATTCTTCTTCTCTCTCGTTCTCTCATTTATTCAGAACAAAAGCAAATTAACACTCATTTATTCAAATATAATTAATATCCATCCTTCTTAATTCTCTCTCGTTCTCTCATTTATTAAGAACAAAAGCAAACACTCTCCATCTCTGCTTCCCGATCGCCACCTTGTCGGTGTCGATTTGCTTCTGGTGTTGCCTGCATGCACGGTACGGTTAAATTTCCATTTTCTAAATTCCTTAGTTTAAAATTTTGTTTAGGGTTTAGGGAGATTGGGGTGGGCGGGGGTGGTGCTGTAGAGAAAAGAGAGAAAACATGATCTTGTTGGTGGTTGAGAGGAGGAGGTGGTGAACGGTGGAAGAAGCCACGGTGGTAGGTGGAGTTTCTGGAGAGCATTCTCTAGAACTAAGTTTGTGGAGGTAGATTGTTTGGCTCGGCACCAGTTAAGTGATTTTGTGGGTTGTCCTAATTTTATGGGTTGTCCTGATTTTGTGACTAATTAAGTGATTTTGGGTAGATTGTTCCAAAGAAAAAGGCTTTGATTGAAGCCATGGAAAAGGCTGGCAAGGGGTAGTTTATACTGAAAGTAGTGTCTTAACTTAATACCTACTCCCTTTATTGAGATGTATTGTTTTCCTGATGATAGATGTTAAGAACAAGTGGGAGAAAAGCTCTTGGGGAAGAAGGCTGATTGTCCAGAAGAGAAGGGCAGCTCTCAATGACTTTGATCGATTTAAGTTGATGTTGGCTAAGATCAAGGTTGGTCATAATGCTATATAAATGATTACTTTCAAAACTTAATTCCACTGACTTATTTTACTATGTTTGAATTTTGATTATTGAGGCAGGTTTGGGGCTAAAATTGGACCAGGTTTCATTCTTTTTCTGTCCATTCACTAGGAACGAGTTGCATGTTGTCCATTGGTATATAATGATTTTGTAAATTCTGGATTTTCTCAATTAACTTTAATCCTGGAGTCAAATCTTGATTGTTTGTATGGATTTCAGTTTTATGAATTTACTTGTTGCAGGAAATAATTGTTTCTGCTTCCTCATTTGTTGATGCAATTTATTGTAGTTGTGATTCCTTTTGCTTAAAATCTTAGTCCTATGATGTCCGCCTCTTTACTTGTTTCAATTTCTTCATTCTGATGATTGCAAATGAAAGCAATGGAAAAGGGATGATCTATGTATCTTTAACTAGCTAATGCATTGTAGTTGCAACAAAAATCAATCCACAATTACAATTTAGGCCTGCTAGATTTAGTATTGATTACTCATTCGCTATAGTTTCTGTTGAAATAATCTACAATTAGCAACTTAATATTGTTCCTTTTGGCTTTAAATGTTTTTTTTCTTCCAGTTTAAAGTAATAAAAAACATCTTAAATACCAAGTTCTTATTTTGGTTAATAGTAAATTAAGAGTCATAAAGCATTTTTAAAGTACTGAGTTAACTTTAGAGTCATAAGGGCTTTTTTGGCCTTTGGTTTCTGACTTGGTTGCAGTAGAAAGAGTCTGAAGGTACATATAAGGCCTCCCTGTTCAACTTTGAGAGGATCATATGATTTATTTGTTTCTTCTTTCTATTCTGTAGGGCGATTGCTGAATACCTATCTTGTGATCTTACAAGTTATCATCTGATGATGTTTTTATTACATCGGGTTGCACTCAAGCTATTGATGTTGCATTGACAATGCTTGCTCGCCCAGGTGCAAATATCTTGCTTCCAAGGCCAGGCTTCCCAGTTTATGAACTTTGTGTTGCTTTTAGGAGTCTTGAAGTTCGGCATTTTGATCTTCTCCTAGAGAAAGGCTTTGAGGCTGATCTTGATGCTATTGCAGCCCTAGCAGATCAGAACAGCGAGGTCTTATGCGAGTTCTTTTAGCTTATGGTTTTGATTCCATAAATGGATCAGTAGCCAATACTTCAAAATATGTATTTTTTTATTCCATGTTGATTTACTTATACATGTAATTGTAACTGAATTTTTGTTGTATTATAAATTTTAATTTATGAAATTTATATTTCAACTGTATTTATTTAGTTCTCAATATTAATAATATATCAATAATATTTATGAAAATATTTATTCATAATTCATTAAAAAATAAATAAATTCGAAATTGATTAAAAAAATTAATTGCTAATTTGCAACGCATTATCTGTTGCAAATTTGCAACGGAAATTCCATTGCAACAAAATTTGCAGTCCCGTATTTGCAACGGAACTCATCCGTTGCAAAGTCCGTTGCAAATAAATATTTGCAACAACCTCCTTTCTTGTTTGCAATGGATACGTCCGTTGCAAACGCCCCCCATTTTTAGTAGTGAATTGTGCAACTTTTTCATATGTAATATTTTAGATCTAATATCCGGGATTAACGGTTTGAAATTTTTTTTGTGACTCGTTGTTATTAAGAAAATGTATTGCTTAAACAAATACCTCATATTAATATTATTTTTTAAAAATAAATTATTCAATTTTCACTTAAACTTATTAACAAATAAAATCATATAAAGTTAAAATTTATATATTTTATTAGAAGCTCACGCTTGACAAAAAATCAAGATAGTAAAATTAAAAATTTAATATTTTACCTAGGTTTATAGCATGATGGAAAAAATTCCTGCACTTTTAAGGTTTTTTTTTATATTTTAAAAAATATAATTAGGATTACAGCGAAATGCAAGGCATTTAACTCGTTAAGCAGCAAGTCTCGTGATGTTTTTCATATAGCCTCTTCCACATGGACACAAACTCAATGCATTGTGGACTCGTTGTCCATTAAATATTTTTTTATATCTGTTCTTTTTTTTTATCAATTCTAAAATTAAAGGCCTATTTTAGTGAAATTGTTAAATAATGATATAAAAACAAATTATTTAAGTGAAAAATACAAGTAAATGAGTGGTGGTCTGAAAGTATGCATAAAAAACTCGTTTTCATCCTTCTAATTTCCTAGTGATACCTTTTTCAGCCTCTAATTTTTTTTTTATAAAATTCAATTTTAATATAAATTCTGTTCTCTTTGTATTTTAGCTCATACTTCATAGTTATGTATGGCAGTGACAAGTGACCGCCCTTCCGACGGGCCCACGCTATAAAGATAAAAATACAAGAGCAGCAACTGCCGCTTGGTGCCATGATAATTGCGCATCGTATGTACCCAATGAATTTAATAAACGTCGACAGACGACGGGGCATGCCTTTGATGGTTTGTTGGTATTTAATCCTGTGGTCCACTTATATTTTCATAATCTTTTATTCTTTATATATTTTCAAATTATTTTAATTTGCTGGTAAACAAGACGATAGTAATATGCGGATCTTCCTTTCTGATTTCTTGATATTTTTTTTTTGGCTTCGATGAATTTAATAAGCGTCGAGAGAGATGGGCCATGCCTCTCGAGCCTTTTAGTATATGGACCACCAACATACGTGGATCTTCCTTGATTATTTCTTGATTATTTAATTCTTTTTGTTTGAGATTCTTGTCGCATGCTAATTTCGATGAAGATCTTTCGACTTGACATGTTAATAAATAGTGGGAGCAAAGCATAGTCATTCATCGATCACCCTGGAGGCCTGAATAGTTCTTATAGTTTGGCATAGATCCCAGCCAGCAGCTTGATATGCGCACAACAGAATGGGCAAATCTTAAAAATACCTCTCAAGTGCATAGGTCATCTTAATATTATCACCAGGAATTTTTTTAATATCATTAAACTTTTAAAAACCATCAATTAAGGATTTTCATCTATTTTAAAGGTTTTTTTATATATATTTCTATTTTTTTTTGCAATAAACAATATTAGTTTAAAAGGGTCCGGCATTTTTTTGTTAATTATTATTATTTTTTATTTCATTGATGATAAAAAAAAAAGAGTAAAGTAAACTCGGTTGCGCAAAAGCCTAACTTAGTCCAATATTAGTTTTAAAGGGATTAATTTTTTTTTTTGTTAATTGAAGTTTATTGACATCCACGCGGGATGACCAAAATGCTTGATTTTTATCTGAGACCGTTAAGATTAACTTAGCCCCATGATGAGTCATGATGATTCACAAGTCATATATTTATGATTAATGATTCTCAATATGTTTAATTATATGTGCAAATAATTTCAGTCTGATAGAATACAGTAGCCATTGATATGAGTAGCCACACACAAGTATTTCCCCTTAGCCTATATATAAGAGGCATTAGTAATTTGTGTGTAACTGAACAGTAACAATAATATAGAGAATTTGAAATTTCAAGATTGTCCCCCCTCTCTCTCTTCATCTTCTTCCTCTGATTCACGAGGACTATTATCCTCTTCTAATCTCCACATGGTATCAGAGCTAAAAATGCTCATGCAGACCATATAAATTCATTGCTTCCGCAATCAAGCTTATTAAAGCAGCAATTCAAATTCTCTTCAAAAATTTTCTTTTCTCTTCAAGCTGCCACTGATTTTATCAAGTGGGTAATCAAAGAAACTTGTCAAGTTCTCAATCTTGCAGTCATGGTTACAGCAGCTCAACTTCAGATTTTGCAATCCCCAATCACCGCTCTAATTTCAACTATTTCTACTTCCGTGAATGTGAAGCTCGGCGATACAAACTACCTCAATTGGCATTTTCAAATTTGCTTGCTACTGGAGAGCAATTGAATCTATGGGTTTGTGGATGGCACTCATCCTTGCCCCTCGTCTGTCACAGTGGATGAATGTGGTACACATAATTCTCCTTCTTCCTCTTCAATTGACTGTGATGATGTTTTAATTTGGAAATTACATGACAGGGCCCTTATGCAATTAATCACTGCCACACTGTTTCCGATTGCAATGTCTTGTGCTATTGGTAGTGTTAGTTCTAGAGACTTATGGAATCGACTGATTGAGCAATTTTCCATAGTATCTAAGACTAGTATTTTTCAAATGAAGACCAATCTTCAGAATATTAAGAAAGGAGCATATACAATTAGCCAAAAAAGTAATTTATTTTGAAAGAGTAAAGTGAACTCGGTTGCGCAAAAGCCTAACTTAGTTCAATATTAGTTTTAAAGGGATTAATTTATTTTGTTAATTGAAGTTTATTGACATCCACGCGGGATGACCAAAATGCTTGATTTTTATCTGAGACCGTTAAGATTAACTTAGCCCCATGATGAGTCATGATGATTCACAAGTCATAAATTTATGATTAATGATTCTCAATATGTTTAATTATATGTGCGAATAATTTCAGTCTACTCAATATTTTTTCATGTAAAAACAAGGTTCAAAAACTTGCACCGGACCATGATTTAAATAGATATTTATTTCTTATTGATTGTTATTTTGTATATAAAGGTGTTATTTGCTCTCATCTTCTAGCCAATTCCTTATTTCACACCTTCATATTTAAATTGATATTTAAAATAAAAGCTTAAAAATTAAATCGTATTCTTTTAAAGAAGTAGATGTTGTGCAGAATAGCAGTGGATCCTATGTAAGACTGTAAAAGAGATAAGAATATTATTAAAAAAAAATAGTGTTCAGCTTGTGTTAGCACTAAATTCTTTTTAAAAGACTCTTAGCTTGAAAAAAGAAGAAGAAAATATTGAAATCACGTATCCGATTTCAGACGAATTTTGAGATGCAAGCATTAAATTGAATAATCTAAAACATTTAAAAATTTAAATGCCTCTATAATTGAAAAAAATTGAAAGTCGTGGATGAGAGTTTATATTTACCAATTGTATAGAATATTAGTAGGTGGGTTGTCCATGCTATCTCACGGACTGAATCAAAATTTTCTTAACATAAACAAATCATCAAATGATTCATATATTTTCAAAGGAGTAAGAAAAATCTTGGACTCGAGATATTAATTCGAGTTCAATAATATTTATTAATTTAATAATATAATCTTAAAAAAGCCAACGACAATAAAAAAGGCTGGTGAGTGACAAAAAAATATGAACATTTATCAATTTTATGTAAACATGCCCTCTATATATTCTTAAAATATCTCAATAATTTTATTTACTAGCAGAGCAAAAATTGAACGAGAACAAAAAAGAAAAAATAAAAGAAATTTGAAGCTCAATTACTAGCAAAACAAATGTTAAATATAAAAAAGGATAAAAAAAAATATCTAGTAACAACACTAAATTCGTGATTCGGTTCTGAGACTAGGATAACCATGCATATAAAAAATTAAATAAAAGAACAGAGGCCAGCTCTCAAACAAACTAAAAAAATGAAAAAGGAAATTGAAAAAAATCAATTTATATTTAAAAAAACCACGTGTCAACCTCGTTTAACTTGTGATCCTTAATATGAGATTGAAATAACTCCATAAAAAGAAAAGCAAAGAACATCATGAGGTTAAAGTCCAATAATTTAATATTGAATGATGAAATTAAAAAAACAATTAAAAACTAACCTAGAAAAAACCTAAGTTAAATAGGGCTAATTTTCAAAACTCGTGACCTAGGTCATGAGATTAGAGTCGCCCTCTAAGAAGTAAACATGAAAAAAATGATAAAGCAAAATTCTAATGATCCAGAAATTAAAAGCGAAACAAACAATAATCAAAATAACAAAGACTAAATCTATTATAAAAACTAAATGAAAGAAAATAATGAGGGATTGCATTGAAAAAAAAAATAGAAAACAAAAAATTAATTTTAAACTGCATATAAAAAACTAGAATGAAATAAATTGTGAAAGGGTAAAAAAAAAAAACAAGGAAATAAAAAAAATAGCAACTAAAAGATGATGACCAAATTGGATAAAAAATAAATGAAATAAATTTTGAGGAATGAAATTGAAAGAAACAAAACAACTTAAAAAAATATAAAAAACAAAATAAATAACAATCAAATTTTATACAAATTCAAACTCAAAGGACACTTAATTTTTGAGAAGTTTGGTGTGAAATTCGTGGTGATAGAAAAGAAAGAGAGAAAAAAAAATATCTGAGCCCATTCATTGCCCCGCCATGTTCACATGCTTGCCCACCGAGAATAATAGGAAAAGGAAAAAAAATCTTTTGGAGCCTAGTCATTGTCATGGGTCTGTTTGGTATAGCGGTAGCGGTTGCGGTTGAAAAAATGGAGTTTTAAAAATGAAGTTTTTAAAATGGAGTTTTTAAAAATGGAAAGTGTTTGATTAAAACTGTGGTTGAGTTGAAGGTTGAAGAAAAAAGAGTTTTGGTGTTTGGTTTCCAAACTTTCCAAACTGTTTTTAACTTGTGAAATTACTTAAAAGGGTATATATATATATATATATATATATATATATATATATATATATATATAGTAATGGCTGATTTTTTAAAATATATTTTGACATTAATATATCAAAATAATTAATTTAAATATTTATTTTTTTGATTGTTTTAAAAGCAAATTTAAAACACAAAAAATAATTGTGTTTAATTATTATTACTTTAAAGGGCATAGACATATACACACATATTTATTTATATATTTATGTATATATTTATATTGTATTAATAATCATAATTTCATAATATAAGGAATAATATCTGGTAAAAATATATTTTTTATATTTTAATTAATTTTTAGATTATTTTAATTTTAATATATATATATATATATATATATATATATTCTACTACACACACACACATCTCCGATTGCTTTTTTTTATCTCCATTTCCATCTTCACTGTCTCCCCATTTCCATTTTCCATTTCCATTTCCTCCATTCTAACAAACCCATTTGGATGGGTACCTTTACTGCCACAACCAGCTCCTCCATCGGCAACCAGTGCCCAGTTAATTGCCAATACCTGAAAATTTATGTTATTTGTTCAAATCAAGCCACAGATCCTGGGACTTCAACTCAAACCACTGCTTCCTTTTCATCCTCTTTAGATTTACTGGTTTGCTTGAATAATATTCCAATTTTGGGTTTTGATTTGTGCAAGAGATCGATGACTGTGAGAAGAACAGGACATTTCGGGAAGATGAGGGATTTTCGTGTAATTACTTGAAGATGTCCAGATGGGTCTCAGACGCCGTTATGATCGGCGTTTGAAAAGCACCTCCAAAGTGCTTTTCAAAAAACGCCGTTTGGGTGTTAATTTCAGTGGGTCCCCTGGGAAAAAAAATGATGTTTGGTTTTTACCTAACACCATCCCGTTTGGCAAACGCCAAACGCACTGGTGCGCCAAACGGGTGCTATGTCGTGCACACACCTCCCACTCATTGACATGTACACAACACTCATTGACTATTTTTAATTTTTTATTTGTATTATATTTTTTTAAATGATTGATTTGCTTCTAGAACGAATCTATTATAAATAAATAAAATCATGATGAAACATGAAAAAACTCTTCGGTATTAGTTTCAATTACATATTTTTTTGTTTTTCAAGTCAACGTTGTTATTTTATTATGCAAATAATTGTTTAAGAACTAAAAAAATTCCTTGGACCTTAATTAATTTATTGTGCATATAAAATATTAAAAAGACCAATGCTTGCTACTTATGGTACGGTCATCCTTATTGCAGCGAGTTGCCATTCCCCCGTGCTACGGGGGCGTTTTGCTCAATTGATGCTATTGCATTATCAACACTTCAAGAACGCATTCCTCTTGTTAAATTCAGATATCATGATAAGATAAGAGGTTAATTAAATATAAAAATTTAAATTCAAATAATTATGACTAAATCAAATATGATCAAACTCATATATATCATGACCAAAAAATATCTCATCACCATTTTTGTTGTTACAGATATTACATGTCACTACGTCCACTTCATTATTAATTGCTGTCAAAATTAATCTCTCCACCTTTATGATGACTAGAAGGTAGTGTTTATTATCCAGAGTTATTTTTTAACATATTATTTATTTTAAAATATATTAAAATAGTTGTTGTTCAGTATAAATTAAGGTTTTATCGATTATAGATTTAAATTCTTGTTAAAGCACTGTCGACTTAGTTCAGCTAAAATTTCATTAGCTGTGTTAATATTACCAAACAAAGGTTAACCGACATAACAAATCTCAAATTCAAGTCTAGATTTGTATTCTGGGTAAGAGTCTCGGATACCCAATAATATCTTATATTTAATTTATTTTTAATTATAATTAGAAGAGATGTACAATAAGCTAGATAAGATTCAAACTAACGACTAAAAGATAAGATGAGTGCCTAGAGGAAGAAGGCTGACATGAGAACTGAGAGAAACCTCCTAATACTGCTAATAAAAATCAAGCTAACTAAAAGAACAAGAGCTCGATCTCCTAATCCTGCTCTCGCATCTTGAATTTCTGCGAGTAGGAAGAGGAATTCAAGCCAGCCATTGACTTTTTGATGCTGTCTCCGAGATACAATACCATCTTTTCTGGCAGAACACTCGACAAGAAGAGGCTGTTTACTGAGGCAAATCAAGAAAGAAGCCAAGCAGCATGGCATTTTCCTTCTCACAGTCCACTGCATCTTCTAGTCTTTGACTTTCCTCTTCCCACAACCAAGATAGCATATTCCCTCCTCTGGTCTCATCTCCTATCTCCACGTGTCCTCCCTTCACATCATCCCAGCTCCAATCAACGCCACAATCGTCAAAACCTGACGAGCTTATTGAAGAAAACGAAGACCAGTCGCCACTCTCTCCATTCGAGCTCAAATTACCAATGGAATCAAAAACGTCTACTGTTTTGTGTGGACTCAAAATCCTACTCTGTCTATCCCCACTGTTTTGTCCCTCGTCATTTAAAGTCGAATCGCCATCTGGATCCAGCAACTCCTTGTCCATGACATCATTAAAACTCAGCATCTCATTTCCAACGCCTTCACAGAACAGTCCGAAGCTATCATTTTCTTTCTCACCTCCACTAGGGTTCATAAATGAATTCGGTCTTATTCTACCGTCACTAGGGAATATGACCGGGTTTGCTTTCTCCCCACCGAAACCGGACTTTACTCTTCCGGTTTCTGGACAGGGACTTGCCATGACAAGGCCCATAAGTTCCCTGTCCTCGACGCATGGATCCCGAATCACCGTATCATTGATTGCACTTGACAAGGTTTCTCTCTCTACTGCCGGCGTCTGTGGCAGTTGGACGCCTTCAATATTTGAATCAGAGAAATCTCCGGTGTTAATATTCATTCGTGGTCTCTTTGCTAACACCCTGGTGGCGTCTTTTTGAGGGTGGCTAATTGTTTTTCTCTCTGCTGCAAACCTAGCTGCTCCGCCTCCTTTTCTCTTGGCTAACATGCCCTCCTTTGCTGTTTCCATGATCAATGGTAGACTTTCATTTACAGGTCTTCTAAAGCTGTAAATTCTTCTGCTCAAATGAGAGTTCCAGTAGTTCTTTATCTCATTGTCTGTTCTTCCTGGTAAGTGGCTGGCTATCAAAGACCACCTGAGCAATCAAAAAACAATGAACTTTAAATGCATGCCATACCAAAAATAAAATAAAATTGAACTGATAAAAAAACTATGCATGGCCAAAAGTGACAGACTAATCCTTGCTTTTGCATCTTTATATGGTGGGAATGAAATGAATGAATACAACGTAATCTAATCATCGAACAGTGTGATAAGGGATCATACAAATGCATAATGCAATCAGAGAAGAGAAGAAACTTCCATGACTCGATTCACCGGTATCTATCCCCATATCTCCAAATGAATCAATCAATCAGATCAATACCCCCCCCAAAACAACATGATGGTTTTCTTACATCACACCCTAGCTGGAAGGTTCTTAACCAATTAAAGGCATCTATGAGATAGGCACCGTTTGGGAAGCCGGTGCAGACAGAGTTTCATACAAAAATATTATTTTTTTGCATAAAATATTATTTTTTTTATATTTTTGAATTGTTTTAATGTATTGATATAATTTTTTTTTAAATAAAAAATATTTTCGGGAGAAAAAACTCTAAAAAATAAATATTTATATTCTCTTAAACAGCTATATAACCCGTGAAGAGCATTAGGTAGTCAGTATGCGCAGAACAGGTTGGACCTTAAGGGGTTTGACATAAATTAATTAAACAGTCATAGCAAACACCTCCCCGCAAATTAAAATATATTTTATTTAGAAATATATCAAAATAATATATTTCTATAAATTCATCGTTTCTAAACAATTTTTTATTATATATATATATATAAGTAAATGTTATAAGGAATGAATAATATAAAGAAGCCTCTGCAAACTTATGTTTGGACCACGCCCCCAAATGGGGTCATAGCTGGCGACTCATCACTTCCTTTCCCTTGGTGTACAGGGAGGAGCCGAGAGGTAATTTATTACCCATCCAGACCAGCCCCATGCCCTTATTCATAACCAACGACAAACCTGGGATTTCCGATCACCTGTAGGGGCAGAATTGACAAACGAACATTTGATTGGATCGACCAGATGACGTTAACGAAATCACCCCTTTGAATCTCAACTAAGCACCGGTAAACCAATAACTAATACGGTGGAGCCTCCAGTGTAGTTTCCGACAAATGTAAAGAGGTTTTACAAAACCTCCTACCGTCGAAATAAATTATAATTTCTGAGATAACACCAAGTTATATAAAGCTACGGCTCGAGGTTATCACGTCTTAGCGATATATATTATTTACTATATCACATATGAAACAGTAATTAAACAAACATATATGTACAAAAAAAGCACAAATCTTTTCTCTGTTTCCGGACAGACAAGGAATGAAGGCATAGCAAGATATAGTTTTTATTTTTGTTCATTTTTCCTTTAAAAAGATAATATAACTTTTTTCCCGAAGAAGTATTTTCCTTTTGATTTTAGCAAGAGCAATTTTAGAGCTACTCCCACTTCACATGCAATTCATGTAATCGTGATTGCTGAAAAAAGAAAACAGGGGAGGGGTAGAAATTAATATACTCAGGTGAGCAACCGAAGGATGAAAATGCTGCTCCGATGAACTCACCTATTGCCCAAAGAAGCATGTAAGTTTACGATGATCTCTTCCTCCTCGGCAGATATGTTTCCCCTCTTCAAGTCAGCTGCCAAATAGTTAATCCATCTCAACCTGCAACTCTTCCCGCACCTAAGCAGCCCTTCAAAATGCAAAAAAAAAAAAAAGAAAAAAAAAAGTCAATAACATGCTCCATTAGCAGCCCATAATGAGTATCATTAAAAAAACCAGGCAAAGAAACAAGCACCTGCATTCTTGGGCAGTGAACGCCAGGACCCTTCTCCGTTAGCTCGAATATACTCTGTCAGTTTCTCGTCCTCTTCTGCAGTCCATCTCCCTTTCTTCAAGCCCACCTTGTCACAACAAGGCGCCCTTCCCATTTTGTCTCAAGTGAGAAACCGATACTGCTATTTGCCTGGGAGTAACTTTTGGACATAAAAAAAGTGTCACTTTGGATTATAGCCGAGAGTGAGTGTGAGGATTGTTTCCTCACTGTGAAATGAAAAATTTATAGCGGCCGTTTCTGGGAGTGGGACAGCGTGCGTGGGCTATTGATGAACATAGATCTGTGGTGTTATTTGTGCCACGAGACATTAAAACAGAAGCACAGTCGTGGCATCTCCACCGTCGAGAGCCTCGTGACGAGGCATGCACCTCCACGTTGATGCCCCCCGTTGCATCCGTGTAACCGCCAGTAGCTAGTCCACCATGACCCTTGACTCACAGTACCCTATTTTAAGATTTTAGCCTCGATGAGCTCTAGAAAAACTTCATGCTGATGTAATCAAGACTTTTCCCAGTTGTGTTTCAGCCTAAAGTGATTTGTTTTGATTTTTTTAAATGGATTTTCATAGGAAATCATTTATTTTACTAGAACAGGCTATCCAACGATTATATTAATAAAATATAAAATGATAAAATATGTGTGAAAAGAAAATGCATGGAGCAAGAGTGTGTCTTAGATTTGTGAGTGGCAGACCGGGCAGCAACGTCAGCGACACCAATATGTTTTCGGGCTTTAATGATTCATATTCTTGCTTTTTTCCGGCTCCATAATGGTTAGTCCAATCGTTAACAGGCCTAGGCTTGAAGTCCATTATGGATCTGGGCACCACTTCCGAGACACATTTCTTAACTTGAATCGCGACGTCGTTTAGAATTAACTGTTTGACATTAGGATCGGAAAGTGCTTATGAAAAAAAAAATTATTTTTTATTTTTATTTTTTAAGATTGTTTTAATGTGCTGATATCAAAATAATTTTTAAAAAATAAAAAAACATCATTTTAATATATTTCTAAATAAAAATATTTTTAAAAATAACTGCAATCACACTTATAAACACATGCACCTTCAATCAGCGTTTGTTGTATTTGCTTTTGCTGCACCGTGACCACAACGAAAAGCAAAATGATTACGTGTCATGACATGATTCGTTGGGACAACTTAGAGTCCTCTCTCATTGGTTAGTTTGAAGAAAGAACACGTCGCAAAGTCAAGTCTCCGTTTTGTTCCAAAAAAAAAAGTCAAGTCATCGTTGCCTTGTGTTTGCGGTTGTACTTCTAGCCACTCTAGGCAGCCTTGGTTTTAGGCTATCCCATGGAACGAACACAAACATTATAACAAGAGATCTTTCTTTTAACAATTTGAAAGAGAGTTTCTGAGGAGACTAGTCATTCAGCACTGGAATAAATCATTAACAGGCTTGGCTATTACAAACCCTAGAGCTCATTAATTTCGGAGAGATCCACCAATCCTCTCCTCCTTATATTCTGTGATCTAAACAATGGCGCATCAGCATCGAAGAACAAAGCTCTTGTTGTTATTATGCGTGGCTCTATCATACTACGCTATTATCGCCATTGCAGGGTGCGCCTTTCTCAATCTCTCACTCCTTGACGCTTAAATATTATTTTTACAGAGTTAAATTAGCTAATAAATAATGGTGGTGCAGGAAGAGCTATTACGAAGTATTGCAAGTGCCTAAAGGCGCATCAGACGAGCAGATCAAAAGAGCGTATAGAAAGCTAGCTTTGAAGTATCATCCTGATAAGAATCCGGGAAATGAAGAAGCTAATTTGCGTTTTGCCGAGATTAACAATGGTGCGTATCTTCTTGTTGTTTTAATTAATTTTCGAACTAATGTTTTATGCTTTTCCATTAATTGATTGATTTTTGTGTGGTTAAATGAAATATTCAGCGTATGAGGCGTTATCGGATAGCGAGAAGAGGAGTATTTACGATAGGTATGGAGAGGAGGGACTTAAGCAGCATATGGCTAGTGGAGGCAGAGGCGGTGGAGGAGGAATGAATTTTCAAGACATTTTTAGCCAGTATGTTCCCCTTTTTTTTGTATTTTTTAATTATGCTATTTCCGCCTGTTCATTTCTTCTTCAATGCTTATTTTTTAAGTAGTATTCAGATCAAAAAGGTATGAAACTTATGCAATTCATGTAGCTTAAACCAACTTAGTTGACATTTTGTTGCATTTTAGTTTTGTTATGGAGTTAGGATCATTGGTATCCCTAGATTTAATGCTTCCGTTTTGGTCTAGTCTCAAAACACCCTAAATTTGTAGCATGCTCTCCCTTGCTCGCACCCCCTTCATGCCAGCATAGACTGCTATTTAGCTGTGCTGATCAGCTATTGCTGTCCCAGATCCAAGTACTACCACCAGACTCATGCACAAGTGGATAGTATTAGTACTGAATTTTTTTTTTTTTTTTAAGTTAGTGGGTCTGTTATCCTTTTATAAATTGCATTTCACTTGACTTTAGCGGATAAGAACATTTCTGCTAATGAAAGAACATGGTTTTGTGTTGAACATTTGTATGTGCCTAACCATCATTTTTTTCTTTTTTAAATCTTAATTTCAAAACCTCATGTTGCTGACCATATTTTCTCTTAAGATTTTTTGGTGGAGGTTCAACGGAAGAGGAAGAGAAAATCGTGAAGGGTGATGATGTAACTGTCGAATTGGATGCAACACTGGAAGACCTGTATATGGGTGGCTCACTGAAGGTGAGGGACATTTGAATTCAATTCAGTAATTGACCATTTTGTTGTGGAAATTGAACTCAATTGGTGCAGGATGAACACTTTTTTTTTAAGTCCTGTAAACCGCGTGTGATGCAATAGATGATGTTTGCTTTTAGCCTTTCTTATGGGAAGTTGCGTGTAGATGCACTGTTATTTCAATGGGATAAGGCTTAGTTGCGTTGAGCTGATAAGTTTCCAATTACAAATTTAAGCAGCAGTCTATGAGATAAATTCTATACTCTCAAACCATTTTCAGAACATTGTTAATATCCTATGTAATCAAATGTAGCCAAAGAAGGATGCTTCACATTACATTATGTGTTGCCAAACTTATAGATTTTATGATATGTTTGGTAAATTATAATAGAATGTTGCGGCAGAAGAAAAGCACCAGAGTCTTTCTTGCATTGCATATCTTGCCTCCAAACTTAGTGTGTGTGTGTGAGTGTACATGGATTGTTAGCATTAGTGGTGATTGATGGATGTTCTGGACCGTTCATGCAATACACATATGGTTAGTTTAACATGCTGATGTGAGTAGTCCACATTGCATGCACAGTTTAGATGCGACAGTCACGGCTGATGCTAGCACTTATCTTAATGAATATGTGGCATGGAAATTTTGTTGTGAAAAGATAGTGAGGAGCCAAAATTAACTTTAAGCTGTGGCAGTTGTATAATGTTGTTGGTGTCCTGTGTTTTTCTCAGAAGCTAGCAGGTAAAATATGATATAACAGGACAAACATGCATGTGTATGTATGTACATGATACCCAACATTCTTATTGCAATAAGATTTTGGTTTGGTTTTGTTATTGAGCTTCACTGTTTTCTTACTCCTTAGGTCTGGAGGGAAAAAAATGTTATAAAGCCAGCCCCTGGTAAAAGACGTTGTAACTGCAGAAATGAAGTTTACCACAAGCAAATTGGTCCAGGGATGTTTCAGCAGATGACAGAGCAGGTATAATATTGCTTGACATTCCTGTTGTGGAAGTTCCAGTGAATCTTGTTCTTAATATTTATAAGTAACGTAGTGGTGAGAGTATATTGACCCCTTGTTGGTTCAATTGTCCATCATTGTGCCAACTCCAGTACTATAAGGTTACTCTTTAGCTTTTTTACATTTTCTATTTTTTTTCCAGGTCTGTGAGCAATGTCAAAATGTCAAATATGAAAGGGAGGGATATTTTCTCACAGTTGATATTGAGAAAGGCATGCAAGATGGACAAGTAAGCTCTCTGCACCATTATGTTCTAAGATTTTGAAGTTTACTTTTGGAAGTACTTTCTTGTTTCCTTTGCTGCATCCATATGGAAGTTGTCATGAACTTCTTCTCTTTCCTTTTCAAATGCTTGTTGCCTATCACCTATGAAAGCTGTGTATATGGTGATAGAAAAGGGCCCTTCTCTTGAAAATACTAATGGAAGTCTCAGCTATAAGCTGCATGCAATGACCCTTTAATCGGTCCTTTTTTTTGGCTTTTCATATTCTGTTTCTGTTAGATTTTAGAAAAGGCTTCTTATTTGTGTGCTTTTGCATCTGCAGTTTTTTAACTCAAATGCTTTGCCTATTTGTATGACGATGATAAGCAATTAGAACTCTCAACTGCTGTTTGGAATGTGATCAAACATGGAATGTTGGGGCAATGTGACATTGTCCTACTTGCCATATGAAAATCCACTTAACCTGTGAACAATCTGCTGATTTATCATGTTGCCCTGAGCTGTTCATCTACATGTCATATGCTATGCAATTTCAAAATCTATGGAATATTGTTCTCTCGTGATTTTGTTTGCAAACTACAATTTTCACTGTTAGATCTGCAATTATGTTCCTTGCCATAATTTTTCAAAATTATTAACATCTAGGATCAGATGTTTGGATTTGACCATGTGGAACTTGTATTATAAATCGTGTAGCCTTTTGGTTTGCCAAATTTACAGCAGAGATAACGTTTATTATTTGGCATGGTTGTGTGGCATCCTTATTTGTAGTATCGTCTTGCATCTTTAGCATAATGTTACTGTGCATGTCACAGGAGGTGGTTTTTTATGATGATGGTGAGCCTATAATTGATGGAGAACCTGGTGATTTGAAGGTTAGTTTTAACTACACTTGTGATATGGTTTTATTACCACTGATATTTATTGTTTTTACTTGAAAAACAAAAACAAAACAAAAAATCTGTCATGCTCTTGGCAGTTCCGAATTCGCACAGCACCTCATGACATCTTCAGAAGAGAAGGCAATGACTTGCATACAACTGTCACCATAACACTGGTAAATTTTCTGCTGATCGATGTATCCTTCACCCTTTTCCCTTCTGCATTAAAGGTTATGTGACACAAGTTCTGCTTTTAATGTCGAGCTGATTTTTTCTAACCTTTATCTTTTACCAGGTTCAAGCGCTTGTTGGTTTTGAGAAGACCATTAAGCATCTTGATGAGCATTTGGTGGACATTAGCTCGAAGGTAAGTTTCACATATTCTCCTGGGTTTTTTGCAGTGTTTATTTATTTGATTCTGTACGTGAGAAGGCTACATGTAAATTGTGTTCAGGGAATCACCAAACCCAAAGAAGTAAGAAGGTTCAAGGGGGAGGGAATGCCATTGCATTTTAGCACGAAGAACGGTGATCTCTACATCACGTTTGAGGTTCTTTTCCCCACATCACTAACAGAAAACCAGAAGATAAAGATCAAGGAAGTTCTTGGTTAGGGTGTAGAAATTAATTTCTTTATGTCCTGAATTGTTCAAATTGTAACATGGCATTATATAGAAAATCTGAAAGCCTGCTGTGCAAGGTATTTGTTTTTTACCCTTGTTGCGGAGTAGCATACAAATTAGTAAGATTTTGCCCATCTAAGCTAAAATTCTCTCGGTTTCTCAATGAATTGTTACGAGAAGTACAATAGAACCTAAAATTAAAGAGAAATTAACTTCTCTAGGCGTTCTTGTGCTCCATTTTGATTGGAAATGACTTTCATTTGCCTGATTTTTGTGAATTGCGAGTGATTTACGATTAAACACAATTCATTCTGCACTGCTAAGAACGGCATTCTGCTGTCAATGGAGTCCTTGATTTGTGTCATGCCCCATGTGCTTCAAGGCCACCCTGAAATTGGTTTTGAGGGATGTATCAGAGCTACAACTTGTCTCCTGTTTGCTTAATGAAATTGGTTCAACAGAAACTGAAATAAACAATGAACTGCTTCAGGGCTCTTATGTGGTAAATGACTGCTTCATATGCCTGCTTTGTCTACAGCAGACCGTCTATTTTACCTTAGAAGTTAATCCTAGTTATTGTCAACAAAATATTTTAGCTTTTTAAAAATTCATCATGTAAATACAACTTATCTATGTCAAATATAACAGGAAAAACTTTAAGTATATATATTATAATAATTTCTTGCAGGTATTATGAAAATAAAAATATAATACCCTTAAAAATAGTAATTACTATTTTTAAAATAATAATATAACTTCTCAAACGTTCACTATACACCTAAAGAGAAAACATTGTGGAGTTGGTTAATGACAGGAGTTGAATTCTGTAGATCCTAAGCCTTGATTCTGTCAAATAATGTTATTGTGAACAAAAGTTTAATCGAGTATAAAACATGTTTTGAATTTTAGACGTAAAAATATAAAACATGTTTTGAATTTTCAAATCGTAGCTAGAATGAGCAAGGAATGGGTAGTCATTAACGAAAAGTATAGGACGTAATTTCTGACGAGTGCATGAGGGAAAAGCTCTCGCTATTGTTATGCTCTCACCGCCTTGCAAGAATTTAAGCACAGAAAAAAGGAAAGAATTTATGACATGCCAGAAGTTGAAGGCCATGGCGATCTTGGCTAGGGTTGAAACTGTAGCATAGTAACCAGGCATTATATATGGAAAACCAGAAAGCCAATTATTCCCCTGCATTCCCTTTCTTTGAACTTTTCACCCCTTGCTGAGCAGCCTCGTACAGATGAGTGGACCTTTGCCTGTACGCGTGTAGGTGATTCACACAAATGAATTGAAGAAGATTGATGTTACCACCATCTAGTTCTTTGCCTGTGGTGTTAATTATTGCTGAAATATTGCGAAATTCACTTTGAAGTACGCATATATAAATCAACCAAATGACATTCAATCTTGAACTTCATATATAAGATAATATAATGGGCTGTGTCAACCAGGAATACTAACTCCAGGAGATTCATAGACGTTAGGAAATGAACAAAGTAAAACTCTAGAGCATTCAAGATGCTGTTTTTTCTGTCAGGGTAACTGGGAGGAGCAGAGGCTATGCACTTGCATAGCCATCTGCATGGATCAATAGTTAAGATTCTTGATCCATAATTAAGAATGCTGCCATAATGCTAATTTACAACTCAAAGTCCACTTCCGTGTGTCAACTACTAAAACTTAGGAAGGCAATCTTGAAGTTCGCAGCAATCCTTTCCGCAGATTGCTTTGACTATTGTTACAGCATGAAATTATGGATTCCATCCTTTCAAATGGGTCTGCACCACCTTTGCTAAGAGAAACTTTTTAAACTCGGATTGATGCTACCCGTGTCACTCCGTTGACGCTAGCTTCTCTTCATCTACCTCAAAAGCCTTCCTTGCTTGCTTTAGCTCCTCTTGCATAGACAGCAACTCTGTACAGCGGTTAAGCTTGGGAGGATCCTGCAGGTCAAAGATTTGGTGTGGTTTAAATACAAACATATTAAAGCTAGAACTATTATGACTGCATATGAAGCTTGTAAGACATATAGTCAGAAAAAGCATGGTAGTGATGGCTGGCCGAGTGGTCAATCAAGTTGGTCTTCAAAGCCAGGTATTAATAGCAATAGCAGAGTTCAAATTGTTCTCCATACATGCAGTGATAAGTGCTCTCATGAACCCACTGTTCAAAAGAACAAATTGATCTTACTTGACTGGGAGCATAAATGGGAATGGGATCTTCATCAATATGTTGTGCTGTTATGTAGATGTGTTATGACAGTTAAAAATCCAACAAGTTCTGCAGGGTTTAATTATGGGAGGTGTTCTCCCCCGCCATTGCCCATCCTGCTACTCATATATATATATAATGGTTTTCCCTTTTTATTTCTGTGAAATGGAACTAGGTAACTCTAGGTGTGTACCAGTTAACAATTTGCGCCAGTTAACTCTTGACAGGCAAAAGAACAGTGAAAAATTTGATTTACAGACTTTCCTAAGACATGGTAGATGCAAAACTCTTTGCTAAAAGTACCTTGCGAATTAGAAACAGAAAATCCTCAACTGATAGCTTTCCCCTCTTTGATCCCATTTCTTGGGCTTTATGTGCCTGCAAAAAAAGAAGTTGCATATGGACATGATACTACGATACCATCTTGCTAAAGTGGGACAGAATTACTAAACTAAAAAGATGCTTACCAAATCCGTAACATATTCCACAACAATATCCTCCACAAGTGCCACTGTCTCTGGGAGTGGCTGCTTAAGCAGCAGAAGATGTGTAAGTATATTCAATTGCAGACCAAACTAACTGATTTTTACACAGATGTTTGATATCAATAACAAGAGAGTTCCTCGGCAGTTATCTGACTATTATTGATGAGACTGTTATCTACTTGCAGCAAGTACAGAAAAGGTCTGCCGTAATAAATAATCTCTTGAAAATGGTAATTTTAAGTTATTACTATTTAATGCAATGGATTCATGAGCCTATCAAGCAATTAGAAATAGCCTCTAAGAAAGTTATTTTAACCAGATCCCCCACTCCTTCCTTAAGGTGACAGATTGATTATGCTGCAGCTCTTAAGTTCTAATGTATTGCCTCAAAAGGTCCAGGTTGGTTTAAAACACTTTTCTTTCAAAATGTTGTGTGCTACCATATGGTAATTTTAGAGAGGATGGAAAGTACTTTTACAAACTTGTCACGTTAGATTCAGGAGAGTGCATTGCAAATTATATAGCCAGTAGATGATCATCACTAAACAATTTTTGCAAAATGCATAACAATAGTAAACAGTTATCGATCTGTTGTTACCTGGAGAAAACCTCATTCTATCAATGAAAACTATATTATGGTGATAAGATGGCAACACTTACATTTGCATCATCGCCAAAACCATACATCATGTGCTGCACTGTGAGGGGGGAAAAGTAGAAAATTAACAACAACAAAAAAAAACCATGAGTAAACTTGCATAAAGGAAGTCATTTCACTCACTTACAGTCTTTCTGAAACACCCCACGCTTTCGCTTAAATGAAGTTTCTGAAGGCTGTGAAGAAGACCCAGCTTTCGATTTCGATGAAGATCCTGTAGAGGAGGTGTTCATCTTCTATTCCAGGTAACTTCCTATGAAATGTCTCACAGTTTATCTTCAATGGCCAGTCAAATTAATGCTGCAAATATGAAAAAACAATATGGCATAGGCACAAGAGAGACATGTCGCAGTCTAACATAATAAAACCTAATTTAACATCGTTGAAAGAGGAATGGTAGTGGCAGTGATTGGGACAGCCGCTAGTATCATTCGCTTTAATAATAAAACACATCGACAAAAATTTTCCCTGGTAACCAGCTTGCAACGCTCAATACGCAGTTGTAGTGGCCTTTTTTTTGTTCCGTTTTTGAATAGTGAAATCTTACTGGTTACTTTAAAAACTTGTAGAACCAGTGAAAATACAAGGAGCAGCAAACTCTCACCTCCCCTCGGAAACTGGTTTAAGCATATGATCGAACACCTAAAGGGCCTTTTTAGAAGCAAGGCTTTCAAACAACACGGCAATGCAACCCTATTAGAAAAAATAGAAAACAAAGATCGAGCCTGGGCAACAATAGTTAAGGTAGAAAAGAGACCCATCTATCTATTCGCAGAATATGAATCAGACTAATTAAATTTATTTTAAGCTTAATACAGCCTCGATTAAACACTACACAGAAACCCCAACACAAAATCAAACTTAATTATGCAATGTAGAGAATATACCTCAACAAAATGGGGTTTTCAAAGATCTTAAAGAAACCCTCTCGAGAAAACCAAGATTAATATGGAGTTTTTTGGGTTTGAAACAGCAGTTTTGATCAAGCGCGGAGCCCGGGGTTGGCGAAAAAACACAAAAGATGAGGATGAGGAGTTTTTATAAGGTAAACCATAGGCACTATGGGTCCGCCTATTTGATTATTTGTAGCTTATTATTAAACTTGTTTATTAAACAAGGCAAAAAAAACTTTGGAAAAGTGATTTGCACTCCCATATTGAACCTGAAAAAATATATTTCAATCAAAAAATACTTTATATTGCAATATTATATATACAATCAGTCCATGACTACCTATTTGATTATTATTTAATTAGATAAATAATAAAAGATAAAAAAATATGAACTTAAGAAAAAAGAATAAAACTCGTAACATTTTTAAATTTTATATCCAAACTTAATCACTAAGTTAGATTTTTAATTTTAAAAGATAAAATTAAAAAATATATATATTAAAGTAAAAAAAAATTAATTAAAAGAATGACTATCGAATCTAATAGAGAAAGAAATTTAAGATGATGAAATTATAAGAAATCAAATTGTAAAAAATAATTCAAACAAAAACAAATATTAATTAAAAAATAGATACCAAATTTGACGTAAAAAATAAAAAATGATAAAAATGAGAAGGAAAAATCAATTTCACATAGCATTCTTTAAGACTTGCATATTGTACTGTGTTTAATTATATTAGCTAAAATATGAGCGGTAATATTAAAAATAAATTAAATATAAATAATGATATTCAAAATTATAAGTGTCTATTTATCAGCTCTTATATTCACATTTCTCAATATTTTTTTGCATGTATATTTTTAGAGTTTATTTTTATAAAATATCATTGTATTTTTTTCTTTTTACAAAGATATTTATTAACTCGAGTTTTCACGTCAAACTTGTGAACTAAGTTATGAACTCTAGTGGAATTGTAATTTTTTTATTTTTATAATACTATTTTTATTTAACTATATGATAATAAAAATATACAATTTAAAAATTTAAGATCAACCCAAAACCAAAATATTGAAAAACTAATCTAAAAAAAGAGTTAACTTATTCAACTTAAAAACCAAGTCTCGTTCATAGATTTTATATAGTTTAATAACATGATTTTTCGCTTGAAATATTTTTTTTATTGTATGAGAAAAAAATAGACCATGAAAAAAATTAAAGATTAATAATAATAAAAAGACACTTTTACCAAACCCGTGAATCAAGTATGGCTTTGTAATTTTTTTATTGAATGTTTTTAAAAGATTAAAATACAATATTTAATATCATAACATGTGTTGTTTACCTTATTGTGTTAAATGATTTTATTTATTAAAATCAATTTGATATATAAATTGACACACACAATATTCATTGAATAAAATAGAGAGAAAAAAATGTCTTGAAATGCTACACATATTAAAAATACTATAAAAAACAAGTAATTTTATTTTTAAAAATAAATTTGATATATATATATATAGAGAGAGAGAGAGAGAGAGTATGAAAAATTACAAATTAACTTAGAAAAATAAATATATCAAATATAATTAAAAAATAATCATTATTTAAAAACTACGATAGTCAAGAAAAAAAATCACAAATAAGTAAAATATAAACTTAACAATCATTTTTAAAATATAAAAAAAGTTATAAAATTTTAAAATATCAAAACCATAAAAAAAAAAAAAAAAATGGGGCTAGGAAAAGCTCTATCCCCGTGAACAAAGACTCGTGCGTGGGACTTAAATTTTTTCCTATGATATAGACGACACGTAGTACACCTCAATTCGATTTGAAAGGAAAAATAGATGATGTATTGTCTAAAATCATCAGATTTCAACCATCATGGTAGCTGGAAAATCATGGTAGTAATTTTTTTATCCTCTAAAATTTCATTCCTAACTTAAAAACCTAGAAAGTACCCTAATAACATTGTCAAATTAATTCATGATCTAAAAGTGCATCCAAAATCAACCGAAAATCATATAAAACTGTTTGGAACAAAACTTTACTGTTTTAGTAGTTGGAATTGTAGAAAATAAAACTTTACTACTTGTATCTCCTGGCTGGAATTTGATGGTCTCCTCTCTTTCCTTTAGCCCGTAAAGGATTGGAAAATAATAAAAATAAAATTTAGTGCTAATTTTAGTTTTTCTATGATTAGAGGGATCAATCATCTAATAGTTGAAAAGAATGGAAGAGACTCGGATATACCTTAAAAAAAAAAAAAAAGACATTATCTATTTTATCCATGTTTCTCACTTCGATCCCCTGAACTCTCAATTCAATCTTCCCTTAAAAAAATGCAAGGGAGTGATATTTTGGCTAATAATAACTCAGCTGTGAAAAAAACTTTGATGATCAAATTAAAAATTAGAGAACAGAATCATTATGAGATGATTAACAATGATTCTGGAACAATAAAAATATCACACCATTTAGCTTTTTTTTTTTTTTTTTTTATCAAATTTCCAAATTGTAAGCTATAAGGTCTGTTCATGTTTCAAACAACACCATTACATGTTAGATTTTATTTTCTTTAAAAAAAATATTGATACAATATATATTTGATGATTTTTTTTTCAAATATCAGGATAAGAGATATACTAGATCAACTCGGGTTAATCTACAGGATACACAACTCATGTTTCGAGGCCATGGTAACATTGTAAAAAACAAATCAAAACAGATTATGAAGTCATATTTTAATGAGGTAGAGGTAGAGATAAAATTACTTTTTTTTTATTAAAACCTCCCAAAAATATTTTTTTAAAAAAAATAAAAATGTTGAAGATTGAGAACATAAATAAATAAATATATAAATCTTATTTTTCAATGTTGAAGATTGAAATCAAGAAAAAAAATCTAAATTTGCGAGACTGGAATAAGTTTGTAAAGAACAATCAAAAAACAAGTCATGAAAACTCAATTCCCAAACAATTTAATATTAAATAATAAAATTAATAATAATTTGAGTTGTTGGAGGGTGAAATCAAAAAAGAAAATATTCCATTAAAAAAGAATCTCATCAAATGAATCAAGCCAACTCAAGTTAACTTATCAAACTTGTGATATAGATTATAAGACCAGGACAAACAAGGTCAACCCGAGTAAATCTACTACTTTTAATATAAATTATGAGATCAAAACAACCTAATAGTAAGCAAACTCAAAGTCTAATTTTTAACAATTCAAATTTAAATGCTGAAATAAAAACAAAAATTAACTAGAAACTGCAGGGGGAAAAAACTTAATTTCAATTTGGGTTGTGAGATTGAAATACTAATTTTAACACGTACTAGTGTAAATAATTTAAAATAATTTTACTGAATATTGAAGTCAAGTTTACAATTTATATTTAAAATTCCTCACAATAAAAAAAACAAATACTTAACAACACCCGTCTTTTTTTTTCATGTTAAAATTAACCTAGATACGACTGAGTCACGGACATCTGGCACCGATCTTTATCCAAATTACATTGGAATTGTCATGTTAAAAAAAATAACCTCCCACCTATATACTTGTAGGGTGTGTTTGCAAATATTTTTGAGAAATATTTTTGGTTTTTTTAAAATTAAAATTAATTTTTTTTAATACATTAAGATTATTTTCATGATATTAATTTTTTTTTTAAAATTAAAAAATATCATTCCAATATATTTTTAAATAAAATATATTTTTAAAAATAATTTCAACCAAACTCCCAAACACATACTTTAATTTCTTTTAATTAAATTGATAAAACTTCGCTAGACGGTCCATCTCGGTCAGGGCACCGAACACGTGTCCTCTCACGTGGAGGCGCTCCCACAAATTTCCCCCCTCCCGCCTCGGCACATGAATTAAAAAAATATATATATACAATTCCCTCCCTCCCTCCCAACAGTCCCCACTTGATAATTTTTCTCCACTCTTCTTCCTCCACAAGCTTTGCCTACAATTCATACAGTACAGAAATCTGTCTCTATCTCTGTTTTCTTCTCTTCTCTTCTCTTTTGACTTGAGAGTCACTTCCTAATCTTATAATAACACTCTCTTCTTCCTCTCTCCCTGTACAATAAAATCTTCATTTCCCCCAATTTTATTAAATAAAAATTGAATTCGATTCGATTCAATGCTGGAAACAGATTCTCCTTCCAAAACGTTTATCGGAGTCCGTTTCGTTCTCTTTGGTTTTGATCCCGTCAACAAAACCAAGGTTATTCTTCCTCTCTCTCTCTCTGAAATTATGGCTACTTCTTTTAATTGATCAAGGGGAAAATATAAGAGCGTAGATTTTAATCCTTGAAATGTGGTGCAGCTTAAATCAAAGCTTGTTGGAGGCGGAGGCATCGATGCTGGTCAGTACAGCGAGGACTGCACTCACGTCATTGTCGATAACATTGTTTTTGTGAGTCCTTAATTATTGTTATTTTCAGTTTTTTTGAACTGCTAATTTAATCACTACACTTTTCTTTATTTATTTTTATTTTTTAAATGCAATTTAGGATGATCCTGTGTGTGCTGGTGCAAGAAACGATGGAAAGACAGTTGTAACAGGGTTATGGGTTGATCATAGTCTTGATATTGGGATGCCTGCTGATGCCACTTCGGTGAGTTTTTTTTTTCTCCTGCAATTTTATTTTTAATCAAGGCTCAATATGTTTTCGATTTTCTTGGTACTTTTTTTTCATTTGTGATATTAATGATTAACTTTTTGTACAATAGATTATGTACCGACCACTTAGAGATTTGAATGGAATTCCGGGTGCTAAGAATTTAATTATATGCTTGACTGGGTACCAACGCCAAGATCGAGATGACATTATGGTATGCGTTGCTCATTTTGTTAGCTTTCATGAGCATTTGGGAATGAAATAAATTTTTACGAGTTTTCTGTTTTTTGTTCTCAGACCATGGTTGGTTTGATGGGGGCACAGTTTTCTAAGCCATTGGTTGCTAACAAAGTTACTCATCTCATCTGCTACAAATTTGAAGGTGCGGTTTTCATCTCCACACAGTGAACACCATTATGAATGAACTTGGATTACAGCTCTTGTTGCATGCGTATAAGCAGCTCCTCTTTTACTTGTTTTAATATGCTCTTGTTTAATACAATAAGCAAACCAAGTATTCCAAGCTTGCTGTACTCATTGCATATAACATATAGCATATTTTAGCTGCTGGTTGTTGGACGTATGTTTTGAAGGAACAATGGTTTTGGACCGAGGCTTAGGTTGGTTGAATATGCAGTCATCATGGACTACTCAGTTATGCACATTATCATCTTCCTATAGCAGACGAAAGATATTAGCTCTAGAAAGGTACAGATGGCAGAATCATTAAACTGTCAAAACAGAAATATTTTGCCAAAGAAATTTTGGTTAAACTTAGCTTTATAGGATTTCTCTCTTCTATACATTGGATATTGTGCTCCTTTAACAATATTGAAATTTTTTCCTCATGTCCCATCTGTGTTGTTGATTTATGTTCTACCTTCTGTTCATATTTTGATGTTGATTTAGTCTGTAGCATGAGTGTGAGTAAATCTTAATCTACCGAGGTAGTTTTTTGCCTAGAAAGTCAAATTTTTCTTGAGCAGTTGCGTGCTTGCATTCGTGTGAAGAACATAATCATATTATTACTTGCTGCTATTTTATCATTTGCTGCTATGGAGCTTTTCATACTGTGTTCCGGCATAGTGTGAGTGCCTGGCTAGATTAGTTTTTCAATTAGATGCTTTCACTTTGTCTAGGTGAGAAGTATGTGCTTGCCAATAAAATCAAGAAGATAAAGCTTGTTAATCATCGTTGGTTGGAAGTAAGGTGATTGTTTTTTTTTATTATTATTATTTTGTTTATATTTTTCAAGCATAGACCTTTGAGTTGGTTTTTTTGTTCTTTACACTTTGAAATAGATAAGTATCTCACATAATCAATGGATATCTTTCTACTGCAGCTTAAGAAATTGGGAGCTTCTCCCGGAAGATAATTATAGCAAGAGGTGAGGCATTTTAACTTGTTGGGTTAGCAGCATTCACTATGATAAATTTGACATCACTATTTACTCCTTAAGAATAACCGGTGCATAACTGCATATCACAAGAGAAGAAATCTTGTATTGTTTTAGCCCATTTTATGGAGTTTGAATTTTATTAAGGAGTGGCATAAATGATGCAATGAGATTGTATGAGGTACTTTTGTTTCTTTGATCAGATATTTCTTACCTTAAGAATTATGAGTAGAAGTGATGGCATGATTCTTTGTTTCATTTCATGGAAACTGGTACTTTATACTTTTGTGCTCCCTATGGCCCAAGATGTTGAGTTCGGAGTTACTTATCAAATATTAACGCTTGTACCTTGTGACTATATTGTTTCCAATATTGAATGGCTGGCTATTCTTCGGTGGGGATCTTTCACTCATTATATGTTTGCACAAAAAAAGCATCTCGATGAATTGCATTAGTACAAACAAATAGATATATTACCTTTTTGTTTCCAAAAGAAAGCAAGAAAGAAACAAATACATATATGATGCATTCATTAGGAAGCCAAGGTTTTCTAATCATTGATTGTCTGCTTAACTATTGTTTCATATACAAATTCTTGGATCTAGTGTACATACTGCTAATTATTGCTCTATTTGAACAGTGGCCATGAGTTGGAAATGCTGGAAGCTGCAGCAAAAGACTCCGAGGATGAAGTTGAGGGCACCAGTGTGATGCAACCAAGTTATGAAAATGCGAATAAGAGTCCTCAGAGCTTGCAAGTTGGAACATTCAAGGCTTGTGAAATGCCCAAAACTGGGGAAGTGCAGAAAATATCACATAATTTGAGTGGGCCTGAAGGTGTATCAAGCGTTGTCAATGCTAAAGATATCTTAGTAACCCCTGGGAAAAGAAGCAGAGATGATCATGCTTCATGCTTTGATAATATTTGTGTTTCTGAGGTGCCTGGCCATCTGGATGCCGGTGGGATCAAAGGTGCCACTTCCAATGCCTTACCTGATACACAAGGGAGAACTCCTATTTCTACAAGAACTAGCGATCACTTGGAGTTTATTTCTCGAAGTGTTGAAAGGCCTTCTCATTCTGATGCAAAGTATAGCACTACAAGTTACACAAGGAATACTCCACGAATATCCCCATCATCAATCTTCTCTGGGAACTCGGGAAATATTAGAGGCTCTCCTACAGTTCTCTTAGGCGAATCTGTCAATATGTCTTCTGCCAAAGCAGAATATGCAAAGGACACTTCTTGTGCTGAAATTCCTCGAAAAGGAGTTGAATTACTTTATGAAGAAGCACCAGGAAGTAAGAAGCAAAAGACAGATGTTTCGTGTTCTAGCTCTAAATCACAGAAGATGAATCATGATGCACAAGCATATGTCACAGGGAGTCCATCAGTTACTTACACAAGTCAAGGTTTAGAACCAACGGCTTTGGTGGATGGTCTGTCTAGGATTAATAACCACTCTCCCCTCGGCAATAATGGCCACTCTGTGCATGATATGATTGGCATGAATGCTCTGCAGAATCCACATGCCAATTTTTCAACAGCCAAGTCATCAAAATTTAGAAGGAACTCGTTCACAAAAGATCATGTTTTCCTTGAAAATATGATCTTGGGAACTGGAGAAAATGAGAACACAAATAAGAATACTCCACAACCATCCTTCAGTGACTTGACAAAGGATAACTTGGTAAGAGGGCCAGATAGTGGAGGTTTTGCTACCGAAAGATCTGAACAGGTGGTTGCAGAAGCAGGGGAGCCACAAGATTGGCAACAGAATGGAGGGGATCCATGTACACATGAAAAGGGATTAGAGACAGATAAATCTTGCATGCATTCTGATTTGAATGTGCCTCAGGACGGAAATGATAACATCATTACCAAACCAGCTAGGAAGAAGATGATTGCCAAGAAGACTCTGGGTAATCGACCAAAATTGACAAGTAATGTGAACCAAAAAGGTTCCATATACTTAAATGTATCTGCTTCTCAAAATGATCCTACAGTTGGTATGGCCAAGGGAAAAGGGAGAGTGGAGAACAGGAGTCCCACTGATGCCACTGAGCTTGAGACATCCCCTGCAACTGTCAATGTTGCAGAAGCACAAGAAATGGAAACAGAAAGTGCCACAAAATTGGGGGATAATTTGGGAGATAATGCTGTGGATAAGATAGGTTTCACGGATGATGAAACTGAGGCTCCAGAGGAGAAAGATGAAGGTGAAAGCTTGCTCAATCACGAGCAGACTGACATGATTGTTTTGTCACATAAAGCAGACAATAAGATAGAAATGAAATTGGAAGCAGATAATTATGCAGCTAACATGCGTGATGGTCCAGCAGAAAGAAAGAATGCAATTGAAATACAAAAGAGAGACCGATCAACCTTGAAAGAAGGTTTTGTAATAGGAAAAGGAAGCAGAGGCAAGAAGCAGTCTCCTGGTAAGACGAAGACGACGGCTGTTACTTTGGTTGTTAAAGAAGCAGAGTCTAAGAAAGTTCTGGATGTGGAAGAGAATCTTAATGGAAAGAAGATTGAGGAGAATGCTGCAGAAAAGGAAAGCACTGAGCCATGTCCTGCTGGTCAAGCTAAAAGTAGAACTGTATCTAGGAAAAAGTCAAAGAATTCCGTGGAAACTGAGAAGGAGAATAAGCCTACTGTTGAAGGAGATCAATATGCAAGTCTAGATGATGAGCATGTCGGGGAAACAGCTGCCAATGCTAGTAAAACACCAATGAAGTTTAATCAAAAGGTTAAAAAAAGTAATCCTGGTTTTACACCAGGAAAAGAAGTTACAAAGCAACTGAAAACTGAACTGCAATGGTTTATATTGAGTGGGCATAGGATGCAAAGAAAGGAATATCAGCAAGTTATTAGGCGTTTGAAAGGAAAATTCTGCAGAGATTCTCATCAATGGTCATACCAGGCAACACACTTCATAGCTCCAGACCCAATTCGGAGGACAGAGAAGTTCTTTGCTGCTGCAGCGTCTGGAAGGTGCAGTTCATTGTGCTTCTAAAGTTTGAGTTTTGAACACTAATATTTAAGAAAACCTCTATCAAGATTCTTATCTCTGACTTTGCAATGCAATCCATTTTTCATTTTGCTGGAGCTAAACTATGTAATTCCTCTTTTTTCTTCTGAGGAATTTTTTATATACGCATATATTTTTTTTCCTGTTAAGATGAAAAGTCATCTGAATGAGTTTTGTTATGGAGTATCTATAATTTTACGAGCCATCTGTTAAAACTGATAGATATCCATTTAATGCAGGTGGATTCTTAGGTCTGATTATCTAGCTGCTAGTAGTCAGGCAGGGAGGTTCTTGGCAGAGGAATCTTATGAATGGCACAAGAATAGCCTCAGCGAAGATGGAACAATTAATTTAGAAGCTCCAAGGAAGTGGCGGCTGTTAAGGGAGAGAACAGGTCATGGAGCCTTCTATGGAATGCATATTATCATTTATGGAGAATGCGTTACACCACCTTTGGTATGTTTTTTTCTTAGATATGCTTAACTGCCACCTTTTCCTTGGGCGAGTTACAACACATTCTGCATAAGCTTTCTTTCTTAGGGCTTGGGTTTCCCTGAACGATACTGAGCGGGTGTTTATAGTTTTTAGTTGATCAGTTATCTTGTATCCATGATTTGACCCCGTTTTCATCTTCCTGCTCGACAAACAGGATACTCTGAAACGAGTAGTGAAGGCAGGGGATGGTACCATCTTAGCAACCTCTCCTCCTTACACCCGCTTTCTTACATCTGGAGTTGACTATGCTATCGTCAGCCCTGGCATATCACGCGCAGATATGTGGGTTCAAGAGTTCTTAAGACATAAGATACCTTGCATTGTCGCTGATTACTTGGTGGAGTATGTCTGCAAGCCTGGGTATTCTCTTGACAAACATGTACTGTACAATACCAATGACTGGGCAGAGAAGTCATTTTCCAACCTATTGAGCAAGGCGGAAGAGATTGTTGAGGATTCTGATAGTGGTGATGATATAGCCTGTGAAGTTTGTGGCTCTCGAGATAGAGGGGAAGTCATGCTGATATGCAGCGATGAAAGTGGTTCTGCTGGATGTGGGGTTGGGATGCATATGGACTGCTGCGATCCTCCTCTTGAAAGTATACCAGAGGAGGACTGGTTTTGTCCGAAGTGTAGGGGAAGCAGTAAGAGAACCAGCCCTAGGAAGAAAAGAATGAAAAAGGCACTTCACTAAAGGTCAATTATTCTCTCTCTTGAAACCCTTTGAGCTTTCATCGAAGATGTCTGATTTAACAAAGTTTGCTGTGACCAAACGTGTAGAATTTACTGTAGTCTTCTCATGTCTATGTAGTAGATCTATTTAACAACCTTCTTAGAATGACAAGGTGATCATAGGACATGTTCAATTTCTGTTCAAGACATCATGTATTTATTCAGAAATTGACACTTTGTAGGTCTGAAGACGTCTTTTATTTACAGTTGTCAGCAAATCGAACCTTTTTCTGGCGTTTAGATATTATTCTTGACGCAAACAAGTTTCACGAGTAACGCTGTTGGTGATTAGAATATCTACAACCTCGGAGAGCCAAGTGGTTTATAAGGTATATTTTTTCTTAGGACCATGCTTATAGTGTAAGAATTAGTGACTTGATATGTTCCTGTGGAGAAACTTTTATGGGCACATACAAGAATTTAGGGTTTTAATTGATACGTACAGTACGACCAAGATTTAATTTATGTGCACACAATATGGCCTGGACATCTGGTTAAAAAAAAAAGATGAGGATATCCTGAAATTGGTATAGGAGGGGGGCAGGACATTGCGAACTGGTTGCAAATAAGCATCATTTGCTATCAATGGACGTATCAGTATGATCTCTTTTCAATTGACGTGCATTTTGATTTCCGAGTTCTTTTCCATGTCAATCTTTTAACTCCACGAAACAACTCTCAAGTCTTTGCTTCGATGGAAACATGCATGTTTTGATCTCTATACTGGTTGCTAATGCACTGTTCATCTCAAAATTTTGGTTTTCAAAACGGAGCAAATTGATTAGAATTTCTCAGGTTTTTCTTTCAAGCCCATTTCCTTGTATCCTAAAAAGGAGCATATACTGTTTATCCAGTGGAGTATTATTATACGGGAGTGGAGGAAAATCAGGTTTCTTTGAACTTTGTTTGTAAACATGCTAAAATCGTTTTTCTTTCAACGATTATAAATTTAAAGGATAGATCTGTCCTTTTGAAAATAATTAGGGTATCAATAACCCCAACCCTCGATAAGGTGCTCAGAGAGAAGAAAAAGAAAAGAAAAAAGGTCATCGGTTTTATGTGGGTCGGGATCCATATATTGGGCCTGTAATTTGAACACGGCCACTTATGGGGCCCACCTTGGGAAGTTTCCTGGGCCTGATATGCTACAATGCATATAGAGTTAAATCCTTTCATCTACCATTCCCTGCAAAAAATTAAAAACTTCTTAAGAACAGGAGAGAAAGCGGGAAAAGTGAAAACTGAAAATTCAGAGACACTGCACCTTGACCAGTGGGGATTGGGATTTGGGTCTTCACGCAGTTATCGCCTGCACATAATCTGGGAAATGTTCATTTGAAAAAGCGGAAAAATATTTAACCACAAACCTTTGCTACGACTTCAAGGTTTGCTAATCCCTGGAACCCCACTCTACAAAGATAGAAATAGTATTAAAAAATTAAAAAGTTTTATGCTTAGCTTAAAACACACTCTATCAATAATAAAGCTGTTTCTGTAGTGTAGGTCAAACGCTAGTTTCATTGCAATGTGCTATATATGGTTGACACTGTAGCCTGAAATCAGGATGATAAGACTATAATTTGTTGCAGATGATCAGGCATTTAATACCACACTACAAATAATTATGGAAAGAAATCATTTTACTCCATTAATATAACCAGAAAAATTGCTGCGGATAATACTTCAGCGTCGAACGATCTGCTATTTCATGCCTCGTGCCATTGTCCTGCGTATTAAAAAAGCTTCTGCATGAAACCCATATTCATCGAATATCATGGCTATCACTAGTTAGCGCTCCTTTCGATAACCCTAAATATTTCTTTTTTTTATTTGAGTAATTTATAGGTTTAAATAAATGAATAAAATATTTGTTATCCTAGATATTTACAAGAAATACAAGTCCGGACTCGAACTCGAAAACTGTTGTGAATATCTCAAATTCTTGATATCCTAAATATTTCGATCAAACAAAAATAAATAAAAAAAGAAGTTTTATTTAGGCGTCAGAGGCCGAGGTGCGAACAAAATCATTCAATCTTAATCTGTATCCGGTACGCTTCGAGCTGGTTTTGACGAAGAGCTAGAAACAAGCCCTGGTTTCCCATTCTGATCGGGAAATTAAAAAGAAAAGGAGGAGGAGGGGAGGAGGAGGAGGAGGAGGAGATCATTGCACATGATAGCATCACATGGCGCCCCTGACATCATCATATCTGGCCACGACTTCTCCTCTTTCCAATGTTCCCAACATTCAAACATCACGTGTTTATTTTAACCAAACCCTTCTTTTCCAGGCTAATCCCATATTCGACCCACTCACTCTTCGTGCTTTCCTTTTTTACCCTCGAGACATTCCCGTCCCTTGCCCCCGGACACACCCCTGCCAAGAGGGTGTTGTGGTCTTTACACAAAACACCATGAATTTAATTTGTGCTGATGCGTACAGCTTGTGGGGGATTAAGGTTTTAAAAAACATCTCCTGGTAGAGATGCACCACAGTCTCTGACGACTTTAATTATTTAATCAGTAAAATATATTAAGAAAATGATCGAATGGGCACCCTTGTGAGGATTCGTGCCGAGCCCCTTTCTTTCGCCATAAGAAAATAAATAGTGTTTGAAAAATGTTCATAGAAACAAAAGTTGAATATTACAGATATCATGTCAGAGGAGCATCCGAGAATTACAATGAGATACATAGCTACGGCCGGGCACTAATCGATTCTCGGAGTGGGTTTCCAGCCTTTTAAAAATTACAGGTTAAAGACAAACCCGGGAAAGATGTGCGAGGCACCATTTTTTCACCTTTACGCCACCGATTAATGGACACAATTAAAATAACATAATTTATAAAATATTTGGGAAGTGATATTCTGCCATTTTATTTAAACTCAGCTAATTGGAAGAAAAAACCCCATTAATGGCCATTTCCCTGCCCTAGCTAGCTACCTTCATAGTTCTAGCCACCATGTATACATGACTTTTTGTCTCTAATTAACTTATAATCAATGAGCAGCTCTCCATTTTATATTATAGAAAGAAGAAGTGTCATAAACTTCAACGGATACATCACGCTGCAGGTTCAGAGCAAGCTCGACACATCCCATGCAGCACCATGCATGGAAGTGGGTCTTCGGTCTTCCATTTCAATATTGCTGACTAGAAGATCAACGTGGCATGTTTAGTTTGCATCAGTTAATATTCACCTAATCCATTAATTAATTAGTGAAATCAATGAGCAGCAACATGTAAGCTAGCTTGAACATTCATATCAAAGCACGAACGCGTACGGGTCAGAGAGTATATATTAAAATCCATCTCTAAACATACCGTCGGTGTCAATTTGATCCAAGTTTAAGCTAGTTAATTGAGATTTCATTAAGAGTTAATGGGTGAGAGGAGAATAGCCAGTGGTGATGTATTTAAATCGGATTTGACTAATTAATTACATGCATAATGATCATTTCGGACGAGGGGAATAAAGCTGTTGAGTAGCGTGGAAGAACGAAAGGACAAAGCCAGTTTCTCAGGGTAAAAAAGCTCTCAGATCACCTGTAAGGAAAGACAGGGAGCACTTTTAACGAGTAAAGATATTGGACTATTTGAGTGCATTGCAGGTTTGGTAGCTATTTTTTTCTTCCTCTTCTTTAAAGTGAGCAATGGGAATATCACGCACACATGTTTTTCATCATATTTATTTTTGTATTTTAAAAATGTTTTTGATTTTTTTATTTACTTTAAATTATTTGTTTGGGTACTTTTAAATTGCTTATGGTATTAAAATATGACAAATATTTTTGTTATATTTTTTTTAAATAAAAAATAATTATTATCACAATACAAAATACGCGCGGCCAACTCTTGTTATTTGCTGTTATGATTAACAAGGCAGACATTATGTTAAATTTTATTCCTCTCTTTTTCTTGGTCTTGCATGGAAAATTAAACCATGCGCTGTGAAGCTAAATCTTTTGTAGCCAATAATTCAAAATTGAGAGCAGACAGTCTTCCTCGACCTTCAATTTCATTCATCTTAGGTATGTACGAGATTAGAAATACATTTGATTATTTCGTTGTCCGTTCAAATAATTATATTGCTTGGCTATTATATATCAATTTATTATACGCTGCAACAGTTGTTGACCTTGAATATTTCCACGGTATGGCAATAACAGCTATGAAAACTGTTTTAACCCACAGTTTTTATTTCGGATTTTTAATGTGCTAGTATAGGAAAAAAAATTATATAATTAGGCTTGTGGACGTTGGAAAACCTTATTATACCCATCATCCAAAGTTAACAAACTTATCTGAACTAGTTCAATACACAAGCTATATGGTTGACTTGAATTAATTTAAAATCTTTCCTTAAAATATTTTTTTTATTTTTAAATTATCATGTAAAATAACATATTACTAAGTCAATCGGTTAAGTTCAATCCATCCCATACGTTTAATTTAAAATCTCAAATCATTTTGACATGTCAACAAGTTGACTTTTGACATCATCAAAGGCTTGGTTATATTATATAATTGAAACATAAAGACCATAAATTTCATATTTTTCATCATTTAAAAGATGTTTAACCTGTTTTTTTTATATTATCATATCAAAATAACTTGAAAAATAAAATAAAAATCCGAGAAAAAACTTAATCTGTATGTTTTTCAAGAGAAAAAAACACAGTTATAACGCGAATCACCACCATGGCTCCACATTTTGCTTCAGGCAGTCATAAAATGTGTGGAAAGCAGAGCCCAAAGCAGGAATGATGCAATGAGACGCCTTGTTTTGTTGCATCAGCCAGCCCTGAAAAAACCTGACAACTCCTTTTCTGCTGCAGTTTCCACCATCCATCAGGATACGGCCATAACTTCTGTGCTCAAAAGCCATAACTCTCGCAAAGGGATTCATCGCTCCTTAGTTACAGATAGATATTTTTCACCAGCCCAATGGATAAAGGGCAGCCCTACGTGTCATCAGAGAATTAATGAAATCTAGTGGAATGTCAGACGCGTCAGCTTGTAGATAAACTAACACCAGAAAATTAAATGCTACAGATCAAACACCAGAGAGAAGCCAGAGCCAGCTTCTCAGCATCCAAGGCTACATGTGTGGACACCAAATTTCAAGTACCCATCTTTCCCGCATCCAAAACAGTAAATCCTAGTTATTTTTTATTTGAAAATATATTAAAATTTATTTTTAGATAACACGTCAAAGTAATTTAAAGATATATATATATATATATATATATATATATAAAAGTAATTCAAGATTTTCAATAACAAACATCACTGTAACCCAAGCGGTGAAGCAAAGATCCATAAATAGAAAATTCGGTACTGGAAATTCTGTACAAGTAGTGGTAGTCGTAGAAGGAGAAATTAAGAACGAAAAAAAGGGGGACAAAATTTTCCGGCAGCCTAAATTTATATAATGTTTGTACAAAATGAACCAGAGATTCCACTACCGGCAAACAACTTATTTAGCAGCTCAGTGCCTCAAATTTCATTGGAATTGGACGGGTAAACGCAGCTTGTGATAGCAAACTCCCAACTGCAGCAAGGTCGCGGCAAAACACCCCTTGAAAAACAGCTGCGGTGGTGCTCCCTGCAGATGAGAGTTTATTGTCATTCCAGTCGATCCTATCAGAGCGAGAAATCTCCACCGCAGATGGGATCGGTTCCAATTTGGCATTTTGTGTTGTTTGCTGGGCTTGGATTGCAGCTGCCTGAGCTGCTTGCAAAGCAGCCGCAGCTTTCTTTCTTTGCTTCTCTCCAGCCTCTTCATCCATGATTGTAGACATCACGTTAGAATAACCCTTTTGAAGCAATCTATAGAGCAACAAGGCAGACATTTTTGCTCGGTCTTTTACCGAATCAAGATCCCTATCATCAGCAAACTCACACCTCTCAACAAAACTTATAGACTTGTCAGGCTTGTGCCTCAAACTCAATAGTAAATGGGCTCTCTCTAATTCGGATCTCGAGCACCCACGCCTCAATCCAATCAAAGCATAATAATCAACATTTCTAGTTTCCCCATAAGCAACTCTCTGCTTCAATTCTTCAATCTTGGTAGACAACGCACGAAGTTTCCCTGGAATCTCTCTGTACCCAACATTATGCGGCTTCCAAGCAGGACCTGGTAGCTTCCTGTCCCGCAGGATTGAATTATACAATAGTTTCAGGTGCTCCAGATCATGTAAGCAATCAGGCAAGCAGCGTATTGTTTCTAGAAGAGAAGCTCTTGTATCGAGTGCCTGAATGCAGGTGGGGTCTAAAGCTAAAGTCTTGTTGCAATCAGCAATGGACTCTGCAATTCTTCCTGATGCTTTATATGCAAAAGCTCTATGCATATAGCATTCAGCAAGGAATCCCTGTGGAGCCCCACGTCGGCCTTCCACGATCTTGGTGAAGTGGCGGATGGCCTCCGAGTGAAGGCCAGCGTCCAGGGCAGCCAAAGCAGCTGTGCGGCGGCGAAGAAGGAGCTTAATGTAGGCGAGGAGTTGTGGAACGCATTCGAATTCGGTTAAATTTCTCGGCGGGGTAGGTGGGGCTGTCGATGTGGATATATCACTAGAGATTGGGAAGTTGGAAAAAGAGAAGCTGTCCTCTGACCAGGAAATGCTTTCACGGCGAAATGCAGCAGTTGTCAGGCGTTTTCCGGTCTGGAGGAGCACCATGGCATCCTCCATTAGACCTAGATGGCAACAAGCTTGACCTAAAACCAGGTACCTGTAACAATATTGGATAACGATCGAGTTAGTATCTGAATTGAGTTTTTTCATTTTAAAGTTTTTAACGTGTTTGACTAGTAGATTTTGGAGTGTTTTACCATCTAATCAAGATATCTCGAGTTATAATTCAACTCTATTTTTTTAATCAGTCAATTACAAGAGAATATACTACTTAATTGCACTCGATAACAACCTAGTAAAACATAACAGTAAAATACCATACTGATTTAGGCAAATACACAGCTTTATGATGATATGGTTTTTGACACTAGACGTCGTGGTTTTTTTCTACTTTTGACCTCAAAAGATGACCAAATCATGTTAAAACATGGCAAGCCGTGAGCTATTTATTACATCAGCCTTTATAAGAAACAATACCATTTTCTTTTGGGAGAATCAGAGAAGAAAAAAAAAAACCCTTTGTTAAGGACGTTAAAAGTTAAAACAAACTCAATTATGGCTACCACCTCCGTGTCCTAAAAGAAAAGAGAATAGGAAGAATAAAGCATGGCTGCCTGTGCATTTACTCAAACCAGATACAGACATATTCACCGATCTAGACAATAAATAACGTCATTGAAAGTTGAACCGGACACCACAACTTTAAAAACGAAACAGAAACCGAGGAATTTACCTCCACTGTCCTTCTTTATCGCAGTTCTTACAGAGTCCGGCCATCACTTTCTTCTTCAAGTCGGAAACAGAAAAACACTTGAAACTTGGATCAGTGTTCCCGGAAGGCAACAAGTTAACCCGCTCTCTTGAGAGCTGCTGGGAAGAGCTGTCAGAGGCAGAAATAGAGCCGGAGTCGTCGCTTGAGATTTTAAGGCTAGGAATGTAGTCCTGAAGCATATCAGCCACGTCCTTGAATCGTCTGAGATAAAGCAAAGATCTTGCTTTGAGTTCTAGAGCCACTTCAAAGCGAGGAGAGAGTGCAAGTGCCGCGTCTAGAAGGTTAAGAGCGGACGCAATCTCGCTCTGTTCCTGGCTCGCAATCAGGTTTCTTGCATCCTTGATGTACTTGTCCACAATCTGTATCATCACACCATTGGAGAAAAAATGATGAAGATTTATATATGACTAGGAAGAAGAAATCCTCAAATGAGAAGAACCCATTTGAGAAAGAGATCAAATAAGGCGAGATAAATGAAATGTAAAGCCAATTACAATGCTAAACAGAGATCCTCTTGATCAAGAGTCAGAATGTTAGCCATTACCTTACGGTTGCTAAGCCACCAGTGCTTCTTTTCATTCCCGCTAAGACAAGGAGAAGTATAAGTGGTCATGGTTGTTATTTTTCGAGTTGCTGAAGAAGAATCAACCATTAACAACTCCCTCTATCTCTCTCTGAGCACGAATTTTCTTATGGTTGTGAGATAAAATAGGAGAAGAAATATATATATATAGAGAGAGAGAGAGAGAGCAGTGAAATAGAGGGAGGGTTGATCTTTGGATTTAAAATCCTGTTTGTATTCTCAGCTGGCTTATAGCTACGAGAGATGGGAGAGAGAGAGGGAGGCGTGGCCTGGCCTTCAAGGAAAAGAAAAAATATTTTGCCAGCTTTGACCTCAGAGAAAGCTTTGATCCTTCAACTTCGTAGCTGGCACCACACCATTAGATTCTCTCTCTCTTCATTATGGCTATGTGGCCTATAACACTCTATGTATTGCCCTATATATTTATATGTAAAAAAAAATTTAAAAAGAGTTTTAAAGACATGTTTGACAACTGTATTTTTAAAAAAATATATTTTTTTTAATTATTAATTATTTTAATTTTAAAAAAATATTTTAAAAAATAACGTTTATCATAATATGTTTTTAATTAAATTCAAAACATTGGATTTAGTTAAATTCAATATAAAAATAAATCACATCAATTATTATTTTTATTTGCAGTGTGCTTTATATTGCTATAATAATTATTTTTACAGTATTTTTTATTTAAAAATACATTATAATAATATTTAAAAAAATATTTCAACATTAATATATCAAAATAATTCAAAATACACACATGTATAATAATAATAATAATAATAATAATAATAATAATAATAATAATAATAATAATAATAATAATAAGCCAATACAGTTTCAAATTTATGGTGAATAACATTTTGGTTGCATTGTCAAAAACACTCGTGTTCAAGTTTATTCCATAGCTTGCATTAAGAGTGAGTCTGCTTAATATTGTAGTAGTGATTATTTTATAAAAAAAAATATTTTTGAGAATATAAAAAATTAAAATTAAAAAAACTAAATTCAAGCAAAAAAGAAATGTTTGCAAGAGAATTTTCCAGGAGCAAAAACAAAATGAGCTTTGAGTTGTGCTTGGGAGTGTTTTAAGAGTATATTTAGCTTAAAGAATATTAAGTTATTAATTTTTATAGTGTTTTTTATAGTTTAATGTGCGGATTTAAAAAAATAAAAAAAATATTTTAATATAAATATATATATATATATATATTCTAGAAAATTAAAACAAGAACTTTTTCATCGTTAAATATATATTCTAAGAAATTAAAACAATAATATTTTCATCGTAATATCAAAAAGAAACACTTAAGGAAGAACCAACCGATAATCCTAAAAAAGAAAATCGACTGGGTGTAAACGGTGATGTTCATGATTGTTACAGGGTATAGGCGGTCACCCATCACGGGGCCTCGGGTTCAACTACCAGGGGGGTTGAAAGAAAGGATACAACGCCAGTAAATTGCCACAAAAAGCAAGTCACCCCAGAGAGAGGTTTTTTTTGTCTTCCATTGAAAGAATTTATTGTATACCTACCCAAACGGACCAAATAGGTGGCAGTCTTGAATGTTTCTGCAGTGGTACCCTATTGCAGGCTTATCAGCGGATTCTTTCAAGCCAAGTAATGCCTGAGAATGTGGCCAATTGCAGTGCCAATCGGCAAGATCGACCATGCTGAAGCTTCCTAGCTCTTCCAATCTTTATTTATCATTGTCCTTGTGTTATTATTATTGATTATAATTGTTTTTAAAAATAATTTTTGTTTTTAATATATCAAGATAATATTTTTTTATAATCTAAAAACATCAATAAAAAATTATTTAAAATAAAAAATATATATAATTTTTTTAAAAAAATAAAAAAAATTGAATCACAATACCAAACACTGTATTTGTTTTATGTTCGTTTCATGTTTTGGTAATGCAAAAATAATGATCAGACCACTTCGTTGCTGCCCTGGTCCGGTACTTACCTTATAATATATATGTATGTATATATATACATGTTATTGAATTCATTTAAATACATTAATCATATTTGGTTAAATAATATGTCTTGTATCTGAAATGGAATCTCACGGGAACTTGTTTATTTTTATGTTTTTTGAAATAAAATTAAAAATATTTTATTATTTTTTTGCTTAAGGATATTCTGAAGTATTGATATAACAAGTATTTTTTTTAAGAATATTATTTTAATATATTTTGAAGAGAGAAAAAACAATTTCTATCTGTAATGAAAAAGATGGCGGGGTGTGAGATAATTATTTGAAGAGCGAGGAGTAATCAGTAATGTTGCAGAAGCGTACTTGCAACTTGCAAGGCACAGGCACGGGAATCGTGTTTTTCTTTATGGGCTTCGCTTTGCTTTTTATTTCACTCACATTGATTAATGAATGCACATGAATATGGATAGTAGCCAGATGGGTTTGTCTTAAAGGCTCCCATCATTCTTCTGTTTCCATCGGGCCCCGCCGCATTAGGCCCGCAATCCCTTCTGGTGGAGGACAGTTCCTCCAAGCTTGGCGCATCCCCATTCTCGTGCCACGTCAGCATAATGGATGGCCTGTCTCCACGTGGCCTGCCTTGATGTCAGGTCCCACCTGTCAAGCGGAAACCTTCGTTTTCCAGGCGCAGCTAGATTTGTCTACTTGTACTTTTGCTTTCGAGACCTCATATTATTGAAACTCAATCTAGTGTACAGCGTCCCATTGTATATCTTTACGGGAAAATATCAAATATAAAAACATATAAGTATAATTTATTTGTATTCGTGGGCACATTGGATTGACACATGCCATTGCCAAACATGTTCTCGTTAAACCATCTTGAGTCTAGCACTGTGACATACCAAAAGCAAGGTTAGTTTCCGGATATAATTACAAACTATTTGGACCCTCTGAATTAACTCAATTTAATATTTTTTTAATGAAATTTCATGTTCGGAACTATTTTGAGTGTCAACAATTTAAATCCAAATAAAATTCAATCTGTAAAAACAAAATTATAAAATCTTTATCACCTTAACTTTCAAGAAACCTGTTCATAATAATAGAATATACTATGTTAAGGATTTAACACAAACATGTACTTTTTGGCGAAGTAAATATAAATTGTACATTTTTTTATTTACTTGGATTTTTATATTAGATTTTGCTTTGCGGTGTTTTAATGAAACAATTTAATATTTTTTTATAAATCCTGAAGTATTTAAATAAAAATATTGAAATATATTCATTAATTTTTTTTATTGAATTTTGAAGTATTCATAAATTACAAGAGAATCTTATACTCATTTTTATTTACTTAGTTTTTTTGCATTCACTGTGCCTGAAAATTTTTTGGTTTGAGTTATTGTGGGCTTTCAAGCCAATTTCTTGGTCGTTAAAGGCAAAAGATACATTTCACTAGATGTTTTGTATGTTTTTTAGGGCTTAATGAATTAAAATATGGTTGAAAATATGTTTTTTTTTTATCTAAAACATCACGGCCTACTTCCTAGCGACTAGAATCTCATAAAAATAGCTTACACTTTGCTTGTTTTTTCATGTTTATAATAATAACAATAATAAAAAATCCAAAATATACAAGTTTTATGCTTATCAAAAACATGCTAATCTATGTTAGAACGACACCCAAAAAATGAAATGCTAATCTCGTACGGTGTCACTTAGGACCTACAAACGTTACTTTACTTGGGACACCCGGTGTAATGTTAGGGGGTCTACAAGGATTGGTTTTTCCCATCAACGTAGATGTAGCAGCTCTTATACAGCTAAGGATTCCAGGCTGTACAGCATCGGGGGCTCATTGTTCTGAATGAAGACGAGCCAAATTCTAGGTGGACGAGACAATCAACAAGAACAAAAAACGTTAATCGAGGCACACGGAAAAAAAAACATTTTCACTCGACGAATAAATCATAGGAGTGCTTCTGTCCGGTCAAGTCTCTTAAATGAAAGCTATACTTCTCTTCCCGTATATTATATATATCCACGTCTAACCATGCACGATCAATTCCATTCCATTTAAATTCATGTTATTCTCTCCTAAAAATATTATTCTTTACCCTAGACAGGGCAGGTACTGGAGTCAATGTTTTATTTATTTATTTATTTATTTTGAATGAAAAAGGGGCAGGAATAACTGTAATTGATGGGATATATAGGTTGTACACCTACAGATTCAACTCGAAGAACATATGTGTAAGGCACGTGAACACGTATCATGCCCCCAATATGAGAGCACATGCTGTGTCTCCATCGTCATTAAAAATGGAATTTATTTCCATATATAAATTACATGCGTACGTACATAGGGCATTAAACTTACTTGGACAGCAAGTTCTGTTCTCTTTTATAAATTCTTTCGACTCCACCACACATAACCACCGCAGGTTGTCATTCCTTATAAATATCAGCTATTTATTTATTTATTGTACACGGTAGTTGTTACTGTTAAGATAGCGAAAACAGTACCAGCAATTAACAAATCATAATTTTCATGTTTATTTTCTTCGTAGAAGTGGGAGGTTCGAATAATTGAAAGAATCCATCATTTGGTTTTAATTTATTTTCCCCTACCTTTGAGATTATTCTTCGAGCATTGATACTAAGGTGTTGTTTGGAAATGTAGGTTAAGTTGTTTTTTAAAATATTTTTTGATTAGAAATGCATCAAAATGATATTATTTTATTTTTTAAAAATTATCTTTTATATCAGCACATGAAAATAATCTAAAAACACCAAATTTTTTTAATTTAAAATATAAAATAGAATAAAAAAATATTTTTTTTAAAAAATATTTTTGAAACTTGTGCCAAACACCCTCTAAATATATCTATCATGAATAATGTTTTGGTTGTGCCAGGCGTATTAAGCGAGTCATATCAGGAACATAGTTTAGCAGAGTTCATGAGATTAATAATTCAAGACACCTAGAAATAATTAGTTCTTGATCAGGGCTTTTTTTTTCTTTATCCTAGCGAGTTATTACAACACCTGACCTAATTTTTTGTCCTGTCATTTTTATTTATAATCATCGGATGAATAATTCATCAGAGCTTAGATTTCAAAATTGGGACTCACAGCTGTGCCAATCATGAACACTCACCTGATGATCTAACAGTTCTACAATCATCAGCAATCTAGGTGTCCTCCTCCTCCTCTCTCTCTCGTGTTTTTTTTTCCCTCGAAGATTTAAAAAAAAAAGTTTTGTCATCCTCGTAGCAGGTGGTAGCATCATGCAACATCAGACGAGACTAAATGCCATCACAGTTATATTCATTCTTAACAACCTAGTTTCCTAAGATCCAATCATATTCATAATCAAAACTTCAACTCCCGACGGAATAAACAAAAAGCAAATAGCACAATAATTAAGGGATGGGTAGAGAATATGATGACTCCAAAAATTAAAATGGACCCATTACCTGCCCAATTAATTGCAAGCGTAGCTAATGCTTAGAACAAGGTCCTTATTAAAAGGGCGAGGAATCAGCATCATGGGATTCTCCCTTGTGCCAATCCTGGTCTATATAAACTAATAATAATTAATAATTTATTGATTAAAAGTTATTGTTGATTGTGGGACACGTCGTTGCTCCCATTCTCTAGACATGTTTGCATGCAAGGAAGCGAAAATCTTACGGGAATTCCTAGAGATTCTTAACAAAAGAAAAACACACACGTACTCTTAAGATAAGGTTCTTGAATAATATTTACAGCTGAAAAATATACACAGGCTTCTCTTTTTAATCTGACGGTATAATAGGGGTGTTTGAAAGTAATTTTCAAAAGCGTTTTTGAAAAAAATTAATTTTTTTTTTATTTTTAAGTTTAAATTAATAAAATTTGGTATTTTTAGATCATTTTGATATGCTGATATCAAAAATGATTTTTAAAAAATTAAAAGATATAATTTTAATATATTTTTGAATGAAAAATATTTTTAAAAATAACCGTAACCACACTTCCAAACAGGCACAATATAAGTTTATAGTGTTTTTTACCAGCCTTGTTTGCTGAACTGATGATTCAACCAATGCGCGCGCAGTGACACTTTTCAAAAAGTTTGTAAGCATGCATCTCTCCGCCGAACTCGGATAAAAGCTCTGCGGGGTGCTCGTGTCCATGGATAAAATTTCACGTGGAGAAGGTGACCCATGTGCAGCTTTGTGGTCACGGCCGGGGGAGATTAGTTTAGTCTTTAGCGAAGAGCTTGCGAGCCAGCGTAACTGGCAGGCAACTACATTACAGATGGTTTCTTTCATTTTTGCATATGCGCGTTTAAATTATCATTTGATAATTGTTATTGTATGTAGCATTATTGTTTATATTAATTAGGAACAATAATACCATTGTACTGATGTAAAATAATTATATTATAAGATATCTATTAAAAAAAATAGATTATAGTCAATCATATATATAATTTCAACTAAATTGTATATCCAAAACTTTAATTGTGAAATTCATAATGAATTCAATCAAGTTCCTAAAATTTAATGCAAAAGCATACTTGATCAAAACTAAATAAAATTTATGATGTCAAATCTAATTGATATTTTCATGCTCAGTAGGATTAAATCAAAACCATATCCATAGCAATTAAAGTTTTTTCAAATAAATTACAAAATTCAACAACTTATCAGCAATTTAATACAACATGCAATTCAACATAATTCTACCGCTTCCATGCTCTATTATATGAAATTATAAAGTGTAGTTTATATATTATTAGCTAATTCCAAGAATCTGCACAAAACTCGTAATTCGACAATTTATCTAAAATTAAACGTAACGCAAATTAATTGGAATAATTCATTTATAGTTATTCAACTTATTTTCATATTCAACTATTTCAAACAAATACTAACTATCGGTATTCATAGCTAATTTATCATCAATTCACCATAAACCTTAAATCAATTCAAACAACTATTTTATTTCATTTAAACTAAACAAATATTCATGGAAAGTTGGGCAGCGGCAGCAGCGAAAAGGACGGATTTTGAAGAGAAAAATGATAAAAGATATTTAAAGATTATGATGAGTTAATGTTTTTGCTGTTTTGAGGGAAAAACTAGTGTTTGATGGGATTTTTTAAAGAGAAAATGGCAAAGGTCATCAACTAGAAGAGAGAAAGGGGTTGTTGTGTCTGTGTATTTTTTTTATTTTAAGAAATTTTTAAACTTCATGGTATATTGTATTTTAGAAGCATGATATTTTAAATTATGATGATTGTTATGAAACATGACAATCATTTTATTATGCTAAAAAATAATAATATTTAATAAATATAATGTTTATGAGGTATGGCACAATAAATATTTATTATTTCACTGAAGTCTTATAAATGTTGTAATTTAAAAAATAAATGTGGAGCTTTCACCAGCCTCCTCGCTACGCTCAAAGTCAAGGCTCTTTAATTTGGCCGGAGCTGAGCTCAAAACTATTGACAAAACTTTTGTACTGGGGCGGCATGCGCATGCAATCATAACACCATTCAACATCTCTGACCTACATTGCAGTCAAATTTTATTTGTTTTCATTCGGCTTGCCAACTTTTATTTTTTCTCGAGCAGAAAAAAACTACAATGGCCTAGAGTTGACCGAGTCTGATAAATAAATAAAATCGTATAGCAGTACCGTCTGATGAATGCAATCAATAACAGGACTTGACCAATAAAGTGAAAACAAATCTAAAGGTAAAACAGACTCTTGCAATTATTGAGACCTAAAAAATGTGCAAGGGTGTCCATGGAGTTTGGCAAGTCATGGGCTCCTCGGGTGCTCTTCGAGTATTGAGAATCTTTTCGAGCCATCCCCACCTAAGTCAGCCTTTGTTAAAGCTTTATCCATATATAACATTAATAATCAGATTAAAGAGAAATAAAAAAAGAACAGAAAATTCGTTTCGGTATAGTCATTTTTTAATTTAAATTAACATATTTTGAGCTGCAGGTAACCTTCTACACCGTTCCTTTTCTCGATTTCATCCAGCCAATCTATCGAAGTTTTGTTTCATATTCTGAAATGCGATCTTGAACCGCTAATCTTCTGTGGTACAAAACAAAGTGATGATTAATTGATTTCAACGGGGCTTGTTCGAGAGAGAGTTCACTTCCCTGGCAATCCAAAAGCTTTAGCTACCCAGGCCTATCAAAAGTTGAGAACTTGACTCGCGCGGAACTGAGAAGTTTAAGGCAAACTTCCGACGAAAGCAAAATATCACATTCGTAATGCTGTATTCTACGCCACACGGTTCTCTAATGTTTTCAGATAATGCTGGGCGTTTTCTTTCTAATATATGGAATACGAAAGCTAAACTTTTTCTCGTCCCTTTCCCCTCTTCTCATGAATGGAATCACATGAGAAGATATCATGATGGGCCTGAGTGCTTCGTGTCACATGAAGAAGATGACTCAAATTAACACGTGGACACACACACACACACACACATATATATACACATGTCAGAATCAGTGCCAAACTTCTTCTGTAATGTTTTTCTTCCCCTTCCTGTCCTGTGCACATGCTAGGCTCGGTTATTAGATTGTGGGAGCTGGAGAGTTGTGTGGACAGGACAGAGGCAAGACAAAGCACATGGAACATGAATGTAAAGGCCACAGGAAGAAGCTAACTAGGATATATTAGCTTAACTCATGACAATTGACTCTTTCCTGTCCGCTCACTGCTACCATCTAGAAAATGTTGATTGATAATTGGGAATGCTGGAATTTTCCCTCGTGGACGAAAAATCAAACCTTTTGTTTAATGATTGTTGCACAGCTCATATGGAATGACACCTGTATTTAATAAATGCACAGCCCATATTCTTCAACAAGCAGAGAAAGGCGTCTTAGATTGCTTTCAGTACAGTTTTCATGCATGATTAATTTGCTTTTGATACATGAGCTTTGTTTTCACATTTGTCATCCTGGCTAGAAAAACGACATGTGAAGCTAGCAAGAAACAATACCATCTTCTCTCCCGCCTTACTTGACTCAGGGTGACCATTTCATTTTTATTATTACGTAAAAATAACTACTTTTTTTTTTTAAATTTCGTATTTCAATATATATATATATATATATATAAAAACTTGAGTGGAGTAATGGGTATTAAGTCGTGGAACAAAAAACCTTGAATTATCGCCCGCAAGATTCTTAATTGCCAGAAACGGTATGGTGATTTTATTGGGACCATGACAGCCATTAAGCAGCTCAGCAGTTTTTCATTACACTGTGAAAGTTGCGTGGCTCATTCTTAGTTCCAGCATCATCTATTCTGACCATACCACTGCATGGTCAAATGAAAATGGCCATTCCCATGGTCTGAAAGTTTTCCACGTCCTCGTTGGGGATTAGCTCTTGCTGGATCTGATAGGAATGACCTCATTCTGATTATTTTTTGAAAAGTACACTAGGGTAAAAGGTTGTCCTGGACGCGTGTCAGGTCAAAAGTAGCTTGCCTTTGAAAAAAATACTACTACGGGCTTGCATGGGCGGGTCAGGTCGATTAAAAAACCAAATAAATTACTCCACAGTCCACACTACTGATTATTACCAGGGAAGAAAAATAAATGGCTCTACGTTCTAAGGAAAACTCCAAGAGGCCCAAGAAGCCATCTGATTCATAAATAGAAGTCCCCATGAAAAAGATAACATGGGCTTGCAAGACCAGAAGATGGGCTTCAAAGAACAATACAATCGAATCGAATCCAGATAGCAAATTATAACACTCTTAAGGGGACCAAATTAAATAAAAAATCATTTTGATAACGGTGAACCCATAAATGGAACCTGATCACCAACGGATAACAATAATGCATCAAATATTGCTATAAGCCCACGATTTTCGTGTAGAAGAATATGCCATGTACCGTTGCATAATTACCAGAAACAGAACATTTCAAGACTTGATCACCCCTAGAATGGAGGGTTGAAGCGACACCGAGTGCATAACGTCACCAATATGAAGACTATGTTCCCCCATTGGAATTCTTCGAATTCCAAATCTGTCCACAACACTCAGGAATTTGCAAACATGAATGTTAATTCCCACTCTTCGCTGTGTCCCTGCAGCGACACGCACTTTTTCGAAGGCCACTAGCTGTTTGTGAGGAGCCCAGTGCCCTGCTGGTGGTCTGGAGTAGACTAGCAGTGTGTGAGTCCCATCCATGGAGCCAATATTTTTCACGTCCACTTGCAGCCCTAACGAGAGTCTACTACATCTAGCATGTGTAACTCTGATCGCCTTCCCTGAAATGGTTGCATTGCCGGAGCCATGGCGGTGGCCATCTAGGGGCACCGATAACATTGTCGGCGCACTTGCTATGGTATGAGCAAAATTTGTGTAGCTTATTCCGTGACCAAATGGGTACACCACTCTACCTTTGTAGAATCTGTAGGTTCTTCCAGGATAGGATTTGCTTGATCGCATGGCCATGTTTGTCATCGGCAGATTTGTGATATAATCCTGTGGGTACCATGTCATAGGAAGCTTGCCTCCTGGGTTTGTAGTTCCGTACAGGACATCAGAAATGGCTGCTCCTCCAGCCTGGCCAGGGTAGCCAGCCCACACGATGCCCCCAATTTTTGGGTCATTCTCAGCGAAAGACACGTCAATGGGCCCACCAGACATTAAGACCAACACAGTTGGGCCCTTCGAGGCTGCGGCAACCTTGGACACGAGCTCTTGCTGGTGTCCAGGTAGAAGCAGCCCAGTTCTGTCTCTGAATTCTGCCTCGATAGACTGGTCAAGGCCCATTACTAGAATTGTTGCATCTGCTTGACGGGCCGCGTCGATGGCTGCACCAAATTGCTGGTCACTAACACAGGCAACATCTGCACAACCTTGCTGGTAAATTATCTTGGAATATCTCTCTATCCCTTGTAGGGGTGTTGTGTATCCACACGCCACACCTAGTCACCCACCAAGAGTAAAAGTGTTACTTATCAATGCATGCAGATAATGTAAATAACCCTCTCAACCAGGCTCAGTAACACTTACCGGCATAGTTGCCGATCATAGTAACGGTGGCGTTCGAATTAGGGCCAATGATGGCAACGGAGTGATGCCGGCGAGTAGATAAAGGCAATGAAGGACCATGGTTCTTGAGAAGAACAATGCCTTGTCTAGCCGCTTCAAGGGCAAGCTCTTGGTGAGCTGGGGAGCACACTTCGGCTGGACCCAGGTTCCCATATGGCTGTGATGATGGCTCGCCGTCGAACATTCCAAGCCTCATCTGGACAGTCAGTGTATTGAGCAATGCATTGTTTATTTCAGCCTCATTTAGCAAGCCTTTTTTCACAGCATCCTCCGTGTGCTGACCCAGGAATGGTCCACAGTTCAAATCTAAACCTGCAAAATATTAGCAACAAATTAATGTTTTTTTTTTATCATCATAACACTAATCTTCACATATTTTCTTTGACAAAAGGTTTTTTTTTTATATATATATAAAACTCCATGTTCATATTGGACTTGAGTGAAAATAAAGGCTACTGGCCTGCTTTAATTGCATCCGCGGCTGCTTCTTCTGGGGTTGAAGTATAGTGTTGCTGCCCATAATAAACTCCAACCGAGTCACAGTCTGAAACGATGTACCTGTGGATGGTAATTGCAAGAGTTAATTGTATATTATATGATCATGTCATTAAAATCATCAATATATATATATAATATCATCTGAATTTGATCGTACCCATCAAGTCTCCACTGACCACGGACAGTTTTCTTTAGCAGATTTGGGTCAGCACAAGTGGGGATCCCATTCACCTGATTGTAAGAGCACATAACGCTCGCCACCTTGCCTTCCTTCACACACATCCTGAACGGTACATCAAATGTATCCACCATGTCCTGCTTGCTCACCTGTTAATTAACCCCCACGTGAGATGAAGAAAAAAAGGTAGCATATAGTGCGTGATCAGCCCTAGCTAGGAATTACCTTTCATATCATAGTGGTTAAAAATTAAAATCATATTTTATTTCCATGGTAATTTTAAAAATATTTAGTTGATTAATATATACAATGATTTCACATGTATTCCATTAAAAATTATATTTGAAAAATAACTAAAATTTCTTTTCTGGCTTCTCTGTCTTCGCTCGACTTCTTCAATGTTGTCTTAAGCAAAGCGAATAACTTTAGGAAAAAATACAAAATGCTTAGTATTGGGATGAGCAATTACTGGGTCTGGACTTGCAGCTCGTGCTGGCCATTTTGGTTCACGTATATTCTAATTCAATTTATTTAACATACAAAACTATATTAATCAATCGCACTAACTCACCTCCCGGTGAAAAAAAGAAGAAGGTGGGGGGAGCCACCTCCGGCTTGGACAGGGATTTTTAGAAAAACGTTTAGCTAAAATTTATTTATTCTTGTTCAATGAAATAGAAAAATCAACGGGTAGATCATCCCCCGGTGATAATATCACCCTCCTATCATGAAAAATAAGGGCGATCCTCACCTTCTCCATAATTGCTACCATCTGCTACCAGAAATGAATGTCTTATCCAATGTTTAAAGTCAACAATATGGGCGAACAATCATATCGCGTGTAAAGTCTCATGATTAGAGCATCAGCAGATACATGTATAGATCAAGCATTATTTCGCCGTACCTTAGCGTTGAAGTGGAACCGATCAACTCCATTCCAGTTATCGAGGTCATAAGCCGTGAAGTGCTTGCAACAAGCAGCGACCTTCAGCCGGTTACCGTCGTTTCCCTGTAAACCTCTGACGTAGCTAGCAGCATATTTACCAGCTACAACCGGATCTTCACCGGGAGTCTCCTGTCCACGACCCCACCTTGGGTCTCTGAAAATGTTCACGTTTGGACTCCAGTAGGTGAGCCCAGCTACCCCTCCATTGAACATTGCTCTCGCTTCATCTGACACAACCTGCACAGTAAAAGGGCTTGATTTTATATTTTGTAAAATATATGCAGGCTTTGTTTTCTTTTCTTTTCCAAAAAAATTTAAAAAAATGGCAACTTGCCCGCCATTAAATGCAAGTTGTAGAATTAATCAACCACTGGTGTCACTCGTGAGAAATTAAATTCTTATCCATTTGAGCTTTTATCCCTTTTTTTTTATTGGTCCGGCTGGTTAAAGTAAAAGGGTGAAAAAAATATATGGATTTATTCGCCTTTTAGCTATCTAACAATGTAAATTATTATTTTAATTAATTAAAGTACGAATATATGGTGTTCCTACTTTCATTAAAGATGGTGATATTGTACATCCGTGTTTTTGTTTGATAAAAAAGAAAAAGAAAAAAAGTATATTTGTTTTCTTAATCTTTAATGCGGCCATAGCTAGTAACGAGCATGCAACAAAAAGAGGTGGCCACATCATTGAATTCTGTGAAGAGTTTTTTAAAAAAACACCAGCTGCAACCGCTATAATTCGAGCGTGTCTACACCCATGAGCAATTGCAGGATGGGAGCCAGAGATTTGTCTTCCTGATTTCCTTTTGATAAGTGCTGCTAATTAAACTAAGCCTCTTCTTCGTTTTTTTAATCAGTTATCACATATTGATGTAATACATATACATGTGCACCATATATATATATATAAATATAAGCAGTTCGTTTACATTGGTTCATGTAAGAGGCGTTCCTGTATTATTTGTATGAGCTACCGAGCAAATTGTAAAACTGAGCAGACACAAAATAGGCATGGTTGCAAATTTGGGTGAGGTTTGTATGCTAAAAGGGCTGCCTTCCATATGGAACAAAACTAACTGTTCCATCCAGCTCATATACATGTACAAAGTAAACAAAAAGAAACAGAAGGTTCTCTGTGGATAGAATTCCTGTCACGGCTTTAATTTTCCTTGCAACTTTTATATATCTAATTAATATTTTAATAAAATAAAGGTTAGAAAATCTCACCTGTCCAATAGCCTCCCACAAAGTTGCGTTGAAAGAAGCGGCGGTGGTGATGACTTGAGGGAAGCTAGTGGCTACAGGGAAAGCTCCACCAAACTTAGTCCCTGGACCCACATTAGAAACGCCATGAAGAGCCTCAGACCACCACTCATACCCTTTAATCCCCAGCCGTGGAACTGCCGCGGCGCTGTTCACCAGCAACCCAACCTTCTCCTGCAATGTCATTCTTCCAATAAGGTCATTAACTCTTGTTTGTATTGGCAACTTCACTTGGCAAAACGGTAAATTTCTCTTAGTTCCATCATTTGGGTCACAGGCAAAAGGGACCAGGGCTTTGCTGGTTCTCAAAGAAACACCCAGGAAAAGAACCAGGAGAGTAATGATGAAGGATGTGGGCATGGCGGTGCAATCCACTTTGGAAATGTTTTTCAATGGGGATGGAGAGCATGGGAAGTAAATGTGCAGGGTATATATAGATGAGGTGAATTACAAGTTCGTGATGGGAATGGCAGTGCTGACGTGGGAAAACCATATCTTTCTCTTAACTGTTTCATTTTAATTTATCTTTTTTTGGTGGTGGGATAGTACAAGGTGGTTGCTAATAAAAATCATTAGTGAATTTACCTGCAAATTTTGAAGCTCGGAGTGGGGTATAACACACGTGGCTTGTCTGTATTGGTGGTTCGGAATCCAATAATGTTTAGGCCCACAGTATGGGCACATATAGGATGATCTGATCGGGTGGAAGTCAGATCATCCGGTCGACGTTTAAGCCAGTTTGCTTGTCTGAAAATTCTTCTTCCCTTGGTTGGCAAGCGCAATAACTTCGGAGAGAAATTATCGGTGTGATGGGCTTCAAGTGTTTTTCCAAGGATTTATAAGTTGAAAATACATGAAATTGACTTTGTTTTTTAATGTTTTCAGATAATTTTATATAAATTTGTCAAAATTACGTACAGCAAGAAAACCGAATGAATCAATTTGATAGTATCACTTTGCAAAAGACTACATAAACGCATCACAAACACACTCTATCTTGACATCTGGAGCAAGGCAGTTTATAGCCATAGGGCTGCCATGGTCCTGAAAAGAAGAAGAAGAAGAAGAAGATGAAGAAGAAGAAGAAAGGTGGCCAGTAAGTCGCAAGTTGCTAGCAGCTCCAGCTTCGCCTGAAAGAGATTACAGTTTCTTTAATTTCTTGGATACGAAATAACTTGAAGAATTCTCTTATAAATCAACGATATCACATCAACTTTTTGATCCAACTAATTAACTACTAAGCTTGAAATACAATCTGTTCTGCTTGGCGCACTAAGGAAAATCTCTTCCCAACTAATTAAATGATGTAGGAATATTCAAAGAAGATAAAAGCTTGGAAACCTTAGAAAATCTACGCGCAGATTTGCATAGCTGGTATTTTAAACCATCATCCACTGAGAAATCTATTTCACGTTTGTGCAGTACCTTGACACGACAGCATTATTTTTATTTAATCCTCAAATTATCAATCTGATTTTCAATTTTCTCCAGAAAGCAACCGATGGGTTTCGATTGGGCGGTTGGGGTTATAAACAAAGGTATCTAGAAAACGACTTCTGCTAAAAAAAATGATATCTTTAACATGACATCATGTTTACTTGGAGTTTGCAAGAACATTGTGTATTGTCTTTATACGCGAGTGGCTCTATGGATAGAAAAATGGCTATTACAGGTGTATCCTATATTCTTAAATAAAATTTTATTGTTATTAATATGATAATTATTAATTTTAAAAATTATAAAATTAATTAAGATATACGTAAATTTTTACTATAAGCTGCTGCATGCGTAGCAAAAGTTTAATGATTTGTCTTTTTTTCCCCCCTTTTTTGAACACTAAATTAATTCAAGATTTGAGTTCTTTTGTTTTTTTTTTGAAATTATCACACAACTTCAAAATGTCAAACATAATGATCGAGACTGATCTAAGCATCTATTTGAAATTATGATTGAAATTGTTTTTAAACTGTTTTTTGTTCAAAAATATATCAGAATAATATTTATTTATTTATTTATAAAAAATATTTTTGATATCAACATATTAAAATATCTAAAAACACTCAAATTTGTTAATTTAAAATAAAAATATTTTTTTAATTTTTTAAAAAACACTAAAGTGTGTGTGCTTGTTTTTCACCAACAAAAACTCATTATTAATATTTATATATATTTGTTTTCTCAAAATAAGTTTTTTTTGGGTAGCGCTTTCTAATTGCCTAGTTAAGATGGCGGTGCATTTGCTACCCAGCTCACAACCCATTAATTACAGCGCGTCAGGTGGACCTTTCTTCGTGACATCTTCATCCAAAACGTTAACGTTTCATCGTCTCTCTTTATAACCAGCCTTCAAGAATAATAAAGAGTAACTGAACTCTTTATATAAACCTTTGACAATTTGCTCGTAACCACCCCCTATCCCCCACCCCCACGGAACCCACAGCCATCCAAAATGATGAATGCCTGGTGGATTAATGAACCCTTTATGCAGACCTTTGACAGTTATCTAGCCGGTGTCGAGTTAGCAGAAGGTGGGGTACTCCTTGTGTGCAATCCAATCAAGGCGCCGGCCGCTACAGAAGAGGGAGGCGACGGTGGTTAGGACGATCCTGCGGTGCTGGGCCAATATTAGCTAAGCTCATCATGGAAGCTAAGCTGTACCGGATGATGTACCAAACGGCATCATTAAAAGCGTTGGACTCTGATAATCTTGTAAACACTCGAGGGAAGTTGAGAAAGAAAGAAGGTCCTTGATTTGCAGTAACATGAACGTGGGTCTAGATAGATGATGGATTCGTAAAAAATCACCATCGCCATCATTTTTCGTTTATCTTTTCGTTGACACCTGGGCAATACCATTGTTTTATATTATCCATTTGGTCGTTGCTCTGGATTTTAGTTTTATCCATCAAAATAAAGTAAGGGAAACCATTCTCGGAGAAAAAAGAGAGCAGGAGGAGCCGATCATGCTAATTATAAATTAGTATTGTTAAACTTAATTTCAAAATTTTAGAAATTCACCAAAGATACAGGGTAATATATATATATATATATAAGTCTGGGAGAATATCGAACTCAGAAATAATATAAATCTAACTTTCTTTTAGGCAGGTTCAGTATCTCTAAGTTTAGTTACGAGCAATCTTAAAAACACACTTCGATTAATTTTAAACACTGATTTCTAATTATAATGATATTTTAAATTAAAAAATTAAAAATTAAGACTTTATATCCTTAAAATCATGTTAAAAAATAATTAGTTTTACGATATCCATACCCCATAGAAAATAAAGAAACGGTTAGCAAACAGGCCCAATTTTCGGAGATGGCTCAGCAAGCAGTAGACAACGAGACACGTCGTCGGTGGCTAAAATTGAAATGTTCGAGAGTCCAGCCCGGTATGAAATGGGCTGATACTGAACTAAGGGTCTGGGGCCAGTGGCCTGAAAAGCTTGAGCACTGGCCTGTGGGAGCCAGGTGCCACGTGCCATTTACCAGTGCGGATATACCAGATTCATTGTACAATTACAAAACGAACCTTTCCTGCTAAAAAACTATAAGTACCTAACTGTAGTTGAAATTGTTTTGTCGGCGCTCGCAAATGAAGAACACACCGACTTGTCAAGGAAACTTAATACTATTTTTTATTTATTTAAGAAAGAAACTTCAATACGAGTTTCTTCCTTTTTTTAAAAAATATATATATGTTATTTTATGAGTTGATCGTAGCAAAACCTTTACAAGAATCCAAATTAAGTTCATCGAGTCTGTTATGGGTACTTGCTATTTGCTCACACATGATTTAGTTTTTATAAATAATAATTAAAACTAAAAATGATTTGCTATTTTTACTCATTTAAAAACTCTATTATTGTTCGGATTTTATTTTTTTGTGCTAGAAAATATTTAAAAACAACTTACTTCCCGGGGCTCCAACATCGTATGAACAAAAGACAGTCGTTAAGGTAGATGTAGCCGAACCGTTCCTTTGACCTCCCTCTACCTGTTTGGTACAAAAACTTCAACAGGCTCATTCGTATGAACCTACAAACAAGTCCAAGTCCTGTTTGGGAGGGCGGTAGCGGTTGCGGTTGTGGTTGAAAAAATGGAGTTTTAAACTGTGGTTCAAAAAAAGCAGTTTAGTGTTTGGTTAAAACTGTGGTTGAGTTGAAGGTTGAAGAAAAAAGAGTTTTGGTGTTTGGTTTCCAAACTTTACAAACTGCTTTTAACTTGTGAAATTACTTAAAAGGGTATATATATATATATATATATATATATATATATATATATATATATATATATATATATATATATATATATAAATATAATGTTTTTTAAATATTATAAATTTAATAATTATAATAAATTTATTTTATCAATTATTTTTTATCCCACTTTTCTCTCTCGTTTTATTAATGTTAATTGGCTTTTCTATATTTTTAAAATTATTATTTTGTATAATAATAAAAAAGAAATTTTAATATATTCTTAAAAAAAGATATTTTACACCATAATTCAGAAACCATCAACAAATCAAATCCTCATCGTAATCAATCATACAGCCTCAACAAATCTGGACCATCCATTTTCAGAACCAAAAATCAAAGATCAATATCAAACTCCAATCCCTGCTATGAAAAATAGGATAAAATCACCTGATCTCAAAAACCCAGATAGATATTTCCATTACGAACACAAATCAATCGTCTCTCTCAAAAAAGAATCCTTAAATCCCCACGTTTTCTGAAACCAAACCTATGAAGATGGCTCTTTACAAGTTGATTGTACCTTTGCTTATCTCGCTCTGTCTGATTCTGCCCATGACTCTAGCCTCCAAATTCGAGTACCGCGGTTTGTCTCCCTCTAATCTTCAATTCATCAATATCAGAACTTGTCTTAGTCCCATGTTTTATTTTGATTTAATCAATTCTTTTTTGATGCAGGTAACAAGGATTATGCCGTTAAAGTTAGCGGAGTGAAGATAAGCCCGAATCCGGTGAAGAAAGGGAAACCAGCCACCTTCATCATCTCTGCAACCACAAGTAAGTTTTTTTTTTTTAAGGAGATTAATGGGTTTTATTTTGCTTTTCAACGGTTACTTTTGGTTTATAGGCTCGTCTACTGCCTTTTGAGAAGATGGGTGTTTTGGGAAGATGGGTGCAGGGAGAGACGTGGGACTGGACGCCGTTCAAACCGGCGTTTGAAAAGCACCTCCCAGGTGTTTTTCAAAAAACTCCGTTTGAGAGTAAAAAAGGGGTGGGACCCACTCATTTGAAATGGTGTTTGGTTGTTACCAAACACCAAAACTCCATCCCAAACGCCAAACGCCAGACGCACCTCCCTCCCAAACAGGTGCTAATAAAATCCACAGGGTTGGATCGAGCCTAACAAACCCGCCACAAGTAAAACAGTTTGGACTAAACCCTCAAACACCAACTAGATCTATAAAGATTTATTAAAATATTTTTTAAATAAAAAATACTTAAAAAAACAATATCTATCACATTTCCAATCAAACACTTCATCTTTTATTTACTAGCAAGTCTACCTCTGAATGCTTCATAAGATGGAGCGGTTTAACAAACGCCTCTCACATTAAACATCCTCAATAAAACACTCAAAACTAACCCTCCCTAGGTAGCTTGTTGATTTGCATGAAGTTTCTCTTCTCTTTTCGAAATGGGAAACTGCATCACACGCCACAACTCATCGAGTTCTGCTGGGAGAGTGATTCTATCGGATGGTAGCGTTTTTGAGTTTGATAAACCGCTCACAGTGGCTGAGCTAATGCTAGAGCACCCACAACAAGTTGTGGTCGAGTTTCACTCATATTTGACTGAAAAGAGGCCAGCGCCATTGCCTGCTGACAAGAAGCTAGAAACGAAGTTGTACCTGATGCTGCCTATGAAGCGAGGGAAACCAGCACCATTATCATCAGAAGAAGCGAAACGAGTTCTTTCGAGTGCAAACTCAGTTTTAAGATCAAGGTCTACTTTATCATCACAGAGGTTTCTCCCTTTATTTGCTAAGATATGCCCTGCTGGAGAGGTGCAAAAGAAGGAATATCACGTGGAGGAGAAACTAGCCATGGAGAAATATGATTCTTCGGAGATAACAGAGATTTTTGAGAGCAGGCCTGAATACTTGAGCAGGCAGCTTTCAGGTAAAGGGGCGTGGAAGCCTAGCTTGGATACTATCGAGGAGAAAAAGATAGAGAAAAAGATAGCTCACTGGTTGTTTGTATTTTAATGTCAATTGTCCAGCTAAACATCAAAATTACTCGGTTTCTTTAATTTCCTTCCATCTTTTCCATATGATAATCACTGTAATACTGCACGAGCCTCCCATATATATATATCGACCCAGGAGCCGATGAGACAGTACTGTTTGCCGGAGCCGACGAGGCGCTGCGTACTGTGCACGCACATAACATGATCATGGTACTGCTCAGCATGAGGTAAGGACATTTGGCTGAGAATAAGTGAATGTTTGGAGTGCCTGGAGAAATCAAGCCTTCGATGCCAGTTACAGGGGGGGATTGGATGGATTGTGCTTTGTTTGTCTGTTCTTGATTTTTTGTTGAACATGCTATTTTCATCCACCGACCCTTCAGTTAGGAGAATCCTTTCAGTGGTTTTTGCTAATTAGAATACGTGAATCGATTGGTTGAATTTGGGGTGAGGAGGGAATAAAGGGGGCGTGACAAACTTGTCAGGCAAAACTGATATAAAATATTAACCAATGTCATGCTCAAGCCGTTGACTAGTCAGCAACCAAATTCCTGTGTTCGTTACAATGTAGGAGAAGTCGGGGAAAAGATATAAACTAAACAGCAAAAAATAGGGCCTATTGTAATAGAGAAAAAAAACGAAAAGGAGATAAATTAAAGCAATCGAAGGCCCAGAAGAGGATTTCTTTAGCTGTCTGCTGGGCTCTTTTAACCCATTGTGAGCCCAATTATTATTAATAATAAAAAAAAAACGGAATTGTGCAACCAAATTTCTGTGCTCGTTGACAAGGTAGGAGTAGTCGGGGAAAAGATATAAATTAAACAGCAAAAAATAGGGTTAATTGTAATAGGAAAAAAAAAACGAAAAGGAGATAAATGAAAGCAATTGAAGGCCCAGAAGAAGATCTCTTCAGTTTCCTGCTGGGCTCTTTTAACCCATTTTGAGCCCAATTGTTATTAATAATAATTAAAAAAAACGGAATTGTGGTTTTTAGGGTGTGTTTGTTTCTCGGAATTCACTTTCCGGGAAACCACTTTCTAGGAAATCACTTTCCAAACTTTTCTGTGTTTGTTTGCCTTCCGGAAAGTTGGTCAACGAAAAACACTTTTCAGTCAAAGAAAAATTTGGCTTGATTTTCATAAAAGTGTTTTCTAGAAAATTTGGGCGGAAAACACTTTCCGGAAATTGTGAAAAATTTAGAAATATCATTATTTGCTGATTATATCAAATTTGATCCTCAAACTTTTGATTGCTATATATAATTTGTTTTGAATATTTATTTTTCAATTCCATCTCTTAAAATTTAATTTTTATATTAATTTTGGTCCTTATTTTTATAATTGCTATTTGCATTTTTCTTATCATTTTTTTATTGAATTTTTTTATCTATCAAATTTGGTCCTCATTTTTTTATTGTTACTTATTTTATTTGAAATAATTTATGAAATGTTAATTATTATTATTTTAATTTATTCACCTTTCATTTTTTTTAAATTTTTAGATTTGATCTCTATTATTTTGATTATTATTTATTTTATTTGAGATAATCTATGAAATTATATTTTTTTTCAATTTCATTCTCATTCAACTTTTTAATTTGTAAGATTTGTTCCTCATTATTTTAATAAACTTGAAAAAAAAAATTATTAATAAATTATTTTCCAGTTCATTTTCCATAACACTGTCAAACATCAGAATTCACTTTCCAGAAATTTATTTTTCAAAAGAAAACCACTTTCCAACAAACAAATGGGGCCTTAATGGTGTAAAAGGTTGCGCTCCAAGCTAATTTGCATTGTGGATTATAACACAAAGTACAAACAATGATTTTTCCCTAAGAATTGGCCTTGCTACCGAAAATAATAGATTCTTTTCATATTCTTTTTACAGTAAAATAATTTGTTCATCTATAAAATCACAAAAATATTAAACTAGCATTTAAAAAATTATTTCAACTTGTTATTTTTTAAAACATAATAAAATAACAATTATCCTTAAAATAAAAAAAATAACTAATATTGAGGACTGACAGGTTAATTGATATTTTCATGTGTATAAAATACTATTTAAAAGTGAAAAATGACTAATGGATAAAAGATTATTTAGCTGTTAAACAATGACTTTTAGAGTTATGTTTCTTTCAATCTCATCCCTTAACATTAAATTCAAAACAATAATTTAATGTTGTGAATCTAATGTAAGAGGAGTTATTGAAAGCATGCAAACCCGTATGAAGAATTTGATAGAACTAATAAAGTTCAGAAATCTTCCCGCCGCCACTACCTGCTATCACTTGCTGAAACAATTGCAAAGTGAAAGAGCCAACCAGTCTTGCAAGTTTCACACAAACGGGATCATTAAACCCAGAAAGCAGAGACACAAAGGGATCTGTAACTTTCCCTCAGATTTCTACTGTTTTCATTTTATTTTAATGTCTTCTACAATTTTGAAGCAGCGATGTTAATTTTCACTTTATTTTAGTACAAAAATAGATCGACCCTCAATCTTTGAGGAACAAGAGGTACGAGAGGAAGAACAACAAGAAGAATCTGCAACCGAGGAGTAGATTTTGGACATCTTCTTGGGTGTTCCTAGTATAAAAAAATCTACTCCCAAGAAGACAGCACCGTTGGTTTGCTTTTACATTTCAAGAATTAGAAGGACGAAACCTGGTTGCGTCGAACTACTTGTCAACGACTTCATTCTATATTATTTTTTTCAAGTTTTTAAGCGATGATTTTTTGATTTGAAAGTATATTAAAAAAGCATTTTACAATGAGGTGAGGTAAAAAATATAATGTAATATTATTCTCTTACAATTCATCGTTATGGAAACACTATCGCTTTTCCATTTACTTTGACGCAGATGGATGGATGCTTTGCTATATTTTTCAATGATATCTTGCCGTGGTGGGATATATTTTACTTCGAGGAAGATATTTGAGAGTTGACGGGTTTGGTTATCTGCAAACAATTCTTCTTTCATTTTTATCTTTTCCTTTTCTTGCGTGGTCCTGCCTGTTGAGTATTCAACTGGATTTATTGCAGAGGTTTTTATGTGGTGGCCATTGGCTTGCGCTGTTGACATTAAGCCTGTTTGATTTAGGCTAAATATGGTGTGTTTGTAAATGGTGTATAGATATTTGTTGCTTTTCCTCGATCACTATGGCCTATCCTTTTCAGTTTGTAACTCAAAAAGAAGAGGGCAAAATGATTTGCTGAAATTTAGAGATCGGTGTTTAACGTTCTTCTACTCAATTAAAGTGCATTCAGGGACCTGCTCGGAAATGCAACCCGTTGGTTTTCCAGTTGAGTTAGGACGTGTATTTCTTATAAAAATTTGGAACAACCGGGATTTTATTTGCTCACTTAAATTCATAAAATGTACTTTCCAGGAAATGAAGTTTTCTGGAATCCAAAAAAAAAATGCCACCATGGATTCCGATCAAATTGATTGTTATTTTATTTCAGTTTACAAATTCCCCGGTCCATCTTTGTGAGGTTATTTTTTATGTGATAAATGCCCTGCACTGGAAATTTGATATTATGCTCAGGTGAAGCATAAATTTAAGGGTTTTTAATATTATATATAACATGAATTTCAAGACTAGCTTGTACATATCTCAATTAATCTACGAATTCTGAAATTAATGGTGTAAATTTCTAGTAAAATTTAAGTTTGTATACCCTTGTATCAAACTCGACAGATTTATACGGCAATGTTAAGGTAACAGTCTTGAGGACCAACAAGCAAACTCCCTAGTGTTTCTTTTTTATATAAATAAAATGAAATAATAATAAATAAAAAAGCCAACACAGTGATTACATGAAATGATGCAAGCGGACACTAGGCTGACATGTAATGTAGATTTATCACTTCTACATGGTTGTCAGTTTTGTTTTGTTTTAGTTGAAATAACTAAAATATTTTGTATTAGTTAAAAAAATTAATAAAACAAAACAATATCATTTTTATCTTGGTTTAAATTCTGATTCATTCCAGATTTTTCAGTCAAATATTAGCTAAAATGTTTCAGTTTTATTCTGCTCGTTCCGTTTCGGCCAAATAGTATTTTTTGTTAAAAATAATGAATAATTTTACAATATCAATCATATCTTTTAATCCAATCTATATATTGAGATGAAATTTTATGATGAGTCTCTTGACATATTATATATATATATTAGCTAGTATATATATATGTTCATATTTCAAAGCAATAAGAGAATATAATGAACTTGCGAGGTTGATGATGATATTATTGTAATATTATACACGTTTATAATTTTATTCAGAAAATTCATTTTATTGTGTCTTATTTTATATTAAATTACACAATTCTAAATAATTTTATTATTGGATTTGATCTATTTTTTTTAATTAATATATTTATATATACATAAACAATATAGCCCCAAAACAACATATAAAACCAAAACATTTCATTCCAATAGAAAAAAACAACCTTCATTTCTACAAGCCTTCTTCCCCTTCTTGGTGGTGACATGTAGTTTTAGAGGGTTGCCGGAAGAAAGCTTGAATCCCTCATCGATCATGCTTTAGGAAAGAGTTAAATGGGAAACTTGTTCATTTGTCATGAGCAGGCTTCACGATAACGACTGGACACTTGACACGCTTGGCACAATGTTCACTCACACTTCCGAGGAGAGCCCTGTAACAATTAAAGAATTGGAGAATAAGATCCTTGTGTCCATGGCAGATCGAAGAATTATTATCTTTGTGATTTAGTCAAAATCAATTTAAAATCACTCGTTAATTAATTACTTTCTCAAGAAACCATAGCCATGGCTTCCCATGACCAAAGTGTCAGGTTTAAGCTTCTCTACTGCATTGCAGATCACATCCTTTGCCTCTCCACTCCCAATAACTCTCTCCACGTTTAACTGCACAGAGCTTCCATCATTAAGCAGACATAGAGGGAAGAAGAAAGCTAGCAAACAGATCAGGCGCGCAAAAGGAGATCGAGAGGATGGTTTACTTTTTTGCTGAAGCTTCTGTAGACGGCTTCTGCTCGCTGCATAACTGAGTTCACCAGGTCGGTTCCATACTTTTCCACAGCAGTAATCACATCAGTCGAGAACATGTGCACTGCAATCAAGAATTTTTCTTCAGATATTACTATAGATTCTGGCTAAACAAGAACGCAAAGTTCTGTAAAAGAGCGCAGGAAATTAGTAGAAACCTGAAAGGTCGAAGGAAGAGTATATGGCTGGCGGCGGCTTAACATAGAGGAGGACTAACGTGGTGGGGGAACTGTGAGAAATGAGGTTGGTGAGACACCATGACAGAGCATGCATGCTCTCCTCACTCTCATCCACTGCCACCACTATCCTTTGCTGGTTCTCCACGCTCATTCCTTCCATTCTAGTAAAGCTTTGATAATCTGGTTTCTTTTCTTACTCGTAAATTGATTTATATATACAGCTCTAGGAAAAATGTTGGCCTCAAAATGTTGATAACGAAAAAGGCCTAATCGGCAGTGCTATTTATAGGCGGTAATGGTTTTTCTCTGCTGGTTTTGAGCTTACTGGATTCTGTTCTGTGATTAGATAATTGAATGAAGCTTTCGATATGTTTTTGACCATTGATATTCTGGATGTGATTGTTTTTTAAAGTAATTTTTGTTTATAAATATATCAAAATAATTTTTTATTATTTTTTAAAAATTATTTTTGATACCACCACATGAAAATAATATAAAAATAATAAATAAATATTTAATTTAAAATAAAATAAAAATTCAATGTTTTTAAAAGTCACTTTCGGAATACAGTTAAAGGGTAAAAAAGGGACTCCGTTCGAATAAATTATTGATATCAAACATAGAAAGAATGAAAAGTGACACTTATTACAAGAAGAAGAAAATTAAATACCAACGTGGTAAATTTTTATGATCAATCAAATGGATATAAAAATATATGTATTCGAGATTTTTAAATTAAATTAACACGTAAAGCGGCCCGGTAACAATGACACTTGGCATCTGTGGGAAATAAGGTTGCCAATCTCGGCGGTCGGTCGTTCCCTGTAATCACAGACCAATATATATTAAATTAATACATGTATTTTGTTTTTGTTTTTCATAATAAATCGAGGAAAATAATTAATTATTACTGTAATCACAGACCAATAAATATCTGACAGCCAAATAATCAGAGCCCCTGACACCAGAAGCGTTGTAATCAAAAACTTATCCACTCAGTCCACGGACCACGAAGATATTTATTAGCATCACGCAGAAAGGATTGCTTTCGCTCTCCGGTGATCCAAAAAGGCTGCGTCATCATCAAGTTCAATCAAACTCCTTTTCCAGCAAACCCAAACCCCACGAAAGATTCCTTTGCCATCCGATTGGAGAGGTCTTGTTTTCAGTCCAAATCTGTAACCAATGCGTGAGCAAAGTTGGAGGACACCTGGCATCCTGTGGGGCTGCTTCTGTAGCCAAGATGCAACCTTTATCTATTTCATTCGTTAAAGGCTTGTCTTTTTCAAAATAATGCATTTAATGCGATGCGCATGCAGAACGGTGCTAGTTTAGGAGTGAAGACATTTCAAATTGTTTCTTCAATTAAATCGGTGAGGTTTGGTGCGCTTGCCTGTTTTTCTTCTTCTTATATTTTATTTTTTCTAAAAGCAATATGATTTTTTTCTTTAATAAAAACAAAAGGAAATAAAAAGAATTTGGATTGTTTGAAATATAAGGATGAAAAACAACTCTCTAATTAAAACTTTTTTATCTTATTAATTCACTCCTTTTGTTGGCATCTTCTTGCCAAGATATCTAATTTTTAGACTATCCTATCACAATCATAAAAGCATGTTTTAATTAAAAATGATATTCTGCTAATTTTAAAATATAAAAAAAAAATCCTTTTTAATAGCTAAACATGGAGATCCTCTCATTTAAGTAGACCGGATGTGACCTGGGCAATCCAACAAGTCCAGATAACCTAATTAAAATTCAATTTCAATTAGAAAATATTCAATCATATTATTTTTACTTATTTAAAAAAAATATTGAAACAATAATATTTTGAATCAACTCATGTTAACTTGCTAAACTCGTGATCTAGTTCATGGATCCAATTAAGTTTAATAACTTTATTTTATAAAATCAATTTTTATTTAATTGTATGATAATAAAAATAAACATGCGAGGAAAAACCAAAATTTAGGAAACACAAAAAAAATCATAAAAGACTATAAAAAAGAGCACTAACTAATTTTATAAAACTAGTGCTGTAATCATATTTTACAAAACATAAAATAGATCAATTATATAGACGTGGGTGGGCTAGTGGGTTTGGCTCATTTACAAATATCTCGACTAGCCTTTTTAAAAAAAAAAAAAAAAAAAATGCATCACTCACTCATTCTCTTTTTTTTTTTTTCTATTTAAAAACAAATAAATATCAGTAGTTTGGAGAAGACAAAGTCATATTCCAGCAGCCTCAAGTGCTTAAAAAGTCAAGTCGCAACACTTTGGACCAAAACAATTCTAATTTTCAACCTTATCATTTTAAAATAGTGGAGAAACGACATCATAATCCTCAATATTTTTTTATAATCTCAAATAACCTTTAATCACCAAAAAAACAAATAATCCAAAACTGGAAAAAAAATCTCAAGCCTTAATTTACTTTTTTTTTCCGGCAAGACGGGTCAAAAACTCAAAATATATATATTTTTGCAAATAAAACTTATTGACACGAAAATCAATATTTTAGTGGTCAAAATATGTACAGTCCATCACTTCCTCTCTGCTCTTCATGTTTTAATAACTTATATTCCTCTTAAAATACGGAGATTGAAATGCAAAATACGAATTGAAAGACTAAAATAGCAAAACCTCAATAAATAAGAATTCAAAAAACACTTTCGGGACTAAAATTTTAAAACTCACACCTCGTTATTATTAGTAAAAAATAATAAGAAGCAATTCTTTTGTTTCATTGTGAAATTTGGTCCACGCAATTTTGATTTATTCTGAGTAATAAATATGATTCTTTTTTTTCAAATCAAGCATTAACTTGATATTGATATGCTTTTTTGACGTTTTCTCAATCTCTTTTAGGCATTCTTGTAATTTATAATGTATTTGTAATTTAAAATCCTGTTGTCATCAAAGGCCATATGTGCACTCTTATATATGTGTTTTTTTGACACGCATATTAACTTCATTGATTTTTTTATCATCAAAATTAATAAGGCATGCATGTTTAAATACCTATGAGCTAACAATACCTGCACAGCTATCAAATTTCATTTTTCTTCTTCTAATATCATTCAAATTAATTCTCTTTTGGTTCAATGGTCATGAAATAAATAAAAATATTTCAATGGCTAGAAAGATTAGATGAGATAGCACAAAACGACAAGATATACAAGACATGAGAAAGTAAAGAAAAAAAGAGACATTAAAGACACATTAGAGCTCTGATGATGATATTTTCACTATCATTAAAAAGATCTTAACAAAATAATATCTGCTTTATTACTTTAAAAGGGTGTTTACCATAGTATCTGCTTTATTTTCATGTGTTTTCTAAAAATGTTCTTAAAAATGTTAAATTTATACTTTTTTAGTGTTTTCTGATTGTTCTTATATGCTAATATAAAAACAAGAAAAAATCTAAAAAAAAACAATCCGATATATTTTCAAACAAAAAGACTATTTTAAAAATTATCATACACCACAAACTTTAACATCTCCGAAGTTAACAAACCTGAATCCACCATAAATCTCGCCCGAACTCAAATCAATTGTTTAGGATCCAATATATAGATCCAAAATGATTTTGTTCGGACCTGCCCACAGCCATCAAATAGGAGATGTGTATGTGGCCCAACTGCGGAAATAATTTTAACATTGAAATTTATTTTATTCATATTTAAACACACAAAATAATAAATAAAAAGTCCATAACCCTTGGTCTCTGCTGATCCAAAAAAACCTGTTAAACTTTATTTTCACAACCAAAAGTTCAAAACACTTTAAAATCTCGCCGAAATCAACCCAACAGCAAATCTCACCAGACATCAAGTCAAACCACGGAAAATAAAATAAAATATTTAAAATTAAGAAAATAGTTATACCGCATATATAAATCATTGTAACTTTAGATATAGTTTACTGTGAATTATAATAGCATAATTATCATTGTGCGCTATTTTTTATTTATATTTATGTGTCTATACTCTTATATTTTTTTTAATCATTTTCTCTTATGTTAAGTTTTTATTTTTATTCAATTTGGTCCTTAAATTCTAATTTGTGTTGGTGATCATTCTAAGATTGATATTTTTTTTCCATTGTTTGTTGTTCTTTGTTCTTTTGTTTTTATATATTTTTCAAATCAAATGATTTTTTATAGGCTAATAATAATTATTTTGGTTAAATTATGGATGTGATGATAATAATAACTCATAAAACACTATTAAAATATCAATAAAAAAATAATAACTATAATATTGATTATAATTTGATGACAATTTTAATGATATTAATAGCAATAACTATGTTAGTTTTCATAATAATTATTATGATAACGATGGCGACGATAAGAACAATAATGATAATATCAACGATAATAATGTCAATGATAATTATAATATTAATTATTTACAATAATAGTAGTAGTGAATATTGAATAATGATAGTTATAATGATTTTGACAATTCAACAATAATAATAATTTATCATTCGATGTTGTATCTGTTAAGAATTAAATTTTACAGCTTCTCTGTGTATAATATTTCAAATCTAATATCCCGGATTAATGGTTTGAATTTTTTTACTCAATGTTATATTTAATTTCTTGTCATATATTTGAAAAACAATTGTATCACTTAACAATAGTTTTTTTTTTAAATATCATTCAATTTTTGTCAAAACCTAGTAAATAAATAAAATCATATTGATTGAAAATTTATATATTTTATTAAAACGCTCGCTTAGATTTATTATGTTTCTAAAATTTATAGTATAGTGAATTATATAACTCTGACTGCAGCGAATCGTAACCCTCAGCTCGTTCAATTCTTGATCATATGTATGGACAAAAAAAACAATCTACAAGTCCATAAGCTATAAAAATGGATTTCCAGTATATGTGGTTGATAGAAGAGAATAAGACTGGGACATTTTTTAAACTTTAAATCTCATTTTAATTCATGGTTTCCAATAAACCTCGACTTTTCATAAACAGAATACTCATATAGCTTAAAAGAAACTTCAATTCACCAAAATCTCAGCAAATTAAATGTTTTTTGATTACTTTTGAAAATATTTTTTATTTAGAAATATATCAAAATAATTTATTTTTATTTTTAAAAATTATTTTTGATATTAACATATAAAAATATCTAAAAATAAAAAAATCATTTAAATTACAAAACAATTTAAAACGAAGTGCGGATTTCAGTGCCATTTGGTTCGAGGCAAATGGCGCGTGGCTTTTCAGCGTAGCCAAGCTGATGCATAAGACTTAGGCCTCCGTTGCCTGGGCCTTATGTGGCTGACAAGACTCAGTCTCGCCCTTTCACCTGGTCTAGAAGGCAGCTCGGCCTTGCTGGTGAATATAACTCGAGCTTTGTCGTGCTGCGGGCTGAATCCCAGCAAGAACTTCAAAGCGAAGATTGCGTGGCAATCCCTTACAAGTGCACAATCCATTCGTTTTCGCACCCTGTCGTCATCGATCTAGATAAATTTACTCGATGGCTTACCTGAATGGTTCATGTGACACTAACCGGCAATGCGAATACATATTCTGGGGCATTATCGTTAATTGACATTATTTTATAAAATTCGTGTCATTGGACGCTATCAGAAATATTAATAAAATTGGGTATTTGTTAAGTCTGGTCTCCTACCTGGAGTTAGGTCCGCCTAAATCCATAAATGACAACACTACTAACAAACGAATGCTATTATCTCCATGCCTTGGCCAATCTAATCTAACCATCGATAACCCCACCAAGAAATAAAATCATTAGCTCGGAGAGGGATTAAACGAAAATAACTAGCATGACCGTTAAAATTGTACGTGATGAATTGTATGTCGACTGCCTACACAAGACGTGGACACCATTACCCTCGTACACTGAGATGGAGGTGCAAGATCAACGTAGGATATGGTGAGCAAGTAATTTCCATTTTCCACGTGTCCCCACCAGCACAATTTGCCTACTTGCTGTATTTACCTAATTTTTTTTTAAAAAAAAAGGTTTCAGAATTTTGCATAGTCTCTTCTTAGCCAGTTAGAGATCCACATAATTAGACACATCCAAGCCGCAAGCGAGAAAGAGAAAGGGAAGGAGATAAGATCGACGAGGGGATAAGCACAGATGTCAGCATCCTAAATCCCACAAGGGCAGAAATTATTAATAAAGATTAAGAGCTTAAAATAAAAGATCACCCACTTTTTTTCCTAATTTCCCAAGGAGATAGGTGATCGAATATTTTCATGGAGAGCGGAGTGTGAGGGCCCAGTGAATCACAGCTATAATTTTTGGTGTTTTCTCGAAAAGCGCGTTTGGAATTACGCAATTCTTGTTCCTGAAATTTTAAAGGTGGGGGCCCGGTATTTTTAAATTTCAGGTAGCCAGAGAGCCGTTAGTTAATAGCAGATCCAAGGCTTTACATTCAAACCTGCGGAGCAGAGACAGTGCTTTGTAATTCGTCATTTTTCTTTTCTATCCATCAACACTGTTATTTCTGACTTGTCTCCCGTGGAGTAAGTAGATTACGAGATTGCCCCTCTGTCTTTTCACAGCCATTTGAGTGGACAAATTCTCTGGAGGCATACCTTTCAAGATTTATACTTATTTTAAAAATATACCGAGCAGCAGAATCAGGACATCCTCCTCGGTCTAAAAGTTAATTTCCACGTCCTTTATTTTTACGAAATACACACACACACAATACATCCTAAGACCTTATTTTTTACCAGTTTAATTACAATATTGTTACATTTTCATGAATGAAAACCAAAAGGATGTTCAGTAGCGTGATAATAAAAGTTGTTTTTTAAAATATTTTTTATTAAAAATATATTAAAATAATATTTTTTATTATTTTTTAAAAATTATTTGTAATATCATCACATTAAAATATCTAAAAATACCAAATAAATTTTTTTCCCTTAAGAGTGCTTTTAAAATATAAAAACGAACACGGAATTTAAATAGATAGTGAACATCCCATATATAGTATATATATAAAAAAAACTACTTCTCTCCATAATCTAACTAATAGAAACACAAAAATGTTTTGTTTAGGGCGAAGGAAAGAAACACAAGACAGGCAAGCAAAGAATCCCACGGACAGAATAAAATTGAATGGTCCCAGGTTACACCGGAGAACACTTACGAAGAGTTGCCGGCTACTTTTCTGTCTGTATATATTACAATCTGTAGACTGTTTGACAAATAAACACAGGTTTCACATACCCCTATGCAAGTCAAGAAACGAAGCTTCACATCCCAGCTCTTCCCGACCGCGTCTCCTCACATAGTTTGTCTTTTATATTCGTGAAACTTTAAATGAATAAAAAAAGTTGTTAATTTATTTTTTTATAAATTCAAGATTTGAAATGTAATTATATGCTGTCTTGGGACAAAAACTAACCAAATTGCTTTTTTAAGAAAATAAATAAATATTTCGATAAAAAAAGAAATTACTATAATAACAAACGCATGTGATCTTTCTAATTATATTTTCTTACACTAAACTCAAAATATAAAAAAGTCGGTGAATATTCCCAATTGTTGTCAACTTCTATTATTAGGAGTACTAAAATAAGCGCCCGTGAAAGGGAATATGACAATGCACCCTTTTTTTATGTAATCATTTATTTATCTATATTTTTTACAGAATGAATACATGTGGCTTGTTTTTATATTTTAAAAATATTTTTGAAAAAAATAATTTAAAGTTTTTTTTTCATTTTTTTTTTGTTTTTGCAGATATTTTTGTTATGTCAATATCAAAAATAAATTTTAATAACATAAAAAATACATTAATTTGATATAATTCAAAGTAAAATATACTTTGAAAATTAACCGATACCGCAATAACAAATGTGCTCTTACTCGCTATATATTTTCTTTTGTTTTTTCTATTTTTTTTAATATTTTCTATTTTTATACAGCACTTTAGTATTTTCTTCTGAAATAAAGTTTTTTATTTGTTAGAATAAAAAACCTAATTGATATACAATAGTGAAACAAAAGGGGATGGGGTTATGATTATAAATAAATGTACATTTCAAGTTAACTATTCTACTAAGGGTACTTTTGGAATTTGATGCCCACTTCCTTTTATTTTAAGAGCCGAGTGAGTCCAACAAGACAGAGAGAGGAAAAGCAACGAGATAGTTTTGAAAAACAGAGAGGAAACCGGAGAGAAGTAATTTTGAAAACTAGATAGAAAGCGAGAAAGGGAAAATTACACAAAAATGGGAGATATTGTATTGTTCGTGGATGATTTGCAGAAAAGTTGTGCAATACCACACTGCAGAATTTGCCATGAAGCAGAGTTTGAAAGCTGTAAGAGCTTGGAAGCTCCTTGCGCTTGCTCTGGAACTGTCAAGGTAAGCTATCAAAATCAATAGCCCCATGCCCTTCTGAATTCTACCTTGTGGTTTTGATTTTCATCTTCTGTTTATGATTTTTTCTTTTTAAAAAATTAAAATTGGTTCCTGTTTCAGTTTGCACACAGAGATTGCATACAGAGATGGTGTAACGAGAAGGGAAACACAACGTGTGAAATATGTCTTCAGGTTTGAAACTCTTACGATTTACATATTAAAATCTTGATTTTCTTTTCTGGGTTCTCTGCTTTCTCGTTTCGGTTTCCTGATTTGTCCTTTTCTTTTTTCCCCTTCTCTGTTGGCAGACACTTTCGATTCTCTGAATCGAATATTTATTCCTGTTTTACTTCGAATTTGTGTTTGATTTCATCGTATTTTTCATTTGACCCGTTTTCAGTTCTGTTTTTGGATTGAATTTTGGAGTCTGCGACCTTGTCTTGATGAACACTGGCCTATTCCATTGATATCCTCTGTCAATTTATTTCTCCGCAATAGCACAGAGCTGAACTTTCAAAACTTTCAGATGATTGTTTTGCGAGGAAATTCATAATCTGAACCTACATGGGTTTAATCTTCTTTTAAATTCAAAGATGGCAGGTGAATAATTAGACTGGAATCTGCTTATTGTTTTTTTGCAGAATTATGAACCAGGATTCACGGCACCTACAAAAAAGTGCGAGATGATTGAGCCAATGACGATTAGGTACATTCATATTCCCCTTAAAAAATTATAGATAAAAAGAGAACGCGTGGCATTATCCTCCAACTGTAGAAGCGCGTTTTAGAATATCGGCGTTCCCTGCAAACTTCCTCAAATAAGTAAAATATAATATATAAAATAAACAAATTGAAAGCTGTTTCATACAATACCTGAAATATCACAGCTGACGCGGAAAAAATTGTTTTCTACTTGCTTGGTCCATGAATTCGATTATTTTCTGTCATTTTCTTCTAGTCTTTTCAGTCTTTCGGGGTTTTTTCCCCCTCATGCAGATAGATTTTCTTGCTATTATGATTGTATCGGATTGTAATGTGCTAGAATTATGAATGTTCATGGCAGAGATAGTTTGGAAATTCCAAGAAGAGAACATGATCCGGAAAACCAAGAACTAGGAGCCATGCCGGCTGAGAGAGCCACAGCTGGCGCTGAGTACTCACATTGCACATCTGCCGCGGACAGAAGCGCCGCTTGCTGCCGGTATTTGGCTCTAACAGTAAGTTCATGTTCATTACACGATACTTGAACGTAATTCATTATCTTAACATTTAGTGTCTCTTCGGTTTTAGTTGTTTACGGTTGTTTTTTAAAATATATATTTTTTAAAATGTATCAAAATTATTGTTATTAATAATTTTTTAATAATTATTTTTGATGTTATCTCGTCAAAATGATAAAAAAACACTAAATTTTTTAATTTAAAATAAAAAATATTTTTTTTTTAATTTTTGTTTAAGATATTTTTAAAACACAGTCAAACACCCCCTTAGTTTAGGAGAATTGTGATTAAAAAAGAGAGAGAATTTTAGCTTAGCTATTGACGGGGAACGAATAATATTTTTAATGTACGTTGGTTGACCGAGTGGCTTGGACGGGAACTTTCTTAAGATTTAAAGATTCGGTGGGATTGCCTAGCCTTCGAACTACCCAAGATTGAGTCAAATTGAAGGTGGAGAACAGTGGCTTGGGAGCCATTAACCCCACGGTTAGGTCATGTGAGGAAAAACGTAGAGACGAGTTCTCCCTGTTGTTGCCGTCCCACAAGGAATACACGACTGTAATTTATTAAAATCAAGTAAATTAATTAATAAATAAAGAAGATGGGTTTACTGATGACAGATCCTTTTTCGCTAAATTGTAAGACACTGTATTTTGACGAAAAAATAAATATCCTTCAGCTTAAATCTTCTATTTTTCTTCCCTTTGGTTTTATTATTACTGCCCTATTGTAAATTTTATATTAGAAAATTAATGAAAAAACATTAAAAATCCTCATTTTGTAATAATAATTGAAAAACCCTAACCAAAGAAAATAATACTTATTTAGGAATGACAATTGGTGTTGAGATTATAACTATATTTATACCTTATTTATCATCCATTATATATATTATAGACTTTTGTGTATTCTTTCAAATATTTATTGGATTAATTTTTTTTAAACAATAACAAAGATTAGAGAGAGAAAATTTCAAAAAATACATCTTTCTTTCAGTTGTCAGCACCAACACCACTGCCCTTGCACATTCCACCCCCACCATCAAGCTTCTTCAAAACCCACCAAGTAATTATTAACTTCTATCAAAATTGGAAGGAACAGAACGAAGATAGAGACAAATTTAATTTAATCAGCTCTGAAATTTTAATGGGAAAAGATTCTCGAGTTCAAATTAATCCCCTGATCTTGTTAGTTAGGTTTAGCTTCTTTATTTCCAGTTAGATGGGGGGGGGGGGGGGGGGGGGGGCGGGAAATGTATTAAAAATAAATAATAAAAGCATCCCACACTGTATCTCCATCCCCTCTCTCTCCTCTCTCTTGTATTTTAATTCATTACAGCGGAGCAAGAGCGAGGGAAGGGAGGATCTTTTGGGATTTTTTCCTCAAATCTTCATAAAAAACTTAGAGAAGGGGATTGAAAAATTCATATTGTTGTTCAGGGGATATTTTACAAAGTAGCCTCTTTTTTTTGGCAGTTTACGGTCCTTATGCTTTTGAAACATCTTTTCGCTACGCTCACCGGTGGAACAGAAGATTACCCATTTACACTTGTCACTGTAAGCATCTGATTTCCTTACTGTGTTCACAATTCAACCTAAAATTGAACCAGTTTCTGTGTCATTTTGTTGATTCTCACCTTTTTGTATATTTTGCAGCTGCTCGTCTTAAGAGCTTGTGGAATTCTATTCCCAATGTATGTAGTTTTTCGGACAATTGCAGCAATTCATAAAAGCATTCGGTATCAATATCAGGTGAGAGCACATGAAGGGTGCCACTGCAAAGAGTTCAATTAATTTATTTGCAAGCTAACTAGAGTGCTTTCATTCTTTGCGTGTCAGGATTCTGAGGATGACGAAGACTACACCTCAAGCTCTGATGGAGATGAGAGCGAGGACCAAGATGAGCACCACCACCGTTTAGTATAATCATATGATCATTATTTTTTTATTTTTTTTACGAGAGCATTCCATCAATGCTCATCTTCTTGTCAATATTCTTCCCCATTCTGAGGGCACAAAAGTTATATTATTTTACAAGAAAAGGTTTTAGCAATCTGTCACTTTTCCAAGGCTAGTGTGAAAGTTCGCGTTACTAAAACCCCATCCACCAACACCACCCGATAACTAGAAAGTTGGAACATGCAAAAGCAACACCAAATCAGGGGGGTTGAACCACCAGCCTGACTAACTCGTTCACTTCCAAAGCAAGTCACATTATGAACTTCTTGTATGGATATGGGCATGGCCAACAACTTCTTGCCTTTTGTTGGTTTAACCCACCTCTTAGACGTTACAACCAACCATACACACTGGGAGCACTATCCCTTTCTTGCTAAGAGACGAAAACAACTTTCAATATTTCCATCACCGATATAACTACTATACAAAAAATTAGCCATCTTGGAGAAAATGACCGATACAAATTCAATCTGACCCGAGAAACAACTTTAAATTAAATTTACATCGCATGCTCTGTTGAGTCCATCAATCCCAATTCCCAGCTACAAGTTGTGTCCTGTACAGTCAAATCACATAATTTGGAAGGACTGTGCCTACAGAAATACCTGCTGCTGCTCCAATGACTTGAACGAGAGAAGCTCCCTGGGTATCTTGTTTAGTGTAAAATTAGACTAGTCGATGGCGAAATACCGAAGTGTTCAGCGGCAGAAGATTCTGTCACATCAATTGTACTGCAAAAATATCCTAGCTTTATCCTGAAGTTTGGTCATTGAGCTGATATCAATCCCAGCAGACTTTTGGCTACTCAAGCTTGTTGTGGCACTGATCAAACTTTGGATTAATACTGCCATCTTGTCACAGCTTTGAATGGCCAGGTTCCCTTCAGATCCCTTTCTGTGCTGACCATAAACAGCCTCAAATTCCCTAGACTTGGCAGCAGCATTTTGAAGTATCGAGTCTGGAAGCCCTGAAATAGTTAAAAGGATTGCAATTCATTAATGGAAACAGTGGCCAAGATATTTGTTTATGATTTCAAACTTTCTATTAGGACAAACGGCAGAAAGTTCAATGCAGTCTAGCGACGGACATAAAAGTTCTCATCTATTGATAGCAAAAGGTGCACTCAACTTGTATCTTTAAATTTTCTGACAAGGATCAGCACACATGATTGTTCTATTCATTGAAAATTAGTCATTAATTATCCAGTCTCCCAATCTATTCTGTTCACATGCAAACAAGGATTCTGGGTCTCGTCCAAAATCCAGACAAAAAGGGCAGTGAAGTAGCGAAAGCATTACCAGCCAGTCTTGCAACATTGACACCATAACTCTTAGGGCAGGCCCCAGGTCTCAACCTATAAAGAAATGTAACTTCTTCCACTCCAGCTCCATTTCCAACTTGACATGACATATGGCACAATGAGACCTGTAGTGGAAACAAGAAAATAATAATTACACATCACATTTCGGAAAAGGTCATGCAAATTAAATAGCTTACAATATCTCGATATAGGTTAATGGTGTTGGGAGAAACAACAATACTACTCAAGACTCCCTCTTTGTGTAAATTTGTAGGAAACTACAAAATAGAGCAATTTATATTCAAATACCGCAAGCACAATGCGATTTTTACGTGGAAAACATTCCTATTGTGAGAAGGAAAAACCACGACCACTCAAACACTTCCACTATCAATAGTAATACATAAGTCTTCTCTAGTCTCAACTAAAAGACATACAAACAATAACTATCTTCAAGAAATACAATTTCTTGGCACAAATTAACTACCATGAGAACTCAAGGAATGTCTCACCAAAAATAGAGGCTACTGTTCACGGGCTGAAAAACAAGGTGCTCAAAATCCAATCTCCACCATTTACAATGAGGATTCACACGTCATGAACATCACTGCAAAATTTCAGCTCAATCGGACCACAAAAAACTTGTTGATCGGACTAGTTGATCAAAATTGGACAGAAAAATCCAAGCACTCTATTTTTTCTCTATTTCCAGCAGCTCACTTTCTTTTTCTTATGTCTCTCTCTTCTATTTTTCAGCAGCAAAGGGGTGGGGTCATGAAACCCTACTTTTCTAAATTGGTCTTTTTATGTGGGCTAGATCCACACAAGTTTTGAGTCATCCTCAATTTAGAAGGGAAACCCAACGCAACAAACAATTCCATTTTACCCGTGTTTGCGTCTGAAAAGCCAGAAAATAAATCTAATAAAGAATGGACTTTGATGCATAGACAAGTATGTGGATATCTTAGGCAGTGGGTAGATAATGTTTTGAATCATATTGCTGGGATGGATATCAAGTATGAAAATGAGGTTCAAGATTGTGTTTACTTGGTACAAAATGACGATGGCAAGAATGATAATTGAGTTGCTACCACTACTTCCGAAGATTTCTTCACTGTTTATGATGATGATATCATTAATTATGCATGCCATGACAAGATTTCTTTACTTCCTATACAGCCGGTGACTTTGGGACAATGAAGATGGGCAATGATGACTTGGTCAAAATTATTGGTATTAGAGATGTGTGCTTGGAGAAGAGTAATGGCTCTGATATGTTATCAAAGGCTTTAACATGGAAGAAGCTTGAGACATGTTGCCGGGATGGTGAATCCCTCCACCTAGTAGGGAAGGGGGAGATTTGTTGGGTTGGGTTTCCCTCCTAAGTAAAGGATGGCCCAAAACTTGTGTGGATCTAGCCCACATGAAGAAACCAATTTAGAAAAGTAGAGTTTCATGACCCCACCCCTTTGCTGCTGGAAAGTGAAAGAGAGAGACACAAGAAAAAGAAAGTGAGCTGCTGGAAAAAGAGAGAAAATAGAGTGCTTGGATTTTTCTGCCCAATTTTGATCAACTAGTCCGATCAACAAGTATTTGTGGTCCGATTGAGCTGAAATTTTGCAGTGATGTTCATGACATGTGAATCCTCATTGTAAACGATGGAGATTGGATTTGAGCACTTTGTTTTTCAGCCCGTGAACAGTAACCTCTATTTTTGGTGAGACATTCCTTGAATTCTTGTGATAGTTGATTTGTGACAAGAAATCATATTTCTTGAAAATAGTTTTTGTTTGTATGTTTTTAGTTTAGACTAGAGAAGACTATGTATTCCTATTACTATTGATAGTGAAAGTGTTTGAGTGGACTATAGTCCTGTGTTTTTTTCTTCTCACATTGGGAAGGTTTTCCACGTAAAAATTGTCTTGTGATTACGGTATTTGAATATATATTTTCTGCATATATATTAGTCTATTTTGTAGTTTCCTACATATTAACACAGAAAGAGTCTTGAGTATTGTTGTTTCTCCCAACAAATTGTCCTAGTGCTTCAAATCAGAAAGTACCAGCACACCAATCAAATTGTCCTAGTCTGAGTTTAAAAGGCTTCAGTTTCAGAGCAAAAATAGAAACAAACATCAACAAATTCCAGAAATATAAGCATACCTTTGAATCTTTTTTATAATCTACAGCTAATCGGTGATAGTGAGTTGAAAACATTCCTCGACATTTTACCTTGTGGACAAAATGTTCAAGAACTGATTCGCTGCAAAGCATAGAAAAGAAATAAAGATTTGACTAAATTACCAGAATACTGTCAAAAAGAAATTTAAAAAACATGCAAAGTTCTGAGAGACAATCCACGGAATTGAAAAGTCAAATCTCAAATATTTTCTTACGCTATTGCTTGTCCATCTGAAGTTGATGTGCCGCGTCCAAGTTCATCCAACGCCACTAATGAATTACAGGTAGCCGATGACTGTATAAGCATCCATAAACAGGTCAGCCATGAAAATACTGAAAGCCTGAACCAAAAAGAAGTGTACTAGATGTGCTACTGTTACAGTTTGCAAGGATGATTTGGAACCTAGACATCAAAAGAATTAATAACTTCTGCAAGACAGAAAATTAATTTGAATGTTAATGACTAGAAAAGCTGCATAGACTCTGGCACTTTACTCACAATCACAAATATCCTCCTCTACATCATCGTTCCAGACACATCTATAATCTGGGACAGCCATGGGGACCATGACCCTTTCTTTTAAATGAAATGCTTCAAAATTAACAAGAAAACTCACCAGCATCAATGCAGTTTCTGAAAGCTCTGTCAAAAATGTACTCTGGCCTGACATAATATGATCTTTTGCACCCATTCTGACAAAGATGCGGTCAACAGGAGACAACTTAAAACTTTCAGCAGGGACATCAGCTCCAATCTGTGAAAAAAAAATTCATATATGGAGAATGTGGATGGTTACCAGGCAAAACTTATATGTTGAAGGATAGATAATTCACCTGGGCCAAAATCACAGCCAAACAAACTTGCCGAAGAAGAGTAGATTTTCCACCCATGTTAGGACCTGTGAGAAGTATAAAGCTGGCACAACCAGAACCCCCAAGAGTAATGTCATTTGGGACAAATGCACCCTTTCCCAAAGAGTCGCTCCTAAGAACAGGGTGTGCTAAATTTTTTGCAGAAAGGCATGGCACTTCACTTGATGATGATGAACCTAGTATGTTTGGACAGCATGCAGGTCCTTCATAAAAGTCACTAGCAATTGCCAAACTGATCAAAACATCCAGTTCTGCATCATGTGCGACCAGTTGAGAAAAATGAATTGAATCATACCATGACAATAGTTTCATCCCACAAAGGAGTGGGAGCGCATGCATGTTTGAAAGAAAGAAAACTTGGATTCTACTTGAAATACAATTTGTTCTTGCTATCTTTCTACAGACAATGCATGTTCATAATCAAGATCCTATTCTACATGAATAAAGTCGGTGCACAAACCTGCAGTCGCAGAAACTAATTGTCTCCACATGTCATGGTACTCACAAAAACGCACAATTAACCTCTGCAAAATGCTCTTCAACGCCAACTCCTTTTCAGATTCAGCTTGTGAGAGCTCTACTAAGAACTTCTTAATACTTGGAGTCCAATACCTGTAGAAGCCCTGCATGTCCCAGGCAGCATGTAGAAAAGGAATTCAAACAAGATAGTGACAAGGAAAATCAAATTTCCTGAGACCAGTAAGCTGTTTGCTTTAGCCAAAGTTATGATCCCAACCACAATCCTTCCTTGTCCGACAAAAAAGGGACCCGGTTAATATAGATTGTAGTTTTTAATATAAATAAATGTAATATCAGTTTCATTATTATACATGCATACACCATTATTCTCATTCAATCTTTGAAACCTAATCACATATTTGGGACCTGCCAGCTTTTATGGGCATGCTAGCTGACACTGATCTTATCGCTCATTATAAACCATGTTTACACAGCCTTTTATATAAATATGTCATACGACCATGCTAAAAATTAGGCAAAAGCAGTATAAACGACTTAAATTCCAAGTTACTTCTATTACAATTCCATGGCACAATGAAGAGCATTTCTCAAGGAAGATAAATGAGCAAGAAAAACAAGTCATTGCTTATGTTTGCTTATGTGTTCAAAATGTTTGTTAATGCATACTAACGCAACAGCATTTGCATCACCACATGACAGAGATGGTGATAACTTTTCAAATGTTTTTTACAATAAAACCAACAAATTAGATGATGTTACACCTGTCTCAAGGTCTACCTTTTTGGATGATCGCAGCTCATAATCTTGAGGAATACTACCACGGAGATGATCAGGAACTTCTAACAGGTATGCCTCTTTTCCAACTGTGACATAAGTAATCTGTAAAATAGTACATGTTATGAGAGGACATGTTATTTACTAAAACAAATTAAGAGAAGACTAATATTTCTGGACAAGATCTTACTGATGTGTCCCCTAGTAATTTCCGTTGTTCCTTCAGGTGTCTAGCCAAACTAGATTCAACCTCTTTAACTTTTTTACAAGCAGAGTCGTACTCCACATCAACACCTTCATGAGGTATTATACGCCCAGAATTGTTGGCTTCTACCCAATCAAAGGCACTCTTAAAATGTTTAATAATTGGAAGGATGTCAGGAAGACCTTTACCTACACTTACATGACAAAATAAGAAGCCAAACTAAAATATTATAAAACATTAAAAGAAAAAAAATGAAAAGTACCAGGTGTTAACAAATGATGCAACTGTCCAGACTCCACATTTTCCAAAATGACAGCAAGCGATGAACATGCTTGGGCCACTAATTCACAGCTACGTAGAGCAGATATAAACTCCTGAAGCTGCTTCTTTGCTGCATCCTCATATAAAACTACTTTATTTGCATTTCTTCCATTGGCTTCACTGTACTTTGATAAAAATAATGGTTAAGAAAAATATTTACATGAAGTCCAGTACTTGCATAATGTTAGAAAAATACATTTTGACACATGCTTCCTTCTTAGCCTTACCTGGTAGAAAATATGCGTGCAAGAAGCCGTTCAATGTCTGGAAGCTTGGACAACACCTTTCGAAATTCAAGCATCATGGGTTCATTTACCCCCTGAAAGTTAGCTATGATATCAGAATGCAAACTCAAACAGCAATTAGCTGGTTAGAGAACAAAAAACATAAAAGAAATGCAACTATCAGGCAGAAAATTGAAAAGATCAAAATATTCAGCTAAAACATTAAACTTGAAAAATTATGTGAGCACTTTATCATATGGAGAAAAGCAGACTCTATACTCCTTGGACTTGAAAACCAAAGGATATTTATGGTCCCATCAAAGTGTAAACTTTGAAGGGACCATTTGGAAATAGTCCTGCCCTTCTGCAATTTTGCTAGAAGTGGCTGCTCTCAAGCCTTGAACCTGCAACATCATAGCTGCAAGCCCAAGACTTGAAACAAGGAAGACCTTAAGAAATCCATTTAAAAAAGAACTTGGAACAAGAAAATGGCAAGAGAAAAGGTAATGAACCATGCCCCATGATAGCAGCCCCATATTCATTTGGGAATCAAAACAGTAATACTGTTTTAGGTTTTACATTAATACACAGCCTGATAATTTTTTAAATGGAAAAACTGGAATGTGTAGCTAATTGACACTTTTCTCTAAATCAAATCATCAATCCATAAACTGTAACTTTTAGTTCAAGCATTAGAGGCTTTAAAATTGTTTACCAAGGTCTAAAATTCCAATTATTATTATTATTATTATTATTATTATTATTATTATAAAGTTCCCAGTAAAACATCTCATACTAGAAAATGAATACCTACTGGAAACTTACCCGCAGACCTGCTACAGCATCCTGGCGATCTTTAATGGATTCCAAATGGTATAATGGCCTTGCTAGCCATGTTTTCAGCAACCTCTTTCCAAATGCTGTCACACAATGATTCAATTGCGCGTACAACGTCCTTCATAGATAACAAAATACCTCAAACAATTATCAGGAAAATATAAAATTGACACATTTATGAGCATATGAGTGACACCCTTACCCTGAAGTGTCTCCATTTCTACTGTTCTCAAAAATCTCAAGGTTCTCCAGGGCAGCAGCATCGAGAATCATGTATGGTTTCTTAGCAACCTCACAGAAGTCAGAACAAGGAAGGGATTCAAATTTTGCAAATCTAAGTAATGTCTCATCCAAAAATGCCTGTCTTAGATAATAGACAGCGCCTCCAAGAGCTGAGAGAGCAAGGCTTCCATTTTCTCCTTTATTGACAAACTCTGACAAAATGTTGGGCAGGCAGCTTGACCTATATTCTCCAACATCAAGGTTAGCTGTATCAAAATCTGTTTTATTTAAGAGTCCAGAGGCTGAAAGATCACCAATACGCTTGTAGATAGTTTTGACTTCCTGAACAGTTTTCTCTGCTTCCCAGAATTCCGAGAGGGGAGCCAACTCATTGACCAAGGGATTTCTAGCATGTCTCACCATGGCTCTCTCAGTTTCAGAACTAAGCATTTTAGCAGGTTTTATAATTTCTACCGGCCTCAGCTCAGATAATAGACGACATAATGAACTGCATTCAGCATCATCTCCAAACTGGAAAAGGGAATTGACAATAAAAGATATTAGCAAAACAGATGAGCTCAACGGAATGATCAACAAAGTCTCGAAGACAATCCCATCAACTAGTACACAATAAAACCTGATAAAAATCAACCAACCTGTCCAAGAATGATTCTGCTAGTAGTGACATCAACTACACAAATGCCAAAAAACCTCTCAAAACCTTGGTTTGCGAAACTCTGGCAACTTTCAGTCAGCGACATTAAATAAGAAGCATCAGGATTTGCAGAAAGCAACTCCCCCTCGGTTAGTGTTCCTTTTGTAATCACCGCACATATTTCACGTTTTACAACCTAAATAAATGGGAGATAACTGTCAAAACTTGAGATGTAATAAACTAATAAGAGAATGCCAAAAACATCATAGAAAAAGAAATTGAAGACCAGTGATCCAACATGTGATTAATGCTAACATCTAACCTAAGTTTCAAATAATTTCTGAATCTGATTTAAAAATGGTCCTAAAATGACTGCAGGTTGATCATCAACAAATAACAGAGCAGTAGGCTCAGTCAAATGCAGAAGAATACTACCAGTAAAAAACGAAATCATTTTGGGGACATGAAATAAATTCAGACCTTGTCTTTAGAACCTTTTTCCTTGCGACGAAGCTCTAACTGTTCAGGTGTTTCTGTCTGCTCTACAACAAGAACTCGATAACCCTGCTCTTCAAAGCAGCTTGTTAAATTTCCTTGGGGGAAAATGAGGCTAAATAAAAAAAGGAGAAAAAAACTAAGTACAGGCCAACCTTTCTAGCCAATTTCTCCGCATTCATCAAGAAGTTCTTCTCTGGAAAACCACAGTGAGGTTGTTCTCCCTAAGCATCAAAGAAGGAATCATATAATAACTTGGGTCAAAATCCAAAGAAACAAATAGATTCCAAAATATTTAACCAAGATTAGACAAATTTTCATGCCAATTTTGATGCCTTCTGATTACATGATTACATTTAGAAAGAGTCAGCAAAGACAGCAGAATCCAAAAGATAGTATTCATGATCATTAGCACTTAATGAATCCTACCTTCATATATTGCAAATCTAGTTCTTTAGCTCCTACATGGGCATCCATTTCAAAGAGCTCATAAAATTTGCCCATCTGCACCAGCAGAAATGATATATTTATTATTTGGCAAAACCCAGTAAAGAGAAGTTTGATGAATGCATGAAATCTATCTGACTTATGTACATACCTTGAAAAATAAAACCTTATCCATGTGCTTTGACTTAAATTCCCACCATTGTCTCTGCATATAACAAGCAATGAAATTCAAGAAGACAGCTCCTTAAACAGTTTCAAACCGATCAGTGTTTGAAAGCCCCTACCTGGCCACCTGTTAAACTCTTAACAAATTCAGCAGGCAAGTATAGAGTCCTGGGGTCGTAATCTACATCTCCAGGACGCTTTCTCTTTGCATCCCTGCGTTCTCTGTTTCAGAACCAAGGCAACTAGCAATCACGGATGATGCTTCATTCAAAACAACAAACAATTGGAGCTTCATCAACTATTTGATGAGTTCTTTATTTATTTACTTAATTATTTCTGGGTTGCCCTCACTACATCAAGATGTACATCAGTGGGTCTAAAACATGAGATTCACATGGGTGAGAAGGGTTAAAAATGAAAATATCGCAGGCAGACAATGTACTGAAACAAGTGCAAGGTCTCTTCATTCTCTTTAAAATCATGGAAGATCATAGGTATTACATAAGACAAGAGCATATGGACCACATTGTTGCAATAAGAACTTACCCTCCAAGAAATGGAAACTTCTCAGCTTCACGCGTGCTAAATCTTTCCGATGCATCAGTCATCAAGGCATTATCAAAGCCATTAAAAACCCCATCTGCAGTGAAACATGCACAAATTCAACAACAGTGATACGTGACCTAATTGTCATTTTCCCCTTTTTTATGGGAATGTAAAACCTTGTTGTAGCTCCTTTTATTAAAAATTCTTATGGAAGCAAATATTTACTGAAGCAATCATCATCCTAGGGCAGCAACCGTGATCATAGCATAAATAAAGATGCAGAGACAAATATATCCAGATAGAAGCTACAAATAAAAGGAAGCCCTTTGAATCATAAATAAACTCACGTGGTTTCTAACAAGTCAGTATTTCCAGCCTATCCAACAATACCCATTTTCTTATTTGACTCCAGTACGTGTTTTAAGGCTTATCTAAACAAAATGTGATGAATCAGTATCATAAACTTCTTCGAACAACCCTCCTTGTCCCAACAAAATAGAGAAGGAAAAACAATTACTTACTCTCCCTATACTTTACAGGCTCCACAACCGAAACCTTGACTCCTCCCGTACTCGCGTCCCCACCACTCTTTCCCTTCTTTCCTAAACCCAACTTTCCACATTCTCCACTCGCCTTCCTTTTCCTCGAATCCTTCCCACTTCTCTTTCCTTTCTTGCCATCATCCGCTTCTTCCTCATCAATCAAATCAACATCCTCCTCCTCGCTAACCTCCTCCTCCACATTCTTTCCCCAATCTTCATCACTCGAGTCGTCACCAGCCCTACCACCACCAGCACCGCCATTAACGCCCTCAACATTCTCCATCTCTTCATCTTCAAGCACAATCTTCCTAAAACCCAAAGAACCCCTGCGCAACCTCTTAAACTTCTTAACACATGGCTCAACCCACTCAATCTTCTCATTGCTCAAATCCAACAATTCCTCTTCAAAATCATCATATTGTATCAAATGCTTCTTCGATTCATCATCATAAGATTTGACACAACCCTCGTACCAGCTCTTATCCATTGGCCAGTAAACCCTAACCCTCTTCTCCACCACCTCTTTGCCATACACTCCAATTGTTGAAGGAGACGGTGAGGGAGTTTGTCCAATAACTAGTAGTGTTTTTTTAGGCTTAGATTGGAGTGGCGAAGGAGTAGTTGGGCTAGAACTAGGGCTTTGGGTTTGAGAGCTAGGGTTAGGATTAGGTTTAGTATAAGATTTAGGGATTTGTTTTTTAGAGAGCGTGGGAGAAGGAGAAGGAGATGGAGATGGGGTCGTCGTCTTGGAGAAGAAGGCGGTTATTTGGCGCTGTGGATTCACTATTGGTGATCTGCCGTTGCTCTGTTTACGCGACGGTGCCATTTTTTCAATCTTAATTTTCTTTTTTTCCCGCTTCGAGAGAGAGAGACTGGACACAGGGGGAGAGGGGCTGGGAAGATGAAGAATGAAAAAGACAGGGAGTGTAGATGTTTTTTTTTTTTTTTTTAATTAGGCTTCCAGAGATTACTATAATAATAATTTGGAATGTCGCTGGCGGGAATTTAATAAAATTCCCGGCAAGTGTCCTCGATCTTCGTTAATTGGCGGGAAGTTGGCAGATCGTTGATTGTGGGCGTTGGGCGCTAAAGCTTAACTTTCTAGTATCTTGGATACCTTACTCTCGTGAAAAGGGAGAAAATAATTAGTTTCATGTGTAAGATTTTTATTGCATTATTTTATTTCAAAAAATATATATGATATATTTTATTCAATTTAATATTTTTTTGAATCAAAATTTTGAGATTTTTTTTAGATTAATATTTTTTTTAAATTGTTGAATTATATTTATATCAAAAATAAATTTTAAAAATAAAAAAGCCGAACAGCTTTCTCCCAATCAGTTTACAAAACAGGCTTTCTTAACAGGCTGGCATGGCCTGGCCTATACAAAGCAAAGTCGGTAGTTAATCAGGCCGGGGGAAAGGGTCCATCCTTTCGTTAGACAGACAAACCAACAGCTTTTCCGTTTATCGCACTTTCTTTACTCAAAAGACAACCACCAATCTAGCTAGCTACCTGCCACCACGCCACCACTCTACTACTGTGTTCGCCAGCTAAAATTTAGATCTTATTTTGTTAGTCACTGCTTGAATACAATCAGATCACACCCATTTTCAATGGGCGAGTCTAATGGTAGTGGTGCTTTGCCGCGGAGCTACTCGCAGTGGATCAAAGACAGAGACGATGAAGAGAAAGAGGGGAGCGAGGGTGGGGAGAGCAAGTGTGTGGTAGCTCTCTGTCCATGTCTCGTATGCTTTATTCTCCTCCTGATTGTATTCTCGGTTATTCTCATAGTAAAGTTCCATTTCTTTTGCCACACTCCTCTCCACTCTCTCGTCTTAAAAAAAAACTGTCACTGAATTTTCTAGCTCAGCTCTCCCCTTTGCTGACTGACTGGTGAATATTTGTTACTGTTATGTTGCAATTCATCTGTATCCTTGAGGACCTTGACAGTGTATCAGCTCGTTTATGTGTTTTTTTACCTGTTATTTGTTCTTGAGATTTATCGTGAACTACCCGTTTTTCTTTGTAGCAGGGTTTGGTTTGATTTCCGTATTGATGCAGCATGGGAACAATGTAGTTTAAGTTATTTGTCTGTAATCTATAATGTGTAGAATTTTATTACTATTTAGATACATTTTTAGGATTTTGTTATTATTATTATTAAAGCTAATATTTATTAGGATTCTTATTATTTAGTTTAGGACATTAAGGTTTCTCGTTGTCTATACAAACACCATATCCTTTGTAGAATGCAGAAAACATGTATTATGAATTAAAATTTCCGAAGTGATCATGTTACCTTTGTTTATTTGAACCCCGTCCTATATCACATATGCTATACTTTATTCTAACTGTTATTATTTTTTTCTCCTGTTTTTGGAAGTTTTGGGAGGTGTTTTAACTTGAATTCCTGGTTGACAATGGTGTGTGTGGATGTCTAGTGTAATCCCATCATTAACTGAACCATTTGGTGTTTTAGTACACATTTATATGTGGGCAGTTAAATGTTTGCAGATGACTGGTTCTTGAAGCTATCAGCATTTCTTTCCAGAACTTCCTTGTTGAGATTTTGACAATCGTTCTTCATTCTTCTTCCTCGAGAAAAAAAATGGCAATCTGTTTCATTGTTGGATGTTATTGCTCCTGTTGTTTTCTTATTTATTGTCATTTGTTTCTACTGTTGGTAGATATGGGGTAACATGTGAAATTTCTGAATTTGACCTTATATTATGGTAATAGCAAATCACAGAACTAGATGAGTCTGCAAAGTTAGTTCCTGAAGGTGGATATAACTTGGAAGTTTGAACCTTGATATGGATTTAAGATGTACTAAGGATACATGAGTTATCATTGTTGATGTTAGCTCTGGTTCAACAGTTTGGGAAAATCAACTCATTACATATGACATAGCCAATTAGTGTGTTGTTGTTTTGATGTGCATTTCTACAAGTTTTGCAACGAGGATAAGGTCGGCACCTTCCTTCCTGTTTAACTTCCATGTTCCGAGTGTATCGTTTTGAGTTCCTTAATTCATTTATTATTATTTGATTGTTATTCTAGCTTGGGATAGTGGTTCCCTTTTCCTGGTGAATTTGAATAGATGCTTTACTATTTCATGAATACTTATGTGTGCATTCAAATTGCTTTGGCATGGAGTATTCAGAATACTATCTTATGAATGGGGGCAAGGAATGATCCTGTGTATGCATCTAGTTGATAAGGGGATCGGTGTGTGAAAGATTTTGAGGTGGTCTGTGGCCAATTCTAGTAGATATAGCCGGATTTTACTCGTTTGGGCCCACAAAATACACTTTCCCGGTGGGGTTTCGCATTTAAAAAGAAGTTGAGGAGTACGGATCCGTCAACTTGTTTATTGTGGATGATCACCCCCTGCTTAAGCCTTCAGAGTTCAAAGGAATTTAAACGAAGCTTCTTTGTAAAGGGTTTTCCTATACTGGGGATTATTTTGCCTGGTGTATCTCTCTGTTTTGTGATGTCACAATAGCTAGAGGCAATTAGCTAGTCTTCAATATACTTTGTTTCGAGGTAGGGTCCATAGAGCCTGAAAAAAAAACTGTTTTATTTTTATTTTACATACAATGAATTTACATGGATAAATATATTTTATGGATGCATGTTATACAAACAACTATATGAGCCCTTCAATTTCTTTTTCTTTTTCTTCTTATTCAATTCCTTCTTCTCTTAATTGTAGTTGTTTTATTTACATTAATTATTTATAATTGGATTTTATTTTTAATCCCATCCATAAAGGTTGATTTTATTAATTTACTGTCAAATTTGATCTTTATTCTTTTAATTGCTATTTGTTTTTAGTTTGAATCATTTTCTTGATTGAATTGTTTTTCTTATTCAATTCCATCCCTAATCACTTATTTTCATTTATTTTTTTATGTCAAATTTGGTTCTAGCTTTTTTAATTGCAATTTTGCGAATCAATTTCTTAATTGATTTCTTTTTTTCTATCCAATCTCTAAATATTTAATATCATTTAACTTTTCCCAAAACATTTGATTTGATTTGATTTGATTTTTATGTCAAATCTATTCCTAATTCTTTTAATTGCTATTGTTTTTTGTATTGCATTGTTTTTTATTAACGTTGCCCCTTTAATTTCATCTCTCAACATTTGTTTGATAAAGAATCTTGTCTTTTTGTGTTTTTTGGATTTGCTTTTAATGGGGTCACTCAGGTCTTATGACCGAGTTATAGATCTAAGAGATTAGTCCAGGTTGACTTTGTTTTTTTTTTAAAAAAAAAACATTATTTTCCAAATATTATTTTTTCAAACTGGATGATTAAATTGAAGAAAAAACACTTCAAAAAAGGGAGAAATAAATCAAAGGAATGAGGGTTAAGCTGTAAAAAAACATATTTTTTTTATCAAAGGACAAGATAAAAAAACAATTACAACTGTAACAAAAAAGACAAGGGTCAAAATGAGAAATTAAAAAAAATCAAGTCGGAAAAAACAATATATAACTTTGTTGGGTCAGGGAATTGTATCTCTATAATAAATTTATTATTTTTTATCAATTCAATATTTAATAATAAAGTAAAAAAAACTAGCCGAATCAACTAAGGTTAACTTATGAGTAATGGAACTCAAGTTATTAAACTGTGATAAATTCATTTAAAGAAAATAAGATAGAATAAAAAATATAAAGCCTAAGTTCCAATAAATATATTGTTAAAGATTGAAATTAAAAAATAAATAAATTTAAGAGACTGATATAAAAAATAATAAAATATATGAAACATAATTATAATTACAGTTAATGGATTCCTTAACTCAAAGACACAGGGAGGTACGAGCATATTGAAAAATGCACCCTTTGTATTCCCATACTATTTTTTGCCCCCCCATCAAATTAAAATGATAATAATCATGTATGACTAAACCAAAAACTTTTTTAAAATATACGTTCTAACATTTTAATTTCGATATTAGAGTAGGATTGGAATAAAAGATAAATCAATCTAATAATTCAAACCACCTCTGGAAAACCAGGTATTGAGAGAAAATAATTTGTTAAAGATTGAAATTAAATAAATAAATAAATTTAAGAGACCGATATAAAAAATAAAAAATTATATGAAACATAATTCTCAAAACAATCTTATATAAAGAATACTTAAAAAATCAGGTTAAAATTAAAAAATATATATATATATTATTAGAGTGAATAATATTTCATAAATGCGGCTATATTAATTTAGAATTTTCTTTTAATGTTTTATTAATTAATAAACACAAGTTAGGTAATCAGTTGGGGTGATGTAAACTTTGCTTGCATGGAGTTTTTGAGTATCAATCCACGCGTCGAGATATGGCAAGTCTGTAAACTAAGTAAGAGATTTGCTTTAATTTGCATTTAATGCAGTATCTATCTGGTCCACGAGGGAGTAATTGCAAAATCTCACACCATTAATTGCCATGTTTTGTGATTCTCAATACGTCAGAAAATACGATTTTTGTGTTTTGATAACTAATTCTTGAGATAATAATAGAAATTAACGAATATTGATTTCGAGGAATTCATTTTTTACTACATAAAAAGCACCAAGGACATCGAATCCTTCAAGATGTTTTGCTTCACAATCTATACAAAAATCTTTACCTGGTAACTCGGTTATTGTCCATTATAACATGCGATATCTTTAAAAAGAAAATAATTATTCGTTGATATAATCATTTTTTGATTTAATACTAAAACAAATGAATTAGACTCATGATAACACATGATAGATTTTAAATTAATAGAATAATAAAATATACATATACAAATAAGTTTAATTGATCACTTTGAATTTTTAAAATTAGTAAGATTTTGACCGGACACTCTGAGTTTCAGAATTAATGATCATGATGTAATTTAATGAACAATTAATAATTATATTTAATATTTTTAAATTGTTTTAAAATTATAACAAATAATGAGTTTGATCTGTTACTCTAAAATTTTAAAATTAATAAATAATTAATTTGATTGATAACTCCGAGTTTTTAGGATTAACGAACTTAACGCAATTTAACGAGCTTAACGAAATTTAATAAACTCAACGAACTTAAAATAATTTAATGAACTTAACGAAATTTAACGAACTCAAAGAACTCAACGTAATTTAACAAACTTGACACATTTAATATAAATTAACGAACTCAACGTAATTTAACGAAATCAACGAACTTACCATAATTTAAAGAACTCAACGTAATTTAACAAACTCAACGAACTTAACGTAATTCAACTAACTTACATTATTTAACCAACAATTAATGATTATTGTTTTTTACGCAAAAACTATATTCTCAAAAGTAAAGTTGTACGAAAAAGAGAATGTATAGCGTTTAAGGGTTGTTATTATTATTATTATAATTGCTGTTGTTGTTGTTACTGTTATTATTTAGCATGGTCTTGAATCTAGGCCCTCACATCTGAAAATAGAAAGGAAAAAATCCATAGCTATTTGGGTTTGAATGGCTAACAAGCCTTTCAGTATTTAATCAATATTAATTTAGCCTCGTCCCTAGAATTATTTTTTCTACATACAAAAATACATTATCAACTTTGTCTATAACGTATCCTCATCCAAATCTATATTCAGTATACTTTTTTTTATATTATTATTTTTTTAACCATCATGTTAATGTGCTGCCATGCTGTAAGCGGTAACAATACGGCTTGATTCTCTCAGTCCCTCTCAATTAAATGTCCTAACCATATATAGCAAGAGAAATAGTGTTAAGAAAGGAAAATCAATTATTGGGGTGACTACCCCTGGGCCTTAGTATTCGCAGAAAGTAACCCCTGGATCTTCTAGTTCTCCTATGAATAATAATAATAATTAAAAAAACAGAAAATAAATTATAAGTTAATTTTATTCAATAATTGTGTGTATGTATGTATCGCTTTTTTCAAATCAATTCATGGACCAAGAACATGCAGAGATATTGTTGTTGCATGGAGCCAACGTGGTGCTTCTAACCTCAAATCTGTCAACAAAACGATAATTACATCGACATATGCACCTTATTATTATTTTTTTCCTTAGTAAGTTGCTTTTCCAAACCTGTCGTTAGCCAAAATTATCGAAATCTCAATATTACTTACCTAATATTTCCCTTATTTGAAAACCAAGCTTTCCCTTATAAATAACCAAGCTTGCAGGGTAGTTTCACAGTGTCTTTGAACTAAAACAAAATATCTAGAAAAAAAAAAAAAAAAGCACGAGCAGAGAGTGACGTTTTCTGGTTCAAGCGACGAAGACATTGAGTTATAACTAGGCTTAGGATCTCGTGTCCGATTTCATCCCCTCTTTTGCGGCGCAGTCAGAGCAGGTCCTCTTCTTTTCTCTCTCAAAACTCATATTTTTCCCAACATTATTTATTTATTGATTATTATTGTTTTCCTTGTTTTTCCATCTGTGTGTGTGGTACGTACTACGTAGTCGATCGTCCCTGTCCTCCTCAATATCATATACTGAATCGTCTACACAGAATAATAATAATTAATAATTGGATAGTCTATACAGAAAAGTAAAAATAATATAATAGGATTGTCTATCTATACACATTAATAATAGAAGGCTGAAAAGGATTGTTGAGATTTGATAACACTGTTTGAAGTATGTAGATATTCTTCTATAATTTTATTTTTATTGATGATTTCTTACTTTAGAAAACCATATTTAAACGCACAGATGGTTTATGTTATTTTATATGGAGAAAAATATCCAGAGATTTTCTCATTAGTTCTTAAGAATAATAATCCAAGTCATTCCTAAAAGAATACTCGAAAGTTAATTTCTAGAGATTTTTGCTCTACGGGGTTAACAAAAACATGGTGTCTTAATTAAAAACATGCACGCTTGTTATTAATTTTTCGAATTTATTTAATAATCAATACACGTGTGTGGATTTTATATGATTCTTAAACCTCCAGCACTGCCATGCTAGATTAGAGACGTCGTGCGTGCGTGGGTGTGCGTGTGCGTGTGCGTGTGCGTGTGCGTGTGATTTCTTAAAGATTATTGAATACAGCAGAGGGTGACAGATAAGGCGATGAATTAATCAGGGCGTGCCTGCGAAGTTCTACTCTAATTTATATGATCCAGTCACATTAATTACTATTTTCTTAAAAAAAAATACACCGAGCAATTTATTCACCAAATCTTGAATTTATAATATCCAAATCACAAAGCACGATTTATATCGGGCAAGAGTCTCTCTAAAATAAGTAATAATGTATGTATAAGAAAAACAATTTCATTGACATGATAGTACCACCAGTTAAGTCTTAAAAGCACCAAGTAATATAGATAGAAATTTTTTTTCGTAATATAGTTCTTTTATGACAAGAATATTCTCAGTTTTTGCTAGTTAAGTTTTAAAGCACTAACTATATATATATATATATATAGAGAGAGAGAGAGAGAGAGATTATGGTAATAATATTTTTTTTAATGACTTCATTATTTTCATAACAGTTTAATTAATGTCTGTTTGAGAGTGTCTGAAGTTGATTTTGAAGTGCTTTTCATTCAATAATATATTAAAATAATATTTTTTAAACTAATTTTTGATATTAACACATAAAAATGATATAAAAACACTAAAAAAAATTAATTAAAAATAAAAAGTAAGAATATTTTTTTATTTTTTTTTGCAAAATCGCTTTCAAAAAGCAGTGCCAAACACCCTATTAGTTTTTTTCGAATGATCTTAGAAGATTTTTTTTTTTAATTGCTTTGATACATTCAGAGAAGTTTAATAATTTTCTTTGAAACGTACAGCTAGAAAAATCAAGAAAGCTAACTTGGTTTTTTAACCATCAATACCACATTTTGTTTAATAAAAGCGCAAAACTTTTTGAGTGATTTTAAAATGCACAGAAATGTGCTGTTTTTCTGTACGTTGAAAAGGAGGATATGTAAACATATAAATCGCCGAGCATGATGAGTTGCAATAATTTCCCTATTTTGTTCTTCATTGAAAAGGAGGATTTAATTAAAGCAAAATAATCTGATAAGAAAGGAAGTAGAAAAGTTGCCATGTATATTTGAACCCGATACGATTTAAATCCTCTTACATACAGTCAGATATGAAAAATATATTTTCTTCTAATTATTATAATGATAATCACCCTAATTAAGTGGCAATATTATTGAAATGATTTTCTATGGTTTTCATGGATGCAGAGAGTTCATCTTGGCCTTGTTCGATTACAACTACAAAATCCAATGAAGCTCAGCTCATTGATAGCGTCAAGGCCTGTTCTCGTCTTCATCGTTTTGGTACTACACCTGTGGATTTTCAACCAATATATATATATATATATATATATATATATATATCTATATCTATTATTTCTTTAATAATTATCATGTTCCTTTTCTTTTATTCCACTATAATTGAAATGCAGGCAATTGGAGTTTTGCTACTCCCTTGTGTGGTGGTACCATGCTGGTATAATATGATCAAACGGATGGAGAAGCACATGGATTTGAACGCCCGTATTTTTCAATCTGGATTGCTGTCTGAAATTGAGAACATGGCTAAATTACTGCACCCCATAAATTCATCTGCAATAAATTTAGCAGGAGTTGTGAGTTCATCCATCAATGGAAGAAGCATTCTCTCATCATATGTAGTTGAGAAAAAGGTTTGTGTGCATATTCAATTCATATACTTTACAAGTTACTAGTATTTGTAATGATAATATGTTACAAGGAGGGGTAAATATTTTAGGGCCAAGTTAAGTGTTTTTCTTTCTCCTTTTGTCTGCAGGTTGCTCCCTCACTGTTTCAAGCATTTTCAACAATTCCTTTCATATCGCAGATTTCATATATTGGATTGGGAGGTCTTTTCTTCTCATACTATTATGAAGGCAACCAGACGTTTGCTGTGTACTCTAACTCTACAGCTTCAAATTTGAAGAACTTTTCCTGGTATAGACAACCTGTAGATTCAGACACAGGAAAAGTACATGGAGATGCAGTCAAATCCCTTCCTCTCATTACGGCTAATGCAAGCTGGATTGAGCAGGCATTAAATAGTAGCCAAGGGCATGCATCGTTTGAGAGTGGATGGAACAGTGCTCAAGATCCTCTGTTCCTTAACACAGTTAGTTTACATGGACAAGGCGTCCTCTCTTTAGGGTTTTCGCCTAAAGCGTTAACCAGTTTCTTCAACAACGTAGATCTTCATGGTGGGAACTTGTACTTGGCTACCCAATCCGGCAAAGTTCTTGCAGGAGGACTGCCTAACACTCAAACTGTGATAAAGAAAAATCCAGTTTCTCTACACATGACAAGACTGAATGGCGATCACTTTGGAAATGTTTCATGCGATATGCCGAGCAATGGCAAACTAAAAGATTCAGTGTTGTATCTTGGGGAAGAAATGTACAGAGTTTACTGCTCTCAGGTTGAAATTGTGGGAGTGCAATCGGTATGTAACCCTTAAAAATCATCCATACAATATTGGTTCATAGTTAATTTTGAATTTTATTGATAACTGGTTTCTGAATTCATACGATTTATGGGAATCTGGATTGCAGGTATACGCGTTGGCTTTCCCTTACAATGGATTAGCGAGCAGTGTTAACAGGAGCGTCAAAATATCCCTCATTCTATTGATAATAATGATTGCTGGGATTTTCATTTCGATTGTTAGTTTCATATTGCTGGTGGTTAGGACCGCGAGAAGGGAAATGCACTTGTGTTCAGCTCTAATAAAGCAAATGGAAGCAACGCAACAAGCAGAACGAAAGAGTATGAATAAGAGTCTTGCATTTGCTAGTGCTAGCCATGACATTCGAGCGGCTCTAGCAGGAATTACTGGTTTGATAGAGATATGCCGTGCAGAAGTGCGTGCAGGTTCCGAGCTAGACACGTATTTACGACAAATGGATGGTTGCACAAAGGACCTAGTTGGTAAGCTTGTGGACTAATCTTTCTAGCGCATTTGAATTTTAGCTTTTTGTATAGAATATTCTCTTTAACAATTTAAAATGCTTGCCTGTACAGGTTTGTTGAATTCTATTCTTGATACCAGCAAAATTGAAGCCGGAAAAATGCAACTTGAAGAAGAAGAATTTGATTTAGCCAAGCTTCTTGAAGATACAGTTGATTTGTATCATCCTGTGGGCATGAAAAAAGGTGTAGATGTGGTGCTGGACCCCTATGATGGTTCCATTCTCAGACATTCTCGAGTGAAAGGTGACAGGGGAAAGCTAAAGCAAATCCTGTGCAATTTACTTAGCAATGCTGTTAAGTTTACATCTGATGGGCATGTATCAGTTCGAGCATGGACTCAAAAACCCAGTTTAGAAAACAAGATAATTGCTTCCAATCAGAATGGTTTGTGGAGACGTTTTTCATGCCTTTTTCTCAAGAAGAAAACAGAATTTAATGAAATGAAGCAAAAACAAAACACTATGGAATTTGTATTTGAGGTGAAGGATACAGGTAAGGGAATCCCGAAAGACAAGCAAAAATCAGTGTTTGAGAATTTTGTTCAAGTCAAAGAAACAGCTCTTGGACAAGGAGGCACTGGCTTAGGACTTGGCATCGTTCAATCTTTGGTACGTACTCAACTTTTGCACAAATTAACTAGTAGTTTACAGTACATTAAGTACAAATTAAGGCTTGTTTAAATCCTCGAAACCCTTTCCTTTCTTGATTTTGCTTTTGATTATATTCCTTCGATGAACCTTTGTTAAATAATTTTCACCAGGTGCGTCTAATGGGAGGAGAAATAGGAATCGTGGACATAGAGAACGGCGAGAAGGGAACTTGCTTCAAGTTCAACGTTTTCCTTGATATATGCGAGACACCTTCAACAGATAACAAAAATGCTGAAGTTGAGATTGAAGGGGGTTCCATGCCTGATGGTGAACATTACTATCCGAAGCTGACTATTCGAACTCCTTCTCCAGGTCTAATGATTCGCACCCCTAGTCCTAGGCTGTCTATTCTTAGTTCTAGTCCCAAGATTGAAGGATCCCATGTTGTTCTGTTGATTCAAAATGAAGAGCGGCTAAGAAGTTCACATAAATATATAGAGGGTCTCGGGATAAAAGTATCATCTGTGAAGCAATGGGAGAATCTTCACTCTACTCTAAAGAGAATAAAAGCCAGGCAGAGTGTTTCTCCACATAGCTCTTCAGGAAAATCTGATTTGGGCTCAAGAAGTGACCATTTTAACCCTAGATCAATGAAGGATGTGCCTTTAAGTTCTATGGACGGGATAGATCAAAAACCATCCGCAAGTAGAGGTAGTAATCTCAGAGGTGCACCAGGCTTTGTATTGCTTGTGATTGATGCTGGTGCCGGACCATTTCAGGAACTTTGCAGAGTCGTTGCTGACTTTAGAAGAGACCTTCATAGTAGTTGTTGCAAGGTTGTTTGGCTGGATAAACCAACTTCACGAAGTATCAACTTGAGAAGCTTTGAACAAGACTTGATAGATCCAAGGGATGACATTTTGTTGAAACCATTTCATGGTTCTCGCTTGTATCAAGTGGTACAACTTCTACCTGAATTCGGGGGCCATGGACTTATTTCCATATCAGATAGAGGAAGTACAATCCAAGACACAGGTGCTCTGAAGGATCCTGGTTCATCTTCATCAACGCATCTACAAAGCACAAGGTTAAAGATTCCATCAACTTGGGAAAACTCATTTCAGCAAGTGGACTCACAAGCCGATGACAACTCCACAAATGAAAAATACAGGAAGAATCCTTTGTTAGATGATCCATATCATTCTCATGCTAGATCCAAATCAAGAGAGCCTCCAACTGAAAGGCTACCAGTTAGATCATCAGAGATCCAAGAAGTACGTGGTAATCTAAGCAATTACAAATCATTAAGCGGGCTGAAATTCTTGGTTGCTGATGATAATGAAATATCTCGCATAGTGAGCAGGCACTTTCTTACAGGCCACGGTGCAACTGTTGAGGTTTGTGAAAATGGAGAGGAGGCTTTCCAACTAGTCCGCATGGGTCTACACAACCAAAGGGAACATAGCCACTCTTTTGTGCTTCCTTATGACTACATATTAATGGACTGCGAGGTAAAGAATATGAATCCCTTTTCCTTTTTGTTGTTATCAATTGTTTTCGTTGCTCAAAATGCTTACTTATCTTTTATTTTCTTAAAACAAACAACAATGCGAGCACCCAGCATTAAAAATTTAAAACGGACTTGTAACTAGTTGGCTGACAAGAATTTTTCTGCAAATCTCACGAGATAGAACAGTACGCATCATTAGTTTTTGCAACTAATATACAGGATGGAAGATCATGGGGAAATATGTTGCCTCTTAAACTTGGTTCATGCAGATAATTTTATCTCATGATAAAGTTTACCTTATCCATGTAATAATATCTTGTTTTCAACAGATGCCAAAAATGGATGGGTGTGAAGCAACAAGACAAATAAGAAAAGAGGAGAAATTTTATGGAGTTCACATCCCTATCCTAGCATTCTCAGCAGATAACTCAGGTGATGAAGGTAAGAAGATGGAGGAGGCTGGAACAGATGGCCGAGTGAACAAAAAAATCTGTATGGAACAGCTGGAGGAGACCATCAGAAATATTCAGCGAAAAAAAATGCATCTTTAATCACTTTAATGTATCTACAGTGTAATTTGTACTGCTCTACATATTAGATAAATGCATGCATGCATGTAAAATGAGTCCTTGTATTAATTTATCCTTGAAGTAATGCTATGACCTTACCATACATCCTTTTTAAAAGAAGTTCTGAAAATCTCTTAATTGAACGAGTGGACCTTATAAATCCAATGATTGAGTTTTTCAGGAAGAATAGTTTAAGCAAGATAACAATAATACACATGAAAGCAATGCAGTTTGTGATAGTTTGGAACGGGAGTTAAAAGGGTAGATGATTTTGCATTTTGACTTTATTTTTCTCTCATCGTGAATGCCTGTGCTCATCATTTGCTGTTTGGTTTTCTTAATTTCTAATTGGTTCTCCTAGAGTCTTGTTTTAATTTATCCTATATTCTTATTCCAGTTCTGGATTCCGACGCTTTGCCTGATTTCCAATCTTCGCTGCATGTGAGAGTCATGCTTTTGCTATTTGGTTCTGCTCTAGTTTTGGGTTTCCTATGCTGATCTTTCATAAGCCCTTGTTGCATGCGCGTGGATTTGCTTGGAGTGAGCCATGGTTTTCCCTGCTGGTTTTATTTGACTAACCAATAATATCCATCCTCTGCCTATGGAGTGTAGTAGTTTTTTGTTTTATTTGACGGCACTGCCAGTTTGGTGGCGCTCCCAGACAGTTATTTATTGGCACTATCAGTTGAGAATTTTTGTCAGTTCATGATTTTAAGCAAATCCACACAATCTCTTGCCATGAGAAAAGGGGACAATTTGTTTCCGATTGGCTGTGCTAGTCCAGCACGCCTGTAAAAGTGAGGATTTGATCACTTAAAGAAAATAAAAAACGCCTTATCAGTGTTCTTAGGTTTTGTTTGGAACTGATAGTGGATTTATTCACTGCAGGGCTCTGTAAGCCAGAGAAGAAAGTGGTGGAGCCATCAACATAAAAAAGAAGCGTCACAGAGTGTGGAGTAGCAGAGGGCTATGGAGAGACCTTAGATCTAGTAACGTGCTGAAAGAATTCAATAATTTAGTATAGAGAACTTTTGACCTGCTAACTCAACGAGCCAGAGGAAGAGGCACACGAGATAGGCGTTAAAATGTGGAAGAAAAGAAAATGCAAGCAGAAAAATAGGAATGGTTAAAATGTGTTAGCATATAAAAACTTGTAAGAAACGCATCACATTTGCAGAAACAAATATCATATGGATCCCTTCAATTCCCATACATGCATTATGAATTCACATGACCATGAAACTGCTTGGTTCCAAGTGTTTGAGCTAGAGTTGTATTACAAATTCAGCATTCGTTCTAGTGGCACTAAACAACCACAGTTATCATCACATATCGTTTCGACAAGATCCGAGAAGGCGATTCGATGACTACGAAATGTCAAGCAGCATAACTACCTCCTCTTAATACCTGGGATATTTTGTCCAGGATATATTTTCAACTTTGAGCAAAGAACAAAGGAGATATCAAGTGAGTTTTGATTTCTTCGTTTTAACTTGAGGCTTCTCAAGGACTTCATCATCTTCTGAAGAGCTTTCAGCTAGTTCATCAGGGACATCAGTTGGAACATTATGTTTAGTGATGAACTCCTTCAAAATGCTCATGCTCTGCTCTTTCATGGAAACCAATTGCTCCGAAACAGTGTTACCAGTGCATGAATCGACAGCATACAATTCTGACCCGAGTTTAAACGTCGCTTTAACACGAAGCCCTTGATTAACGGTGTCAGTTGCTTGCCCCGCCATTGTCTCCTTCGCAAGCACTGCATTTTAACAGGTTGATTCAACATGGGATTTACATCAGTGGTACTATGCATATAATTGTAACAACCCTACACTTCTTTTTGAGTTTGAACAAAAGCATATAATATATAATTCATTGCACAAGCAATGCTTCAATGGAGAAGTCGTCCCAGTAACGCATAATACGATTTAAGCCTTGAAAAAACAGGCCACGAAGCATTTCAAATCAACAACATACCATGCATTAAAAAAGAAGAAGAATGGTAATAGTGTTTTAACGTTGACAGAAGGGCATAATACAGACCCAAGCGGTCATCGATCTGTATAAGCAATTCAGGTGACTGCTACAGTGACTTCAAGTAATGGGTTACTTCACTTCTTTTTTGTTACGGATAAGTAAGCAAAAATGTGTATATTTACGTGACTAAATTACAGAAAAAATGAACTCGTCAATGGAATTAAAAAAAAGATCACTGGGTATTGGAATACAGTTAATTCCATGCAAGGTCATAAATACCAAAAATTATAGAAAAAATCAGAATAGGGAGGGGGGTAATTAGCTAAAGTAACAGCGCAAAAAATACTAGAATGAAGCTAATGAGTTGGAGGAGGAGTTTAAACTCAACTCAGCAAAAAAACCAAAGTGAAAGCCATTCTACTGGGTGGTATTAAACACAAAACAAAAGGCTTAAAATCCAAACATAATAATAAGAAGTAGCAGGAGGAGGAGGAACTGACCTTGACCTTCCTAGTTAGCGCAAGCAACGAAGACAAGACAAACGGCGGCAGCTGGGATAACACAAGGGTTTTTTCCCCTTTTCTCCTCCAGTCTTCATCTTACTCGGCGCGGCATAATTACGATTCTGCCCCCGACATATATAAAGGAAATTTTGAAATTGCCCCTATCAATTAATTAATTAATTGCCCGACTTGACCATCTTACAGGATGGTTGTGACACTGCAGTGCTTTGGGCTGTCTTCTCCTTCTCCCTCCTTTGGTGGGTTGCCAAAAGCAACTTATTTATTTATGTCGGATACCTCTCTACTTCTCCTCCCTCGACTGCCTCACACCGTTGATTTATTTGGTGAGGCTTACTTTACCACTATTGATTATTATTATTATTATTATTATTATTTTTACCCTCTCGCTTGAGTTATTGATTTAATAAATTTTGATGGGTCTATGTATATGAATTTTGAGTTGTAAATATTCAACATTGCTCAAAGCTGCCATCCTTCGTACTTTGTTCCAGCAATCTTTCTGCTAAATCTTTTGAAGCCCCTTGCTGGCTTTTCAAGGTCCCACTCCTACCTAAGTCTGCTGGGATTGGTCTAATTATGAAAACTTGTGTTCTTATTTTGCTAAGATTCAGTGGTAAAACTTGTTCTTGGTTCACCTTTTCAGGTAATTGGTAAATACAAAATGACACGGCGCTGCTTACACTCCAATTGGCTTTCAAGTTTCAAAGGCCCCGACACGAAGTTCATCCCCCTCAATCAGAGACAAGGACGAGGAGGAAAGTGTAGCAGAGAGCAAGTGCGTATCCCGGGTAGTAGCTCTCTGCCCTTCTCTCATTCGTGTTGTTGTTCTCATGATTGTAGAGTTAGTCATTCTCACAATCAAATCCCATATGTTTGGCCATACTCCTCTGCAACAAGAACACTTTTACAAGAAAAACTCTCCCTAATTCTAAACTCAACAGCTAGCAGTAAACCCAAAACTTCTTTACCTCCCAGCTTTACTTTACAGGGAAAAGTTTCAGGGCTAAGTATTAGGTGGTTCTCTTGCTCCAGCAATGATGATGCAGATTCTGACGCTGAGAATGAGGAGAATGAGGAGAGTGATAATTGTGAAAGCGAAAACAAAGGTGCTAGTGTCAAATCAACTGCAGATCCTGAGGAGCTTCATAAGGTATGCAAGGTGATTGATGAATTGTTTGCATTGGACCACAACATGGAGGCAGTTCTTGATGAATGTGGGATCAATTTATCACATGACCTGGTCATAGAGGTGTTGGAAAGATTCCGTCATGCTAGAAAACCAGCTTTCCGATTCTTCTGTTGGGCAGCGGAGAAGCCAGGTTTTGTCCATGATTCAAGGACTTACCATTCAATGATGATCATACTTGCTAAGGCTAGACAGTTTGAGACTATGATGTCAATGCTTGAAGAGATGGGTGAAAAAAGGCTTTTGACGTTGGAAACATTTTCCATTGCAATGAGAGCTTTTGCTGCTGCAAAGGAGAGGAAAAAGGCTGTTGGTATATTTGAGTTAATGAAGAATCACAAATATAAAGTGGGTGTTGAGACCATCAATGCTCTGCTTGATAGTCTTGGGAGGGCCAAGCTTGGGAAAGAAGCTCAGGCATTATTTGGGAAGTTGGAAGGTAGATTTACACCAGATTTGAGGACATATACCGTATTGCTTAATGGATGGTGCAGGGTGAAGAATTTAATGGAGGCCGGGAGGATTTGGAACGAGATGCTTGATAGGGGGTTTAAGCCTGATATTGTCACCCATAATATTATGCTTGAAGGGTTGTTAAGGAGTCATAGGAGGTCTGATGCAATCAAGTTCTTTGAGGTCATGAAAGCCAAGGGCCCATCACCTGATGTTCGGAGCTATACAATTTTGATCCGGGATCTATGCAAGCAAACTAAGATGAAAGAGGCAGTTGGATATTTTTATGAGATGGTTGATTCTGGTTGCCATCCTGATGCTGCAGTTTACACGTGCTTGATGACGGGGTATGGGAATCATAAGAGGATGGACATGGTTTATGAATTGTTGAAGGAGATGAAAGAAAAGGGCTGTCCACCTGATGGGAAAACTTATAATGCCCTTATCAAGTTGATGACCAGCCAGAGAATGCCAGATGATGCAGTGAGGATATACAAGAAGATGATTCAAAATGGAATTGAACCTTCAATCCACTCTTACAATATGATTATGAAATCTTACTTTCGAGTAAGAAATTTTGAAATGGGTCATGCAGTTTGGGATGAGATGAGTAAGAAAGGTTTTTGCCCTGATGATAACTCCTATACTGTTTTCATTGGAGGGCTTATAAGTCAGAATAGATCTGAAGAGGCATGCAAATATTTGGAGGAGATGATAGAAAAGGGAATGAAAGCTCCTCAACTAGACTACAACAAATTTGCGGCTGATTTCTCCCGAGCTGGGAAACCTGATATACTTGAGGAGCTAGCTCAAAAAATGAAGTTCTCTGGCAAGTTTGAAGTCTCTAATGTGTTTGCCAGATGGGCTGAGATGATGAAGAAGAGAGTTAAGAGAAGAGAACCTAGTGATAGAAAGTGTAATCAACTTGTCCATGACCAACGGTACTCTTTTTAGGAGATGACAGATGGATGATGGTTGGCGAGTATCATTTCTTCCGTTTCCTTACTGATGGATATTTGTTTAATGATTGCCCATGACCAACGGTGCTGGTTTGTGCTGTATATTTTTGTATTCATTACATCTCACATTTCCTGTTTTAATTCTTATTTTAGTTATTCTTCAAGAGATATAAAATGGTCCAGTTCTTATTGGTGCTAAACTTTCCTTCTCGATGATATACTCTTGTTTGAAAGGGTTTCTCTATGGTTTTTCTTCTTTCAAGCATTATATCTCTTGTTTTTCATGCAGTGAATAAAACTAATATGTTCCTCTGCCATTTTCCTGTTTTTTTGCTGAGGTTTGAATTGATGTAATTAAAGGTAAAACAAATCATTTAGAGTGACTTTCCTGGGTCACTTTTGAAAGAAAGTGGAGGCTGCATGGGTTGAATTCATGGTTGACGTGGGTATGGGTGAATATTTAGTGAAATCCTCCTGAAAACCTGAACCATGTTCCATTTTGCTGTAGAACTTTGTTTTCAAGATTGAGGCCGCGGCTATAATCACTAATGAATCATATGATCGAAATCTTCAGAGGCAATTAATTGAATTGTTTTAGATGACTGGTTGTGGAAGGTCATACTGCTATGACGTTATAACTTTCAAATTTGTGAAAACACGCATGAAGTAGATTTGAACCCTATTTAGTGGTGAGTTTGGTATATTTACCGGCGACATGTTTAGTTTCTGTTCCTCCGGAGGTGCTTCATGATGCTAAACTCGGAGTTCTTCAGCTGGTCTACTCTGTTTTTTTATGGGCTTGACAGCATCTCACTCGATCCCCACTACCTTCTTGTATGATCAAGGGTCAATGCTTTGTTTGGTTGATTGCTTTCGACTGAGATTGTTGACTCTAATGTCTGGTGTAATCACCATGAATTGATTTGTAGTTATAATTTTAGCGTGGTTATTTTGACTCTTCGTTCTTGTATCGCCAAGCTAATGATGTTATTCCCATTGCCGGCCTTTATCATATTGACCCTGATTTGCCCCGAGGAAAGGAACTTTTCCCTTGGGAAATTATCAAGAAAAATATTTAAAAGCATCTGCTAGCTACCCTTTTGAGCACTACAGTGTCTAATCCGAGCTCTCCCATATAAAAAAAACTTGTCATCAAAGCATACTACATTTAGTATTGTCATATCAAGATACTATAATTCGCAAGTTGAAAGCTGTGCAGCAAATTTTGTGCTGGTTAAGCTTTGGGAAAGAAAGGATTTTCTGAAATTGTTAATTAGGAGTGTTTCAACCAGAGGGTATAGGAACATAGCAAGTGTGGCATAAATTAACCTCCTAATAATAGAGAGGAATATTTACATCCTGCAATCAATCCTCACACTCAACCGTTTGAAAGAACACCATATATAAGATTTTTTGAAGCCGGGCACAAAACAAACAGCAAACAAAATTGGGTTGAACTTCAAATGAAAAGGAGTAACATCCGAACCTCCAATCAGGAGAAGTGTATGCCAGCCATATTGAACTGAGAGAGCAAGTGTAAGAACTCCTCTTGCGAGAGTTTGGATGACCTCTTTTCAGAATAATCTCTCTCTTTCAGCACAGCCAAAACCTTTTGCTTGAATTCAGAGGCCTCACCGTCTGCATCGCCATCCTCCACCTCCATTTCGTTATCCGTTCCGTCATCCAGGTCCATGCTTTGATCCTCTTTGGAATCTCCCAGTCCCGAAATGTCCATCTCAGCATTAGTACTGCCCGGGGAACCATTTTGCAATTGCTGCAGCGCCTGAAGGGTCTTGTAATTCTTTTCAAGCATGGAGAGGACATTTTTTATCCTAAAAATAGAACCGAGTGTCTTGTTCTTTCGAATGAAACAAATCCTTATGAATCCATCCCATTCCTTAGGATTCACCTGGGGACGTGGTTTCCTAGGCTCAATTCGAACAACAGAGGAATCCACCTTGGGTGGAGGCCTGAAATTGTTCTTTCCAACTTTGAGAAGATGGGAGACTCTAGCATAGAGTTGGGTATTAACAGAAAGACGGCAGTATAAGGTATCACCTGGCTGAGCAACAAGTCTCATAGCAAATTCTCTCTGAAACATAATGATGGCACACCTGAAGGAAGGTTGATGATTCAATAATTTGAAAGTGAGGGGTGAAGATATCTGATAAGGGATATTCGCCACACATATATCAAAATAAGGAAGGTCTGTCTTTAGCACATCACCCTGAATCACCTGTGAATGTCGAGTGATTAGTTTTTCGTAAAAGAGATAAACAGCTTGCCAAATTCACAATGATACTCATACCTTTAAGCGATTAGAGAAAGGGGTGCCTTGAAAGCGGCGTTGAAGCTCAAGAACCATGCGAGGGTCGAGCTCAATAGCAACAACCATTTTGCCAGCCTCGAGAAGTTTCTTGGTGAGATTTCCAGTACCAGGACCAATCTCAAGAACAACGTCGGTGCTCTTGATGCCTGATTTTTGGACTATGGAGTCAACAAGCAAAGGGTTCTTGAGGATGTGCTGTCCTTTCGATTTGTGGAAGGATATGCCTCCTTGGTAGTGATTTGAGGAGGGTGCTCCCCGTGATGATGCCTTATCTTTTCTTATCTTACCGCCCGCCATTGCTGCTGCTGCTGCGGCTGCTGGTGGTGCAGAGATACCTATACTATGGAAAGGGAAGGAGGCAGGGAATAAAATACTGGGCTTTAGGGTTTTTCGCTCGATAATTATTTCTCGATGGCTATTAAAGACAACCAACGGCCCAACGCCTTTTTAGCTCTTTATTTTTTACTTTATTATTATTTGTTTTTGGGGGGACAAGTTCAGCCCCTCAACTTATGTTTAGCATGTCGATTTCGTCCCTGAAGTAAGGTAGAAAGGTTCTACCAAGGAAAAGGAAGATAAATTAGTTGGCTTAATAACACTGTCAGTTCAAGAGTTTTTTTTGTTTTCTATCTGAGTGTATTTTTTTTTGGGGCTCGATTCGCCTCTTAATTAATGGATCTGAAAAGGCATATATTATGTGAGCACATAAAGGATACATAGTTTTTTCTGTCTCAGGAAAAAAAAAAAACAACGAAAAGTGATGCGATTTACACGCTTTATAAGACTCGTGTGCATTCAATGGCTTTGATTCATGCAACGCCATCAGATAAATTGTTTTTGAAAATATTTTTTATTTAAAAATACATCAAAACAATATATATATATATATATATTTTTTTTTTAAAACATCATTTTTAATATATCACATGAAAAGATGTAAAAACACTATTTTTTTTAATTTAAAATATTTTTTAATTTAAAATATTTTTAAAACACAATAACAGACGAGTTTCCATTCAGGTTTGTTTGTTCTCATAAAAATTCAGGTTTGTTCTCATAAAAACTCAGCATTGAGCCCAGCCACTTATTCGATCCGACCCAGTTAACTCGTTATGCAGTCATCCAAGAATCTGTTCAAGTATCTTTTTCATTTCTTTTTCTATGAAATGCAATGCCATTGAAGCTAGAGTGACCGACCTGTACATTATGGGAAACTCTCACCATATCAATTTCCCCTCCCATTCTGTCAAAAAAATGATTGCAACAGCTATTTTCACGGGGCGTTCTAGCATCCTAGAATTTGAGGATTCATTTTATAAAAAATGGACAGAAGAGGAAGGAAAGCTTAAATAAAACGGAGGGAAAAATTGCTGGACTTCCTACATCTTTGATAATTTCCTTGTAAACCATTCGGAGAGGCGCTTCATTTTGTGTGATAGCTCAGCGCTTAACACATAAAAATCTTGGGCATTTTTCATCATCACCTGTATGTCATGCTTCACCGCTTCCAGGCTCCGATAATAGTTGTTTTCTAACCTTGACTGGATAATTTCAGGACACAGAGGTACTGAGAATCTGCAAAACTCCCACAAAAACCAAAGATCATTTGGAGAATTTCCACATCCACACCAACAGATGCAGCTCTAAATAACAAATTGTATCGACAAGTGAATAATACAGCACTGCATATCTATAGATGCCTACATAAACTACATATCCTTTCTAAAGAGATGAGCTGAATTTACATAACTCATTAATTGTAGGTTGATTAGATCTTTAAGTTGTATGGGGAACATAAAAGCACACACCAACTTCATAATCTGTTGTTTCCAGAAGCTGATTGAGTAGTTACCAGTAGATAGACAGGAAGAGAGATTTCCACAGACTAATATCTAATTATACTTGAACCTTTTTCAACAACTGTGAATACAAGCTGGTTTCTTTGTAGCATTAGATCACGACAGGAGAGAAAAAAATGTTTGCAAAATAATATAGTGATGACCCTCCTAGGCCAGAGGGGTGACAGGTAACAAAAAAAAGAGGAAGCTTCATAACATATACCTGTTAAAGAAATCCCACTTATGAGACGCCTCATTCAATTTTTGAATTCCACAAGAATCCTGCAAGATTTAGAGTAGAACCATCAAAACCATGAGAAAACACTTTCCATCTTCAGATATTCAGATAGAACAGATTTTCAGATGAAAACTTCTTAACCTGATTTTTGTTTGCTGATAGCTCTAATTTAGTGAACAAAGATAGAAGTCTATTTGTTGTCTCAAAATCTATATGGGGGTGCTCCCATGGAATGCCAAGGTCATGCAATTCCCACGGACTGTGTTTGTGTAAAGTTGGATCAGACGTGTATATAACTTCATATCTCTCCCAAGGACTATCTGGAAAGTCAACTGATTTTGCCTGCACAGAAACAATTTCCCCTTCCCACCATTCACCACCTTCCCCGTTCTCATTCCTCCACCACACCTCACATCTATCCTTGCTCGTCCAATCTCTATTGATGGAAGCATCATATCGTGTTTTTTCAACAACAAAATCGGGAAAATCAATCAATTCAGGCAGGGTCAGCTTGAATGCTTTGCCAAAAGCAACAGATGTAGGATCTACAAATCTGAGTGTGATTTTACAGCAGCTATCCCCCGAACCAGGAACTATGGCATAATCAAGGTCTTCTACCTTGCAAATTTCCACTGCACCTAGGTGTCCCTTGATTATACTCCAAGGACCTTTTTCTCGTAGACTATATAAATCAATATACTCTTGGTGGCCCTGCGAAGAACAAAACCATTGATAATTCATTAAAATAGAAATTACTTTGAAAGAAGCACGGAACTCAGGATTCAAAGGCACAAAAGCCATTAATCAAGAAGATAGGGAGAATACCTGTCTCAAATAAACAACTTCGTCGCCCAACTGGGGGATATAACGGTAACCATCCTCGTGCTTTGACAAGCTTAACCATGATAATTTTCTTATGGGTTGATTTGATTCTCTTCTAATTAATCTTGTATCATTATCAGAATACTTCCCCTTCTTGTTTTTAACCGACCTTGATCTGACTGTCATTTTCGAACTTGACACCCACTCTTCAGATAGGAACTCATCACCTGCAGCATTCTTTGACGTCCCAACCAATTCATGGCCCATTTTCACCCCAAGGTTATGATTTTGAGCACTTGGCTCCCGCTGGGTTGCTTTCATCTTCATGGATCTTGTTCTACAAATTGCATCACCATTATCAGCTTCAGAGAGGTCAATTCCAGAACCACAATGGTCATTTGCTGGTGAGGAATTTACTTTTATAGCACTATCAAAACCTTCTAAATCAGATCTAGCCTTGTGTGTCCTTTCCCTTTTGTTTACACCATAAAGAGAAATTGATCTGCCCAAACCTTCTCCACCCCTATCTGGTACTCCTGATATTTTATCCTGTCCCAGACAAGAGGGAGTTTCAGACATTACATCACCTCCATTGCTAGTAAAGTCACCAACTGTTCTCGAATCCTTCAAAATTGATTTTGTTTTTATTTTTAACCTTGTTATCTTAGGTGGAGGGTCCACTTTCAATTCCTGAGAATGGTTCGCACCAAAAACTTCACTTATATCTACTGGATCACAACAACCGTGTTTATCAGATCTGGACCAATTTTTGTCTCCCACGTTACAAATTTCATTGCTTGAAGCTGTGGAAGCACCAGGAAGATCACCTCTGGTGTGGTATTGAGACAGTCCAAAGCCAGACACATTCGAAGAAGATGCCCCTAGATCTTCAGAGCTTAACTTTATGTTATTTTCTTCAATAGGTCCAGAAGATGGATCGACAGAAAAAATATGATTTTCACCATTGAGTCTGCTCTCTGGAGACATAGGCTTCTTGGAGTCACGTAATGAAAACTTCAAGACTATTTTTTTCCTATTTCCCAAAACTGATTGAGATTCAAGGAGTTCAGGAGGCCTGGCCATATCCTCAACCAAAACAAGTTTATCTTCCCTTGTACATTTTTCTTCTGCATTATGCAAGTATCCATCCCCTCTGTTGTTTTGGACTGTCAAATCTTGAAGCCCTGACTCACAGTTGGATGTATCGTCTTCTGAGTCATCTTCATCATCTTCATCTGTTGATGTTCCAGTAATTTTGGAGAGCATGTTTCGAGCATTGCGGGCAGCAACACGCTGAGGTCTTGATGACTTTGCTTTGGAAGACTTCCTCTTAGCTTTCTTAACACCTTTCAGTTTCTTACCTCCATTACTTCCAGATAATGAGCTATCACGCTCATCCATGTTTCGTTTCTTCAAACGCCTCCCAGAAGATGTCATTTGTTCAGCCTGAAAACCAAACACTTCAGTAATTTGTATTTATAGAGAAACAAGAAAAGAGAGATAAAGATAAACCACTACTTACTTCAGTCTTGTGTTTCCTCCTCCTTGACCTGCGAATGCTATCCTTTTTACTGTTTTCAGCATCACTGTCCCCTGTACTACAATTGGGATCGCTGGGAGAGCTGAAACACAAACTACCCTGCTCCTCCTCACTGGTACATTCCTCTGCAACATTATACTCAGAATCAGTGTTGTCACTTATGACTTCATTTTCTGGTTCCCAGTAAATGGCATCTATGAAATCAGGCAGTGGCTCAAGCATTCTATCCAAATCTTCCAATGGAGGCATTTGATAATCCTGGCCTAAACCAATATCCGGACCAACAAAATATTTGATGGATGAAGGACGCCACTCAACTCCCAGTGCACCAAGTCGACGTTGCTGAAACATGGTCTGATAAGGTTCTGCGTATGGAATCATACCTAAAGTGTCCAATAAGCAATAACATTAGGGGAGGTGCTGTCTCGGAATACAATTCAAACATACATATGTTAAGGAGCCATAAACATACTTGAGTCACACAGAGGATCTTCAATGTTCCTTCGATGTGGAGCAAGTTGTGTCTCCTGCACCAGAAATGATCTCATATTAATAAGTTAATTAGCATTGAGAAGAATCAAACACACTAGATAGCAAGATCTTTGACTACTAATCTCCCACTATAACTGAAAAGAGTCAAAGACACCAGATACAAACAAGATTAGCACTTCAAATTGACCACACGTAAGCAAAATCAATTTTCCAATACTATCTGCGCCAACATGATAAACTAACAGAAATAAATCCTCGAGAATGGAGAAAAAGTCGCTACAATTTTGATGACATAAATCTTGCAGGTTGTTAGGGTGCGCATATTAATCATTATCTGCATCCTGTAATGTACTTTCCAATTGCCCAAAGTTAAAAATTCTTCAGAGAAAGAATGATCTGCAGGAGCTAACCTGATCAAGGGCATTGCCTGCAGCATCATGGGTAAGGGGTCGATAATCCCCAAGGAAAAACTGCATGAGAAAAATAATCAAAACAACCATTGTAAGGAAACAGAAGAATTGTTATTTAACTAATAGGAAAGGGAACTCTAGCTCACCCAGGGAAGCAAGAGAGAGGTGAGAAGAACTGCACAATTAAGATTTCATGTACCTGGTCATATTTGGCATCCTTTTGAGACTCGCCCTGGCCTGTGTTTAGCAAGTATATTTGACCAACATCATCAGAAAGCACAACAGATGTCCCATCCCTATCACAAAAAGAAAATATGTCTAATCACCAATGGAAAAAAAACACAAACCAATCACCATAAGTGAAGAATTCCCAAGATTCAGCCTTTTTTTTTTTAAAAAAAAAAGCATACATGACAAGAATATCACAGCATTACTATTTATCTCAAATCCAAGGCAAATACAAAACCTGGAAACTGACTGATATAAAATTACCCAGCCCATCAGAACTTCACGGAGAAATGAAGCACATAGTCCAAAAACATATCATTAAGACCAATGCTCATATTATGCAATCCCACAATAAATAATTGAAATATAAATGAAAAGATTTAAAAAACTCAACTGGTCCTATTTCACATTTAATCATCACCTTAGAGAATAATTTTAAAATAACTGATGAGGGTTCAAGGTTAGGCATAGCCTAACAAGTCAAAACCCAATTTCTTCCTCGGGTGCTTAATTACCATAATCTGAAACATGTTAGCTGAAGAACAAGAATTGTCTAATTAAACAAAGAAAAGTAAACTTGATTATAAAATATGTTATGGTTCACTTACGGAGAAAACTTCCCATCAACCAACTTGACATGACCAATTTCATATGTGCGAATAGGAATGCCCTCCCATATCTATCATATGACATGCAGAATTACATAAAGATAGGCACTAGTGGAACAACATTAGTGAGTCAACATGAGGAACTTGTAAAACCAGAGACTTACATCCCACACTATCAGTCGACCATCATACCCAGCACTCATAGCTATCCGTGGATTGAAAGGATGAACATCTAAAACGTAGGACTGCCAAAATGAATAACAAAAAAGTTAATTCATGACATTAAAAAAATATCAAATTAACAAAGATTCAACGTAAGAAAAAAAATCACAGTTGAACAACCAGATGGGTCAGATAAAGTGCACATATGACCAAGTAAACAAAGATACTGTGAAGCATATGCAGAACAAATAAATTTGTGCTTCTGTGAAATTCAGCTAAAATCTATGGACAAGGATTTGAAGCCAGTAAACAATACTAAAAGATTTTGTTGTGAAGATACTAGACTTAATTAAGATTAGATGAGATGTCAATAAGTTTCCTCCCAATGTCACAGATTTTGGAGATTGACCATACTAACATGATTGGGAAAAAACAAGGACAAAGGAAGTAAGACATCTAGAAGAATGACGTAAGATAAGAAGGAATCAACCCATAATGATTCAATTATTCCAACAGAGGTCAAAATAAGCACATTAAACATGTCAATCCATGACGGGGACCAAAAAGTTCAGAAAACACTTACAGACTCGGTATGGCCAGTCAAAGAATGCACTAAGCAACTATCAGCAGCATTCCAAACACATATTCTGCAATCTGCATATATGTGGAAAAATTGAGGGGCACCAGAAGGTAAGGAAAAGATTTAAAAAGAGCATTAAAGTATTCACATCCAAAATTCATACAAAAATGATTGTCTTTAGATCAACATCCATAAGCATTGGTTAGCCATTTCACTACATCAACTGGACTGGGCAGACTTGCAACAAGTAGAAGGTAGGAGTTTTGAAGCCTTGCACCTCATTTTATGATGGCTAAAGCAAGCCATCGACATAGAGTAAACACATGCTCTATTGATCTTATTTTTGAATTTTCACACACTTTAAGGACCTAGTCTAAAGATCATTGTTGGAATAAACGTTAAAAACCATGTCCACCAAAAAAGTAGAGGTAGGAAGAATCTTTTCGTCCAAACTAAGGCATAAAAGAAAGAGAAGCAAAAAGTTATTTAAGACAATCAGGGTTCTATAATTTATGGAATGTATGGAATAGAGATGCTAACTTGTCATTGCATACAAAAGAAGAACATAATGACATACAAAGAAAGAATATACAAAAAGGGGGGCCTTGACAAATGCTAAAGCCCAATCCATATTGAAAAAGTAAAATTTACCCATTACGGCTGCTAAGACAAAGCGCTTATCAAGACTCCACACAATCATATTAACACCGCGAGGAGTTGGAAGAATTCTTTGGCGTGGTCCTCCCCGAAGAGGTTGTGGAGGTAGTGGAGGAGGTGGAACTTTCAGATGATAAGACATTGTCCAACGTACGGATTTTCCCTGAGACAATAAAAAGAAAAGACAAAAGTAAATAAATAAACATTTTCAAAGAAATTCATTAACTTCAAGCATAGCAATTCAAACATTGGTGAGCAGAAGGTACAAATAATTCTCCCAAGGTTCATAAAAATGGAAACATTTAAAATATGCCTCCAAACTACACACTGAAAACCATGGTGGGAAACTACTTCAAAGGAGCTCACATGTGATCTCCGTGATATAGGTCTCCATATGATTGCACTGCCATCACGTGAGCAGGTAACTATTTTGTCATGACAGAACCTAAGAATCATGAAATTTAATCTATAAGTTACCCATAAATTTGCCAAATATTTAAAAGGTAAATTGTTCATTCTATTCTACTTAAAAATCAAACTAACTATAGAAATATGATAACCGCGAGTGGAAAGGAATATATTGACAGACCAGGAGGTTTTAAATTTCGGAACACTATCCTCCTTCAAAGCATCAGACATTGAAGATCTTGGAGCCACAGCACAGCCACTGCAGACGAAAGCAGATGGTTAAGGGTCAGACACCTTAAAATAAAATAATTTGCTAAAAAGGAACAACTAACCTGAATTGAACATAATTGACATCATTCTCATGGCCAGATAGTACATCCATCTCATGTATAGGTTGTTCTGACTCATCTATGTTAGATTTACAGGCATTCCAAACCTGGAAATATTTTGTTATTTGAAACAGATCAAACACAACAAATAGTAACACCAACAAATATAGTGATGAAAAATGAACCTAAGAAGTTATTTCAAGAGAAAAAGGCATTCAAACACACCCTTGCATAAGTATCAGAGCTTCCAGTGACAAAAGCAGTTCCATTAGCATTGTAAGCACAACACAATATCTGATTTCTCTGTGGACCATTACTCGAGGAAGGTCCATTACTAAAAGTACTACTGCTCTTACCTGCAAAAAAACTCTCCCATTTACTAGGCCAAATAATCAACAATACAGTGCTAATGTCTTGACAGAATAATAAAAAAGCAACCATCTAACCAGCAAGAGCATCTGAAGGCTTTGGAACATAAATTCGTGGACTACAATGGGAATATCTAGCATCCCAAACTCGACAAGTTCCATCATCTGATGACCTACAAATAAGCATATTAGCTGATTAACTAACAACGCCAAGTCATATAAATACACATGCCTTTTCCAGCCAGAAGGCAATAGAATAAAACATCCCCAAATCAGAACATCTCATTGAAGAACTCAAGAAAAATCACAAAGCAACCCTAGCCAAGATAAATGAAATTTTTACATGAAACTCAAAACGATCACAGAGGATCAACTGAGTATAAGAATTTTTTTTAATTACTATCAATATCTCTAGAAAAAAGACTCACGATAAAAGGTGATACACAGAGCCAAGCCTGGGACTAAATGCAATGGCAGTAACAGCTCCAGTGTGCCCCTTCAAGACTGAAATGGGCACCCCATCTGGCAAGCGCCACTGCATTATACCATAAGGAACTATTTATTTATCAGAGAGAATGAAACTTGGAGCACTAAAAGATAAGGTAGAGAACTCGTACCACTCGAATGAAAAAATCATTGGAAGCTGATGCCACTAACGCATTGTTAGAACTTACAGCCAAGTCAGTAATGTCACCCTTTAGTACATACAACCAGAAGAGTAAATTAAAATAAATAGGAAAAGATATTTTTAAAAGCATTTTGAGCCCTCACAATCACCATATATTACGCATGCAATCTGAACTCACTTCGTGTCCTCTGCAGCTGGCCAGGCAAAATGCAGTCTCCATTGACCAAATCTTGACGAGACGATCGTCCGAACCAGTAATAACATACCTTCCTGAGCGATCAAATATTGCTAGAGAGACACAGGCAATAGTTATACTTGTTAATAGACAAAACAACAATGAAACCCATACAAACAAGGAAATGGATACTGTGGGACAAAACAAGTACTGTAAATTTCACCATAATTCAAATATCACGTTAATTGCAAGATAAGAAAAGATATATAACCATTTACATAGTTTTTGGTTGGTCAAAGGTGATGCATGCAATAATGTTAAAAGAATATATTTGTGAACTTTTTTAAATGAGACCAGTGAACAAAATTTTCAATCTAAGAGACCAATCAAAATGATGACTCCCATTTCTCTCCAAGAAAACAACAAGGGAGACTACAAATGCTATGGGTACTGCTACCATATCCTAAATATCATCCTGTAAAAAACACTTGATAAGCAGGCATCATCTGCTAAAAATAGAAAGGAGAATTGGCAAGATGTCAGTGTGCAAATTCAAAGCAGGAATCCTTACCACAGTAGACAGCAGTCCGGTGTCCCCTTAACCTCTTTGTATTTTGCATCTTTTGCACCATGGTCAATGGCTTAGCAATGGCATAAGAAGCATAGCGAATGGATGGAGCACGATGGTGCTTTGCAAAACCACCACCGATTTCCCTTAAACTCAGCCCATGCACCTGATCAATCTGCATATGAGGCCAGCGCAGGTTTGCTGGCAGGGGCTTAGCTTGCTTATGCATACTCCTCTCACCTGCATAATAGGCAAAATCAGAGAAAATAGGATAAATCTTAATAAAGAGTCATGAAGCAGAGATATTGAAAATGTAAGTCCTAGCTCATAATCTATAGCAAATAACAAGAATTAGAAAGCACGTGATGAAAGGGCCCTGATAAGATGACCCGTGCAGAAAAGAGGGTGTGTTCCATTAACTAAGAAAATAAAATAATTTCAAATAGCAAAAATATAAAGAAGGCCAGACCTATAATAAGATGAAATTGCTTTTGTTGAGAAATCTAGTCACAAAACTACTGGTAAAGTACCGTTAAGGAAGAGAATAGTGAAAAGTGGAGTTAGTTATCTATATCCAAAGCATATTCTGCTTAAGTATCTATCACCTAAGACTTCATGTTCAACCAAAAAAGCTATGAAATTTGATGAATGTGAGGAGAATTTGTTCTTTTGATTAGCAAATGAAAGTCAAGTCTGCTTAGGAATTGCAAGGTAGATTCATGGGCCTCGTGAAGGCCATGCCACAGTGAAGGGCATGGCAAGTAATTAAAAATCAGCTTCCCAGGACCTGAAAATAAAAATTTGTTAGATTCGAACCGAAATGAGAGACTTGTATCATCAAATGAAGTGGCTGCTCTCATGTCCTGAGTCTACATCTTGGTTACAACCCTTAAGACCTATACTGTTACACAAAAGCATGGCTCATTTTAAAGACCAGACTAGTATAATAATTTACTGGAAGGGGTTGAGGTCAAGGATGAAAAGTGGGAAAGGCTAATAGAAAGAAAGACAACTGAAATGCAGCCACAATTTCAGGCATGAAGCAATATTTTCAGCGGGACACATGTTGAATTCAATTGAGAAACGATCACAATGGAGTTAGTATTTTTACTGACAATTATCTGAAAAGGTTATCTTAAGAAAGAGTAAGGAACTGAACGGATCACATACAATCAAGAAGCGAAAAAGAACCAGATCCCAGTATTGTAGGAACATGAGCTGCATTTAAGGTATTTCCTCCGGCCTTGCAAAGCATAGAATCTGTGTTGAGCAGCATTTGTTTCAGAAGCTTTACCAAATGATCCTTCTCAACATGAGGATACCTGATAGTTATGTAAATGCCATCAGTTACTCTGTTATCGCATTCGAGGTAAAATAATTGAACAGATAAGAAACCACAAGTCAGGAGAGAGAGAGAGAGAGAGAGAGAGAGAGGGAGGGAGACCATAATCTAAACTTGCCATTAACAGGTGCAGCCACTATTTAATTATCATATTAGTCTGATTCAGAGTAACACTGATCTGATTTTGCTTATTTTACTTGTTTCCTTAATGGAGAATGAGAATACTCACAACTTGTCAGTGATGAGCTCCAAAAGAAAAATTACAATGGTTAAGAGTTATTAGATGTACTTCATGAAGGAGTTTCAAATTAATTGTTAAATTTCCAAATTATGCAAGAAGTTAAGAGCAGTGGATGGGGTTACTTTAAAAAAAAAAAGATTATGGAAAGAGTTATCTATTGGCCAGTTCATCTTCCAAAACCAAAAAAAAAATCCTGATAGTTAAGAACGAAATATTATTCTGTAATAATGTTGCCATCATTCAACTTCAGGAAACAAGTAGTGAAACATAGAGGTGCGCAAAGAAAAATTACATGGAAATACAAGTGGCTAGCATGGCATATAAATCAATGGCATCAAAGGAAGACGAATAGAAATGAGAATGATGGACAGCCATTACCATGGAGTTCTCCCACCAGGTTATAAATTATATGACCAAAGATGGAAAATAAAGAGTTCAAGTAAAATGAAGCTTAAGTACCTTTCCACCAATTTATCATAGGTTAAAGGAAGAGAGACACCATCATCGTTATCATTCCCACTATGTGCATCACTTCTTGAAAACCAGGCATGATATCTTCTTGGTAGAAGCTCATGTCCTAAAACTTCATCCTGAAATTGTCTAAAAGTCCTATGGAATGGCCCAGAAGATAGAAAATGCATAATCAAAAAGTAAAGTTCTCTATGGTCTACATCTATTTTTTTCTCATTAACACGAACTCTCCCTTGTTGTTCAAAATGAGCCTTCTCCATCACCGTATTGGAAAAATCCAACAGTGGCTTGCTAATGGAAGAAGCTCCGCCAGAAGATGTATGATTCCAGATATCCATATTTTAGGTACAACCTGAGAAACAAGGAAGCACTTGTTCATTTATATTTCATAGACATGATGATTGAAAGCATACCAACACAGTCTACAGCAAGAAACAGCTGATAAATAAAAGATTAGATTCAACAGGAAGTCCTAAAACAATGCTTATGCTTCACGACAACTGAGGCTTGTAACACCTGGTTCCCCTGCTTCTAACCCCAAGGCAGTCCCTAGTTCATGCCAAACCAGCCAGGATAGACATGGTTATTGCTCATGATTTCTACAAGCAACATAGAATTGCTCACTCCAGGAGGGAGGGACCTCCTGGGCCCTTCTTGGGAACTGTACAGTAAGCTTCTTCATTGTATCCTTTGATTGTGGAAGCAAGCATGGATAATTGCATGCTACTGTAAATATAATCTTGAAATGGAATCTGTAACACATCCAAGATATGAAGGTGTATCCTAATTGTATAATTCTTCACACTATACTAGAGATCTACCAGTAAACATCATTAAACAATGACCCAAGCTGAGCTCAAGGTAATAAGAGAGCATGGATTACCTCTCTTTGAGTAAGGCAATAATATCAATTAAATCATCTCAACCTATAAGCTTAAGCAGATGCTCACATTACCTTCTACTTAATTTTACTAATTAGAATGGAATGGTAAGATTTGAATTTGTAACCATTTAGCCAACAAGATTTTGATACCAGTTAAGTTTCTGCACTACTGTTAATTCACAACATCTAATACAAACATTTTAAGGATTCTCGAGCATAAGGTTTCACGGTAAGCAAAAGGGTGGCCCCAGAAGAGACATTGCCACAGCGAAAAAATCCCCTGTGCAATTATAATAATAACACAGTTGAAACTAAAAGCATTATAATTCATTAACACCCTATAATTTAAGCATACGAAATGAATCATTTTGATAAATGATGACGTATTCACTATGCCATTTCTCCTCCCTATCTGCATGTCAGTTACGCTATCGGTTCACTTCCACCTACCAAAGGTCATTAAAACGAGCTACGGCTCAAGACTGTCAAAATTACCACCAAAAGAAAGAGGGAAAAAAAAAAGCAAGGCTGAAATGGCAACAATTTCCACACCATAGCAGCTGAAGAAATGCCACATTAATTACGTCAACACCTGGTGAAGTTGGATATTAAATAGTTTGTTTGCTCACTAGCAAAACCCCGACTAAACTCTACAGCAACAATTAAAAAAACAATCAAATAAAAAAAGAATGACGAATAAATTACCTTAAACTATCAGAGATTACAAGGAATATGTTGCCCCTTTCTCCCAGTAGTCCATCAACAAACACCCAGTTAACCACCCACGACTAGTTTTGAAGGAATTTCATAACTTAAGACACCAAAACACACACACACGGTGTCTTTTAGGGAAAACAGTTAAAAGTATCAACTAATTACGAAAAAAACGTTAAAATTAAAGGACCGGGGATCTAATCGAATAGAAATGTACAAAGCAGCAGAGTATAAGAACAGGGGGTGGGAATCTAAACAGAGTAGTTATTAGAGATATAAAATAAAGAGGAGATCTTTCTTTGCTTACCTTATACAGGCAGAGAGTCAGTTAAGGATAATAATTAGCATGGTGGATTGGAGTAATTAGCAGATACTAAGTTTTGGTTATTGTTTTCGTGTTTTTCGCTGTAGAGAGAAATTGAAATGGAGGGGTTTAAAAAGGGACGTTTCCTTTCCTTTTCTTTTTCTTTTATTTAAAAGAGAGAATGAGGGGGGGGCTGGAGATTAATTGATGAGTAAAATTGTTCACGGCGATAATTCTCTGACCGGTGCGGAATTAGATGCGCGATGACTACAATGCCCATAGTCAATGATGCTTTCTTTGCCAAATCGTTAATGGGTCCAGGTTAGTATTGTCTTTTTCCGCGCTGTTCTCATTCATGTTTTAGTTCTGTCATGGCTCTTCTTCATCTTCTTTTTTGTGCATGTTAATGAGTTTTTGGAGTTTGTTTGTTTTTTATTTAAAAAAAAACTATTTTTTTTTATAATTAGAGTTTTTGTAAGTGTTTAAATATGTTATGCTATAAATAAATTTTTAAAAATAAAAAAATATTATTTTAATATATTTTAAAATAAAAATATTTTTAAAAATAATTACTATCATATAATTTTTTTATATCGCTATGAATGAGATGGGCATGTCACAATTAATTCCTCCCATATTAGGAACAAGGTCATGTTAAAATCTCCATTTAAATATTCCTTCCATCCAGATTGTATTTTATTTTATCTTTTTAGTTATATCTTATGCCCCTCAAATATATGTGTTGTGTTGGAAAAGAAAAACTAGTCACGTGTGAAAATAAATAATAAATAATTTGACTGGCTGCATGCGATATTTTACATGTTAGATGATAAATTGGCTGCATGCACGATATTTTTCATCCGTCCTTCCTTCTTCTTTTTACCCTTTTTTTTCTATATAATTTGTACCCATTTTTGATATATATTGTATTGCTGTCTATTTTATCTACACTACCACGAGTTTGACGGGTTTTTTTTTGTCAAGAAGCAAATTGAACATCGAACATGCAGCCTTTTGCAGTTTGTTTTTTTACATCAATAATATTACTTATATATGTATTTAATTAAATCAATCAAGAATTGTATATGTTGATTAATAAAAAAACAAATTATTAAAAATAACTAAATACATGTCTGGAAAAGTTATGCGACAGATTTAAATCAGGATAATTAATCTCACAACATGATTCATTCACTCAATTCGATTGTAATTAGTAACTTTATTTATTTAAAATATTTTTATCTAGTCAAAATAGATACATATCTAAATTATTTGGATAAAGTAAAACGAAAAAACTATCTATCATGGTTGTATGTATTGGAAATATTGTAAAAATTATATATTTTTTATCTTAAAAAAATAAAATTCAATTATATCAAATAAAAATAATATGAATGAACTAGATTATTTTCTTTAAAAATTACATACATGAAAAATAATTAAATTTAATCACTATTAAAAAAGACTGGATGAAAAAATAAAAAATAACAAATAAGAGGTATTAATATAAATTAAAAAACTATCAAGAAAATAATTTTAAAAAAAGCATGATTTAAAAAACAAACTAGACAATATTAGGCTTAGCAAGTCAGGGATGTGCTCGGCCCTTTTAGAAAAAAACAGCGCATTGTTAGCTACTGAAAAAACAGTAACAGGAACTTTGACTATTCAGGGTATAACTCTAGCCCCAGAGAACTAAGCTTGGAAGAACTGGTTCTGTTATATGGCATCTATCCAAAACAAGATCGCGGTTTGTCAAAAAGAAATCAATAATCGTTTTAAATCTCCTATCCATTCACTTCCTCAGCAAATCTAAGAAAAAATGAGCACAGCACATTGAGACGCATGCAAAACAATTTGCAATCCTGAGTCAAGTTAGCGAGTGAAGCAGAAATGTTCAGATACACTAACCTTCCATCTTTAACTTTTCAAACTATGATAGCTTAACACTACAACACTAAAAACTGCATTCACAATCCAGCTACATTTGGAAGTTAGCTCAATGAAGTTCAGCAATATATGACTACATCACAATAATTTAGAGCAACCTAGATCAGGCATCGATAAATCGAATATCGAAGGTGTGGGGATGTATCTGCCAGACATTTAAGGATGCGTATTCCTCCAAACATTCTTTTAACTGCGCTTCGCTGTATCCCTGTTCACAAGTAGCATATCAAGCAATCAGATTTATTTGGACTTTTAGAAACAAAATGTTAATTTTGGCTACGATTAGGAGAAGAATCAACTTGGCTCAGGTTGGAAGTCAACCCAAAATACCCAATAAATAGAATATCCTAAATCTTAGTGCCAAATTGGGGCACAAGCATGCTAGTGATCTGTGATAACTAGTTTTGCAAATTTTGATCTTGTTCTGCATTGCAGTCTTTCCCAGAAAATTTCAAATACTGAAGTTTACACAGACTTTATGATCCAATTATTCAAAATGGGGTTGCACTAGGTGATCACGATCCCTTGATAGAACTATACATTGTTGACAAATAAGAAAACAATGCTCAGGAATTGAGACACGAATAAACCCATTATTTCTAAGTCACATCACGTTATTGATTGTAGATTCAGAAAAAAGCAAATCTCTGGGTAAAAGGAAGCTGGAAAGCATCTTTTAGATGGAATTGCATTCTAGAGTTAAAGTTTGAAAACTTCAAGTGCCCTTAATTTTTCTAAATCAAATGCAAAGCAACATGAATCCGCACAAAGAGTTCCATCAAATAAGCTTAGGGAGTCCAAAAGGAACTGCCCCACTGATGATTTGCATGTCCCTTTTTTTCCTAGAAGCCTAGATATCAGCAATCAAATTCAATCAATAAAATCAACAAACCTTTCTAGAAATCCAGTTGAGTGCATGAGCATAGCTCACGTCCATTTTATTGGCTCTTGCAGCTTCATCCCGCAAGATTGAATAGATGTCAGAGATGGCATCCAGACCAGATCTCTTAAGATCATCGGAATATAAAGAGAATTTTGACATCTGCATTAACCTCAGTGCCTCATCCACGTCACTCTGAGCCACAATTCCAGAAAATCGAAGTCTTGCTAAGGCCTGTAACCAAATGAAATAAACTTTGAGTGGGCTGATAAAACTCAAAACTCAAGATATATTTGACATGTCAACTGATTTATCCTGTGGATGAGATCACGTGTCTTTGGTCTAACTATCAGCAGCTTAGAATCAGCTTTCAACAGTACAGCTGAACAATTTCAACCTGCACTTCCTAACCTGAAGTACAAGCCAAACTGGACCTGCAAAATGCTGCCCTCGTTAAAAAGGTTGAGTCCTGGTTATAGTTTGCTAAGGAAGTAGTCCTGCCTTGCCCAACCTAGACCAGATGGTGTCCCATACCCCACTTTGATGCACTAGAGCAACCATCTCTTAATAATAGGAGAACAGATGAAAACAGGACTTACAGCTGATATGCGGAGTATGCTAAGCAAAGTTCTGACAGTCGTGTACGAGTGAGGAGTATTTGATTTAGCTTCTTCTTGCCGCATGCCTGAGTATGCAGTAGCAATGTATTCCTCTAGTTCCTTAGGCACATAAGGGGACAATCTTCTTGCAGCAGAAATATATGCCCTGTGAAACATTGAAAGACAAAGCAATCAATTTTAAGGCATTTAAATGCCTAGAAACAAGAGTCAATTTTACTGTAGTCAATTTTATTCTAAATACTTTCCAACATTTTGAATGAAGCAAAAATCATTTGTTTAAACTTATAGGTCTTTTTCAAATGCCAAGGCCTCCTTAATTACCATGAAAAGAAAAAAACAGAAATTAAAGGAATTTAAAAAAACCAACAAACACATGTAAATATTCAAAGAGCGGTAATCAAAGGAACATGTATACACCAGACAAAGAGCTTGTATGTTTGAGCAACTTCAATATTGGGAGTGAGTCATCCATAAAACTTGGAACTGTCAATTAAAATTAATTATGTAACTACTGAGATTTATACCGGAGAACAGATGGTTCAAGTGGAGTGAAACCAAGGGCAGGAGATTCTTTATTCTGGTGCACGTAAACAACATGCCTTGCCATTTCAAGGTCACTGTCCATATCTGCTCGATCAAGGATCAACCACAGAAGATCAAATCGTGATAGAAGAGCAGGAGGTAGATTGATATTTTCAGCTGGAGTTCTCCGTAGATCATATCTTCCCCTTCAACACAAATAACAGGACCACCAAACAAATTTAGACTAGTTTTTGTGCATCGTAGCCAGGGCATTTGTCCTGTTTAAAGTAAGAAATTTATACTAGCTTATTTGTGCACAATAGCCAAGTGGTTTTGTGTTGTTCTGTTTAAAGAAGGGGGGGAAAAGGAAAAAAACTGCTGCCATGTACTGAGAGCAACATATTCAGGTAAAAGTAATGGAAATAATATGGATTCCATCAAGTGAAACAACTTTGAGTACATCAGGAAGGTTCGTACCAGGCAGGATTGGCAGCAGCAAGAACAGCAGTTCTCGCATTGAGTGATGTTGTAATCCCAGCCTTGGCAATGCTGACAGTTTGCTGCTCCATAACCTCATGAATTGCTGTACGATCTGATTCATCCATCTTGTCAAACTCGTCAATCGCACATATACCCATATCAGCCAGAACCTGAAAAATATAAATGCTTTTATTTGAACCAAAGACATCTTCACAACAATTAGATTTAAGAGCTGAGGAGTGTTCCATCATAATTAGATCAATATCAGATGAAACCATTAAAACTAGCTAGCTAAAATTAGCAGGTCAAAAGGCTAACCAATGCCCCCCCTTCCAGGACCATCTCATTTGTAACTGGATCTTTCTGAACAGCAGCAGTTAGACCAACTCCACTGCTCCCTTTGCCAGTTGTGTACACTCCCCTGGGTGCTACATTTATTATATGCTTCAGAAGCTGACTTTTGGCAACACCAGGATCACCCATCAAGCATAAATGTAAATCTCCTCTAATCTGCAATTCATTGAGCTCCTATTAACTCTTAGACTATCACAGAAAGCACACAGTATAGAAAACACTAGATAGAAATCAGATATACAAGCAAAGTAGTCTACATGATGTTATAACTAGCCATAATGATTGGCAGAATACATGTGCTAGCAAACATGATGTGATCTCGTAGAAATGCATGCGTTTACCTTCATCCCATCCTTTAACTTTCGATGAGGAGCACCCACAAGAAGAAGAAGTAAAGCCTTTTTAATATCTTCATGTCCATAGATTTCAGGTGCCAGTGATTGTGCCAACTTATTGTAGATATCTCCATCCTCAGCCAGACGTGCAATTTGCTCTTCCTCGTCTCCTCTGAGTTCATACCTGCAGTATAGAGCAATTGGGTCACAAATTGAACTCTCCTTTTATCTCATTCGCAGTTAACTCACAGGTGAAACGATAAAAAGCCTTGCAAGTGTAACTTCATCCAAGATGGACATCTCCTCAAATGCTAACATCAATAAGGTGAAACTCACTCTGTGAAATCTTTTAGAATCTAAACACCATTTATCTGCGCAAGGTTTTCCATAATTGCATATTTGAACTGTTAGCACATTGATTTATGTGGACACACTGAACTTATTTTAATCTGAACCACAAAGATGAGTAAGAAAAAACAAGAGATAAACTTATCAGCTATCATATACTGGGTTATGAAGTGGTTGTTCTATCTTTTTATCCTATTAAAATTGCCAAGCTCCTAATAAATAAATGCAGGTAGCATGAAGTGATTATGTTAATATAGGAAAAATCCCCAAGACACTGAAGCTTCCCTCACTGGCGAAGAAAGCAAATTTAAAAGAGAGCAACAGAAAAAACAAAAGTTAAGGACTCCTTTTGCATCTTTTATTTCCCCCAATTTCTTTTCTTATGGATAAACCTTCTATCAGCCAGAAAGGTTACATGGAAATCTAAACCACCTACCACTAGAAAAGTAATCTCCATGGAATAAAGGCACCAACTCACCAAATAAGCTACTGTTCAAGGTTCAGTAAGTAATGGGGAAACTAGAGAGAGGTTGGATTCATGTTGATAAAACCCAGTGAGCAAGAGTACTTCACTTGATTCAAATAATTACAAATGTTTTGTGATAAAGAGCAGAAAAGTGGCTTACTCTTCATATTTTTTCTTGAAGTGAGTAACAGACATGGCCTCCAAATATGTGTCCGCAACTAATCCAGCACGCATTGCTCTGAAACCAGTGTAAGGAATCGGAAGGAAGATCCCTGATAATTCAACGACATCACCTGGTGCTACCTGGAAATTTTAAAACTAGGTAACTAAAAGCTATATGTGCCAATAGCACGTAAGATATACAACCTTTGATAAAGCAAATGATGAACCTGTTTGCGTGTTGCAATTAAAAGGACCAAACAAACATAACCCCTACTTTAAGGACGCACACAAGAAGCAGTTTTACATAAAATTACTTTATACAAATTCTCTCTATTTTATAGACAATTCACAATAAGAGCAACTAAAAGGGTAAACAAGATTTCTCCAGAAAGTGCGATCACAATACCATAAAGCTGTGCTGCCATTGACCAGAGATGGGGACTTAATATATGAAATTGATGAACAGGAGTACAAAGCTACTGAGAACGCTTTTCTCTTGTACTAAGAGATATTGACATTGTTTCCTCAATGAAATTCTTGAAATTACCAACCTTTCTTGTGAGTTCTCCTCTGAAATGAACAGTCATTGATCGTGGAATATGGCCTTTTGGGACATGTTCTGCTAACTCTTGAATTTTGGCCTGAAGACAATCATCTCTATGTTACAAACAAGCAGAAAGGTTGGGTTTGCCATTAATACATTGTTTATGACTGAAAATTAAAACAGTTACCTCCTGAAACTTCAGAAACTTTGATGCTCTAAGTTGAAGAATGAGATTCCCCTTTGTGTTGTTTGTTTTGCAGCGCTTAGTTGGGCACTCAGACAAGGGCATGAAGACTCGAGCGGTTACTTCCTGTTCAATGCACAAGAGGTCAAATGAATCAGTGGAACAGAAGGCAGCAAAAGATATTTCAAAAAACATGATTTTTTTCAAAATGAAATAAATAATACAACAAATCAGCAAACACCACCATCAACAGACTTCTAGTCAATCAAATTAAACAAGATGTGCATTTCAAACATGCTAAGAATGTATTGGGTATACTTTAAAAGTATTGAAAGTGTTATTTACACAACATAAGAAGACATCGTTGATGAATCAGACAAAAAAGTTTTGCTTGTTAATTACCTGGTAAATTTCAAAACCACATTCTTCACATGTATACACAGCTACCTGCATCAGTGGCTTAACATCTGAACAACGGGTCACAATACCAGATATCTTCACAAGCTGGCCAATATTTGAAGCCTTGACTTCTCTAAGGGTAAATGGCCGCCCTTTTGAAGGTGCTCTAATATAAACTTCACTGGAAGAAGAAAACATACACATAAAGAAACAGAGTAAGTTACATGACAGCGCAATACGCCTAGAACTAGAAAACATGATATGCATAAGCATACCCTTCACTAAACACGAGTAACCATTCATTCTATTATAGACGCCACTAATTGATGCGAAAAAGGTTTTTATCAAGACTAGACTATCCTGCAAAATTTGTCTACCCTGATCAGTCAGGGAATGATAAACTAAGTACTATTACCAATGCATTTGCATTCTGCATTCAACCAATTTCGACCAAGAAGCGAGTTTAGAAATTGAGACTCGGAGTTAAAATTATGATCCATCAAAATCAGTAATCCTAGATTATTCAGAATACATGCTAACAATAATAACTTAAAATGATTCTGGGCTAACAAACACTTATCAATGCTGGAAAAAAAGATGTACTGCTCAAATCAAAGACAAATATAGAAATTAGCAGCAAATTCAAACTCAAACAATCAATCAAAGACAACACCAGAACAAAGAACGAATTCACTAACTTTACTAGGAAATGTCAGGGTAATGCTTACAAGTAACGCTTGATCTCTGAAGGCATCTTCTGATTGGCATCAAAACCTTCAACATTCTCAGTTGCATCCTCAGACCTCTGTGTCATTAAGATATCATGGTCATCATCCAGAAATGCCTCAGTCGGCTTGGGCAACACTTCGTCAATAGCATCAGCAAAAATCCCAATATATCGACGTGTGTTCTCAGTAACACGTCTAAGGAATTCCTCATCCAAGTCCTTATACTGTGAAAAAAATAGATAATTAAATAGGTTTTTTTAAATCTCAGACAAATAGAGGTAATTATAATAAGAATTTACATTAATGAGATCTTCGAGATCGATCTGGACAGAGCGAGTCTTATGATTTGCAACATCTTGCTGAAGAAAATGAGTGATTAGGGTTAATTCGATGATATTTTATATATAGTTAGAAAAATGAAGAAAGAGAGGGAGAAAACACACTAGGATGTTCATGTATTTATAGTTAGAAAAATGAAGAAAGAGAGGGAGAAAACACACTAGGATGTTCATGTATTTAGATTCTCCATTTGCGTCGGCGAAATTTGAAAGGAAATCCTTGGCGAGATCTGAAAGAACCGAAATGGACATTACATAAACAGTTAAAGAAGAAGAACAATGGAGAGAGGAAGATTCTGTTACTTCTCTCTTCTTCGAAGCGGACGGGTTTCATGGTTCTACGGCAGAGAAGGCACGGAAACGAGACGGACGAACAGAGAGGGGGGCGGTAGTGGTGGAGATTTGAGTAGAGATGGGAGGGAAAGAGGGGTTTGGCGGCAAATAATGAGAGGTAAGGAGGCTTTTGGCGGGAAAATGTGGTGTGATATAATTATGGTACAGGCGGGATCATGTGCGCTCATCATCCACCGCAACTTGTTTTTTTCTGGGGACCCGCTTAATGGGGCAAAAAATATGAAAAATGTGGCTGCTGGGATTCGAGCCCAGGTCTCTACGGCCACAACGTAGAATTCTTACCACTAAACTACAGCCACTTCAATCTCCGGTCCTTGTTAATCTTATTTTAAGAATATAATAAAAGAGTAGAGGGTAATTACTTGTTTGGTGATTGAGAATGTTATTAGTTGCATTGAAACGTGATCGAATAATTATGCGGATGTTTGGTTGAAATTGATTTTTAAAATATTTTTTTATTTAAAAATGTATTAAAATAATATATTTATTTAAAAAATATATTAAAATTTAATTTTAAAAACAAAACGTTTTTTATTATTTTCCAAACAACCCTTGTATAAAGCAAACTTTAACCCCTTGACAATTACCATTCGTCTATCAATTTGATGTAGAGATTGATCAAAATAGTATTATCATGTTTTTTTTTCTGTTTTAACTTTAATAACGAAAATATAGATTAGATGTTGCGAGATACGGTGAATGTATATGATGGCTTAGCATATTAGCATGTCAACCCTGTTCCAGAAAAAAAAAAAAAAAAAAAAAAAGACCCGGGAGTTTTTATGAGAGAATATTTTAATATTTAAGCCAATAAATAACACGAGTGATAAGAAGGTGCAAATATTGGTTTTAGAGAATGAATTGTATTGAATTCAGTTGCCCTCTATACACTGTTAACTTTTATTTATTTATTTATTTTTTTGTCTGAAAAATATTAAATTGATTTAGTTTTAATATGGTAATATTAAAAAGAAAAAACATTATTTTAATATTTTTTAATTAAAAACACTTTTAAAAAATACTTAAAGCAGAGTTTTTGAAAAATATTAGAGAAAAAGAAAAGAAATTGCATTGGCCAATTGATCAGGTTCACTTGATAAAATCTCCTTTGCGCCACTGTTCCCCCCCGAAGCTGCACGAGATTCCTGGATCCCAAGCACAGCGTTACGCATCGTTTACTTCTCTGAACCAATAAATCAGTGCGATGTAAAGCAAATTGATCGACCAATACCCAGACAAAAATATTGAAGTTTGATCTGGAAGCATGAAAACTATTTCTTCCCCACCAAAAAAAATGGAAATAATAGCACGGTGATCTATACAGTGCACAGGCTACATGATTCCCCATGGACAGCAATATTCCTATACTCATCATATCTTCTCACCAACGTGGACCATGAGAGCAAAACTGCAGTAATCAGATCATGACACAACAGAGGGGGCACACCTTCAAGACTAAAATCATGAAAGTTTGCAGGGCCATATTATCAGGAGCCGGGAAAATTTACCGTCCTTTTGATATCATCTTACCGGGAAACAATATCGTCAGCTCGTGGATGCCGGTGAAGCTTCTATGAATTGATTGTTCCATTCAGAAATACAATTGCCAGTTCTGATGACTCGAGACATTCTAACAACTGATTTGACCTTCCTCTAATTACGGATAAATTGGAGTCTGTTCCTTCTCTTTTGCCAACTTTGCTTGAATTAGTTTATCCAAGATAGGAGGCTCTAAAGGAATTGGATCAAGACAACGATCCGAAGCACCAACAATCACCTGCTCCATAAACAAATCAATGCATGCCATTTATTGCTAGAAAGTTTCAAAGTTGACCACAAATATCATAAACTCTGAAATCAAGAACGGCAAGGAAAGGAAAGGAATCCAACCCCCATTGACCTTTCCAATATCTACAATACATTTTCATATAATAAAAAAACAAACAAGCATGAGCTCCAATAGAAGATTTCCAGGATTAAACTTCAAAGCTTTTAGTCTAGTTATTCCTTGATTTACCTCATCAAGCAAGAAGTCAATGGCAGCTTCGTCTTCAACAATTTCCTTAAGAGAAGCCCTTAGGAACTGAATATCCAACTGAATTTGCTGGAATCCACTCCGGTTGAAAGTCTGGAGTCGAACAAATTCTAGAAAACTTTTAAGACAAAGTTTTACTACAGTAGTAATAACAGATTCCTGCAGATTACAAGCAGAACAAGTCAACATTACTTCATAGTCCATATAAGCAATTCCTCCTCTGATAAAGTTGAACGAGTATAGTTTTATACCTGTGTATATTCAGTTTTTGTAAAAATCTCAACTTTTTGCTTGAACAATTTCGCCAGGTGGGTTTCAAGAAGTTGACTCCTGGCCCTGTGGGTGTTTGACCGCATCATTCTGTCCTCCCGTAATGGATTGCTGCGAGAGGAAGCACTGCTTCCATTGCTTTCAGAGCGATGATGTTTGCGGAGTGCTCCATGAGGTAAGATTTGTTTTGCCTCTGTTCCTATTGCTTCCAACTAGCCAGGACAAAATAAAAGTAAGTTCTCAATATTTCCTTTTTTCCAATAAATAGGCATGGGTCCACACACCACAAATCTACAAGTTGACTCGATTGTCATTTGTAGGATTGTCAAATTAATTAAATTTGGCATCCTAATAAACCCCTAAATATCAACAAGATAATAACCCCAAAAAAATCAATATAGCAACAAACCTCTTGAAGGAATAAATCAACAAACATATGAACTTCTCTAGGTTCCTTGTGCTGTAAGAATTAAGAAAAATTAGAGTCGGATATCAACCTAATTCACATCAAAATAGTCTTCTAATTTCATGTATTATACCAACCTTGACCCAATTTGGAGCTGTAAACCTCTTTCTCAGGAGAACTGATATTTTTTGAGTTGTCGTGTTTATATACTGAAACAAAGTAACAAAATAGCAAAATGTTAGTTGGAACAGCTAGTAGAAGTGATGTGTGGATGACAAACATTACTCAAATAAATTAATTTTGCATTGCATTTGCTGACTCAATCTGGGAGAGAATGATATCATAATAGCAAAATGGTCAATGAGTTTCTCTGACACCAATTTCCATGGGAGATAATTGCCTCTTTTTTTGCAGGGGGTGTTGGGAAGGGGGGGAGAAGAGACGAGCAAATTTTCCATTTTCACGAGGAATAGGTTTTTTTATTTTTGGGAGATCATGGCCCTGCTTGGATCCTGTCTTTCCCCTGCATAATAGGGCAAAATCCAAAACCGGAAAGATTCAGTCCCTGATGCTGTGATGGGACCAGTTGTGAGCAGGGGGGAAGTTTTCAGCTATCCTCCAGCAGACAGGTGTTTTGGGAGTGGGTAGTGTGGAGTATAACTATATGGTAAATAAATTTATAGGGATTTTTAGAGCAATGAGGTAGTGCCATGAAAATCCAAAATTTACACACCACCATGAGTTTTTTTTTAACCATTACATAAAATAGACACTTGGCATTGCTTGAAGAATTAGAAGTTCTGAATAGAGACTTCAGTTCGTACATGCTGTAGAAACATTTCACCATCTGAATGAAAGGTTTGACAAATTTCACCAGGAACAAGTGCTGGCCCATTTTCAGAAGCATGACCACCACCACCAGAGAAGTAAGCAGATATTTCCTGGCAATCAGGACATATAACTTTAAGGTAAGCCCAGAGAATATAGAATTCTAAATTATAATGCTGTACCCCTTAAAAGACAAATGAAATAAAACTGTGAATGGCTCCTTGCCTCAGTAATTCTAGAGATGGCAACTTGTTCAATAAAAACAGACAGTTGAGCCAGCACAAGGACAAGGCCTGGAATCACTTTCTCAACCTGCATGTTCTCTGTGGAATTTTCATCTTGACTGGCAGATTTATTTTTCCCTGAAAGCAAGAGGAACCGATCATGAAGTGCCCTGAAGAAATCTTGAAATCCTTCTTGAACCCACTCAACAATCAAGTTGCTCAGTTGAATCCCTCCTAAGTTTTCCTCGAGAAGTTGGCGGAAGTCCTGGAATGAATGAATCAAGACATTCAAAAAAGCTAGGTGAGGATGTCATGTACATGACAGATAGTGTGCCTGTTGGTGACAGAAATGTAAAAATAGAAGGATTGAGGAAATACACACACACACACAGATCATCAGAGAAAAAATCGGATGGAAAGTAAGGCTTTAATATCATTGCTATATATTTGTTAAAAAAACACCAAATAGCAAACACAGAGGACGTGATAGAAACATGGTCTAGTTAAGTTTTTAAGGAACATAATAGAAATTTCAGTAGGATTTGTAAATATATATAGCTTCAGTTATTCCTGAGGGTACTAATGTCTTGATGGCTATTTATTACCAATAACACATTCAAGCTCCCTTGAAGAACTGCGGTTTTGCCCGCCTCAAGGAAAACCACCAAAAGATGCTCTTCCGCTTCCTCCTTTGGTTTGATATGGACATTGGTTAGGGAATCTGCCAGTTCAAATGGAATTTGAGTCAGACTGAAGGCTATATAAAAATCGATGACAATTATAAATTTTCTGAGCTTTTTGGTCAACAAATTTGTGTTCGATGTAAAGCCATTGGGTGGTGTGAAGTTACAGCCTTATGGGTTCACACCACTCCAATATCCTTCATAACCTACAATACACTCTCAAAAGGTAGATAATTGTATCAACAAACAAAAGAACCTATCCAACCAAGTTTCATTTTGTTCATAGTTTATAACCACAGAAGTATAGCTTTATTGAAAAGGTAACAATACCTGAGATATCATTAAGAAGGTGAGAAAATGTGCTTTTTATATATTGTTTGACAGCCACCTGTGAAGCCTGTGACATTGAAGGATTTTTTTAGTTGCAAAGTTCCATTTTCAAACAAACAAATTATTTTTCTCAATCCAGACCAGCGAGAGAAGGAAAATGCAGGTAGGGATTATTATTGCTAAGTACAACTGGTATGAAAGGACAACCTTCAAAGAATAATCAGGGAGAAGAGCCTCATGCAACACTTTATCCATCAGGAGAACATCTTTCCATATAATTCCTGTATATGGTAAAGCATTTCAAGAAATCAGATGCACAACTTCCAAACATGAAAGAATCAGCACATGATATTTAATTAACCAAAAGTCATCCATAGGAAAATGGGAAGGAATTCAGAGTAAGGACAGTCGGGAACAAAGAATGTTGAATTGATTAGATGGGTGATGAAAATATTAAAGGAATTGAGCATTTCTTCACCGTGATAGTTTTTATGATGACACGTGCTAACTGCATAAAAAATTATAGAACTTGGGAAAGTTTCCAGTCTCATGCATCTAACATAATAGGTTTCATTACATGGAAAGATAGCTTACTTTTTACAAACAAAAGGATGAAAACAACTTGCTTTTGCAGGTATAGGATGAGTAAAAACTTCAGTTTCCCACTATCTTTAGGATGGTGAAGAGAGAATTTTACAGACCAAACTAAAGACAGCATAAACAAATTACAAGAATGGCCAAAGCAACCTTGAGGGGCATCAGAAAACCAAGCAACACGATGAGTAAAGGGAACACTGAGGAAGTGCATCACAATTGCTGAGCACTAGGAATAGAAAAAACTTAAAAACTCAAGTCCACATGGCTATCAGGCAGTCATGGAAGTTTTTATGTTGTGGTTTTCTCCCAACAAAACACCTGACATGACCCCTAAAGCAGAATGGTGAATTTGGTTGCATTTATGTCATAATAACAACAATTGATGTTGGAACACAATGCAATCCAAGTAAACAAACTTTTACTTCTCGATGTGCATTTCAACACTCAATCAGTGATCAATCAAGTTTTTTTTTTTTTTTCAATGGAATGTTTCAACTCCTAATTTTTTGCTTTGCAGTTAAGAATTTGAACTCTCAATTTGGTTTCAATCAAGTATCAAATTACATCCTTTTTTTCTACATATTACACCATATATTGGCAAGTATTTTACTAGCTATCCCTGGTTCTGGAAGCGTCAGGTCACATCATCACTTAATGACCAAATTATTTTATTTTTAACAGGCATCCAATTTAGTATTGATTGATCACAAAATGGGGAGTTGAGATTTGTTATTGAGAAACTTGGTTGAAAAAATCAAGTCCATGCACTTAGAGAGCATTTTTCAGGCAAATGATGCTGTCATCAAGAACTTAATGAAGAAACCATCCTGTAATTTTTTTTTTTTTAAATCACATGAAGATCTTGACTGGTCAGGAAAAGGAAAATTATATTGCCATTTAGATTGTGTCGTAAAGCATAGCTACGTTCTAATCTTACAAGGGGTGCCAAAGAACAAAATATTTCAATCATGGTCATTGTTCAAGGCAAAAAAAAACCCTTCAATTACATATATTTCTAAAGCAACCTAAACATAGGACATAAAGAAGAAGAAACCCTTGAACTTGAGCATAGAAATGCCCCAAACGCAAGTCAACATGTGTACAGAGAAGTGACATCATAGACGAATGACAAATTCAGCAATAAAAATTTAAATTAAAAAGGTAGACAATTCAGAGTAGAATATGTAGTCCAAAAAATGATTTCCAAGAGTAGTGTTGAGTGATCCATAGTACTTACGAAGAACACCCAGAAAATTAGCAATTGGAATCCACTCCTTTATGTAACCGGCAGTAATCTCAAAGTGCCTAAAGAAATTGCCAATCATATTACATGAGGAGTCGTGTGTGCATTAAATTCATGCTGTCCAAAAATTGAAAAATAAATCAATACAAAAGTTGTTATGACCAATTCAATGCCCTTACTTGGCAATCAAATCTTGAGAAAGTTTAATCAGTTGCTTTTCTGAATCAGGAAAAATTACTTGATAAGCTTGAACAGCTTCAGCAAACTCACAAACTAAAGCCTAAAATCACACTCAGGATAAAGTTTGTGTTAGTATGAGAGCTGATTGCCAGCAGATATAAAGCATGTATGTGTTGCACTTACATCATGCGCAGAACCAGTAACTGACTCAGTATTGTTTCCTTGTTCTGAAGGGTTGTTAGATTCCACCAAAACATTGGTTATGTCTTCATGCTTGAGCTGAAGAGCTTCAAGAGATTGCTCTAGTTTTTCAAATAGTTTTGCTTTTAAGTTGTCCATCTGCTAAGACAAAGGGCCATTTGTCATCATATGCCCACTGGTCTCTCCAACAAAAACATAATACGAGACACAATACACATGCCAGGCCACATAAGTAAAATTTAGCATCTATCAGCAAGAACCAAATGTAGCCTACAACTCACAATTCAAAAGAAATTAAGAAGAAAATATAAAAAAGACTGCATCCCCATTAACATGCTAGCCAAAGAATAGCAGAAAATTCACAACTCACAATCTGAAGTAATACATTGAGTGCTATACAAACCGGAAAATTCAACTTCTTAAGAAGTATTGCGGCCTCAGCCCTTGCTTGTATGGATTCAGAATCCAAGAATAGCTTTCCCTGAGAAGCAGAAAGAATTCCACATCAGGAAAAAAAAAAAAAAAAAACTAACTTTTATAGCACATATCAATAGAAGTCAAGCCTCAGAATTAGGATTTCATTCTTACAGAAAATCGCTTACCTTATTTTGGAAATCTTAAGAATATGCACAAAGATATAAGTCTTAAAGATTTATGACACGGTGCAAAAACTTTGTCAGAGGCTTATACTGGAGATTCCCAACCTCAAAGCCTCATGTCAAGAAATCTCAATTTATTGCAATACCAACACTATTGTTTGGTTTGATATCTGGTATCCAAGTACCGAGCACCATCCAAACATAAGGAGCATCAACTGAATTCAAATATTTTCACCAGGAGGAATTCACTAATCAAGCAAAAGTAACAGTGGGCTAGCGTATATCCCCTGCACCCCCAGAGAGAACAGTTGTTAATACTTCCAGTTCAATAAACCTAAAGGGTAAGTTATTCCACCCAAAAGAAGAAGAAGAAGAAGACTGATTTGTACAAGCAGTGTTGTCAAAGGAGAAAGGCGCCAAGCCTGTAAAATGCTCGGGGTGCTAGGTGCACGCCCAAATGAACCTAGGTGATATGCTATCAATTAAAAAATTATATATTATATAAATCTAAATATATATCTTCCCAATTAAGATTAGATCATTGAAAAATCATTAGAAAATATAAAATACCAAAATATAGTCATATAAAGTTATATTTTTCACCTTAAAACAAGATAAGATAATATAAAGTAGTGAGTAGCGAAATAGATTAAAAAGAAACATTAAATACCGACATCATTATTCATTAATCTTCTTCATCCATGTCTTCCCCTCCTTCACTTGAGTCCTCCATTTCATGAATATAATTGAAATCCTCATCTCTCAAACTATATTGCACTTGTTTAGAAATAATTAAACTACTAATTGTACAGATGTGTTGTTCTTCGACTCCCATTATTGAAAAAAGATAATGTGGTTGGTGTTTCTCTTAAAAGTGTCCTTCCTTGTTTTTTTGTCTCCACTTTAATGATTTTTTAAAGAAAACATTGCCCTGATCTTTATTTTTTTTCAAAAATACCCTAAGTTGTTTCCTGAGGTAAATTATAAAAAAAAAAAAAAAGAACAATTAGTTCAAGACATAAATCATTTACAACAAAATCCAACATAAAAGGAAGAATTTAGCAGGTGCTAGCCTTAGCACCTTGCACCCCCTCACAAGGTGCTCACCTGGGCGGCGCCTCATTGAAATCCAATGCCTAAGGCTAATACGGTGTTGGGGCCTCGCCTCACCTAGAGCGCCAAGGTGAGCGTGTCTTGAGAGCACCACATACAAGTAAACAGTTTGCAATCTAAAGGGCTGAAGAAAATGTTGGAAGAATAGGAGAGGAAGACACCATCCATGGTTCATCCATCCATATGTTTAATTGGGAAAGAAGAATGTACCTGCAATTTTTTTATAATAGTGGCCATAACTTCTTCAGATGCTTGCTTACAATCCTGGAACGATGAGTCCCCGTAGGCCTGGTGCACAAAAAAATATAAACAAAAATTTGAAAGTAAATATGTAATAAAAACAAAAACAAAATTCCCAGAAACAATAAGTATAAAAGTTTGAACCAACCATGGAAGGACAGGGTCTAAACGACTGACCTTAAAAATTGGCATTGCTCCAATGTAGAACTTGACTGCATCAGCATATGCCTCTGATTTAATACACTTCCCAAGTCTAGCAGGTAGATCATATATGAACTGCTCTATTCCAGAGAGGAAGAAATTCGTATGACTAGTATATTGCCAAAGACTGGAGTTTTAATTATGTAGAATAAGCAGACTCCATTCAATCCATTAAAAAAACTTGACAAAAATTATCAAAAAAATAAAAGGTTGAACTACAAGACCCAACGTTAACTAAAAAAACCCATTGCAACCTTCATTATAGAAACTCTTTCGAAACAAAAATGTTGATACATGTGATCACCACTGTCAAGTAAAAACTGGCAAGAGACTAGCATGCAACATGCTCAAATTTCAACAGCGTAAACAGGTGCGCATCACCTACAAGTCAACTAGCTAGGTCAAAAACAAAAGTGGCTAAACAACATCAACGTTATACAGTTCTAATTCAGCATACTTGGCAAGGAACATTCTCTAGTTCTCATAAAATCCGATTAAATTTTAGTTGAAAATTTTCTAAAAAATCACTTGCAAGCATGATGTTATCAGTATATATATGAATCATGCAAGAAACGATGGTTTTGGAGTACCTGAACTTTTCGAAGAAGGTTGTGTGTGCGATGCAATTTCTCTATATGTTCTCTCTTTTCGAAGAGAGAAGTGTTTACACCATCACTTCTTGATTGCACCGATGTTATCTGCAATGAATTGGTACAGTGTGATAGTTATAAACTTGGGCACCGGCATTTACATGCGTGCAATTCGAAGGACATATTTAAATATGAGAAATTTGGCACGTGCCTTGCCAAGGAGCTGCTCCATACTTGTTTCCATGCCCACGATATTACTTTTCATCCTGTAAGAAAAGAGAAGAAAAAAAATCAAAATTGCGAATTGTTAGCAAAGTCAAATTGTGAGTGAGAAGGGATACCTTTTAATTGTGTCAGTGGCACTGATAAACTTGTTGTAATTTTCATAAACTAGCATTTGCAAATCAGTGTCTAGATTTTTTATCTCAGCTGCCATTTCAACATGCCTCTGCAGAAGCCCTTCTAAATTTGATGTTTGCACCTGAATTCAAGTTGTAAATTCATGGATTAATCAGGAAAAACTAACAATGAAAGATCAATTCAAAAAGCAGGCGTACCAGGAGATTCATGTACTGATCGGCGTCGAAGGAGGTGCTGTTAATGGCATCTAAAGAAGAAAATCTGAAAGAATTACTAGTATTAGATACTGAAGGGTCTGGAGAATAGAAGCTTGATAACAAATCTCTGGTTCTCTTTGCCTTATCATCCAACGGCATATCTCCTTCCCCCATTTTGTGAATTATTGTTTCCGTTTCGTTCCGATTTCACGGATTCGATTGGTGAAGCTTGGATTTTTTTTTTGGAAATCAATCGATTCTAGATCCAGGATTATGGCGATGGGTTTGGGAATTTGGTTGAGGAAAAGTTACAGTGAAAAATGTTTCGCTGCTTTTCCGTTAACGACTAACGAGGTGCATGACCGCTAAGGCACGGCCAGCAGAGAGGCAGCTCCAGTCTACAAGGTCGTTCCATTATGGCCCAATACTATGAACCCCAAGCCCAGCATTGTGAGATAGTTTGGTATTATAGTAATTTATGTTTTTTGTTTAATCGAGAAAAAACTGTTGGATTATTTTGCAATTGGTATTATGATATAAAGTTTTTTTTTTAATTAAGAATGTTTTAAAGTATTAATTTTTATATTAATATATTACAATCATCAAAAAGCATCTAAATTATGATATAAGAGTTTTTGAATTAAAAATATATTAAAATATTATTCTCTTACATCAAAATTATATAAAAAAAATTATATTGATATTTTTTCATTGAAAAACAATCTGAAAATCACTTTAAAAAACAAAAACTACATGATTCCAAATGAGCATTTAAGTAATGTTATTTTGCAAGGGTTTCATATAATATTGCACTTTAAATCTTGATTATATAAAACTAAAATAATATGTGTTTTTATTCGTATAAAATATTTTTAAAATCACAGTTAAAAATATTTAAAAAAAAATTAAAACCATGAAAGTTACCATGATACCAAACACGCGCTATATATACATGGAAGTTGAGCAATAATGTAAGGAAGTGTGTGTAATTTTCTTCTTTTCCTTTTCTTTTGGTGTTTTTCATGTGTGTTTGGTGTTGTGAGGTATAATGATTTTCAATTGAAATTGCATCAAAAATTATTTTTATATATTTATTTATGATATTGACACGCTTGAATTATCTGAAAACATTCAAAAACATTAATTTGACGCTTTTTATTGTGTTTAATCATTTTGTTATTCATTAAATCCTTAAATACATTAAAAAATAATATTTCTTTTTTAGAAATACATCAAAAAGATATATTTTTTTTTATTTTTTAAAAACTATCTTTGATACCAACACATAAAAATGATCTAAAAATATTTTTTATTTAAAATTAAAAAAAATACTCTTAAAATATAATGTCAAACAATAAGTTTAAGGATAACCAGGTAATAAAAAAAAATGTATTGTAGTGGTGAAATTTTCCCAGGACGCAGGTTACAAAAGTTAACGTGTAGTTGATTACATTCATGCTTCAGCTATACGAGTAAAAAAAATGATGAAGATAAAATGGCCAGTAATTAAGTGAATATAACACAAATAATTAACCACTAAATTTATCTTTCACGGTGTGGGATAAGCATGTGCTAATTAATAAAAACACCATGATAAGCATCTCCATTGTTACATAAACCAGTAAGGATATCCAAATTTAAAAGGTTTGCTTGTTGAAAAAAGATACGCCAAGTAAAAACCATTTCAATCCTCGTAAGTGCGGCATTCATCTGTCTCTGGGTTGTCCTTGCAGTACTCCTCCAGAGGATCGGAGTACTCTTTCTTCTTGGCCTTGGCATGGCTTGCAGCCGCACTCAACTCCTCCACCTCATCCCATGCCGCTGCGCATTCTCCGCTAGCTGCGTCACCGGAGCAAGCCTCCTCCGCTTCTTTTATGCTCCTTTCCACCTTCTCTGATATTCTCTCGGGGGATGCTCTCACGGGTCGGATTTGCATGCGCCAGGACCCCGGTTGGTAGCTCCTCCTCCATAGTTGGTTTAACTTGACGAGGGGTTGAGCTTTTGGTTTGTCTGTTGACTTAGCTATGACTCCAGGGGTCGAGAGGTTAAGACCAGCAATTGTCGCCATTCTAGTTTTGGTAAAGTTCGTTGCTGCGGTGCGGAGCAGTAGAGATAAAATTGATATTGTCGAGGGAAGGTGACCTTGGGGAGCTTGCGACGAAACGTTATTTGAACGCAGATTTCTTATCAGGTGACAACCAATTGCATGTTTCCACGTGATGTTTTAAAGAAATATCACTCTGTCCTGACCTTGACTGCGTGCAGAAATACTCTAAGCTGTCAGACCGATTTTTTATCCTATCATGTTTCAATGTCAAACACAATATTTATTCCTTTTTATTGATAAAATATATTTAAAAAAAAAACTATTAATATTTCTCTCTCGTATATATGCATAGACAGAGGGGGAGATAGAATATAAATTCATACACAATTGTTGAGATGAAAATATATTTGTGCGGAGAGACAAAAATAAAGACAAAAAAATTGGTTGTATCCAAGATAATTTTAGATTGAATTTATATATTTTCAATACAAGAAAAATGACATGTTTCTAAAACCATTATTTTTTTTATTTCTAAAATATCATTGTAAAGAATTCTAAATTTGTTTAACTAAGATTATATATATATATATATATATATATATATATATATATATATATATATATATATATATATGTGTGTGTGTGTGTGTGTGTGTGTGTGTGTGTGTGTGTGTGTGTCATAATTTCAAAACCCAACCTGAAGGGTTGTTTGGGAAAGAGCCCAAGTAACGGGTTGGTCGGGCCAATCCAGGACCCAGGTCAACTTGAAAATAAAAATAGTTGTTATTGTAATTTTAAAATCTGAAAAGAGAATCAACTTGGGCAAGGTCTCTCGTCAAGAGTTGGGTTGACTGTTTGACTATGGTCAATGCAATGATTATTATTATGATTATTATTATAGTTGTAAAATTTAATTTAAGGATTGACTTGGATCACAGGTTAAGACGGTCGACCTAACTTGATTTGGATCAATATACCTGTAAAAAATATTAAGATCATAGTTTTCAAACCCGATTTAAGGATTAACTAAGAGCAAGAATCAATGATGGGCCAAAAGGTCAACTTGAGTTAAGTAAAGTTAATGTATAAATAAAAATAATTATTATAATAATTTTAAAATTTAATTTGGGAGTCAACATGGGGTGAGGGATGAGTAATGGATTATAAGGTTCAACCCAGGTCTATCCATTTAAAAAGAAACAAAATAGAAAGAAAAAACAACCTTATTTTGGTAAAAACAAATAAATTATTTTTGACATGTGTTTATTGCGAGTCCACTAGGTTGCAAGTCGACCCAAGATTATTATCAGGTCATGTTAGATCAAATTTTTTTATGCTTTTTTCCTGGATCAAAACCAATATTGACTTCAAATCAACTCATCAAACCAATCTAGTTTTATAAATAGGTTGATTACAATACCATCTATCTCAGCATAATATAAAATAAGTAAAAAAATCTAATTATTATTTTTTTAATATATAAATTTGATAATAATACATATCATGTTTAAAAAACAAAGTTAATTTTTAATTATATATTGTCTACCATTGCCAATTTACCACATATGACACAGAGACAAAAGGAACTGCCCGACGGAGCACCACCAAATGCAGAGAGTTACCACAAGCCCGAGACGACCTTTACTACTTTGCCAGCTTTGAATCATTGGACAAGAGCTAAGACAGATTGAATCAAAAGCTTTCTTCTTTTTGGCTTAGACCGATAAAGGGAATGGGGGTGAGGAGATAGACCAGGTCAAAGGCATTGCTATTCACTTCCTTTTGAGGAGGGGTAGGCTTGTGACCAAGACAGAAAAAGAAGGAATTGCTCCGGTTCTGGATCAAGGTTTCCCGATAACTGGTTATTAAAAAACAAAGACAGAGCCACTGCCACTACCATACATAATAAGCAGCACAAACAGTATCACAACCTCCAAATATGGATCCCGCGCCAATGGACTTTTGTTCATGAATATAGTTACATTGAGTGAGTTTAAGTTTGTAATTATAATTAACCCAGCTTTTAATACTTTATAAATTATTAACCCGACTTATTTAACTCTTTTTATCAAAGCAAGTTGAATTTATTGAGTTAAACTAGATTTTATGAATATTATAGATATTTTTTATTAATATTTTTAACTGACCATAATGAATAAAAAGAAGTTTCAAAATCGACAACACAAACATAGAAAACTACATCCTAGAGGACACTAGCTCAAAACTTGAAGCAACTCCAACACATGAGGCATGTGAAGAGGCAAAGTTAAAAAAATGTATTTTTAACTTTTGACTTTTCCAACAGAACAACCATTTTAATAGCTAAAATAGTTTTTCTACTCTTAAGTTGTTATTTCTACATATTTTGATATACAAGCCAAAAGATAAAATATACTCGTTAGAATACTATTGATGTGAATTAAAACATAGAAGAAGAGAACATTAGTGCATTCTTTTCGTCGATCCTTTTCTCCTCCGTCTTTTATTTTTCTCTTCATCTTTTTCTCCTCCGTCTTTAATTTTTCTCTTCATCTTTTTCTCCTTCATCCCAACAGATTTAGTCCTTCTTAGTAAATCATCTAAAACACAAACTCACGACAACATCCCGCTAGACCCATCATTATCGCCACCAAACATCCTTGTTTTATCCCCTCTTTCTTTATATTGGTTGGGCTATGTACTTAATGTTTATCAATTGATATCTTACTAATTCAACTGATATTGTATTTTATTTCAATTGTTATTGTCTTTGAGAGTAATATATTATTTTAAATCAATAATTATGAGTTGATATCTCACTGGTTTAACCGTTACTGTAATTTGTTTCAACTGTTACTGTAATTTAGAGAAATATATAGTTTAAAATCAAGGTTTATCGCTTGATATCTCACTAGTTCAATTGTTATTGTATTTTATTTCAACTATTACTGTATTTTGGAGTAATATATTATTTAAAATCAATGTTTATCAATTGTTATCTCACTAATTCAACTGCCATTGTATCTCACTAAAACCAATATTTTTAGACTATTTTTTTTTTATGCAGACAAACTCAAATTTGCCATATTTTTTCACTAACTTTATTATAAATGAGTTTGAAAATATTGTTTCTCAACCAATTGATCCTAATCAACTTTTTTATGATAGTATAAACTCTAATTTAGTTGTTCATACACTTAAAAAATCACAAAGAAATTAAAACTTTTTATCAGATAAAGATTGTTTACTCATGTCTGCATGAATAAATATAAGCAAAGATCCAATTACAAAAGTGAAAGTTGAGGAGATAATTGTAACAAATCTCTTACAACAATTCAAAGATACTTTAGTTGAAATTCAAGATAAAAAAAAAGACAAAAAAATTATGGTAGAGCAACAAGCTATAATAATTAAACGAAACCAATAGAAACAAAAATTGGATATGATTGAGAAAGAAGAGCAAAATATGAAAAAAAATCCGCTAATTTGAATCCAATTTCTACAACATATTTTCAAAATATAAAGTTAGAAATTATGAAAAATAGGGGTTTAAATTTTTAACTAATTTGATTGAATTATTTGTAAGAGAATGTATTTTTTTATATTAATTATGCCTAAACTTATTGGCTACTTTAAATATATTAGTTAGTATATTAATTTTATCATCTCATAATATTTATTGTATTATAAAATTGATATCAATTTAAAATATATCTGGCTGTTCTAAATAAATTTTATTATTAAAATACATATAAATAAAAAATTATATTATTTGTAAGAGAATATATTTTTTTATTAATTATACCTAAACTTATTGGTTACTTTAAATATACTAATTAGTATATTAATTATATCATCTCATAATATTTTATTATATTATAAAATTAATATCAATTTAAAATATATCTGGCTATTCTAAATAAATTTTACCATTAAAATACATATACATAAAAAAAAAATATTTATACTATTTAAAAATATATTTTATTCTTTCCAAGATTACTACATTTTGCCCTGAAGCTGCTATTGCAATGTTTCATCACAATTTGGATTCTTTTATTAAATGAAGAGTGTGTGTGGCCATCCATCCTCAAAAGAGGTAGATTCTTCTGCAAGCGGTCAATTCTGATTGGATAGCTGTCAAATCTGATTGGATACTTTAGTTCAGAATTACGACACATTACTTCCCGTAACCACTTGAAAAAGTGAAAAAGGAGAACATAGAAAAAAGGTCGATGATGCGGCTTAACAAAGTCTATCATCGACTCACTCTCTTATCTCTCACCCCATCCTCTCCACCACCACCACCACCTCCCTTGACATCATCTCTCAGCCGATTCTCGTCGGCTCGCACTCCTGGCCACCTGAGAATTCATCACTTTAAAAGGTTCAAGTCAATTTCTACTATGACTTCTAGACTCCCCAATCTTGTGCCTCTAAATTCGACCGCAGCCGAAAATGTTGGCGGTCGCTCCCATGGCTCTGTTTCTTCCGCGTCTACTGAAGATGAAGGTGCTCACTCGCTTTGACTTTTCTCTTCATTCCCTTTTTCTATAAAGCCGTGGTTTTATTGTGCTATTAATCGTATCAGATGACTAGATTCTTTAAAAACACGAGTTTAAAGAAAACGGTGAGAAATTAGCGATGATTGCTTGATTGAGAATCCTCAGGCTTAGTAAAATAACTTGACCTCTAGTCGAATATGTCAAGCAATTTGATTATTTTGCGTAAATCAGGCCTCTGCTTTTGTCAAATCTTAGTATTTGCTGAAGAACTGATGATCATAGCTCTAATCTTTTTTTTTTCTTTTTTTAATTTATTTGTAAAACGTAGAAGCACTGGCAGGTAAATATCAGCTTCCCCCACCAGAGATAAAGGACATTGTTGATGCCCCGCCTCTCCCTGCGCTATCATTTTCACCACAAAGGGATAAAATACTTTTTCTCAAGCGGAGATCCTTACCTCCACTGGCAGAGCTAGCAAGACCAGAGGAGAAGCTGGCTGGCATGCGTATTGATGGGAAATTTAATACTAGGAGCCGGATGTCATTCTACACTGGAATTGGCATTCATCAGCTAATGCCTGATGGTGTACTAGGGCCTGAAAGGGAGATATATGGATATCCAGATGGTGCTAAGATCAATTTTGTCAACTGGTCTCTTGATGGAAGGCATTTGGCCTTCAGCATCCGAGGTGATGATGAGGACAATAGCAGCAGTAAACTTAGAGTATGGGTTGCGAATGTGGAAACAGGGAAAGCTCAACCTTTGTTTCAGTCACCGAATGTTTACCTAAATGCTATTTTTGATAATTTTGTGTGGGTGGATAACTCTTCTCTATTGGTTTGTGCCATTCCATCATCTCGTGGAGATCTACCAAAGAAACCATTGGTGCCTTCTGGTCCAAAGATTCAATCTAATGAGCAGAAAAATGTCGTTCAAGTTAGAACCTTTCAGGACTTATTGAAGGATGAGTACGATGAAGAGTTGTTTGACTACTACGCGACCTCTCAACTTGTGTTGGCTTCTTTGGATGGGACAACAAAGGAAATTGGACATCCAGCTGTATATACATCATTGGATCCATCTCCTGACCATAAGTACCTTTTAGTTAGTTCTATTCACAGGCCATACTCTTTTATTGTACCATGTGGAAGGTTTCCAAAAAAGGTAGAAGTATGGACAACTGATGGGAAATTTGTGAGGGAAGTCTGTGACTTGCCTCTAGCCGAGGACATTCCTATTGCATTCAGTAGTGTGCGCAAAGGGATGCGCAGCATCAATTGGAGAGCAGACAAACCTTCAACACTCTACTGGTATATAAATGAAAATTTAAGTTTTTCACTGTTCTTTGTGCTGGAATTGGCAGGATTACATGATAGCTGCACGCCCCCAGTTACATAACAGTATTAACAAACAGTTTTAGCATTATGTAGTGGCATGTGGAGCTGCATGGACATGTTACCTTTGTTCTTCTTTTTTTCCCGCTGACTCCTGCTGATGTTTCAGGGCAGAGACACAAGACGGAGGTGATGCAAAAGTTGAAGTTTCCCCAAGAGATATAATTTATATGCAGCCAGCTGAGCCGTTGGAAGGAGAACAACCAGAAATCTTGCACAAACTTGATCTTCGCTATGGGTATGATATGATCTGCATGTTAATTGCTTTCCTTGCGAAATATGTTTGGAATGGGTTCTTCAATCGTGAATGGCTGGGATAATTTTGAAAGTTTTGGATATTTTTTAAATGTTTTGACAGTGATACTCTCATACTTTGTAGAAAGAGCTCAATCTTGCAGACGTACTGACATTAATAAAAATTCCATGACCAATCACAAGATTCTTAAAGATAGGTTTAACACTAGAATGGACTAGTGGTCACTCCTGTCAAAGTATATGTTTGTTCATCTTTCTCCAAGCTCTAATTACATGTCGCCTTCTCTTAGGCATTTATTTCATCCCTAGTTTTCCAATTTTTTGTAATATATCTAGAAACACACGTCAGTTTCCTAGGAGGGTCATTCAAAGACATGATTGTGACATTGTTTGATCACCTTATGGGTGTGTGCGGGTTTATTTTGGAAGACCAATGCTACAGATGATAAGACAATTTTACTAAGGTCTCTAACTAAACGAGGCATTGCTATCACATTGGTGATCTTTGCTATATAAATGGCACATGATTTATAATTTAGGGAATATTTAAATTTATTATGATGTGCTGTTCACCTATATGATTATTTATCAAGATATTTTAGGTAGAGAGTCTTGAGTTTATCTAGCATTATACTTTTGGAAAACACGCCAAAAGAATAAATCTAGATTCTAGTTTTGATTTTTGTTTTCTTTCACCTCCACAGCGGGATTTCTTGGTGTGATGATTCACTGGCACTAGTTTATGAATCGTGGTACAAGACGAGGCGGACAAGAACCTGGGTGATATCTCCTGGTTCAAAAGATGTGAGTCCAAGAATACTATTTGATCGGTCATCAGAAGATGTGTACTCTGATCCTGGGTCTCCCATGCTGAGGAGGACTCCTGATGGAACTTATGTGATTGCAAAGATAAAGAAGGAAAATGATGAAGGCACTTATGTTTTACTGAATGGAAGTGGTGCTACACCTGAAGGGAACGTCCCCTTCCTTGATTTGTTTGACATGTGAGTATTTCAGAAAAGAACCTTCCGACGCATGTTCCTCACCTGGTCCCCAAAACTCATTGGTCTCATAATGATCTAAACCAATGTCTTTCAGAAATGCAGGCAGCAAAGAACGAATCTGGGAGAGTGACAAGGAAAGGTATTATGAAACTGTTGTTGCTCTTATGTCAGATTACGAAGAAGGAGACTTACTCCTAAATCAGTTGAAATTATTGATCTCCAAGGAGTCAAAAACAGAAAATACACAATATTCCATCCATAAATGGCCAGAGAAGAAAGTATGCCAGATAACAAATTTTCCTCACCCATACCCACAGTTGGCATCCTTGCAGAAAGAGATGATCAAGTACCAGAGAAAAGATGGGGTTCAGCTCACTGCAACATTGTACCTGCCACCAGGCTATGATCCATCAAAAGATGGCCCTCTTCCATGTCTAGTCTGGTCCTACCCTGGAGAATTTAAAAGTAAAGATGCTGCAGGACAAGTTCGAGGTTCTCCTAATGAATTTGCAGGCATAGGTCCAACATCAGCTCTTCTTTGGTTGGCTAGGAGGCATGGATTCTTCCCTTCATTTCTTGTTTCGATTTGTTATGTTGCTTGTACTGTCTCCATTATCAGCTGATTTCTGCTGCTCTGTTACCATGGCTTGCGTGATTTGAACATGCTAGACCTCATTATAATAACTTCACATTCTACAGGTTCGCTATTTTATCTGGACCAACAATCCCTATTATTGGTGAGGGTGACGAGGAGGCAAATGACAGGTAACTTGATATGTATCTTATGGAATCCTGTTTTTTTTTTCTAGTTCATATGAATATGATTATGTGGGTTTTCTTCATGTACTCATTGAGTTATTGTCATGAGTTGCTAATTATCCACACAACTCAAACTCTTGCATTGAGTGGTATACATGTATGTTTTCTTGAAATTATGGTTACAACTTACAAGTGAAACAAATTATCTGTTATATGGCAATCCTTGTTCCATGGATATTAACATAAATTAAATGGTTCAAGAAATAAGGGGATAGCATTATTATGATGCTGTTTCCCTTAACCCATAAGTGTCCACAACATCCATATTATTGAACAAGGGGCTAACTCTTCAGTTGCTCTCTGTTATCTAGAGCATGTTTTTGGACATCTTCTTAGGCAATAGGAAGTACCACTAAATGAACTATGCTGCAGAGTCCCTATTTTAATTCTAACTAAATGCACGAACTAGATATGTAGAGCAACTGGTTGCAAGTGCAGAGGCAGCTGTTGAGGAAGTTATCCGACGTGGAGTAAGCTTCTTCATTTGTTGTTATATGACTATTATTTCCATTGCACTGGGTGAGTTTGTGACAAGTTGTTTTGGTGCTGCACATTTTAAGGTTGCTCATCCCAGCAAAATTGCCGTTGGAGGACATTCCTATGGCGCATTCATGACTGCAAATCTTCTGGCACATGCCCCCCATCTTTTCTGTTGTGGAATTGCTCGCTCTGGAGCTTACAACAGAACACTTACACCTTTTGGTTTTCAGGTAACTGATTATTGGAACAGATGTTTTTTCCCTTTTTTTGCTCTGGTACATACTGCTGATTGAACTGCAGTGTTTCTTATATTTTTCTTCCTTGTTTCTATCATAATTTTGGATGATTTTTTTTTAATTTTTGATTTTTTATGTTTTTCATCTTATTGATATAGAACGAGGACAGAACTCTTTGGGAGGCCATGACTACCTATGTTGAAATGAGTCCTTTCATGTCAGCAAATAAAATTAAAAAGCCAATACTGCTCATCCATGGAGAAGAAGACAATAATTCAGGAACGCTAACCATGCAGGTATTTATATAAAAAAATCATGGTTTTAACCTACTGTGCCAATATAAATTTAACAAGACTATCCTTCAGTAGAAATTATTCTATCCTTTCTATTCTTTCTAGTTGATATTATCTTTATAACCGCTGATTTCTCAGTTTAGTGGTTTGTGCCAGCTTCAGTTTGTGTTCCCCAACTTGTTTACCTTCTGCTTATCTTTCATTTTCAAATGATGCAGTCAGATCGTTTCTTTAATGCCCTGAAAGGTCATGGTGCCCTTTCTCGCCTGGTCATTCTACCCTTTGAGAGCCATGGGTATGCTGCCCGAGAGAGCATCATGCATGTTCTATGGGAGACCGATAGGTGGCTTCAGAAACATTGTGTGACAAACTCCTCTGGTGAAAGTGCAGAACTTGAAGCCTGTAAGGACGAGGTGGGCAAAGGAATTACAGACTCTGATAACCAAGCAGTTGTTGGCAGTGGAGGAGGTGGGCCAGAGATGGCAGACTTTGAGCATGAAGGATTCTACTCTTTGCCAAGGTCATTATTATAATAATTTATCCGTCCCTTTTCTTCAATAGTATCTTTATTGACAAAATAATCAGTCCACTAGTTTGGGGTTGCTTTGTTATGAAATCAACCAAATTGAAAGGCGTGTTCAATCTTATCATGCTGAAACTTTACATCATACTTGGTGTGTTTAGTTACCAGTCTGAACTCTAAAGCACACTACTATCATGTAGATGGATTGCCATTGTCAATACATATTTGTTTTGTTACTATTGGTTTTTTGGTTGGATGTTGAAACTTGTAAGTATTGCTGTGCCCCCCAATTTCATCCTTTTCATCTTGTGCCCATCAATATGTTTAATTTCGGTGATTTTTTTTTCTGACTTGCATTGATGCATAATTTTCGTGTCTGAATTACCAATAGCTCGGCTTTTTCTGTTTCCTATGCTCGTGTGTTTCGATTTATTAACCCTGAACTATCATCAATGTCTGTTTAGATTCAATGGCTAGTGTGTGCCTGCTGGGAGTTGATGTAGAGCAGCATCAACGGTACGGTCTATGCGTGGATGCATCAGCAGCGCAGATGCGTGTCCCCTGTGTACAAAATATAAATCAGTTTTACAGACCATAGATCATTGCTCATGAAATGTTTCATCCACGATTGATTGTGGTGTTACATAACTTATAAAAACACCACCCTAGTCAAGTTTGATGTGTTTGCCACCCAGACCAGTGTGATAATTTTACTCCATCCATTGCATGATTTTGTGCTTTTTGAAAAGATTTTTTTCAATCCCTGACCCTCATGGAACTATTAAATTCCTCAGTTCCCTTTCATTACATGCATTGACTAATCAGTTTATCATGAGCTGATAGCTCTTGCACTTGATCGGCTTATGTTTGACAGTGCATTTCAAAAGTATTTTTTTTTTAAATTTATTTTGCAGTTTAAATTAAAAAAAAAAAATTGGTGTTTTTAGATCATATTGATGTTAAAATGATTTCTAAAAAATAAAAAAATATAGATTATTTTAATATATTTCTGAATAAAAAATACTTTTAAAAACAAGCATTTAACCTTCCTGCATAAGTTTCAGCGCCATACTAGGACTGTTTTAATTTTTAATATGGTTCTTTTTTATGACTAAATGAATGGCATGCAATGGTTTTAAAAGGTTGAGGTGACTAGAATTCTTGTGATACAAGTCCTTCTGGTGGTTTGTAGCACACTGTGATGATTAAGTCAATAAATTGGACCTCTCTCTCTCTCTCTCTCTATATATATATATATATATAAAAAGAGCGTAATAACCAATAAAATCAAATTTAAAATGATGAAATTAATAAATAAAAAAACACTTAGAGTTTAAAAATAGGAAAGAAACAATAATAGATCAGCTCAAACAAACTTTCTAAGCCTAAGTTAATCTCTCAAATTTACAACCTGTTAAATCTTTAACCATAAGATCAATCAAGAAACTCAATCCAGTATGGAATAATAAAAAATAATCAATTTTATAGTGTTTACCGAAAACAATGAAAGAATGATTAAAGAGTTCAAGAAAAAATGATGAAAAGGCGTGATAGTAGTGACCCAGGGTTGCTTAATCATTTCCATGGCATGGAGATATATCAAGGAGAAAAAGAAGACTTTATTTGTTAAAAAAAATATATTTCAGTATCATGTGTATGATGTGAGCACGCTGTTTAAAATCCGAAAAACTTGTGTCTAAAATGAAATTGGATCAAAATTATATGGCCGGACAAAGAATGAATTTGACAGTATTTCTTGTTAATTAACGGGAGTTGGAAATTGCTCTTGGTTGATCTTCTGGATGCCTAATTTCTTCAAAGATGACTATGGAGTTGTAGATGAGAACGTGAAGCATATTATAGGTATTTGTTAATATTGGAGTGGATTAAATCCGTACGTGACCGCCACCCTATGATTTTCTGTCAGCTCCTTTTCCTAATGAAGTAGAATTTCTGTCCGAATGTAACATTTTTGGACGTGTCTGGCATGCATGGACTGACGAATTTGCTGTGCTTTCGGACCTCATCTATCTGATGCATTGAGCTCTCAATTTTTTACTTGGGATTTGAAAATAAAATAAAATAATAGTGTTTAAATTACGAAATGTTACTCCATATCTTGAGTCAAAATAAAGATATACTGTGGATCGCACATGTATTTCCCTGTTAGCTGCTTTTATCTTGCACGTGCTGAGATGCCATGGACAGAACTCCTTGTAATAGGCCGTTAGCTTAGCACCCCATTACGAACATGGGCCACTAGGAGATATAAGTGGACTTTTTCAATAGTCGTCTATTTCGGTTTTGAGTCTAATTTGAGATGATGCAAGTTCTGTTAGCAAAGGTCTATGGGCATGGTTTTACAACACCTAAACCCTAATATCAATTTTGGAATTTGGAAGTAGATAAACTCTTAGTTTATAATCTCTGATATCTACGGTGAAGTTACAATGAACCTTAAAAGTTAGCTTACATGCATTCCATTTTTCCATAAATCACCGGGAAATAAAAGCTGCTTCTCCCCCTCCATATTCACTCGTACAGTTGATCAAGTCAAGCAACTACCAACCAACACATTAGCCAGCCAAGAAAACATAAGATTTTGATGACCAGAAATTCAATATATTTTCGATCCAACAATCAATCATTATTTCACTCCAATCTAATGGATTCAAGGCATTTTGGGACCTCTCCCAAAGTTTTTATTTGTGATCATAGGAGACCCCGAGCTGTGTTAACATGGCAGTTACAAAAAAAAGGAAGGGGGTTACCTGCCCATCAAACTCATCAAGTTTTATTGCTTTCCTGTTTCATGATCTAGCTGTGCACAAATTGCACAACCAAAACAGAAAAACTAACATCTCAAATAACATTCATGTCAAACAATTGTGTGCTGCACATTTCAAACAACAAATTTATTCTTCAAAGTCAGAAGGGTAAGTACACAGCTTAAAATTAAGACGGGAGACCAAACAGAAAAGACAAAACAGAATACTTCTGAAGCTGTCCGTAACATCATGGCAAGAGGCAGAGGACATAAATTATTCTTCCACAACAACACTGATCTCACCTTTTTCCAGCAAGTCATAAAATGATCTCACTTTTCTCTGCTCGTTCCAGTGATGCATTTTCCAAAGACTTCCAGCAGCCAAGCCAAGTGCAATTCCAATACAAATCTCCCTGACAACACTTGGTCCTTTCAAGGTCACATGAGCAACCCTACCGCCAGCCATTTCACTTTGCTAGTAATCTGCAAGAGACATTTTCTCTGTTCTTAGCACCCAATTTTTTTTTCTCGCGAAAAGTATAAACCAATCAGTGTGTCTCTCCGTGTGTTGGGGTGGGAGGGGAGCGCTCCTAAAGAGACATATCTTTTAGCATAGACTAAAACTACTCCATTGGCCAATTCACAAAAGAATAAGCATAATTGGTTACTTCTAGAAGACAATGTATGATATCAGACTCTCCATTTACGAGTGAAAATATAGAGAAAAAAGAGAGCAAAACAATGGACAACAAAATAAGTGATGCAACTTGTAAACCAGATTCCTAAATTAAACAATTCAATCAAGCAACAGATATCTACCCTGTAACAGATATAAGGGAAAGCGAGGAACTACGAGGACAAAAAGGAGATTGATTCATATTACATTTCAAAATTTGATGCAGACACTTAAGCAAATCCTGTAGACTATAAGATTTATTATAATTCTTTGACTCATGCTTGGTTTTAATTCATAATCCAATCACTCATTTCAAGTTTGACCCATCGGTGAATCAGTTAGCATTAGACGTCGGCTGACATAATCTTGTAGAAATCGCACAGAAACCCATACAGTTGTAAGTGTTTCGAATTGCAAACCCCAGCTTTTAATTTCTCTTAGACATAAGAGGATTTTCAAAAGTGAAAAAAACCTCATCTATTTCTTTCCTTTCCAGTAAGTGTCGTTTTGCATAATTATTAATTAAAATCACTATTAAATAATTGATATCAAAATAGAAATTGTAAACAGCATCCCAATTGTGAAAGTTGTAACATGGTATTTTTTTATGCAAGTGCAGGATTGAATTAAAAGAAGAAGATTTAGCAGATGAAGCTAGATTTCTTCCATTAAGAAGAAATCGAGTGAATTTAAAAAAAAGATAGATAGATAGATCGAGACGTAAATGAAACGAGACGGTGACTAATACAGAGAAAGAGTTCAATCCAAGATAGATCGAGAGGGAGGGAGAGACTAGGGTTCGCTGACCTTCAATGAACTGCGCGGAGAAGCTTATTACGGAGGTTATAGAGAAATGAGAGGCGCTAACCTGCGTGACTTCTACCTTTCGTGTCTTCTCTGACACTGAGGGCGCTTGTTTGTGAGGTTATTTATATCCGCAACCGGGGCTGGGAATAACGTTAATCGGAGAAACGCATGGGCCCATTTGGGAAATATGATTGGGCCATTAGTGGGCTTATAGATTTAAAATGATTTGACATCAGTAAACATTCTGAGAAGGAGGGACGCATGTTCATTTATTATCGAGCAGTTTATCTATCTAGAAAGTTTATAACTCCTTGAATGAACTAAAATAAAAGAAAAGGCAATAAAATTCCTAAATAAATTAGAGAAATAACATTATCACATAAAATATTTATTTCTCTAAACTAAATAGAAAAATGTAAAAATCCTTTTCTTTTTCTTGTACTGTTAAAAATTATTAAGGTATAAAATAGAAGGATAACATCGATCAATGTACAAGACTACATCCTCTCATGAGTTTTGAAGTGATGTTTGCTTTGATTATATTAAATTTTCAATAATTAATTGATTGATTTATTAAATTTATTATAAAATAATATCCAAACGACAAGCATAAAATCAGTAATTAAGACTCTTACACTGTATTCAACCATGTTTTTAAAGAGTTTGTTTTATTTATAATTTCAAATTATATACTTTTTCAATTATTTGAATATACTAATATTAATAATATATATTTTAAAATAAAAATATTATTTTAATACAATTCCTAAAAATAAATAAATTGAAAACCAAACTTTAACCCACTCCAAATCATGCCCTCAACGCCATTTTCCAAAAAAAAGCAGCATCACAGAGCAAAAGTGGAATTCTCTTAACCAGCTTGCCACTCCAATTATCGTCGAATAAAATAAGAAATAATTATCTACAAAAATCCAGCAACCGTCTTTTCAGCTAAACATTGCCCTTCTCTAACCTCCATTGCCCATAAAAGCAGAAGCCCACGCAGACCACTCTGCTCCACTTTTACAACAATGGCGTTTTCACTCTGCTCTACAAAGACCCTCCTCCTTCTCTTCCTCATCTCAGCCATTCCTGTTGCCTTTATTATCTCCTCGGAGCTCGCCAAGCCGCCAACCCACGTGTACCGCTACCACAGCTCAGGATTCTTCCGTGAGTGCGCCAAGTGGGATGATCTAAACCGTCGATTCCTCGTCTCCTTCATTGAAGGTGGCATCGGCGAGATCGCCGTCCCCGAAGATCACGGATCGTCATCGGAAGAGGCTGTTTTGAAGGAAGTCACGGTGGTTAAAGACACTGCCTTGGCCGGGAACTCTTCTCTTGGTATCGTGGTTGACCGGCCGAGGAATCGCCTTCTGGTGGCGATTAGTGATGTATTAGGGAACAAGTACAACGCCCTCGCTGCATATGATTTGTCCACGTGGGATCGTCTGTTTCTTACCATCCTTGCTGGCCCAGGCACGTTAATATCTTTATCACTCATCCTCTTTTGGTTCCTTTCCTTTTGTTTTATTGCCAATCACTGTTCCTGCCAGAGTTGAATCCGATATAATTTTGCTTTGTTTATACTAATGCCATAGACGACACGCAGTCCATCTTCTCGGCCGTGAGCTCACGAGGGATGTTATGGCAATCTCGTAATTTCAAATAGAAAATATAACAAGGTCGCTTCTTTTAAGAAGGCTCATTGCATGAAGTCAAATTATTCTAGCTGATGTTAGCAAATGGTGTATGACTTTTTTTTTTTCTAGAAGGAAAAACAGATGATGTGATGCAACATAATACATGATTTGCCACCAAACTTTGACGTAACTCGTTGGATTAGATTGATTAAAAAGGGCAGTCTCTAGAGGGAATGTGAGGTTTGTTCATGAGTTTGAATTCAATTTATGGTAGCTGTACTTGACTACCGGCTACTAAATTATGGTGGTTGAACCACAACGCCACACATTCTACAAAGAAATCTACCCCACTGGCAGGAGACAACAGATTCCGCCGGGGTGGTTGGCCCTCTCTTTAATTGTACCGTGCGGCCGGGTGTTCATTATTCAATTCAAAATACTGTAACTTTTACGCGCATGATAATTAATGTAAAAAGTGGGACAAGCTGGGTACTAGGTACGTAGTGGCTCCACCCCTAAAGTCTTGAAAGATTTCAGTTTTGATCATTAGATTTTTCTTTTTTTTCATGTTGGTTAAGCCCAGAAATTTCATATCTCCTCCTCGATCTTTAATCCCAGACTTACAGGGATCGAGGTTTCATTCATGTCGAAACGACCCCCTCTAAATTCAACTCATTTTTAAAATTCGTCCTGCTAGTTTTTTTTTCTCTTCCTTTTCCTGCCATCTTGGTTTCTTATAAATTGGTAATAAAATGATGATCGCTTAAAGCATGCTTTATGTTTTCTAGTCGATTCTGCCTAATTCGGTGCATTTAATTTTGTAGACAATGAGAAAGCCTTTGCCGATGATGTAGCGGTTGATGCAGAAGGTAATGCCTATGTTACTGATGCCAAATCCAATAAAATTTGGAAGGTTGGGGCGGATGGGAAGTTCGTATCCTTCATCAGAAATCCACTCTTCATCGCGAAAGAGTGGTACAAAAACTTGATTGGGCTAAACGGAATCGTTTACCACCCAGATGGGTTCTTGATTGTCATCCATACTTTTAGTGGCATGCTATATAAGATTGACGTAACCAAGGAAGATCATGAAGTCAAATTAATCAAAGTAGCCGGAGGTTCACTTGCATTTGGAGATGGTCTGGAACTCTTGTCTCCGACTAAACTTGTAGTTGCAGGAAATCCTTCCGGGAGATTGCTGGAGAGCCTTGACGTCTGGGAGACGGCGTCTGTCGTGGCCAAGTTTAAGGGGCCTGCACATAGGCTGGCATCAGCTGCGACTGTTAAGGATGGGAGGGTTTATCTGAACCACATACTTGGTATGGGATACCCTAAAAAGCAGCATGCTCTTGTCGAGGCTGTTTTTTCTATCTGAGAGGAGAGGGCAATTTGAACTGCTGGTTTTAGGGCTTAATTGAAGTTTCATGTGGCAAAATGGAGTCCTTGCTAGTTTTGGATTTGTAATATTGTATGATCACTGCAGACTACAGAATATTTCAGTTCACTGGTGAAGCTTTCTGCTCTCCACGCTTGGCCTCAGCTTCCATGGGAGAATCTTCGGGACAGATGAAGCATCTAGATTGTTTATCATCAGTTTATAGAAGAAAAACACAAAAAAATTACTATTTAGTAGCTACTGGTTATGTATTCTCAAAAATATTTTTCCTTGGTCGTGCTATATATAATTTAATTGTCTTGCGAAATTCTTGCTAGGCAGTAGCATCTTAAAAGAAACGGATAATGAAGGTTTCATGCTCGTAGAAAATTGTAACATGAAGGAATATAGAAAGAAGTCTTGTTTAATTATTATTATTATATATAATTTAATTTTGGTTATTTTTTTTGTTAATATTATTAATGTAAAAGAGATCCACATAAAGGTTTTAATAGGTTTTTTTTAAAAAAAAACAGATTCCAAAATAATAGATGTTCCTGGTGGATGGATCCTGCTAGATGATGGTCAAACACCAAAGTAAGTAGGCATTCTTTGCTTGTATATTGAAATGAACTATTATAATTTATTTTTTATTACATTTGTTGACTCCTTCCTAACAAGGTATATTTTTATTAGGTAAGCTGAAAGTTGAAATTTGGAAAAGGATTGTAAAGTTGATGTAATTTGCAACAAATTGAGTAACAACAAAAAGTGTAAGGTTTAGGTTACAATTTCTTTGCGTTTTAAGTATTTTTTAAAAAATAATAATTTATTTTTAATTTTTACTTCAAGTTAAATTTTTTTAGTGTTCTTAGATATTTTGATGTATTAATATAAAAAATACTGAACAAGATAGAACAGAAAAATATTCCGACCGGAATTTAAATAAAATTTCCAGAACGGACGAGATGAAATACTGAACAAGATAAAATATATTTTAATTTGTTCTAAGCAAAAACGAGATATATTGGGAAATGTAATTAACAAAATCGACCACCTTTAATTAAACTACAGAAAGTTAATGATCCAGCGCATCAGAATGCGACAGCTTTGTTTACTTTACAAGACCAACTCATTCCCGCTGTTGGCACGCACGAGGTAATAAATTACGGACCCAGACCACGATGCTTTTATTACACACACCAATCTACTGATTATTCCCATAATGTTCCCACGTAATTGTCCCATCCAGCCGTGCCTCCCTTTTTTTCTGGTTACAGAATTGATACAGATACTACATTGGACCGATTAGTTGGAAACAGGTACAGCCGGTTTTGGGAAAAAACCGAACAAAACTGCCATTCAGTTCGGTTTATAATTTTTTAAAATATAAAAATTGTAGTTTATTTACTTTTTTTTAATTAAAAAGCAAATCCAACCAAACTAAAAATGATTATAGGATGTTTGAGAGTGTAATTGTAATTGATTTTATATAGAAAAGAAATATATTAAAATAATATTTTTTTTATTTTTAAAAAATTATCCATCACATTCAAATAATTTAAAAATATATTTTTTTTCCATTTAAAGCAAAAATTAATTTCATTTAAAAAAAAAACACTTTTCGAGTGAGTCCCAATCATCCCTCCCTTAACTCAGTATTATTGCTGGAGGAGTGATATCCGTACATGGTTCTACTTCTCGCATGGATCTCGTCTCTTGCAGATCAAGCACAGTCAACAAGTCCAGTAACATGGTTAATTGTTATTATATTACAATAAAAGAACAAGGTGAAGAAGCTCTAATAAAATATTCTTGTTTGATATTTAAGTTATACTCCTAAAAGAACGACGGAGGAGAATAAAAAAAAACATAGATATATGATGCGTCGTCGTACAGGGGCGGACAATGGAATTCGGGTGGGCATTGCAAGGAAGCTACTCAACCCCTTAACGAAACTTCTTCAAGTATGAGCTATCCCGGGCAGAATTCCATTGTAGAAGAGATTATCGAGCACATGAAAACCCCAGTAACTTTCTTGAATATAACAATTTTCTCTGGATTTAGGATGGATGGTCATCCATCCATATATTATATGCTGGTGAGCGCTCGAGCATTCAGGATTGCAGCCACTGGTGTCTTCCTGGTGTTCCAGATACGTGGAATGAATTTTTGTATTTTCACCTGCTATCTAAACGAGGGGTTACAGCTTAGAGCTTGCACATTCTTTTATTTTTTTCTGCATCTTAATCCTGTAGGCATGCATGTAGAGTCTCATAAACGCGGGAGAATTTTTGTTTTCTTTGTGGAAACTGAAAGAAATTCATCGCTCTGGAATCACCAGCCCTTCTCTCTCTAACTCGCACACACTCACACACAGGCGCGCACCCACAAGTTTGCACACAAATAATGCACATAGATGCTTCAATGGTTAAAGTCAAAACAATTGCTAAACTACCTTAAAAGAAATAAACAAAGAAAACCATCGGGTAGATAGCCAGTGGTACGAACTTGGGACTAATGGGTTTGCTCCCCCTGTAGTTTCAGGTTCGAGCCCTATAGTTGCTAATATGATGATCAGTAGAGGCTTACATGGTCATTCATTTCAAGGCCTGTGGGATTAGTCGATGTGCGTGCAAGCTGGCTCGGACACCCATGTTAATAAAAAAAAACAAAGAAAGAAAATAGGAAAAGAATATTGTCTTATTACCATGACATTTATAAATGGAACAACAGCAGATTTCATCCTATACTAACAGCCTTCTACAGAAACTGCAAGATTAGTTTCAATATCTATAATAATGTTTGACCTTATTGCCAGCCTCTCTTTTTGAAAAAGTCAAATTCACAGGAAGCAAGCGTGTGCATATGTACAAGTAAATGCTAGGCGTGGCTCAGTATAGGCTTATGTTCATTATCACAAGTGACTGGTAAAATACACTCTACAATTACAGTAACATGCTCCCATAATATCAAGCCATAGCAATAATCAATCAATGAGATTGGTGTTTCTTTGCTCTACCTTGGGAAATTGTGGAATCATCTCTTTTGGAACCTTCAGGTTTTCGAGCCCATGCAGGTGTCTGGTCTGGCCCGTAACGATAATCATAGAATAGCTCCTCACTAGCTTCTATACGCTCGTTCGCAAAGATGCCTACTCGATGGTCTCCTGCTACCAGCATTACCTAAATAATTCAACGTATTAGCTCAGTCAATGTCGAGGAATGAAAAACTAACATGTTGAAACTTGAATACCTTTGCATAGCAATTAGGATTTGATGAATGGTTCGCAAATTTCAGCTTATCCCCCTTCCGGTAAGCATCAAGGACAAACTGATATAAAAACAAATAAATAATTAAAAATATCAAGCCACATTAGTCCACGAGGATGGCCACAAAAACAGATTCAGAAAATCAACACTGAAAATAGAACCTGCAAAAAAAATAAAAATATATTGATACTGCAAATTGCATTGAACTTCAAAACTGTAGACCAATTTAGCTTTCCATGTTAGATACCATCACTCCAATGCTCGGTTGTCAAAAGAGCAGTCATTTTGAACATGAGGTGCATTTGATCTCAAGGGATGACATTATTATTATGTTCTTACACGTGGAATTATCTATATTGTGATAATTAACTATCACTTGCCTGATCATTCAAGTCAAAAAGGAATGATGAATTTGCACGATCATAAATCTTCCCACGCTTATCTGCTTCTCGATGAGAGATCAATTCACCAGTATATTCTCCAAGATAATCATTTTTGTTGACGGGGTTCTGAAATCACATCATCAAATTTATTGCACAGAACAAGTACATGAGTAATGAAGAGCACGGAAACATATGCAGGCATTAATACCTTTAAAAAGGCTCCCCATCCAGCAACATCAGATTTTGCCAGGAGGATCTGAAGAATGAAACATATAGAATGGAAAAACAAAAAATTTTCTTTCAGAAAATATCTATAATATTAGTACGAATAGCATCGAGTTTTTCAGAATCACTCACCCTCTGCTGCTGCCTTAGAAGAAGCCTCATGTTTCCACATTGGCAGTCTCCTCGTTTCGGAGGCTCTCCTAACAAACCATCTCCACAGCTGCATCAAAACAAACTGTAAATTGTAAAGGCTACCAGTTCATGGATTGAATAGTTCAATTAATCAGATCCATGACACTGAATAAGAGTGCATACTAACTCAGAACAGAGCGGTTTCCATGATTGACATAATTAGTCAAACAACTAATGCTTTACTCTCTTTTTTTTGACATGTCAAATCCCTCAACGGTCACTAGTATTCTATAAGCCACCAGATTGCTCCAAAACTGGAGCCTTTGAAACAAAGACCTGGGCTGATGCATAGTTCAAATGTTTGTTTCCTTGGCTCCAGTTCAGGATACAAAACACTATTTAAGCCCAAGAACTCAAAATTCTTATGACTAGATATAATGAGATCAATTTCCGAGACCACTAATCTACGGTTGTGAACCATCTTTTTCACCGCTAATCTTTTAGCTGATGACCTACCCAACCCCTGCCCAACCAACTAATCACTTGAGACAGCCTATGGGCCTAATATCCAGTCATCTTGGGGTGACAGTTTATGAAGGGATTCAATTAATTTCATACCAGCTGTTTAGACCACCATGTAAATGTTCCTATAGTTTGAAAGACATGTACTGGTCAGGCCAAGAAAAAAACATCTCATCTAACTTTGTTTTGTAGGCAACATGGACTTCAATCTTCCACTCCTGATGGACACTAATGTCTTATAGTATTTTTTTTGGATGACGTGGGAACCACATGACCCGGAAAGCACACTTTGTGGGCCCAGGGCATGTGTAAACCCCCGGCTGTCCCAGGCTCTTACAGGGGACTTGTGTGTGCAGCAGCATAAACTATCATTCTCAAAAAATCTTGAGGATTCAGAGATTGCGTTGATGCCAAAAGGTGATGCATAGGCATGAGACAATTCGATGGCATAATGTTTTAACAGAAGCACACGCTTTGAAGAATGGAAAGCAAAAATAGGTATAAATATTTCCATATGAAACAATGCTTATCAAGTATGGGCATATAAGATTCTTTACCTAACCCAACAATTCCTACAAACATCCGGGTCACATTCGCGTCCAGCAGCAAAGCATGGGCATTGTCGACTTCTGCATTGACTCTTTGCACAGTGGCATCCTCTGAAGCGATTTTTGCAACTTTTCGAGCACCTGAAGAATTTAAAGTAGACTGGTAATAAATGCTGTCCCAATTCAAATACTACTCATAGAGATGCTGTATATTACAAGCGCACAAGAAAATATTCTACAAGATATAAATGTTGCATGAACTTCTGTAGTAAGTAGTGACCTTATGGAAAGATACTTAAACCATACCCACAATATTTCTCACAGCAAGATCCATTATGCAGACAAGGGCACTGTTTTCCACACATTGACTGGCATCCACAAGGTGTATACTGCTTACAGGACTGATTTTTGCCATCAGCAATTCTTTTCCAAAATGATGGATGAACAGAAGACTTCCAAGAATATTTAAGTTTCCGTGTTCTTCCCCTCCTACGAAGTAAACGTGATCTTGTTGGCATATCTTGCTCCTACAGAAAACAAAAGGTAAGAAAGAGATTGCTTTATAATGCAGAACCAACTTGTATTGATGAAAGGGCAGAAACCTACAGGAAAAGAAAATGCATAGCGATAGACCCCTGTGGAACTGGAAGGAAAGAAGACAGAGAGAGAGAAGGAGAATGGAAAGCAGTAAAGTACGGCAATATATTTAAAAGCAACTGCTAAATAAAGCTGGAAGTTAATGTTACTATTCTGACAAATATATGAACATGATTATCTACCACCCTTCTTGGTCAAGGACAGCATATCTTTTCCTCAAAAATCATTGGCAAGACTCCAAGAAAGACAGGAAACTTGAGATAGTTGAGGCACATGGTATCCTTTAGCAAAGCAAACTTGAGAATACAGTAGTGCAATCCTTCCAGAAATATCATAAATAATAATGCATACCGCACAATCAATATCACTCTTCCCACTGTCTTCTAGAAATGATCTTGGTGCAACAGATCTATGAGGCATCATAGCTCCACTTTCACGCATGTAACTGAACACCTCTATACAAGTCCTTAAGCCTGAAAGTAAGTTCCTTGCAATAAGACAACTGCAAAGCACAAATCATACTTTGAGTGCAACATGAAACATAAACACATAAAAGTTTTGTTCTGTACAAAAGAAAAGTGAAGTTATATTGAATTTTTCAATTCCAGTAAGTTAATTAGAACAGGGATGAATATTGCTTCTCTTTTGGATCTGACAATCACATTATACAATACTTGGTTAATAACATGAATTTATACGGTACATCCAGATTCCTATTAACTGAATGGATTGCTCTTTCCTATTAAACAGTTTTTAGAGTCATTTGACACCTACCAATGCGAAAGGTAACTCAGGATATATTCTTGTTACCTGCATGCATGCCTGAAATGCTATTTAAATACGCAACCCCATACCTGTTTTTCCCGAATATCTCCACTCCCTTCAGATATAGTTCTTTTTCAATAGGCTTCCACTCGGACATTTTTAAAACCCCTTCCACTTGTCTTTCTATTGAGGATGACAGTTTTGTTTCAGGCGCTTCAAAGGCATCCTTTGATCCAAACCCAATGTTCTCCTCAGTACCAGAATAAGCAATTTCAAAGGAAACATTGGTAGTCTTTTTTGTGGTCATCTGAAATCCAATTTGATTAGTTGCATTTTTAGCAGTTGACCCACAATCAGGACTTGATTTACCTTCAGCAGCAGCATCCAAATGCAATAATATTTTCTGTTTCTTATGAAAATCCTGCGTATCATCAGGAAACTTTGACGAGTCATCGGATGCTATATCTGTACACTGTGACACTTTGCGCTTTCGCATGTCTTCTTGGTTATGTATCACCATAGCAGAAATATCCAAATTCAGAGCTCCAGAAGCAGGTTCCAAGTTACAAATAGCTTCTGAAATAACATTTATTTCTTTCTCTGAAATACGTCTTTCATCTATCATGAGGTCTACTCTGCTTGGCTCTTCAGCATCTGACGCTGCTGCAGTCATTTTCGCCTCCACTGAAGTTGCAGTTTCTGTCCTATGCAAGGGGTTATTAACAGAACTTTCAGGCAAGTCTTTGACAACTCTTAGCTGAAAAGCATTCATATTAATGTCAGACTCGCAATTTTCCAAGCAGAATGCAAGAACTCCTGATGAAAACTATAACAGCATATGCAGCAGAAAAGATATATTAGAAATCATTGGTAATCACATGATCAGCCAAGTCCCTTGGGAGTGAATGATATTTGCAATGACAGTAGTAAATAAGAGAGTCTGCATACAGAAACAATAGCACAAATAATCTATAAAGAAAAATAAGTACTTAATAAAGAATATGGTACAACTTTCTTGCAGGAGCAGAACAGACACAACAAACCAGTTAATATGGAATAAAAGAGTAACTTCGAGTGGCTTGTTGACACGAGCAGCACAGACAGCACAATTAGTTACCAGCTCCATATATGTAAATAACAGCCTCATATTTCAGTAATCAAGAAAAAAATTTAAAAAAAGAAAAGAAAAGGAGAGCATAGGATCATATACCACGGAAAGAGCATGGAATCTCTTATCTGCAGTTTATAATATTTTTTCATATAAAACTTCATCTGGCCTACGTTCATAATATTTAAAGCTCCAATCAGTTAAACACAGATCTTGTTGACCAGAAAAGCATCACACTGTTTTTGCAGAAAAATTAAAATGTTGAAGAGAAGAATTCAACCAAAAAGCTCAGGAAAACAAAACACACCTGAAGGCTACATTGATCACTACAAGGTTTCCTGTCATCTTCATGTTCAGACCAGAATGACTGCTTTTCACTCTGCCAAGCAAAGCCTCCAATTAGACATAAAAGCACCTAATATATATACAAACACGCACACAGCACATATATAATGGAGGTTTCTACTCACAGGATTGATCAAAGTTTGAGAACAACCATGGAGGCGGCAATCAAATAGCTGTTCAATAGATGCAAGATGAAAAACATCAAGGTCGATGCAATTCAAGAATCAGTTCAGTAAAATTCACCTCATGATTAAGGCCAGAAATTAGTACCAAGCAACGGCGACAGAAAAGGTTATCAAAAGAATCTAAAGCAGCACCAAGGCTCTTTTCCAGAGATATGCCCCTCTCACATACTGAATTAATAGAATCTTTGACATTTTGGTCATTGCTATATTTTTCCACCAGGGTCCTACAACGCTCCTGCAATATCAAACTCAGTAAGCTACGGGAAACCATTCTCAATAACCTCAAAGTAATAGAAGCAAGGAATGCTGGGAGCAGTTCAAAACACAAAGTTGTTGATATAAATTCCTTCATACTACCTGGATTTCTGAAGTGCCAACTCCAATAAACTGGCTAACAATATTCAGCACCTCCTCAGCTAGTCCATGTTCCTGAAAGACCATCCTTCCAAATTCGACAGACACATAATGAAGTACTTCGACTGGTGGTAGGTAATTGGTCATGGATCACAATTGGTGGTGTGTCATCAAGATCAGACAGATAACATATTTTATGTATTGCTTCCTCTGGTTCTAGCACTAAAAGCAGCAAGTTTGATGATACAGGCACTCTATAACATTAAGAACCGCCATTACCAAAGCCTATAAGACTAAGAACAACAATAAGAATCAAATCTACAAGAGTCTTATGGCTTTCAAACTGATCTACCTTAATTTAATTTGGAAGACTGAGAACGACAATAGGAATCAAATCTACTAGAGGTTTACAGCTTTCAAACTGATCAGCTTATTTTTTATTTAGATCTTAATTTTAATTCTCGACATATCCTCTTGTGTGAAAGCTAATTTGATTTTATTCAACAGCATAGCTTTTGCTCAGGTAACTTTCTTTGTTCAACAGCATAGCTTTTGCTCTGGTAACTAGCTTAGTGAAAAAAATGGAAAGCGTGCAACAAAACTCATCATTAAGAATGTAATCATGCTATCCTGAATTTTAAATGGCAGATATTGCATTAAAAAATGTATGTGCCAAAATTAAACCAATCTGATTACCACAAAATGCGATCTTCGCCCTCAGAAAATTCATGGTTCTCTTCCTCTGGTTCTATTTCTTCCTCGCTGTCACTACAAACCAGAGCTTCACTGCCATGTTGATCGTAGTATATGCGTCTCCTGCCAACCACTGACTGGTCTTCAGCCATCCTCTGATTCCTGTGCTGCATAATTGAATACTTGAGATATAGCAGAAAAAATAAAATCTGCATGTGTACAGCAAAATGAGAAAGCCAACATAAACATCAAATGCTTTGCATTATTTTCCCTAATACATTGCAGGTTAATTTTCTCCAAGATCAAAAAGGAAGTACTGATCCCAAACAAGAGCACTCAACAGGTAAATACAACTGACATATTGTTCGTTTACTTATTTGTTCATCACTGGGTAAAATATATTAAAGTTAAGCATGAACTATCTGACATACTTGTCCAAAAATATCCAGGTAGTATACGGAGGTATCTTCTCAACAAACAGAAGCTTGGTACTTGTTGCGACTACCACTTCATGACCATTGATAAGATCTTTATCACCTGATCCTTGAGCGAATCCACTATACTTACAAAGAGGAGCTCCGATCCTCACAGAAATCATTTTAGAAGCTTCATTCTGCCCCATAAACGTTCTTGAAGTTGCTAATCTTATATTAGAAACATCAGCTAAAAGTTTCCTTCTGTTTCGCTCAACTTTATCCTGTACAAAAATCAAAAATGAATTGCTTTGCAGTACATGATTATCGACCAAGTCATACACTCTTGAATATGATAAAACTTCATGGACTTACCTTTATCGAAACAACCCTTTCAGCTTGAATCTGTTTTTTAAGCTGATTCATCTTGCATGTCAGGTTTCCAATACCGTTATTTGACGGTTCTCCGTCTGGTTTCTGCCCATACATATCAGCAACTTGTGAAAACAATAATTAAGAGAAAAAAATAGTAATTGAATATATAATTAAGGAAGAAAAAATCAGAGCATAAAAGCAAGCAATTATGCACAGTTTCTAATTATATAATAGAATCACAATTGTAATTGATGAAGTTTGTATATATCATTATCAGCAGCTGGACAGGCATATATTCAGTAGATAAAAAAAATCTCAGGAGATAATCAGATGAAATAAGATTCTCCAAAAAGAAAAACTGATAAGATTGATAGCTTCAACTAATTTTCATGATTATTTCTATGTGAAAGTGTGGATCATCATAATGATGTTAATTCTAGTCAATCAATAAATGAACTTATCACACAAGGATCAAGTAAACGAGACCTGAAAACAGTCTTGCAGATATTAGAGAAATGAATATAGAGAGGTCTAAAGAGAGGAAACTGACTGTGAATTTAGAGGCATGGTCGCTTGATTTTGACACCATCGCTGCTCTGCAACTCTCCACCGAGAAAGTGAGTGGCAGGGAGAGTGGAAAAGCTTAAATAAATAAATAAATAAGGGTTTACATAAGAGATTGACACGTGCCATGCTGTATGACGTGGCCTAGTTTGTATTAATAATTGAATCCTGTCCATTGATGAGATGTCATGCATCGTTGAAATCCCCCGAGCGCATGTTCGTTTGAGATACCTAGATTTTAAATTATTTATTTTTTAATGTCCAGATATTAAAAATAAATTTTAAAAAATATTATTTGAATATGTTAAAAGAATTTCTTCTTCTTTTGTTCTCTATGTTTAGCTCCTACTTATTTATGTATTTTTAAATAAATAGTATGCTCCCGTTTTGGTTTTCAATCTGTGTCAATAACCCCTGAGCAATGTTGCCTGATGTAAGTAATCCTAAACAGATTCCTCAGATGTGTGGGCAAAGACAAGCCTTGTAATTAAATATTACAATAATTTCGATCTGAGAAATAGAAAACCTTTTTACCCAGTTCAAATATACGATTGAAATGAATAAAAAAAAAATTGGAACAAGATTGAAAAAAATAGTTTTTTATGTGAAAAAACTTCATCTATGAAAAACACAATTTATGAGTGCAGGTCACCAAGTAAAACCTGAGCTATTTTAAGTTCTTACAATAAATGCACATCTTAACTTGAACTCAAAACTTACTTTTGTCATCACGTCACGTGTCTCGATACTTGAAAAGAATAACCTTCAAGCTAAGAGTGTGAGTAGCCGATACATGCAGTTTCAGGATTAGGATCTCCATGGTCTCTCTCTGGAAAACTTCCAAGCTGAAAGGGAATGCAATGGTGCTCCTTCCCACCCAACAATTAGGCAATTACCGTTCTTTTCAAGAGTACATGAACCGCCATAAGGTTATTGCTTTGGAATCAAGCTAGCTTGGTAGAGGGATGACTCCCTAAATCCTACTTCCACCATTCTAAATCTTGAAAAGAATGTTATTTTTAGAGAATAATATAAATTATATTATGATATTTCACTTAAAATCTTAAATTTTTTAAGTAAAATGGCTTTATGACATGGTATCAGAATTTTGTAACCTAGCGATCACGAGTTCAAATCTCACCACCCTCATTCTATTTGATAAAAATAAAGCACAAAATAGCGTGAGTCTGTGCAAGTTTCAAACTCAATTAGAGAATAATATAAATTATATTCTGGAGTCTCACCTAGCAACTTAAAATTTTAGGTGAGATGGTCTCTTAACATGATATCAGAGTCTTGTTGACCCAGCGGTTACGAATTAGAATTTCATCACTCTTATTCTATTTGATAAAAAATCAAACACAAGGTAGTGTAGGCATGTGCAAGTTTCAAGCCCAAATAGCTTTCACTTGAGAGGGTGTTAGAGAATAATATAAATTATATTTTTGGATTTCACCGAGCAACTTAAATTTTTAGGTGAGATGGTTCTTTTCACTTAAATGGGTGTATTAGATAATAATATAAATCATATTCTAAAAAAAATTTAGGTGAAATGGTTTACGACACTCATACATCTATTTTCACATTTCTAGCACCCCTGCCCTCCATCGTGTTGAGAATAGAAAATATTTCAGTGTATAAAATAGGAATTATAGAAACATGCTTTATGTATTTTATTCTCTGCTGCAAGGGCAGTAACTGATTCCTGACATGTAGGAATCAGTTACAGCCACTTGCTTAGCCTTTGTGTATAAATACACTACTCATGATCAATGAACAAATCAATTCAGCCAAATCATCTTTTCTATCTAAGGTTTTACATGGTATCAGAGCAGGTTATCATCACTGCCAATTAGTTTTTTTTTTTTTTTTTTCCAAAATCATCACAACATCTCACGTTTTGTTCCACTAAAATCATCAATCCAGCAGCACCGTTCTCTGCTCTTTTCATCATCTCTTTTCATCATACTCACCAAAAATGGCCAATACAGAATCATCATCCAATCTGGAGACTAGTCTAGATCATTCAAAGGAAAGCTTCTCAAACCCATTTTTCACACACCATTCAGATCACCCAGGTTTGGTTTTAATCTCCAAACCATTAAATGGGGATAACTATCCCACATGGAAGAGGGCTATGACCCTAGCTTTGAATTCCAAAAACAAGTTAAACTTTGTCAATGGTTCGATAAGAATCCCTTCAGCAGAACTTGATCCGGAGGGATATGCAGCATGGTCTAGATGCAATGATATGGTCCATTCTTGGATCATCAACACTCTGAATCCAGAGATTTCAGATAGTGTAATCTACTATTCTACAGCTCATGAAGTGTGGGAAGACCTTCATGAACGTTTTTCTCAAAGCAACGCACCAAGGATTTTTGAAATCCAGCGTGATATTGCTTGTTTCAAGCAGGAGCAGCTCTCGGTTTCAGGGTATTACACCAAATTAAAGGGGCTGTGGGACGAACTAGCTTCCTACAGTGATTCTCTACATGCAGCACAACAAGATCAACAAAAGCTTATGCAATTTTTGATGGGTCTACACGAATCTTACACTGCTGTTCGTGGACAAGTGCTGCTGATGAATCCCCTCCCTTCGATTCGGCAGGCTTATTCCCTTGTTACCCAGGAAGAAAAGCAACGCCTTCTAAGCTCGACGCACACAATCAGCGACTCCATTAACAGTGCTGCCATGGCTGTTCAAGGGAGAAATAACAGACCCATTGACAGAGGAGAACGAACCCACCACCCCGTTCGTTCTCAAGGAAGATTTGAGCAAGACAGGGATAATTTTGGTGGTGGACGACGGTTTGACAACAACACTGACCGGAGGAATTTTGGACCAAGACGGGGACGCCCTCAATGTTCTCACTGTGGAGAACAAGGTCATTGGGTGCAGACTTGTTACGAGCTCCATGGCTACCCAAATGGACACCCAAAGGCAAGAAACAACCAGGGAAGACGTTTCAATGGTGGTGGTGGTGGTGGTGGCCAACGATACACTGCCAATCATGTGGCAGCCACTTCTTTTAAGAACGATGAGAGGGCGAACGACAGGTCGTTCCATGTGGCAGCCAATTCTTTTAACGATGAGAGGACGAACGACAGGTCGTTCCATGTGGCAGCCACTTCTTCTAAGCATGATGAGAGGGACGACAGGTCGGTTGGAATTTCTGAATTCCAATTGAAACAGCTCCTCTCTCTTCTCAATGATAAACCCGAATCCAGTGGTGCAAAACCACCTGCAGTGACCCTCCACCATCATGTTCCCATAACATCCCATCCTTACCCCCTCACCTGCCTCGGTCACCAGAACCACCATCACCACCAGTTCCAGTTCGTCGCTCCGGCCGCCACACTGCTCCGCCGACCAAACTCAAAGATTACGTCTGCTCTACTATTTACTCCCACCAATCATCCCCTTGGCAGCCCGGTTCCACCAAAGGTACTCGTTTTCCCATGAGCAAATTCATTTCTTACCATCGTTATACACCTGCAAACCATTTCTTTGTTGGTCAGATCAGTTCCATTTCAGAACCCCAAACTTATTCAGAGGCTGCTCTTCATCCTGAGTGGCAGGCAGCCATGCAAACCGAGCTCCAGGCTCTGCAAAATAATGGAACTTGGACAATTACTCAATTACCGTCGGGCAAGAAACCAATCGGCTGCAGATGGGTTTATAAGGTTAAACTCAATTCGGATGGTTCAGTTGAGCGTTGCAAGGCTCGTTTGGTTGCACAGGGCTTCACCCAAATGGAAGGAGTGGATTATCACGAGACTTTTTCTCCCACGGCCAAAATCATCTCAGTCCGCTGCCTTCTTGCTTTGACAGCTGCCCATGGCTGGTCCTTGCACCAAATGGATGTCCACAATGCGTTTCTTCATGGAGATTTAACTGAAGAAATTTATATGTCTGTACCACAGGGTCTTCGGCGACAGGGGGAGAACAATCTTGTTTGTCGCCTTCACAAATCCCTATACGGTTTAAAACAGGCATCTCGACAGTGGTTCGCCAAATTCTCCGAAGCTATGCTTTCTGCTGGTTTTGTTCAGTCAAAAGCAGATTATTCGTTGTTTACCAGAAAGCAGGGTATGTCTTTCACCATTCTCTTAATATATGTTGATGATATTTTGATCACTGGAAATGACCCCGTGAACATTGCTGCTACTAAACAATTCCTGCATGAACATTTTCATATCAAAGATCTTGGTGATTTAAAATATTTTCTTGGAATTGAGGTGTCTACTTCAAAGAATGGCATGTTTGTTTCACAAAGAAAATATGCGTTGGAAGTTATTGAGGATGCCGGAATGACAGGTGCTGCTCCTATCAATACTCCTATGGAACAGGGTTTAAAGTTATCTGATAAAGGTCCCCTACTCAAAAATGCAAACCAGTATAGAAGATTGGTGGGACGGTTGATTTATTTGACTGTGTCAAGACCAGATATAACATATGCCGTGCATGTTTTGAGTCGTTTTATGCATCAACCCAGGAAGCTTCACATGGAAGCAGCTCTTAGAGTTGTGCGATACCTAAAAGGGGCACCCGGCAGGGGGTTATTTTTCTCTTCCAAGAATGATTTGAGGCTGAGAGCCTATTGTGACTCAGACTGGGCAGGATGTCCACTAACTAGAAGATCTACAACAGGGTACTGTGTTTTTCTTGGATCATCATTGATCTCATGGCGATCAAAGCGACAGAAAACAGTTTCGCTCTCTTCCGCTGAAGCAGAATACAGAGCAATGACGGGAGCATGTTGTGAGTTGACATGGTTGCGATGTCTTTTAAAAGACTTGGGAATTTCACACCGTGAGTCTGCTTTATTGTATTGTGACAATAAGGCAGCGTTGCACATTGCAGCTAATCCGGTGTTTCATGAGAGGACTAGGCATATTGAAATGGATTGCCATTACATCAGAGACAAAATCCGAGATGGTTCCATCACTACACAGTATGTGGACTCTACTCATCAACTCGCAGATATTCTGACTAAGCCACTAGGAAAAGAGTTTTTTGTTCCTATGGTTAGCAAGTTGGGAGTGCAAGATATCCACTCTCCAACTTGAGGGGGAGTGTTGAGAATAGAAAATATTTCAGTGTATAAAATAGGAATTATAGAAACATGCTTTATGTATTTTATTCTCTGCTGCAAGGGCAGTAACTGATTCCTGACATGTAGGAATCAGTTACAGCCACTTGCTTAATTAGCCTTTGTGTATAAATACACTACTCATGATCAATGAACAAATCAATTCAGCCAAATCATCTTTTCTATCTAAGGTTTTACACATCGCCACCATATTTTCTATCCCTTAAGAGAAGATCGCTTCAGTTATCGTTCCATGCTCAGTGCTCTGTTCCAGGCAGGTTTCAATACGATCGAAATATGCACCATAAAAGAACAATGCTTCGATGAAACGGCTCACAAATGTTGGTAAAATGTGATTTGCTTCAACTTCGCCGACTATCATTAATGAAGGATTAATATTTTTAATCACTCCCATCAAATTTTGCAAGCAAGCTGGCCTTGAGAGCATTGTCCTGAGTATCATGTGAGCGACAACAACCACGGTTTCATCAGCTGCTGTTTCAAATAGTTCCTCCTTGATTTCATACATGCAAGATACCTCAACTGGTTTGAACGTGAATGGAAGGTTCATGGACTTTGCAAAGGTTTCTAACCTCTTACCAGTCTCCTCTATCTTTTGTATGCCTCTCAAGCCAACAGCAGTTATCTTAAGACGGTCAAGCCGGCTTTGACGATCTGCAAGAGCTTGCATCAAGGCCGTCCATTGAACTCCACTCCAGATTTCGAGGTCAATCAAATGGATCTTTCTTGCTGATCCAACATTTTCTTTCATTGCTTGGATCGCCGTGAGTTGCATTATCTGATTAATAGGAGCTTTCTGGTGGACGCTAAGGTGAGCTAGATGTGTACTTAAACCATGAGGAGTTACACATTTTGGTTTCCCCTTCATTTCTGCTAGAGGGAATCTTCCTGCTGCCTTATCATTCCTCAATCGAAGAGCTTCTGCGAACTGTATGAACATTGATCCAGCTACTCTGGAGGGAATCTCCTCAGTTGACAGTGTCTTTCGACTCCCGAAGCGAGTTCATTGCCAGCACTGCCGGGCTGGTTCGCATTCAACTTCTTGATCCCACTTTCATAATTGTGAAGGAGTTGCAGAGATGATGATAGAGCAGTTGTATATTGCATTTCCTTACCATGTTCGACAATGCTCTTAAGCTTTCTGATTTCCTGCTCTGGTTGCGCTGGTGCTGGGAAACAATAACCAAGGTAATAGATGGTGGTATTTTGAACACGGCCTGCTTATATTAAAATAGAATAATAATTTATTTTGTATAATGCGAATAAGATTATAAATTTGAGATGTCCTTATCCCTAAAGCTAATTCAAATGTAAACAGCCAAGCGGAAAACAATGGCGTCTTTTTATAAAATTAGTCAATCCAATTCAGCCAAGCAAAAGTGGACAGTAGTGGCACGAATTAATTAAACGAAGGCGTGTAAGACAAATGAAGGAGATCTTAATAAAATAAAAGTGCTGCCATCAGGAGGTAAATTTTGGGGCCAATATGTTGCCTCCGCGTGTTATTAGATACGAATGATTTTTTTTAAAAAGTATTTAATATATTAAAATAATATTTTTTTCATTTTTTTATTTTTAATAAAAAGTGACCAGTTTGGTGTGTCTGTCACCTTGCTCTCGCCATTCTTTCTATCAAAGCTATCTTCGACCATCAGCGAGGTGGTAAGAGAATCACATACCAAGCGTATCATGTTGACATAGATGGAGTAATTGATAAACAAGAGAGCTCCACGTGTGCTGGCTAATTCTAGAGCTTTATTTTCCTCTCGACAGGAACATAAATTTACTGTTAAAAATGAATAATCCTACAGCTTCTGGTGCATTATCTCATCAAGAAAGGAGTGAAAAATAAGAATATACTATTAAAGGGGGGGGGGGGGGGGGGGGAAGGTGGTCAATTTCAGACCTTGTCTGATCCATCCAGCTCACGAGTTTCAGTAGAATTCCTTCTTCTGACCCTCTTACAAAGCAAAATCACCCCGACCCAGATAAGACCCTTCACAAGTCTTACCGTTCCGATTGTCACTGTCAGGTAATAGAGCCACCACCCAACCAAGTCAGCCGCTCCTAAATCCATCGACAGCAATATCTTTGCCTCCGCCGAGAAAACCAGAGACTCGACTTCGTTCCTTAACCTCCACCACCACAAGGTACCATGACTCAGAGCTAGAATCACCCTCTGTTCCCACTTCTCGTCTCTAGCCGCGCCAAAGATCGCGTCGTCAACCACTGGCTTCACAACAGTTCTGGACCATTGGATCAAGGTCTCGTGCAGCCCCAAGAAAAACATAACTCTGCTCAATAAACTTCGTTGGATATCAAAACCAGAACCATCGAACATTCCAGCAGCTATGCTCCCTTCAATGCCCAGGCCAACACAAACCTGCAACGTGCATAATAGGATCCACGCGGTGTACATTCCAGGTCGGTAAATTGCGCCGGTTGACTCGCGACTTAGAGGGGTGATTCTCCCTGTCAAGCCATGAATAAGAGTGGATACGCTAACGATTGAAACAACAAAATACAGAATTGCTGGGTTGACTGCCAGGAACAAAGAGGTGATGAAAGAAGATGGTGGTTGCTGTACAGGATCAGACGTGATGGTCAGCAGATAGCTGTAGCTAGAAAGCCGGGCCAGGAGGAGAAATGAGAGGGGCAGCAGGAGACTGAGGAGGGTGATGGTCAAGACATGGAAGGGCTCTCTGAGGATGGCACAGCCCAGGAGCTTCACCGCCTTCTTTAGCCACGCCATGGTTTTGTCCTGATCAAGCAAGTATGACTTGGTGAGAAACTTGGTTGCATGACACGAAGCTTAAAATGAGGTCTAAATTTATGAGACGGAATTAGAATGATCGAAGTGGTTATCACGTCGATGGTTTAAATTAGTTGAGACTGAGGCGCAGTCCTAGCCCACGCCTTTCTCTTTCTCTTTCTTTTTCTTTATTTTGGTGATAATCGGTGTCTGATCATGGAAAACGCTGATAGGATGTCCCATTCAGCGGTTGAGGATATTTTTTATTATTTTCCTCTTTATTAGGTTGGTGGTTACCATTTTAAAATTATTTTCATGCTAATTGTTTTTCCATAATAGCTGGGGGTAGGTCTAACTTTTTGTTTATTGTTGGATAATTGTTTTGCAAAAGATAAATAATTAAATATACAGGTTCTCTTAAATATAAATCAAAAGACGTATCCATGCATCTAATTAAATAAATCAAGAATCATTGGTGTAAATAAATAAATAATCATCAACAATAATTAAGAAAAAAAACTTGAAAATATGAGAGATAAATTTAGTTTAGGATATTTTATCACACAATACAAGTTATTTACTCGGTTGTGTTCAATACATTTATATGAATTAAGATTATTTCTTTAATTTTAATTTAGAAAACACCATCCGAGACACCTTAATAAATCTATATACATAATAAAAAAAACAACAACAAAAACCTAAAACCAAAATCTTTCCAAACTCAAATTTATTTTCTAGGCACATAAAACTTGTTGACACTAATATTAATTATTTTACGGTCAAAATCAATATCAATAATAATTTTCTCTCTCTATTGCCAAAATTCAGTTAGCCTTTCTCAAATCAAGGACATGAAACTAATAAAAATAAAGTCTTAGACTAAAATTATTTTTTTTATAAAATTTTAAAAATTGAAGGGACCTTATATTTATGATTTGAAAAGCTTAAGGTCCATAGTGGTGTTTTTTTTTCCTAACCTTTGAAAAAACACTCATTTTCTTTAAGTTTTTCATTTTGATCCATTATCTTTTTATCTTAGTATTCTCGAATAAGTTAACCTGAATTAACTTTTAATTTGCTCTTATAAACATGGAAAAAAAACGTTATTGGATGAAAAAATCATTGTAAAAGTCCATAGTGAATTGTTAAAGGACTATAATGGCGAAAGGAATAATAAATTTCCCGTGCCATATGCTAAATCAAGTTTTTTCAACACAAAAAATGCTAACCATTATTAAATCATATTTGGGTTGTTTTAATTTAGTAAAAAAACAACATTAAAGGATAATATTAAAAAAAAAAAAGTATAAAAAAACCAAACTTGTTGGTTTGGGTGTCTAAGCATGAACGAGCTAAGTCACATGAAATTATTTCATATTATTATTAAACTTAGCTCAACATGTCATCCTTGAGTTCTTCCAACTTAATTTATTGTCTAGCATAAGTTTACAATTAAATACAACCCAACAAGTCAACCTTGAAATTTGATGACCTGAGTGTTTATCTAGCTTAAGTTTAAAATTAAACCATCCATGAGTTGCCAATATGATATAATTGACCTGGAGGCTCATAAACAACTTGTAAAAAATATTTTTTTTTTAATAAAAAGATAGTTTTTTACTAGATATTAAGACGATAATATACTAGATCGATAATGATTTTATAACTTAACATGTCGAATCTACAATACAAGTGATGGACTTCAATAGGTTTAAGAAATTTATTTTTAATATATATATATATATAACAAAAATATATGCTTGAAAAAATTCAAAATCAAGTGAATATTAAAAAATAGATGTTTGAAAATCAAGCTCAAACCAAGTACAAATAAAATGTCAAAATATCTATTTCAAATTGAAATAATATTATAAAAATAAATTTTAAATCAAGTAAATATTAAAAAACAAAACTGAAAAAAAGAGGGGGAAAGGGAAAATGTTAAATAAAAGGAGAAAAGCCATCTCCCTCATCGTTGTGTTGCCCCAGAATTTTTTTTTAGCATGGAAGTACAATTATTTATCAAGATTATAGACTGAAGAGAGGAAGTTAGCCAACGTATATCGAAAGTTCCTCGTGTCTCTGTATAAACTAGCTGCAATAAATACTTCCTAAAAAGTTTTTATTATGCACCAGAAGATAAATAAATATATATATATATATATATATATATATATATTAAAAAAAAACAGAGAAATTCTCTAAAACGTTTTGTCTCAAAAGAAAATGCATTAGCCCATTATCTATTAGTGAAGTCAACGGATTAGACGGACAAGCAGGGAGAACCTCTGCCAACCATTCTTCTTCTGTGTTATATTCTGATTCTGAGGGTGTCGACGTTGTTAATTTTCCATGGATTTCCTGGTATATATATTTAGTCGGGGTTGGTAAAATATTTCATTATTGAATTAGAAATTGATGCCCTTATAATTTCTTACAGATTATAATTATACGGTGCGATGAACGTGGCAGATTTTGACCAGTTCCCTTAACGTGCTTGCCTCCATGACGTCTACCAACAATCTTCCAGTCTTGATTGGTTGGGCTAAATTATCTCGGGACCCACACTGCCTTCTGTTATACCCTGACGGCGTGCAACGAGGGAGCTTGGACGACAATAGACGGACCTGATTGACAGTGATTGAAGGCCACACCGCAACTCAAATCCAACTGCGCAGATCAGGCCGGCACTGCTTATCTAGAATTTTGGATTTTCTTTTTTTTAAAAAAATCACATTAAGTTAAACGTTTTCTTTTAATAAATATTATATTTTTATCTTATTATATTCTAAAAGCATATGATATTTATTAAAAGTGACATGTAGTGAAATTTAAATGTCTCCCTATATAAAACACAAACACACTAGTACCCTTTTTCTCTCTCTCCAAATCGACGATCTCATTCCTGAACTCTATAAAACAAATACTTGTTTTTTTCTCCTTTAAAATACTAGAAAAATCAAACTCGTCCTGGTCTCTAAGTTTTCTTCGATTTTTTTTTTAAATTCACTGTTTTTCCCGCTATTGTCGCTGCTTTAACTCTTTTCCTAGTCCTACAAGCAAGGTAAGTATACTATATTGCTATGAATTTGATTTTTAGTTTATTTAAAATAAAATAATTGTTTCGGTTAAATTTAGAGTTTATGGTAAATTTAAAATTTGTTAAATTAACGATAAATTAATTATGAATATCATCAATCAAGTTGATTTGATTTGGTTGAACATGGAAAAAATGTTAAATCAATTATGAATTAATCATGCATTGTATTTTTTTTTAGATAAGTTATCAGATTATGGATTTTTAGAATTAGTTACTAATGTAATTAACTATACTTAATGATTTCATGCAATAGAGCATGAATGTGATAGAATTATAACAAATTTTTAAAATTAGTTTACTAGACTTACTTTGTTTTGAATTCAGTACATTGTTGAATCTAATTAAACAAAGTTTAACAACTTGTCAGATACATGATGTCCTGGGTTCAACTCATGACCAAACTCAAGTATATTGAAACCGACACCTTGTTTGACCCATGTCGACATAAGTCTAGTGCGTAGTTAAACCCAAATACAATGAGGTTGACAAAGTGATAGACCTATAATGTATTGAGTTAAGTATACGACTAAACTCAAGTATATTGGAGCAGACAATGCATCACACTCACGATGTCTTATATTCATTAAGATGTTTATTTTGGACGTAAATTATTTTTTTCAATAATAAAAGTATTATAAGAGTTTCAATTAAAACTAACACAAATCTGGAACAATAAACAGAGTTAAAGAATGGAATAACACATATTTCAATTACCAGACTAATATTTAAACATGCATACACTTGTTTTTTTAGAGTGATGGAACAGATGGTGGTTTTTATAGTGTCACTACCTATTTCTAATTTGTGAAGTTTGTTTTCCTCTCATGTTAAATGGGCCTATGATCAAGTATTAGTTCAGGCAATAGATTCATTTTAAATGGGCCGGGCTTTTATTATTATAATCGCTGTTAGTTTAGGCCACTCCAGGCCTTCAATGGGCTCAAGGACAAGGCCGGTAATATTATACATATTAAAAACACAAAGGAAAGAAATACAAGGAAAACATTACACGACTAATAATCGAAACACAAAACCTTGTGATGTTCGTAATAAAAAAGAACCCAATTAGATCGTGTAGCTATACATTTTTCGTCTTTTAGTTTTTTTTTTTTTAATTTGCAGGAGGGAGCACGCAGATTTAAAAGGTTGTTTTCTTTTCTTTTTTAGGATTTTTTTTTAAAACCAAAATTGAAGAGAGGGAAGCTTTCAAAAATAATTCACAGTGGGTTTGGAAAACTCTAAAGTATTAATTTCCTTGTTTTTTCCTTTTGAATTATTGTTTTTTTAATTTAAGAAATGGGTTACTTTTTTAATATTAACACGTCAAATGAGAGTGATTCCACATCATGACTGTATTTCATAGATGATCAAGTAGACCACATGACTGTTTACTTGCTGCATTTCAGATTGACCTGTATGTCCACCTGTCCTCAAACGTGCTCCTCCTCCTTTTTTTCTTCCTTTTTTTAGATCTCTTGAGCAGTGGATTGGCTAGTTAGCGGGCGGGCGGAGCAGTAAATGATGCTTCAACTTCATATTTTTTTATTGAATTAGCGAGAAATAAAAAAGAAAAGGAGCAAAACATTAACGACGTCGTTATCCTTATCTCACTGGTTCAAGTTTCTACATCAGCGCCCCCCCAGTGAAATCAGAACAATCTTCAATGACAGACTGCCTGTGCTTGCTTTTATCTGAACTAGTTTCTCAGCTCCCTACCCACATAGGTAGGAGAGTGTTGTGTCCTGCAAGCGGCAGCCATTAATGGTCTTTAACAACTTCTTCTGCAGCCCAGTTCCACCTACCTACCTATCTATCTATCTTAAGCTTGCCCATCACGTCATCTCGTAGGTTATCTGAAACTGGGCACAGGGCAGCCCTGCTTGGGCAAAATCAGGAAGTCCTCTCTCTTATTGCATTTTATGGTTTATCCTAGGAAGGTTGCTGGTTGCTAATATGGGACTGTCACTTCACCAGATCCGCAGCAACCAAATGCATCGCATCTTTTTATGTTCGGCATGCTCCCGAACGTTTCTGAACCCACGATAGCAGAGGAGAGGAAGAAGAAGAAGAAGAATCTCTTACATGGCATGCTGACCATGATAATAAGTCCCACATGGCAAATCTAAAATGTGCATGGACATAGAGATGGCCCCGCTCTTCGTTCAGCCAGTCAAGAGGAGGGAGGAATGGGGCATGGGAAACAAATTAATATCTAGACATTTATGTGCTACTGTGTGGGTGGGTTTATTTTATTGCAAGGTGGGGGTGGTGCTGATATATACATGGTTGTTCATTGCTTTAATATATATTATAAACGTGTAAAAAGAAAAATGAGAGAAAGCAACCTCAGGTTCTTGTCATCTATTGCCTAACTTCCTTCTTTCCTTTCCCTTTTCTCTATCATAATCAATTTGATTAGAGTATGATCTTAATGCTCTTCTTTCCCTTTTCACTGACCTCCCCCGGTTAATATTCAGAGCAATCCTGTGTTTCTTAAAAGCATTTTCAGGCACAAGTCAGTAATTAAGAAGCTGCAGAGCAGGAAAAAGTGTGTGATGGATAGTTCTCCCTCTAGAAAACTGGACTCTAATGTCTCAGAACTCGCCCTAGAAACCCAGACATCGAAGAGGAGGTGGGTTGGTGCTCTTCTTTCTTGCTTTTATATTCTCGTCAAGTATAATTTCATTCTGAAAAGCTGGTAAATTTTGATGGATGATTCTTCCCAGGGCTTGTTGTATACTTCATACCCAGATTTGTTTTGAAAATATTGTGCATGCTTTGTAGGAAGGTGGTTGAGAAGACTGTTGTTAGAGTGAGGGTTGGAGAAAATGCTGGGAAATTGAAGAATGAAGGGCCACCTTCTGATTTCTGGTCTTGGAGGAAATATGGGCAAAAACCTATCAAAGGATCTCCTTATCCAAGGTTTATCATCTTCTTGGTTGAAAATATGTCTTGATGGTCTGGTATTTGTTTTTTTTTTTTTTTTCTAAATAAATAAATAAATTGCAGTAGATCAGCGCAACTCATAGTTTTTGCTGATGCTAATTTAGTTACATTTTAGAGTTGAAAAGTGAAAGTTCTCTCTCTATCCTTTGAATTTTGCCAAAATGTTACAGATACTACTTTTGTCCATCATTGTTTCTCCGAGATAGTTTTTCCTACACAAAGCAAGAGTACTTGCCACTGGTTTTCATGTCTCTCTGATCTGCATGCAGGGGCTATTACAGGTGCAGCACGTCAAAGGGCTGTTCAGCCAAGAAACAAGTGGAAAGATGCAGGACAGATTCTTCGGTACTCATCGTTACTTACACCTCAAATCACAACCATCCAGGTCCTGATCTCCATGACTCCGACGAGAACCAGCAACCAAACGATCTCGGAACCCCACCGACTGATCCTGTAGATCATCCCATAACTCCCAAACAAGAGGGAACAGAAGAAGAAACAGAAGAAAGGCACGGCCATCCCATCATGCTAAGCGCTGATGAAGATGTCAGCGAAGGTCACAATTTCCACTACTTACAGTCCCCGATTAGAATTCCTCAAGATATCATGATTAGCCAAGACTATGATCCTTTCAATGAGAGCTCGGAGAAAAGCCATGGCACACTGGGTATTTTCCTCGACGAAGAGCCCATCTGTTGCTCCAGACTGATGACATTTCCAGAACCCAAATCAGAAGAGAGTAACGACTTCTTTGATGAACTAGAAGAGCTCCCCACATCTTCATCTTTCACCAGCTTCTTGAGGGGCAGTTTTTTCGATGAAAGGATTCCTGCTGTGCCTTCTTGATTCTAGTTACTTTTCATTTATTTATTCTCGCCTTTTGGGGCTTCCTGCCTTGAAAAATGTCCATGAATTATATAGGGCACTCCTAGTAGCAGTAGTTTGTTGCTTGTGTAGTTTCTCTTCCAACCGAGTAAAGTAGTAATAAAGATGCACACTTTTTATTGATTAAGTCTTAGAAACAATGAATATCATACTAGAAACCACGGCCCACGAACAAAGAAGGTCAGTGGAGTTACATATCATATCATCTTTTATAATTAGGGTTCTTGAGATTGAGACTAAATGCTCTCCGGAGATGAGGAGCCCACAATTTTCACAGTGAAAGAGGTGAGAAGGAGAGGGTCCCCCCCCGGCTTCCTGTGTGTGGCAGCTGAATGTATATTTTTGTATTTTCAACATAAAGAAGGCACGAGGTTCACGAGTGAGTGCCTCAAGATCTCTCTCTCTCTCTCTCTCAATATACTTTTTGGTGAGTGGCTGATCTGGTGGAAGATATGTTTGGCCTTTTTGGAGGTGCCTTGCTGTGCTCCTTGATCGAGGAAACCTAGCATCTCCCTTGTGAAAACACACTGGTGCTTTGCTTTATGTTTTCGTTTGTGTAGCGGCGGCAGGTTCTGTCGTGGACGAGATGACTTGGAGTATTTGTTATTGTGTTTTAAAAATATTTTTTATTTTTTATTTTAATTTTTTTAGTGTTTTTAAATAATTTTATGTGCTGAAATAAAAATAATTTTTAAATAAATAAATATCATTTTAATAATATTTTAAATAAAAAATACTTTAAAAAACAACCTTAAACACATTTCAAATATCAAATAGTAACCTCAACAAATACATTTCTCTTGTTGGGGAAAGGATTGGCAAGTCATCTTCATCAAAATAAAAGCCAAAGGGACACGATGCACTACAATAATTGACCTGAAAAATTATTAGACGCAAGGCCAAACAATCTGACGTGCCATTTTCTTACAGAAATTTGTCTTTCAATTTATTAATGGATCCGGGGGGGAGGGGTCCAGGTAAGGAGGGCCCAAGCTCAACCACTGAGCTGCGCCAACTTCCTTGTATTTAAGGCAACTAACTGTACATACACAATTACCATTGTATTTCCACCATGTTTTTTACAAGTTGGGTTTGGACTTTGGAGTGCTGTACAGAATTATAGAGATATAACGACGTAGTTTCAAGTTCAATAAGTATACATTATTTTACTTGCATTGGATTTAGGATTATAGGGAGTTTATTTTTTATGCTGATAAATGCGTATTTTATATTATAATTATTTTCAATAAAAATATTCCATTTAACTTAAAATAATATCACGTTTTGAATAAAAAATGGCATAACAAATTTTATACACTTAAAATCATATAGAAATAGATTTGTAACAATATAAAATTTATTGTACACTTTCTAGCATATATAAGTAATAAAATCAAAATTGAGAACTCAATTCAGGAAAATGTATTTAAAATAAATTTTCAAGAATAAAATCTTCTTATAATTTTTTTTTAAAAGAAACACGATATTCAATTTATAATTTTTTTTATCTTGAAATTCAAATGCACATATTTTCTCAAATTCAACAGTGAACACAATTAAGATTGGTGCTGCGCTAAGTCATTAGCTAATCTAATTTTTTTTATAACATGAGTGAAAAAAGCTTGCGAGTTTGATCATAAACTTATATAGATTCAATAAGCAATTTTTATTTAATTGTATGGTAAAAAAATATAGACAGTAAACATATCAAATTTTTAAAAAATAATCATGATCACTGACATGCAAAAAACAATACTTTTAAAATAAAATTTATAAAGCTTAATTTTCAAGGGTGAAAAAAAAACAAAAAAAAAAACCGAGTTAATCCAAATTGAGGAAACATAAAAATTCTTTTGGGCTTATCTTTTCCTTTTTGTGCACTTTAAATTACGTCCTTTTTTTTCAAAGAAAAATGGGTTGCATATTTGTCTATTAGTACATACGCACACGTCAATAAAATAGTAACTTATGAGGCCTCTCCTATAAGTCAAGCATCATCTTCTACATCGTTATAATCATCCCAAAACCTATTTAATGGTTCTGGTAGATATTTTCTCTCATCCTTCTTGTCTCTTTAATTATTTCGGGTTTCATTTCCCTTTTTTTAAAATATATAAATGTGTTGATGGCTATTTTTAAAAAAAATATTCTTAAATTTCATCCATTAACATTAGATTTAATTTATTTTTTGTATTTAATTTAGCTCTTATTATTTTTAGTGTTATTTTTTAAAACTTTTTGTATATTTATTGTATTTTTCAATTTTATGCCTCATTGGTTTATTTCATTTATTTTTTCATATTATTTCTGGTTTATTTATTTATTGCTTTATTCTTTTTTCAATCCTATCTCTCTATATTTGGATGATTGGTAAAAAATAATTTTTTGTGTTTGACTTCCATAGAGTAATCTCTATTTTAAGATTCAAGTCATATTTTGAAAATTAGCTTGATTTAACTTCAATTGTATTTTTTTAATTGTATTATTTCATATTAGATTTTTTGCCCCGATCTTCGTGATATTATTTTTTACATAATTACTGTGATCTCATATTTTTTACCATAGTGAGCTACCCGATTAATTCAAATTTTGTTTTTCTCCCGTCTTTTAATTATTTTTGTAGGCACTAATTTGTGTCTTCTCTTTCCTTTTGTCAGCCACTCACACCGAACTATAGAAAGAATTAGAAGGTGGCGGAGGTTACGAAGTCAAATCAACCATTCCCTTCCGGCCCTCAGCTTCAGAATCAGCCTCGGGTGAGATCTTATCGATCTCGGTGGAAAGGCCGCAGCGGATGACAGGCCCTGCTAGAAAGAAATGGCCCCAGGGGGGCGAGCTTTCAATCGGCTTAATAGCCGGGGACTGCATTAAAGCTAGCCGTGAACGGGACAGTAGGTGGGACAGACAGGGATGAGCCGTGACTTTCTCTGGAGGGTTCCACTCACACCCAAGTCATTCAACGCGTCTCGCTACTATCATTGGCAACGGAGCTCCGTACCAGGACTCGAACCATAATGGGTGTAGCTCAGGCGTTATTTTTTCTTGAGGGGTGGTGGTTCGGCGTACTTTTCATGGACCCCTTTTACTACACCGCGATCGAAGAGTTGAGAGTCCACGTACACCTCGAGACGTTGTTTTTTTCTACCTCACGCAACAGAAGGGAAACAATGGAACGGTAAACATAGCAACAGGCTGATTATTATTTTTACCATTTAAGGACCACTTGAAAATTTCTATATATTTCAGGGGCATATGAGCGGCTTACTGAATAATTAACCGGATGCAGTTGCCGGGCCTGTACCTTGCCGCTAAGGAACAAGAGCTACTTCACATTCAAGAATCAAGATCGGTCATCGGAGACTCAGCATCACGAGGGAGGTTTCAATGGTAGAGTTGGTCTGAAATCAGTCGTAAGCTCTGTAAGAAAGCAGCACCATTATTCATGTTTCAATGGCGATAATGCTGAATAAAAACGAACACGAAGACAAGCAGTGTCTGCTCAATCTCTTTCTCAGGATTTAGCTGGGCTAAAACTCGCCCAAAGAGAGATTATGCGAGAGAAACGGCTCTGCCTGGACGACCAGCAAAGCATGTTCTATGTAATTCCCTGGTGCATAGATATCAGTATTCTTGATCATTAAAACAAAACACAGGGTCTATTTGATCATACTCATTCGACTCTACAATTAAAAGTAACAGCAGCCGAGAATTTTACACGCTAGATGTGTCATTGTTGATCTGCTGCAGCTGCAATTGGCTGGAGGGCCTTGAGAGGATTAAAGATAACACCATCAATGAGCCCGTAGTCCTTGGCTTCTTTCGCGCTCATGAAGTAATCACGATCTGTATCCTGGTTGATCTTCTCAAGACTTTGACCAGTGTGGTAGGCGAGATACCCATTTAGGTTTGCCTTGTGATGCAACATTTCGTTTGCCTGAAAATTATGCCGATTTAAGAGATGATCATACCAAAAAACTGGTTACAATTATAGAGAAGGTGCCGGGAACCGACAGGTCTCCCATAACACAACAATGAAGTTATTTCAGATCAAAACCTAGTTCATGTATGGAAACAGGAATGGGCACAAATCAGAAGCACTAGGATATATCTGTTAAAAAAGCTTCACAAATCACAAGCAAATATAAGTCTGGGAGAAAAAGGATGCATACCTGGATATCTATGTCAGATTGCCCACCTTGAGCTCCACCAAGAGGCTGGTGGATCATTATTCTTGAGTTTGGCAAGCTGTATCTTTTTCCTTCAGTCACATAGGAAAAGAGAAACATGTTCAGTACATTTTGAAGCAGCAACCACAGATTTGAACTTTAAATCAACAAGTAATGGGCATTTACCTTTGGTCCCAGCACTAAGCAGAAAAGCCCCCATACTGTTTAACCAAAATAAAGAGAACAATAGAGATATTTTTAGCATTGGAAAGTGTTCAAGAATGCCAAGTGAAAATTAAATGATATCTTACAGGAAAACTCTTTTCCCTTTCCCACTATTTTAGCAGCAATAAATCTTAAAATAATTTTTTTACACTCAATACAGAATGATGGTGGTTTTATAAGCACTCTGTCCGTAAGAAGTGATTGGAAAAGGATCAAGTGCAGAGTTTAGTACACTGAATCCACAGCTTGAGGGAGGAGGTGGTTTTGACAACTAATGGTAGTCCTTAACCAGGGAAAAAAAATACAACATAGAATTCACAGGCAAAGACTTCCTGTATGCTGGGAAGTTGCATATCCATCAAAGAGTCCCTACTAAGGATGCACACACTCTAACTCCAGGGATATACATGATAATCATCCAAAAGGCAAAGCAAGCAGCCACACACAGCGCATAACAGACAGGTTACAAGATCAAATTGCACAGACAAGCAATAGCACAAATAATTATTAGACCTCAAGGAATATTGACTTTGATTCTCGTCCATGAAAAGGTGGTTTTTCAGATCCTACGCAATTTTCATTTTCTGAGTCAATGACAGTGAAGCTTCTAGCTCAACTGTGTTGTCAAGGAAAAAGTATTGGGCGAGAATGTCTTACCATTGCCCCACACTAATAAGAGGGCAAGTCTCACAGTCCTTCAAGTGTGGTCTAATGGTGATTTGACCTCACCTAGTAATTATCCTACCCAAGGATCTATCATAAGAAAATTGATGTTGACCAACTGCCATTAGCTCAAGATTTTGACACCAGATTCTTAGTGAAAATATAGTGAAACCAGTGATTCATTTAACTGTTAAGGTATAAATGACAAGAAAGAAGATAGGAAAATAGTAAATCTTGTACCTAGCTGCCAGTCCAACACAGACAGTGGAGACATCTGGTCGGATATGCCTCATTGTGTCAAATATTGCCATGCCTAAGAAAATGTACAGAAGAGAACATGTGAAAGAGAGTCCAAAAAAGTAAAAAAACAACACTCCTTCACAAGCCCAGGTAGCTGGAAAAAAGGTAACAAATAAAAGACTTTGATCTAAAAAAGAATTACCAGCTGTAACTGATCCTCCAGGAGAATTCACATACATAACAATATCCTGCTTGGAAGAAAAAGCATGCCCTAGTTAGTAAACTGCTTCCCCATTTCTTCAGATAAAAGGACAGTGTTAAAACAGGTTCATGTGGTTGTGTATGTGCATGTGCACGTGTTGTAGTTATATAGCTTGACTAAATTCAGTTAACAATGGCTAGATAGGATCATAAGCTTTAATGCTGCTGGAGGCTCAGAAGCAAATGGAAATTGAAATGAAGTTGACAATGATAGATAAGATACCAGCCAGCCACAATGAGAAGTCACTGAACTCACCTTGTTGGGATCAACAGCATCGAGATAGAGAAGTTGAGCAACAATAATGTTTGCCATATCATCATCGACAGCTCCACCACAGCGTATAATTCTCTAGCAATTCAAACAACAACAAAATCAAATGTTAAATAAAAACAACCAAGCCTTCAATGTTAGACGATAAGCAAGCACAGGTAGATGATGTTTAACCTATTCACTTACATGTTGAAAAAGTTGACTGATTATACTCTGGAACCGTTCATGAACCATCGGGGGTGGTCCTTGCGCCTGAGCTCCATTGGCATAGGCAGGGAAGTAGGGTGAAGAAGGGATTTGCACATCATCCCTAAAAAAAAAGTTCCACATTTCCCCCTCCACTTATTAGCACATCAAGCAAAATATAAAATAGCAAGTTAAAAGGTGGAAAGTATCTAAAAAAACCCCTGCCTACCTTATAGACCAAATCCCCTGTCGAGAACTTCTCTCAGGCGCCCAGAACTCACCAGAGTAAACAGCCTTTGGTGAGGATGTCTGGATAATTTTCCTATCACTGACTAACGTTCTCAATTTCCTGCAATACAGGTAGATAACGAGGACACTTGAATTTCTCGATAATTTATGGCAAAGATGAAACATTATTCAAATAAAATACGTAAAACTCTTTTAGCATCACTGTCTAATGATAGCAATTATCAGTGCTGAAAAGAGGATTTTCTAGTCGAGCTTAAATCCGACCCTAAAACCCACTGTTTCCTTGCAAATTTTAAAAATGAACAAACTTTCTTTAACAGAATGAAAAAAAGCTTCAATTTTCTATTTATTTATTACTCTTTAGTGAATCCAAAAATAATGATAATAACAGTAAGACCATCGAGTAACCAGCAAACATCTTGGTCCTAATTTTCTTTAATACTGCTAAATATTCGAGGCAAAAAACAATTAACGTTACAGATAAACCAGTAATAAAAAAGGGAGGAGAAACCTGGAACGGAGAGGGTGGAAAGAGAAAGCTAGCTTGTGGGTATCAGGAGCTGCGCCGACTGAAGGGTTCGGCGAGAAGGGAAGCGAGCTGAATCTGAGAGAAGAGGCCGATGTGGAGACGCATGAGTGTGCCATTTCTAAGATTGACTTCTAATGTTTCGAATCAACTTAGTATTAGCGCCTTATCCTGTAAAAATCTTAGGGCTAGAGGAGGAGGTAGTTGATGATATTGCTGGTGTGTTCCAGAGAGCTCGGTTAAAAGACGGATGATAACGCCTCGGCTACAACAGTGACTGCCTTGCTGAATATCTTCATTTGGGTCTTTCTCTGACCCGTTTACCAAGCGGGTGGTATCGGCCCGCTATTTCTTTTATTCTTTTTAAGGTCGTTTTACTTCCTCTATTTTTTCCTATTTCTTTCTTTCTTGCAACATCATTTTTTGTAGATTTTTTCTGCTTCTTCAAATACAATTGTTTGGTATTCGGCCATTCGTGGTGTTCCTTTCAAATAAAAAAAATGAATATATATATATATATATATATATATATATATATATATATGTGTGTGTGTGTGTGTGTGAAAAGTATTTTTAAAAAGCATCATGCATCAAAATATCAAACAAACAAAAATTGAATTTAATCGCTATATTTGGATCTTAAAAAATAGAAATTAACAAAACAAATTAAAAATATTGACAAAATAGTACAACTTAAAAACAAATTTAATGAAGTAGCATAGTTAGTGCATATCAAAATTGAGAAATGCGATATTTATCGCTTGTCACTATTTATAATACAATATCTTATGAAATTTATTAAATGGGTAGGGGAGGTGAAAAAAATAGAGTCACACAAATTTTATGATTATAACATCACTAATATTATCAAAAAGATTGTAACAAAACATTTAGCAGATGGTCCAATGGTACGACTTTGGGACTAAGAAATTTATTTTCTCCGTAGCATCAGGTTCGATTCTCGCGGCTACTAATATGATAACCACTGGAGACTTACATGATAGTTAATTTCAAGGCCTATAAAATTAGTTAAGGTGCGCGCAAACAGATCCGGACACCTGTATTAATAAAAAAGGATCTTAACAAAATAAACTCAATAACAAAATAAATGTTACCAATAATAACCCCATTGTGCCACACTTAATCCTAAAAAATGACTGGTGATTAACTTCTCATTGACAGCAAGTGAGACCTATTTGGGTCATTATCTGTGTCCTTTCTCAATATTGTTGGGCTTATCTTGTAATAATAATAATAATAATAATAATGACATCATAATTGATGTTTCAGCATGTATTTGGAACTTTTTCTCTCTCTTTTCTCTTACTCATTTAATATTATTATTTTGAAATTGTTATTCTGAATAACAAGTTATAGATACTGTATTTTCCAATCGCAATATGTATTTTGTAAAAAAAAAATCCAATTATGTTACTTCACTAATATTTTTTTCTTAAGAAAAATGCTAATAAAAAAGATATCTCTTAGATACTAGCTTTCATGTTTATTTTTTTCAAGGGCATGATTGTAATTATAATGTGCAATGAAGTAAGAAAATATCGTTATACACTATCATTTGTTTGTTATTAAGCAAAATCATAATTATACTACGATTGTACTGTTAACCATACACAACAAAACATTGAGAAGAATTAGTTTTATGTGCAATCATTAAAATAATCCCAACAAAAGGAATTAAATAAACTTTCATAGTTTTAAATACTAATCAATTAGTCTTCTAATCAATGTTGATCGAACTTAATTTAATATAACTTTATTTTTTAAAAACGACTTCTTTTCTCATCATCCATTTGTTTTGTTTTGTTTTTCATTTTTTTTTATTTTTTAAAACAAACAAACAAACAAATTAAATAAAAAAGAAGGAATAAATGAAAAACACAAATTTAACCAGTTTTAAAACTAGAGGGGGGTCATTTAATTTGTTTTGTAGAACTAAATAGAATAGTTTATAATTTACTCATTTTATGATTGTGTTGGATGGACTGTCACCAAGTCACACCATCAGATGGCCATCAAAATCCGTATCATTTACCATAAGAACATTTACTTGAAGAAACATTACCCGCACTCAACCAGTAGACTCAAGAAGGGGAATTCTTTATCAAGTAAAAAAAGAAAGAAAGAGGAATTACTCAGTAACATCATTTTGATTATATTGAAGACTCTCAGTAACATCATTTCCATTCAATTGAAGACAAATTTCCATTAATCAACCCTTAAGCTATAGTTTTTTATTTTATTTTTAATATCCTTAAGCTATAGATGACAGAAAATGAACCATCAATATCTGTATGATCCCTCTATACTGAATCAAAAATGCCCCTTTGCTAGCCTGGCCCCAATAGCTTCATAATATATTAACATGGCCATGCAGATGTATCTTCAAGCACCATCAGTTAGTTTCAGGCTGACTCTGTTGTTGAATTGCCTTGTAGCACTGTAGACTGCAGAGCGGAAGCTTTGACTTGGTATCTCGATACTTGTATGGGTTAGTACAAGAAGGGACTGCGCACTTCTCTCTTGGAGGAGGATAGCTGCACATTCAGAGAGAGAATTCAAATCATCGATAAACAATCGTTGATATCAGTTTGGCCTAGTAAATTTGGTGCTTGGGCATGGATTTTAAATTTGCAGAAGAAAACCAAACCTGCAGGGTTTAGAGTCGAATATACTAGGGAGACCCATCTCTCTGGGAAATGTCACAACAGTCCCTGTAGGACCCATGACCCATCTGATGGTATTCGATGCATGCAACTGGGCGGTGGTAGCCTTCTCCTAAACATGAAAAAGTGAGAAATTTGAACGCAGCTTTGTATAAGACACAAGGAAGTTTATCAGACAATTGCTGATACCTGTGCCAACTCTTCCATACGCTTCTTCATTTTATCTTCTCGTTTTTTTCTGCTGGAATCTTGACCAAGAATTTTTCTTATAGCTTCAGCCTACAAAATCAAAACCAAGAAAAACTAAAGCATATGCCTGTTTAACCTTTGTAGATCTCTCATGCATATGGCATACATCTGTATATACACAAAAACAAACCTCGGATTCCCTAGCCGCCTTCTCAACTTGCAATCTTCGTCTCTGAGCAGCCTCTGCTTTCTTTGATTGCTGCTCGACCTCTGTAAGTGTCTCCTTTTGCTCTGGAATAAACAAGAACAAGCAATTACAAGGGGAAAGACTACAATTAATAAGAAACTAGAGTTCTAATGGAAAATAAAACACGTGTGGAAATGATTAATTCTCACTTTTTGATGGTGCAGGTGGTAATCCATTTGGAAACTCAATTAAGTTAGCATCAGTAACAGAAGAGCCATCTTTGCTTGACTGAAGAGCCCGTTGACGCTTGGTTAAAGTCATTTCCCTCTTACCATCTGTCAATGACTCAACAGATTCCTTTTTCTGCTTCTTACTGCCTACGAACTCACCGTCAGATAATGGTTCTTCCTCCTCGTAATCCTCATCCTCTGGTGCTTGGTCTGATCTGGATATTTTTTTCCCATCTTTAACCAGCCTCAAAGCACCACTGCTTCCCAGGGTAGAAAGTTTTCGTTGTTTCTTGATTGATTCATCCCCATCATTTCCATCGTCTTCCTTAAGTCTTGTTGGGACTTTTAACTTGAGTTTCTCTAGGTATCGGATCTCCCCGTCATCGTCATCCTCACCAAATCCCCCATCAAGAACACGCCTCTTGGGGGCCCGCTTGCTCTTACGAGCTGCTTCAGACTTATTTCCTTGTTTCCCAGCAGTATTTTTGCCTGAAGTCTTCCCCATTAAACAATCCTCTTTCCCGAGACTAAAACCTCTTCTAGAGAATTCCTTCCAAGGAACTCCTTGCAAACCTGGCCTCTTACCTGAAACAAAATGTTCCTCCTCTAAATTCCCCTGCAATAAGATAATTTAAAATAATGAGATTACACCGGATTCTAACATTACTCAATAATGAGATTGCTTATTAAGGGAGATACTGAGATAATACACATTAATGTGGTAGATATTCTTCCATAAAAGTGAAGACATAAAGGATGCCAAATAAACCCACAAACAAATCTACGCGCACAAGTGTCGAAAATTGGTGTCAACAACCGCTCCAAAAAATGCAAGTAATAATGAGGAATTGGTCAAATTACCAAGCAATCAGTTCTATAAAGTATTGCAAACTCTACGTGGAAGTTCTTGAAGTTATGCACCTCCAACAACCAGTACAAACCTTCCAGCACGCTATTACAAGATAGGTAATTCTTACTTTAAGATTAAAAATAAATATATAAGCTAAAATTAGTGCAACAGACAGATACAAACCATCAGGTGCACTGTTAGGAGGTGTGTGCTTTCCTGAAGGTAATTCAAAAAAAATAGTTGACGTTTAAATTGGTATTTGGTAATGCAATGCATGAATACACATGCAAGAATTAAGAGGTCGCCATGATTCAAGCAGTCAAGATGACAAGAACACCTGAAGACTAAGTTTCTGCCTTGTGCTGGAGGTGTCTGAGAATCGAGGATTCTTTGTAGAAGACCTGCCATTAGTAGTCGAGTTGGCATTGATTGTGTGTGACACATCACCAACCTTAAACTTGACCTTTTTAAACTTGCCTTCATTTCCTAAAATATCTGAACTCACCCCTGACTGCTCTGAACTCAAACTTTCACCATTCCTTCCACAATACATATTTGCAGTTCTAGACTCCTCATTCATGCATTCCTTCAGCTTGCTTGTGCTTCTCCAATTCAAAGGGGCAAGAGCACCTTCATGAGAAGATCTATTATTAATCACACTTCTCCCTGAGTTACTGCCAGAAAATGCTTTTTTACTTTCAGCTCCAGTAGTAGCCAAAGAAACCCTGGACACAGATTGATTTAGACCAAATTCTTTCCTCCTACTATTATCAGCATTCTCATCACTGGAAGCCTTGCTCATGTCATCTGAAGGTGGTGATATCGATAATGATGAATGATCATGATTGTCTGTAAATGTCTGGGAATCTTTAGGTCGGCGAGAAATTTGACTCCTCTTCTTTCTTACTGCGCTTCCCATGGTATCAAACTGAGCAAGACCCAACTCTTCCATATGGTGAAAAACTAACCACTCATTTGTTGTTTCCAGTCAGATATGCACAAAGTCATAATAACCACCTATTCCAAAGATGGCTTTCGTTAAACCTGCATCAAAAACCTTAACAATTATATTGGATAAACCCTGAAAAAGAGCTAACATGGATGTGAGAGAGGATAGAATAACTATGAAAATGGAAAACTGATGCGAGAGGGGATAGAAGAATAAAGCATTCAAGGCATAGCATCCAGAGAAGTCATTACAAAACGGAAGATACAAGTAATGCATCATTGAACTAAAACTTAATAAAGTAGGCGGAATTCAAGGATAGAAATGAAAAAAAAAAAAAAACACTACAAACAATGACGCAGCTGCTAAATCAAGCTAGACAATAAAACAGCAAAGAACCCAAAACCCAGGAAAACAAAACCTCAGAATATAGGCAGATACAAGATAAAGCACCAAAAAACTCTGTAATTGCAAATCTATAAGGAAAATTGTACAAAATTTAACTATATAGAAGACTAAGCCCAGTTAATTGAACAAATCAGCGTGAATCAAACCAAACACAATGACCCATCAATAAAACCAATTGACAAAACGCCGCAGCAACTGAACGCTTATGAATCAAAGGAAACACCCAGTTGTCACCAAACAGGCCCCATAAAACAGCATTAACTCAATCCCGCGAATCCTAACCGGAGACACTAAAAACATTCAAAATACACAAATCAATCAAAACAAAACCCACGAAAAAATATGCTGTAAGACATACAATAGAACCATGCATTGATCGATCTTCACAAACAAACAAAACTACAAAGAAGAGGAGAACAAAATCGCTAACCAGAGGAGAGCGGAGGCGCAGAGTGAAAAAGGCAAAGAGAAGAGAAGACGAGAATAAAGAGAGAGAGAGAAATAAAAGAGGTAGAAAGATTTGGTGGTGTTTGGTTGAGGTTATAATAAGTTTTGAGAGAAAAGGAAAGTTAGGGTTGGCGAAAGAAGAATGAGAGAGGTAAAGGATTAGAGAAGGACAAGTACTAGTAATAATCTCCTTCTTGTTCTCCATTTTTTGGCTATTGCCACACCCCTCACCCCCACCCACACGCACACACTCTGTTGTTCGTTTTTTTATTTTGGTGAGGGTGATTTTAGCCTAAGCCCTCTTTGGTTGTTTGTTGTTGTGCTGGTTGTTGTTTTTGTTTTTGTTTTTGACTCGGTAAATCCAACTCAGTGAGGCATGCATAATTCCTCTCCCCTTCTCTCTCTCTCTCGTGTCTTTCTTTTTATTTTCCTCCTCTTCAACACACGGACGCGGTTATTCCACTGCAAGTTCATGCGCAGGTTAAGGCCGTGCGCACCCGTATGTTTACGTTGAGCTTTTTGTCATGTACATGCGCACGTTTTCGTCACGTGCCCGGTACCACTGGTACCTTTTTTATATATATTTGGCAAAATTCAGGGGGGAAAGGGGGGAAGTAAAGGGGCCTTTTGGTATTTATACATTTTCTATACCTGTTTGTTTTTTTAAGGAAAAGAAAATTGAAAACTTGCATGTTGTAGTTTATGGTTATCAAAACGGGCAACAGATTTTGAATGATGATTATATAGTCTCCGATGAAGAGGGGTCCATGTTGACTTTGAGACATCGATGTTAAGCTACAAAACTATCATGTCAGTCTGAGTATCGGTTTGATCTACGTTTGACTAACATCGATCCATGACTCTAAAATAATATCCCACTTATAATCGTACTTTATATATATATATATATATATATATATATATATATATATATATATATATATATATATATATATATATATATATATACGAGTTGGGTAGCCCGCGCGTTGCGTCGGGCTTTTTATATGTAACAAACTGATTATTTATGTGGTAAGCAGAGAATTTTTTAGTTGATAGATAGAGAATTGTAAATTTTAAATAATGCTATAATATTTTTTTATGTATTGAATTAGTTGATTATTGTTATAAGCTTAAATACTCAGATAATAATTCAATTGCGAAATTTAAAAATTATTAGCGATAAATTTTTTGAAAGATCAACTAATTGTAATTTGAGTATTGCAAGACCATAATTGATTAATTATTTAGTATGTACTAATTGTTTTGATGGTTATTTAATTGGTTGATGTAAATCTGTAATCAATAAAATGAATGAAAGATGATTTTTTGTTGTCTTGAACTGAATGTGTTGATGGTTAAATATTTTTTAACAGTTACTAAGCATTTAACTGGTTGATAGCAATATTGGAATCGCTGAAATCTATTAAAGATAGATTATTTTTTGTTTGCATTGATCTGGTTGGTTGTTAACATTATTTTACTGGCTTGGAGAATAATTTAGTTACAGTTTGGATCTGAATTGTGTGTTGATTTAATTAACTCATAGATTGCAAAATTGCAATGTTTTGATTATTTGAACAAAATCGCGATGCGGCGGGTTTTTTTTTTTTATGTTAAAAATTGATTGCTTTTATATGTATTGTATTTTATTATTTTGATATTTAGTTAGTATAATTATATTTAAGAATGCTGATATGAATTTTTTTCCTTCAAAAAATCCAAACTCATTTTTCCTCTCTCTCAATATATTTTTAGGCGATAATATTCAATAAATTTCAGACATATTAGAAATAAAAATATTGTGATTTGTTTTTAAAACATAAACTTAATTTTTTTTTGTGCTATAATTATTTATTTGCCGTCTAAAAAGAACAGTCTAATGGAAACGGGAAGTGACTTGTATATTTTTTAATTTGACTTGTAGATATTGCAGGTAAATTTGCCACAAAAAAATTTTCAGATGTTTTGTTTTCCCAGTAATATTAGATCTAAAATATTAAAAATGAAAACATTGGAAATTCTTGTAAAGAAATCAACTTAAATAAAAGAGCACAAAATTAAATTTTGAAGTCAATATTTTTTTATATAAGATTTATTAATCATATTATTATATTAAATATATTTAAGAAAACATGATATGAATTTCTGTCCTTAAAAAAATCCTAAGTCATTTTTCCTCTCCCTCAATATATTTTTAGGCGATAATATTGAATAAATATTCAAACATATAATTAGTTTTACATATTTTCATTTGACATAAATACACAAATATATAATTAATTTGACATAATTTCCATAATATATTTTATTTAAAGGATAATTTTAGGCTATTTTGTTCTCTCTCTATATATTCTTAGGAGATAATATTCAATAAATATTAGAACATATAATTGGTTTAATATATTTTAATTTGATATAAATACACAAATATATAATTAAAAAGTCAAAATACTGTAAATTTAAGTCATTTTTAAGAAAACATGATATGAATTTATGTTCTTAAAAAAATCCTAAGTCATTTTCCCTTTCTCTCAATATATTTTTTGGCGATAATATTGAATAAATATTCAAATATATAATTAGTTTTACATATTTTCATTTGACATAAATATACAAATATATAATTAATTTAACATAATTTCCATAATATATTTAATTTGAAGGATAATCTTAGGCTATTTTGTTCTCTCTCTCTATATATTCTTAGGCGATAATATTCAATAAATATTAGAACATATAATTGGTTCAACATATTTTAATTTGATATAAATACATAAATATATAATTAAAAAGTCAAAACACTGAAAATTTATTTCAAGAAATAAACTTAAACAAAAGAGCACAAAACTGAATTTTGAAGCCAATATTTTATTTTATTTTATAAGATTTATTCATCTTATTATTATATTAAATGTATTTAAGAATACTGATATGTATTGTATTTTATTATTTTGATATCTAGTTAGTATAATTAAATTTAAGAATACTGATATGAATTTTTTTTCTTAAAAAAATCCAAAGTCATTTTTCCTCTCTCTCAATATATTTTTAGGCGATAATATTCAATAAATATTAGACATATTATAAATAAAAATATTGTGATTTGTTTTTAAAACATAAACTTAATTTTTTTTTGTGCTATAATTATTTATTTGCCGTCTAAAAAGAACAGTCTAATGGAAACGGGAAGTGACTTATATATTTTATAATTTGACATGTAGATAATGCAGGTAAATTTGTCAACATTTTTTTTTTTTTGAGATGTTTTTTTTTCCCAGTAATATTAAATCTAAAATATTAAAAATGAAAACATTGGAAATTATTGTAAAGAAATCAACTTAAATAAAAGAGCACAAAATTAAATTTTGAAGCCAATATTTTTTTATATAAGATTTATTAATCATATTATTATATTAAATATATTTAAGAAAACATGATATGAATTTTTGTCCTTAAAAAAATCTTAAGTCATTTTTCCTCTCTTTTAATATATTTTTAGGCGATAATATTGAATAAATATTCAAACATATAATTAGTTTTACATATTTTCATTTGACATAAATACACAAATATATAATTAATATGACATAATTTCCATAATATATTTAATTTAAAGGATAATCTTAGGCTATTTTGTTCTTTCTCTATATATTATTAGGCGATAATATTCAATAAATATTAGAATATATAATTGGTTTAACATATTTTTATTTGATATAAATACATAAATATATAATTAAAAAGTCAAAACACTGCAAATTTATTTCAAGAAATAAACTTAAATAAAAGAGCACAAAATTGAATTTTGAAGCCAATATTTTATTTTATTTTATAAGATTTATTCATCTTATTATTATATTAAATGTATTTAAGAATACTGATATGAATTTCTGTCGCTAAAAAAATCCTAGGTCATTTTTCCTCTCCCTCTATATATTTTTCTTGAGTTCCATTTTCTCCCTAGCAATATTAGATCTGACACATAAAAAATAAAAATATTTACATTTTTTCCAGAAATGACCTTAATTTTTTTACATGCTATAATGACTTATTTCCCATTTAAAAAGAACATGAATCGAAACGGGAAGTGACCCGTATATTTTTTAATTGTAGATAACCTAAGTAAATTTGTAATTTTTTTTTGAGTTTAATTTTCCCCCCGGTAATATTATATTTAAAATATTAAAAATGAAAATATTGCAAATTTGTTTTTAAGAAATAAACCTAAACATAAGAGCACTCAAAGGCAAATTTTTTTTTATACGATTTATTAATTATATTTTTATATTAAATGTATTTAAGAATATTTTATGAATTTTTTTTTAAATACATTTAATATAAAAATATTCTTAAAAAATCCTAGGTCATTTTTTTCCTCTCTTTATATATTTATAGGCGACAATATTCAATAAATTTTTTTTTATGTTATTTGAGTAATTCAATATATTATTATATAAAATGTATTTAAGAATACTAATATTAAGTTTTTTTTTATTCAAAAAATCCTAGGTCATGTTTTCGTCTCCCTATATATATTCCTATGCGATAATATTCAATAAATATTAGAACATATAATTAGTGATAGACTAAAAATTCCAAGAAACTTTAACAAAAGACAAAACAAAAAAATAAAATAAAAATAAAAATTAGCATTGCTATTATTATTATTATTATTATTATTATTATTGTTGTTAGCATTTAAAAAATATTTGTGATCCAAAAAAAAAGATTATTATTATTATTATTATTATTATTATTATTATTATTAATTATATTATTATATTATAATTAATTTAAAATGAAGGATTAATTTGACAACAATTAATAATTTTGTACCAAAAATATTCAAAGATTTAAAAGGAAAAAAATTTAAAAGAAGAGGACAAAAGATAAAACAAAAAAATAAAATAAAAATAAAAATTAGCATTGCTATTATTATTATTATTATTATTATTATTATTATTATTATTATCATTATCATTATTATTATTGTTAGCATTTAAAAAATATTTGTGATCCAAAAAAAAAGAATATTATTATTATTATTATTAATTATATTATTATATTATAATTAATTTAAAATGAAGGATTAATTTGACAATAATTAATAATTTTGTACCAAAAATATTCAAAGATTTAAAAGGAAAAAAATTTAAAAGAAGAGGGACTGAAATTAAAGTGCAATATATAATGAATTTGAAATGAGGGACACAATTGAAAACAATATAACCTGCTGCACTAAAAAAATTAAGGGATCTAATAGAAAACCGAAACATTCAAAGAAGAAGGACTGACATGAAGATTGCATATATATCAATTTGAATTAAAGGACCAAATTGACAGAAATCGAAACTTCTATTACAGAAATCAAACAAAAGCCAAGGGACTGAAATGCATCAACAATAAATCGAGGGACTGAAGTTGAATCCGGCGCTGAGGAGAGAGAAAAGTGCACATAAAGGTTAAACCGACTATATGAGCCTCTACGTCGATCATAACACCACACGCGCCGCTCCATGAGATTCAGGGAAGGGTTGCGAAACGTTCTAGCCGGCGGAGGAAAATTTTTGACAGCCGTATGACGCCGCACGCGCCTCCCGAATCGATGGCGGAAAGAAAATGCTCCGACGCGCCTGTACGGACGCCTGGCGTTGCTGACGCAAGCGCACAGTGACGTGTGTGTCAATTACTAAACCACCCCTGAGGCTAATTAATGAATTTTGTCTTATCGGGGGCTACAGACGTAATAACACATTTTAAAAAATATTAAAAAAAAAAAGGTTCCGGCGGACCGGACCGGTCCGTACGTGTGCAATTACAACCGTAGCCCTCAGCCGAAAACGTGTTTTTGTCTTATTATCGGGGGTTGTTTCGCCATTACACTGTTCACACCAGGAAAAGACAAAAAAAAATAGGGTGGACGAACTCGCGCGACACACGGATGAAAAAGCTCGCGTCCACAGTGTTTTGTGAGTGTGTGAACAGTGCATGAACAGTATTTTCCGTAATCTTTTAGTTATATGTTAATATTAGTTTTTTTCCCAAGCTCCTTCATTGCTTTTTTCTTCTCCTCTTTTTTTTCATCTTTTATTTTTCAATGTTTTTTATTGATTTCTTTTATGGTCTAATTAGATGAGACACTAAGGGTGTGTTTGAGAAATAGTTTTTTATTTTTATTTTAAAATTATTTTTTATATTAGAAAACATACAAAAATAATTAAAATTTAATAAATAAAAAAATAGGTTGAATTGCCCAGCTAAACACACCTTGTTACAATTACATGTTAGTCTTCACTTTTTGCTAGTTGTTTTATGTTGACAAGAATCGACCAGGACCTTCGGTCCCTAACATGGGACAAATTTTAGTTTTTCTTTTCCTATTTAATTGTAACCTTTTTTATTTGAGATGCTGATAAACACAAGAAATCTTTCATCGTATTTCCCTCTTTGTCAATTATCTTTTTTGTGCTATCTTTTCCTAGGATCATTGATTGTGACAGATATTGAGATTTTATGAAGAGAAATATAAGAAGAGAGAATAAAAAAAAGAAGGAAAACGTTTGTTTTGAAAAACGTAGCCGCCACCAAAGTAAACACAAGCTATAACTAAGTGAAAAACCAAACTAATTATTGATTATCATCGAACTGTTGCTTGTGTCCAGCCATTTAAAAGCTTCATTAAAGAGAGCTAAAATAATTATTTTAAGTTGGATTGTCAAAGATAATACTTTGAGGTCCAGGTACCATAATGAACGATGAAATCTATGCATAAAAAGCACTATGATAGATAGATAGATAGATAGATCAGAGAGGGAAATGGATTATAAATTTTCATTCAAAGATGACATTTTGAAACACTGAAAAAACGTCCATATGTTAATGCTTCCTAGCGATTCCTCGTGCAAAACATGGATGACAGGACTCCTTGCCATAAAATGGAATTACTCCATTAATTTGATTCCCGGGAGCAGTATAGTTATGTCCACGGTGATGCTAGCCAGAATATCCAATTTCTGATCAACCTCCTTCAATGGCGATTCTTCACCTTGTTCAAGAAAGGCGTCCTTGCACGTTTCAGGATATGAAGCTACGGCACCAAGCATTTGAGTCAGTCTGTACGTGTCGTGAGTGGAAATTGCAGTCAAAGCATCATTGAGGTCAGTGATTCCAGATTCATAAGACTCTACGCATATGTCAAGAGAGTCCCTAATCGTGGCTGATAAAGAGGTATCCTTGCTTAGTTTCTTGACCGTGGCTACGGCTTCCTCAAAATCTTTGTGGAGAGCTTGTATCCCCATTTCAATAACTGAAATGGGATCGGTTGCACCAGTTTGATAAGGAGCAATGGTGGCAAGACACTCTGCTTGGTATCTAGTCGCGCCGCATATTTTCGTCAAAACAGCATTGTGAACGGAGGGTGAATATGGCAATACGGGTTGCGCATTTGTTGGAGAATCAGGCGATGATGGGGAGGAAACTGGCTGTGGGGAAGAAACCGGAGATGGCAGTGGGGAGGAAACTGGCTGTGGGGAAGAAACCGGAGATGGCAATGGGGAGGATTCTGTCTCTGTTGAAGAAACTGGCGATGGGGAAGAAACCGGAGATGGCAATGAGGAGGAAACTGGCAGTGGGGAAGAAACCGGAGATGGCAATGGAGAGGATTCTGTCTCTGTTGAAGAAACTGGCGATGGGGAAGAAACCGGAGATGGCAATGAGGAGGATTCTTTCTCTGCTGAAGAAACTGGCGATTGCAATGGGGATTCAATAGGTGCTGAAGATGCGAAAGACAAGGCCGGTCCTAGGCAATCAGGACTAGCACTATTTCCGGCATTGCAAGGGACGCAAATGACCTCAGAAAAGAATGAGAGAAGGGAGGGAATAAGGAGGAGGAGGATGGATTTGTCGAGTTCCATTATCTTCTCTGGGAGGAGAGGAGAAATGGAGAGAGAAAATGATGGGGGCAGCTGATTTAGGCAACGATAACCATTTAAGTATATTTATGGGATCCTTGTAGTGGTGAATGGGTTACCCAAGAAAACAGGAAAGCCATGCAAATTTTGCCATGCTCAACTATTTTTTGCATTTAGGCATTCGAAAGTCATTCCGTCAAGGATTTCCGGGTTGGTTTTCCCGGAATGTGACATGGAGTGAAGAGCATTTAGGATGACAGCAAACCTTTTTCCTTATTTTTGCTTGCCTCTAAAAATGATGTCTTGGCCATCCTTATTATTTGTGAAATTGGCTTTTCTAATTTTCTCAATATGGACAAAGTCATAAACCTTGCAACTATCCCCACTTAGCCTGTGGTTAGATTTCAGATAACAATATCTGTTGGCTAAGATTTTCGGAGAGGTTATTTGTTAACATGAACCGTGTCATGAAAAACATCAAGCAGGGTGTTTCTTTGGTTTGCTTGACTGACTTAATGAAATGATCTTTCCGCCAAATCTAGTTCCTTTTTCTTTTTCTTTTCGTTTGTCTCGGTAAATATTTTTGCTGAGGGAATCAAGGGGCCGTTTGCTTATGAGGAGTGAGTGGTAGACTGATGGAAATGTAAAATAAGATTCTCATCCTCTCATTTCTAAGTGTTTGATAACCTGTAATTGAATGGGGACGAAACTAATCCGCATGAATGGGATCAAAGAAAACAACGTGAGGGGAGGCAGGTTTAAGAGAGAAAAAATGCCAGACCGCCTCCTCGCTGATTAAATTAAGAGCAATGAATCCAAAAGCTTCTTGGGTGGTTATGGAATAGGACTCAGGTACTATTAATGATCAGGATCAGAACGGAAAATCAATATGTATATATTTTATTATGGTTTGAGCAGTAGATTAATTATGATAAACTAGTTACACTCTATGTACCTTCATTCTGGATTTCAGTCTAAAGTAGCTTGTCGAATTGGATTTCTTGCAGTTTTATATTGGAAGTAAGTGTAATGAATTCAGGATGGATAGGATTTTATGTTGCCTTCTTGATAAACCACCCTTTTTAGCAATCTAATTGGATCGATAGGAAGATCATTAGGAAATTATTGGCTATCTGGGTCGTTTTACTTTCTTCCCCTGCTTTTGATTTCTGTATGAATGATGAAATGCGATGCAAAAGAGCAGTAAAGAATATAGAGCAAAGGAATGATATTTTCAGTCAAAGAGGATTATTATGAAACGCTGAGAGCATGTTGATGCTTCCTCGCGATGCTAAAATAATATTCCTCTATACAGAAGAATGCTTTAAGAGACACAGCAATAACTGGGTAATTTAAATCCAGTGGAGAGATGCTGAAATTGCCAGGTTGATGCTAGCCATCGTTGTCAGCTTCCGATTCATCTCCTTCAATGGCGAAACGAGTCCTGGTTGCTCAGAAAACGCGTCCTCACACGTGTCAGGATATGTGATGGTGGCACTGAGCAAAGTACTCAGTCTGCCAATGTCGTGGGAGGAAATTGCCAGCAAAGCGTCCTCGAGGTCAGACATTCCGCTATCAAAAGAATCCAGGCACGTGTCCAGGGAGTCCTTGACCACGGCCGATGAAGAGGGATCCTTGTTTAGTTTTGTGGCAACGGCAATGGCCTCCTCGAAAATTTGGTGGAGAGCTTGCATTCCCAATTTAAGGACTGAAATGGGATCGGTCTTTCCGGTTAGGAAAGGAGAAATGGCGGCGATACATTCTGCCGGGTGATCGGTGAAGCCACATATTTTCGTCAGTGCATAACTGTTGGATGGTGATGGCAATATCGACGGTGATGGTTCTCGAGAAACTGGTGGCGATGGGGCCTGAGTGGGTGCTGCAGATGAGAAAGACGAGGCCGTTCCTAGGACAACGGCAGGCCTTGTAGCCTCATGGTTGCTGGCGTTACGAGGGACGCAAATGGCCTCAGCAGAGAAGGAGAGGAGAGGAGAGGAAATCAGGAGGAGAAGGATGAACTTGTTAAGCTCCATTATCTTCTCTTGGAAAATGGAGAGACAGAATGAGGGCAGGCAAGTATATATTTATGGGATCTTTAGAGGGGCTGACTGGTTTATCCAAGAAAATAGGATTACCAATCAAATTTTGTCAATGCTGCCAGTCTGGTGTAACTATTTTTGTATATATATATATATTAGTGGTGAGTTGCGGCATCGAAGGTTCCCAGCTTGGTTTTTTCCCGGAATAGGTTCACCAAGGTGTAAAGCGTCAATGGCGGAGCTTAATCCATCCTTTTCCTTCTCTTTTTCCCCCCTCTAAATGATGTCATGTTCTTAGGCAACTCATAAATTAGGGTTCCTATTTATTTTCCATAACCAATGCAAAACGTTGCAGCTATCGTCCACTTGGTTTTTGGTGGATTTAGATGACAAAATGACATGTTAACACTAACCAGTTCATGAACTACAATCAGGTGTATCTGTGATTTGCTTGACACTATGATACATGCGTATCGATCCTAATTTTCTTCTTCTTTTTTACCTTGGAAATATTTTTAAGGGTATGGAATTCATCGAATCAGGTTGCAAAGGAAGTTCTGCCTGGCCTCGACAAAATGCGAGAAAAGAAAATGGGAGCCGAAAGATGAGAAGAAGAAAAAGGCGTAGAAGTCATGATACTTGGATTTGGATGGAGGAATGCATGATGTATCTAGCAAACGATTTATAAAAAAGAACTTTACAGTTCGCAGAACGGAGATTCTGAGTAAATCATTCAGCACGCGTGAGAGAGTGAAGAAAAGAGGACAAGGGTTGCTTGTTATAGTATCAATCCTTTTTGCTCATCAGAAGTTTCCATCTCATTTAATTTTCTTTTCTTTTTTCAATATCTTGAAAAGAAATGCAAAACAATAAATCTGAAAAGAACATGGCATTGACAGGAGGACTAAGGCAAATAGATTAAACATTGTATAGTTTTTGAAAACCAGGAGGACTAGTTAATTAATTAGGTTTGCGAAACTACAAGTGCGAGTAACTCATAAGAGAAAGGGTGAAGATTAGATAAGAACCCTTGAAGGCCATCCATTATAACAAGCTACGAGGCATATATACAAAATTCCATCAGCCAGTGTAGAGAATAGCCACACTGCTTTCAGGAGAATTTAACAGAGGTCATCCACAAGGCAACACAAAAAAATAGCCACTCCCCACCAATCATAACTACAAAATCTATCCCAAAAAGAAAGCCAAATAAATATTCCCACTTTGAACTTTTCAAATTCCTCACACTGTTGCATTGGGACATCAAAAGAAAACCTCAAACTAAGTAAAGTCTCCAGTTAACTACCTTTGAGATATTCATCGTCCTTCATGAAGATCTTCTGAGAAAACTGCTGTCCGAGAGATGTTGTCGTTATCAAAGGCACTTAGACCAGAGCAAGGACCCGACGAGAACATTGAAGATGTCCCATCAGATTCAAAGGTAGTGGATGACTGTCTCAGGTTGGCCCGGGCATTGGAGGCTAACATGGATTCTTGATATTCCATTACACGCTGCACCATTTTAAGTGACTGTACCACTTCACCCATACTTGGTCGCTGGCTTGCCTCGGGGGCCACACAAGCAGCTGCAATTGTGCAAACTCGCACAAAATCCTCCTTCGGATACTTTCCTCCAAGCCTTGGATCAACAAGCTCTTCTAACCGATCCTTGTCTCTCAGAATGGGCCTGGCCTGCAAACAAGTAAAGAGAATTTGTTAACCTGTCCAGAATTTTAATAACTGTGAGATGTTCGTATATTGCCAAGTATCAGGAAATGAAACCAGGAATTCTAGTGATGGGATGCAATGGTCCTACTAACCCAAGTGACAAGGTTCTCTTGACCAGATGGCTGTGACATATCAACAGGCTTCCTTCCAGTCAGCAACTCAAGGAGGACAACTCCATAGCTATAAACATCACTTTTCACTAGTAGATGTCCGGTCATAGCATACTCAGGGGCTACATACCTATAAATTAACGCCATTTCATATCAATGCCCATCAAATTGGGAAAACATACAGCTATGAAGAGAGAGAAACTCAGACAAACCCAAATGTTCCCATGACACGAGTGGACAGATAATTTACTCCGCCTTCAGGTGCCTGTTTGGCAAGTCCGAAATCAGCAACTTTAGCATTAAAATTGTTCTCGAGCAATATATTGGATGCCTTGAAATCCCTGTGGATCACACAGGGTTGTGAATCCTCATGTAGGTATGTAAGTCCTCTAGCAGCATCAAGTGCAATCTTCATTCTGGTATCCCAATCCAGAGGGCAGTTTACACCCAGAGGACCTAAGGCATGCATGTTTGGAGCAGCATTAATATTTTAAATAATATAATGCAATACTACTGTGGCAAGGATTAAGGCATGTGTGTACCAGTCCAACTTGTTAGATTCTCAGAAATCAGACGCAAGCATAGTAAGACAATCATTAACTATTAATGTTTATACCTGTTATCATCAGTCCACTTGATATTCAACAAGCTCATAAATTTGGTTCAATTTGAACAAAAAGACGACACCAAAGAATATCAATTTCAATTTATTAGAATTATAGCTAATGTGGCCATTTTAGAGTCCAAAAAAGAAAGGTCTGTTGATGGTTAACATTCTAAAGAAAAAGGAACCAGATGAGGTAACAATCCAGAGTGTATTGAATTTCTTATCTCACGTGCACTCATATTGTGAAGTCATTTTTACATTCAACTTCAGAAAGAAATATGCCGGGTGCAAAATTTTACTGACTTGGACTTGATGTTTGTTCTCGCACACTAGTGTTAACCCAGGTTGAAACCAGTACATTCAACTAAAGAGCCAGACGTGTTCAGAATAGGTAGTGAATAATGCCTTTTTTTAACACGTTCCATCTTCTTGCAACCAAATTTGAAAGAAAATATCATATCAAACACTAAAATGCTGGGAGGATATGAATTAAATTACCATGGAGCCAGGCCTCCAAACTTCCATTTGGAACAAGCTCATAGCACAGTAGGTTTTGTGAAGAGTCACGACTGCTATAGTAGCCCACAAGTTTGACAAGATTACGGTGATGCAGCCTGCTAAGCATCTCAACCTCCACCAAAAATTCTTTATCCCCTTGTTGCCCACCATTAGTAAGCCTCTTAATTGCTACAGCTGTGCCATCACTTAAGACACCTTTGAAAACTCTACCAAACCCACCCTCTCCAAGTATGCTTGCAGGTTCAAAGTTGTTTGTTGCTTCTTTAAGTTCTTCATAGGCTAGAAACCGTGTACTTGAAGGATGTGGAAGAGACCCTGCTGCTGGAGCTGGATCTTTGGTCCCTGGATTTACTGGTTCTGGAGGGGGGGAAATGAAATCAATAGCGAGATGACATGAAAGAATAGATGAGCAAAAAACCATATGAGAACTTTAAACAAAAGTCAGATGCAAGCATTCTCGTAATGAATGAGAAGAGTGTTCCCTAGATTTTCTTAAATGCTTCAATGAAAAAGCACAATAGATTGGTCCCACTTTTTCAGTAAGGTGAAGTGAGTAAGGAAATTGATGGATGACAGGAAACTTTCTTCTTGGCTTCCCCTTCTGAGATGGCTCTCCTATGTTTCTATAATACTTCATTTAAAACAGCATGAAAGTTTGTCTAGTAATTATTTAACATTCCCAAACCTATCCATGTAATATTGTTGGAATGCACAAATTAAGCCCCTAATGGCTTAAGGCTGCATACAACACAGAAAGTGTCCTTTGCAGAGAAGCATGCATTTGACATGCATTCCTTGTATAGAGCTCAAATTGAGAGACGAACTTCTCACAATCATGAGAAAACCTTAAAGGTCCCAATGAGTGACTCGCTACTAGCAATGATAATCAGAGCAATGACACAAATTCCTAGGTTTCGACACTATACATCACTACTTGGAAGATTCCAAAAATAAATCAGAGTGACAGTAAATGTGCGGTCCTCGGTATGAAACACATACCAGTTTCTTTAGAGGATGCTTTAGGCTTCCCTTTGCGGAATGTGCATGAACAGATTATAAGGATAGATACAATGGCAATAATCACAATGCCAGCACCAATACCCAGAATAAGAATCAAATTTGTATGTTTGCCTTTCTTTGAAGAACCAACTGCTGACGGAGTTGAAGATTGATATACCGGTGCCTTCATAGGTGGTGAAGAAACAATAGGAGCTGTATGTAAGAGTCAAAGCAACTTCAATGTACATAATGGAGAACTAGGATCTCTATGGTATTTACTGCCATACATTTTGGAACCTAAACAAAGATTTTACATGATAATATCAAACAGGAAGCCTGGGTAAATTTTAAGTGTCTGAGATTGTGGTGCAGAGTGCTTCTCAAAATAACTTCTCGCTTGAAATGCATCAAAATGATTTTTTTTTCAGATATTTTTTATATTAGCACAACAAAATCATCATAAAACACTAAAAAAAAAGCATCAATTTAATGTTTTTTCAAGCCAAAAGAACTTTTGAAAATCACCCGAAAGAAGAAGAAGAAGAAGAAGAAGAAGAAGAAGAAGAAGCACTCCAAGACACAACCTAAGTCTTGTTTATTTACTTTATTTCAATGATTTATTATTTACTGCCACCATCATAACCACTTGACAGTGTGCATTTTTCTTTCTTTTTGACAGGACAAAAGCAGCAGTTCACATCATATTGCTACAAGCAACAATTTTTCCAACGCCAGATTTGAAAGCAAAATTTGCATGAATTTTAACACGTGTGCTGTTCTACTGGATTGAAAAGTAGAAAGTGGCTACAACACACCATTTGTAGAAACATATGCTAGAATTGCACATTCTGAAATCTAAGCAAAGTTATTACATGAGACAATAATCACATAGCAACCTGAAGGTTAACAAAAAAAGGCACTACCCAACAAAAATCTATCTATGATTCTATCCTCTTTCATGTGGAAATTTAAAAATAGTCACAAATTATGGCTAAATTTGTTTTTCTCATTAATTTGTTCCATTATCTATTTATTTACCATCATTTTGACTAGGAGGGCTATATTCACATCAAATCACAACACACATGCAGCAACTTATCTGAGTGTTTGATTTGACAATAAAACCAGTATAAATTTGAACCATGTGCCCTTATATTTGGATTGAAACCAGAAAACCATATTGTTTTCAGAGACATGCTAGTATTGTACAGTGAATCACGTGGCCTCTTCTTTCAATTTGGTAGGATCCTGATGGGCCATGTCCTTGTAAACTAGGTAATTTCCTCTTGCCCAAACTTATATAATAACTTCTTTTTTCTTTGGTAACACAGATTTTATCAAGAAACACAGAGAAGCATATAACTGATGCATAGAAATACACATAAGCCAAAGATGAAAGTAGTTAACAAAAGCTATATGTGTTGGCCAAGACCATGGCACTACATGTAAAAACCACATTGGTATCCTTGAAACAAAGGAGCCTGCGTCACAATTTACCTGGTGAAGGTGCTGGAGGTTCAAACCAAGTAAGATTCAGGAGTTTATAATCACCCACAAGAGTGGAGTCAAAATGAACCTTATGCAAGGTAAGCGAGGAGTTTATGGCAGATGCATCACTGGCAGAGAAACTGATTCCCGTGTGAGGAAGGATATCCATTGATATATTTAATCTGGATAGACTTACTACATAAAAGTTTATCAGCTCAATTTGAGAAACTTGCAAGCCAAGCTCGGAAGCTAGTTGTTCTAGAAACATGTTCCAATTAGGATTTTGTGAGATATTCAAAAGGAGAAGATCAAGCTTTATTGGATAAACACAGTGGCAACCATGACTTCCTCGTTTCAGCACCATGTCCGGTATACAACAATCTGCAAAATGAGAAAATTAATTCTAATGTCAATGTCTATGGTCATAGCACAATCATAGATTTCTTTCGTAGAAATTATCTATAAGTTATGCAAGCAATCCAGTGCATTATCACGCTCTTGGTAAGAAAGTTTATATAGGAAGTAAGACAATGGACACTTTTTCTTCTATGATTAAATTGAAATGAATCATGAAAACAAAAGGAGAAGAGATGAAAAGAAAGGTACTAAACAACAGCTATCTTACCAGAAACAGAAGGAGATAATGGGGGCTGAGCTAAACCAGTAGGATTTGTGCCATCACCAGACTGAGTAGGAGCAACATCTACCAATCCAACACTGGGAGACACCAATCCATTCTTCTTCATTGATGATTTAGACAAGCGTGAACTAGTAGGGGGGTGACCAAAAGTTATCAATGGACCATGGTTAGGAGGATGGGCTGGTGCTACCACAATTGTTGGCGCACCACGGGGTGAGAGATGTTTTTTCCGTGGTTTATGTAACAATGGTAGATTGGCTGGGAGGGGTAGATCAAGAATGGCCGGTGCATCCAAAGGCACTCTAGACGGAGATAAGGTTGGTCCTTTGAACTGATGATCAGCTAAATCAGCATTGGTGATGGAAATTACAAAACATGAATTGATGAAAAGCTGCAGAAACAAATACCAGACTCTTCTTGATAATCCTGCAACACGCATTCAAAGTTCCAATCTAATAAGATCAAGAAAACATGACGGAAACTCTGGTAGCAGAGTAAATGCAATTTAAGTGCCGTAAAGTTTCGATCGAATTCTAATTTCTTTTCCTATGACCTACAATCAACACTGACAGCTACTTTTACAAATGAATGACTAGTCAACCCAGAGCTCTACTCGGTTATATCTCAAATGCAACAAACGAAGCAAAAAAAAATGGCATTGGATGATGTGTAACCCTACTTTGTAGAAATGAAAAATTTTAAGAGATAGAGCATTGGAAACTTTCTTTTCGCTGTTCATTTCAATTGCAACATAAAGCATCATAAAACATGATGACATATTGTGCCGATAATATCAGAATCTGGTTCAGCATCCAAAACCCCTGACGGGACAAAAGAAAATCAAAAAGCTATAGAGTAAGCTAAAATATCAAAGAAAACCACTGTAGTACTTGAGCGTTTTAACATCACTTAGTCCAATTTCTTTCCTCATTTTTTCTTCTCGTGAAGTGCAATTTCTTTCCTATATTTCCTCGTTCAGCATAAGCAAAAAAACAGCATTTATGTTAAGAAAATAAAATACCGGTGGTATTTGAAACTGCAAGCACCGACATCACCAACGCGGTAGATTGAGAGCACCCGTCCCGTCAGATCTGTGAGATTGCAAGAAAATCAACGGCGAGATCACACTCTAATTGAGCAAAGAACCCAAACGGACGGACGGAAAGCATATAACACTATAAGCAAAAACCATTTGGCAAAGACAGAGAAGGAGGATCCAGGGGTGGAGATATTATCATAAGAATTGGAACTCGGAGCTGATAACTCCGAGCAAAACACTCCATTACTGAGAAGAGATTATTGAAGTTGAACTGGAGGCTTCAGAAGGAAGGAACGGCAGATACTTTTTACGACTCTTTTGATGGAGAATACCGGTTTGTTTTCTCACTGTACAGTGCTGGAGAAGGGGGGTTTTCTTGGGGAGATATTCTCCTTTTATATATATATATATATATTTATTTATTTATTTATTTTGAAACGTTTTTCTTTTGCTCTTTTAGTTTGGGTCCGTCAAGGGAAATAAAAAGTAGAGAAGGGCACGCGCGGACTTTTTCGTAATGTCTAACGAGAGCCGCTGACGGAAAAGTACAGGCCAACGGTTAGAGGGTGCTGGGGAGTTTAATTGGAAAATATTTCTGAAAAAATATATTTTTTAATTTTTTATTTTAAATTAAATATTTTTTATGTTTTTAAATTATTTTGATGTGCTGATATTAAAAATATTTTTTTTATAAAATAAAAAAATATATTATTTTAATATATTTTTAAACAAAAAATATTTTAAAAAACAACATTTAATCGGCACTAAAAAAAATGATATTTGTTTCGTGATTTATTTGACCACATAATGGCAAAATTTGTTGGAATTAAATTTGAAAATCTGAAGAAAAAAATGTAGAAGTGAGTTTTTCTAGGATTTGTTATGTGTTAATAAAATTTGTAAGTATTTTTTAAAATTAGATTTTAATATTTAGTATGGATTTAATATTAACATATAAAATTATTCAATAAAATTAAAAAATATATATTAATTTGATGAGTTTTTTTAATAATAATAATAAATAAATAAATAACATGTTTGAATACCCACTTACGTAGTCCAGACTCCAAACAGGCTGCGTTGACGTTTCATTTGGCTTTGAACTCTGTCAATTGTGATAAACTTCGTCAAACACCCGTTTCAATAAATAATCAGGTGCTAAGGTTTTCTGAGTGACGTGGCAGTTCATACAATTATTCATCAAAAAAAGCAATAGAAATTAGTTATTTCTCTGACTCTCTTTCTTAACACGTTGCCAAACTCTAAGTTTCAAATTATTCATGGTGTCTGGTTATCATTTTTACTGTTAGATTTTTTAAAGTATATATGTAAATATATATATATATATATATATATATATATATATAAATGATATTATTTTTCTAGTGATAAAATAAATAATGTGAGGATTTATTTGATATGATTTATATACTTTTATGGGTTAGAAAGCAACTTGTAAAAATATAATTTAATTATAAATATTTTTAATATAACATTTTGTTGGATATTAAGTTAATAATATATTAAATTAATTTGGATTAACTCAAATTAATGTGTTAAATTCACGACTCTTATTATAGTACTATAATAACTTCATGTAAATAAAATAAATCAATTAAAAAAATCTAAAAAAGCATCTCTAGTGAACATGATAAATGTTAAGTCATTAGATTGTTATAACTTTGTAAAAGAAAAGAATAAATTATGAATTTCAATCCTTAATCAATCCAATGTTAAGTGGTATTTTTTTATATAAAAAAAAAGACATAAAAAACAACCTTAGTTGATTTTTCAAATCCATGACTCAATAAATCAAACCAAGATTACCTCGTCAAAAGAAAAAAGAAAAAGATTTTATTTAACTTGATGAGATAACGTAATAAAAAAATTAAAATAAATTATGAAGTCTAATTTTTAATTAGACATGATATTAAATGATGATATTATAAAAAATAATTGATTATCAAAAATATTGAATTAATTAAATCAACTCGTCAAACCTACAATCCGAGTCATGAGATAGAGACACCCAATAGAAAACAAATTCAATATTAAATGACTAGTGACTCTAGTTATAAGGATTATATAACCTTTTTTAAAAAAATGGCTTGATTTGACCAAGGGGTTAAAATACAAAAACCCACAACCTTGATCGTGAGATTGATCGTGAAACTAAGATATTCTCATAAAATACATATCAATATAAAATAAAAATCTCAATTATCAACTAACCTAGTATTAAATAATAAAATTGAAGAAAAAAATCAGTTAAGAGAATAAGGACAACCAAAGTCACAAGACCAAAATAATATAATAAAAAATAAATAAAATAAATCATAGAATGTAAGCTCACAATCAACTTGAATAAAAAAAATTAAAAGAAAATGGACTTGATCCATTAAACTCACGTGTCACGAGAGTAATATAAATAAAAATCAAATTTAATATTAAAAAATAATTGAAAAAAATACTATTATAATAAATAACATGTTAAGAGTAAAATTACAATGAAACCATCTTCGTTCTTAATTTATAGTTAATAATCAATACTTCTTCCACCATGCTTTCCAAACTCCTCTCTTGGATATATGTCGAGAATCCTCCTCTGCATGGGAAGTTAGAATATATCATCACACCCTGCAACTTTCTTATTATTTCAAATCTGCTCTACCATCTTCCTTGCGATCCATCTATTGATCTTGTCGTCGAGTGCAAGAGAGAGTTTTTAGTGGAGTGAGTTGACTCACCAAAGAAAAACACGAGTTTTAAGGGTATTTTTCTTTTTCAGTGAGTTTTTTTTTCCTGGTGAATTCAGCTTTTAATATAGAATCTAAGAGTTGATTTTTAGGTAAAAGAGGATAAGATCAGAGAAGTAAAAAAGGACAATTTGGGTATTTAAAGACTATCTAACTCCTCTACCTCTCAGGTAGAAAGTAGAAACACCGGACTGGAATTCTGTATCCTACTCGTAGAAAGCAGAGTTTTTCAGGTTAATTTTTATTCGGAAATGTATTAAAATAATATATATTTTTTTATTTTTAAAAATTATTTTTGATATTAATATATTAAAATAATTTAAAAACATTAAGAAAAAAGATAATTTAAAATGATAACAAAAAAGCATTTTAATCCCGGTTTTCACCACAAATACAGAATAATCTCTGACAATGAGGGTTTGTGAAGGTGGGCATGAGATGATGATAACGCGCCAATTCAGAGGACCCTGGGCAGTCCCCATGCATCACCACTAATTATTGATCATGTTGTCTGCGAAAGCGTTCCTGGTATCATGGGCGATATCATGCGCCTCACACCTACCATCTCCCCGTGCATTTTATTCTTATTTTTATTCTCATTCTCCACCTCATGACCTCTCCTCCGGCGGTTCGTTTTATTATTTTCAAAACGACAGACGGATTGTTGACCTGCCACTGCCGAAAAGAACATCCATGGCAACAAACGAACCACCGTTTGTTATTGCAAAATAAATAATTATAGAAAACAATTTAAGGACAGCTGTCGCTGTCTTAAATGCTAGGGCGTGGAATTATTCATGGCAGTACTAGACTCCAGCATGGGAGCTCTAATTTTTTTTGCTATGAACTTGATTGATATAGTATTTGAGATTAAAAAAACCAGTTTTATGAATAGTATTTTTAGTTGCGGTTTATAATTGAAATTGAAGTGTTTAGTTAAAATTATGGTTGAATTTGAGATTTAATGAAAAACAGTTTTGTGTATTTGGTTACAATGTTTTTCGTATTGCTATCAACTTGTGAAATTACTTTAAAGGACATATACATATACTTTTTTTTTATCAATTTTTTTTTTTGATTTTATCAATTATTTTTTATCCCATTTTTTTATGTCAATTAATCAACTACATTTGTTTTTGTTTTTTATGTTATTTATTCAAGATCCCAATTTTTATTTTTTATTTTATCAATTATTCTTGATCCCCTTTTTTTTCTTGTTTTTTTAATCAATTAATCAAGTACATTTTTGTTTTGTTTTTTATGTCAATTATTAAATATTCCATTTTTTTATTTTATCAATTATTCAATATCCCACTTTCTTTTGTATGTTAGATCCCAATTTTTCTTTTTTAATCAATTATTCAATATAAAAAAAATACAAAGAAAATGCAATTTTTCCAGGCAAAGGATGTGCATATATGCACGACTCTAGTTTATAGGGATGAGAATAATTGATAAAAATAGATATTGAATAATTGATAATTATGCAAACAAAATAATTTAAATGAATTTTTTTATAAAAATTGTTGGAACTCCATTATAAGACAGCCACAACCAATCCCCTTCAAATTAATTCTTCTAATGTGTGATGAGCTACGGTGCGGGTGAAAAACATCAAATTGTTGTTTTTTACAAATTGAGATTTAAATCTCAGTTTGCGTGGGTCCCACAATTATAAAAATTATAGGATTATATACCAAATATGTATAGCTCTGCGGCACAGAAGTCCCTGCAAAGCCAAACACCCTCTATAAATTGTCATTGCGACAACAGCCATGATTATTCGATGCATGTCAAGTTTGTAGGTCCAGAGCCATGCTGAGCAGTGAGATTAAGCATAAAGAGACCGAGCTTAAGCTAAAATGGGCGGGCCCAAATTGTAATAATCATGATAAACAAGCCCGGAATCAACCTAAGCCCACCCGCCCAATACGTCCGCTCGAGAGCTTGTTGGAAAAGGCTTGTCTTAGAAGATTTATGGTCCAGGGTAACCTAAATGTAAGCTCGAATTTGGGTTAGACTAACATTTTTTTTGGGTGGAAATAACCTAAATGTAAAAAATAAATAAACCATAAGGTCTAAAATATGATTTTTCAATAATACAAGAGTCAAATATCTAAAAATAAAGACCAGTATGTTAATAAAAACTAAAATATTTTTTTAAAAAAAAACTTTAGGAAATGAAATGAAACCTTGTAAAATGCCTTCATTACACTGCTAAGAATATTTATGATGGGTTACATTATATTTTTCATCACACCACACGTTTTATTATATTATAAAATTTTATTTTGTGGGTAAACTTCATTGCTCGAAAAATATACTTTATGGGTTCAGATAAACGAGTAAAATCTCGATTATCTTAGGTTCTTATAAAAGATACTCATCCTAATTCGAATTCGACATCGTCGTGTAGATAATAAATTTTTAGCCATCACGTCACCTTTCTTTAAAATGATTAAATTATATGACACTATATTATGATACCACATATGGGACAGAGGTGGATGTATAGCTACTTTATGCACAAATACCGAAAATTCAAGGGTCTAATTGCAGTGAAATAGTTTAAAATTGACAGAAGGGGTATTGATTAGGAAAATAAAATCATTAGTGATTAAGTTTAAGAATTAAGGTGATTATTACTTTTTTTTAAAGACAAAAATAGAATCATAATTAGAAATAAAGCAGATTCAAACCTGAAAGATTTTATAATTTTCGTAAATAATTATAATCGATAATATCTTATTAGCTATTTAGATTTTATTAAAAAAATAGAAAAAAATAATAACTTATTATAAAAAATAAAATATTAAATTTCTATTCACAACCCCATCCAAAACCCCCTGCAGGAGAAAGAGATGCTTTAATTAACAGCGAATCTAAGTACATGACGAAGAGTCCAAGTAATCTGTTCTGGACGGGATCATGGGTGGTGCGGCAGCTGTGCACGGCGGCAGAGGCGGTGCCAGTAGCGTTGGAAAAAAGGAAGAGGCTGTACAAGAGGTTGTCGGAACTGGGGGCAAGCGGGGGGAGCGTGTCAAAGACGTTAAATGATTTCGTATTGGAGGGCGGGAAAACAAGCAAAGTCGATCTCCTTGCCTGCATCAGAGAGCTCCGCAAGTACGGCAGGTTGGATTATGCCATTGAGGTCCGTCCGCCCGCCTATCTCTGTTTCATTTGTCAAATTTCTTGAATTTTTCACATCCCTAGGGCCCTTGATTCACCTCTAAGGCTAAGGGTTGCTAGCTTATTTGTTAATTGATTTTTCTTCTAATCTAATTTTAGACTGAGATTTGAGTGTATTGCTATAACAGTGCCTGCCGTTATAACCCAGATTGGAAAAGTAACGCGAGTGCTTCGAATGTCATTGTATTCAGTAATAAATATGGCTATAGCCTATAGCTATGAATGAACTAATATTTTGTTTCTAGAGATCCCCATATCACTACGTAAAACAAACTAAAGTTTGAGAAGAAGAAGCTGTAAAGTATATTCGGCGCATTTTGTATTGTACAGGCCTTGTTTATATACAGAGGAGATTTGTTAACCCTAGCTAATTTAATGCTAATTGATACAGCGGCTACTTTAATGCTAAGTGACACGTTACACACTCGGCTCCAATGCTTTAACACTCCCCCTCAAGTTGGAATGGATATTGATGACACCCAACTTGTCAAGTAATGCTCTAAACTGTGTGGATCCGAGTGGTTTAGTGAAGAGGTCTGCTGGTTGTTCTTTAGTTCGAACATGCATAGTTTTAATCATGCCTCTTTGAATTTTCTCTCTGACAACGTGGCAATCAATTTCGATATGTTTGTTACGCTCATGAAATACCGGATTATTCGCTATATGGAGGGCTGCTTGATTATCGCAATATAACTTGATAGGCTGTAGTTGTTGAACACGCAAATCATCCAGTAAATTTCTAAGCCATGTGACCTCACAACTTGTTGTAGCCATGGAACGATACTCAGCTTCTGCACTAGATCGGGATACTGTTGTTTGCTTCTTAGTTTTCCACGATACTGGTGCATTTCCCAACATAACACAATAACCTGTGATTGATCGTCTTGTGTCCTTGCAACGGGCCCAGTCTGCATCGCAATAGGCTGTTAGTTCCACATTTCCTGTAGAGGGCAGAAGGATACCCTGTCCAGGTGTCCTCTTTATGTAGCGCAACACCTGATGAGCAGCACTCAAATGTGGTTCACGTGGTTTATCCATGAATTGACTCAAGATGTGTACTGCGTAAACCAAGTCTGGCCTTGTGATAGTCAAATAGATTAACCTTCCAACAAGTCGTCTGTATTGTGAGGGATCGGTGAGTAATTCCCCATCATCTTGAGTCAAAGACAAGTTTTGATCAACAGGAAATAGTGATGGTTTTGCAGCTAGGAATCCTGTGTCCTCTAGTATCTCAAGAGCATACTTCCTTTGACAAATTGCTATCCCATTCTTTGAACGTGCCACTTCTATTCCCAGAAAATACTTGAGTTGTCCAAGATCCTTGAGTTGTCCAAGATCCTTGAGTTTGAACCGTTTGGATAGGAATGTTTTGGTGGCAGCAATCTCGTCAAGACTATTTCCTGTTAGGATCACGTCATCCACATAGACCAGTAGAGCGGTAAACTCACTTCCATTTGCTCGAACAAAGAGTGAGTAATCTGCCCAAGATTGATGAAAACCAGCCGCCTTTAATGCCATTGACAACTTGATGAACCATTGTCTACTAGCCTGCTTCAATCCATACAAACTTTTATGTAGTTTGCAAACTCTAGTCTCCCCCTTTCCACCAAATCCAGGTGGAAGTTTCATGTACACCTCTTCATGCAAATCACCGTTGAGGAAGGCATTATTGACGTCAAGTTGGTGGAGATGCCACCCTTTGATGGAGGCAAGACTTAAAAGAACACGCACTGTAGTGAGTTTAGCAACAGGAGCGAAAGTTTCTCTGTAATCCACGCCCTCTATTTGGCTGAACCCCTTGGCAACAAGTCGCGCTTTGTACCTCTCAATACTACCATCTGGGTTGAGTTTGATCTTGTAGACCCATTTGCAGCCAATAGGTCGCTTATGCGGAGGCAAATCGACCAAACTCCAAGTCCCATTACTTTGTAATGCATCTACCTCTGCACGCATGGCAGCTTGCCATTCCGGAATCTGGATTGCCCGGGAAAAAGAGGTAGGTTCTTTGTGTGTGGAGAGATTAGCAACAAAAACTCTGTGTGCAGGGGAGAGATGATGATAAGTGATGACATGAGCAAGAGAATGAGGAGTACCTGACGATGTGGGGGACGACGGGAGAGCACGAGAGGGCAGCGCTGCTTCAACATGAAAATCGTGCAAGAATGTAGGCACCTGTGTTGGCCGTGATGACCGACGTGGCTGAGTATTTGGTGAAGGTGATGAGTGGGTTGGTAAATTTGTTGGTGGTATGTCTTTGGCAAGCATAGTGACAGGAGATTGTGTGTCTGCTTGTGTGGGAGACATAGTAGGTGTGATGACAGATTGGGTTGGAGACAGCGGAAGATTAGGATGGGGAGTAGGAGATGAACCTGAAAGATGAACCCAATCGAAAGATGGTTGACCTGTGATTCCAGTTAGACTAGGAAGAGGGGGCAAAATAGATGACTGTGTTTCAAAAGGAAAGACTGTTTCATGGAAGGTGACATCTCGTGAGACAAAAACATTATGTGTTTCCAAATCATAAACCCGATAACCCTTTTGACCATTGGGATAACCCAGAAAAATGCACTTAGTTGCTCTAGGATCAAATTTGGGGGTTTTTTGAGAATGTGTAGATGGAAAACACAAACATCCAAACACTTTGAGATGGGTGTAGGTAGGAGGTTTGTTGAACAGTTTTTCAAAGGGAGTTTGTCCCGAGAGTAGAGGTGTAGGTGTTCGGTTTATGAGGTAAGCAGAAGTAAGGATTGCATCACCCCAAAAAATTTTCGGTAAGCTTGCTTGGAAAAGAAGTGCACGAGCTACATTGACTAGATGACGATGTTTGCGTTCAACAACACCATTTTGTTGTGGTGTGTTGACGCAACTCGTTTGGTGCACAATACCTTTGGATGCATAGAAATCTTTCATTTTGAATTCGAAACCATTGTCACTACGTACGATCTTAACCTTCTTTTCAAATTGAGTGGCAACAAGCTGAATAAAATCAATAAGAATTTGTCTTGCCTCAGATTTTTGGAGCATTAAATAAACCCACGTACAACGTGTAAAATCATCAACGATGGTAAGAAAATATTTTGCCCCAGAAATTGAAGGTTCATGATATCCTCCCCAAATGTCAACATGAATTAATGAAAAAGATGACGTGCTTGAAATTGTACTTAATGGAAAACGACTCCTTGTTTGTTTGGCTAAAGGACAAACTAGACATTTTCTGGTATTGCAAGAGTTATTTGATATAAAAGGAAATAAAGAAAGGACACGACTAGAAGGGTGACCTAGCCGCTGGTGCCAGACATTACTGGATGAGCTGGTGACTGCATGACATGTTCCTTGCTTTGTTTTATTGAGGCAGTATAATCCCTCCCTCTCATGGCCCATCCCAATCGTCTTCCCCGATCGTAGGTCCTGTACAAAACAAACTTGTTTAAGGAATATTGTGACACAAAAGTAATCATGAGCAAGTTTGCTAACAGAGATAAGATTGAGGTAAAACATTGGAACACATAGGACATTGTGGAGTTTGAATTGAGGAGAGAAAACTACTGTGCCAATATGGGTTACCCTAGCATGACTACCATCAGGGAGTTTGACAGAACGTGCTTGGGTAGGTACAGCATGGGTGAGCAAGCAAGGATTACAAACCATATGATCATTGGCACCACTATCCAATATCCATACACTAGTCTTGGCATTATTTTGAAAGCTGAAAGCTTTACCTGAGAGATTCTCATAAGTTGAGGTATTACCAGCATGGTTTGCCGAAGCATTACGGTTCTTATTGAGCAGCTCATAGATCTCATTGCATTCTGCCTTTGAGAAAGGGAAGTTGTTTGGACTGCCTTCACTGTCAAACATTGAAGATACATGATTTCCTCGGCTTTGTGTTTGCAGCTGTTCAAGGGCTGCCTTCTTCTTTCTGCATACTTCAACTGTATGAAATTTCATTCCGCAAAAAGTGCATTTGAGGTGTGCTTTGCAGTTTTTGGTGGAATGATTGTCTCTGCCACATTTGATGCATCTTCTCCTGCTGTCGGATTGCTCTTGTTGCAAGACGTTGCGCACTGCACTGCCCATACCCTCGACGAGTGTAAGAGCTTTATGGCTGCTACTTGCTGCAAATGCAGCACCTTCAAGACGTGAGGAGATCCCCTTGCCTCCAGCCATGGTTTCTGCTTGTTTTTCATGGCGGAGTGCCATGGCAAACACCTTGTTTACGGCTGGTAGAGGATCAATGGCAACAATGCTTCCACGGATGATTGTAAAATTCTCATTCAATCCCATGAGAAACTGCATTGTCTTCTGGGTCTTGATGTAGTCCTGAACTTTGGTGCCCTCTGTGGATAAGTCACATAGAGCATCCCTTTCATCCCAAAGACCCTTTAATTTGTTGTAGAAGGCTGTGACCGTTTCGTTCCCCTGTTTACAATCATGAATTGCATTTTCAACATTAAACAATTGGACAGTATTAATTTGAGAAAACCTTTCTCGGAGCTCAAGCCAAATTTCTTGGGCTGACTTGCAGTGCTTGACACTTTTTGAGATTTCTTTTGTCATGGAACCGGTGAGCCAGGTTCTGACCAGCATGTCGACACGGTCCCATTGGAGCTGCTCATTGTTCTGTTCAATTGGCCTGGGAGTGCTTCCATTCACGAGACCAACCTTGTTTTTGATGGTTAAGGCGTTTGTCATGGATTGACTCCAGTCCAAGTAGTTATCTTCAACGAGTGACTGAGGCACAAGTATTGCACCTGGTTGGTCGGAGTAGTGAAGATAAAGTTGATGGTTGGGATATTCCCAAGGTTCTGCTGCACGTGGAGGGCCTGAGCTCGAAGCTTCTTTGAGAAGGGCATCCTTCAGAAACTGTAAAGTGAGCTGTTGTTCCTTCTCTTCGTCCCCCATGTCGAATGATGGTAGGTTTTAGCAGAGTTTTGTATTTGAGAGATTTTGGCCAAAGATCAGCGCTCTGATACCATAAAACAAACTAAAGTTTGAGAAGAAGAAGCTGTAAAGTATATTCGGCGCATTTTGTATTGTACAGGCCTTGTTTATATACAGAGGAGATTTGTTAACCCTAGCTAATTTAATGCTAATTGATACAGCGGCTACTTTAATGCTAAGTGACACGTTACACACTCGGCTCCAATGCTTTAACACTACGAGAGAAGTGCTTTGTTTGGGCAACCATGATTGCTTGTTTCTTGCAATTAAGATTTGAAAACAATTTACTGCCTATCTGTACTCCTCAAATTGAGCAAAAATGTTGCTTTGATTTGTGTCATGCAGGTTATGGAGTGGATGCAGATGAGGAAAATGAACGTTCCCCATGCAATTTACCTAGATCTTGTAGCAAAGAACAAAGGGATTACTGCAGCCGAGAATTATTTTGACGACCTCTCACCATCCGAGCAAAATCATTCAACTCATGGAGCGCTTCTGAGCTGTTACTGCAGGGAACTTATGTCTGAAAAGGCGCTGACTCTTTTTAAAAAAATGGACGAGATGAAGTTTCTTTCAAATTCTTTGCCTTTTAACAATCTCATGAGCCTACATATGAGATTGGGCCAACCCGAGAAGGTGCCTGCCATTGTACAAGAGATGAAGCAGAAAGGCGTATCTCCTTGTACCTTCACTTATAATATGTGGATGCAGAGCTATGGATGCTTAAATGATTTTGAGGGAGTAGAGAGAGTTCTAGACGAGATGAAAATGGATGGTAAAAAAAACTTTTCTTGGACTACTTACACTAACCTTGCTACAATCTATGTCAAGGCTGGGCATTTTGACAAGGCTGAATTGGCTCTTAAAAAGGTAGAGGAACAGATAGAACGTGGACGCCAAACGAGGAAAAAACGCAGACAAGGTGATTATCGTGAAGCTTATCATTTTCTGATCACCCTTTATGCTGGCACTTCTAACCTAGGCGAGGTCAACCGGGTGTGGAGTTCCCTAAAGTCAAACTTCCACACAACGACCAATGTTAGTTACCTTAACATGCTTCACACTCTAGCCAAGTTAAAAGATGTTGAGGGTCTACTGAGGTGTTTTAAGGAGTGGGAGTCCAGTTGCCACAGTTATGATATGAGGTTAGCAAATGTTGCTATAAGAGCCTGCCTAGAGCATGACCTGTATGAGGAAGCAGCATTAATATTTGATGATGCTCTTACGAGGACCAAAGGATTGTTCTTTAATGCCCGGGAGATGTTCATGGTTTTCTTATTGAAGAACCATCAGCTGGATTTGGCTCTGAAACACATGAGAGCTGCATTTTCTGAAGTCAGGGAGATTGAATGGCAACCGGAGCCGAAAACGTTGAGTGCATTTTTTGCTTATTTTGAAGATGAGAAAGATGTTGATGGTGCTGAGAGACTATGCAAGATTTTGAAGCACATTAATCGTCTTGACTCCATTGCTTACGATTTGTTGCTAAAGACTTACATAGCTGCTGGCAAATTGGCCCCGGAGATGCGGCAGAGGTTGGAAGAAGATGGAATTGAAAAAAGCCCCGAGCTTGAGAACTTGCTTGAAAGGGTCTGCCCTAAATAGGTTCAGGTCTGGAACATGTTAACAGAAATTTTAGACCCTTCCAATGAGTAGCAATTTGAAATTGATTTTGAAGGTATCCATATGCTAAGCATTTCAAATGACAGGAAATCTTTTATTACAGGAACAAAACCCAGTTGATGTGGTTAGTAGTCCACTCGGTGTTCCCTTAGCTTCTTTTCGTCTTCTTCTTCTTCTTTTCTTTTTGATGGATTTGTCAGAGTATTCCATCCAGCCTTTGTAAGCTGAAATTTAGAACTTCAGAACATCACATGTTCTTTTGAATATTAAATAGCAAATAACTACCAATCACATATTTGATAAAGTAATGTTATTCTTGCATAATTATCTTAACGAATTACTTTACCGAAAAATAACAACTGGATGGATATCTTCAGACATTAAATAAGTGGATTTCATCTTTGAATCCCATGAATCCAATGGCTGAAATTTGACTTCCTACCGTCATTGCATCAATAAAAACCCCACCTTCTTATTTGAGTTTAATGGTGTGAAGTTTACAAACATTATCTATCATGTTATCAGTAACATTAAGGAGCCGAATGCGGCAAAATCAGAGATTTTTAATTGTTCCAAGTAAAATTACATCCCATTCTTTACACATCGTATAATTTGTGTATTATCCAGCGTGAGAAATAAAATCACTGGATAGGGCTGGCTCCCTACAGCTAATTTAATAGCTTGAACCAATTCATGGTTGCACCTCTAATGGGACGACCCGTCCCTAAATGCATCACTGTCCCTTTGGCAAGTTATGGTCGAAACATGTTTTTTAAAAGCTTTGAATTTTTTAGCATAAATTATTTTTTATATACTTTTAAATTATTTGACATTAATATTAAAAATAAAATTTTAAAAATAAAAATACATATTTTCATATATTTATAACCGCAATCTTAAACGCTGGCTACCTACATCAAGAACACAGGAGCTATTCACATTATTGAGCATTCTCTAGCAAGGTAGCTTCCAAAGCTGTCATAAATTTCAAGGAAAGCTATCCATGAAAAGTTACACTGTAATAAAGCCTTTTGAAGTGTTCAAAATCCAACAATATTAAAGTGAAAGTGCAACAAAATTAAAAAATAAAACATGCCCATCTCAACCACAAGCATAGGCAGGAGGAACAGTGAGATTATATTGCCACTCCATGATTGAAAATAGCAGCATTAAATGACACTGTTGAGTGGAGAGCTATTGAAGCACAGGGAAATTATATCAATGGCCGTAACTAGGCTGAAATTCATTGACAATGGCATGAAAAAAGGAGACCGAACACTCCAACTAAGAACCAGGCTCCTTATCAATCTATCTAATTTCTCAAAATAAACGGGCAAGGATCTATTTTGCCAGTCTTTCAAAACGAACAACCATTAGCAGTATGCTCGGATCGGTGACCAATCCTCCAACTAAAATCAAAACCAAATTTATTTGATTTCTCTTTTCCAGTCCACCGATATAACTCAATGAGAAGCATGTTGACCCAGATCATCATCACTAAAACCCCACCCCTAAAAGAACTTCTAAGTCACTCGTGCATGCTCGGAATCCCCATGAAGAGTCATGATTATCATAAAACATTTTCTGAACCAGATGGTGCTGTATTGATTCTTGCAACACAAGAACTCGCTCAATCACAAAACTACAGCAGCATGATAGCAGAGATAAAAGAAAAGGAAAGATGCACGATCAGCACATTGCATTCCACAATGAAAAAATATTATAGCCAACGTGCGTCCGGAAAAATCCAGATCCAAATCCAAATAGTTTGGCGCACCCAAACTAAAAATTAATATCAAATATTACAACACAAAGGATAAATCATCAAACTTAGAGCTTGACATACCTTAGCGACCAGTTTTTATACGTAGAATACATGAAAAACACAGTCAAGATAAAAATGAAGCAGCATATGAGAATAAAAGCGACGCTTATTTGACTCGGCGCTTTCTTCTTCTTGCTCCGTTGCAGCAAAGCTTGAGGCTTGATCCTTCCCATTATTAAGGATGATCACAAGAATACAGCCGAAGATCATTCCAAGCAACACAACAATTGATTCTCAGAAACTTGCCTTTCATAATGTGACCGTTACAGTGTAAATGCATAAGCTCTATTACAGCATTACCGTTGTAACCTTCTCTGTATTTAGATACTTACCTTACTTAGAATTGTGTATAAATTAAACACAAAATCATCAATACAAGTGTGGAAAATTATCACTGCAAAACCTTGTGTCTGTGAGTCTTGTGAGTTTCATTATGGTATCAGAGCATAATACCTCCAACGAGAACACGATCCCCACTCCAAACTCAGTCATGGCCACACCTCAAAATCCCAACAATCAACCCTCATCACCCACTGAAACTCCACTCATAGCACTCAACATTGTAGCCCAGATCAATGGAAAACTAACCTCTTCCACCTTTTCTCAATGGCGTGCTCAATTCGAGGCGCTCCTAATTGGATATGATCTGTTAGATTATGTCACAGGAAAATCAGTGTGCCCAATCTCTGATGGCACTCCCTCATCTGCCTCAATCATGAACCATTGGGTTCGGCAGGACAAGCTCATACTCAGTGCGATCTTTGCATCCACTTCGACCACCATTACTCCTCTCATTGCAGCCTCCAAAACTTCATATGAGGCTTGGCAAAAATTGAACAACATGTACGCTAGCAGATCTCGAATGAGAGCTATGCAGCTCAAGGAAGACAATACCTTGATGAAGAAGGGAAATCGCACGATTCCAGAATATCTTCATGCCGTGAAAATTTTGGCTGATGAGATTGCTGTGGTTGATCACCCAATCTCCGATGATGACCTCACCTTGTATATCCTGAATGGATTAGGGTCTGATTTCAGGGAAATCACTGGACCCATTCGTGCTAGAGAGAAATCTCTCAATTTTGAGGAGCTTCATGACATTCTGGCTGGACATGAAAGCTATCTGCGTCGTCTTGAAACGGCGTCGTCTCAACTCTTGGCATCTGCCAACTACACAAACCGCAGCAACCCGTCTGGTCGTTCTCAGCAAAGAACATACAATAAGCCTTTGGGCTTTCAAAGACACCAGGCTTATCAACGCAGCACTGGTGAGCCTTCGGGCTTTCAAAGAAACCCAGCCTTCCAACGCAATACTGGTGGGTATACCAGACAGCATGACAGGAATGTGGGCCGGCCCAATCCCACTCAAAAACGGTACCAGCCCAAGTGTCAATTTTGTGACAATGTTGGTCACACTGCTAAATTTTGCCCACAGATTCAATCTCCTATGGCAACTGTTAATTGCACATCTGCTCCCTCTACGGACTCAAAGTGGCTCATGGACTCCGCTGCCTCACATAACATCACGGGTGACCTCAATAACCTCACCATTCATTCCGAATACGACGGAACCGATGAAGTTGTGCTTGGTGATGGTTCAGGTTTGCCGGTTTCACACATAGGCTCTCTTGCTCTTAAATCTAACAAAAAAATATTTTTTCTTAAAAATACTCTATGTGTGCCAAATCTCTCAAAAAATCTTATATCTGTGCACCGATTTACTTCTCAAAATAATGTGTTTATTGAATTTCACCCATATTACTTTCTTGTGAAGGATAGGTACTCGAGGATAATTCTAGCAAGGGGTGCATGTCAAGATGGTGTCTACATCTTTCCGCACACACTGGTGGCTCCATCCTTTCCTATGGTTGCAAACGTGCATGAACGTGTCTCATTTGATGGATGGCATAAAAGACTTGGCCATCCCTCTTTGAAAACTGTTCAACATATTATTCATGGTTTTTCACTTCCATTTGAAAAAAATAAAAATCTTTCTTTATGTTCATCATGCTCTATTAATAAAGCGCATCGCCAACCTTTTCGAACCACAAGTCTATCTAGTGATGCTCCCCTTGATCTTTTATATACTGATGTTTGGGGCCCAGCCCATTGTGTTGGCCTTGATGGCTCTCGGTATTATATCATTTTAATTGATCATTATACCAAATATATGTGGGTATATACTTTGAAAACTAAATCTGATGTTAAAACTATCTTTCCTCAATTTAAAGCTCTTGTCGAAAATCGTTTTCAAAGCAAAATTAAAACCCTATACTCCGACAATGGAGGAGAATATGTGGGTCTTAAATCTTTTCTCACTCAACATGGTATTAGTCATTTTACCACAGCTCCTCATACCCCACAACAAAACGGCGTTTCTGAACGTCGTCACCGTCATTTAGTAGAAACTGGTTTGACTTTACTTCATGATTCCAATTTACCTCTTAAATTTTGGCCTCATGCTTTTCACACAGCTGCCTATTTAATCAACCGTCAACCCACACCTTTACTTAAAAATATTTCTCCGTACCAAGCTCTTTTTAATCAACCTCCAAATTATCTTAAATTACGCAAGTTCGGTTGTGTTTGTTATCCCCTCACCAAACCATATAATCACCACAAAATGGAACCAAAATCAATATCTTGCATCTTTTTGGGCTATTCCCTAACCCAAAATGCATATAAATGTTTTGACCCAAAAACCAATCGACTCTATCTTACCCGACACGTCGTTTTCGATGAAAATAAAAATCTCACTTCGCATATTTCATCCTCCTCAGACCCTCCGTGTTCATCGTCTCTCTTATCTCCCATGTCCCCTGCTCAAATAGTATCCAGTACAGTGCCACCACCACCTCTACCTCGTCCGCCACCAGTGTCCCCGGAAGATGCTTCACCATCACCGACAGCCCCTCCAGGTATGTATTCGACTCCTTTCTCATTTAATTCACACTCACCACTGCCATGTTCACCTGCATCACACACAGCTCACATTAACCCAAATTCTTACCATCGTTCATCAAACCTACCTACCATCCCCACACATCCCGATCCCCCACCCTCGGTCCCTTCTCTCCCAAATTCTCCTTTACCAGACAACACACCCACGACCCAACCAACACAATTTCCCCCAATTAGATCCCATCCCATGACAACCCGTTCCCAAAATAACATCTTCAAACCCAAGCAACTAAACACAGTGACAAAACACCCCCTTGCTGAAACTATTGAGCCCACTTGTGTCAGTCAAGCACTGTCACAACCGCACTGGCGCACTGCCATGTCTCAAGAGCTTACAGCTCTTATGAAACACGGGACATGGGACTTAGTCCCTCCTCCTAGAAATTGTAATCCCGTTGGTTGTCGGTGGGTTTACCGTGTGAAGAGAAAACCCGACGGGTCAATTGACCGGTTTAAGGCACGCCTTGTTGCCAAAGGGTATCATCAAAGGCCTGGCGTTGACTATACAGAGACATTTAGTCCTGTAGTTAAGCCAGCTACAATTAGAACCATACTTTCTATTGCTGTTATGCGTGGTTGGGATTTACGGCAGATGGACATAAATAATGCCTTCTTACATGGGGCACTTAGTGAAACAGTTTTTATGATCCAACCCCCTGGATTCAAAGACCCAAGCAAACCGAACTATGTTTGTCGCCTTCGCAAGGCCATTTATGGCCTTAAACAGGCACCTAGAGCCTGGTACTTAGCCTTGAAAAATGCCTTGCTGCAGATTGGTTTTATGAATTCCTTAGCTGACTCATCTCTATTTATTTATAAACACAATTCAATTATCTGTTATCTTTTAGTGTATGTTGATGATTTGGTTCTAACTGGGAATGATTCCTCTTTTGTGAATTTCATTGTTGAACAACTTGGTTGTAAATTTTCTCTCAAGGACATGGGGCAGCTCCACTTTTTCTTAGGGGTGGAAGTGTTACCCACTCCAAATGGTTTATTTCTTTCGCAGCACCAATACATCCGAGATTTATTAAATACAACAAGTATGCTTGGGGCCAAGGCTGTTTCGACCCCTCTCTCCACCAGCACCCCTCTCAAGCTCACGGATGGATCAGCTTCCTTTGATAGCACAACCTATCGTCAAGTCCTTGGCAGTCTTCAGTACCTATCCCTCACTCGGCCAGACATCTCCTACGCTGTGAACAAATTATCTCAGTTCATGCACATGCCAACTCAGAATCACTGGACAGCAGCAAAGCGTCTTCTCCGCTACCTCAAGCACACTATTTTCTATGGTATTCATCTTAAATCCAAATCTCATTGTGCTCTAACTACTTTTTCGGATGCTGATTGGGCAGGTAACCTTGATGATCGCACATCCACTTCCGCTTATATCAGTTTCCTTGGCTCCAACCCAATTTCCTGGAGCTCCAAGAAACAACGCGCAGTTGCACGATCGTCCACCGAAGCTGAGTATAGAGCCCTTGCGAATGCAGCCTCTGAAACCATGTGGCTATCCTCTCTTCTGCGGGAACTTGGCATTCAACTCAAAACAGCACCATCTCTCCTTTGCGACAATCTTGGTGCCACTCATCTAAGTTTCAATCCTGTCCATCACTCAAGAATGAAACACATTCAAATCGACCTCCACTTTGTTCGTGATCTAGTGCATCGTGGAATTCTTCAAGTCAGTCACGTCCATACCAATGATCAGCTTGCTGACCTTCTCACCAAGCCCCTTTCACGGCAACGCACTGACATTCTCACACGCAAAATCTCTCTTGCTGATGGCAGTTCGATTTTGAGGGGGCGTATTAAGGATGATCACAAGAATACAGCCGAAGATCATTCCAAGCAACACAACAATTGATTCTCAGAAACTTGCCTTTCATAATGTGACCGTTACAGTGTAAATGCATAAGCTCTATTACAGCATTACCGTTGTAACCTTCTCTGTATTTAGATACTTACCTTACTTAGAATTGTGTATAAATTAAACACAAAATCATCAATACAAGTGTGGAAAATTATCACTACAAAACCTTGTGTCTGTGAGTCTTGTGAGTTTCATTACCCATCTCCAACAACCTACACTACTCGCATACAATTACTGAATGTCAGCAGTCCACTCAAAATTCACCAATTATTTAACTTTGGATTTCACGTTTGTTTACCAGGATTAGTCAGCGGTAGCTAAGATCTACAGAGATTCATGGCAATAAATAAATCGAATTGAAAGAGACAGGGTGTGCGTGGAGGTACCTGTCTGAGAGGGTGATTTGACTGCTTTCTTTCCAGAGCTTATTTGGTATTGCTCGATTTGATTTCAAGTTCGTTTCCTTTTTTTCTTATTTGGGCCGACATAATAGATGGGCCGACATTATTTCTCCATGAGGCCGAGATGCTTGTGGGATTCCTTCTTTACTGTTGGCGTTTTGTTTTTTTAATTGAAATGTTATATTTTGATTATATTTATAATATATTGAAATGATAATATATTAGATGGAGTTAATACAAGTTAATTTTTTAAATTAATAATTTGGGTCAACAACTCTTCTTCCTCTTTTTTTTTATCTCAGGGCTAAATATATCATTTGTTTTAAAGTTGCACCGCAACAAATTTTTCACTGATTTGTTTTAAAGAAAATTGCTTGAAATTATTTTTTTATATGTTTTTAATTTTTTTAAAAATAATAAAAAAATATATATTATTTTAATATATTTTCAAACATAATCTAAACTATGCAAAGCATATACAGCACCAGTTAAAAAAATACCCAAAAAATGAAAGTGATAAAACACATCATGAAGGTGTTCATAAACTAACAATTGAGTAATGATAATATAAAAAAAATCTAAGGATGGGGTAGTGATCGAAGCACAAACCAAGTAGTACAAGTTCCAATTAGGGTACACTCAAGAGCCCATTGTTGCCATCTGCTGATTTGGCACGGTTTCATAGTTTTCATTCCTGGATCTGGTTGCTCTATAACCCACGAAAACAGACAGGCATATAGAGAGAACTGAAAATAGAAGGGCGAAGGCACTGGCAACATCTCCTGAGCCGCCTCTTGTCGATGCTTTTAAGATTGAACTGCTGCCTGGAGAGATGTCCAGGGGTATCCAATCACAGTTGACAGAATAGTGCCCGGATCCATGCCATGAATTCCCATCAACTGGATACCAGAATGCAACAGCCATCTTGCTAGATCCACCAATTGTAAACTGCGCATCCTGCGGAAATTAGAGAAAACAGCTCATTCAGAAATGTTCTATCCTCAAACCTACGCTACAATCAAACAGTATAAGTTCCGAAATGAATCCTTGATTCCTTTCCAATTCAAATATTGATACTGGGAGCGAGCAAAATTACGCAACAATCAAACAGTATAAGTTCCGAAATGAATCGTTGATTCCTTTCTAATTCAAATATTGATGCTGGGAGCAAAGCACAATAACTAGCATAGTGAGAGGATAGTGTCAAACTGCAGGTATCCTCTCCAAGCACACGTGATATTAAATATCATGCCACATTGGCTATGAAATAGAATGTTAAGGTTATGCTGCTAGACTCGATAATTACCATGCAGGGCCATGGTACTCTCATTGTCTATCTTTTTTTAGAAGACATAATAGCTCTCTTTAACAATAAGTGAGTGAGGAAAACATGGTGGAAGCGATATCAAAACATGGATTAAAACATTCACTGAAATTGCGTGAAGCGAACTACTATAAAACTTCTTGTGTTCGTGCCCAAGGGTACCCTAATGCCTGGATATCATGGATGGGTTTCTGACCTGTTGGAGACGATCCGTGGTTCTTAAAGGCCGAGAGAATTCAAAAAAATATGTTCCCTTCTGACCATCTGATGTATAAGGACTGTCTTCCTCTACAAAACCTGTTAGCAAAATATTAAAATTAAATTTCGAAGAAGAAAGATGTAGATATTGCCAAAGCCATACAGCACGAATATGGATTCAAAGGCAGATCATGATCCACAATTTGAGACTAAAACAACACGCCGCACAAAAATGGAGATACATAACCAAATTGAACTTGCCGTGTTTTAGAGGCAATTTTTCAGGGGCAAAAATTCTTAAGAAATAGATCAGTTCATTTTTTCCAATTTCAAGTTCCCTTTTCATAACACGGCTTTTGATGCATGGCTCCTTAAGCACCGTCTTAATAATATAAAATAGAAACTCATGTGATTGGATAATTGAAAACATGATTAATCTAGCCTACAGAAAATTTGTACAAGGCACATTGATGAGTGTTTAACAAAGCTGATCGCGCTTCTTGTATGAGTCACATTCTTTTTGTTAATTGTACAACAAAGCTGCATAGATTTCTCAACATGTTAAGTGTTTTCAATTTGGTATTACGGCTATCAACAACATCAGGTAGAAGAGCAACGTTTTGAAAATAAAACTAAGGAGAGAAAAAAAATGCAATCACCTGAGTGGACATTGAAGCTACTGTGCCACCATGCCCCTTTCCAGTTATTCTGGCCACTAGAATCATTTCCTGAAAAACAAATTGGTTATTACTTGCTCACCATTAGAGAGGTTGAATTAACCAAACATGCAAATCAAGATATGAATAGCAAACTTTGTTTAAATGTAACAACTGGCATCAAAATTTTGTGGTTAGCTTTTAAGATACTGTATATCTGAAGAAAGAAATTATCCCATTCGCATAAAGTATGCTTCTGAAAGCCCAAGAAAGTGGGCTAGGTATTTTATTCCAAAGATAGCAAATCATCCGCCACAATAGGTAGAGCTACTAGGACCATTTCTAGTTGAACAAGATGAGCTGGATCCTAAAATTGCATAGAGGCTCATGATTATCAATATCATCCCACTACTTCTTAACAGAGCCTGTAAAAACAATTACAAGAAACATTTACATTTCCTCCTAGGAAGAGAAAATAAAGGGAACTAACAAATTGAAAGTTTGAACACTAAGGATCAAATTGGCGTCACCACCACATGAGTGGCGAGCAAAGCAGTGTTTGGAAGTATAGACTGTTTTGACTTCTTTTTTCCAAAAAAATGATCATAAATAATTTTTTGAGGTGAAAAGACTTCTGCAGGGCAACGGGGTCGCCAAACATCTTAATTCTCGAGTGGTGATCCAATAGTTACGTGATCACAACACAAGTGCCAAACAGGTACAAGTTATCTTCATACAGGGCATTTAAGGCCCTTTCTGGTCAGGAACCGTGGATGTGGTTTTGAGAAGTAAAACACTCTGATCATGCATATCAAATCATAATATAACATACTACTACAGAAAATACACATCAATGGCCAAAGCTATAGCAAGCTGTGCAGTTTCCCTTCTGCATCTTTTTGTTAGTGGTTTGATAGGGACAAGTTATTAATTATCAACTTTTACTCTTCTATCCAAAATTGTTAAGGGTTTAATCTTGTTTGAGAATAAGATATTTGATAGGTTGGAGAAGGAAGATTCTGGTAGTCAAGCTAACTGGGAATACAATTTGGAAGGAATTTACTCAGAAGGCACAAGTAGGGAACAATCAACTATAACAATTATGAATTAGACATGGTGAAAACTAAGAAGAAACAAGTGGCCTGATTAAAAGTGTAAGGCTCTTAAATATAAGATGAGGACTGCAAAAACAAGTGCAAAGGCAATGGAAAAATAGTTTCCATAAAATATAAAGGGTTCTTTATACCAAAGTTGATACAGTTAATTATTAGTGAGATTTGTAAGCTCCACTTAGCAAGGGGTGCAAAACTCAAGTTTGAGCCTGGGACAGCCTGTCTTAGAAAGGCGATTGGATTACACAATGGTTAGAGTGACAAGAATACAGTAGGATAGGATGGAGAGCATTCTAGTGCATAATGGAAGACAAGTATTTAAGATGCATACATCAGTGGATGTCCTTGAAGAATAGTTAGCAATGAGGATGAAGTGGTTAGAATATAGAGATCTTTGAAAAGATTTTAAGGTGAGTGTCAATATCAACAAAGCATGAAATGGACAGCTTCATAAATTGAAAGCTTTGATTTTGGAAGCGTGTATAATGAATTCTAAGCCACCCTGGTTGTGCTCCTTCTAATCACTTCGGTTAGTGCTCCATCCCACTTTCCTTTTTTTTTCCTTTTAAAGGCAGTTCCATCATTTTCATATCATACAAGCATACCTTTTCCCCCAATTAACAATTAAAACTGAATAGTTAATTCAAGAAGTACCTGAAGGACCAGTGCCATCAAGGTATCTACAGTGTGGATTCCAACCATAGAGATCAACCAGATGACCAAACCTGTTCAGCAGAGAATAAAAAATAAAATAAATAAAATTAAAGTAAGCATAACCAAAAATAATGTAAAAATCACCAACAAAACAAGTCATCCCATGGTTTTGATAGTCAAGATGTTAATATGGCAGCACCTGTCACCTCCATTTCCATCTCCGTTGTCTAACGGATTCCCACCATAGAGTCGTCCTGGGATAGCATTTCCAACCGAGAAGTGCATAATATCAACTTCATGACCTTTGCAAGTCTTCTTATTGCAAGTATCAGTTCCCTCCTTGCAGCCACCCATCTAAAAAGATACAAGCAATCCTCAATTTCCACTCTCTGATTAAGAAACCACGACGAACATTATGAACTAACGGCGTGACAGCAAGCCAACTAATCAGTGGAGTGACTTACATTGTGATAGGTTGCTTCATCGCCAATCGGAAACATGAGAGCAACTGATGGGCATTTATGGTTATCACTACAGCATAAAAATCCAATTCAATCTAACCAAAAGAAAAAACGGAGAAAAAAGCCTTCAAGATTGAGAAGTCAAAGCACCAGCAATTTGAGTTAACCAAAACGTGCACTCTCTTAATCACACCCAAAAAGGAAGAAATCCAAGAGAGAGAGAAATAATCTATAAAAGGTAACAAAAGGAAAGCAGAGACAAGAATTAAATGTGATTATAACTAGAAAAACCCAGCAATAAAGCAACCAGGAAAATTAATTCCATATCCAGTATATAAAAAAAAGTAACAGATCAATCCATAAATTACCCTTTTGTATAAGCATAGCTCCCATCAACTTGCAACAAGAAAAACACATCGTTACCGTCATGCAAGGCCTGCGAAGTTCACTGTGATTTATTAACAGCTGATTAATGAGAGCGTGATACTAATTTTCGAACAAAAAAATCCTTACCTTGACAGTCATTTTTCCTCCCGTGTATTCTTTATCGTCATCGGGGTCGAGAGCTGGAAGCAGTGAGGAGTCGAAGGCGTCAATGTCTTTCCAGTCATCGGCGTGGCCGTCGAGGGTGATTAATCCAGGCCTGAACCCGGCTTCTATTCTGATCTCTTCGTCGGTCTCGCAGCTCCACTCACCTGATTCCTGATGTGAGTTGACCCGTCCGATCCAGGACGAGCCAAGAACAGACAGTAGCAAGAAAAGTCGAAGAAGCATTGTTTTGTATGAGATGAAATTTCCTGCCACTGGCTATGCGTGGTGTCTCTTTGGTATGCTGCATTCCGTGGCCGCCTCAACTTGTGACTAAAATCAGCGATTTGACTCGGGCATTGTCTGATTTTTAATATAATTAAAAAAAAATAGTAATATGTCATCAAAATGTACTTCTTCTCCCTTGCTTTCGTTTTTGTACTACCACTTTACTGGAGAGGAGCATCGCACGTGGACAGATGGGACGGAAAACACACTTGGATAAATAGTAGTCCCAGTAAATAGGAATTGATTTTTTTTATATATATACAGAGTATATAAAACACCTTTAATTTTTAATGTTTTATTGTATCTCTAAACACATATTATTATAGATTTTAACAATAAAATTAATATTTTTAAATTAAAAAAATTAACTTTTGATATCGAGAGTATTTTAAACCTTTTTTCAGGGTGCCTATATATCATTTGCAGTGTGTCTAATGGTATTTATGTGTTTTTCATTTTTATTTGAACAATATAACTATTTTTTTACCCTTGTAAACAGTTAAAAAACAAAAACAGAGCACATGCAGTTCCATTTTTTTATCTGCAAGTGAATAGGAAAATAACAAATTTACTCTTGATCGGGACAAAAACTAGGAGCTAATGTCGAGGGTAGGTATTTCATGTTTGAAGAACAATTAAACTACTTAACTGACCTGGAAATGACAAAAAAAAAAAAAAGTTGGTGCGGGGTATGATGGTATTTTCATGCTCTAATTTTTGCTGTTATTACCTGCCCGAGATGTCTAGGTGATTCCATATTTTTTATTTTATTTTTAGAATAACTGCAAGCGTGTCTGATTCTAACACAATGAATTTGACGATTCGGGTATCCGAATTCTCTTGATTTATTAATGACAATGAAAATTTTATGTTAATGATTTTGTTAAAATTTGTTGAACAAATAAATTTATATTAATTTTTAATTTATATATTTTAGTAGAACCCGTCTATTTAGATTTACTATTCAACTTAAATTTATAAGACTATATAAAAAATCTCGTAATCTTGATATTTTTTTTACGTAAAAAAAAAATCTGACCACAGCCAGGGTGATTTTCCAAAAACTTTACACAAACATTGCCCTTTTAAAAAAAATTAATAATAATGTTCGGTCGTTTTGGTTTGGTTTCGGTCCGGGCGATGAGATCGAGGAATCCAAAGGGGTTGGATTTTGTTGTCGCCGCTGATTCAAGCCTAGTGTTGACTGTTGACCCCCTTCCAGGGCTATTTTCGGAAAATGGAAAGCAGTCAGTACTTCTATCTACGAAAAAGTCAGCTTTCTTAGACGAGATGATTGGTCATTCACTTATCTATTTTCAAAAAAATACATCCATTCATCTAACCTGCGCCTTTTAAAAAAAAATAATCTCACTCTACACGTGGCCTTGTCACCAGCAATTCAATCTCCACCCTCCACCACTTCTTTTGGGCCCCACGAGTTTTAGCAGCAGAGATTGAACTTCAAATCTCCAGCAATCCGGGTAACATCCCACCTTTTTTTTATTTTTTTCAGGTGAAAATTGAAATAAAGAAAGAACGAACAAAATGATAATGATAACGATAATAGTTTATTGCTATTTACTCGGCATTTTTTTCTAATAATAACTGGTTTATTTACCAGCGCTAGGTCAGGTGGCGAGCCATAAATTAAAAAACATAAACAAAAGTCATTGAAAACGATTGTTTTTTGTAATGCTATTAATCAAGGTTATAAGATAAATCTTTAAATCCTTCATGTTGTATCTTTTTCTTAGATGAGTCTCCAATAAAATTATTCATGCTGTTTTGGCGTTGAAATAACAAAATTATAAATCGTTTTGAAAGATAAAATTAAAAACCATAAAACTTTAGTAAAAAAACAAAAAGAAAAGAAAAATTAATACCAATGAAAAATCATAAAATTATTTTCAATGATAAACTTAAAGAATTTAACTTTAGCCATTGTGGTTATTGTTGTTGTTGTTGTTGAAATAACAGAATTCATAAATTGAAGGATAAAATTATAAAAAATATGGGAAAAAGGTAAAGGAAATAGATTTAAAAAATAAGCAAAAAAGGACCAGAATAAAATAAATATTGTTGATGTTGAAAAGAAAATCATAAATTTGATTTGAAAGATAAAATTATAAATTATAAAAATCTAGACAGTAGAGTTGAGAGAAAAAAATAAAAACTCAAAAGTAGAAGGGTCAAATTATTATATAGATAATTAAAGTTGCAAGATTAGATTGAAAACAAATAAAACTTTAACATAAAAGAAAAATGACTAAACTAAAAAAAATCAAAACTAAAAGGATGAATTTTGAAACACACCAAAAATTATAGATGATTTTAGTTTTTTGGGGTAAGAGAGGAAAATGAAGAGAGAGAGAAATACTCGATCATTTTTAGGTCACACTCTCCATTTATAATGAAAAAGTACACAACAAAGAACAAAATGACATTGTAAAAGCATAATTTTAATTATTGGAATATGCAACATGCTCCGCCTAAATTGCACAATACCTCCCACGCACTAGCACGCATATAACACGAGTTATTGACTTTTTTCAACTAAAATAATAATATATAACTGATAAATTATGATGTCACTATTAAAGAATAATATAAATCATATTTTGGAATCTCATTTAATAGTTTAAGCTTTCAGGTAAGATGATTATTTGACACAGTATCAGAGTTTTATTAATCCAACAGTCACGAATTCAAATTTCACCACCTTCATTCTATTTGATAAAAATCAAGCATGAGACAGTGTGAGTTTGTACAAGTTTTAAGTTTAAAGGGCTTTCATTTTAGGGAGAATGTTAGAGAATTATATAAATCATATTCTAGAACTTCATCTCACAACTTAAGCTTTCAGGTGAGATGATTCTTGACAATTACTCTTCATGTGTGTGTATATATATATATATATATATATATATATATATATAATAATAATAATAATACTCCTATGTCAACTTCTAGCTACTTTTTATTCCAAGTTAAATTTATAATTTAAGAAAATTTAAAATATCCAAAAGTCATTTACCATAGCTGAATGATTTTTTTATTTATTTTAAGAATAGAAAAGTTATTTTAACGTGCATAAACAATATAAAAAAACAACAATACCCCTGAATTACTAAAAATGACAAATTAAAATACTATTTTACCGAAGAGTTTTTTTTTCCAAGAATAAAATCATTATTTTACTTTTACAGTTAACGATCAACAACGATCAGCAATCAACAGCGTGACATTTCTACGGTTAAGCTCTTCGTTTAATAACGGTAACAGTAACACAAGAAAGAAGAGTTAAGCGAAGATTCCATTGTCGGAACCTAAAAACCACTCAACTCAAACCCAAACTCAGCCTAATTGTAAGAAAGTATCGGAGACTCGGAGTAGGTGAGTCTCTCTCTCTCTCTCTCTCTTATCTCTAAAAAATACACCCACAAAAACACACTCCAACTCTCTCTCTCTCTAATCTTCTCCGCGACAACAACCATGGCCGCCACTTCATCTCCTCCCATCTAGCCTCTCCTCCCTCTCCCTTCCCAACCATAACATACCTCTTTCTACTAGGCAGCGTATATCAATATCTAATTGAATTGAATGGCGTCAACGCCACCACACTGCTCCATCACAGGAACAGCTAAGCCTTATCAAAACAACCACTATCCACACAGCCATTTAAAAAACCACCGTCAAACCCACCACCAAAATCCCCATCAAAGATGGACTGCTAATCAAAGAGTCTCTCTTACCAAACCTCCCCTCCCTCCTTCTCGCAATGCACCAAACCCCCCCGCCACCGCCACCGCCACCACCACCACCACAACTCACCACCCACAAATCCACCCTACCTTCCCTTCTCTTCAATCTCCAAAATCCGAACTTGCCTCCGATTTCTCTGGTCGCCGCTCTACCCGCTTCGTTTCCAAGCTCAACTTCGGGCGACATAGAACCACCATGGGTACTCGCCACACCTCAGTAGCCGAAGAAGCTCTCCAGAACGTAATCGAGTATGGAAAAGACGAGAGGGGTCTTGAAAACGTGTTGCTTAATTTCGAGGCTCGTCTTTCTGGGTCAGATGATTATATTTTCTTGCTTCGGGAGCTTGGTAATCGAGGAGACTGTAAAAAAGCCATTTGTTGCTTTGAATTTGCAGTGAAACGAGAGAGGAAGAAGAACGAACAAGGTAAATTGGCGAGTGCCATGATTAGTACTCTTGGTAGGTTAGGTAAAGCAGAGATTGCTAAGGGTGTTTTTGAGGCTGCTCTTATTGAAGGATATGGTACTACTGTTTATGCTTTCTCTGCTATAATCAGTGCTTATGGTAGAAGCGGTTATTGTGATGAGGCTATTAAGGTTTTTGATTCAATGAAAGATTATGGTTTGAAGCCCAATTTGGTAACTTATAATGCTGTAATCGATGCGTGTGGGAAAGGAGGTGTGGAGTTTAAACGAGTAGTGGAGATTTTCGATGAAATGTTGAGAAATAGAGTGCAGCCAGATCGAATTACATTTAATTCGCTTCTTGCTGTGTGTAGTAGAGGAGGGTTGTGGGAGGCTGCGAGGAGTTTGTCTAGTGAGATGTTGAATAGAGGGATTGAGCAAGATATTTTTACTTACAATACGCTTTTGGATGCTGTTTGTAAGGGCGGGCAAATGGACATGGCTTATGAGATCATGTCTGAGATGCCTGCCAAGAATATATTGCCTAATGTTGTCACTTATAGTACCATGATTGATGGCTATGCTAAGGCTGGTAGATTAGATGATGCACTTAATTTGTTTAATGAAATGAAGTTTCTGTGTATAAGTCCGGATAGAGTTTCTTATAATACCTTGCTTTCTATTTATGCTAAGCTTGGTAGGTTTCAGGAAGCTTTGGATGTTTGTAGGGAGATGGAGAACTGTGGGATTAGGAAAGATGTTGTGACTTATAATGCACTTTTGGGTGGGTATGGGAAACAATGTAAGTATGATGAGGTTAGAAGAGTGTTCGAAGAGATGAAAGCTGGGCGTATATCACCTAATTTGTTGACTTACTCAACATTAATTGATGTGTATTCGAAAGGTGGTTTGTATAGGGAAGCAATGGATGTTTTTAGGGAGTTTAAGAAGGCCGGATTGAAGGCTGATGTTGTTCTTTATAGTGCCGTGATAGATGCCTTGTGCAAGAATGGGTTGGTGGAATCAGCTGTGTCTTTGCTTGATGAGATGACCAAGGAGGGAATTAGGCCTAATGTGGTCACTTACAATTCTATTATAGATGCATTTGGCCGGCCAGCAATCACAAAATTAGTGGTTGATGATACTGGTCGGACCAGTCAGTTGCAGATTGAATCGCTATCTTCAGATGTTGTCGAGGAAGCTTCTAAAAGTCTGTTGGCTGATAGGGAGGGCAATCAGATCATAAAGATTTTCGGGCAGCTTGCCACCGAAAAGGCAGGTCAAGCAAATAATTGTGTCAGACAGGAAATGATGTGCATTTTAGCAGTCTTTCACAAGATGCACGAGCTGGAAATCAAGCCAAATGTGGTCACATTTTCAGCCATTTTGAATGCTTGCAGGTAATTTCTACTGTGCTGATCATCATGATTGTTCATCACTGCTTCAAGAGCTAGTCAGCACATGCACAGTCAATGATGAGCGAAAGCTTGTACACTTGTTTCTCGGATGCAATGATCTGTGCGATTTATTTTGCTCTGTGTTCATTTATACCCTAGTAATCATCCATCTTCAGCAAAAATAGATCAATCAGATGAAACTACACCAGTGTTTCTTTTCAGTGAAGATTAGCTGAATTCAGGTTTTCCGTTTCTGGAGTTTGAGATAAATTTCCTTGTCCTTCTAATGCAGGAGTGCCCAAATTAGTTCAGTTTAATGTTTGATTTTGGAGAGAATGCATTTGTTGCCTGTGAACTTTTGTCCCAATTTGATCTTTAACTTGTTATATATATAATCAAGGATCTTTAGCTTCAAATGAATATCGTTTAAACTCATTTTGTATATCTTTGTGATGCAGTCGTTGTAACTCCTTTGAAGATGCTTCAATGTTATTGGAGGAGCTCCGGTTATTTGATAATCAAGTTTATGGTGTGGCCCATGGACTTCTTATGGGTTGTAGAGAAAATGTCTGGAACCGAGCACAATCCCTCTTTGATGAAGTAAAATTGATGGATTCTCCAACAGAATCTGCCTTTTATAATGCACTGACTGACATGTTATGGAACTTTGGTCAGGTCAGTTTTAGCCATAACTATTCATGACTAAAAGACTATATTTGCTCCGTTGGGCTGTACCAAGTCCTACATGTTTTTATTATTATTATTATTATTATTATTACTACAAATTTGTATAACTGGTTAATACTATTTTTTTCTCCAGAAAAGAGGTGCACAGCTGGTTGTGCTTGAAGGGAAACGTCGACAAGTGTGGGAGAATGTGTGGTCTGAGTCTTGCTTAGATTTGCATCTAATGTCTTCTGGGGCTGCTCGGGCAATGGTTCATGCATGGTTGCTTAATATACGCTCTATAGTGTTTGAGGGTCATGAGCTGCCAAAGTTATTGAGGTATTTCATTGTATTTAGTTGTATTTGCTAACTAACACCATCTCTTTTATCCAACCATTACAAGAGAAATTTCTGAACTCGTTGTTTCAGCATATTGACTGGATGGGGAAAACACAGCAAAGTAGTTGGTGACAGTACGCTAAGGCGGGCTATCGAGGCCCTTCTCATGGGCATGGGTGCACCCTTTAGGTTAGCCAAATGCAACTTAGGTCGATTTATATCAACTGGATCTGTTGTTGCTGCGTGGTTGAGAGAATCCGGAACACTAAAAGTGCTTGTACTTCATGACAGAACGGATCAAGAAAATTTGAGGTTTGGTCAACTCTCTAATTTGCAAATGCATCAATTGTAGCTAATTGTATTGTGACATTTTTTTTTGTCTCCCCTCGTGTAAATTATTGGCATAGTGATTCCTTGAGCTTCTGCTGGGACAGGCTAAAATCTTTCCACTTGTTAAAATGTTTCTTGTCACAATCAAGTAGTATGATCCCCTGTAAAAGAAAATTGAACTCACTTGAATTTCTAGAAGATTAAGATGTACACGAAAGCAGCAAGGTTCAATCTACACCAACATGTTATTAGTTTTTACTCGGAGCTTAGCGAGCTGACATCGAAAATGTTATATGTTTTACAGCCTTGAAATGAAATTGGGTGGAAAAGCAACAGCAAATCCACGCATCAATTCACCATTCATGCTAAATATTGCTTTGCATAGTTGAAGGCTCTTGCATTTTTAGCAGCTGTCGTTTCCCGCGCATAGTTAAAGGTTCTTGCATTTTTAGCAGCTGTCATTTCCCTTTTATCTACTCCAAAATCAAGTGGTTAGCAATTAGCACACTTCTAACCATTTCATGAACCTGCAGCCCTATCCTTTTGAGGGAGTCCTAATTGCAACAAGGCTGCATGGAATGCCTATAGTAGAGGCATGTAAACTTTTTATCTCGCTAATAATCTGTGTAGATCAGAGCTCCAAATCAGGTGACTCGACACTGCAAGAAAATGCCTTAATTTTTTCCTGAATTCATCGGAATGTAGCGTGGTGCATATAGCTCAATTTACAGTCAGAAAACTGGGGAAAAAAATTCAAAGAAAAAATGTGGAGAAATTGAAGTTGTTAATTCAACAAAGATGAATCTCTATGCCTTGAAGCACAGGTGAACTCTGTTGTTACAACAATTACAGTCCTAGTTCTTATCTGTTTAATTGATATTCCTCCTTTTTTTTTCCAAATAGAAATTTAGAAAGCAAAATTGATAGAAATATATAGATAAATCAATCAAGTGACATTCTTGAAGCCAAGAGTCACTAAAATAAAATAAAAAAACAAGCAGGAGAAAGAAAAAAGGTGGAAGTACTGATGCTGGACGCGATGCGGATGTTGGAGTTGGGATTGGTGTTGGTGTTGGTGGTGAAATTGATAGATGTGTGGGAGATGATGATATTGATGCAAGCATTAGGGTTGTAGTAGACATATAAGGACATGGTGCTCGTGATGGTAGTGGAGGGGAAATATAAGGTAAAGTTTGAGTGAGGGGGGATGGGGATGATGATGGTTGCCTTGGGGAATGAATGATGTTAATGAGGTTATGAGAATGTTATTCTAAAAGGGACCGAGTGTGGAATTAAAATGAAAAAATCATCGTTATTGTTATTTATAATATTCATATTTCAATATTACATTGTTTACAAGTTTTTCGCATGCGCGACAAGAGTGACTTTTAAGTGAACTTCATATTTTGAGAAAAATATTATGACTTGGATTGTAATGATATGATTTAAGTTGAATGAATGGACTTAAGTGATAGATTTCCATGTATTTATATTCTGCATGTATGTATATCTATAAAATTAGGATAGATTTCCATGTATTTATATTCTGCATGTATGTATATCTATCTATTTATCTAATCTTCTTTTCTATTGTATTTGATCTTCTTTGAGAAATTGCGGTTGCATTGATATTGATTTCTGCAATTGACATCTATGATGGTTTGGTTATGCTTGAATAATGGTTAATAAAAGAGTAACAGGTAATTTGGCGATAACTCGGAACCTCTATTTATAAGGGAGACTCTGCCGGTATTTCGTTAGAAATCTCAATACGATTTAAATTTTCTTTATCCTATTTTACCATATGTCCAAGTAGTTAGGGTGTTACAAGGAGCTAGAAGCAACATGAGTGCAAATGGCGGTGTTGATCGAGGTATAAAAAGTGAAGGTGGTGTGTTGAAAAGGGTGGTGCGAGTGGTGGCGTCAAAAAGGGTGGAAGAGGAATTAGTGCAGGTCATGGTGCTGTAGGTTAAGGGGTCAGATGTGTTGGAGAAAGAGATGCAAACAATGGTGATGGAACGGGTGAAAGAGATGGCGGTGATGGTGTCGAACGGTGATCTTGGTGGAGGCATATGAGGTGGAGGTGGAGGTGGAGGTGGTGGTGTTAGAAGAATAAAAAATGACAATTTTGAATTTAAAGAGCTGTAACAACTATGAAGGTCGTGAAGAGAGGGAGAAAAATAAATAAAGAAGCTGACCAGACTTAATTTATGGGTTGAACAAAATAATGGGCTAGAGAAAATATGTTTTCATGGGCCAAACCTAAGCCCGAAATTAATTTGGCATATAATAATTTTTTGTGACTCAAGAAGTTATTTATAGTACACTCGAGCCTAGGCTTTGCTCGATGCCTGCTCCAATCATATGTTTAAACCAAAGTTGTCAGATTAGGTTTGGTGGGTATTTTGTTTTTTTTAATTAGAATAAAATATTTTGATTTTAGAGTGTTTTGGATTTATTAATATTTTTATATATATAAATAATTATTAATAATTATATATATGAAAAAAAATATTAATTTAATAAACATAACTCAAATTCAAGATAAATAAACACTAATTTGTGTGTCGAATTAAAATACTCTTGTTAATTTTTGAGTAATTTATGATAAATCCATATTTTCAACTATTTCTTTCAATGAGATATTTTCCTTTCCTCAACGCAAAGTTAGTAAGAAAAACATAATTATGTACCTACCAGTCTCTTTCCTTTTCACCCTCTCCTTCATCTCTCAACTCAGCTATTTCATATATACCAAAATTAGAAATTTAAAAATTATAGACAGTCAAAGAAGAGGAAAAAGAGAGCAGTGATTTAGGTTTTCTATAAACCCTAGAATTCTAAAACAATAAAAGACAACAGGAAAAAAGAAAAAGAAAGGGGAGGCATGAAATGAAGAAAGAGGAGGAGGGATAGAATGTGCGAGGGAAAAGGTCTAATGGACAAGGCAGCGAGATCCTCCCTCAAAACCAAGTCTTCTAACGAACTAAGGCCGACAGCATAAACATGCTATTAAAAAAATTGGGGAAGAAGAAGTGAAGAATCGATGAGGGTGGTGCCGACATGGGAAGAACAAGTTAGGTTTTTGAGATTTTGAGTTGAGGGAAAATGAATTGGGGGTGCCGGGGGATGTAAGCCGGGATGAGGCTGCGGAAAATGAACAGATGGAAAAACAAGATGGAATTGAGGAAGACAATTTGATGGACGAAGGAGAGGTCCGGGGGACTTCATTGTGTTAAAGAAGTAGTTCTTATGACTGGTATGAATTTTATCAAAATAATTTTATTTATGAATTTTATATTTTGGAATTGTAGAGGGGCCGGAAATAATGAATTTTGTGAGGTGACACATGATATGAGGAAATTATTTCGATGTAATATTTTGGCAGTGGCAGAACCTAGGGTCAGTGGGGTAAAGGCGGATAAAATTATAAAGAGATTGAATTTTGAAAATAGTTTTAGAGTGGAAGCGCAAGGGATGTCAGGAGGTTTATGGTTATTGTGGAATCAGTCGAGAGTTAATATAAAAATTCTCGAGTCTTCAAATCACTTTATACATGGTGTAGTGAATGAAGGGAGCATGGGTGAATGGGTATTTACGGTGGTATATGCAAATCCAAATATCACCTTAAAGCAGCAATGCTTTGAAAAAGTAGCTCAGTTGGCGAGAACTATTAGGACACCGTGGATGGTTATTGGTGATTTTAATGAGATTTTGTTAGCTTCAGAAAAGGTGGGGGGAGCTCCTGTTGATTATAGGAGAATTGCTCGTTTTGCTGAATGGGTTCAGGATTGCCAGTTGATTGACTTAGGTAGCAAGGGTCCGAGGTTTACCTGGAGAGGGGGTGTGCGGAATGGATATGGCAGAGTGTATGAAAGATTGGATAGATGTTTTGGCAATCTGGGATGGAGACAGCTATTTCAGGAAGCCAATGTATTAGTCCTTCCAAGAGTTCGGTCTGATCATCATCCAATTCTAGTTGAACTAGAAGTAATGGGCGACAGGGCTAATGGTATAGCCAGACCGTTTCGGTTTGAAGCAGCTTGGTTGCAGCACGGTGAATTTACAGATTTCATAAAAACAAACTGGGAGACAAGCATAGCAGCGCCAGAGGCTTTGGAAGGATTGTCGAATCAGTTGAAAGTATGGAATAAAGAGGTGTATGGTAATATTTTTCAGAGGAAAAGAAGAGTGTTGGAAAGGCTAGGGGGAGTCCAAAGAGCTATAAATGGTAGAGATAATCCTTTTCTAAACAGGCTAGAGGAGACTTTGTCAGCTGAATATCAGCAGATTCTTCGACAGGAGGAAATCTTTTGGTATCAGAAGTCGCGATGTCAGTGGCTTTCGTTTGGGGATAAGAATACTGCTTATTTCCACACGAAGACCATTATTAGAAGACAGAGAAATAAAATTAAGGCGTTGAAGAATGAGCAGAATATTTGGGTGTGGGAGGAGGAGAGTTTAAAGAAGATGGTCACGGACTTTTATCAGAATTTATTTAGGGAGGATCATGAGGTGATGGAGGATGCAAGAAGATTGGAGAGTCTTTTTCCTATGATCGACACCAGGCATGTAGATCATACGATTTTTCCGGTTCTGGATGAGGAGATTAAGGCAGCTATTTTTGATATGAAGCCGTATAAGGCACCTGGTCTAGATGGGTACCAACCAATTTTTTATCAGTCTCAGTGGCAGGTGGTGGGCCAGTCTGTTTGCAGATATATTAGGGAGGTTTTTTCAGGAAACACGGACTTGTCTCGGATCAACCAATCATTTTTGGTCCTAATTCCTAAAGTTCAATTACCTGAAAAAATTCACCAATTTCGGCCAATTGGGCTTTGTAATGTGCTTTCCAAGGTGGTGTCTAAGGTGATAGTGGGGAGGTTAAAAAGCCTGATGCCGCAGTTGATCAGTGAGGTGCAGAGTAGTTTTGTTCCAGGTCGGCATATTACAGATAATATCATCGTGGCCCAGGAAATTATTCATTCTATGCGGAAGATGAAAGGCAGAAGAGGTTTTATGGCCATTAAAGTTGATCTTGAAAAGGCCTATGATAGGCTAAGGTGGAGCTTCATAAGGGAGACCCTAATTGCTGCGAGCCTTCCTAATGATTTGGTGAGGGTAGTCATGAATTGTATTGAAACTACATCTCTAAATGTCATGTGGAATGGTAGGGAAACTCAGAGTTTTCGCCCCAGCAGAGGTATAAGGCAGGGAGACCCTCTATCTCCTTATATTTTTGTGCTTTGTCTTGAAAGATTATCACAACTAATAAGTCAGAATGTGGAGGATAATAGGTGGAAGCCCTTTAGTGTGAGGAGGAATGGGTTGAAGATTTCTCACTTGTGTTTTGCGGATGATATGCTTCTTTTTACTGAGGCAAATTTGGAGCAGTTAGAGAGAGTGCAGAGGTGCCTGGATATGTTTTGCTCAGTTTCGGGTCAGAAAGTAAGTGCTGCTAAGACAAGAATTTACTTTTCTAAGAATGTGTCGGTATCCTTGGCAAATGATATTAGTAGAAAAAGTGGATTTCAGGCCACAAATGATTTGGGTAGATATTTGGGGGTTCCGCTGCTTCATCAAAGAGTTACTAAGCAAACATATAGTTACTTAGTAGAAAATATGCAAAAGAGGTTAGCAGGTTGGAAAGTGAACAACTTATCGCTGGCCGGAAAGATCACTTTATGCAAAGCTGTCTTAGCCACCATCCCGTTGTACCCAATGCAAGCAGCAGTGATTCCAAAGCATACTTGCAAGGAGATAGAAAAAATTTGTAGAAGATTCATTTGGGGGCAAACGGAAGGTAGAGACAAAATTCACCTTGTTAACTGGAAGACTATGTGTAAGCCTAAAGAGGAAGGTGGTTTGGGGTTGCGGAAAATGGATACGATGAATAAAGCTTTCATAATGAAATTGGCTTGGGGAATGATGACGGAGAAGAGCATGTGGGTAAAATTCCTAGAAGACAAATATATGACCCTTAGAAGGGGGGAAGGTCGTCCGGTGGCTAGTGCTAGTGACTCGGTGCTATGGAAGGCTATCTGTCGGGAATGGGATGCAGTGAGTCAGAATGTTAGCTGGCATTTAGGAAATGGAAGACATATTTCATTTTGGAAAGATAAATGGGTGGGAGACTATGGTCCTCTTATTACTCTCTTAAACCCAGAAGCGAGGGTTAATACGCTCCAGTATACAGTAGCAGATATGGTGGATAGTGGGGGAAACTGGAAATGGGATTTATTCGCTCATTTGCTTCCTATACATACTGTGATGAGCATTGCTGGTCATATCCCGCCTATGCATGATAATAGAGCGGACTCTGTGGTTTGGGATCATTCCTCAAATGGGCGGTTATCAGTGCGAACCGCTTATAGAGTTCAGGAGGAAGAAGGGGATATGGATAGAGATCCTTTGTGGCGGACTATTTGGAAGTGGAAAGGATTGGAACGGATCAGAATTTTTCTTTGGACCGTGGGGCACAATGCTATTATGACTAATGAAGCAAGATGGAGAAGGAAGATGTCAGATAATAAATATTGTGGTCGATGTGTCAATGAAGTAGAATCGGTAACCCACGCTCTTCGAGATTGCCCTCAAGCTCGTAAAATTTGGGAGGTTTTTGTCAGGATCGAGGAGAGAGGGCAATTTTTTAGCCAAAATTGGTATACATGGTTGGTTTCTAATTTAGCTCCCAGAAAGGAAAGCTCCCGATATGGTGATTGGCATCTAGTGTTCGGTATAACCTTATGGTATATTTGGAAGGAGAGATGCACTACAACATTTGGCGGGGACCAAGGTAATTGGTATGGGACCGTTTTGGCTATAAAACGGATGGTTGAAGATAGTAAGAGAATTCAGCGAAATGGAAATGAAAATACAGCGGAGGTGGCTAACATAGGATGGAAGTATCCAGCAGAAGGATGGATCAAGCTTAACGTGGACGGCTGCAGCAAAGGTAACCCAGGGATAGCTGGTGCGGGAGGGGTAATCCGAGATCATATGGGAACTTGGATCGGGGGATTTGCAAGGAATATTGGAATCTGTTCGTCGGTAACGGCAGAATTATGGGCAATATATGAGGGGTTAAAATTGACTTGGGATAAAGGGTTTAGGAAAGTGGTTTTGGAGTCAGATTCCAGAGTTGTAATTGGGCTAATTAATGGGGAGAGTGGGAGAGCTGATCGAAATTTTAATTTGCTTATGCAAATTAAAAATATATTGGGTAGAGAGTGGGAAGTGAATATTTTTCATGTTTATCGGGAGGCCAATAGTGTGGCGGATTGGTTGGCTAACTTTGGGCTAACTAGGGACTTATTAGTTAGGGGGACGGATTCTATAACCGATCCTCCGTCAGGGATTTATCCCTTATTGTATTATGACCTCATTGGGTCTACTTTTCCTCGTTTAATTTAGAAGGGCTTTAGCCCCGATCTTTACCAAAAAAAAAAAAAATAGACCCACGCTAGACAAGAGAGAATCCATTCCCCGGAATAATCCAATACGAAATAAATACCATGGCAAATCTCGTCATTGATACCTGAAATTCTTAGAAAATCATAAATAAATAAATAAAACTATAAAATAAAGAAATAGATTTTTCTCACGACATGGGTATCCATCCAGAGAGATATTCGCAAAATCAAACCTCTTTATTCACACGATATTTAAATAAAAAAATATATTCTCCCATGGCCACTTTTAAATTTTAAATTCTAGATGTTATCATGGTAAGCAAAATCAATTTACCAGCGAGACTAAATTTTTAAAAAATAATAATTATATATTAGTGTATCCAAAAGCTCCCGAATAAGATAAGAGAAAAGATTTCTGGTAAAGTCTCCGCGTTCGTTCCTGTCAACGAATATTCAGTTGTGGATAAACTGAAAGAGCCAGGCCGTGGAGGTTCTTATGCTCTAGAAAAAAAACAAATTAAAATAAATATACCCTATCCAAAAAAAAAGGGGCTGGAAAAAAAATAAAAAGTTATACGGAGAATCACAAAAGGAGAAAGCTCACCGTTGTGGACTTGACTTCTAATAACTGTTTGGTAATATAATTCAAAAAAAATTAAAAAAAATTGATTTTTTTTGTTTTTATTTTAAATTATTTTTATATCATTTTTACGAGTTAAAAATATTTTTTTAATAAATTTTTAAATAAAAAATATTTTAAAAATAACCTCAATATACTCTTAAACAATCTTTTCAGTATAAACTTAGCAATACGTTGTAACAGGGAGGTGGGGGTATACTATTCTTTTTTTCTTCGATTCATTACCTACTTTATATCTTCTATAGAAGCTTTTGCTTTTTTATCTTGTTCGGGAGTGAGATCGTTTTTTATATTTGGTGATATTTAAATGTATTTTTTTAAAAAAAAAATTAATATTTTTTTTTATTATTTTGATATACTAATGTTAATATTAGATAAGGTTTAATATTTAGTTTATATTATTTCTCAGCACGCGACCTTGAATGATTTGTATAGATTCACTATGTTATTAATTAATTTTAACTAGAAGATAATGAGATTAGATTCGAACCCTTACCGTCCGATCAATAAAATTTTAATATCATATTAAAAATATCATCTTAATTTAAAAGTTTTAACTATCAAATAAAAAATTAATATATATTATTCTCTAATGACCTTATAAAAATATTTGCTCCAGCCTCTTCCAGTGTGAGTTATTTATCAACTATGCTTTTAAAAAAAAAAACATTTTCTTCTATTATGTTGAAAAAGAAAATGTTCTCAGCGTAGTCCACCGCTACTGAAGTAGATTAAAATCAATTGACACCGAGGTATTATTATTTTGTTTTTAATGTTTTTTTCATTGATTTAAATATATATATATTCGAAATATTATTTCATCTAGAGAGTGGACTAGGAAAGTTCTATTTATGCTACAGAAAATATTTCTTTTACTAGATTCAAGGTCGGCTATGCCCCCACATGAACGCCGAAATCTCCCAGTAAAGTTTTGCCGTAGCAAAATAGGTTTTCGCTTCCTCTTTCATGATTTAAAAAAAGACTTATTTATATCATTCTTTTAAGATAAATATCTCATGAAACATTTTAAAAATATTTAATATAAATATCTCGTGAATATCCAGGTTGTAAAATATTTCACACACGCACATATATATAATTAAAACCTACTAGTTAAATTAATTAATATTTAGAATATTTATTGAGATATTTATAAAAACATATAATAATATTAAGCTGATCAAGCAGCTGATCGCCACCATAGTCTCCCTCAAAGATTAAGCTGGACTATTCTGTCAGCGTCAGAAACTCAGTCGTTTTTACTATAATCAAATTAATTTTAACACATATTTCTACTTCAAATTTATTTTTATTTTTTCCCGACAAATGAGTTCGCGAGCATGGCATGCACACAGCGATTTAATAAAATTTATATTGGAGACTTGACGACTACTTCCAGCCACTGTCCGAACGGAACTAGGGAGATGCTCTTTTGTTTTTTTTCTCAATTCTATCACTATTTACTATTTAGTATTTACTAAGGAGAGAAATAAAAACAGAATAAAGTGGGGAATATGGAAACGCCCAAAAAGCTTACACGTGTCCATCCTTACTTGATTCCAGAAGTAGCTTCTCTGTACACGGACGTACCCGTTCCTTCTTTTTCTCTCTCTATAATTACGTTCATGCCTTCCCATTTGCTTACATGCAACCGATTATTTTCCTCTTCTGCGCTCATTAGCCGTTTCTTTTGTGCTCTATCGTTTCTATAATTAGCTGCTCTTTTTTTTTTTCCGTCTGTGATCTCAAGTCTCTTCGAAGCCTCGTTATTTTTCAAGTCCGTCTAAGATTGTTTCCTCATATAATTCTGTGTTAGTTCTATATTTGGTAAGCTGTAAATTGCTGATTTCGCAATCTATTTCCGTGCAGAAATATACTTTGAGCTCAGAAATTTATATTTTAGAGGATATAACTTGCTTTTCACAGTTTGTAATTCATTAAAACAAAATATTTCAACGATTTGCTTCCATAAGAGTTCCTTGAAGAACTCCATAAAACCCTCCCTTTGGCTATTCTTCCAAACATTTTATTCTTCTTTAAGCTCTCCCCGTTTTTGCTCTGTTTTCCTCTGCTATGCCTCCCCCAAATGATCACGCCAGTCCACTTCTCAGCATTTGTAAACAAGATGATAGTTCAGACAAATACTTTGATTTGTCGAATGGGAAATTGAGTGTCAAGGGATTTCCATTGCTTTCTGAAGTTCCAAGCAATGTGAGTTTTGCTCCCTTGTTTCCTTCTATCTGTGAAACCTCTGATGCTCCGCCTGCTCTGCTCCAGCGTGTCCAAGCTCTGTCGCACAAGGGCGGATTCCTGGGGTTCCACAAAGAGGCTCCGTCAGACCGCTTAATGAACTCCCTTGGTAAGTTCACCGGTAGGGAATTTGTCTCCATCTTTAGATTCAAAACTTGGTGGTCTACCATGTGGGTGGGTAACTCTGGTTCTGATTTGCAAATGGAAACCCAATGGGTTCTCCTTAATGTTCCTGAAATAAGGTCTTATGTCATAATCATACCTGTCATTGATGGGAGTTTTAGGTCTGCCCTCAATCCTGGAACTGATGGCCATGTCATGATTTGTGCTGAGAGTGGTTCTACTAAGGTGACAGCATCATCTTTTGATGCTATCGCTTATGTTCATGTGTCTGAAAATCCTTACAATATCATGAAAGAGGCCTATAGCGCACTTAGGGTCCACCTCAATACCTTCAAGCTTTTGGAAGAGAAAGCTGCCCCTTCTCTTGTTGATAAATTTGGGTGGTGCACCTGGGATGCATTTTATTTAACTGTAGAGCCTGCTGGTGTATGCCATGGTCTGAATGATTTTGTTGAGGGTGGTGTCTCTCCAAGGTTTATTATCATTGACGATGGCTGGCAAAGCATCAATATTGATGGTGAGAATCCGTGCGAGGATGCTAAAAACCTTGTTCTTGGTGGGACTCAAATGACTGCCAGGCTTTACAGGCTTGATGAATGCGAGAAGTTTAGAAAGTACAGGAGAGGATCTATGCTGGGTCCTCACCCTCCTTCATTTGATCCAAATAAACCAAAGATGCTCATCTCGAAGGCAATTGAACTCGAGCATGCTGTGAAGGATCGGGATAAGGCAATCAAATATGGTGTTGCTGACTTGGATGCTTTTGAATCTAAAATTCAGAAGTTAAAACAAGAACTGGATGACACGTTCGGTGGAGAAGAAAAGAGTGTTTCTACTGGGAGTTCTGGAAGCTGCTCTTGCAAGGCTGACAGATATGGCATGAAAGCTTTCACGGGAGATTTGAGGACAAAGTTCAAATGTTTGGATGATATTTACGTGTGGCATGCTCTCTGTGGTGCCTGGGGTGGCGTTAGGCCAGGTGCCACTCATTTGAATTCAAAGATCGTCCCTTGCAAACTGTCTGATGGTCTTGATGGGACAATGGAAGATCTTGCTGTGGTTAAGATCATTGAAGGCGGCGTGGGCCTTGTTCATCCTGACCAAGCAGGAGATTTCTATGATTCTATGCACTCCTACCTTGCCGATGTTGGCATTACAGGAGTGAAAGTAGATGTCATTCATGTAAGAGTACTTTCACTATTCATCTCTTTTCCAATGAGTATTTGGATATTCTGTGTTGGAGCACCTTAACTATCGTGAATCTAAATCTAAATTGTCTGACGCAGTCTCTTGAGTATGTATCTGAAGAATACGGGGGCCGTGTTGAGCTTGCGAAGACTTATTACAGGGGCCTGTCAGATTCCCTGTCAAAGAATTTCAAAGGATCTGGACTCATCTCTAGCATGCAACAATGCAATGATTTCTTCTTCCTTGGAACAAAGCAGATATCCATGGGAAGAGTAGGTAAGAAAGTCTAACCAGATGGTCTCCTTCATTGTTTTATAAGTTTATATTTGCTAGAAAGAAGTCGTTTTTACCATGGAGCTAAGATTTGACAGGTTTTTGCTACAGGTGACGATTTCTGGTTCCAGGATCCAAATGGGGATCCCATGGGAGTTTATTGGTTACAAGGGGTCCATATGATTCATTGTGCTTACAACAGCTTGTGGATAGGTCAGATCATACAGCCTGATTGGGACATGTTCCAATCCGACCACCTGTGCGCCAAATTCCATGCTGGTTCGAGAGCTATTTGTGGCGGACCTGTTTACGTGAGTGACTCCGTTGGTGGTCATGATTTTGATCTCCTCAAGAAACTTGTGTACCCTGATGGTACCATTCCCAAGTGCCAACATTTTGCCCTACCCACTAGGGATTGTCTCTTCAGGAACCCTCTATTTGACAAGAAAACAATTCTCAAGATCTGGAACCTCAACAAGGTATTCATTCATTTTGTCTGAAATCACTAGATATATTTTATGTTTCGGATAAGAAGTGTAATCTTTTGGGGTCAAACGAAACTAAAGTGCCATATATATTGGACTCTGCAGCATGGAGGTGTGATTGGAGCTTTCAACTGCCAAGGAGCTGGGTGGGACCCCAAAGAGAAAAGGATCAAGGGCTACTCGGAATGCTACAAGCCGATGTCTGGTTCTGTTCATGTTACCGACATCGAATGGGATCAAAAGAAAGAGGCTGCTCAGATGGGTGAGGCTGAAGAGTACATAATCCATCTCAACCAGGCAGAAGAACTGCTACTTGTATCACCAAAATCTGAAGCACTGCAAATCACCATCGAGCCATCTTCGTTTGAGATCCTCAGCTTTGTGCCCGTCAAGAAGCTAGGCACCACCGTCAAATTTGCTCCTGTTGGACTGACCAACATGTTTAATTGTGGTGGCACAATTCAAGAACTGGAGTATTTTGATTCTGAAGCTGAGACTTGTGTCAAGATTGGGGTTAAAGGTGGAGGGAATTTCTTATCATACTCCAACCCATCTCCTAAGAAGTGTTTCTTGAATGGAGCTGAGGTGTATTTTGAGTGGCTAGATAATGGCAAACTGAGCTTGAATCTCCCTTGGACTGAAGACGCTGGTGGAGTATCTAATGTTGCTTTTCTCTTTTGAAGCTGTTTAGTCGTATACTGTTCATGGTGAGGAAGGTGATAACCATGGCAGCCAAGTACCTTAAATAAACCAGATTCCAGTTGTTGATCAAAAACTCTACACCAGCTGCATATTAAACTTTGAAACTGGATGTATATTATCAAAGTGCAATTTGGATTTGATTGCTGTTTTAATTCCATGTATCTTTGAAGATCAATGACTGGAAACCAAAAACAGTTGTTCCTGAACGTGATCATGCTCAAAATCTGTAGATGGGAGCTTTAACATGCATGCGTATATTAAATAAATAAATAAATAAAATCTTCCGGTGAATTAAAAATGAATGGCATGTTGCTTCACAGAAGAATGCAATTCAAGAAACTGAAATCATGGCTGGTCGAGCTCCTGTAACTACAAACGTTGGATTGCCTTTCGGAACTCACACTTCAGCTTCGAAACCTTCAGATGGGTTTTCATAATTATCCACGGAAACAACCTACCGAACTTTGAAACAGGGAAAGGGAGAGTAATTTTGCTTGCAAAGACAAGTTCGAAGATTTTATCTTTATTTGAAATTATCCATCTGAGTGCTTTTTAGTGGGGCCAATGGTAGCGTGAAAAGGGAGTCAGGTTTGGACTGCGAAGTTAACTACCTAGTTCACCAACTGCAAAGTTAACCTCGTATCTTTTATTCCAATAAGACGTGTGGATCGTGACTTCCCGACCATTGGCGTGCGTGAAAACTCGTATGTCCTCGAGCAGGGAAAATAAGAAAATTAAATAAGCAAACTATACAATGTTATGGTTTTAATAGTTTGGGACTATTAATTTTGATTTTTATGTGGTTTCAAATTCGAGTTTTATTATTGTTATATGATGGTTATTAAAGATTTATATAGTCATAAATATCAGTATTCGTAAGATTACTCGAGATACGCGTAAGGTTTTCGAAGAAACTCCTTTCTAGAGATTATTTTTTTCTGCTAGGTTTTCTAATTTTTAAAAAAAAAATCAGTAAAGTTTATATCCGATGAGTTAACCAATTCTTTTGCTAATACTCAATATAGTGGTTTATTAATTCGAAGTCTTGTATCCTCAGCTTTGCATCGCATCAACTGTAGTGACCCCTAGATTATTGGCTCTCATGTTGCCGAGGATGATATCATTTTTTTGTAATATAAAATCTATTTAACTTTTTTGTAATATAATTTCTAGTAAAATTATTTTTTAGACCCTATGAGAATTGATTTAATATGATTTGATTAAATTGAAAAATTCAAAAGCAACACAAACAATTGATTGGACTCAAAACAAATATTCATCATGATATTCCTTTCATAAATATTGATATACAAACGTATTGAATCAATTCAGGTTAACTTGTCAATCCACGTGTCAGTTTATGAGATCATGATAACTTTTTTAAAATCAAATCAAAATAAATTATGAAGCTCAATTTTTAATAAATTTAATATTAATGAATGAAATTAAAAAAAACAACAATTAAAAAAAAATAAAAAAAATAAATCAGATTAACATGTCATACTCGTGATAAAGAAATCAGCTCGTGGTAGCCGCACCGTGATAAAAGAAACTGGGCTAGCTAAGACGAATGAGACCAGCCACTGAAGCCCAAAAAAGGATTTCACAAACCAACTCCCTTCTCTCGAATAGAATAAACAAACAGAGTATCCTTAAACTTAACCTCGGAGATTTGTAATCTCTACAGTTATGTTTGGTTAGTGTTTTTGGACAAAAATCGATAAATGTAGAAAAGAAATATAAATATATTTGGTTGAGAAAATAAAGATAAAAGTGTAAGATATAGTTATTGGTGACTGTGATAAGGTTTCTAAATAAATTTATGTATATTCAGAACGTGAAATACATCGAGATTTGTTCCTTTTATTTCTTTTGTATTAATATTTATTTTCCAAGACAATAACCAAGAACTATTTACAAACTCAACGAAAGATGATAAATATAGGGGGGGGAAATTAAGTTTACTTTTTATATTTTCATCAATTTATATGGCTTGGCATGCAAGGTAAATTTTAAATCATTTATTTTTTTTGTTTTCAATTTGGTCTTAAATTTTTTTGTTTTCAATTTCCTTTTGTTATCTCCTTTTATTGATTTTTTTTCTTTAATTTTGTATAGAGTAATTTAGTTTTATCTAATCTTGATTAAAAAAAACAAAATAGGGTGCCATTTTATATATATATAAATTGAGAGGACGTGGTGAACGTGGCATGCTGTTATTCCAGCACGAGATGGAAGAAAAGTGGTGCTGGAGGCGTGTTCAATGGGCCAGAAGGCCCACATGCACCTAGCAGGGCTTCTTCTCCTTGGATTATCATTCCGTTGCACGTGGGTAGCTATTAGGTTCTTTGCATGTGCTAAAAGAAAGCTAGGGTTTCATCACTGCACGTTCGAATGGAAATGAAGATTGCTAGCTTTCAAATTTAAATAACCTCAAAGGATGAATATTTATGAGATATTATGATTCTTAAAGTATTTTTTTCACAAAAATTGCTAGGTGATTATAAAAATATATATTTTATTTTACCAGTGCATGAACCACAAAGATTTTAAAAGTCAATTAGTATGTTTGATACTGTCAAGTGATTGCTTTTTAATATATATATTTATATATATAAATCACATCAAAAAAATTAAAATTTATTTTTGACACAATCATAACAAACAAAATAAAAATATATCTTTTTTTTTTAAATCAGATATATACAAAAACACAAACCAACGGTAACCATGCATGATAGACTGATCATGCGCTAATCTTAATATAAATAGCCTGGTAATAAATATAATTTATCAAAAAATAATGGTAATCAAGATGAAAACTTTTATTGTACGTTTGATAAAAAAGAATAGGATAACGTACATATGAAAGATTTTTGTTCTGTGGTTTCACTTGAATATTTCCAAAAGGGTTAAGCCGCTAAAAAACACAAAGATGGATAATTTATCCTAACAAATCGAGAGAGAGAAATCCGTATAGCTTCCATGGATGCTTCCCACAGCAAATCACAAAGCTAAGTTCTGTCAAAGTACAAGTACTCTAACCCAAAACCCTAAAGGTGCTAGCTACATAAGAGTGGGATAAAAAAAAGAAGAAGAAAATTAAAAAAAGAAAAACATTAATCGCAACCGTATTGGTATATGAATATTGTATCACAAATTAAGTTTAAGAAGAAGAAGAAGAAGAAGAAGAAGAAGAAAATAATGCAGACTATGAAGCTATGGATAAATCCATGTGCGTAGCCGTCATAGATTTGTTTGTTTTGTATTATAAGTTCATCTACCGATATAAAGAAAGCAAGCATGTCCCAACAACTGGATGACAGGAACAGAACACTGCTCCCTACCTGTTCCTTGCTTGCAGTGCACTTCTGGATTGATCGAACCCAATCACAAAACAGATTTATGGTCTCCAACCCCGCGATGAGCCGTGGGTGCACATGATCCATGCATGTAACTGGACTTGATTCTGTGCTTGATGTATCTCCAGATCATTAAAATCATTTTTTTTTTTTATCTCAACTGCATGTGTTTGCATGTTCTATATATTGATCTTGAGCTAGCTAGCTCTCGACATTAAAACGAGAAGTTAATAAATGTTTTTCATTTTCAAGGCAGGACCAGAACCCGGCCCTTCCAGAATGAAAGTCAGAAAGTGTAATCGACTTTGTTTTTCCCGAATACATATGCAGAGAAGCACGCATGGCATCTCTAAGGAGAGTGATTGGGAGATGATAAAGAATTTGAGATCTGTACAGGAGGTCTTGAGTTTGAATCGGGACATGTATATTTTATAAAAACCTGGAACAACAAGAATTTTACTCGCTCATCTCGTATCATAAAATATATTTTCTGGGAATCCAAATAAAAGCACACATGGTACTCATCACTTAGTCAAATTAAAGGGAGAATATCATACTCGCTTAAACGACATATATATTGTCAAAAATTGAATCAAAGCACTGTAACAATGTTATAATATTTAAACTATAGATGAAGATCCCGCCATCTTGAATGCTGGAGTTATGTCTTCCGTAGCATCGCTAATGCGAGCGCATTTTGATTGAAAATTAATGGGGTTCATGAATGTCAGAAGAAAATCTACCTTATCCCAACATTAGGATCTGAATTGTGCACATTTGTTAACACAAGTGTTGACAGATTAATTAACAACATTTAATTAATCACAGGCTCTGCAAATGCGTACAGTTCAATAATATAGGGCTTTCCTATTTGGAAACACGAGCTAATTAACCACCATATATGAAACTTAATAAGGGTTTATATATATATATATATATATATATATATATATATGCATGCAGAATTAACGCCGTGTTTTTTGAGCTGGAAATAAGAATAGTAAGGACCCGGCCCGAATTCAAAATTATATATACTATACATTGAATTTTGGAAAGTGGGGAAGGAATAATCCAGGGTGTTTTGATGAGATGGGAGGGTTTAGATTAGAGAGATGGGTGGTGGTGAAGAATCATGTGGTTGCATGTGCATTGAGCTGGGGAACATGTCCAAAGCAACAAGCAACACCCTTAGGTACACGTGGCTGTTCCTTATTCATTTATCCCAATCCCTCGGAGTCCATCTATGAAATTGCGTTTGTGCATGGGCCCTACATTTTGGCTACCATAATTTATTTCCATTATCCTCATTTCGCAAACCAATTATTACCCACGCCTGAATACCGTATATAAGTGCCCGCAAGTGTGGCATATGCGATACAGCATCTTGTCTTGGCGAGTAAATTTGGAAGCCCCGCGCAAGTTAGTGTTTCATCCGATCGAAACCTTTCCTGTGATGGGAATTTCAGCAGGCGAGCATTCTCTTCTTGTTTCTTTCAAGGGCATGGTCCAAGGAAATGAAGAAACGGTTGACAAGTCAAACGAAACGTTGTGGAGAAAAGTCTTGGAAGGACAAGCCAGGAGAGGATCCCAGCCGAGGAAACAAAACGACGGACGTCATGCCGAGAGCAAGAGACCTCGAAGGGTTTCGATGAAGAGAGCGGCGCGTGTACAAGGTTCAGCTAGAAGGGTCGATTATGGTGTTGGGAGGAGAGTTAGAACCCTGAAGAAGCTCATTCCTAATGGCGGATCCTTGGGATTGGATGGGCTTTTCAGAGAGACAGCTGATTACATTTTAACTTTGCAAATGAGAGTGCAAGTCATGCAGATAATGGTTAAGGAATTAACAGGCGGCTCGGATGAGTCGTAAACTACTTCATTCTGTAATCTCCCTCTCTTTTTTAATTTAAATTTCTTTATATATAATTCGCTATATATCCTTACATTATTCATAGCCGTACGTATAGGGCTTGGTTTTGCAAGTCTGCAGCATATATGTGGACGTGATTGTCTAGGTTTAACAGCGTGCATGCAGCTTTTTGTGAGAAGTGACTCGGAGAGATGGACAAGTGAGTGGATTATCAAACTCACTGATGTTTTTCCCACGACTCCATGATATCATGCTTTCAATTTCTCCGCTCGAAAGTTTCACGATCAGATATTAAATTACGGGCGACATGCACTCCGGCCGGTGCTTAATCTGTGTGTCTACACAGACACCACAGGGTTATTCGATGTCGATATCCGATCACTGCCCAAATTAACGGTGACCCCCTTCAGAAAAATCATCATTTCAAGAGTGCCACGTCTATAAAACTGAGCATCATTTTAAAAGAAAAATGCATGATTATGGTTTTGGCTACAATGGGTCGAGAGAAGCTCTTTCTCTTGATATGCAATCTTGTTTTTTTTTTAAAAAAAAATGAGTTTTTATCTTAAATAGATGGCTTTTTATTATTTTTATTTCATAATAATTTTAAAAATATATTATTCTAATTTATTCTTAATAAAATAAAATAAACACCATCCTTACCGAATACACTTTTGAGCTTAGGCTTAGTTATTCGGCCCAGCTGTAGACAACATGAGTGGCTTGAGCACAGTGGAAGTATATAATTGAGGAAGGCCCATTTGGGGCCATATCGGACAGGCCCATACAGAACGAATAGAGTATACTTGGGTTCGCCTCAGCATTTAATAAGCGAACCATCTTTGATCTCTACCAATTAATAATAATCGATTATATTATCAAAGAAGAAAAACAAAAAAAAAAAAAACGACACAGCCCATGAGTTGTAGTTTTATCGGAATTTAGGATGATTTGGTACGTTGGTTGAATCAGTTTTTTTTTTTAATTTAATTATTATTATTTTTTCAAATTTTTGAAATGTATATATATACATAAGAGTAAAAACAAATATAAAATTTAATGATAAAATAAAAATTATAAAAAAGAAAGTGAGTTTTTTTCACCGTTCATATAAATAATGAAGCAATAAAGGTGTTAGTCAAATCTCTTAGTCTACTATAGAAAATAAATATTTATTTATATCTTAAATCTCATATCCTTGTTCTAATGAAACCCAAGGTTAGCCTAGAACCTATGAAGGCTTGGCAGGGAGGAGAACATGGGAAGAAAAAAAAGAGTTGGATTGTTTAGCCATGTTAGCTCCCTGTAGTCTTGTCCGTTATCTAAACCATTGATTTTGTAGGTTAGCACGAGCCAATAGATGGTGTTGTTGTCTTTTTATTCGCTCACTATAGTTTTGTTTTGTGAATTTATTCTTCAAATAAGTGTTAATTATGACGTCAATGTTTTTTTTAGCCAAAGTGCTACTCAAAGAGGTGATTGGTTTGTTATTGGCATGTTAGGTCAAATCAGCCATCTCATTTTTTTTATGCAAATGATTATAGATTGATTTTAACTCATACACTAATTAAACTTTTAATTTTCATTTCAATTTATACATGCTAAGAAAACAGAAACCCTCTCATTTTTTGTTAATAGCCGTTGAGTTTCGATCCAGCCTACAATAAAGCACGGGGCCAGGCCTAGTAGGTTACTATTCAAGCATTTAATTCTGCTGGAAGAATGCTGGAATGGAGCTCTCGCTTAGGCTCGGGCTGTTTGGCAGAACTGTTGTAATAGTTTTTCAAATTGTTTTTAATATTGAAATATATTAAATTAATATTTTTTTTTATTTTTTACAAATTATTTTTAACATTATTATATTAAAATACATTCATTCAAAAAATAAAAAAAATTATATTTTTTGAAAACGGCGTTTGAAACACCGTCTCAAACGGACACTAAATACCTTGATTTGAAGCCCATAAACTATTCCGACGGAAACGGAAAGAAGAGGTGACAGAAAAACAAGGTGGGTCCGGGAGACAAACCTGCCCGGAAAAGACGTTGGCAGGGCCAAAACTCGAGCACAGTGGAGAAAATGGCTAACACGATCGCCATCACATGATATCAGCAACGCTTTTTCAAGATCGGGCAACAGTTTCCAATTCCATATTGCATCAAAGTGGGGGCACGGAATGGCATTGCCTTAGCTGTAATACTACCACGATTCACGATTAGGCAGCTAATCAGACATATTCTGATGCGAAATGAAATGATAATGTAATGTGATAGCAATGTTTCGTACCGGTTCATATTCAATGATGGCTTTCATGAATAATGATAAACTCGACGTGTTATAATCACAAGGTTTTCTCAGGGATGGGCAGCGTGGAGGATGAAACGGACCGTTCAGGAGGCGTGCGGCATGATGATTATGAATTGACCGCCTGTGCCTGTGGCTTGATGGCAATTTAATTGGAGTGTCAAAAGGGACACGCAATTTGGTTCGCACCTCGTCAAAGAACACTCGAGCAAACCGCGTGCAGAAATGGCTGCAGCAGCCGGTGACCCGTTGCGTCTGGCCCGTGTATATTCCCGGTCACCATTCTTTCCGGCGAAATCGGAAAACTGTACTGAAAATGGCCTTCTTTTCATTCTGGGTGTCTTGATTCTCATTCGTTTTGCTAGCCTCGGCAGACCGTTAAGTTCCAGCCTGCCCTGCGGCCACTCGTGATCCAAGTCCACACGAGCAGGGTAAACCTTCGATGCATCATTTGAGAAGACACAGTGAGAGAAGAAGATAGCTACAAGCATTAAATTTGGAGCCTTGTATTTTATATATATTTGACCAATTCCGTAGTCCTCTCAATAAATATAAACTAATGTGATGTTGCTCAAACACCTAGGGTTCTTCCTTTGACTTCCCCATGTGAAGCTCTCATCCCAACTTGGTTTTGAAAAATCCCAATCAGTCAGTCCATGATTGGTGATTCACGAAAGGATTATTAGGCTAAAAAAGCTACTAGCTCGTTCACGAGCTCGGATGAATAGCATAAATGAGAGGGCCTCCTCCATCATGTCAAACTCCAAGAAGCTCCACCTGCCGTTACAGAAAAAGAGATTTATGAACATTTGTCTGTCATGGAAGGGATTTAAATTAAAGTAAGGATTAGGTGGGTTCATAAATCAAAATCTAGGGCAAACAGCAGCTAGCCCACGTCAATAATGGAGGGTGCTAAACCTTTCAAAACAGCAGTTAGAGAAACTCTCACTTCAAGCTCCCCTTGTTGCGATTGACAAAACTGGAGCGATGATGGAAGCAGTTTTTCTGCTTTTAATCATCCTCGGGACACACTCATTAAACTTAAATTTCTTTATGAAGATAAGAAAAGCATCTAAAATAAGGACCCAGATGGAACATTCGTAGAACGTTGGAACATTTTTAAAATTTCATTATTGTGATTGTAGTTGTTTTTTACGGTGTTTTTTATTTAAAAATGTATTAATATGATGTTTTTTTATTTTTTAAAAATTATTTTTGATATCAGCATATCAAAATAATCTAAAAATACTATTTTTTTAATTTAAAATAAAAAAATTTCAAATTTTTTCATAAACACTTTCCGATCTCAATATCAAATAGCTCCTAAGTAGATTCACGTGAAATTCAACCAGAGTAACAAGTCGGGGTGTTTGTTATTGTATTTTAAAAATATTTTAAAAGGTTTTCATTTTTATTTCTCATTTAAAATTATTATTTTCTTGTACTTTTAGATATTGTTTTGTACCAATATCAAAAATAATTTTTTTTTAAAAAAAATATTATTTTAATATATTTTTAAATAAAAAATACTTTTAAAAATAATACATATACCGGTAGAGAAAAATGTTTTGGATGATTTCTTTGCACACCAAAACAAGTACTATAACTCCACTGGATATATATTTTTTGGCGTATTCTTTGTCTCGTTCTGAGCTCCAAAACGTATCCAAGAAGCAATATTATTCAAGACGCTCGCCTCTTATTTCTCTGTCCCCTCTTCCTTACCTCATCTTTTTTTTTATATATATAAAAAAATGATTTTGTAATATCAGATATCAATAGCATAGCGAGTATTTTAGTGAGTGTTTTTGTTTTCTATCGTAATATAAAAAAAAAACAATACAAAAAACATTTTAAAAATAAAGCAAGTGAGCGTAGACACTATTAGCCAACTTATGTGATGCACTCCACTCACCACTTGTGTTTTTTTTTTTGTTATTAAATTCTTCTTATCGAAATCTTTTTAATTATAATAATAATAAAATTATCTAGAAAAATAACATAGTTTAAAAAGTTATATATGTGATATTTATGAGTTACGTGTCTCAAATGTCATCTGCAGCACTTTCAAACTGTGTGTCCGTTTCGGACGGCGTTTCAACTGCCGTTTCCAAAAAAATTATTATTTTTTTGTTTATTTTAAATGATTTTTTGGTGTTTTCAAATCATTTTGATGTGCTGATATCAAAAATAATTTTTAAAAAATAAAAAAAATATCATTTTGATGTATTTCTAAATAAAAAACACTTTCAAAAGCAACCACAACAGCCCTTCTAAACAGGCCCACAGGGCTCACTTGATTTTGATGATTCTAGTGAGTGTTTTTGTTACATTGCTACACCGAAAAAATATACTTGACAAAAAAATTACGGAGCCACACCGAAACTTTGATGATTACATTGCTACATGAATTGATATAAAGTGTCGGGGCTCACTTGATTTTGAAATGCTCATGTGGATCATTTTAATCAATAATATTATTGATTTTTTTATGTCATTGAATTAGTCTTGTTGAATTGTTTTAACAATATTAATGATATAATCATTGAATTTTTGGTGTAACTCCCAATTTTTTTTATCCTTATTAAGGGTATGTTTGAGAGGGTGGTTGCGGTTACTTTTGAAAGTGCTTTTCATTTAGAAATAAATTAAAATAATATATTTTTTATTTTATTATGTGTGTATCTCTCAAAGGATATGTAAAACCGTGACTATGGTTGCTGCCACACCGTTCCAATCAGTGCCCTCCAGTTCACCACAAAAAAAAAAAGCCTCAGTACATTACACGTTATTTAAATTGTTAAAAACACAGAAATCTTGAGAAATAGTTTCATGTACTGATAAATAAGAATATAATTAAAATTCATAAACAATTTCTGCTTGATTCCTCTACTCGGTGAATAAAAAGGGATTAGAATATAATTGATACACCTAAGTTCATTCATTTTAAAAACATTATAAAAGAATTTAGTTTTAATATATAAAAACTAGCTCGTGGACACCTTTACCAGGAAAAAAAATAAAAAAGCTCAAATCCATGCTTCCATATAAAATGACGAGACTCGTATTTTATAAAAATAAAATATAAAAAGTATGCTCTATAAATCACTGTCTTTTCATTTATGTTCCAATTTTAAGAAAAAATCACAGCTTACACTTTCTGTTTTGTGGCAGCAAAGAAGGATTCGAAGGCACAAATGATTCCCATTTTGACGGTGATGGGAGCCCAAACTCTGCGGCACAAATAAGGGCACGTGCTGCCGTGTAATGTGAAAAAGAATTGCGATGGACCGTTGGATTAAACTCGTGAATCGTGCCCGTGGATTTTGCAGGACCCACTAAAAATGGCCCGAGAGAGAAACACGTGTACGATAAAGAGGGGCTAGCGGGCTAGGGAGGATGGTAGGGACACCGGGCCGTGTATCGTGGCCTAATTTGACTCCAAGGAAGATTTCGTGGATTTATGGTAATCTTTTTATGGTTGGAATTTTACTCGACAAAATTGCTGCCCTAACTCTGGTTTCTTCATCAAATAATAAAATAATATATAGTCATATTGAGTGTATTTTTGATAATTTTAGATGATGGTGGCGATTAATATATATAGTATCTATTAATAGCTACAATACTATAGGTTTTCAAATTATATTTGAGAAAAATAATTTAGTTAATATTTTAATTTGGAAAAAAATAAAATGTTTTGTAAATTGTATGGGGTGCGCCTAATGTCTAATCCATTAGATTTAATTGGAAAATTCACATTCAAAACCCGAAGAAAAAAAAACGTGATGGGTTTGTAGAGTTATAATAATGTTATTAATATTGTGTAATCTAAACTAATATAATATAATTAAAATAGTAAAATTAAAATTAAAATAATCCTCCAGCAAGTATATCTCTTTTAGAATAGCTGAAAAAAGAAATTAAAATTTATCTTCTACAAACTAATCTCTAAACCCTTTATTGAAATTATAAAAAAACCCATTCTAGGTTATATATAATATAATATAATATAATATAATATAATTCACCTAGTTATATGGTTATTTTTTATTTTACTATTTATAGAATGGAAATCAATGCCTTCCTCTAAATTCTCAGTGTTTTATTTTAATTTATTATAAGAAAAAACATTTTGAAAAACAATGCTCGACACATCCCCTTAATACACATGTATCTATATATAGACACAATTGATGGTCGAGAAAAAATAACAACAATGCAAAGTCCATCGCTATAAACACAAACATATACAACCTCGATCGTCTTAATTATAAAGCATTGTCATCGACAAACCTAGTTGATGAGAATAAATGTAGTTTGTCGAGAGAGAAAAGGAAGAAGAAGAAGAAAGGCGATTCATGAAAATAAAAGACAAGAAAAGTGAGGAACCAAATAATGGAAGCCTGCAGAGGAGTACAAGGAGATCATATGTTAGCGTGAAATCCTCCAAGGGCTCCATCTTCCAGCGCACGTGCACCCACCTTTTCCATACAGTCGCTACTGATTATGTCCAGGAAAGAGTTCTCACCGAAAAAGAGACTTCTTATCTTTCTTGTTTGGTGATTTTCAAAGAGACCGAAAAAGCAGCCGCTATCGCCACCGACTCTGGCTCGGAAGCCTGCACCCCACGGATTCCATCCGCATAATAATAACTTATCTCATTTCATACTTTCTGATCAGTTGATTCTGATCCCTCCCCCTCCCTCCCTCCCTCTCTCTCATGATCATCAACTTCAGGTTGTTTATTGCAATCGAGGGAAATAAAAATTAATAAAAACAAGTTCGATCAGTTTCCTAGACTGCTGACATTCCGACCTTCGGCTCTTATTTTCTTATGCAATGTTTGATGCTGCACTAAGGAATTCCCTTCGCCAGGAGTTTGCTTCATTAAGAATGTTGACGAAATAGGACTGTTTTTTTTTAATTAATATAGATGTATGAATAATTTATGCACATCTCTGCTTAGTTTTATAGACTTTAAAATTAATAATCGTATAAAATAACAGTGTTTATCATATTATATTATATTATATGAGATTGTAATATTACCATGCCTGCTGCTCTCCTCTTGTGATTTAATCCAAGGGGTAAATAGCACAGCTGAGGAAGATCCAAAAGAGAATCCCCCTCTTCTCCATTTGCGTACGGGTTTCTTTAGAAAATTAGCACTTTCATCCAGCAATTATATTAAATTACGCAGTGATCAATGCATCACATTTAGTATTCTTTTATCTTTAATATGCTGATATTAAATAAAAAATTAAAATACTTTAAAAAATATAATAATGATGGTGGAAGCTTTAAGTTATATGGAGCATGGCAATAAGGTAGTACCGATCAGAAAGATCACTAGCTACCAAAAAAGAAATACTCCATCCATTCTTGTTTTTTTTTTTCAAAAAAAAAAGAAAAAGAAAAGGAGAAAAAGACTATTGAAAAGGAAAAAGAAAAAGGAAAGGAGATCTTCGGGTCTGGAGGATTCATTCCTTTATCCCCGTTCACATGCATGGGATGCTAACGCGAGTGAGCCGTAAGCATCACGCCGGCCGGTTGCTCTATCTCGTTCACATTACGAACTGGTTACTGTCAAATCCACGCATGAAAGCTTCGACCACTTTGTGTGCCAGTCCACAACACCCATAAATATAGTAGAGTTCAAAGCTCATGCTCATGCATTGAATTTGACGACCGGTTCTGTTTCCAATCCGTACAAGGCCTGACCTCCAATTTCCGGTCAACAGCTTCCATTTTGCCATCTCACATTCTCGCTCCCTTATCCGCCCGAAGCTCTAGAAACCTAGCCATTATATTCTCCATCCCCAAAATCTCAGTTTTTTCTCACACTCAAAACTCTCTTTCCCTCTCACTTCCCCACCTACCATAAAAATCAGATCAACCCTACCCTACTCCCAGCCTCTAGAAGAGAAGAGGAACCCCACGCTACTGCTTTTCTTTCGTTTGATGAAGATTTTACTGTTTTGATTTTGAGTTATGGACAGGAGAGAAGCTGTGAAGGTTGAGAATTTTGATGGATCCCCAACATTCTGTGCTACTAGCGATCATGTACAAACTAGCTTTCCATTTATGCAGGGTCATGGTTTTGACTTTGTTGATGGAGATAAGAGCGCTTTAGGGTTCATGGAGCTACTGGGAATGCAAGACTTTAGCCCTTCTTTGCTTGATGTGATACAGGTACCAGTACCACCTGCGCAGGCTCCAAATGTTCAAGTAGTTATGGAGTCGCCATCAGAGTTGTTGAATCAGCCTGCGACTCCAAACTCTTCATCGATATCATCGGTTTCTAGTGAAGGTTTGAACGATGAGCCTGTTAATAAGAGTGCTGATGACGAGGTAGAGGAGCAAGAAAAGAACAAGAAAGAGTGAGTTTTCAGTATTTCATGGTTCTTGTTTTTTGCTGTAATTCATATGTTTCGAGGATACCCATTTGAGGGGGGGAGATGTTTGTTTTTTTCTTTTCTTCTTATGTCTGTGTTCGGTGTAATTCTACAAATTAAGAACTCCTTTCAGACTAGTAATCAGGAAAATAGAAGTGGGATTTTGTGTCATGTGGTTAATTATAGTGTGTGAACACTAATTTGAACTCCTAATTAACTCTTCTAATTTGAATGTTGGCTTTGTGCTTTGTTTCCAGGTTGAAACCAAAGAAGACAAATCAGAAGAGACAGAGAGAGCCAAGGTTCGCATTCATGACAAAGAGCGAGGTTGATCATCTGGAAGATGGGTACAGATGGAGAAAGTACGGCCAAAAAGCTGTGAAAAATAGCCCTTTTCCTAGGTACTAACTCCAATGTGAACCCATTCTCTTAACCCTTTTCCTTTCTTTGCCATTTTACTCCTCCAGATTTGCATAATTTTATTCGAAATTTTAATGGTTTTGCATTGTCCTCGCGTGTTTGATTCAGGAGCTACTATCGTTGCACCACAGCCTCGTGTAATGTGAAGAAGAGAGTGGAGAGGTCTTTCGGTGATCCAAGCGTAGTAGTGACCACTTACGAAGGCCAGCACAGCCATCCTAGCCCAGTCATGCCTCGTCCAAACTTTACTGGACCTGCATCTGATCCTGGCTTCTCGTCCACTGCTGCGTTTGTGATGCCAATGCAAAGGAGACTATCTTTCTATCAACAGCATCAAAGTCACCCACCACCACCTTTCGGCAACAGCTTCTCACCTTTGGGTTATGGTTACAATGAAAGCACTGCAAATGCTGCTGTTAATTATCTACAATTCGAGAAGCACTTTTGCAGCAGCTCAGGGTCTAATTTACTCAAGGATCACGGGCTTCTTCAAGATCTCGTCCCCTCCCATATGCTAAATGAAGAGTAGGGAATTAGTCTATGTGTATGTGTGTTACTGCTTTGTAGTTTCCCTGTAACTCAAACTTCTTCATCTCATGGCTTTTTGGCCATTATCCAGTTGGGTTCATCTCTCTCTCTCTCTCTCTCTCTCTCCTAGCTAGGTTGTATGTAGAGATAGATTACCATATGGAGTAAACAAAATAAGCTAGAATGAGTTTGCTTCTCCTTCAATGCTTCTCACCCTCTCCTTTGTCCTTTACCATTTGTTTTTGTTGTCGAAGGAATGTGCATTGATTTCAAGGACTGAACACTTTTGAGTGCTAGGGTTTCTTCTTGAGGATGCATTTTGCTAGAGAAGCTTTCTAGCTTTTCTCTTTTTGTCCTGGAATGCGTGAAATTATCTGTTTTTCTTAGAAAAGGAATCCAATCGTGAGAGTTTGGTGGAGGAAATTAATGTGCTGTCTCATCTGAATATGAACCGAGGGATACAAGGAGGGAGAATATCTTTGACCACTCCAGAGTCCACTCCTCCTATTTTTAGCTCCGTTAAGTAATGTTAGGCCCGTGCCCGGGCCCGTGCCATTTATGTTTTCGGTACTGCTCGACACTCTCATTTACTTGCACACGTGTTGAAAGAATATATACTGCGTTTTATTGATTGTAATTGGGGATCGTCGACTTCATAAAGCAGTGGGGAAAATGGATCGACGTCGTTCCATGCTTCTTCGTCATGCGATATTGTTTTGTTTCTATGGAATATTTGATTCCTTATTGGAAACGTGGAGCAACCATATACGGGCGGTTCAGGTCCTTCAGGACGCTAATAGAGGTGTGCCGGCAGCCGCAGCTAACCTTTTACAAATAATTTGGTCTGCCAATCGCCGATCATGCGATTTTCAGATTAACACGTGTAAGATCCCGGTTAGTTGCGGAAAGATTCTACACCGCCCTACAAGCACTTAAAGAATTCGTTTAAAGAAGGATTTTGAAGCGCGGAATTTCTCAACTGTCCAAGTATTTGACATGTAGCCAGATGCTATGCCAAAGTGCCACCGCCAATTGGGAAAAGATCAACCTTGCACCCATAAAAGCATCAAGAGCATACGTAAACACATTCCAGACGTTCATTTTAAATTATTTTTATTTTAAATTAGGTTTTTTTTGTTGCGTTTTCAAAATTATTTTGATATGCCGGTGTTAATTTTTTTAGATATTATTTTAATACAATTCTGAAAAGAAAAAAAAAAAAAAACATTCTCGCTCTAATAACAAAGCACGATTCCCTTCGACCAAAACAAGGCGCAGAACACAGCACCAACTCAGTGAAATCTTTACAGGACAGAGCACAGCTACGATATTCTTGCTGGAAAGCAAAAAGTAAGTCTCTGCGACATTCTGTATCTATAGTAGCACCTCAGTGTCTCACGTCAAATGCCATCTAGAATGATGTATCAGGTAGCAAAGCATTTCACAGCAATACGGGCCGCAAACTCAGCAAGAAACAACTAAATGATGTATTCCTGGAAGATTTAATCAGAATAATTCACCACCGACCCAAATGCATGTCAACTATGCTTTCTACACAGGAATGCTGCTTTCGATGCCTGAATTCTATAACAAGTACACATCCACGAATGATACAAGAGAGATGAATGGAAAATGAAATGAAGAAGATAGCATCAAAGCTGTTTGTACATTTAATCTACAAGAACGTGTACCGCCACGAGCAATCCAGCCCAAATTTTGAAGAGGTTAGAATTATTTCTAACTTCTTGTTCTTCTAAAAAAGAAATAAAAGAGAATAGAAATAAAAGAGAATAGAAATAAAAGAGAGTATTATTAACACTGGTTTGACAACTAAGTTGAGATTAGAGATGGTCAAATATCAAATGCCATAGACGACCAACATTCCCACAGTATATATTGGCTTACTGGAGGCCCACAGCTCTATAGAAAAAAACCACAACTGCAGAACCTTCAAGAACTTCCAAGCATGAATAGTGAAGCATGCAGCAAAATATCAATATGAGAAATACTAATCTGGCTGGCAATTTTAGTGGTGGCAGAACTCAGAAGAATAGATAAAACCAAAGAAATAGCTTCAAACAGCCACTATGAGCAACCTTAATCTCCTGACATAATTGCATAGAACAAAAAAAGTTTTAAATCCTGAAGAGGTCTAGCAAATTAAAATATAACATCGCATACCTGTTAAACACAGGTGGGATCGATAGCAGGACTTGTTTCTGATTGTATTTGGACACGATCCAGTTTCTGCAAAAATAAGCAAAGTGAAATGAAGAAAGATCCTCACCACCAATTCAATTACAAGCAGTGGCTAATGAATCCAAATAGATAAATAGAAGTATAAACTGCATAACTGTTAAACACAGGTGGGATCAGTGACAGGACTTGTTTCTGATTGTATTTGCACACAATCCAGCTCCCAAAATGAAATGAAGAAAAATCCTCCCCACAAATTCATTTGTAAGCAGTGATTAATGAATTTAAGTAGATAACTACAACAAAAGAGAAAACACAATGCTCGCTGGCATTAAAGCATAAGAGAAAGCACAAAACTCTATTTTTCATAAGATAGGATGGTTAATCACAAACATTGTCATGCCTAATATAGTAATATTCCAGCAATTGAGAAAGCAAGGTGAATTTTACAGCATGAATGTTAAGCAAATTATGATAGTTTGTCATTTCTTGAACAGAAGACTTATAGATAAAACCATATGCAAATAAACAGAGTCTTGAGTAATTACTATGATGACTGATCTATGCCAACCTCAAAAGGAATTCTAGGGGTCTTGGACGAATCTAGAAACCCAGCGTTTGGATACAGCAAGAGATCCGGCATAGCATGGCTTTTAAGCATCAAGCTATCAATCCATTAGCTTAATGAGGATAAACAATAATAGGAAACCTTCTAGCTTTGACTTGCCAAAATTAGAAACCTCTCAGAGATGAAACCATCTGGGCAGAATGCCCACTCCAATCACACTCTTCTGAACCCACCATTTTGGAACTGGGAGGTACTGCAGGTGCAACAGAAGCATGACTAGCTTAATGAGGAGTGCTTCCTGTCGAAGTCGAATGCAGGAAAACATAATGTTGACTATAATCAGTTGCGTTTCCAAATACAACCAGTCACGGCAATATAAAATACATGCAAACAGATTCAAAGGTGGATAAATGCATCAGGAAAATACCTAGAGCACTTGTTAGATAGTACAATAAATGTGCAGAGCAAGATAGTTCTACTAAAGACACATAGGAGTATCCTCTGCTACTGGTTAACCCATCAACAGATTTATTTTAGCAAATCTCGTCCAGTTGAAAGAAAAACCTGGTTAATCATGTACAAATCTCCTTGCAACAAACTTTAATTGTGACTCCAATGAGAAATAAACATTGATAACTACCTCCTGCTGGGTAAGGTGTTCTCTGCTGCTGCTATAAATTTTGAGTGTGTTTACGTGTATCAAAAACTGCTTGTTGATGTAATTGAAAACATTTATTTGGAGCTTTTGTATGCTGTAATGACACCTGAGACAACTGTGGAGGTGAGTGCTTTACTGGAAAAAAGTGGTTGCTCTGTGATATGAGGAGCTGCAAGTTCCTGTTTTGCTGCATGGGCAACAGCTTGTGCAACAAAACACCCTTCCATGGAATCGCCAAAGTTGGATGCTAGCCTGCAGCAAATAAACCATGAAGCAGAAACTCTATCTCATGTATTCAAAATAAGGCAAATGTAAAAGGAAAAGAGAGAAATTTGCATACACCAAACAATTATCTCATGAGTTTATAAACCAGATTTACAAAAACAAACCTGAAAACAAATCTGCAAAGAATCCTGGAAACATCTGATATAAAACCTGAAGTTATTGTTTTTCTATTTTAATTATTTCCTAGTTAATCTTAAATTTTAATTATTTGTTTTCTACTTAGCTTAGAACTTTAAGTTTAACTATTACATTACTGATTAAAACTCCTAATGCTAAATGATTTTAATAATTAGGTAAGTTTTAATTAGAATTTTTTTCCTATAAAAGATTTTCTCTAGATTTCTTTATATGTAATCTTAGAACTTTGGTTTTATCTTTGTTATGTGTTGCATTGGATGGTATATGAATGGGCCAACATCCAGATTGATGGCGAACCGTGATGAGAATCATGGAGTAGTTAATGACAACCATCCATGTGATGTTGATTAGGGGATGCAAGTAATCTGAGATCAGCTACATCGCCATTTAGTAGCAATGACAACTTTAAAGAGGAGAATGCAAACTGAGTTTGGCGACATCAATACTAGAGTTAATGACCTAACAATTAGGCTATAGGCACTAGGGTTGTGTTCAACCATGAATAGAGAAAGAAAAGAGGCATTCGCTGGAGATGATGCCCGCGACCAACCTGTTACTGAACCGATACATGCAAATCCTCATGGTTAGTATGACTATAGATATTCATCTAACAAAGAAGATCTATTTTGGTTGATAAGAGGCATACACATGAATCACAAAGATAAGAGTAACATGCTTGGAGACTTATCTCAGGGTCAACCTTACCTTAGACCTATTCCTAAAATTTCATCTAGATAGCAATTTGTCCACGTGATAAGTGCTGGTGAGAATAAACTTGATAGAGATCATGGGACCTTGTCAAATCAAGACAAACAACCACAACTCAAGCAACAAAAATTAATCAACGTGATTGAATGCAGTATGAGCAAGAACCTTACAATGACTAGGATGTTCTTTGTGAACCTGATGGAGATGATGAAGAAAATTTATACTATGAAAAGATCTTGCAAGACATGGAGGACCCATTAATATCTGACAGGTCTTATGTAGATAATATGGAGGATTATTTTGGGTTCCACTGAATACAATGGTTGAAATATTAGAGGACTTAGATTATGAAGAGTTCAAGTTTGAAGTAGAAAAATATTGGAATGAACTACAAGTGGACTTTATATGAACATAAAGTATAGCATCATATATGAATTTCTCTTTATTATACACACACTATAATTAAATGTTGAAGTTCACAAGTCAAAGATATGCAACTTTGTGAAAGCTACAATATCATATTCAAATTATTTGTTCCTTTGGAGTGGAAGAATTCAATTTCTGACAGAAACTTGGGGACAAGTTTTTCTCAAGTGGGAGAGACTGATTTAGAACAATTGTCCCAAGAGTTTATAGACCAAATTAACAAGACCAAATCTGAAAATAAGTCTGCAAAGAAACCCGAAAACATCTAATATAAAACCTGAAGTTATTGTTTTCATATTTTAATTATTTTCCAGGTTAATTTTGAATTTTAATTATTTGTTTTCTACTTGGTTTAGTACTTTTAATTTAATTAGCATTTCACAAATTAGAAATCCTAATGCCAGATGAATTCTATTCATCAGATTAGTTTTAATTATGAATCTTTTTCTATAAAGAATATTAATACTAATATAAATAGAGATGTCTAGTTTATTTTATGAAGATCAAGATTACTATTCATATTTAATAAAAATACAAGAGAAATTTCTCCAGATTTCTCTACAGTTTGGCATGTAACCTAAAGGCTTAAGAACCATAGTTACACTGAGTAAGAAATTAAAGGGAATGCACTAATCATTTATTGTTGAGCGCAGGGGCCAAAATTTGGCACCAAATGGATAATTGCCTCCGCAAAGACAAAAGGAGGAAATTGGTTAAATTAGTAGGCCAATGAGGCAACCAGTAGATGTCTTATCCATCCATAGAAAGCATAATAATTTTGTTGTGGTGTGGTGCGGGATTGAAGAGTCATCAGCATAGAACATAGGCAGCTAACTAAAGAAGGAGAAGGGCACACACAGCAAACCTAAATTCAATCTCTTGCATAATCACCATTTACTTTATGATTGCAGAACACAAACGAGTTCTTTAGCTGTTTAGCATGGATCCAAACGTTCATTGTCAACATGTACATGAACATAAGGGAAAAGGATGACAAAAGGATGCAAGCCTTAACTCTCAAATTTAAGGCTTTCTGGGATCTGCAAAGCGAACAATCAATGGCTGATCACAGCCCTAAAATTATCAACTAAATAGATGATGAACAAATACAATGTCAATGTACAATCAGAATCATGATGCATATAAAAGTAACCAATCACTTTACTCTCATGGTAAAAATTATATTTAATGCTTTGATTGCTTCAAGTTCCATATCTCTGTGAGCAAACTTAACAAATGCGCATCCTTCACAAAACACAAGATCATCATGTCAGAACCCCACAAAATAACAGTTAACAAAAATGTGGCATTTTCTCTACATCTTTGAATATAATAACCAAACATAATTGAGCAAGTAAACAACACGAAGAGCTCATGACACCATTTCTGGACTACAAATGAGATCTTCAACAGATCCAAGTGGCATGACAAAACAGGTTGATATATACTTGCACCTACAATCAGACTGTTCAGAAGTTCTTCCCTTTTGCTTTTCCCCTTATTCTCCTTTTCCAGTAAACAGCACATATAGAATCAGAAAGGGAAAAAAAAACAATGATCAGCGTGTTTATCATATGGCACTGGCTAAAGCCCTGAAGATCGCCTCTAACTGTTCTTCTGAATCAACCAACTGTACATGAACATGGATAACACAGCTTAAATGACAGCACAACATCTCCTCTAGAAAGGAAGTTGTGAATTAATATCCCTCAGAAACTATCGAGCACAGTCTGTTAGAGGCAATGACAGATTATCACCAAACTAACAAAAGTATGATATGAGCCTACTGGATCTCCATTCAGAGCCTCAAAAGAGAAATTGATAAAAAAAATAAAAACTAACTTGTATCTTGTTGCCCAAACCACTTATTCCATGGCAAAACAAGCTCGACAACACTTCCATGTTCTTCAAACAAAGAGGGGATCTAGCAAACAATAATTACCCTGAAGTTGTGTGAGATATGGGAACATAAAAGGGAGCAGCATCGGAAATTAAGAAGAAGAAAAAAGTTCTAATCAGTACAGATGTTAAACTAACTGCAATACTCAAAACCATCAAAGTCACAAACCAGCAATGTTCTTGCTACTCAGAGCCTATGCAGAGCAAATTATGTCTCCATAGCACATGAGCAAGCACGCGCTGTTTTTTTTTATTCCGGAAGCAAAAACAGTAAGGTTTTGATGCCAATATGGAATAAAAGCACATACATTTTCTTCAGTCGTTGTTCTTGGAATTGGCGCTATATAAAATTTTGCATCAACACCGCCATCACTATAATCTGAAAAAAAGAAAAGAAGAATAAACAAGTTCATTTCTAATAAAAAAAAAATAGAAGAAGCAATTCTATAAGGAATAGCATCGAGACATAGCATAATGAAGTTAGTAAAGAGTGACTTTGCACGAGTGAAATAGAAAAAGGAGGAAGAATACCAGGAGAATGGAACCGGCCTCTTTTGCGGCCATTGGAGCCCAATCCCCCGCTGCAAAATGGCTCATTAACTTCACCACTCACCTGCTCGTGATTATAATGGCTATGGTTGTTGAATTGGTTCCGGTCGGCGTGGTGCTTGTAAAAATCAGAATTGCGATGCTCGTGATGCCGATGCCGATAACCTCTGTGTCTTTCCATTGTCAAGGCCCTGAGCAAAAAATACGAGGCAGGACGAACGAGAACAGGACTGCGGAAGACGAAGGCCTCTCTCTTTCTCGCTCACTCGTATTTTGGGATTTTTTAACAGTATTTGTTCTTTGTAAAAATTAATTTTTTTAGAAAATTATCTGGGAAATCCTCAACAAATTATCTTTACCACACGCACTTCTACTATTTGCTTGTTTTACAAGTATTCAAATTCAAGTGTTGGGTCAGTAATGTGTTGTGGAGGCCAATAGCCCAATTCTTCAACTTCCAATTCCATTGCTATCGACTTACACCCTGCAACCTGAGCATCAGCCCACATCCTGACTACAGATTTAACTTAATTCTTAATTCATCTAGGAATTGTCGGTCCTATATTTACATAGGATGTGTTTTGCATTATGTTTTAAAAAAAATGATTTTTTTTATTTTAAATTAATTTTTTGGTATTTTTAAATTATTTATATATGATAATATTAAAAATAATGTTTAAAAAATAAAAAAAATATTATTTTAATATATTTCTAAATAAAATATATTTTTAAAAACAATCATAGTTACACATAATCAGTCCAATATTCGTCTCTATGTACGGCAGTTTCATTTTGTTAATTACAAGCCCATGCTCTTGACCCGTCACCCTCACTTGGTCGAGCCAGACAAAGTCAGCCACCAGGAGCATTTGATAATGAACTTTGATTTTTTCATTTTCGTGGCCCATTTAAATTGATAATAGAAGGTGATTGGTCTCGTCGATTCAACCTTTTTTTTTAAATTATATTGTTTTAATATTTTTAGATCATATAATATGCTGATATTAAATATAATTTTTAAAATATAAAAAATATTATTTTAATATATTATTAAATAAATATCATTTTAAAAAACAATTTCAACCATTCTTCAAACAGGTTGGACTATCTTGCATGGGATGTTTGTGTTTTATTTGTTTTGAAATAATATTTTTAGTAGTTTCAGATGATTTTGATATGATGTTTTTAAAAATATTTTTTTGAAATATTATTTTTAAGTAAAAATATTTTGAAAAATAATTTCAACACTTCAAATACTATCTAATATTCTTGTGTTTTGCATTTAACTTTCTTTTTTAAAAATCAATTGCTGTAAATTATTTTTTGATATTTATATATTATTTAATATAATAGGTTAAAAATATTATTTTAAAATAAAAAAATATTGTTTTAATATGGAAAATATATATTAAAAAACAATTCTCAAACCCTCTGAATCCATTAAAAAGAAAAGTGTAAAAGCAATGGAACGGTACGGGCAATTGATTGAAATTTGACTGTTTAATACTTTTAAAGCAACCATTTCAAAAAATAATCATGGCCAAGAACACTGGAATAGGATTTTTGACACTGTATTTAAAAAAATTAAATTTTGTTTTTATTTTAAATTATTATTTTTTAATATTTTTAGATATTGTTGATATTAAAACTATTTTTAAAAAAAAAACATATTATTTTTAATATATTTCTAAATAAAAAATATTTAAAAAAAAAACATAAATCACACTTACAAACAATAGCTAAATCCAATAAAAAAAGTGGTAAGGCTATGGAACAGTACGGACGAATGATTGAAGTTTGACGATTTCCTTCTTTTTTTTCAAAATTAGGAATATGTGAGACTGACACGTGTTGGTAACGACCTGCAATTACTCCCTGCCGTTCATGGACATGATGACACGCTAACCATTAACACTTAAAACCTGTGTATTATTGTGTTTTAAAAACACTTTTAAATAAGTTTTTTTTTTATTTTAAATTAAATATTTTTATGTTTTTTTTATAATTTTTATTTGTTAATAATATAAAAATAAAATTTTTATATTTTTATAAACAAAAAAAATATTTTAAAAAATAAACTCAAACACTACAAAACAGGCCGTTAAAGCACAACCAACCCTTCAGATTTGATTTTTCTAAAGAGGACTTCGGTTCTGCCGTGTGTTTTGGACATATTGTTTTGTTATTACATTAAATTGCAATTGCAGGTTGTTGTTGTTGTTGTTATTGTTATTCTGGTGAGCGAGTGAGTGAGTGGAGGAGTACTTTACTAAATTGGCGTTGATTATTTTTGTACTCCTGTCCGTGGATACTGATTGTTGAATGCTATGAAATTTAAGAAAATGAATGCCGAATGCTAATTATAAACTAAAGGAAGCCAAGGGAAACCCTCGAAATTTAGAGACACCTTTATCTTTAGACGAAGCCCTCGTTTAATCCTCCTTTCACGAACCTGCTTCTCCATTGAAGCTAAAGGTACCTTCCTTTTTTTTTTTGGTTCTGGTTTCTGGGCTATTAGAATTGCTTTATGAAGTTGAGCATAGCAAAGAAACAATCACCAAATTCGAAAGTTTCAGACAATGCCAGCTTAAGGGAATTCTTTTTTGGTGATATCAGGTATGGATCGTTCCGTATTTTCTATTTCTGTTTGCTCTTATTTCTGATGTTTGTCATTTTGGCATTTTCAAGTGTATTGCGATTTTATGCTTAACATAATAGGTTCTGGCTTGCTGGGTTTTGTTGATTGTTTGAGGTTTGGTTGAAAATATTTGGTCTTTTTAAATGTAGAGAGAGATTACAAAGATAATTCAACATGGTTGAGAAATTATGGGTGATAAGAGAAAACATTTCCTGAATACGGGGCCTCTCTGCATTTCATTTCTGTGGTAAATCAGGATAGTACATTTGATCAAGGGTTCTCTTTGTTTTAGCTTGGAATGAAGAGTTCCTTTTATAGGTTTTGATTATGGTGAAACCTTCATTTGTGTTTGAACAAGGGCTCGAGTTTCGCAAGACAATAATAACAGTGCGTTGGACCTGTAAATAGCGGGAAAGTGGTGTTATAAATTTCTACCTTGGATGACTACTCAATTTGTTTCGAGAGGAAGGGAGCTTGAAGTTGATCTTGAAAGTGGTGGGACAACCAACCAAGAAGATAAAGTGAGCGATCCCATTTCAGCAAATGGACAAACCAAGACAATTTTAAAGAGGGCATGTACTGGGCCCATGGGTTTTCATAGATTGGCAAATTCATCAAACTTTAGTGAGCTTGCGGCTGAGGATGTAGAGTTGTTGATAGACAATAATTCAGAAGGAGAAGAGGGACAGCAGAACATAACCTTTGTGGATAGGAAGGATGTTGTAGAGAAACGCATAAAGAAGAATTGGAAACCCCCCCCCAAGCCACCAAGACCTCCTAAAGGTCTGTCACTGGATGCTGCTGACCAGAAGTTGATGAAAGAAATCACCGAGCTTGCCATGCGGAAACGTGCCAGGATTGAAAGACTTAAAGCAATAAAGAAGATGAGAGCAGCAAAGACATCATCTTGGAGCAGCAGCTTGTCTGCCATGGTCATCACAATTGTTTTCTGCCTCATTATATTATATCAAGGTATATTGGCTTTTCGAAGTTTTGATTTGTCCCATACCAAAAACTGTGTTCAAACAGCTCACATGTTCCATATCTATTCACAATAAGCTACAATTGTTTTGCAAAATTTGGTCATGATATGAATCTCAAACATGTTTCCCACTTTACAAATATGCTTTTATTAGACAGGGCATTCAAAATACCCCCTGATAGAAATGTCCACCATGGTCTCCACTTTACAACTATGCTTTGGTACTATCTTATAGTGTTTTGTTTAACGTCAGTCGTTTCTTCTGAATGTCAAGGTACTGCCTAGTAAATATAAGTGAAATGTCATAATATTTTTTTTATGTTCTCTTCTTCTTGGAATTATACTATTTGAGTGTTTGCTTAACATCTGCTGTTTCTTCTGAATGTTATATAATCTAACCAGTAACATAAGTGAAATGCTTGTGATGATATCTTTTTTATTGGAATGCCCTTTTGTAATAAAAAAAAAACAGCAAGTTTTGAGCTAATTGATAACAATCAAATTCATCAAATCAGTGTTTCCTCCTAACAAATCCTCCAGAATGAGGGGACAAAGCCGAGCAGTAAACATTTCATCAGGGATGCTCACTGGCACAGATACCTTTAGCTCATAGATGCACAACTTCATAATTTGCATGTCTTAAATGACAAACAAGTGATAACTTAGCCTCAGAAGTCATTATCACTGCATCATGCAGAATTGCTTGAACGTCAACAGCGTTAGGATGTCAACAGGATTAGCTGTAAACTCCTCTGAGTCTCCACGCAGCTCCAAACAATCTGTCTCAAGCTCGTTGTCATGCATCCTCTTTCAAGTTCTCAGCTGAACCAACTTACTGCTCATAGAGAAAATGACAAACCTTGAATTGGTTGCTATGAAATTACCAGAGCAACTACTGAAGACTGAAAACCACCCCTTAACCTCCCTGCTTTTAGTGTCTATTCCATGTGTGATCAATATTTCACCCCAACTTCCCACAAGGTTGATTGCTTACAACATTAGGTGTAGTTTTGACTGGAGATGATTGCTTAAAGATTGTAATGCCATGCATGTCTTTAGTTTTCAGGTTTTCTTGAGCTTCATGTGTCATTCCACAGATGCGTGCCCATGAAAATACCATTTATATATCCTTTAATCCTTGTATAGAAATTCTGTGAAATTCCTGTAGATGTTTGGTTTTTCTGATGCTGAAGTCACATATTGCCTGGTTTCCTTTTATATTACTTTTCCCATGAAAGCATAACTCTTTTTTCTCATTTGTGAAATACCAGTTAATCAGTGCCTAACGACTTTAAATCCTTCTGTTCCTTGCAATTAGACATCATGCTTGATATTGACAAGGGTTGAGGAGAGAAGCTAACTGACAAGTTCACATAATGCACTCTGTCTAACATGCAGTGTTTATAGGCTTTGAACTTAGCTGCTCATAAAATCCCTTTCAAGCTTGTAATGTAATATTCTTTTTAGAAACATTCAAATTAATGAGAAAGAAATGAATATTTTCAATTTTTCAACAGCCATTCATCATTGTGCATGAATAGCTGCAAATAACTTGGTAGATAAAAACAGGTTGGATTATTTTCATAAAGCTTCTAACCTGAAACTTGAATTGCTTTACAGCTTGGACCTGAACTTCTGCAACATATTCTGAACACTTGACCTATTCAAAAGATAAGAAAAGAATTTTGATACTTTGGCTTTGACCAAAGTTGCATTTCTTGCTTGTAATTGTAATCATTGCATCCCTAGCTCCCTTTTTTAATTGGATATGTTTGAATATTTCATGGAGACAAATCTATCTTATGTGACTTTTATTTATTACTTTTGATATGACCCGAGTAAGTTTGTTTTATCAATTTACATTTGTAGATTCGATATTTTTGTGATCTAACCAATCAGTTGTGGCAATTGATAATACATACATGATATATTGCATCATATGCGCTTAAAGCCTTCTTGGGATGTCTCCTGAAGGAAAAGTCTTCGTGGGATGATTTCTTCTGCTTCTGTTTCAACTGTAATCTAAAGATCAACCTTCTTCCTGATATCCTATTGAAGAAATCTTCTTTAATATGCTATTGAAAATGGAAAGGAATATTTACATTTCTTTTGGACTTCAGAACCTTCTAATCATGATTAAGGCAATGTAATGTGGATTGGATGCTAATAAAAAGAAAAGGGAATGAAAAGTTAGGATTATATTCCCCAACCACTGAAATCTTGTCTTTGATTGCTCTTTATGAGTCACATTGGGAGCTAGTGCTTGATATTTATGAATTGTTCCATGGATCACATCAGAAATGTTTGATGCTTTTTGGGGCTTACTCGGTGGAGAATCAAAATGATTAGCAAGTTGGTTTCTTTGCTCTCTCTTCCATTTGTCATGAGTAGAACATGGAATCTTGTGTTCTTATCAGTGATCTCTTATCAACTGCAATAGCTAGAGACTATGCTTATTCGCATACACGATTGCTTTACGTCCTATATCATTACTATGGGAAGCTGGTTGTGGGGAGTTTCTTTTGTCTAATTTCTGAATCTTGGTAAGAGGTTCTGTCAAAGAACGGAGGAATCATGGCTTTTAGTTGCTGAGTTTTCTCGGTGGTGCTAGCACCAATGCCTGTGCAAGCTGACAATCGGGGACATTTATTTTGTTCATGAAGTGTTTTCATTTCGAGTTTACTTTTGTTATTGTTTTTAACAGTCAGGTTCTGATCAGTTAGCGTCCACCAAGTCAGATTCGCCTTTTTTATGTTGCTAGAGCTAGTAGGGCTTCAAAATCATCTTCTCATGTCCGTGGTCCAAGGGGCTAATAGGATTTGAACCTATATTTTGCATCTATCCATCCTATATGCGCTCCACTCTACCAACTCACGAGCTTTCCTCCATTTATGCTGGGGATTGAGTTTCTCTATAAAGCATGACACTCCTATCTGAAGCTGTTAATTCAGCCAGCTATTTATTCTAAACCTATTTCATGCTGTTCTTGTTGTCTACTAACCTATTACCAAACGTTACCTAGCATGTGGTTTTTACATGGAATTTTAGGTCATTAGACCTATCTTCCAGAGTTCTCTCTGATCATAATGTGATAGTGGTACTGCTATTTAAACTTTACATTAGTGACACAGTGTGAACCTTTTCCTGTAGGAATTAGCTCCAGATACAGTGGAAGCTTGGCTTTAAAAGGGTCTCCTGAGTCAGCAGTTGGTAGTAGTGAAGCTTTGATTGGAGTTCAGTTTTACAAGAACAATGTTGCCTATGAGAGTGATGAATCAGGCTCCAGGTCTTCCGAGTATGTATTCCTTGCGATATATGTGTAGCCTGTTCCTTAATCATTTGCGCATTCGATAATAAGCAATGAAGTTTCACTGCTCTCTCACTCATGCATTCTTTGATATGTTTTATGTGAAACACAGTTTGGCAGGAAGACAGGTTTCTGGTTCAGGTTCGCGGATGAAGTAGAGTTAACTGAATCTTTTTCCTCCTAGTGAGCTGCTGCTGATGATATCTGTCGCAGCAATTTAACTATCCCGATTGTTATATATATGGGAACACCTAGCTTGGACAGGTATCTGTAAAAGGACAGCTTACAGCTTGTACAGTTTCTAATTCAGAGGATTAATGAATAGATTTTCTTTCCAGAAATTCATTGCCAGTGTTGCTGTTTTTTCATTCGGATTTGATATGATAAAATTGAAGAGAATTATTGCCATGTTGTATATTACAGAAGCGCATATATTTATGTTTTGCCCTTTGTATTGGGATGTAAAACCTGAATTCAAACTCAAAAAACTTTATATGTTGCTATGTTATACAAAACCCCCCTAAAAGTATATGCTCTTTCCCTGTGACAGAACGCACAAGTATCTCCTGCACAAGCTTTACTTGGCTAGCGAATCATGGCTCTGTTCACATGAGGTGTGACATGATGGTAAAAGACTTAAGATCTGTATAACAGGTTTTGAGTTCAAGTCAGGACGTGTATTTTTTATAAGAGTCTAGAACAATCAGAATTTTATTAAAAAAACTTGAGATCTGCATAACAGGTCTCGAGTTCGAGTCAGAGCGTAAACTTTTTATAAGAGTCTGGGACAATCAGAATTTTATTCAAAAAGCTTGAGATCTGCATAACAGGTCTTGAATTCGTGTTAGAGCGTGTATTTTTTATAAGAGTCTAGAACCATCAAAATTTTATTTAACTAAACCTATAAAATGCAGTTTTTAGAGAATGTGGTTGACTCGAATAAATCATGGGCTCTGGGCTTTGTAAGAACGCACTAGATCCAGCAACAAGTACGAACGATTGCCATACTCTTTCTTTCTATTATCTATAATATGTCATTGTTATAGATAATAATAATAATGATAAAACAAAATGGAAAATGATTAATACGAGAAGTGTGAATTGTTCATGCTGGATCACAAAGAATCTTCTATGTTGCATCAACCATCTTTAGGCATGGTTTTGATATTCCATGTTGTTTTTTAATGTCATCCATGGTATTCAACCATAATTGAACCCACAACATGTTATTCCATAAATATATAAATAAAACATTAAAAATATTGGATGTTTCACAAAAGTTTGGGAAGATTCTGAATGATTTTATCAACCGTCCAACAGCTTTGAAAATCGAACCCAATTGTTATCGATGAAGAACGGAGACCCCTTCACCTAAGAAAATAAAAACATTTTCTTTTTATATAGAAACCATTCAAATGAAATAAAACCATTGTTTTGAAAATAAGTGACTCTTTGGAATTTTATAAAGGTTATGATTTGAAATATATTTTTTAACTTGTAAATGAATTAAAAAATATATATTTTTTTAAAATTATTTATAATATAAACACATCAAAATAATATAAAAACATTAAAAAAATAATTTTAAACAAAAACAAATTAATTTCTTTAACAAATAATATTTTGATAGCAACATCAAATACACCCTAATTCTGAAATAAAGGACAAATGCAATTGTGGTTGTTTTTGAAAATATTTTTTATTTAGAATTGTATCAAAATGATATTTTATATTTTTTAAAAATTATTTTTGACATCAACACATGAAAATAATTGAAAAATATCAAAAAACTTTAATTTAAAATATTTTTTAAAAAAATATTTTTGAAACACAGTGTCAAATAGAGCTATAATTAAACTTTAATGATTCATGATACGACTTCTTTTTTGTTAAAAAAAAAATCAAACTATTAATTATTTAGAGTTTCTTTGAAAAATAGATACAACCAGGAGAGAAACATTCTAGATAAAAATATTTTATCATTTTGAATAAATTATTTATTTTATCTTCTCTTGCTCTCTGTGTTTTTGTTTGTTATTTTCTTAAAAATAAATATAAAAAATCTATTAAAATGTCAATAGCTATTCTTTGAACAAAAAAAAAAAATCACTGTTTCTATTTTGTTTTTGGTTATTCAAAGGTTATGGCATGGATAAAAAAAAAATATTGGTCAGCATGCCTAGTTTGAGCTTTTTATTGGGCTATTTATAATTAGAGTGTATTAATAATTATTTAAAAAAAATATTTTCGATATTAACATATTAAAAAAATAAAATAAAAAACTAATTTTAAAAAATAGATTGAAATTGATGCGAAACAACTCTAAATTTGTTAAAGACCGGGCCTTTAAATTAAAAAAATATAACAAGGAAAGGGACCAACTCGCTAAAGCTCCTTCCATCTCCCATCACACCCAGTGCACTCTCGCCCTAGCCTCCTATCACCTCTCTTTCTTTTTAACATTTTAGGGTTTTGCACAGTAATAATTCAATCCCATAATCGCTAGGGCTTGTTTGGATTATGGGTACAGAGAGGAAGAGGAAGGTGAGTTTGTTTGACGTGGTAGACGAGTCTGCAAAGTTGTTGAAGTCGAACGGAGCGATGAGCAACAATAACAATGAAGGAAGCACTTCGATAAATCGGTGGAACGGGAAGCCTTACTCTCAGAGATACTTCGAGATATTACAGAAGAGGAAGAACCTGCCTGTTTGGCATCAAAAAGAGGAGTTTTTACAGGTTTTGAAGAAAAATCAGGTTCTCGTCCTTGTTGGTGAGACTGGTAGCGGTAAAACTACTCAGGTTTATTACCTCTTCTTTTTTCCCTTTTTCTATACCTTATTATTTGGTTAATTATAGTTTTGTGTGCTGTATGTGTTGTCATTTATTTGTCTTTTTTTTAAAAAAAAAAACAACCAGCCTTTTTGCGTGCAAATACTTTAGTAGAAAACTAGCCAGCTTACGTTATCGTAGACTAATAAAAATAGAATTTTAGTTTGAATGATAGGAGTAATGAGAAAGTTTTTTTTTTGGGGGGGAGGAATGAATTGTGTGTGTATTGCAGTTTAATATATTTTCACTTTAAATAAAATAAACCGCATTTCCTTTCGGTTTCCCATATATGAATTATGCTATGCTTAATGAAACTAGACGAAAAAGATGAAGCAATGCTTAACTAAAGAGAAATTTGTGATGCTACAGATTCCTCAGTTTGTTTTGGAAGCTGTCGAATTAGAATCTTCAGATAAACGCCGGAAAATGATGATTGGGTGTACCCAGCCTCGAAGGGTTGCTGCAATGTCTGTTTCTAGGCGTGTTGCTGAGGAGATGGACGTTGCTATAGGTGAAGAGGTCGGTTATAGCATCCGTTTTGAAGACTGTAGCAGTGCAAGAACGGTTTTGAAGTGAGTTCTTCAGCTCCTCTATGTTACTTCTTTGTCCCCAAGATTCCTGGATTTAAGTTGTGTGCTCTTTTTTCTTACTCCTTTCTGGCAGGTATCTGACTGATGGTATGCTTTTAAGAGAGGCAATGACAGATCCGCTTTTGGAAAGGTACAAAGTAATAATCCTTGATGAGGCTCATGAAAGAACTCTAGCAACAGATGTGCTATTTGGACTCATTAAAGAAGTGCTGAAAAATAGGCCTGACCTGAAGCTAGTTGTAATGAGTGCAACACTAGAGGCTGAGAAATTTCAGGGTTATTTTAGTGAAGCACCTCTAATGAAAGTTCCTGGAAGGCTTCATCCAGTCGAGATTTTCTATACCCAGGAGCCTGAGAGAGATTACCTAGAGGCAGCTATTCGGACAGTTGTCCAGATACACTTGTGTGAACCCCAAGGAGACATACTTGTTTTCCTAACTGGCGAGGAGGAGATAGAAGATGCTTGCCGAAAAATAACAAAAGAAGTTGGAAATTTAGGTGACCAAGTAGGGCCTGTGAAAGTAGTGCCTCTATATTCTACACTTCCACCAGCCATGCAGCAAAAAATATTTGAACCTGCTCCACCTCCACTACAGGAGGGTGGCCCTTCTGGAAGGAAGATTGTGGTGTCAACGAACATTGCAGAAACCTCTTTGACTATAGATGGTATTGTCTATGTTATTGACCCTGGTTTTTCTAAACAAAAGGTTTATAACCCACGAGTGCGGGTTGAATCTTTGTTAGTTTCCCCCATATCAAAGGCTAGTGCTCACCAGAGATCAGGACGTGCTGGGAGAACTCAACCAGGCAAATGTTTTAGACTCTACACAGAAAAGAGTTTCAATCAGGATCTCCAGCCACAGACCTTTCCAGAAATATTGCGGTCGAATCTTGCAAATACAGTTCTAACATTGAAGAAATTGGGGATCGATGATCTTGTGCACTTTGATTTCATGGATCCTCCTGCTCCTGAGACATTGATGCGAGCATTAGAGGTTTTGAATTATTTGGGAGCATTGGATGATGAGGGGAACATGACAAAGCTTGGGGAGATCATGAGTGAATTTCCCTTGGATCCTCAACTGTCAAAGATGCTCGTTGTGAGTCCTGAATTCAACTGTTCAAATGAAATACTTTCAATTTCGGCCATGCTTTCAGGTATTTTTTGTAACCATGTTTGTTTAATTTGTAGCGGTCTTGAGTCTGGTCTAAATGATTTAAGGGGAATAGATGCCATTGGGTTGCAGTATTATCAGATGCATCCCTCTTTGTATGCCATGTGTGCAGCCAGTTTTCTGTGCACCGTGTTAATTGTTTAACTGCTTGCATGTGTGCAAGTACGCATGTATGCAGTTAAAGAATTGATGAGTCCAATTAGGTTGTCATCAGCAACTGTCGTGTATGGGTCCCATGCCCCCGGATGGCATGCACCATCAGATTCTAAGTTAGTGCTGATGCAGATAGTTGCAGTTTTTCAGTATTATCTCATGAAGCAAATGGTATCGTCTCGCCTGTATGCATCTGCTGACCTACCATGGGCCTCTTCTGTGGTAACCAAATTCTTTCTTTAGTACCCAATTGCTTTGTCCGCCCTAGGGAGGCTCAAAAAGCTGCTGATGAAGCGAAAGCTAGGTTTGGGCACATTGATGGGGATCACCTCACACTGTTGAACGTGTACCATGCATTTAAGCAAAACAGTAAGTACTTTTACTCTATTTCTATTTTTTCTAAAATTTGATTGTCTGTGATAATTGTAATTTATGTCAGATTCTTGCCTATTGGTGAATGAATTGCAGATGAGGATCCATCTTGGTGCTATGAAAATTTTATCAATCATAGGGCACTGAAGGCTGCTGACAATGTAAGACAACAGCTTGTCCGTATCATGGCCAGGTTTAACCTCAGGCTATGCAGCACTGATTTCAACAACCGCGACTACTACATCAACATAAGAAAAGCTATATTAGCTGGATACTTTATGCAGGTTGCTCACCTGGAACGATCTGGACACTACTTGACAGTGAAAGACAACCAGGTATGTGGAAAGTTATACATGTATTTCAACATGTTACTTTTGCAGTGATGCTCCGATTTTCTTTTCGTTCAAGATGTTTATGTTGCATGACAATTTTGTTTGGTGATGTTAATTTGTTTCTCAGGCTGTGCACTTGCATCCATCAAATTGTTTGGATCAGAAGCCAGAATGGGTGATTTACAACGAGTATGTCCTAACCAGCAGGAATTATATTCGGACCGTGCTAACCATCCGTGGTGAATGGTTAGTCTAACCTTCCCTTAGTGCATGTTTGTGTTTATATCAGAATCTGGTTGCAGTCAATAGCAAGTGGGCAGAATAATGTTTTTTTATTTATTATTATGAATAAGCGTTGAATCTGGGATTGAATACGCCATTGATGTCTTTTTAATGGTGTCTCTAAATGCTTGACTTTTATTTTTTGGTGTTCAGGTTGGTGGACATAGCATCACATTACTATGACCTGGATAACTTCCCACAATGTGAGGCCAAGCGGGTTCTTGAAAAGCTCTATAAGAAGCGGGAAAGGGAGAGGGAGGAGAACAAGAACAGAAAATGAATGAATCATGAGTTGCTGGACCTTACCAGTATTTCTTGTCAAGAAACGAAAAGTGCGGCTGTTCTTCAGAAGTTATTTATAGTAATCGTCTGCGTTACAACTGCCTTTTTGGATCCAGTTGCTTTGGCCAAGTTGGCCTGTACCATTTATTCAATCAGTAGTGTTTGTATCGTCATTTTTATTGTATTTTAAGCTTCCACATTTGTTCTTGGATGTGGGATCGTTGCAGTCTATGATATTTACTTACTCGGGAAGACACTTGTCTAAATTTGTGTCGACTGTTTACTGCATAATTGCTAACATTTGGACCAAAGCATCAGTGAATTGACCACAGAAGAGGCATCTATCTCAACATTACCTTTTCAAGTCGGGCACTCTCCTAGCGTTGAATCCTATGATTTTCATAATTATCATCACCCGCAAAGCTACATGGTTATCTGTTTCGTATCATTAGATAAGAGTGCAGAGATTACAGGCTCCATACGATTGAAGAGTTGTCACCCCGTTAACAGCAGGACACCATGTGAATGTTAACAACTTGATGGTTGTTTGGTAACAGTGTAGTTAAATTTTGCAAATTAAAAATGTTAAAAAAATATTCTTATAATTTTGTTATATATCAAAATATCTTAAAACAACTAAAAAATAGTTAAAAAAACATGTTAAATCGCAGCTTTTTTTTTTTATATATACTAAGAACTAAGAAGGCATGCCATGAGAGTTGACCCGTCTTTCCTCCTTCAATGATAATCATTTTCTTCCTTTGAATTAAGAGAACAAAATCAAATCAGAAAAATATTCAATAGAACAAAGTACGTTACAAAGCTTCTAAATCAAAGCTAGGTCATGAAAAGTTAATTATTCATGAAATTTGCAAGGATTGCATATTTGGGTGGAGAAGATTGTAGTCATAGAGATACAATTTAAATTTTTCGTGTTTGTGGGCTTTTAAGTATGTGTAATGTTGTGGTAAACAAATGGTGATTATGGTATATATCTGACAAACCTCTTAGAAAAACATGCATCATTGCAGTTCTGTAAAAAAATACTATTAGTGCAAAGCTGCTATTTAAACTCGCAAATCCACCACCAAAATCACCATTAAAAACCATGGGCAGCACCCCGGCGTGATCACGCCACCGCACCGGCATCATAACCTACGCTCCAACTGTTGACTGTAGATGGAGTGGCCTACACATGGATGTACATCTTATGTTCTGAACATTCAGATGACCCTATCACTCTGAATGATGATAAAATCCAACCAAATTAAAGCTTTCATCCGTTTCGAGACGAACTCCATTCCCATTCACTTAGCACCAAAAAGATTCATCATTAGGTAATAAATACACAGATGAAATTAGCTAGCTAAACTTTCATGATCACTACGTTGAAGCATTAACGTAACAACTTTCAGTCGCTATGATCCACTTACCCCAGTGCAGCAGGCAAGAAAACCCATTGAGCTTACAGTGGATCAGGGGGATTTCCATGGAGCAGAGGCTACTTTTCTGAAATGATCCCGGGCATTTTTAATCCGTTCATTTATGGCATCTGCATGGGATTGCAACTTGGGAGTATCAAGATTCTTAACCTCCATCTTTGCCTTGGTTAAAGCAAGGTCTTCCTGTAGCTCAGTAATCTTCTTTTCAATATCGTTGATTTTTTCTTCCAGCTTTCTTTTCTCATCAGTATGCACTACTAATTTCCCTTCAGTATCTTTGGATTCATCTAGTACCTCCCCTTGCCCATCTTTAATTGAAAGCAATTCATTCAACCTACCACGTGGCACAGTGATATCAAATCCATGCTTCTCCAAATCAAGAAGACTTTCCAATGTGCTCTCTAATATGCTTCTACAATCATCAAGCTGAAGTGAGGATATCTTATCAAACAAACTAGCAAATGTTACCATAATACCAATGGCTGACCCTTCCCGATACTCTTCTTTACATTCAGTCAAAGGATGAAAATGCACTTTTTGCGGGATTGCTCGGAATACTTCCATAGATTCAATCGTGTTCCAAACTGAAGACCTCTTTGCAAAAGGTACAGACTGATTTTCCAACAGGGTGTCATTGCCTTTGGCATCGATTGCACAAGATTCCACTGCCACAGCTTGTCTTTCTCCAGCATCCCTCTCTCCACTTGCAGCCCTACCAGTAGATGATCCTGAACAGGAATTATATAATAAGCAAAATTAAAAAGAGAAACCATTTAAATGTTTTGACTTACTTGGTTCTCCAAGACTTGTTGACGCGTGCACTCCCCCAATCCATGTAGATAGAGGTTGATCATAATCAGCCACATTCTTCGCTGCTGCAGCGGCAACAGCTGCATCACCCTCCCTTGACATAAAATCTGTCTTGGAAACTTCACTGCTTTTCTCTCTAGAAGAATTTTGAGAAACTGCATAATTCCAAACAGGCTTTAGTAATGGATACATATATTTCAATACATGTGTAGCTTTCCATGCTTCTGTTTTTCTTATGGTAAAGTGTGTGAGAGAGAGGGGAGGACCGAGAGAAAAGGAAAACTATCTTCTCATGCTATCAACTTTCTGGAGAAATATCTCCCGCGTGATGAACCAACCAGTATCCCATGATTTGCTTATATACAGTCACTTCATTTTTCTAGACAAGAGGTTGTATCAAACAAGAGAACCAATACTCCAGTGTCCAGTCTCCTAGGAAAGATTTCAGGAACCAATGCTATTATTCAGTTGAAGAACATGGAAAAAGAAATGGAGAATCAGAAACTGAGAACTGGATTTGTTGTTGTGGCCATTTAAAAATCAACAAGAGAATTTAATCCTTCAAAGACATCTATGACAAAACAGACAGAAGTTAAAAGAATGCCATGCTATAAGAAAATTTAATGTTGCAGGATGACTAGGTGGCAACTCCTAAATCAATATCTATGTCATCACAGTGGAAAGTAATGAAGGTTATTGGTTTGCTTTAGTCACCCTTGTGATGACAGCTACAGCTGTTTGTCTAATACTTCCACAGTAGTTTCATTTGGCAGTTTCTCTTTCTTTCCCGGTGGTGTCCTCATTATATAGCTCATTGCATTCTGGGTATTGGTGGATATATCCAAAACCTTCTTTTTCTTAGCTTAAACTTCCACAACAGATGTTCCTTGCAGGAAGGCATAGAATAACTAAGGATTGAAGCCCTCCATACCTTTAGGTTCCATCCTTGCCTGTGTCAGCCACTCAACTTCATTAGTTGTAAGATCTTGAACAACTTCATCAGCAATGTCCCCAGAGCCAAGGTCCTCCTGACCTGCATGTTATATGGCATATCTCTGTATCCTTAAAAACGTATTACAAAATGACCAGCCAAAAGTTGTGGTTTTTACATACTAGCTCCCAAAGCCTTTGAGTTTATAATTAATTTGCATGGTCTTCCCCTCTTTCTTCTTTGACTGCTTCCTAAATGTTCCTGCACCAAAAAGAACAAACATAAAAGCCGGTACCATCTGGTCAAGGAATAAGAACACGAGGAAACATAAATCTCTATATGCCTTCTTCCCCAGGTTTGGTTAAGGAATCAGAGAAAGCAAGTCAGGCAATATTATATACACTAGCATGTTGGGAGTCCTCAAACACTATTTTATGTTCCTCACCTTTGCACATTTAATTGCAATGAAATGAAAAACCACATGTACTCATGGCCACCTTTTCCCCTGAAAATTGAAAACAACTTTCATGACCAACACCAATGAAATGGCTGTGCACTGTGATTTCTTCAAAACTTTGGTCAATGGTAAGATGCCAAAATAGGAACACCAATCACTTGTCCAGCCACTTAAACAAACTACACTGAAGAGTATCATTCTTTTCAATCTAATAACAGAATCACTTCTATCCAGCATGTCGAAGTACCGACCAAGTTACCATTAGGAGGAGAGAACCTGCAACCTAGTATAACATTCCAAAATATGGCAACAACTTTAAAGGACCAGCTAATGTTAATGCCTGAAACAGTAATTTCATGGAAACTTCAAAACTAAATTCCCATTAATCACAAGCATTACTGCAGATGAATTGATATCATAAAGTCAAAAATATTAGCTGTTTTATCCTATCACCACTCTACCATCTCTTTCTCATGATTAGATGTTCTCATACCTATCAAATTATCTTGGCAGTTTTCCTAAGATTTTAAGTGCAGCCCACCGCCCCCAAACCCCACCACAACAGAAAAAGAAATTTCTTGCTTACCAAGTTCTTGTCTTTTGCTGAATCATTCAAACTCTTCTTCTGATCCCTCAGAAGCTTCAGTGTTTCCTTGTCATCCTGATAAATGCCCTTTGTAGCTTTTAATCCCATGATGAGAGGGTTTTCAATTTCTTTTGTTTTAAAGTCAATCTCACTGATGCCTTGGACAGCAACTTCCACTGCATTGCCATCCTTCACTGAAAATCACTCAATATATGAGATCCTGTGAATAAAAGAAATAAGCAATGTAACAGGCATTAACATGTAAACAAACACATACCTGCTGCTGAAGCATTTGGACTTCTAAATCGCGATTTGGTGACTCTCCCTATCCTTGTTACAATTTCCACTTTCTGGCAGTCCAATTCAAGCACTTTCTGTTGCTTAGCCTTCTGCATCTGTAAGGGACAATGCCACTCAGCAAAAGGAAGGAAAAAAAAAAACTATAGCAAAAAACATGGTAGACTAAGGTTCTCTCAGAAAGACTAACAGAACAAACAAAAGTGAGCATAGAAAGGTGGCCGTCAATTCCAGCAAGAAAGCTAAACTTAGTTTATTTTAAAACAACCAGACTTAATTATTGTTGAATCTGTTGAGCAATATTTCATTTTTGCAAGTGAAAAAAGCAAATAAGAAGATTTATTTGATCTTCCAAGTGCACATTGAGCTACTGATAGTCTCATAAATGTTGCACATGCAATGCTGCTTGTAAAGCCCTTTCGTAGAGTACAAGACAAGTTTGTGGCTGAGAGACTGTAAATAAGACTTTTAATATAACAGTGTCTCATGGACCCACCATACTCACAAAATGTCAATCAAGGTTGGCACAAATCATATGTCAATATCTGAACATTTCACTGGATCACAGGAAGGGTTTGCAGATCATCCCCAAAAAAATGCTTCTATTAGAAGTATAGAATGTAAAAATCAATGAAGGATTCAAATGATGAAATTCAACTCACAGTGGCATTTCCTGCAGAAGAATTCTCGGTTTTGTTAGAAGGCTGAGCATCAACAAGTTTTTCTATGCATCTTGTTTTTTTACCTCCTGTTTTTGAAGAGGTAAAACCACAAAGCATCTCATTTGACATTTCAATTGGGATCTTCCTAGACTGCAGTGCTGAAACTGATAATGGGGCCTCGATAGCATCTCTTTCAATTAGCATACTGGAAGGGTTTGAACGCACGCCATTGCCATTATAAAGTGTCAGCTTTGGCTTCTTCACTGATTTTTCACCCAAATGAGTTGATTGCTCTGCCAGATTTCTTGCGCTAGTGGAAACTGTTTTCTCTCTGGTCTTATCCTCAGAAGCACTTGAGCTTTTGAGTAGTTCTGCCACATCAGGGTTTTGATTATTGTTGGAGCTACCAAACTGTCCTCGACTATCAGAAACAATTCTAACTACCTGAACAAAAAACAGGGAAGTTGAGCTACAAAAAGATGACGGGATTCTCTGCCATGTTTTTAGCTTCCTAACTTCATTTCATACAATCCTTTAGAAAAATAAATGCATCAAACTAATGCACCATAAGAGCACATGGTCCAAATGATCACCTAAGCTCCTCAGCCACTGCCCATTTACATGTCAAGGAAAGTTAGGTAAGACATGTTTTTGCATTCCCTATGCTAAATTAGTGGCTTAGTTATGCATTCTAAATACTTCCTAGGGCAAATGCAAAAAAAATGTGAAGTTGCTTATAAGATAAGTGCTGGTAGTATACATGTGTCTGTGTGAGCTGGCACACATGACAGATAAAACCATACATTGTAAGATGACATATGAAACAATACAAAAGTGAATCAGATCGATGCCAGCACACTTCCTAACCCTTGGTCAACAGCTCAATTTTTAATTGTTTTCCCTTCTTTTTTCTCCCATATGGACCAAATTAATCTTAAACTGATTGACCATAAAGACCATAGATGTCTTGTGTTGATCACTTGATGTTTCACTACAGAGCAAGAGATGAAAACTACCCTATATAAAGGGCGAGCTTTAGCTTAATTGACACAACGAGGAAAAGCTAAACCTGATAGCTCACACTGTCAGGAATGAATATTTCCACCCATAGAAACAGATGTGGATGTATATCCAACACCATATTTAACAGCAACCCATTGCTACTAAGCAGAACACAAACTTACAAAATGACCCAATTAATATTATACCTTTTTACTATTCCATTTTCCATCAACCCATTCCAGATGAGGCCTTATCTTCGATTGATTAAGTTCTCTGCTCTCATTTGCCTGCTTAAAAAAGACATTGTATCTCCTCCCAGCAAGAAGTTTTGTAATTACTCCAGATCTCCAACCAATTCCATAGTGTGCATCTACTTTTTCCAGCAACTCATAATTTCTGTCTGCATGAGGAGGAGTGGGCCGAATGTGAAGGGAATCTACAATTGTTGTCCTTGTTCCAGCCTCATCACTATTCCATGAGCTTTGACACTTTACCAGGAAAGTTTTATCCTTAATTTCTTCGATGACAACTGCAGGGGACCAAATGTCACGTACATTATCTTTTTCAAGGCTCACTTCTACTTCAGTTCCTGAGCTAAAAACCGACCCTGTTGCTTGCTTTAAAAATCAAATTGAGAAACAAAATCACTGATATGATAAACAAGTCAAACAAAGAGCATGCATATATGTGTGTGTGTGTGGAAAGAAAAAAATGAATCTATTGATTTTAGCGATTGTGGAAGCCCAAAGAAAAGGAACATGGATGATGAATTCACAATTTAATACAGGATGAATGAAAATCCAAAGCTGGGGCATTGACAGATAACGAAAGTTGAAATTCAATAACCGTATTCACGTTAGACAGAGCTGGGACACTAAGAAAGTATCGAGTAGGTAATGCATGTCATTTCCAGAACTTAACATAACTCAAGCTGTCATACACTATAGGCATTCGAGTAGTGGGATATTGTTTGTTAAATTACCAAAATATAAGGAAATGATTAAGCTAAGCAGAAGCGCAGGGAAAGAAATAGCAGCTAAAATAAGCGACTCAAAGTGCTCCTTCGACTCGTGCATCCAGGGCCACAGAAAAATTATCAGCGTCAAAATTTCCGAAACACATTCGCAATTGAGCCATTCAATTTCTAGTAAGATTTCGAAAACACCCACAATTAGATAGATCTAAGACTTTTAACAGAACATGTAATACAATTTCACAAACATCTAAACAATATCAATACACAATCAATCAAACACCAAAAATAGAGGAAAAAAGTGAACATCAAAAGCTCCAGTTTCAAGAAAAATACCTGCTTCATTCCGGGTCGGACCCAGTTGCCATCAACCCAATCCAAGTGAATCCTTAAATCTTTGGCATCAAAATAAAGAACATCAGGAGGGTTATCAAAATAAACTATATATCTTGCCCCCCTATCAAGAACCTTCTTTACAACACCAGACCACCAGCCATCTCTAAGACGTGCATCAATGGCTTCGTTCTCTTGAAAAAACCCACCATTTTTCTGCGAATCTTGAGGAGGCAAAGGCCTAATGAATTGAGGGTCGACTTGTTCTACCAAAGGAGCAGTCCCATATTCAGTAACCAGAGTTTTGTACTGAACAATCACTTTCCTTTTCTTCTTTGAAGCTGATTTTATTGTTGATTGTGGTACTGTTGGGAATTCTAAAATGGTAGCTAAATACCATGCACCCCTGAAACCTTCCTCTTCACTGCTTACTTCTACTTCCTCGCCCTTGTTGAAGAACATTGTGCTGGTCTGGTTTTGCTGTTGAGGGTTTTGTTGTGGTTGGGGATTCGAATCTAAGCCTACCATTTTTTCTTCCTCCTTTTGTGTACTGAAAATAGGAGAACCCTTTGGGCCGAGGGGTTTTTGTTGTTTTGGGTTTACTGGGAGTGGGATTATTTTTGAAATTATTTTTTATTTAATAATATTTTTATTTATATTAAAATTATATTTTTTATTTTAAAAAAAATATTTTTTATATTAATTCATTGAAATAATTTAAAATATAAAAAATAATAATAATAATAAATAGCTTTTATTTTTAAAAAATATTTTTAAAACACTGCAGAACACTACTCATCCAAATGGCAGACAGTAAGTGAGCGGATAATTTTTAGTGGTGTTTTGGCGGGATTGCGCTGTGCTCTTCTGTTGTGTTGGATGGCAAATGTGCAATTTTAGCATGTTTGATAATATGTTTTAGATTGTTTTGAAAATAATTTTTATTTCAAAATATATTAAATATTTATTTTTTAAAAATAATTTTTGATATTATGATATGAAAATGATTTAAAAATATTTAAAAAATAAATAGAAATATTTTATATTTAAAAAAAATGCAATCAAAAACATCTTAGCTTGAAACTAATTTACTCACGCAATATGGTAGAACAATCCGGGTTTTATTATAGTAAAGTCTATTATAATATTAACGATTAATATAAATTAAAATTTTAAAAATAATATTAAATAATTTTTAAAAATATATAAATTTTACAATAATATATTTTAAAAGTATTTATATAATGCATTTATATCACAATAATTTTATCTTCTATCTAGTCTTTTTTTATCTCCGTTTTCTCAGAATAGTAACCAATCAATACCCAAACGAACGCTAGCCAAATACCTAATTGAGGCCGGAGCAAAGCAAGGCAGACAGACTGGTGAGGAGCTCCCAAAACAATCAATTCAATCCCCTCGCCTAAAAAACACACAAAAATAATGGCATCTTCGGCGTCAACGGCACTGCTCAAAATCCTACCTTCTTCTCCGAAAATCCCACCAGTCATTTCTTGTCCATGCCCACACCAATCCTCAATCTTTAAACAACGCATACCACTTGCTGGAATCGGTAGAAGGATCTTCCAAAAAGCTTCCATAAAAGCGACGGCGCCCACTGGTTCATCATCTCCAGGACTCCACTCGGCCCAGCAATTCGAGCTCAACCCTCAAAACGTAGACCTTGTTCTAGAGGAGGTTCGGCCTTACTTGATTTCTGATGGTGGAAACGTCGATGTCGTGTCTGTTGAAGATGGTGTTATCACTCTCAAACTCCAAGGTCATTTCTTCTTCACCGAATTTTCTTGACTTTTACACACGCGCGCCAGCGCGCACACACATGATGGGTTTGCTCACCCAATTTCAACAAATAACAGGAGCATGTGGGAACTGTGCTAGCTCAGAAACCACCATGAAAATGGGAATCGAAAGAGTTCTTAAAGAAAAATTTGGAGATGCTATTCAAGATATTCGCCAATTATCTCTCGAAGAACCAAAGGAGACAACCGTTGAGGTTAGTCCCATCTTGCAACGCCCTTTCTTTCTCTCTTTCTTTATTTTTTGTTGAATTTGTTCGATTATTGTAATAGTAATTTAATTCTGGCTGTTGTGGAAATGTAGGCAGTAAATGATCACTTGGATATACTGAGACCAGCTATTAAAAACTTTGGAGGAAGCGTGGAAGTGCTATCTGTTGAAAATGGAGAATGCCGTGTTGAGTACACGGGACCTGAGTCTATTGGTTCAGGAATCAAAGCAGCAATCAAGGAGAAGTTTCCAGACGTTGTGGATGTTGTTTTTGTTGGCTAGACCCGCAAGGATCTTCATCAGAAATTCAGCTTTCTGACTAACCATGTAGAAATACATGGAAGACTACTGCACTTTAATCTATGGTTAAGCTTAGATGCAGCCCTTGCCTCTTGTATTTTTCCTCTCTTCTTTATCCATGTCTTCTATTATCCTTCAGATGTGAACACCAGTGTATGCCTTTTCAAAAAATCAATGAATCTAATTAATCAATATGTCTTCTCTCTAACAGAGGATAAGAAAATATTTGTGCTCTGAAACTGCTCATCTCATATAGCGTTGCATAGCAGTTTCCCTTCATTCTTGAGTTGGTTTTCTCAATTCTAGTTGAAATGGTCCCTGAGCAGACTTGCCTGGAGAAGTTGTAAGAATTACCTGACCAGAGATGGCCTGAAAACAAAGTGGCAAGTGGCCAAGTGATTAATCCCTGCATAAAAAGAATTTTTACTATTTTCTCAGACAGTAGCAGGTTTTAGCTATTAATGGTGTTGTTTAGTATCATAAGAACTACCTGAACTGGGATGTCTACTGTCCATGTTTTTGCTTGCGGGCAATACCAAAGGTAGAAGAACCAGAAAAATCGGTACCAATCAGATCAGCCAGCACCTATCTGCATTGCCTTCAATTTATGGGTAGGATTACGGGATTATCTACGTTTTCAAATATTTTTTTTTTAAATTAAATATAAAATAAAGTGAAGCTGATGCATTTTTAGGACCGGATGGGTTCTAAATTCTCCAAAATATTAATCTACTCATCTTTTAATATAAAAAAAACACAATGAGTTGAATTCTCTCTTCCAAATTCAACATGTCCATCGATTAAATTTGATTTAAACATTGTAATCGAATCTAATTATAATTTAATTTAAACACTATAGTTAAATTTGTATAATCTTATTATCTTAAAGGTAAAAGTTAAATTTAATCAGGCAAGACGAGCAATAAAATCTAAAGACAAATGATAACAGTCATGTAAGAGAAATGGTTATCTACTCTAAACATGAAATAAAATCCTATATTTTTTACAGGTTGATTCTGTTGGGATTGGCAAGCGAATTGACATCTCTGTTTGATAGTATTTTCTGTATTTGTGATAATTATTATGTTTTAAAATATTATTTGGTTAAAAATATATTAAAATATATTTTTTATATTAGCACATCAAAACTATATATATAAAAAAAACCATTCTAAAAGCTTGTTTCACACTCCCAAGCCAAAATTAACTAAAAATACATGTGACTTAGTTTACTAAATGGTGCATTGTAGCTTCAAAGGTGATTTACTGTGGACTTTAACGGTGCACATATGGATTTACCCTTAATAATCCTGGGGTTGTTTTTTGTTTTTTCATCCTATTTTGAAGCTGTGTGCGAGTTGGTTTCTTTGGGTAATGAGGGACAAGAGGTTTAATGTTTTGTTGAGACTAGTTCGAGCAGTGAAGCATGGGACGAGAGGTTTTGGCGTGTTGTCGGTTTGGTATGATGCCAGCATGCGGTAGTTTCTCACCTGACCTGGTTGGTTTGGTTGGTGCATTGAAGGTATGGTTCTAGTCATTGTTTCGTGTGGGTTGCAAGTTTGATTTGAGTTAATTGGTCGTGTGGTTGAGTTATACATTGATTTGGGTTTGTTAGATTATACATTGGTTTGGGTTTAATTTACGAGTTCTGTTTATTTGCTATTATTTTGCTTTTTCTTTCTCGTTTTTGTGATTTGTGTGTGTTGAGTTCTGGGTAATTGGTTTGATTGGATTAAAATTACTTGAGTTTTGTTATTTTAGTGTGCTGGGAAAATAGTTTGATTGGATTGGGATCAGTTGGTGGTGTGTTCAGTTGGAATTTGAGTTGTTTTCCTTTGATTTCCTTGTGTTCAAGTGTTTTTTTTTTTATTGCTTTGTTTCTGCTTCGTCTTTTAGCTTATTGTTTTGATTGATATGATTTTCTTTTATTCATATTGTTTTTGGATCATCCATTCAAGTTCAAGCTTTGTTCCTCTCGATTTAAAAAGGAACTTATTGTTTAATTTGGTTTTGTTATTTTTTTTAGCTGATAGGATTTTATAATGTCATTTCACATGTTTTTATATATTTTTTACAGGCTATTTATTATTTTGATTTTTTTTGGTTGGTAGTTGGTGGGTGGTTTACGCATCCTTTGTGAGTTGCCTATCGTATATTAGTGGCTCTCATTTTTTTTTTTTTTTGACGTGCTGCATAATTTTGTTCTCTTGTATATATTATTCCTTGTTCCATAGCCCTATTATTAATTAATTATTTTTATTTATTTATTTCACCTCTACTCCAAAAACTCAAGGATTTCCACCTTATTTATTGTTTAGAAAATAATGCTCGACCTGCTTAATACCTTGTTTTAATTGATTAAAATTTTATTATTATAGCTAAACCCTAAGGCCCCTAATAGGCTAATAAGGAGCAAGGAGAGCTCCCTTGAGCAGCAATTGGAGCTGAGAGACTGAGACCTCTCTCTCTCTCTCTCTCTCTCTCTCTCTCTCTCTCTCTCTCACGTGCGGCCGGGTCTCCCTTCAAAGTTCAAATCTGTTTTGCAAACTCACCCCTCTCTCTCTTCATTTTAAAAGAAAGAAAGAAGGGGAAAAAAAGGGGCAGTGAAGAAAGACAATAATGGCGGCGATGGTGATTTTTCGGGCTCTTATTAAATTTCGTCTTCAACAGCAAATAGGTATCATGGGCTTCTTTTTTTCTTCTTTCAGCAGCGGCAACGGGCATAACAAGGTATGGTTTAAAGACAAGGATGATGCTTTAGCGTCCTTCAGGCTCATGCTTCTTAGGAAACCTCTTCCTTGTATAGTCGAATTTAGTAAATTGTTTTCATCAATTGTTAGAATGGGACATTATGAGACCGTGATTTATTTGTCCAAAGAAATAGAGTTTCTAGCAATCGAACAGGATATACATAGTTTAAGTATATTGATTAACTGCTTCTGCCATTTACATCGCGTTGATTTTGGGTTGTCTGTTTTGAGCAAAATCCTTAAGCTGGGGTTGGAACCTAGTATTGTAACCTTTACTACCTTATTGAATGGGCTTTGTAGGGAGGGGAAAATGGATCAAGTTATGATGTTGTATGACGATATGCTGGTGAGAGGTCATCAGCCCAATGTATACACGTATAATGTGATAATCAACAGTCTTTCTAAAAGTGGGAAAGCCAACGAAGCGCTTGAGTTTCTCAAGCAAATGGAAAAGGTAGGTTGTGTGCCGAATGTTGTTAATTACAGTACACTGATTGATGGGTATTGTTTGCGAGGGCAAATGGATGAAGCTAGAAGCGTATTTGATTTAATGGTGAGTAAGGGCTGTACGCCTAATGTTTATACTTACACTAATCTGATGAATGGATACTGTAAGATTGAAAGGATTGAGGAGGCAATACAACTTCTTGATGAAACGTTGAGAAAAGGTTTAGTTCCGGACATAGTTACTTTTACTACTATCATAAGTGGCTTGTGTCGAGCAGGGAGACCTTTGGCTGCACAACAGCTTTTCAGGTACATATGTGATCATGGCCACACGCCAAATATAATGACTTATGGAGTGTTGCTTGATGGCATGTGCAAACATGGGAATCTCGAAGAGGCATTTTCTCTATTTCAAGAGATGCAAAGGGGCACTGTGAAACCTAACCTGGTAATCTACACCATCCTCATAGATAGTTTGTGCAAGTGTGGGAAGCTTGAGGATGCCAAGGAATTGTTTTCTAGACTCATCGATGAAGGATTGAAGCCTAATGTTTATACATACACAGCATTAGTTGGTGCACTTTGCAAAGAAGGACTAATAATTGAAGCGCACAAGCTTTTTAGAAAAATGGAAGAGGATGGATGTACACCTGACAAATGCGCCTATAATGTCATTATCCAAGGATTTCTCCAACACAAGGATCCATCAATGGCAAGGCATCTTGCAGAAGAAATGGTCAATCGGGGATTCTCTGCACATGCTGCCACCAGAGCCTTGCTGAATGATTTGCCCACTAATGACATTCCTGCTCTAAAAACTTTAATAGGGTTTTGTGAGGATCATTGAGGTGTTAACTCTGAAGTAAGCTTTCAATATTACATGACATGGCAAATTAAAAGTAGATTCTATTACCATTGCAACTTTTATACATTTGGTTTAACATTGGGGGCATTCCAGTGTTGGCATTCACATCCGTTTGTGCTATATAGGGCTGCACATACATAATCTATTGTTTGTTGTGCATGTGCATGCTGCTCAACCTTTATCCCCCCCCCCTCCCTTTTCTAAATTTTAAAATCTGTTCAGTAATAAAATTTTCAAGTCTTATGATGTCTGAAACATCTACTGAGGGTTGATCATGTGGTGTAATATGTGGTGCAGTTGCTCTATCATTTCGGCATCATTCCAAAATTATAAGTTGCATGTTTCGTTCTCAACTAGTTGAGTGATTTAAATATCTGTATGGTAATTTGGAGGAAAAAAATTAACAGTCTTTAATAGGAATTTGCTAGCCTTATTCGATTTCTGATTCAGGGGTTGCAGTTGAAGTATCAAAACAAGAGTCACATTTTAATGCCTGTAAGAGGGAGACAAAGTCTCTGGCACTAGTTACCATCTGAATGTATGTTTCCACCACTCTTCTGATTATACTGGTAGGATGGTGCCCCTATAGAAATATAGCACTGAATTACTGTTAAAAGAATTAATGAGCTGAATTATAGCACTGGTAGAAATATAGCAGTGATGGTAAGGTCCTAATAGATATATAGCACTGAATTATACATTTGTATTTTTTTTAGTTTGAAGAACGAATGAACTGAATGAATGAAAGAAACTCCAGAGCCACTGTCTTACATTCTGTGCTGTGACAGAAAAAGGCTTAAAAAACAATTACTAAAGCAACCATCAAAATTTCAAACAAAGCTAAAAAATGTAGAGACTATGGAAATAATTGCTGGGCATGGTTTGCCTGCTTGCTTTCCTGCTTCTATTCATCTAACATACACTATACAAGTTCATTATGCGCTATTTATCAATTTCAAATTCGTGTTTCTTTTTTTGTGCATAATTTTCTGATTAGTTTTATTTCATCTATTTCCATTTGCTAATAATCCACTTTCCACATGCTAGACATTTTTATTTCTTTTGATACACCTGCATAAATGTTCATGGATACATCAACATTTTCCATTTTAAAAGAGGAAAGGGGAAAAAATCATTCTACTCTGAAACAGTTCCTTTTAGCTCTTGTTATCTCGTAATCACTTTCAGTATGTAACGGATTCCCTTTATTCTTGAGCAGGTTGTTTCAATTCTAGCTCCTGTTGCGGAAGAAATCCTGACCATCTCTAAACAGACTTGTTGGGAGGAGTTATAATTGATCTCAACCAGCGTGATAAACTGATCAGAAATGGTGCGTAAACAAAGTAGCAAGTGACTGTCCAAGTGACCAAACCCTGCATAAAATGAATATGGATTTTAGTTTCTTGAGCAATTGTAGGTTTAAATATTTATTGTGCTGATTGGTATCATAATGAATTACCTGACCAAGGATCTCAATGTTTGCTTGTGGGTAATACCAAAGGTGGTACAATCTGAAAATTGGAAGCAATGAGATTAACAAGCACTTACACATGCCTTTCAATTGTTGTAGTTGATGTTTTGTTGCGAGATAGGGTGGCCTTACTTCATTATGGGAATTTCAGCTAGCGGACAGCAGAGGCCTATGATGGAAGCCAGGGTGAATCCAATCCATGTCCTGTCTAGGGAAAACCATATCAATTCTGCTAATGCAAATAATATGTAAGCCTCGATGTTGTCTGCTATTCCAGCTCTATACATTTCAGCACTCAATTCGATGAATAGCATCAGTGCTCTGTGTTAAACAACAAGGTTGGAGATGTAAGACAATGTCTTTCTTTCTTTCTCTTTTTCATACATGCATTTTATTTTTTGTTAAAAGTATAAGAAATTAACTGGTAGGTACTTACACTAACGCAATTACCGTTTTCTCTAGGCTTCCTTCTGGAACCTTCAAAGGTGCCCTTTGATCCAAGAACAGTTGAAGCAACCCAACAGAGCAGTAAAACAATCCGAGCAAGGGAGGAACCTACAGCATCAATTATGGAGAAAGAAGTAAAACTGAACTAATGTGCGTTGTACAATTCATGGACGAAGAAACAACAAAAGTACCAGACAGTACCCAAATGTTTGTGTGAAGAGGACCGATGTCGATCGACCCATTTTGGTATACCACGAGACCCACTCTTGAGTGAAGTCCATCGATGAGGGGACCTAAGAAGAACCCTGAACCGAAAAGTGAGAGGGAAATGGACGGCAAAGTGCTTCTCAGACTACTTGTGCTTCTCTTCCGCATACTGCAATGAGGTTTAGATACAAGATGTTTTGTGTTGGAATAGCGAGGGCAACTGTGAAGAAAGCATGGAGAGCTCTTCAAAGCAATGAGGCCTTGCATGTCTTCCTCGGGCCTTCCCGTTTGCCAGCAGAGAAAAATATCGAATGATTTCTATATGATGTTCACTCTGAGCCACAAAATGGTTTGGAAAATAAGAGGATGTGATTCTTTCATACTGATGTCAAGTCATTAGATGTTTTCTTTAGTTATATTTTCAAGTAATACTAGTCATGAAATTTCAAATAAAAATAAAACGATAGATTGTCTTTTTTGCCTTTTAAATATTAGTCAGTTATATTTCTTGATATCTTGAGTATTCAATATCAAGCCAACCAAAACCAAAACAAAAAACAAAGCTCAATTTCAAATTCATATAATTTTAAAAAACCATATGAAAAATGAAAAAAAAATATATAAAAAAAGAATCATCTTCAGACAAATGGGACCTGCATAACTGGCTATCTAACTATCGAGACCAAAGATTGAGAGACCTGAAGGCACATTTCTTGCAATGCCGTGAACAATTTCTGCACCGACATCATGAACCCCAATGCCGCGAGGATGGTGGTGACAATCATCTCCGCATTCAGATAGCAATCAGTGACCAGTTTAAGCACGTTTATATTTTTACAGCGAGGTGCTAATTGATCTTATGCTATCAGGACTTTGAACCTGGACTTTGTTTCAGAGACATAATTGTTTCAGCTGCAACGCTTTTCGGGAAAAAACATGATTTATATTCCTAGACAGGATGGCATTTACATAAAATGTCACATGAGATTTTTCGTTCATGAAAGTAAGAAAGACCTTAATCCTCCAAACAAAAACCATTTGTACAAAACCAGCCCGGAATTCCTCTCTAGTAACGAGCAAAATAAACTATTCAGGTAATGAAGAAATGCGATCATCATTCAAAAGGGCAGACTTTGCCGACAAGAGCTGCCTTGCTTGATGCTCCTAGGTTGATGGCAACGGCCTCTGAACCAAAGCTATTTAGAGGTCGAGGTGGTGAGAGAAAAGGGGAGGAAGGCAAAGACTTTCACGACCTGCAATTAAATCTGGGAAATCTGATAAATTATTATACATAACTTAAATTCCTAAAATGGGAGGCTCGAAGATTGTGCTTCTGAAGATGACTAGCTACATTCCAGCTTGGACAGTTAAATTTTACTAAAATGGAGGTTCACAACTCATGATCCCCACATCCTTTTGGAGTCGCTCTTTAATTGGATTCCGCGCTTGAGAGCTTTTTGTCAGGCGAGGGCAGTGGGTTTGGTGAACCTGACAGGCATTAAATGAAATTTTGTTGGATATATAATTCACAATAACAATAAACAGGAGGTGATGATTCATGAAAAAAACCAGCAATGATGATTCATTCAAAATTAATTTGTTTCTTCACCTCTGAAAATCATAGATCAGAAGCCTTCAATTTTCTGGGCCTCTTATGAGCGGGTGAAGATGGATTCTCAGATACCCTTCCAGGTCCCTTGCGAGTCCAATTATATCAGATGCCACAAAAGATTGGAGTGTGTAAAATAGAACAAGAATGGCAAAATAGATGAAGTCAGTACATACCTTTCGTTTCTGGTCCCTTCTTCCAACTCTTTCTCCTGATATTCCAATCAAATATATGGCTTCAGCAGGAGGATAAGAAATAAAGCTGACACATTTCAAACAGAAAAGAAGTACAAGGCAAGAGCAAGCACTTGCATCAAGCAAGTACATTACCTCCAAAACTCATTGAGTCCGGAATAAATGTTCTATCCTGATCACGCTGTGACCACTGTTAACAGTTTTGAAAACAGCAAATTAACAAACGGAATATATAAGAAGCATGCCTTTCATAATTGCAGGCCTATATATCTATATCTATATCTATATCTATATATATATATATATATATATATATATATATATATATATATATATGATGGGAACAAGATTTTACAAACCTTAGGTGATCCTGGCATATCAGTATATGAACCATCTCGAAAAGATGAACCTTCTGCCTCCTTGTATTGTAACTGATAATCAATCAAAATTTAACATGTCAGAGAAGAAAGCAAAAGCAACTCCAATTATTATGGCATTGATTCGAAAACATGTTCAATACCATATAAAATTCATCATTTTGACATCCTTTTCTGTCCTATCTTTTTCTAGGGCCTAGATTGCAGTTAACACAACCTTGATCCATCTTGTTACAAACAAAGGATAGATCTGAATCTTAACTTTCCTGAGCAGTAACATGTTCCTAATGGCTAATGATTTAACATTTGCAAGCACGTAAAGTCAATAAGTAGCTTGTAACTTCAATAGAAAAGGAGATGGAGAAAAAGATCAGTCTTATAAATTCAGAACTTGAGGTGGGTGCAACCATCAATCTACCAACCATCAAATTGGTAGGAACCTTGCAATCTAACAAGTGCATCTAATAACAAGATGGGAGTTAAATGAGATGACAACTTGGAGGCCAAAGAGATACATAAAGGTAGTTCTGTTCAGAAGAGCAGAAAATTGACAAAAGATAAAAAGAGGAAAATACAGAAAAGATGGATAATGCATGCATCATCCATGAATGCATCTTGAATGCACATTTGTTGTAAAGATTGTAAGTTAACAAAATGCCCGTACTAAAATTTTGATGAGTAGCACCTGTTTTTGAAGATTCAGCAATGTCAATATTTCCTTTCTTAATTCAAGGTGCTCAGAACAAACAGCTTTGGTTGGCACCTTTGGTTTTAAACTAACCTGTAATAAAAAAAAAGTCAAGATGTTAATACCTGACATTTCAAAGGTAATTTAAATGAAATAATTGAGAATGGTTGCCTCGTTTGTATATCATGTCAAATATGTGAATTTGAAACTTCCAATCTTCTCTAAGCTTATACTAGAAATTCACACATGCAATTGAAGAGATGGTACCTATGATGAGCGTGCATTAAAATACAAGTGGAACATCTACATTCAAGAAAACCTCTAAATCTGTTTCTTGCAACAAATTCATAACAAGAAAAAATCAATAATATTAGTGTAATGCTTTGCCCAAACCAAATTGTCAACTAATCTGGTACAAGATAGTTTGGATATGCTAATATAAAACAGAAATCTTTAAGCAGAAAGTAAAATCACAATCAGTCCCACCTGAGCAGTCCCCACAACCACACCCCTTCTAAGGGGTAAAAAAATACCCTCTAAATGATTTGAGATTAACAAAATGGCGCTAAAAAGTCCTATGCATTTTTGTGCAAAATATCCTCCAATGAGAGAAATACACATCAAAGAATCATGTCAAAGGTACTTATTCATTTGCTGTCTGACTGCAAGACATAAATCATCCAGCATGTGTGATATGTGTTAGTAAATGACATCATAAGTAAAGAATATGGACAAACCCCAAGATCTTGTAATGTTTGTTCAACCCGCTTGATTGTCCGAAGTCCTGCAGATGAACTTGCAGCTTGCACCATTTGCTCGAGCCCATATGTTCTCATGTAAACACGAAGCTGAAATTTTTCAGAAAATCACTGAACTTGTCCATGCTAGGATAAATAAATTGTATAAATCATATAATTTCCTCTAAACAGTAGGCAACATCTAGCTCAAATTTTCCTTTTTTATCAAAATTCAGGAGCAAACAACAAAACTGGTACATAAAAACCTTTTAACATATTTCCAGCTAGGATTCATGGAAGAGAGGCAAGGCAAGAGGTGGAAACCACATATTCAACATACCATTCGTAGGGAAGCAAGAGTAGAAGCATTATCTGCCATTGCTGAAGTTGAAGGTGCAACTGATGCAGAGGCAAGCTGAGCATTGGATGAAGGTGATGCAGTATCGTCAAAATTAACTGCTACCTCAGCGATATCAGGGTCGAAATTTGATGCAACAGGCAATGCAGGTTCTTCAGTACCCTAAAAAAGCAGAAACCTTGCAAGTAAAATTACAGTAATAACTCTCAGAAGAAAGTACAAGCAGAAAAGACTGTTCTAAGACTCTTTCGCAAATTCTGATAAATAAAAATTCCAATGAAATCCCAAAGCCCACTATTATTTCCAGGTTACAGGTATCATCACAAATTCCAGTCCACAATAGGTGATTCTAAGAATTTCAGTAACACAATTGTCTTGGATTCAGGATGGGATTTGAATTTTCAAATTCAATGCTCATCAACAATTGATCAAAAGAAAATATGTCAGTTTGTCTAATTCAAACCTTACCAGTGCAGTCATGCGAGACTCTGCTATTCTCTTCGCTTCAGCCAGAACCTGAGAAAATAAGTAGAACATAAAGAAGCAGCATATGGCATATGTGTAGCTAATAAATGCAAATGGCATATGGCATATTACAAGTGAACTTATCACCCAGTTGTTAATGATAAGTGCCAGCATAAAAAATTTACCTGAGTGTCTTTTCGCTCTTGATGCTTTGTTTGCGAGAGGACCATGGATAATGCACGCTTGCGCTCTGTCTCTTGTGAACTGTTGTAAGGTTCCTGCATGGGGAATTCAAAAATCTAGAAACTGAAACTTTTTTTCAATGGCTAAATATTGTAAAAATAACATCATGGCATCAATAAAGTTACCACACCTTAACCAGAGGGTGCCCTGAAACATCCCCAGGTGATGGAGCTCTGGCAATCAACATAGCTCGAGAAACTATGAAAAATAAATAAGTGAAGGCATTGAGCATAAAAGGAAAATATTGTAGGATCAATTTCAATCATGTCCTTTAGATGTTGATAAAAAAAAAAATAGATCCACTTTCAAGTTAGGAAAAGGGTAGCACAGAACGAATGAGAACAGAAATTGAACAGAAAAATACTTGATCAAATTAGTGTAGAGATACCATTGTAATAACGATCTTTCAATTCCTCAACACTACGAGATGACGTGAATCGATCTGCTATCACAACAAAGCGGAGATCAAATCGTTCACACAAGTCAAACAGCTGATCTGTCTCTTCCTTGGTCCACATCTAATGAAGACAGCGTGTAAGAAAAAGAATTCATGCACTGAATTTCAAAAAAAAAAAAGATACAACCACGTGTAGATACCTACAGGATCAGTCAAATACTTTTCATATTCCTCCTCTGTATATTTCACAACATCAACAGACTGCACCGCACAGAACAAACTAGAACATTCAATTTCACAAAAATTATAAAACAACGAAAACAATAATAATAATTAAAAAACATAGCTTGTGCATACCTTGTTGTACTTGGCAAAGGAATAATCACCTGTTGGTGGTACACCATTCACAACTCTAACCTGCAATGATAAATCAATAATCCATGCAAGTCAGTCAAAAACACTTTCGACTAACAAACTGCGAATATATATACATATCGAAACTTACCCAATGGTAAAGCTGTAAATTATCCTTTCGAGCAGAACTTGTAAAAGGAAGCCACTGCCAGGTGATCTGAAGTCCATAATTACGAATTCGTAAGAAAACAAATTCTCGCAATCCATCTTTTCTTTAAAAAAAAAAAAAACAGTATATACATTTTTTATTTTATTTTGGGAGTAAAGAGAAGACCTTCTCGTCGGATGGAGGACGTCGTTTCAGTTGCGACACGTCAATCGATGGCATAAGAGGAGCCAATCCACCTGTGAGTGCATAAACCTATAGATAATTCCACAGTTTAGATTTAAAGGAGAAAGCAAAATCAATTCATGTAAAAAGAAGAATATACATACCTCACGCGAAATGCCATCAGGTTTTCTCTGCGAGTCTTTTTTAGGTTGAGATTTCTTCTCTTGTGCTAGTGGCAAGGGAGTTTTTGGCAGTCCCAAGATGTCCTTCGCGTCCATTTTTCTCTTTTTAGGGTTCCGCTCAGAATCTTCAATAATTTCAAGTCATGTTACATTGAAGACCTCAGTTGAGCTAGCCCTCGATTTCGAAGGGCTTGGATTGGATACTTAGGGTTTCGTTTGATCGAAAGGGGGATTTTGGCGTGGAATTAAAATTAGGGTTACTTTTCGAGCGCGAAAGAATTCAGCGAAAGAGACACTGAAATTAACAAGGCATTGCTATTTTTTTATTATTATTATTAAAAAGAAGCAGTCCATTTTTATGAAATTAGGAGAGTAAAATGACAAAAATCATCTAATATTTTATTTTTCTCGATAATTATTTAAAATTTGTTTGATATGCTGTTGAAAACAGTAATTCTGGATTTTTATTTTTTAAATTATTTTTTTTATTTTAACTGTTTTTATGTTCAAATTAAAAAATATTAAAAATATTTTTAAAATAAAAATATTTAAAAAGAAAACTTGTAATCCCAAACAATACCTTATTTTTCTCATTGGTTTTATTATATGAAATTTTATTAAATTAACAGATATTAATTTTTTTCTCGGTAATTAAGGTTACACTAATTTGTTCATTTCTTAAAAATCTTTAAACACTCCTCCTTCAATTAAATTTCAACCAACCTTAATAACCCTCCTACCCTCTTTTTGGCATCAAACAACCTTAATCATTAGCTCTTGATACCAAACTACCACCATATAAATAATTAACCTCACTGCCTCCTTGTACCCAACATCTGTTACGGATAAAGATTATGTGGCCTAGATTCGTTACAGTTGAGCCCAAACCAGCTGCCCATAAGCCAGCCCAACATCCCCTGCATAAAGCCCGAATAACGAATGCCACTTTGCAATCCACAACGTCCACGTCGTCTGCCTTGAGACAATCATTATGGTAACAAAACGAGAAGCTATTTGATTGGTCAACTCCTGAGCGTGTTAATTTCTTTCTATGTCCACCGTCGTTTTGATTCAGCTTAAGAATTTATAGATGAACTATGTTGCTTTTTTAAAATTGAAGTTGAAGTTCACCTTAATTTTATCAAACGAATTACATGTGCGTTTTTGTAGAAAAAATATACAGTGTGCAGTCTATGAAATTCAAGGTTTTTTTAGTTCAATAACTGTGTTTTATTTTTTAATTTCAATTGCATTATTTTATGGACTAATTAGATGATGTTATGGTTGAGATTGTGGTAAACTTATAATTCACAAAGAACAAATATATCTAATCCTATATTCTTGATTAAAAAATATGTCTAAGATTTTATTTTATTTTATTTATTCGGTCTCTGGCATTGAGAGATAAAAGAAAAAAATCTCATAAAAAAAATTAAAAAGAGAGAATCATTGTTTAACTGCTTTTTTAAGTGATAGTTATTTTCTCTAAACAACACTGAAAAAGTAAGCATTTTCTGGTTTTTTTTAAGAATGATGTGTGATTTACTGAAGTTAAGTTTTTTTAAAATTTATTAAATTGATATTTTTAATGATTTTAATGTAATGATATTATTTAAGAAAAAACATATTATTTTAAAATGCTACGCTATTTTTTATAGTGCAACCAATAAAAAGTAGAATATTTATGAAAGTTTTTCACTTACCATGTTAGTTTGCTAATTTTCTTTTTCTGAATGTACCAGTGTTTGTCCTAAGAAAAAGAAAAGAAAAAGACTCTATCATACGCGCGGTTCTAGCCTGTACATTTTATGAGATTCTTTCTGGGGGGAAATTTAAATATATATATTAATATAATATATATATTTAAATTTCCCCCCAGAAAGAATCTCATTACAAGCTAGCTAGAATAATCTTGGCATCTCCGGCATTTACCTGCAGTGATGCAATATCGAAGGACACATTTGACTACCGACTGTACTTTTATGCAGTCAGCCAGAACCCTTTCCTAATCATTGCCGAATATAAATGCACGCAACAGCTACAGTACAAAGGGGGGCGGACTACTGGTAGAGAAATAAATAAATTTATGCAATTTATTTTTGCTCATTATTTTATGTTAATTCACAATTTACATGCCACCACCGGTCGAACGTTTGCTCTTGATTTCGACAATTTCATTGGAATTTGTTTACAGCTATTGCTTCTCTCGAAGTCTCTTGCACACTGCAGAGAGCGAACGAGATACGCTTGCGTTGCATGAATATTCATCGCTCGGGAGTAAAATTAAGGCCATACCAGCAATCCTCGTCTTTTTCCAGCCAAATGCAGGGCAACTACATTGTATCTTTATAGGCTTATTGACGTCTCACTTCTATTTCTATGGTCTAAAACTTACAAATATAACCCAGTTAACTTTTAAAAACATTTCAATTTCACTGCTAAATAACTAACAAACAATTATTTTTTCTTGCTTTCCTCTCATTTTATCTCTCTCTCATGTCCAAATATACGTTTTAATATGCCACAAAACTCAATAAACAAATTCCACAGGTAGGTAATGTAATAGTTAGGGACAACAATGAGACTTTTTGAAAACTAAAAGAGTAATATTGGAAAATTTAAAACTATAAGGATATAAGTGGAACATCCATAAATCCATAGAAATAAAATCAAAGCTTACTAACTTCCAAGATAAATCGAAAGCAAATATCTTCTCTGTTGGGCTCATCATAATGTCTACACATAAATTTTCACAACAACTAGCTCATGCTCCCTTCTTATTCAATAATTTATTTTTCCTATCAGAATAAAGTTGAACCTGTTTCTTTTTTTCTCTTTTTTTATTTAATTCATGGCATGTTTGTTTTGTAACAAAACATATCTCGAATGATTCACTTATAATAATTGATGCTTGTTTTTTGTTTCTTTGTCGGGAGAGTTATGTACGTGGCTTTTAGTAAATGTTCTATACGCACTATCACTTGAATATCCTATTTTTTAATTAAGAAACCTTTTCCTTACCCTTCATTTTTTTTTTGTTTTCATTTCAGCTATTAAACTTTATTTATTTGCAATTTTAGTATCTTAAGCTACATTAACATGTTTTTATTATGTATTGATGTTTTTTTTTTCAATTTGGTTGCTCTTATATATGTTAGGCGTTAAAGAATATGATGACATTAAATTAAGAATTGGAGTTACACAATATAATTTTATGTTATAATAAAAATTTTGGAAGAGCAACAGCTAAATTTACACAAGATTTTTTTTTTTTTTTTAAATTCATGAAACACTTTACTTTGGTTCATGGAGTTTTGATTTCTGTATTATTTGATATATGTTGTTTTAGCTTTTTATATTTTGATCTTGAAGTCGAGAAAGATTTAGGAGAGTGAGGGTGTTTGGTCGATGACATTTCAAACACAAAACAGTCAATCTTGATGTTTAGCTGACAATGAATTTTTTTAAAAAAGAAAAGTTCAATTGAGGTAATTTCCCCCTTCAAATATGTAAAGAAAAACATATCTAAACCAATTAATTTTGTTTGATTTATAGTTTTAAAATAATTAAATGATGTTTTAATCTTGTAAATGACTTCATAGAGGTTTCTCAAGTGTTTTAAAATTAAATTAAGATTTAGATTTTTATAATTTAAAACTTGAACTCTAATTTTTCAAGCACCAGAGTTGGCCGAGATTTAAACCATAATACAATGCATTTTGAGCTTAAGGAGACACATTATCTTTTTTTTGAGGTCCATGCATGCATGCTCAATCTTTTTTTAGGGCAGGTGATTAAAATTAAACCTGTCCTTCAAGGCCTAGTCAAGCCTATTTATTTTTTTGTTAAATAGCCCTAAATATTTTTTTTTTCCATTTATGACACATCAAATATTATAGAGGGAGGAAGTGCAAACAAATTGAGTGCATAACTTCGAACTGTCAAGTCGAAAAGAAATAAAGCTAATTGATTGGATCATTAGAGTACAATTTTTTTTATATGGGATTATTTGTGAAATAGTATCATTAAGATTGTTTTTAAAAATAAATATATTAAAATAATATTTGAAAAAAAATTATTTTTTCCGTTAACTAATCAAAACAATTTAAAAATATCAATTTTTTTATTTAAAATAAAAAATAAAATATATATTTTTTTAAAAACACTTTGCAAACAAAATCCCAAACACGTCTAGAAAATAAAAATAAAAAGGGATGGGCTATAAACAACAACGTGAATAGTGTATTGAGCTATCATAGCAGGCTAGTACCTGTGTGTGCATTAATCTCCGTGACAAAAGATGCCTCCACGACATGGACTTTTGCGCCGTGAGAAGCTGCCACTTGGCGTTCCAGGACGATCCCAGGGCCCACAAATAATTTGATGGCAGGCACCAGGCAGATACTCGACTCATGTGAGCCTCGTCAATCTACTGTTTTTGTCTGGTCTACATGCTTCTCAGGAGCCGGCCGGCGGCATGAAATTAAGGGATAGCAAACCCTGAAATGAAGGAGTTGGTGTGCCGGTAACGTGGAATCTCTCAAATTCTCCGAGTAGCCACCCGACAACACTACATTTATCAGGCTTTATTATATTGGAGGGCAGGCACCGGCTGGCTCCTTTTCGTATAATTGGTTCACGGTGCAGGTAATGGCACCAGGAATCCGCGACAATGGAGTTGTTAAAGGTTGATACGACGCCGCTGCTTTAAGAATATTATTATAATATATGATGGCTTTATTATTGAATTTTAGCTCTAAAATCTTAATCTTTAGCTTATTTTTGTCATGGATTGTTTATAAAAATAACTTTTGAATTTTAATTCAAGATTAAAAATTATACACCAAAAACAGTGTCAGTTATTTGAAGACTGAGATAAAGTTTTGTCGGAGAGCCGTTCAAGTAACTAAAAGTCTTTCGCATATACCTACCTGGTTTTTTAATACTTTACTTCTAAAAAAATAGAGATTTTTATTTTTTATTTTAATCTTCACTAATGGGCATGCACGCGTGCACACTTTTTGGGCAGTGTTCCTATTCAGACGGTCCAACTTAAATAGTCACCCAACTTCCACACAGCATGTTGTCCTGAAATTGGGTGACCAACTGTACTTTATAATCAAATCCTTCGTCAAGCAGTGTGTTTTAAAAGGTGATTTGCAAAAAACTAATTTTTTATATATTTTTAAATGGTTTTAATACACTGATTTCAAAAATAAATTTTAAATATCAGTTAATCGCTTCAAACTTGATTGGCTTACCGATATATTTTTTTTGTAACTAAAAGCTGATCTCAATTGTATATGCACAGCCGTCCAAAACGGTTCGTTTTCCTGTCCATGCGTAGGATTAGGAACACGCCCATTCTAGGATTGTAGAGTGGCTAGGAAAGGAGAAGGGATCCCTTTTAATATTGGAAGCAGGATCTTCATTCCGGTCAGATGATGTTAATCAACAACAGAAACATTTGTCAATGCAGGTATTTATCTCCATTAAAAATAAAAAAAGGGTAGGCGCTATAATTATTTTCTCAAAATATATTTACGAACAATAAATTGTTTCTCACTATCAGATCATGTTAAAGTCATTTTTTTTAAATAGTAGTAGTTTCAATTAATAGTTATAAAGTGATGATAAATAGTGTTTATAGAAACAACTAGAAAGTGTCACTTGCTTTGCTAAGGGTTGAATATATATATATATATATATATTCTCTTATGCCTTTATCGGTCTCATGCTCGGCAAAAGTTGAGACTAAATCAAAGAAGAGAAAAACATATAAAAAATTGAAAAACAAAAGGCAACCCAAATTAGTGATATGCATGTACGTATCCACATACAACCACGTAGTGAATTACATGGAAATATATTTTTTCTCAAATAAAAATTATCCACGGAAAGTATTTATAATAAAAGCAACCCAAGTTTTGTATTCTCTATTTACATATAAAAAAACTAATTCGTTAAATGAACAATAAAGACACATGGTATACCAGAACAATCAAGACAATCTTTAATATTCTGCCATACATAGTCTAGTAGGTTCACCTCCAATAATTGGCTCGACCACGCCTCCCGCGGGAATAGTCAACTTTTGAACGGGAAAGGCACAGGGGATAACATGTCGAATTTGAGTTTTGACTTCATTATTTTTATTTTTATTAATATAAAAGGAAAAAGAAAAGAAAAGAAAAGAGAGGAGATACCTATAAGTTGTTACGCATAATCACTAAAGAGCACAATTTAATTTATTAGGCATAATTTAATTTCTGCTCACCACACCTGCCTGACAAGAGTAGGGCATCTTCGGTTGGGAAGGATGATCTCTTTGAACGGCAATGGCTTCTCATTTGTTGAGACCAGAATGTGATAAAACATATCATAAGAAGAGCTAACAAACATATGATTAAATAAAATTGTAAATGGAATCTCAGTACTTGCGACACAGTAGTGTTGTTTGATATTGTGTTTTAATTTATTTATTTTAAATTAATTTTCTTGATGTTTTCAAATTATTTTGATGTGTTAATATATTAAAAAAATATTACTTTAATATAAATTTAAACAAAAATTACTTAAAAAATAATAGATGTATTAATTCAGGAAGACGAACGATTCATAAATTAACAACTTCCCATGTTTGAATGTTCTTGGATAAAGATTCGAAGGGACGGCTTTAAAATTTAATAGAGTGGTCAAGTTCAACGACAATGAGAGTAATTAATTAATTAATCAAAATCAAAGGTGTATAGGTGTCTAGAAAGAGTGGAGTTATGGTAAGTCTGGAAAAATAAAATAAAAATTGAAGTGGTCAAAATCTGGCCCCTGGAGGTTGACGCCCACACGCTTTTGCAAAGCGTAGGTAACAGAATCCAATTAGAGGGAGACAGACAGCCGCTACCCAGGTTGGCCCCAACCTCCTCCCCACCTAATGTAAGCCACTTCTCACCTTTTTATTCCCCTGACTCCACCACGCGCACCCCCTTTCATTTGGTGATGTGGATTTATCCACTCATTTTCTTGCTGCGCTTGTGTTTTCTTTCCGGCCATAGCATGAGCGATCAAGGTGAAACAAAAGCCGTGAAGGGGGTGCGCTTACTTCTTTTTTTTTTTTTTTCAAGATTCAAACCTCGAATCAATCAAAACCGTAAGGTTTTATTTTTCATCAATTTCTTAATTAAATTTTTCCGAGGTTTTCTAATTATACTTTAGAAAGTTGGTTTTTAAATATATAATTTTACTATAAAAATAAAAAAAGGTTTGGACTTTCACCCATATTGAAGTCGATGCTCCTATGTTGATGATCCCTGTTTAAATCTAATGAATTAGAAAAAAAGTGCCAACCTTGCATTATAATATCTATACCTCTCTCCCTCTCCCCGCCCCCTCCTCACCCTCTCCATGTATGCAGTATATAACAGGTAGCACCTCGAACCTTATGGATCATACCTTCAAAATTCAAAGTTCAAACTAAGATTCTTGATTTTCACCATCGATAATACTCTCTCTTCCTTTCCTTCTTAGTTATATAGGCAAGAATGGTGGTTCCTTCTCCAACACCAAGACGAACCAAGAAAACGAGGGCCCTGGGAATTCCTACCATTGATCTTTCTCTTGACAGCTCAAACGTATCACGATTGATCGTGAGGGCGTGTGAAGAGTACGGATTCTTCAAAGTTATAAATCATGGGGTCGACAAGGAGGTGGTGACAAGACTGGAGGAGGAAGCTGCTCATTTTTTCGGAAAACCAGCCATGGAAAAGCAGCAAGCTGGACCTGCAACTCCTTTTGGTTATGGCTGCAAAAACATTGGCTGCCATGGTGACACGGGTGAGCTTGAATATCTTCTCCTCCACACCAATCCTCTCTCCGTCTCTGAAAGATCCAAATCCATCTCGAACGACCCTTCAAAATTCAGGTAATCAAGCATGTCCTCCTGTCTATTCAATAAGTGATTGATTGATCACGCAGTTTTTGGTATCTTCTGCACAAGTATGCTGTTTTTGTGTGGGTCGGAAATAATGATCGTCAGGAAAATGCAAGCCATATACATTCATTGATGACAAGAATATAGAAAAACATAATGACAAAAATAATCATACACACAAAGGATTAAAGGGGGTAGGGAAGATGTTTCTGTTTGAACAATGGGTTGCAGGTTCGCGGGGGTTATGCTCAGTTTGTGGCGTTCTCGATTCATTTTCAACGATTTTCTTATTGTATAGTTTAATATTATGATATGATAACGGTTGCACATTTTTAGAAAGAAAAAAAACTCTTCTTTGAATGGAACTTTGGGACGGTGGGCAAGGGAATTTAATTATAAATTGAAATGGTATCCTATAGAAAAGGACATCTTTCCTTCATCAGAAAAGAAATAATTACTAATTAAATGCAACTTACAATTCATTTTCTTTTCCTCTCAATTCAACACACCCAACAATCCCGTTCACCTCATTATCTGTAATAACTTTCGTCAACTATATATATATATATATATATATATATATATATGCATGAAAGACGCAACTAGTAATGTGTAGAAACCCCCCACCTCGGTGTCTGATACTGTGTTTGAACAAGAACTTGTTTAATATGAAAAAAACATTAAACTGATTTCTTTAGTTTTTTATATAATTTTGATTTGTTGATGTCTAAATAAATTAATAAAAAAAACTATTTCAATAAATAATCAATCAAAAAATATTTTAACTGTATCTCTAAAAATCCCTTGCATAAACTATTCCAAATATTCGTCTCTCACACTCGCCTTGTCACTTTTTATTTACAGATCATTTGTTTTTATATTTTTAATATTTTTGATTTTTTTATGGTTTAATATAAAAATTATTTAAAAAATTAATTCCATATATTTTTAAACAAAATTTTTTGTACACGTACTCTGTCCAAAAGATTAAAATGTTCACCACCTTTTTTTTTTATCTTTAATGTTAAAAGTATCATTCAAAAGTTTTTTAGTGTGTGTGTGTCTATATATATATATATATATATATATATATATATATATATATATATATATATATATATATATATTAAATAAAGTATCTCTTTCATCATATACATATCAATCACGGGCACACATTCATCACGTAAATTAATCATGTTGCCATTTTCATTATTCAGAAAAAATAAAAGGGAACATTTTCAGGGATAATTGCTTCAAAACTTGCTTACTTATTTTTATTTATTTATTTATTACGAAATGCCTATTGTAGAAAGCAGGTAGTTGTCCAACAAAACTCAAACTCTCATCATTTCATGCATCGATCCGTGAGTAGAAATAAAAAAAAAGGAGGAGTCATTATTTAAGAAATAAGGAATAATTTATTAAAAAAAAAAAGATCGCAGGGATCTCTTGCTCAAAGTTGAGCCTAAATCGAATCAATCACTTCTTCAAATCAATCAATAACCTCATAATGAAATCAAGAAAGAAATAAAAAACTTCACTATCAAATCAAGAAAACAAAGATTTCGTGATCAGCTTAGTATATACTAAATCGGGCAATAAGTGAGATTTACGTTCTTTATCATTCATAGCAAAGAACATCGTAGACGGAGATATTAGATTATTCATGGAGATATTAGTAATACTCAGTGGTGCCATTTCTGCTGCAGCTGTGTCGTGAGTGATTACATACGAGCAGTCAGGCAACTAGCATGTGGGATTCTTGATCTTGCGGCTGAGGGCTTGTGGGTCCCGGACAAGCATGCATTCAGCAGGCTCATCCAAGACGTCCATAGCGATTCAGTTCTTAGACTTAATCACTATCCTGCTGCAGTCGAAGAGATCACAGATTGGGACCCATCACCTAAAAGAATTGGATTTGGTGAGCACTCCGACCCTCAAATCTTGACCATCTTGCGATCCAACGATGTTGCGGGCCTCCAAATTCTTTCACATGATGGTTTGTGGGTGCCCGTCCCTCCTGACCCTACAGGATTCTACGTGATTGTGGGCGATACCTTTCAGGTTTGTAATGATCCCTCCTGCAGGTTATCGTTAAAATACCACCAGATTTCTTAACAGGAACAATAATATTATCTCACGGCGTCAATTTTTAGGTTTTAACGAACGGGAGGTTTGAAAGCGTGAGGCACAGGGTATTGGCAAACTCGAGCCAGCCAAGAATGTCGACGATGTATTTCGGGGCGCCACCCCTTGACGAGTGGATCTCTCCTCTCCCGCATATGGTTTCACAGCAAAATCCAAGCCTTTACAAGCCCTTCACCTGGAGTGAATTCAAGAAAGCTGCCTATTCTTTACGTCTGAGAGACACGCGTCTTGACCTCTTCAGGATTCACGCCACAGAAAAACTTGCTTCTTGAGTCATTTTTCAAGATATATAGTAACTGCAATTGGCCTTCAAAATATGTTAGTTAAGGTCCCAGTCTTGTACTTGTTGGATAGGTTAGAAAGAATCAGGGACAGAAATCCTTTTGTAGATGTAAATAGGTCATGATAAATAAAATTGAAGGATTCTATTGGATCGGCTTCATATTTTCTCCTCTTTCTTCCTTGTATGTGCTATCTAATTTAAATTAAAAACAGTGTTCGAGTCCTACGTTGTAAGAGAGACTGGAACACAGATGCCATTTGACAGCGGTTACATGGGAATTGACCATAATTCTTTGTTTAAGTGAAAAATGAAATTGGTGTTACATTCAATTCTCAAGTAACCCTTTTTTTTTTTGCCTTTTCTTTTTCTAAAAATAAATTGTAATTTGAGTATTTGCTCAACCTAATTTGTAACACAGGGGATGAAAAGTGGTACATTGATTGTTGAAGCCACAGTCTAGTAAACTTTCAAAGATTAAACAAAAAAGTTATTATTAATCATGCTCGCAAATGTCTTGCTTTCTATATTTCTTTCACTGCAAAAAAAAAAAACCAAACATGACGAAATTTGCTGTATCGGAAAACAATGTTTTTTTTTTTTTTTGAAATAATACTATCTTCCACTTTTTGAGAGAACGAATTATTTCATTTGGTGAGATAACGAGAGAGAAAACAAAGGTTAGAACACATGTAATGTATTTTTTGTGTTTGGAATTACGGTGGCTCAAGAAAGCTAGAAAAAGAACTCTACACACACATATTTGTTTTTGAAATGTTGGTGTTTAGGCCGGTTTATACTTATTTCGACTAATCCTATAAGTTTTAAAATTAACGACCAGTTAAAATCTCTAATAACCTTAACTAGTGTACAACTTGAACCGGTGGTTTCCAAAAAATAAATTCTGACCAATTGAACCACGCCGCTCATGAATAACATGGTAATGCTATTTACCAATAGTAAAGAAAACTAAAAGAGAAGTAATATAATGACACCCATTGCTATTATCTGATGAAGACAAAGAGTTGAATCAAGCTAAGAAGGGTAGGGGTGGGATGTTGCTATCCAACACCCTAATGAACTAATAAGATTAGGATACTGAACAACCTCAGCTAGACTGGCGAGCAGACTCAGCCGAACCAAATCTACAGATCATAAGGTTGGATAAGCCAGGGACACTTATTAATTAAATGATTTTAATTCTGGGTTGACTAATTAATTACTTCCAAATGTACCATATCAGAGGGTGGAAGTACATATCTTTCATTTACTTTCTGGACAAATTTCTAGCGTATATAGTCACAATTAACTATATAATATCTTTTAAAAAAGAGTGAAATATTCTTTTAAATTATATTTTTTTTGTAAAGTTGACTTAGATTTTCATTTAAATTAATGCCAATACTTCATCACATGAAGAAGAGAACGCTACAAAAAAACTCACATCCGAATCACATGTATTTATCGGTCAATCGATAAAAGATTTATCGGTCAGCATACCAGTGATAAGCTTTTTTATCCAACCAGAACCTTTCACCAAATCCTTAAAAATAAAAAAAGCCCTCCAACAAGTAGAAAACCAAACCTCCAATTATAATAATAATAAAAACTCCCACTAACATCCTCAAAACAAAAAGATCCAGAGGTTTTTTTCGTGTGCTGTTTTTTATTGGTTCATCATTTCCATGTTTAAATGATGATTACAATGGCTTAGAGATAAGGTTTAGTGTCTTTTTCGTAGTTTAGTTGTCATTGATTTTGAAAATATTATTCATTAAAAAATACATCAAAATGATATTTATCTTTTTTAAAAATATTTTTAACATTAGTATATGAAAATAATCTAAAAACACAAAAAACTTAATTTAAAATAAAATAAAATAAAATAATAAATATCATTTTTTTAAAAACAATCTTGAAATGCAATACCAAATATTCATGGGGCTGTACTATTTTCTCTTGTACCTGTACTTGATGAGGATACCCGATACCTTATGGAGTTACTCTTTGGGGTTTGTTCTAATTTCTTCTTTTTTTGGAGTTTTTTTTAATATATCTTATTACAAGAATTATCTAGACATTAATATGGATTCATTCACAAACATAAAAAATGATCCGGCCTAAAACAGACATAGATTGGATCTTTATTAAAATTATTTTATAAAACTATTTAGATATAAGTATGTTTTCATATAAATTTTGTAATATGTGCAATATTATATAATATTTGTTTCACTTTTATTTTGTTTAGTCAAACCATAATAAAAATAGACACAAATTAGAAAAATTAATTTTAACAAATAAAAAAACCAAGTAAATATCATATCTTGCAAAATAAAAAAATTGTGGTTTAACTCGTCAAATTTATGACCCATACCATGTTTTCAATTGGGTTCAATAATCTTCTGTGTCACTGCATCGAAAAGACCATAAACTTTGTTGATCCTTCACAAATATATTTATTTTTTATTATGGGGCAATTCTATGTTTTTAAAAAATAAGAAAGTCACATATCACTCGCTAAGATAAACAATATGTTATCTACAAGCTCAAATTCTGATCACCATAGTGGTTATTGGAAAATTAGGGCAACAATGTATTTTACCGTGTTTAAACTAATTCAACCCAAAACACCTAACCAATACCCTTATAATGCCATTTTTTTCTTCCATATACTCCAAATATATAAAACCATCATGGAGAAATACAAAATCAAACTAGGTTAATTTTGACTTTATCGATTTAGATCTTGTTTTTCATGCAACATTGATGATCCAAACAATTACCATGAAACCCCTCTTACCTCTAGGAATCATTGGATACTAAGAAAATCTATTTTGGTAGCTGAAAATAGAGTGAATAGCGAGATTGAAAAATAACATAAATGAGCTTGTGTATAAAAGATGATTTTTAATTTTTTTTAAAAAAAATTAAATTGTACAAATTATGTTATTTTAAAGACCGTAGACCCAAGTGTGTTTTTCATGCAATCTTTAACATGCCATTTATGTTTGGCGTTCAATTCATTTTAATATGTTTTCTTCTAATTTATCATTGACTAAAAAAATCATAAGCATTTGAGAATAAAATTGCATAAAATAAAATATTAAAAATCAAAATGGATTATTAGAAAATAAACAGCAAGTCTGCAATGTTATATAAATGTGTGAACAATGCCAAACCACAATAAACCCCCCGTGCCTTTTAGTATACTCTATAGTAATATAACAAATATAAGTTATTAGGATTTGAACCTCTTTAAGTATAAAAATGCAACCCGTAAATAATTTTTCCTCTATTTTTCAAATGATAATATATATAAAAAAATGACTTGATGCTGTCGTTTAGCAAACTCGTGACTGTTGAAATGGTGTCTCAATTTTTCAGATTGCAATACCGTGTTCTTTAATATATTGAGGTAATTTAATTTTTCAATTTCCATGATGCGTGGTCTATTGATGTTGCTGATTTGAAGTGGAGCACTGTTCAGTTGATTCAATTAGTATACCTAGAAAAATAACATGATACCAAAGTCTGAGCAAGCACGATCATTTGTAAATTGGTTTTGGATAAAAATAATATTCTGGGCAACTTCAGGCAGACGCTTTTAGCCAGGGTTAAGAATTCAAGATGGACTCTCCAATTCATATATGTTAAGCACTGGTTTCCAGACGAACATAAATTAATATTAGGTGAATAAAATATATTTTTTTTTATTAATGTTGATGTTTGGACGGTTTAACTGTAATTCGACCAATCTAATTGGTTTTGAGATAAACGATCATACAAGTTTTTAATGATCTTCATATTAGCAATCACAAGCCTCGAACCTAAGATCACATGTGGAACAAACCTTTGGCTGTAATTCGACTAATCTAATTGGTTTTGAGATTAACGATCATATAAGTTTTTAATGATCATCATATTAGCAATCACAAGTCTCGAACCTAAGATCACATATGGAACAAATCTTTGGATGCAATTCGACTAATCTAATTGATTTTGAGATTAACGATCATATACGTTTTTAATAATTATCATATTGACAATCACAAGATCCGAACCTAAGATCACATGCGGAACAAACCTGATAATTCCAACTTCTTACCATTAAACTAACTTATAGATGTTGTGAAAGATATCTTGCTAGGATGGGATTGAGGTGGCATGCCCTGCTTTCAATCTCACCACCAACCATGGCAGAAAGAATACATGGTGGTTCGATCAACCAGAGAGTGACTCGCTGAGATAGGCTCTGCGAATAACGTTAGGTACGAAAAAGATAGTGACTTGAAACGAGGTTTTAGACTATACCTTGATGCTTCTTCCAGGGAGATTTCCTTAATTTGCATTCTTTGTTAATATCCCAATTGCCCATAAAAGTTCTAATCATGATTATCAATCTAAACGGCCAAATAAATTAAACCCACTTGATGATGAATATTTCCCACCACTTTGTAAGATCATACATATCAATCAATCGACTGATTAGTCACAAGATGACAATGCTTACTGGTTCATTCCAAATTTTAGTTCTTAGGTACATATCAATCGACTGATTAATTACAGGTGTCAATCAGAGTTCAGAAATAACCTGTTCTACCTACCCAAGAGCCTATTTTGGGTCAAATTAAACGAGTGACGAGTTGACTGGGCTATCACACCATCGGCATCGATGTTTATGTTGACCCCTGAAATATTTTGTATTGTGCATTATGGTCCTCTCCTTCTGTTGGATTTAATCAGTCCTGAGGCTGCCCAACTCCCCCTTTGACTCGTTGAGAGAGGTTAGATGGCCGACACCCTCACAAAATCAAACTCACACGGCTCGAGTTGCATGGATAGATCGATTTCGTGTCTTCAGTGTTTTTTCTCGCCGTAAAATGCGTTCAAGTTTGCATGAAGAAGCTGTCCGATTAACATATATAAGTATAAGTGCTGGTTAATTAATCCCACGAAAATCTTTATTTCTACGTATTCGGGCAATTCCAATGTAAAATACTATTTTAGAAAATCAAATTGATAAAATAGCTTGTTAAATATTACAAATATAACTTTTTTGTTCACATGTATTCCAATGTTAAAAGCCATTTAGAATAATCAAGTATAATTTAATATATATCATCCAATAATATAAAACAAAATTTACAGGAACAACTAATATTATAATTTTTTCATTGTTTTTTTTTATATTATTTAAAATGGTACTGACAATATTAGATAATTTTTAATTATAGTTTTTTTAAAATAAATTTAAAAAACATATATCTTTTTAAAAATATCTCATGAATTCTTAAATATAAATAAATAAAATATCTTAACATAAATAAAATATTGTACAAGAGCATATAATTTTCAAACAATATTATTGGGTCGGAGAAGAATAAACAATATTATACAACTATTGGTCCTAGTCTCAAACAATATTATATTGCTTTTTAAATTTTTGGCTTTTCTACTAGCCAAATTAATAATATAACTTTTTAAATAATGTAAATATAGCATTTTTTATATTTTCACTTCAATGGAAAAAAGTCATTTAGAGTAGCTAAATCTATTTTAATATAGATAATATTAATTTCAATCGAATGATATAATTAAAACAAATTAAAATTTACATAACAGAAATAAGGACCACGATCTCTTTTAGTATATAGTATAATTAAAAAACAATAGTTAATTAGGCTAGTGTTATTTCAATCAAAATATAGTATATGACCTATTTCAATCGAAAACTGAGCAACACTATTGTAATCCACAGTGATTTGTCTCATAAGCTACAATAACTAAACCATGATCTCTTTTAGTATATAGTATAATCAAATAATTTTGAGCTCTTTTGATTAAACATGTGGAAATAACTCTTCAATTTATAAATGCTATTTTAACTCTTCAATATAGCTTTCCGCTTGGAGCTATGAAAATAAAAAATAAAAACTATTTTTTTTTGTCTTTTTTCTTTGGCTTTTTTCTAGCTCTCGCATTGGAGTTGCTCTAAATAGCATCTCAAAGAACAAAAACCCATTTGAGTTATTAATGTAGCTATTGGATTGAAGAAGTAAAAAATATATATAATTGCTAAAAATAGCTTTGACTGCTCGTATAGCTATAGGGATGCTCTTATGCATATACATGTGAGTACGTAAAGACACGTACGTACATCATTCTTGCTGTGAAGTTAATCATAGTTCAAAGGGGTGGTTGAACTGATGTTAATTTATATCATGTTATAAGGAGAGCTTTTTCGTGCGTGTCTCTACAGCATTCTGTCCTAGGTTTGTTCCGGCAGCCATGGCTTCATTAGCGCTGTTGCTGAAAGCTCTAGTGATCAGATGCCACCAGGATGATCTCTTTCCAAAGGAGATGGAAGAATCGAATGGCAAGGCCCGCCGCAGCATGAGAGAACATGGGACTGAAACCAGGTTTGCCGCCGGTCAGCATGGCTGGGAGAGTGAAGATGATAAGAGCGTCCACAGGTGGAAGATCTCTGAATCTTGCATCTAGACTTGATATGGAGTTCCCTGGATTATAGATTCTAATATTTCAAATATAGTTAAATAATGTATCGTTAATTAATCCTCCATTAGCCTACACTGTGCCGGCCAAAGGGTGTATAATCTTCTTCTTCTTCTTCTTCTTCTCTACTTGTAGATCAAGCAAAGTTCGTGCAGCCCTCTTATGAATTTTATTTGTTTAAAGCACAGTAGATTTGTGATTCGGAGAAACTCACTCTTTTCCTCGCTCTGTATTTTGAAAGTCTCCTGAGCCTTTTCTTTTCCCCGTCAGTCGTAGAATTGTTTTTCCTTTATTTTATCTAGAATTGTTTTTTTCTTTCTTCTTTCTTATATTCTCTTGTCCTTTTTTATGGATCTTTCTTTTGCAATAAAAGCTTTTAGAATATTACTAATAAACCAGTCTTTAAATCTCTTATATAAGAAAATGAATATAAAAAAAGAATGTGCTAGTTATCTGTTTACCTGTTATATATATATATATATATATTTTATGTATATTTTTTAGATTAAAATTTTAAAGTTTTAAGTATTATCCAAAAAGAAAAAAAAAATCATTGGATGCTGTTTACCCTTAACCTGATATGCGTTTATTTCATTTTCTATATTCAGATAATCATATTATATATTAGTTGACTTTCTATTTAGATATCAACGTTTTTTATTTTTTATTTTTTTAACCAAATAAAATTTCTATCTTTGATAAAAAAAATAACAAGATGATATGCAGTGGCATGTAAAGTTCTTTGCTAATATTTTCTAAATGATTGGATGAGAATGACAGTGACATTTTAATTTTAAGATATTTAATTATAATAAATGAGAAGAAAATAAGAAAATCAGTATAATGAAGGAGAAGAGTCACAAACACCAGTATTGTGAACCCAAATTAGTAATATCCAATTTCTTTAATTAAAAATAAATAATATTATTTCTCTAATTAAAAATAATACAAGGTAACTTTCATTAACATATATGAATGGAAGTGCTTACAACACACATTAATCCACTCAAGATCTTAACTATTCATTTGAATTTATTATTTTAAAAGGAAAGGCAGAGAAATGTATTTTTCATCTTGATTGGCATTTGCAAAGAGCAGCACCATCGAACATTACCCTTAGGCAGGCACAAGTAATTTAAAGGCATCCATCGTTGAAGGAGAATTCAGATTTTAAGGGCTAATGAGCCAGGTATCCCCCTCGACATAGTAGGCTCCAATAAAAGGCCCGGCCTCTTCATCTGTCAAAACACGGGCCCATGTCACGCGTCCTGTCAAGTTTGCTCCAGGCCCAGAACATTTGTACTCTCCATAATACACTCGCCTACCACACATCACCGAACAAAAAAGTACCCCATAATTAATATTTATTTTTCTTAATTTAAAATTTACCTGGAAATGAATATTTACCTGAATACCAAAAAGTAGATAATTATAAAACCCATAAATTTGGAGAGATGAGCTATTGTTTTTGCCATTCAAAAGCATATTTAAGATTTTTTTTATATACTGAAATTATGATTTTTATTGTTTTGAAAATAAAAAAAGATTTTATTTCAATACATTTTCAAATAAAAAAACATTTAAAAAAACAACTGTTATCGCAATAACTTACGAATCGCGCCTCTGGTCACCCCAGTCATTCCAGCCTTGAGGAAGAACTATTTTGTCCATGTAAGTGTAAGAGAAAACAACTCTGGAATAATCACCCCAAGCTCTGCCGAGGTAAATCAAACCGCTCCCAGTTATTGTGGAATCTTTGAAGGAAAACCCACTTGACAACGACGAGTTGCTACGCTTTTGAGCAGTCAGGGATGCCACTTTCTTGGCAATGGAGTTCAAATGGCAGTTCTGCACATAATGATATTTTACGAGCTTAATTAGAGCTACTACCATGGCAGAAATGAAAGCCAGGCTTCACTTCAGAAACTAGAACCACGAGCTTAGCAGATAAATTAAAATATATTCTAAACCGATCGAGCACGTATACTAACCTCGTAGAAGGACCTGCCAGAGCCGAAAATAAAATCAACGGAGCCTTGAATGAAGCAATTACTGAAATAGTGAAGACCCTTGTGATCGTACAGAGTGTCTTGATCTCCATAAAAGCTACAGTTATAAAATGCCGCCTTGGTCCCTGATATACGAAGTGCTACGGCTTGCTCCTGTCTGGTTCCAGTCACATGGGGAGCTGTATTCTGCATTAATTCACAGAATCTTCATTTATATTAATTAACTGCAATGGCGCAGATCCAAATTTCAACTCTGTTGCTTCTTGTTCGGTCTTCCGAGTGTGAGCTCATCATGATGAAAAACAGAGAATTAAGAACAACGGACAATATCATCGTCAAGTTTTATAATTGCTCCTAGTTGTATTTGAGCCCAGTTTTGCAGGTCCGTGAATAGACACTAGTTTTTGTCGGGAATTCTGGAGTTTTCGAGCAACAATGGAATCTTTGTGATCACCATCATCATACGTGTGAGGCGCTAACTTCGGCTGCTAAGTTGCCGAGCAGATCCAGTTTTATAGAAGGCAACGAAAAAACTATACTTGTCCTTTATATTTTTAATATTTCATACAACTGTCGAGGGAGTAAAAGAGGGAGGATAGTAAGAAAAAAAAGTTACTTTCCTCGCAATCATAGGAAGCTGGACAAAGAACAAAAACACGACGCTTCAAAAAAATCAAGCCTAATTTGATCATGACTTGACTTTTAGCTCTCACCTCAAATTTCATGTTGATGGCAACAAAATAATTTGCATCCACGGCAACAGTTGCACTTTGATATGTTCTCAGTGGCTTTCCATCGTTTCCTGAAACCGAGGCAGTGTCATTGCCAGTAATAGTTGGTGGCTCACTCCAGTCGCCTAGAAATGTAAGAAAGGGCAATGTTCTTGGGATGAAAATCTTTTCCCTGGAATAATCCTGACACCAAGTTAGTATATATCTTCATGAGAGCAGACAATTAATCCTGAATGAATTGGCATTTAGCTGATTGAAAACGTACCTATACACACCAGGTTTGATTGCAATTATAACTCTTCTGGTGTTGTTTGGCGGAATGCTGCTGATAGCATCTCTTATGGTCTTAAAATCTCCAGTCCCGTCTTGGCTAACATTCACCCTGACACTATTCATCTCAGCTCGCCGTAGCTTGTCGTCGAGAACTAATTTCCCATCAGCGCCTGGTGCCTGAATGGTTGATTTTGCCCTCAGCATCGCCCTGTTTTGGTGATTATGAACATTCCATGACACCCACCTGATGTAATCTGTTTCTGTGTCTGATAAACTCGACGAAGATGACTCTAGACAAAAGATGGATAATAGAAGAATGAAGAGAGTATTTAGATAAAAATGGGATTTTGACGCCATAAGATAGTTGGTAGCAGTGCATGACGCCTTGCCATGGTATGAGGATATAAAATGCCAATGAGGAGAGGGTTTGAAATCGACATTGTCAAGCTCTATATTTACAACATTATCCCTTCTGCTCGTGGTCTCCACAGAAATCCAATATCTGAGCTTTGAGGCTGGATATCACCAATTTTAGATGGAAAATTAGGAAAGCGAAAGGAATGATTATATCATGCATGATTGAAGGATGCAGGAAATAAACAGTATCCCAGGATTAACTACGTAGCTAGAATCAAACAGGTTTGAATGTTCTTCAGTATAAAAACTGATAATCGGATCATAACTTGGAGAATTTAGGTCGTCACCATGTGCATTGATAACACTTGTTTGCTTTTTGTGGGTATGAAAATTGAAAACACCATATTCCTTGAACCAATGGTGATCGATCAATTGCATTCAAATGAATTGGCCTTCAATTATGATTACATCAATTTGGGGTTCCCATGAAGATACATATTTGATGTCAAAAGTCCTATACTCCCTTTCTTTGAGATCATTATTGCCATTAAACTGAGGCTATCTCGATCACAACTCATGGATTTGAAAGGTAGCTAGGTTGATAGATTTTAGAACTTCTCAAACAATTAATCCATATTTCACATTTTAATGTATGGAGTACATTTGTGCAGGTAGATATGCACATGTCCTCATATATTAACGCAAGTAAGAAGAAAAGGAAAGAAGATGTATAAATCAAAGTGTCAAGGAAACATCTTATCTTAAAATTTAAATTTTCAGATAAAATTTCAAAATATGATTTATATTATTCTCTAACAACTTCCTGAAGTGAGAACTTTTTAAGTTTAAAACTTGCACGTGTCCATATTAACTTATGCTTAATTTGTATTAAATAAAATAAGAATAATGAGAATCGAATTTGTAACTGTTTGATCAATAAGGCTCCGACACAATGTTAAAGAACCATCCCACCTAAAAATTTAAATTCTTATATAAAACCCCAAGATATAATTTATAATATTCTCTATCATAACACAATAATAAATAATTGAGGAATGATTGAATGGGGTCCCGAGTCTTGATTTGCTAAATTTACAGAACCTGGAACCAATCTCATCCCACAGTGGTGGAGTATGAGTGGGAATGGGAAACTAGCTGTCTTCCATTTTCATAGTGAAGCCTGGCCATTCTATGGCAGGTGGAGGTACGTACCAGAGGAACCGATCAGTGTAGTGCTGTCCAGAGATGAGCCATTTTGTGAATATCTTGCATGTGCTCAACAGGCCACTGATCAAAACTTACCGCATGGGTGATGGCCGGTGCAGATAACTCGCCTTGCTGATTCTGTATAATTACGAATCCCTTCTTAAAACTGTTCATGGGAAGAAATGGTTAGTGAAGTCTGTTCCTTCTCTTGTGATCTTAACAGTTCCCGGGAAAATCCAAGTGGAGAGAAAATGAACGAAAGACGATAAACTTTGGTTTTGTTTCAAATTGTAAGAGACTGGCACACCCTCAAAACAATCTTTTAATGTTGAAACTGAGTCAGTAAACCAGGTAGACTTGTTACTTTTGTTTCTCTTCAATTTTACATCTTTTATGAGTTGCTTATCAGTAACTGTAAGAAGTAAGGTGGATGCATGATCAACGAGCCTCTTAGCTTCTCGATTTCACCATCCATACCATTATAGCTAGAATTCAGAAAACCAAAATGAAATAGAGAGATTTATGTAGTTTCTAAACTACAAGAATTAATTAATTAATTTTATTAAACTGAAAGGACTAAGTTAAATTATAATTCCTAAAATATAAAACTCAGTTATACAAATGCAAACGATTCATTATGATTTTTTTGTTTTTGATATGCCAAGAATTGCACTCTATTTTCACTTCTAGATAATCGAAAAACACCGAGAAGATATTAAAAGTCTATTTAAAAGTATAATAAAGATTACTTTTCAAAGTGTTTTTTATTTTTAAAAATTTAATTTTAATATTAGCACATCAAAACAATTAAAAAAAGAATCAGAACTTTTCAAAAACATGGCTAAACCATACTCCCAAATATTCTCTAAAAAAAGACTTTGAAAAACATTTTCTTAAGACTTTAATATATTAAAGAGAATACGAGCCTTGCAAGCTTAAATAGAAGTCCTATTACTGTTTTCAAATATATATATGTGTGACTATTCAAACTCCACGGTCCCTATAGGCAATTTGGCATGTATCCTCTTCCATTTTCACCAAAACTTAAATTGAATGAATTATATCTTAAGTTTAACAAAAATTACTTGATGGACCCTCATAATTTGGAAAATAATTAATTTTTCACTCAACCATCTTTGTCCACTAAATTCCAAATGGATTTATCAATTTTTCAATAATAGTTAATTTTCTTTCCGTTCATATCCATCTTCAGCAAGAGTACCCTAATTAAAATATAAGAGTTTGATTATCCTATCTTGTGTGGGTAGTTTTTTCAATATTTTTAAGGTCAGAAATCCCTTCTTAAAGGTGCACTGAAGTCGTGCCGCTATGAGGAGACCTCTTTGAGTAGTCACGCAAACGTAAGCGATGACTGCATTTTATCTCTTAAAAAATTGAAGCAGCCTCCAATTTTCCTACCACCCACTAAACCGTTTACTTGGAGTTTACTAAGCAATCTGTCGCTGCGTCTAGAAATTTGGAATTTTTTTCAAGCGTCGAGTCGTCTACTTGAAGGCCTTCCCCGAGTCAGAGAAAAGAAGCTTTTGGCTGCTGCTATGGTTTTTCTTTTTCTAATGTACTGTTTAGAATTATTATGCCGCCCACTCAGATAATTTGGTACGTGCACCGAGTTTCTGCGACATGAGAAATTTATCAGAATCGCTTGTAAAACCATCAGATGTCCTTCGCCAAACCTCCCCATTGTTCGTGTGTGTTTTTTTTTTCCACCCCCCGTTCTCGACGTCACAAAATATCCTAGCCTGTTTCCAGTGAAAGACGCCCACCGTTGTTTCTCTGCAGACCAGGAAAAATCTTTACCTCGGAGGCTGAGATCGGTTAAGGAATTCCCATAAGAGAATTCCAAGAATAAACACCAAACTCAGAAAACAACATTAAACTTATAACAAGCAGAAAACACATACAAGTAAAAGTAAAATTATCAGGACACACACTTCTGATCGCACAACACCTCCTTTGGATTACAGAAAATTGCATCGCTTTTGTCATGGTAGTATACATAAATGAGTTTCTTGGCATATCAACAGTATCAAACCATGTTTTAGCATGATTAAGAAGGTCCAAATTGTTAAATGAAGCAAATGACAATAAAAGATGGCCAAAAGCAAGTTTTTCTTTGATAAAAGAGGTTTTTTTTTTTTTTTTTTGAGAAGTAGCTATATTAGTTGTTTGCAAAGTTATCAATTTCATTTCATTTATAATGACATCTTGTTCTTCCTTAAAAAAATTTAAACAAACTAAACAATTTTTATTTTACTAGGACTCTCAACCTAGTTTGAAAATTTTGTTTGTAACGATCCAATTTCGTTCTAATTTTTTTTAGTAGCCAAATAGTTCTTTAATTTTATCTTTTTATTAAAAAAAAACTGAATCTATGTTTTTTCCCTCTGATTTCATAGTTTAACAATTGGTTTATTGGATATTAGACTCCATAATCTACTGTTGTTTATTTTTTTTTCTGATTATTTTAGTTTCACGATCCATATTATGAGTATAGCGAGTTAATTTAGTTGACTTTTTTAATTGATTTTTTTAGTCTTGTCAATAAAAATCTGCAACATTGGACTGATTATAAATTATAATTTGTTATTTATTTTTGTTATTTTTTATAAAATTACTGTAGTCTTATAACCCGAATCACAAGTTCTTTTTTCTTATTATCATTATCACATTTTCTTTAAGATTCAATCCATTTATTTTCTTCTTTTTTTCCCAACAAATATGATTGAATGAACGTGTTTTTTCTTCAAACCATCCTTGCAGCGGCAAGCATATTTCTTTTCTCATGTTATAGAAAAATCAGCGCAGCCCCGTTGCAAGGAGTGGGACAGTATTTACAAAGACTTGTGGATTTAGTTCTCAATTTCTATGAAAAAATTGATCGAATGAGAAAAAAACCTTTGTTTCGATGTGCGACGATGATGTTTTAAAGGCTAAGAAAAGAAAAGACCATGACTAACGTAAGATGTTTGATATTTTTATAGCTGACTTTTAGTTGGTCTTCGTTGATGTATGCATTGAGGTGCACGTATTGAAGTATTTGAGTCGTTTGTTAAATGTACAAGATGTCAAATGAATGATGGCTAACAGACTTCTTAGCATCCCAGGAAAGCTTTGTTTCAAGAGTTGCGGCAGTTAGTGCTTCAGTCGAGGAAGCCCTTACCAACCGTTGAATTAATCTGTAGAAGCAGCAAAAACTTATGGCTGCAGCAGAGAGACCTGCCTGATGTCATTGCATCCATCATCCACGTTTACATTCTGTGGAATCTCTACTGGTTTATTAGCTAGCTGGTGTGTCGTTCTAGAGGATCTTGACTTCAAAAACTTTTAATTACATTGTGTAACTTGTGAATCCTATCATACTCATGGAAATTAGCGGCCAAATATCATTTTTTTTTCTCGAATCAATGAAATCCCATTTCTAAAAAGTGTACTTTATAAATTCAGATAAACGAGTAAAATCCTGATTGTCCCAAGTTTTTATAAGAGATAGACGCCCTCACTTAAACTCGAGACATGCTATAAAAATCTCAAGTTTTTTATCATCAAATTACGATTTTTAGAGACCAAATATCATATCGATTGATGATTTCTTAATCACATTCCCTTGCTAAACTTATTGTTTGTATTTTGCACATAAAGTTAATTGCAGATCCATTCTTGAACAGAGATTTAAACAGGAAAATACAAGTGACGAGGATTTTTCTTCTAACTCCATCATGCGGGCTAAGTTCAAACTTCCACAGGACCAGTCTCATCAGAAAGCTCTTCCTTCAAGCTGGGTCCCGACCTCTACAATCCAACTCTATGCTAAAAGACTTAGAACTTAGAAGAGAAAGTATAGCTGTCATGACTCGTGACACCCTTTTCTTTTTCTTTTCTTTTCTTTTTTAATGGTAAGTGTCATCTTAGTAACTATTGCTAGTTATATAAAGACAATCTTAATATGAACGAAATAATTATAAGTTATTAAAGAAGTTATTGCTGTGATCCTAACCCCCTTGAGGAGTGAAACGATTGGAGTTGCTGAGAAAGGAAAGGAATACGTGATTGTTGCCCATCGATATATTATATCGATCGAAACACTTTATTGATTTTGTTACGTCCGTCTATGCACGCACAACCATGCCACATCAAATTTACAATATATGACTATTTACGTTAAGAATTTGAGATTAAAAAATTTATTTTTTTTGTATTTTTATATTTGAATTTTATAATTAGTTAAGTTATGTAAAAAAAAAAAACTCATACTATTAAAAAAAATTACAATATTAATTGGTATGGCGGCCTTTATCACATGTAGAATCGCAAAATATTGAATGACTTGATGCGTCACGTAATTAAACAGATTGATTCACAAATCCTAATCCACCATTTGTCTATCCTATGATGATCACATTAGCTGTTGATGTAAGAACCAGATATCCTCTTCATTCCAAAAGTTCTCCATTGAGTCACCGCCACCAATTAAACCATATCCTCCTTCATCCACGCCTTTCATATCCACTCCATGCTCGTACCAACCCCATGGCACCGAATCATTTTCCGGGTATGAGCACGACCCGTTTTGCATATAGTGACTACTGGGTGGGTTTTGAGAGCATGTCAGGTCCGACCCGGAAGAAACCTGGGCATCCAAAGAGTCGGAGAAAGTACAACTACCCGATATATCAGGCAAGATATTCGGGTCGATCAAATCCGACCCGGATTCACTAGCCGCAACTGGGATGTCAATCTGGCTGGAGTGGTAAGTGGGAGTGCTGATGATGGGTTGATCAACGGGAGATTCGGACTCAGCCTGGATCCTTTCAATTAGCCGGGGTATCCAAGCATACCGCATGGTATCTCGAAATTGTTTACTATTTACTTCACATTTAAGCTGCTTTGCCTGCTTCTGGACTCTGGTTCTCCAGTAATTTTTTATCTCGTTATCTGTTCTGCCTGGCAACTGCTGTGCTATTTTCGACCACCTTAAATTAATGTTTTAAGAAGAAACAGTTAGTAATCAGTGTAAGCTCTCTTCTCAGCGAAGCAAATCGTTTAGTAATTATATCGCAAGAAGCAGCCGTATTCGTATACCTATTGCCCCAGCGAGAATGGAGTTGAAGAATCAAGAGCTGCTCTTGAAGGGTTATATTCCCACGTCTGACATTTGGGCGCAGGTAGTTCAACCATCTTAATCTGCAGCTTTTACCAGTCCGATTCAGACCTGCACATGTATATAATCAGCACTAAAAAAATCAAAGAAGAACTGATAAAATATCTATGCCTGTGAAAATTCTAATGTTGGGAAAGCGAGAGTCCTTGTAAATATCAACCTGCACAGCGAGCAGCAGTATTCCAGTGACCTTCGCCATGGTTGTTAATGTAATGAGCAAGTAAGGAGTCCTCTTCAATAGTCCAGGGTCCCTTCCTCGTGCCCATATCCTGTTCTTCAGTTTCGGTACTTGCCAGACCATGCTCTCTTACTCGAGGATCCATTTCTTACTAGCAGTGATTAAGTGTTTGGCTATAGAAACTAGAGAGAGAGAGAGAGAGAGAGAGAGAGAGAGAGAGAGATTCTAGTGTGGATTAGTCTTGAAGGACAATTGATATATATATATATATAAAGAGAGAGAGAGAGAGAGAGTGGCAAAGTGGAAATAAACCGAGGGATAGAAAATTCAATTTAGTAATATATTTTACAGCTGGATTAGCATGTTTCGTCCAACGCGTAACAAGTAAACTATGATTCTTAGTTCAACGTTACTATTGTATAACTCATCAAGTTTTCCTTTTCAGAATACTCTTACGTATGGAGTTTGACCCTTTGACTTTTCAACATTTCTAACAAAAGCAAGAGTTGAAGGATATTATATGAAGAAAACCATGGTCCAAGGATGATTGGTTTCTGTTTACGAAGCATTTAAAAGACGAGTGTCGACTGCTAAACCTCTTCAAGATGTCAGGGTCATCATCGTCCTTTTCTTTTTCAAGGTGTTTGAAAGTTTTGCAGCACGTGACGATGATGGCAAGAAGCCATGGTTTCAACGAGGATTTGTGTGACCGACCGACCGCTATCAAGCTCCTTGGCCTCTGGTGCGTGCTTCAAGATACTACTGCTACTTTTTTCTATCCCCTGTCCATTAGGCAACGTGCTGAAACCTCATTGGTCCAAAATATTTGTTTGCTGCTGAAAAAACCAAAATTAAGGAGGAGAAAGAAAGGATTCCGAAAAACTGAGTTACCTGGAACTGACTCAGTTCTGATAGTTTTGTCAAAGCTAATTAATTAATTAATTAATTAATTAATTCCTATTATAATAATTACCTAATTCTTTCCCTACTTTCTCTCTCGAGAGAGAGAGAATGAATAAATAAATTAATTAAGAACGGACACAAAATTGGCAAAAATAAATAAATTTTAAGTGAATCTAAAAGTATACAGATTCAACACAAATATTAAAATTAAAAAGAAAAAAACATTGATCAACATGAAGGATTCATTCTATCCTTAATAATATAATTATCATTTTACTCTTATAAGGAAAAATCAATTAATTTTATATTGACAGTAAATTATCTTTTTTCACCACATCCGTTAGTTATTTTCAAATCAATTAATTTTATTAGCAAATATGATTTTTTATGTGTTTAATCTTTTGGCATGATGGTTTTTGCTCATGAATGCGCATTGAAAATGTGTGTCATGTGTTTTTTTTATTTTAAAAAAAACACAGTTGGAGCATTTCCAAATAGAAAAAAAATGAGAACTATTTTGATGAATAACACTTTTATTCTCTAAAAAAATGTTTTATTAAACATGAATCAATGAGTTGAAAGGTGCCTTTGACAATACACTCTCGATTCACTATCCCATCATTTCATGTAAAAAAATAATTGTAAGCTCTTTTGATGATTAACAATTTCGTTTTATAAGAAAATTATTTTTTAAAACATGAACTTGGATCAATAAGTTGAAAGATTCCTTTGATAATACCCTTTCAATTTCATTGAAAACATCACTTTTCAAGTAAAAACTTATGATTTAATAATTAAAAGAAACTACTATCATAGTTTTTTTGCTGTCTTTATTTGTAAATATGTAGATTCAAAAGAGAGCGCATAGTAATGAAGTTTCAAGTAGGTATCTATCACCTCATCTTTTTATTTATAGACATGTTCTTATAAAAAAAATCTATACATGTGAGATGAGCATGGGCTATTTTGAACAAAATTAAATTGGATGCTAAGCAAGGGATATTATTTTAAAATAATTAACTCAACCATATATGCAGAGGGCTATTTAAAAAAAAATTAAATCGATCATGAGGGCTATATCAAAAGAAGTTTTGCCAATTACAAGAGTGACGAGTGGTTTGAATAATTTAATCTCAACTATTTATATAGGGACTAATTGTGTAAAATTAAGCCAACCATCCTATCAAGGATTAATAATAGTGTTTTATTATATAAACATATCATTGAATCTATATATCTTGTAAAATAAATATAAACTTTACTTGTCTATAGATATGGTGAAAATATATGAGTATTGGTTGTATAAACTAAATGCGGTTTGGATTGAAATTGTGTTTGTAGGTATTAATTAAAGAATAAAACTTTAGGTAAAGCTTCGTGTAGGGAAGATTTTGCTAAAATTTTGTTAGATCAAATAAAACACTTAATTTAAATGAAAAATCTTTATGCATACGTGGAGTAAATCTCATATTGGTGTGGGGATTAGGAGGGCCTCTGTATAGAGGAGACTCTGTCTAATAAAAAAATTACCCTATTTTTCACGTGCATGATTAATGTTGTCACCATAGGTGACTCCGCCTCTTGAAAATGACTAACTTGTCTGAATTCATGCAAGAAAGAAGAGAAACCTTCATAGGACATAAACACATGTGCAATCCAAATTCTAAGGTAAAACTCAATAAAATGATATTTAAATGCAGTAAATTCATATATTTATTATATTTTTAGTCAACTTTTAAGATAACAACAAGTGAAAATTCATTTATCCTAGGCTAATCATGAATAATAAAACTCTTAATACACATTGAAAATTAAAAGATAGATAAAATAATAAAGTTGTTTATTTTTTGAAAGATGGTTTGAAAATATATTTGCAAATAATGACATCATGCACTAACCAATTCCATTATCTTATTGGTCAAATTTTAAGGATAAATTCAATTAACAATTCATTTACCCTAGGTTAATCCATGAGTAATAAAACCCTTCATTCATAAATGAAACAAATTATAAAGTTGTTTATTTTTTGAAAGACTATTTGAAAAAAAAAATATGTGCAATAAAACAATGCACGAAACAATTTTATTAACTTTTATTTTTATTTTTTGAGGATAAACCTATTAATGACTAATTTACCCTACATGCATAGACCTCCATATAATAAAAATCCTTTATACATAACAAAATTTTATTAAAAATTCAAACACACAACTTAACAAAACAAATAAAAACAACATCTACATGCAAATAACAAACCATAAATAATATCACAACTTCACAAATCAAATCCAATATAATCATTTTAAAGTAACTAAACAACATCAAATAATCATAATCATTCATGACAAGTTGAAGATCTTCAATAATAATTAATGTTTTTATCTAAAAACAACTACCAACATGTAAAAATATTCAAGATTTTATTTGGGGTTAAAAATTGACCTTCTAAAATTGCTAAAGTTGTTTAGAAATGGTTGGTACTATTCTAGCAATGATGATGTGTTTAAACTACACTTGATCCAATTAATAGTTTTAGGTTAGCGAAGGTATGTGGTATTCATGACTTGTCATCAAATCTATATAAAAAAATAGCCTAAAATACCAATTTACCTAGATGAGATGAAAAGGAGTGGTTGTGATTAAAAGGTGTTTCTTGGTGGATAAAATGAAGGTTTATGGGTCTATTTTTTTTTTTAAACAATAATAAGATCCGCTATTTCATTTATATTTATCAAGAAAGGTTTAAGGAAATAAAAGTTGTCATCTTTTGTTGTTTATAAGGTTGGCTAAGACCTTACTGTTGTGTATCGTGATCATTTGTTTATGGTAAAGGGTTGTTGATCAAGGTTAATGATAATGATAATAGTTTTTGGTGAGAGACGTGTTATGAAAAAGGTAAAAGTTTGGGTTTGTTTTGGTAGGATTTGATTTTTAGAGATTAAGTGAGAATGACAAAAAGGGTGAGGTTAGGAGGCTCGAGCTGATGGGTTTATTTATGTAGAGTTTGGTTGTTGGCGATGAGAAAAAATAGCTCGATATTTCAAAGATATGTTATAATTCTATTTTTTATTGAAAAGAAACACTAGTCGATAATGAATGTCTAAGTTTTGTACAATTGATCATATATATATATATATATATATTGAGACATGTATAAATTATATTGACTTAGAAAATATAAATAATCTACACACACACACACTTATATATTGCAAATATATATCTTGGGTTAGGTTTATATTCCTCCTATATTTATTACCTATATAATATCCGGTAAGGTAATTATATAAAATACCGCCCATTCAAGTCAATATCTTCATGTTAAAGTTAAATAGCCATCCTGGATTATGCTAATCATGTTCATCATCCACACAGTATCTATTGTTAGAGAATAATATAAATCATATTTTGAAGTCTCACTTATCAGCTTAAGTTTTTAGGTGAGATGATTCTTTAACATGGTATCAGAGCCTTATTGACCCAGCGGTCACGAGTTCGAATCTCATCATCCTCATTCTATTTGATAAAAATCAAGCACAAGGTAATGTGGGTCTATGCAAGTTTCAAGCCCAAATGATTTTTACTTAAGTAGGTGTGTTAGAGAATAATATAAATCATATTATGAGACCTCACCTATTAATTTAAACTTTTAAATGAGATAGTTGGTTCATCTACATCTACTTCCTTGTTTCCTTTCATGTAATAAGAGGGCATTAAAAGCTGAAGAACCTTCTAGAGTAGTGATTAAATGAAGTCTCACTCGGAATGATTCCAGGCCTAAATTTAATTCTTCTAATTACTCCCCCAAGGGGGACTGCTAAGAGAATAAAAGACCGACAAAGAAAAGAACAGATTCTCTCCTTATGACACGTGTCCAATGTCTCCCTTTGTCTCTTTCAGCAGCAACGAATTTCTTCGGCACCACCATCTATATCCATTCATAGCTCCGAATTAGTGAATTAATTATATCACTTGAAAGTTCCTTGTACTGAGCCAAAGGTGTATCTCCTTAATTAGAGACATAGCTTGCTTGGAAAAACAGGAAAATAAAAATGCAAACATCGATTAATACCCCGTGATCGAACGGTTTGATCATGCTCTAGATAGATTGTCTAGCTTCAATGATTCAACAAGACGTAGACTTTGTATAAAGCTTCGCTGACATGGTGAAAAACTAAATTATATCGAGAAAAAGGATCAAAAAGCAATATTGTCGATCGAATAGAACATTAGTAAGTTAGTAACCCAGTAATGGGAGCGGTTGAAGATTCCCCAAAAAGGTTAAGGCAGGAATAAATCCAAGGACTTGCTCTACTTTTTTTTTTTTTTTTAATTAATATGGATGTCTAGACTAATTTGTGCGTATATCGACTAATCTCACAAGCCCTGAAATTAATGATCATATAACCCTTTAATTATTATCATATTAGCAAATACAAAACTCAAATTTAAGACCGTAGAGTAAACAAACCCTTGAATCCTAAACGTGTATCACTAGAACACCCACTGGATGATTATCTTTGCTCTACTGGTTCCTCATGAGGACAATCACCTTTTCTACGAGTTCCAGACTCAAGCCGTGCATTATACCTTCAAGATTTTCATTGTAATTGGCAATCCAGTTTTTGATTTCTTTTATTTACATTTTCTCTTTCTTCTTATGTTTGTATGATCCAAACATGACGGTAAATGCATCAATCCATGGTACTGCCACCGTTACAATCAATGCCTAAGCTTTCTTCCATCGCAGGATCTAAATTAAGTTGCTTGTGCTCCTCATTCTCACCAATCTCCTCTTGTTTTAGCCCTAATTTGTTTCTTCCAGGAGGATCAAGTGAAAAGCATATGCACTAATTATTGATGCACAATTAGGTTAATTTACTCTTAATTAAAAGAAATTAGTTTGATATCTAGTTTTTATTAAACTGTCCGTAGGTGACTGATGTTGAGCCACCAAAATAACAAAAAAATAAAAAGAGATCTATTCTTGTCCAAATATTCACAGTAAGGTTCCCACTCTGCACTTGCTTTTGTAATGGATTTAGTACCTAGGCACGATTTGATGGGATAAGTCCATGGTCGTCAAAATCACAAGTTAACTTGTAAAATCATTTGATTTTATGAGCTAACTCATCAAACTTTGTCAACTAGGATAGAAAAATTAATTTTGATCAAACTCGGTCAAAATCGTAAAATCGGACCTGATCGGTCCTATTTTACAATCCTTATATATTAAGACTGTCGCTTCAAAATCTTAAATTTTCAAGCTGCTACTTCAGATTAATATTTAATTTGAAATTCAAAGTAGGACAATGCTATTTGTCCGATGTGGGACAAATGCATTGTCCCACTCCCACAAGTCCACAACCCACATATTTAAACTAAAGTTTAAAAGAGAATGATATTTGTCCAGCAATTCCGCTGGACAAATTGTTTGTATATATATATATTAAAAAAATTATAAAAAAATATATATTATAAAAAATAAAATTGTTGTGTTGTAATTTATATAGCACATCAACAAAATATTTATTTTAAATTTGTTAATTTTTACCTAATGAAATTCTATGGACATAATTGTTTTGTAATGTATTTTTAAGTTATTTTGAATTATATATGAACCTTAATTGATGAAGTTTTATGACCATAATTATGTTGTATTGTATTAGAAAATATTTTATTTACGATTTTTCTACCTACATGATTTTAGCTGTAATTTTACAATTTTTATACGGAAAAATTCAGGTACGATTTTACGATCCGATCTTATGATCCAAGTTTCCGAACCCCTTCTATGTTGTGTCAAAATCGTTATTTTGACAACCATGATCACGCCTCTTTCCTAGTCAGGGTTAGGAAGGCCATGACCAATGATAAAATCACGTGTGGATATAGGAAGATCGATCGTTATAAAAGCACAGATGATCTTTGACAGCAGGCGAACACTGGACTACTAGTATTGCAAAGCAACACAGGATTTTATTTATTTATTTATTTGTTCATGTATCAGTTTACTCGCTTCAGTCCTTGGAAAACTAAGCTTTGAGTCATAGGAAAACGAGGATGACGTCGATGGGGTGACGTAGACAGAGCCGATCCGAGGACAAGAGCATATCAGTTGTTGAAGCTTTGGATAAGATTCGTTATTGCTTAAAGTTAAACAGGATTAGCTGTGGAAACGTTCGACCAGGAAATATTCATCTTTATTATTTTCAGCGTGCAGAAGTCAAAATTCAATGGCATCTCAGTGTCACGCTGGCCCCAACCAGGAGGATATGTTCTTTTATAGCATTCTTTACTGTATAGCATCTCATTTATCGTATCTCCCTTTTGCTGCAAATAACTTGGATGAATGAACAGGAAAACGTTTGTCTGGCTCTTATGAAAATCTCATGGATGTCAACTACCTAATCTCTGCTAGTGAAGTCTCAACAGATCATCAAATCAACTGGTCTTGTCCGGCAACCATGCATGCTCTAAGGCTCAATCAGCTACGAGATGAAAAGTTAAAGAATTTCTTGCCGAGAAAGCTCCAATCACTGCGAACATATTCGTGTAAACTAAATTGACTTAGCAAAGTCTTAACACCGCAATTAGTGCCTTAAAGCATTACATTTTCACAGAAGTTCTGTTTATTCAGTCCACCACTAACACCATTATTCCCTCGCTATATGTAACCCCACCGAGACCAGATTTGCCTTTGATTCTTTTTAAAAGCTGCACAAAATTAGTTGCCTATGATCCTTTTGTTTTTCTTTCAAAGAACTTTAGGGTGGCTTCCATATGGTAAGACCTCTTAGGCTGAATCAGTAAAGAAGAATCATAGTGTTTCGTGAATATATCCCTTGCCATACATTCTAGTGAAAGTGATTTCGGAAACAATCCATTTTCAAATTGTCAAACCCCACTTTCCATGATATATGTACAATCCAAGAAAAGAGAACAGGATCATGCGCAATAACTAAGATATTTAATGCTAGCTAAGAACTCTGAGAATTACAGAACAAGTGTCATCTGTATTCTTCATTAGCTATACCCAGTTAGTGAGTTAGTGAATTGATTTCCTGTCCGACCAAGATAGATCTCTCATCCTAACAGCCATATTCAAAGAATTTCAATATGGTATTCATGTCTTGAATGCATAAGAACAAGTGACAAACAGCAGTAGAGTTGATCACACATTTTGATTAAAGAGCAGATGTATTTAGAAAACCTTTTACAGCTTAATTCTTCGTTCTCATATCTCTCTCACACTGTCTTTGTGTATTTTTAAAATAAAAGGCACCTAGAAATTCCGAAATGACTTTGCTGTGGTACTTATCCACAATTGGCCATCACAAAAACAGAAAAATGTAATATATCTTGATAATTTCTGTTTAGAAAACTTACACTGCACCAAGTGCAGAGCGTATGGTAGATGTGAAATGAGACGCAATAGCCTGGGATGCAAATCCTTGAATTTGCTTCTTGGCATCTGAATTTGGACAGAGTACCCGCCATCAGTGCAAGAAAAGAAAATCTAGTTTTTGACTGAAGCTTAATAGAGATTATGCATAAGATTGCTTTAAAGAATATTAATTGTTCACATAGTAGCCAAGAAAAATAAAGTTACATGATGGTAAAATCATTCATGCTAATAATGCTAAAAATCGTTCAAATTATAAACCAAGAACACAGGCAAAGGCCCACTTCAGAAATGCAACTTCTAAACTGTAGTAATGCAGGGAAAATACTCTTGTTTTGAGCGACTAAGGTTTTATTCCACCAAGCTTTTATGCAAGAAACAGCTCTTAATCTTGGTCAAAGGCAAGTAAAGATAGTATTCATGACATGCTTGGGAAAAACATTTCTCACGGTTCTGGTGATCGCAGTAATACGTAGCCATTTTCCCAATAAGCATAAATTTTAGGACAACTAGACTTGTCAGAACAGCATGGTATTTACTTTCAGTTGAAATCTGATCCCCAGAAGATGCTGCCAAGAGAAAACATGGCAATATTGACACGACAAAACTTTTAAAAAAAATTATGAGCAATTTTGAGGTCATTCGCTACAGTTTTTGACTTTGGGCTTACAAGTTGGATAATACTGGCACAGAAAGTTTAAAATATCCAAACCTTAATTTGCTTCACTTGGTGAACCCAACAATGTTTGCTATGCCGAGGCTTGCACAAACAGCAACTACCAGGACATAATCAGCCTCAAACCTTATTTATAACTGAAAATATTCCAAGGATGACCCAAGCAGCAGCCTATAATAATAAGAATGATGCAAGTGGAGTCTTGGTCCGTTCCTCTGCACCAGGATTCAAGCCTCACCTTGAACGTTTGTCACCCGTGATGCTTTATCTGCTCATTGGACTTACAGGATATTCAGCAAGTCTGGAAATTAGTTGTGGTGCGCGTAAACTGGCCCGGACACCTGGTTCTTAAATAAAATAATGTAAAGTGCCAGAGTGAAGAGAATCTAAGAGAAATGCATGTGAGGTTTCCAGCCACAAGTAATTTATCTGTTTTCATGAACTTAATGCAAAAAGGACCCAGTACAAGCAGCAGGGCACCATGCTTGACGCTTACACGAAATTAACCAAATATTATTTAATTTTCGTTTCCTACTAAGTTTCTTTCCAAATACTAGGATGCCTCTAAATAGTGTCCCCTTCAAGAAATAGCACAGCATCACTTCATTTCTCACCATATAAATCAACAGCTTTGTCCCCTTGATCGCCCTCATTCACAGCATGTGGAAACCGTATTGGTCCGTACAATCGACACATTCAAATTCTTTGTTCTTCACCCTCTCTTGCAGCCTTCACGTTTTCATGCAATGCATATCTTACCACTCGTGCACACCAACATCTCAACATGATAACAAAAGATCCCAGCATTTATTTATTCTTGCACACCTGGTATCAGCCAAAACATCACCACAGTTTTGTACTTAAATAAGATGGGTTTAATGATCAGAGCATAAGACTACAGGTATCTCTAACCTATTTGATTATACTCTATTTTTTTTATCGCAATTCAGATATCTAAGAGTTTTGGTATGCTCCTAGGATTTTTTCTGGAAACAAAAATAACTTCGCCCGTCATTCTAAGAAGAACCATGAGTATGTTATGGGTTTTGCGTAGCAGCCATCCAGCATTTATGTACTCACATGCACATTCAGGAATGGAGTCCACCATAACAACCAAGAAACCGTCTTGTTCAGACGAACCAATGACTGACTGCATAAAAGAAAAGGAAAAACATGAGATGTACAGAATCTATGAACATTAAAACAGGGCTGAAAGTATGTGCAAGTCTAAAATAGTTAAATACAGGGAGGTGTAGATTCTTCAAACAAAAATTACAGAGATGTTCTGACCTGGAAGAGGACATGTGTGTTTGGATTTATCATCTTTATCGTGTTCATTTCTCAGATCATGACGTTTCGTTACCCTGTTTTGCAAATAATCAGATCCATTATTTGCAAAACAGTGTAACGAAACGTCATGATCTGAGAAATGAACACGATAAAGATGATAAATCCATTTGAGAAGATTTCTGATCTTTCATGTAGGTTATTTTACTTTTCGGTAAAGATGATAAATCGATCGACAACCTGATGTCGGGACAATTACTTGATAAAAAAATTTGAGTGCAGAAAATCATATCAAATTAAATCATTAACAAAGTTCATAATCAACTCAATATCGAAACAACAAAATCAAAAAAAGATTGTGAAATTAATCTCTAGTCCTATAGAGTATTTTGCCGGTTAGTTTGAATGTCTCTTATATAAGAAACTCCTGTATGAAAATTGCCTTGTAAGGCTCCTGTAGTGTACCACAACTTTTTCTTCCTCGATTTGGTGTTTTTTTAACAATGGAAAGAGAATTTCAACGATATCAAGTTTTCAAAAGAATGATTGAAAAGGATTTAGGGTTTCAAAAGGCAAAGTTCAAACTTTCCCTTTCAATAATTTATTGAAATTTGTATGAATTCAGGTGTTTATAAAAGGGATAGAGAAGGAATTAGGGTTTGATCAGGTGTTAGGGAGAATTCGGGGACGTAACTGGCTGCCATTTGCCAACAATTTGTTCGACACCCGTGGGACATCTCTCATATATAGCCTTGAATTGAATCCCACGACATGGACCTCCGCATAACTTTTCATGCTCTGGCACCAAAGCTTTATGAACACCAGTCTTTGATACTTTAATTTCATGGTTGACGATCTCGCTGCTAAGAGTTGATGTTGATTTACCCTGGCTTGGAATGTTAAACTGCTGCCATATATTATATATTAAGATCAGTTAATGACCTTTTTTATCTGGATTATTGATGTCTTGTACATAGAACAGTTAATTCCATGTTGTTATCTGATGGCTCGACAAGGGAGAGCCTCAGAACACAATCGTGATGAAATTAGAGGCTCTAAATTGGTCATTTACATTGATTTTATAGCTGCCAGTCCAATTTAAAACCCTGTCAAAACACCCAATTAATAATGAAAACACAAAGACCCTACTCAGCTATTAGTAGTAGTTCTCAGTCGAGGAAAAGTTAAGGAAAATCCAAGACGATGATGATGTCAGGGACCAAAATATTCAAGCTGGGGCCAAAATGAATTCAGCAAGTGGCAGGAGAAGAAACATGTGCGTGAAGCACCAACTTGAAGATGTGGATCCATTTATGCTCCATCCTGAGGATCCATACAGAAATCTTGATGTGAGGTCGAGTCCATATTGTTCTGAACGGGAGGGGGTGGGGCTGGATCATCTCCAGATACGTTCCATGCAGGGTTTTCTGTTAATCTGTGATCACAGGAAAAGTTAATTAAAGAGAAGCGATGGGCTGGCCTGTTATGCCTTTGAGCCCGTTTGACAATGTGGCCAAACCGTCGTTTTGCTGAAATTCAATTTTTTTTAATGAATATGTTTTGGTGTTTTTAGATCATTTTAATATGCTGATGTTAAAAATGATTTTTAAAAAATAAAAAACATTATTTTAATGTATTTCGGCACGAAAAACACTTTGAAAAACTACCGCAACCGCTCTCCCAAAAACAAGCCCTTAGTTTCATGGCAATCTTTCATGAGGAGTGCGTTTTATTTCATGGCAATCTTTTAAAATATATAAACAGTAGCGAGGCAAGTTGGTTAATGAGTGGTGTTTAATTTGTGACCAATAAATGTGTCAACACTCTACGTTTTCTTTATCATTTTATCACGTTTATGTGTAGTAAAGGCAAAAAGACAACTCCAATTCCACGAAAAAAACGTGATAAAATGACATTCAAAATATCCATTATACTACCATTTTATGAAGATGCCGTTCTTGCTATGAAAATCATTCGTCACATGCTCCCCAATAAATAAAGCATACGCGAGATAAGATTAAAAACTACACAACTTTCTAATAATAAACACCATTTTAATCCGATAAGAGACTCTCCACTTCATCACAAAGTGTTATCCATTCATCTCTCTAAAGACTATATCACTGCATGAGCCAATTTAGAAAGCACGTTCAAATAGTCATAAGCATTGTATAACTCATGGCATAAGAGAGTGATGTTATATATAAAAAAAATTCTCCCTTTAATCTTTCACGGATCTTCTAAGGTATGTTATTACAATTCTGAACCTAACTCTATAATTAGCCTTCATGATTTTTATGCTAAGCTCGTCTCTCATTTCATCACAACTAAGCTCATAGTTGTCCCCATATAAGAAGATAAAACACCATTGATGATTTCTATAAATTCAATAAGGAAATAATAAAGGTGAAAGGCTTGCTCGAGCAATTGTTGGTGAGATCCTAGTAATGGAGTTTATTCCTACTCATGATGAAAACACCTATATACACTACCTAATAAGACTCTCTTCGATGTAAAATAAGTAATAGAGAATCATATTCAAGTATACAAAGCACTACACATATTAAGATGCTTCTTTTCAATTAGGAAGATAATTTCATATGAAATTCACCCGAATAAAAAATGGAACAAACATAAGTCTTGATAAGCCATGTCACTTGAATAAATGCCATGTTGTAGTATGTGTTATCTAAATATTAAAAAATATCATCTTGGAATGTTTTTTAGTCAAATTATATTTTTATGGATGGTAAGATTTGTTTTTGAAATTGCCAAGTTAATCAAGTTACATTGGATTAACCTTACAAGATTTAAATATCTTTCTATTGCAAAAAACATTAATAATATCTAAATATCTGTTGTTTTTATAAAAAAAATTAACCCGTTCGCATCATATCGCGAGTAAATTATCTAATGTATATTATTTTATATTAACCAAGTTTCCAATTAAAGCATTTCTAACAAAAAAAACATGAATTAGGAAGAAAAAAAATATTTTTTACAGAAATAAATCGACCATTGACCAATAACAATTAAGATAAAGATTTAACTAGATTAATAAAATTAAAAACACTAATTTTCACGATCGATAGTGTGGACCATCTCTTTGAAGAGTATGTAATTTCTTTGAATGATTGTGATTTTTTAAATATTTATGGATCTTTTTTTCTTTTTTAAAAAAGAATAGAAAATTGGAAACACCGCCACTTGATTGGAGTCCGCGCAAGAGATGATTGCTACAGCATTCCCGCATTCTTAACAAATATAGCATCTTCTCGTGCCTTCCTTGGCCCTATTTCTGGAGGGCCCTTTCCAGAATGTTCCGGGAGGCTCCAGCTCCACCGTTGGATCAGTCACAGGAACACGTGTAGTGCTCACGATCCAACATCACAGTTAAGAAGTGATATAAAAAACCCACTTTATTTATCTTATTTAAACCCCACTCCTCTTGCACAAATGCATCACCCCGCAAACCATCTAGAACAAGGCCACCAGCAAAAAACAGCCAGCTTCAGTTTCCTCTCCATTAATTTCTTCTCTCTCAAGTTCTCTTTCAAACCCATCTCTGTCACCCTCATTCGCATCCCTCCACTACAACCGCAACATGGCTCCTGAGCTTGCCCAGGCTGCTTTGAAACCAGCCGGGTTCACCAAACCTGCTGGCTTACCTAGCCGGGCTTATGTAACATTCTTGGCTGGTAATGGAGATTACGTGAAAGGCGTTGTTGGGTTAGCCAAAGGGTTAAGGAAAGTCAAATCGGCCTACCCATTAATCGTTGCGGTTTTGCCTGACGTGCCAGAGGAACACAGGCGGATTTTAAAGTCACAGGGTTGCATAGTCCGGGAAATTGAACCCGTTTATCCACCAGAGAATCAGACCCAGTTTGCCATGGCTTATTATGTCATCAACTACTCCAAGCTCCGTATTTGGGAGGTACGTACTTAGTTACACCTGGATTTGGTGGGTGCTTCGGTTCTTCTCACACCTGACTTTGGTCTCAGCTCTGACAAATTATGTGGTATATTTTTTATATGGACGGGAATGACCCTGTTTTTGAATGATCTTCGAGGGCAACCCCCTCGTCGTCTTCATAATTAAATGTTTCGTGCCGGACATTTATTTTTTATTTTCTAAACAGATGTGTTCAGGATGTTTATATTTCTGATATGATATTTATATTTATGATATGATGTTTGATTTTAATTGCTCGCAGTTTGTGGAATATACAAAGATGATATACTTGGATGGAGATATCCAGGTTTATGACAACATAGACCACTTATTTGATCTGCCTGATGGTCATTTCTATGCGGTGATGGATTGTTTCTGTGAGAAAACATGGAGCCACACTCCACAGTACAAGATTGGCTACTGCCAGCAATGCCCTGGCAAGGTTAACTGGCCTGACGAGATGGGTCAGCCACCATCTCTTTACTTCAATGCTGGTATGTTTGTGTTTGAACCCAGTATCTCCACCTATCATGACCTCTTGAAGACTCTCAAAGTCACTCCGCCTACGCCGTTTGCCGAGCAGGTATGGTGTTCTGATCCCTGTTTTGGACTTGATGTTCTTATCGTGTTTAATGGAGGTTAAGAGTTTTTCTAACAAATTTCTATTTCTCTTTCTTTTTCGTGGTCTTTTGGCAGGACTTTTTGAACATGTACTTCAAGAATATTTACAAGCCAATCCCTTTAGTGTACAATCTTGTACTTGCCATGTTATGGCGTCACCCAGAAAATGTGGAGCTTGACAAGGTCAAGGTTGTTCACTACTGTGCAGCGGTGGGTATATATATCACTTTTCCTTAAACTTTTATCATTTTCTTTTAGTTTTGGGGAATGAAAAATCATAATTGTGTTTCTGATTCACTGACTTCCATGAATGCATATGTAGGGCTCAAAGCCATGGAGATACACCGGCAAAGAAGAGAACATGCAAAGGGAGGACATAAAGACGCTGGTGGAGAAATGGTGGGGCATATACAATGATGAATCTCTGGATTACATGAAATCCATGGCGGATTGTATTGATGCTGAGCCGGTGAACTTGCAGCCATTCATTGCGGCTCTCTCTGAAGCCGGTGCTGTTCAGTACGTCACCGCCCCATCCGCTGCTTAGAGAGAGGGAGCAAAGCAACATCCTATAGATTTAGGGTGAAAGAGAAATGTCGGAGTTTTCTGTAACTCTTCAAACTGGGGGTAGTTTAGTCTGTTGATAATATGTGATCAGCGTTGTATGAAAATGTATGTGTGGTAGTAGTTTAATCTTCTTCTCCATTGATGGGGCTGGGAAGTCAGACTTACTAATTTTTCTATTTAAAATTAGTGGACAGACTCCTGCTGTCATTCATGACCGCAACTCTTTTATTATATACACAACTCAGTTTGTTTTTACATGTAGTTTTTTTCAATATATTTTATATTTATTTATTTATTTATTTTTATGTGGTGATGATAAAAAATACTTTTTTAAGAAATTATACATGTTTTATTTTAATAAAAAAAAAATCAACTACTGCAGCGATATTGGGTTAAAAAACTATAACAAATAAGGTTTTTTCAGATGATAATAGATATAGACTTATTATTTCAATAAAATTCATAATAAGAAAATGAAATAGAATAGCAAAAAAAACACTAAACATATTTGGTTGTGTAATAAAAATAATAATAATGAAGTTATTAATTTAATCAAAATAAAAATAAATCCTTAAAAAAGCATTCGTGCTTTTGATTATACATAGGATATCATGCTTTGATTGAAAAGCAGAGTGATTTTTTCTCTAAAAAGACACCTGTTTTGGTTTCGAAAGATAAACATGTATTAATTAAATAGTATTTTTAGATAAAAACAAAATAGTAGGATTATGGTAAGAAAGGGTTCAAAACATTCATCAAATATTCGAGTTCTTAATCCACACTCTTATTTTAACCTTGATTTGTTGAATTAATGAACTATATCATATTTACTACCAAGTCTTTTACGAATGGCCTTGGAAAATCCTCCTAGCTAGCTAGATATTCACCTCCATATATTATCCCTTCATACCAGATCTTTGCCTTGCCTTGCCTTCCAAGTATAATGAAGCCATTTCCACTCTTTGATGTACAAGGATGTACAGCTTAAAAAATCTCTTACCCTTCTTTACCCATCTTTAAGATTATCTCCTTAGATTCGGTGAATCAACTCTTGGCCATGCTACATTCTGTCTTGTCTTATGATGATCTTGGCTTCCTACTGTTTCTCCGTGGTTATGGCTTCTATAATGAGGTGGTATTCCCTCAAAATTAGAATGAACTCCAATTTTCTTTCCTGTTGCTTGATTAACTAGGAATAACTTGGAATTAGTAAAGACCCTTCTTTGATAACAACAACAAAAAAAAATTATGCAAGTGGCTTTAGTTAGATTAATTTGCCGGGGCTTCTTCTCTTAAAGAGACTTCAAGGAGTTGGTTCCTGTGTTTGTTACTGATTGTCTCGATGATCGTCGTGGGAATTATGTGAAGGAAAGACTATGGCTGATGATACAGTTGTTTACCATAAATTGCAGAAAGATTTTGTGCCAAATCTGCGAACTTTTAACATACTTATTTAGGGTTATAGGCCAGTGGACCAAATGGAGCCATTCTTTGTGGAAATGAGAGGATTTGGTATCAGCTTAAGTGTTGTTTCGTATAATTCTTTGATCAACAAGTATTGCAGCCGTAAGGATATTGGAAAAGCTTTCGAGGTACTTGAGAGAATGAAAGAAGAGGATGTCTTGCCCGACCCCGTCAGAGGGTTGGGATTGGTAGATCAGCCTGATAAAGGTGGGCTGGAAATACAGGGATCTGGATGTTAACCGAATGTGATGGCATACAATGCTGCTATTACAGCAAACAGGTTTGATGATGCTTACAAATTAATGGAGGAGATGTAGGCAAGGGTATAGATCCGAATTAAACAACTCACCACATCTTCTTACGAATTCTTCATCTGTCAAATGACTTGAAACAGCTCATGCATTTTGTACAGGAAGATGATGGATGGAGGATGGGAGATGCACAATCTTGTGTGTTTCTGTTCAGGGTGCTAAAGAAGCACAAAAGGGTAAAGATGGATTTGTCTCTGTGGAATGACATGGTGGTGAAGGATTCTGGGTCCTGCACTTCAGTATCTGATGAATTATTTGAGTGGCTTTGTTACAAGTAAGAGTTGGCAGAAGCTAAACCACCCTCTGACGAAAAAAGGGTTTCTTTCAGATGTTGGAAAAAAGGGCATAAGCCGAGTGTTTTTTCTTTCAAGAAGGTCAACAGGCTCATGGAATCGGCTAGCAAGTGTGAAGCCTTTCAGAAACTGTAAGATGAAATGGCTATTTTTAAGCCTGTAACTAAAGCTCCAAAAGGCACAGAGCATAGCATTCAGATTCAATACCGATTTTATCGTAATGTCGTAGTTTGTGATTTGTTTCCCTTACACCAATGACTTTGCCAAGCCAGATCTCCCGAGGAGAGGGCTAGATCTTGTTCGGTACTTCGGTATGTTGTTGGCAGATCCCAAATTTCTTTGCAATTGGCAGTTTTTTTTTTTTTGTCTACCTTCGAAATTTAATCTGATTCTGCCTCGAAAAGCGTGCCTTGAAATCAGAAACAATCCCCTTCTTATCTTACCATCTTCCAAAGAGCAAAACCTCTCACCTAAGTTGTTTGTTAATCGCAGGTCCAGGACAAGCCACTTGATTCTTAAATGCTTGATAGCAGGGACGATTTCAAAGTACCAGACTTGCTTAAGTAGGACAGACTGTATAGCCGTGGTTTTTTGGGGGCCATTTTTGTGAAAATACATGAAAATATTTTGCTAGTTCAAAGGGGAATCATTCCACATGGAAAGGGGTCCTAGAAACCATTTTTAAACTGCAATTTCCAAAATCCTAAAAAAAATGTCCATTACCAGAAGACACCAAACAACATGCACGCGTAGGTAGGAGAAGATGCCAGTGTTGGTACAAGAAGAGACAATGAGGGTAGTGTCCCCGGTTAATTAAATAAATAAAGTTAGGAATAAAATTCACATCACCAGTTCGTATACCAATTGGTGTGCAACGTAAACCTTAAGATGTCCAAACGTAACTAACCATCATTGGCCCTTGTTGTGCCTTCTGATTATTTCTACAGACTCTTCAAAATGACCTGATCCTTCTATTTTTATCATACAAACACAAGATATGGGAGTGCTAGCACAAAAACTAAGGTCCTCAGAAGGGATTTTGATTATGGGTGCTTCAGTTTGGTAGCTTCTACAAATATGTTGAACGCAGATTTTACTATTTAAGCCAGTCATTCATTCCATACAGGTAGCGTTGGATCAACCTCCTGTCTGTCATCCCGTCTTTTCTCCAAGCTCACCTGAAAATCATACATTAAAGAGTCCTTAGATATATTTAAATATACACATTTATGCTTTCATCCTTCAAAATAATAGGGAAAAAAGCATAGCCAATATTTGTTACAAAGGCAATGACTAACAGTATGAACTCTTCAGTGAATTAGAAACAGCCCCCACCCACTGCAAATCAATGGATCCACGTCAGAAGTTACCTAACCTGTCTAATAATTCAGAGACCAAGCTTTATCTTCTTTCACATTTGATATGTACATGCTAACACCATGATTGCAAGAGGTATAATGTAACTTAATTATGATGGAGAAGGCATGATCATAATTTCTCAACTTTCATCACATGAAATGGCTAGCCAGCTTCATTCAACATAGCAAGCTTAATCCTGGACTTGCTACGTGGTAATATCAGCTTTTATCAAGTTTCATCGAGTGCAAATTGTGGGTTTCTGATTGTTCACAAGACTAGGTTTAGATGAAGCTACAAGTTCTGATGAGATAGCATGCCAAAAATCAACCTAGGTTTTCTTTGCTATTGAGCCAACTGCCATGGTCCAACAAGTACTTCTCACATTCCAATCCTATACGGACTCTACAAGTAACATGGCAATAGAAAAGAAATAAGTATGGGACAACAGGAGGAAGGAAAACATCTACTGACACTGTTTCCCACCTACCACTGTAGTCCAAACTGATATCTGTAGCTAGTGCTCGTAATTATTTCCGCTCAGGTGTAACATTTAATGCAGTTATAGCCACAGAAAATACAGAATCTTTCTGCACAATGGAAGGTTAGCACGTAAGAATAAAATCAACTTTTATCTAATTGTTCACGTGTCCCTAGTCCTCTATTTCCCCTTAGAGCAATTGTATCCATACCCGTCTAGCTTCATACCATTAAACAAGACACATATAGAAAGGGCATTGTGAATTGCCATTACCACCACCATGTTTCTCCACAGCATCTCATCTTTCTGAAATGCAAGACCTCACACAGGCACAGAGAATCCTGAGGCTCCCAAGAAAAGTTGTCTCTTTCATTTTCTCAATCACATTAGTAAATAAGAACTCTGAAAGACCTGAACTACCTAATGATGTAACATGCTACCAGAGATAATGAGAACTTCAGTGCCTAAATCTAGTTCTTCCCAATAGCAAACGGTGCTGCTGCTGAGATAGTGTGCATTAAGAAAGAAAACTATCATGAATGATAATTATTGATCAAATATAGCTCGCCTATATTCCAACATCAAACAGAAAGTTAATGGCAGATCATATTAACATGTTAAATTGACACAAGCAAAGAAAAATGTATTTTCTTACAGGTGATATTATAACCATTCTCAGATAGTATTGCTACCAAAAAAAGCCTCTAATGAAATCGCAAGCACTATGAGAAAATCAATGAATAGAAACAGAATTGTTTTTTAATAAGCCAGGCCATATTATTAAGACAGTAGATGCAAAAAATCTAATCACTCTTCTGCAACCTCAAAACAAGGCAATGTCAGATCATTCTCTTTGAAGAAATGAAATCCATTGAACGTTCAAGAGAATGAATCAAATTTCACATTAAATAAAGAAGAAGAAAAGAAAGCAAAACAGCTACAAAAGAATCAATAGAGAGAGTGAGAGAATGATTGTGTGTCTACATTTGCCTCGGCCCAAAACTCTGTGGATGTGTTTTCTCCCAAAATGCTGAAAACTCTTCGATTTCAGAGGCAAAAAACTGTCATTATCAGAATAAGAAGACAAAGATGAATCATGGCCATCAATCTTCTCTGTGATCTTCTCCGTTCATTGTTTCAGACTGGTTCAAAATAAATTCTATGTGAATCAAACAACAAAAGACTAAGTTTAAATACAAAGTTCAAAATTCAAAACTGAAGACTAGAATGACTAATGTCCAAGACAAGATTTACCGAAATTGCAATCACAGCACAAGATTAAAGTTTTTCAAATTTGAAAACAACAAAACAGGACAATGAGACTTTACCTCAGAGCAAATCCGTTTCACCAGTAATCCCCACAAGAGCAGACCCCATCTTTGAAATGGTGAAACCTCTTGGCATCTCGCATGATGAGTTGTCTGCCAACAAGTTTCGAGATGAGCTTCATTGCATTGTGGCAATCACCACAAAAACGAAGATTCTTGACTACTCGAAGAGGAGAACGAGCTGCAGTGGTCAGAAGACCATGAGCAGTAGCAAGTCTCTCACTATGAGCAAGAAGAGCTTCCTCCTTGCTTTCTTCATCTATGTCATGCAACACAAATCTTGTTATTGGAATATAACCAGCATCTTTCATTTGTGCCTTCATCCCCCTGAGGAGGGCATAAACTCTATCCCTGTCAGGAAAAGATGTATCCCCCGCTCGATATTCATGGACCCTGCTCCTAACATCTAAAAGATTTTGACTTGCAGTCTTCTTCTTTTTCTCTTTTGCAATGTCTGGAGCTTTCATTGGTACAAGACCTGCATTAGATTGCTCATTCAAACGGGAGGGGTCTAATTGCTCAATAAGCTCAGCACAGCGATATCCAAGCTCCAAGTGCCCATGTGCCCTGCAGAGATTCATTAAAGTTTCCCAGACATCTACACTAGGCTCCATTGGCATCTTTTCAATGAATTCCAAGGCTTCATCCAGATATCCATTACTTCCCAACATGTCCACAATGCTTACATAGTGCTCCATTGATGGGACAATGCTGAACTCTTTCCACATGGACTCAAAGTGCAGCATTCCCTCATTGATATCACCCAAGACATTACAAGCAGAGAGCACTCCAACAAAAATTTGTGCGTCAGGTTTCAGTTCTCCTTGCTTAAACTGATTAAACAGATCAATGGCATCCTCCCCAAATCCATTCTTAGCAAGCCATGTTATCATGATATACCATGAAGTCAAATTGCACTCTTGCATGTTGTCAAACACACTGAACGCTTCATCCATGGCACCACATTTCGAGTACATTTCTAAGATCTTATTAAGTGTGCCAACATCTAGAGGAGATTGTGATTTTACAATGCAGTCATGAATCACTCTTGCTTCCTCTAGAGCTTCAGCCTCTCCACATGCCTGCATCAACTGCAAAAAGCGTGATAGATCCACAAAAACACCCTGCTTCTGTAAAAGCTGCAGAAATTCCACAGCTTCCTTCACCTTTCCCTCCTTGCAAAACTCATCTAGCTCCTCCATAGAACCTCTATTCGAGCTACATATGGAAGATTCGGTCGAATCCCCTTCAGGTTTAGCATAGTTTGATACTTGAGAAGCCTCCATGCTGCTCTGAAAAGTATTACCGTTTGGCTGATATTGTTCAACGTTCAAATTCTGCTGGTGGTGTCCAAAATAGTGGTTCTGCTGGTACTGTCCAAAATATTGGTTCTGCTGATATTGTCCACCATTTCCCATGTAATGATCATTGGGACCATGGTGTAATTTCTCTACATTTTGAGTGTAATTGCTATTCAGGCTTTTTTGTGACTCTGAGAGACCTTGTGAATTAAACCCAGGCTCGTTCCGACTCGGTTGCACATTTCCATGTCCTCCATAATACCCATTTTGACTATGCTGCCTACCACCCCAACCATAGTTCTGTTGAGAATTCCCATTGTTACGTTCATCATAACCGCTAAAGTTTCCATTTTTCTCAGCTCGGTTATTCTGAGACTCTCCCCTACTTCTTTCCCAAGAAGCTCCATCACAGTTTGGCTGAAAATCTACACGATTTTCCCCATGAAACCCAGTAAAATCCCCATTTTTCCCATTTGGGTTGTTCCAGACATCATTTCTAGGGCTTTCTCTAAACCCCCCATAAGGGTTTAAGCTGTTTCCACCAGAGTTTTCGTTGTTATAACCATAACGCCCATCTGGGTGATGGAAATGCTCATTAGAATTCTGTTCGTTATACCCATTCGAGTTTCGAAAATCAAATCTTTCAGTGGCGGTGCTAAGATTCTTGAAGAACGTGATAGACTCAAAGGAGTTACTTGAAGAGCATACCTTTGATAAAGAAGCGATGGATTTGATGGTGAGAAGCGATGCTCTCCTTCTGGTCATCTATGCCTCAATCAATAATATAGGCGTCTTGCTTCAAAGAGAGAGTGAGGGAGTTTCAGCAATTGGAGTGGCGAGGGGAGAGGTTGAGGTTTGCTGAGAGTTAATTTTTGGGCTGCACCAGAAAATAAAAACATAAGCTAATATATGAGTTAAACTAGGCCTCGATTTCTCCCGTCAAGTTCAATGTCTTTAGTTCACAAGGCCCATTTTACAGCGTCTCTTCAAGTGTCAAATATTTTCCATTTTCAACATGGCATCGTTTCAATGATTTTTTTAATACGTGGGTTAAATAATTTTAAAAAAATCCAAGAAAATATTTTGATGATATGTGATCAAAAATATTTATTTTCAGATAATATTTGAAATATGTTTAATATTGCATAATATTTTTTTAGTTTATTCAACTTATTTAGTGTGTATAATTTCTATTACTGTTTAATTGAATAAAAAAACTTAATTCTAATAAAAAAAAAATCGGCAGCCACAATCGGTTAAATATCTCATATTGCAATATTAAATATTTTGATCTTATATTTGTCTTTTTGATTTTTTTTCAAATTTATTTTTAGTTATCATTGATTACTTTTTTTCTTGTTTATTAACCCATAATTCTCAATTTATTTATTCTATATATAAGCTTTTCAATTTATATAATGTTTTTATATAAGAAAAAAAATCAAAAACATGGCAGAGGAATACTTCCTAACTCTTAAGAGGGTAATGCCCTTTCAATCTGTAGTCAAACGAACCGGTACACTGTTGCTTCTCTTCCCCGTGGATCACCGGACTTCCACTCAACATAAATTGCACAGTAACGATGACTTATGCAGTTTTTTACCAAATAAAAATGCTCTAGTCTCAACTTGCCATGCCTTTGATGAAGTATAAATACAGTATAATAATATATGTATGTATTTTAGAATATGTTAGTATGTTCTAGAATAGCATAAGTTTGTTAGCAATACTATTATATAAAGTAGAGCAGGACACAGGGATTGTATGCAATTATATTTTGTGAACAGTATTCAGTTTATTAAAAGTTTCATTTCCTTCTTCTTCTCTCGTCTCTCTCTCTCTTTTATTCCAGCTCAAATCTTCTTCTTCTTCCTTGAAATTGCTTGATTAAATACAATACCCATAGTCTCAACATGATATCAGAGCTTATTAATGCTCACGCATATTGATTGATCCAGTTTTTTATGCTTCCGCAACTCCAAACACTTAAATTTTCTGTTCACGATTCTTCTCAAATTTACCCAGAAATTGACTCAGTTGAGCTCTTAGCAATTTAATTAGTTACAAAATTATCACTGATTTACAACTCCCTTTCTCATTACTCAACTAAATCAGTCTTCTCTTCGCTGATTTCTCATTCTCTTCATTGAAATCATTCACGATGGTGACTGCTGCCCAATTACAGATTCTTCAGTCTCCGATTGCCAATCTTGTCTCCACCATCTCTGCCTCTGTAAACGTGAAATTAGATGAGTCCAACTATCTAAACTGGAACTTCCAAATACAACTGCTACTGGAAAGCAATGGGATATTTGGATTCGTAGATGGGTCTCAACCGTGCCCTGTTTCTTCAACTGAATACGGTAACATTTCTTCTTCCTCTTGTTCTACTGTTGAATGTGATGAAAGACTGATATGGAAAATGCATGATAGAGCAATTATGCAGTTGATTACTGCTACTCTGTCTCCAGTAGCTATGTCGTGTGCCATAGGGAGCACTAGTTCTAAGGATTTGTGGCAACGATTGAAAGAACAATTTTCAACTGTATCCAGGACTATTATCTTTCAATTAAAGTCCAATTTACAGAATATTAGGAAAGGGTCTGATTCTATAAGTCAATATTTACTGAAAATCAAAGAAGCACGAGATTATTTGTCAGCAGCAGGGGTATTTTTTGCTGAAGAAGACATAGTTATTTTGGCTTTGAATGGTCTCCCTGCTGAGTATAATACCTTTAGATGTGTGGTTAGAGGTAGAGAGAATGTGATTACCTTGAAAGAATTTCGATCCCAACTCTTGGCTGAAGAACTTATAGTTGAGAATAGCATTGGCAGTAATCCCTCTTATCTTGCTGCCATGAACACAGTCACAAAACCTCATGTTTCCCGTGGTCAACAGGACTATAACTCATTTGAAAATGGTGGTTATAGGTCATTCAATAGAAATAGGGGAAGAGGTAGATATAATTCTGGGCAGAGGGGATTTTTTAATTCTGGGCAGAGGGGATTTTTTCCAAGAGCACCTATGAATGTCAGACCAGCTGTAGCTCCAAACACACCATCTGGTGGTATGAGTGTTTTTCCCTCTGGTGGCATGGGATCCCATAATTCAGCTGCATCTGGATCTTTTTCACCTACATTTTCCAATGGTCCATATAACCCATCACCTGGTTTCAGCATGCTCATTTGTCAGCTATGTAATAAGGAAGGACATTCGGCTACAGCTTGTGGGTTCAGGGGATATGAAAGAACTCGGTGCAATTTGTGTGGTAAACCAAATCATACAACATGGTACTGTTATTACAATGAAAGTGGACCTAATTTCATGGGTCACGGAAATGGTTCTGAGACAAATGCATCCTTGCCCACTCAGCATCAGGCTATGTACACCATTCAGAATCCTTTTTCACCCCTGCCACAATCTTCATCTCAAGCAGCACCTCCAGTATGGATCACGGACTCAGGGGCTACGAATCATATGACACCGGACTTATCTAATTTGACAGCAAGCACCTCATATCCAACAAATGATTCAGTTCAAACAGCCAATGGTGAAGGTTTGCCCGTATCTCATATTGGCAATGCCATTATCTCTACACCCACCCAAGCTTTAAAATTGAATTCTGTACTGTGTGTGCCAAAGCTGTCTCAGAATTTACTTTCGGTTTATCAAATGTGTGTGGATAACAATTGTAGGGTGATTTTTGATGCTTTTTGCTTTTGGGTTCAGGACAAGGTCACAGGGAGGCTGCTCTATAAAGGACTGTGCTGCAATGGGCTCTATCCTCTGCTATCATTTCCATCCCAGAATGCTCTCTACTCTCTCGGTTTTCAAGCTCAAGCTCAAGCTCTTAGTGGTCAGTTCGTATTGTCTTCTACATGGCATCATAGACTAGGACATCCTACAACTAAGATTGTCAAGTTAATGCTAAACAAAGCATGTATTTCATGTTCTTTAGACAAATTTTCAGATGTATGTGTTAGTTGCTTACAAGGCAAGTTTTGTAAACTGCCTTTCCATTCCAGTACACATACCTCTGTAGTTCCTTTTCATATTATCCATAGTGATCTTTGGGGCCCTTCACCAAACATCTCGGTTGATGGCTACAAATATTATGTTCTCTTTGTCGATGACTTTTCTAGGTTTTGTTGGTTATTTCCCCTAATCAATAAAAGTGATGTCTCTTCAGTTTTTGTTAACTTCTATCACTATATTCACAACCAATTCTCACATTCTATTAAAATCTTGCAAAGTGATGGTGGTGGTGAATATATGAGTAAATCCCTTCAAAATTTTCTACACACTAAAGGCATTATACATCGCAAATCATGTCCATACACACCTGAACAAAATGGCTTAGCAGAAAGAAAACACAGACATCTTATTGAAACCACAATTACCCTGCTTCAACATGCTAAATTGCCATCATCTTTTTGGACCCATGCCGTGCTTACTGCATCATTTCTTATTAATAGAATGCCCACTGCTGTCCTCTCTTATAAATCTCCCTTTGAGTTATTATTTGGCAAATTACCTCTTATTACTCATTTAAGAGTCTTTGGATGTGCATGCTTTCCTTTGCTTCGTCCTTATCTTCAAAACAAATTGCAACCTAAGACCATAATGTGTGTTTTTCTTGGATATGCTCCTAACTTTAAAGGATATATTTGCTATGATGTCTCCAAGAATCGTTCTTATATTTCTCGACATGTTGTCTTCAATGAGAATGTGTTTCCATATCATGAATTAGTCACTACTCATCCATTGTCCAGTGCATCCACTACACATACTTCTAGGTCATGTCTGCCTATTGTGTCACCTTCCAATGTAGTCACAATCCATTCGTCTCCTGCTGTGTCTCCTTCACTTCATGATAATGATTTTGTTTCTTCATCATCTTCTGAATCAAATAGACCTATTGTTTCATCTGCTGTTATTCCTTCTAATCATGGTCATGTCTCGGCTTCTTCACCATCCAATGAGCCCATTGCTTCTGCTGCTTCACCTTTTGCTTCTCTTCCTGTGACACCAGAACTCAGCAAAGGTATGAATTCTGAACCCCTCATTTCGGCAGATGCTTTTCACCCTGAGAATATCCCTGTTGTGCTTCAGCTTCCCACAATGAATGTGCACCCTATGCAAACCCGGAGTAAGAGTGGGGTGAGTAAAAAGAAGGTTTGTTGTCATACTATTTCCACTGCTGATGTTGACTCTTCTTTGTGTGAGCCCAACACCTACAAAGCTGCACTAAAAGCTCCTGTTTGGCTAGCTGCCATGCAAGCCGAGATTTCTGCTCTTCAATCACAGGGAACATGGAGCCTTGTATCTTTGCCTCCTCAGAAAAATATAGTGGGCTGCAAATGGATTTTCAAGATTAAGAAACATTCTGATGGTTCCATTGCTCGTCATAAAGCTCGACTGGTTGCACAAGGTTTCAGTCAAGAACCCGGTCAGGATTATGGGGAGACCTTCAGTCCAGTGGTGAAACCTACAACTGTGAGATTGGTTCTAGCCCTTGCTGCTAACTTTGGCTGGATGTTGAGACAGTTAGACGTTAAAAATGCATTCTTGCATGGCATTCTTCATGAGGAGGTGTATATGGCCCAACCTCCAGGTTTCACAGATGCTAATAACTCTCACTTGGTGTGCAGGCTTCATAAATCGATCTATGGTCTCAAACAAGCACCCCGGGCTTGGAATGACAGGTTCACTGCTTTTTTGACTTCCTTGGGTTTTCAACATACATATTCTGATTCCTCTATCTTTGTTAAACATGCTGCTGCTGGTAGTGTTATGTTATTGGTGTATGTTGACGATATCATTATTACTGGTAGTCACACTGCTGCTATTACACAGACTATTGAGTCCTTGACTACTGAATTTGAGATCAAGGATTTGGGGGCCTTACATTTCTTCTTGGGTATTCAGATTTCTTGTGTTCAAAATGGTTTATTTCTGTCACAATCTCAGTATGTTCATGATTTGCTGGTTAAAAATGATATGCTTGATGCTAAGGCCTGTGATACTCCTTGTCTCCCTTATCAAAGGTTGTTTAAAGATGATGGTGTTCCGTTTGATGATCCCAAACTCTATAGAAGTATTGTGGGGGCACTTCTGTATTTGACTTTCACACGTCCAGACATTGCATTTTCAGTGCATCAAGTGTGTCAGTTCATGCAAATTCCCATGGTTGCTCATTTCATTGCTGTAAAACGAATTCTTCGTTACTTGAAAGGCACTGCCACAGTTGGGATTCAGTATCATAAGGGCTCCTTAGACCTCAAAGCTTTTAGTGATGCAGATTGGGCAGGTGATCCGAATGATAGGAGATCCACTACAGGGCTGGTTGTGTTCTTAGGTTCTAATCCTATTTCGTGGTCTTCCAAGAAACAAAGCACGGTTTCGAGATCATCTACTGAGGCTGAATATAGGGCCTTGTCATTCACTGCTGCTGAAATCGATTGGATCAAGCAATTGCTTGCTTTTCTGCATGTTCATCTCTCGCAGCCTCCAGTCATCTTTTGCGACAACCTTTCAGCCATTGCACTGTCTTTTAATCCTGTGCAACACCAGAAAACCAAACATATTGAGATTGATGTGCACTTTGTTCGTGAAAGAGTAGCTGATCATCAACTTTTTGTGCAGTTTGTGTCCTCCAAAGAACAGTTTGCAGACATTTTAACTAAGGGGCTGAGTGCTCCTCTGTTTAGGATACATTGTGACAACCTCATGCTTGGCATGCCGAAGCATGAGCTTGAGGGGGGATGATGAAGTATAAATACAGTATAATAATATATGTATGTATTTTAGAATATGTTAGTATGTTCTAGAATAGCATAAGTTTGTTAGCAATACTATTATATAAAGTAGAGCAGGACACAGGGATTGTATGCAATTATATTTTGTGAACAGTATTCAGTTTATTAAAAGTTTCATTTCCTTCTTCTTCTCTCGTCTCTCTCTCTCTTTTATTCCAGCTCAAATCTTCTTCTTCTTCCTTGAAATTGCTTGATTAAATACAATACCCATAGTCTCAACAGCCTTAACTGTTATGACAGCTCCACCTTTTCTGATACCTCCCTTTGCTTACAAGGTTTAACTGACTGCTTAAATACGTTCGTATTACCGGTTAGTTTTTATATTTTGAAAATATTATTTTCTTATTTTAATTTTTTTTTAATATATCTTTATTATTTTAATACACTTATGCTGATATTAAAAATGAATTTTAAATTTTAAAACATATTATTTTAATCCTACAGTATAATGATTGCACCACCATTTCACTAATTTTTAATTTTTTTGCTTTGTTTTTTTTATTGTATAATATCAAAAATAAATTTTTGAAAAGAAAGAAAAGGTCTAAAGATTCATTACCTTCAAAAAAATATCTGAAAAACAAAACATGCTATTTAGATAACAACATGAACAAAACAAAAAATCATGAAAAACTCTGAAGCTACAGGAAACAAACGGCAAAGCTTGTAAAGCAACCACAAACATGTTAAGACAGGTAGAGACAAAATGAGATGGTGGAAAATTCAGAATACAAAACAAATACAGACTCTGTATTCCAGCACTCATTGCAACTGAGAACTAGGGAGTTATGCCATCTAAGCCTGCAGTAAGACAAACACAGATAAGTTAACCAAATTATCGATCATCACATGAGAATAAGCAAAGTGTAGAGATACCACATGATTCTACCTTGTTTGCGATGTTGTTTGAGAGCCAGTCCAATCCCTCATACAGCCCTTCACCAGAGGTGGCACATGTGCTCTGGATATACCTGCAATGAATGACATAAACAAGTCTGTTGACAAGAGAATGGTGGATTGCTGGTAAAGAGCATCTGACAGTTACAAGTTAGCTTACCAGTGGCGCTGACGAAGAGAGTGGAGACCAAGCTTATCAGTTATCTCAGCAGCATTCATTGCATTCGGAAGATCTTGCTTGTTTGCAAACACTAGAAGCACAGCATCCCTCAACTCATCCTGTAAAAGCAGCAGGAGGTATTATGATCACAGAAAAATCATGCAAAGGTAACAAATCAAAGCACAGCGTGTAAACTTAAACTTTTTCTGCAGCTTTTCATGGTTCCACACTTGCTAGTCCTATGAAAATCTGAAGCGTTGTGGTACCTCATTCAACATTCTGTGTAGCTCATCCCTAGCTTCAACCACTCGATCTCTGTCGTTGCTATCAACCACAAAGATAAGTCCTTGCGTGTTCTGGAAGTAATGCCTCCACAAGGGGCGGATCTGGGGAAGTAAAACAATAGGTCATCAACTGATAAACAAATTAAGGGATTAAATATTTAAATCTTTTGACAGATTGTAATGCATCTGAATCAGTTATGCTTTTTATGATTTGGCAACAACAAAAAATGCTTCAAGAAGAAAAGGAATGCAACAAGGATGCAAAAGCAAGCATCACTAGGAGAATTTGGCAGAGGCCACAGTCATGCATTTGACTGTCCTAATAATCAAGCATAAGACTAAAGAGGATCAATTGAAGAGGCAGAACAACTTCAAACTCTAGCACTAGTGAGTGTCTCAAAATGTAAGCCACAAAATAAAGCATTTCCCTTGATAATCAAAGGAAACAGCAGAGCATACACAATGGCATAACATATTTAGCTCATGAATATGTTAAGTGCTGATGGAGGGAAATCAAACCAGCACTAGACCGTCCATAAGCACTCATTTTCAAGTACATAGATTCAATAACTAAAGAGGAAATCTTGAACCATAGAGGCTTAAGCTCTAGAATGCAAACATATTTCATGGCTTTCCTTGTTATTAAACCCAACCCATCCAGCACTATTTAGTTAGATAAAAGGCTTCTATATCTACTACACCCCGAACTAATAATGACCTTCATGCAAAAGTAAAAAAAGGCCAAATATATACTCAATAAGACATACATACCTTGTCCTGACCCCCGACATCCCAAACAGTAAAGCTAATGTTCTTGTACTCCACAGTCTCCACATTGAATCCTGATCAAACATCATCATCAGATCTGAGCGAATAGAAAATATACAGGGGATAATAGATTTAAAATCAAGGTATATTAGTAATCTTCTCAAAATAACATGACTTACCGATAGTAGGAATGGTGGTGACAATCTCACCGAGCTTGAGCTTGTAGAGGATGGTTGTCTTACCAGCAGCATCAAGACCCACCATCAGAATACGCATTTCCTTCTTAGCAAACAGTCTGCTAAACAACTTGGTGAAAGACAGCCCCATTTTCTCACGTCTGCCGATTACAACAACCCAAAAATGAGCTCACTAATTGTAAATTCCCATAGCTAAATCAAATGGAATTCCACATCATTATCAGAAACTAGATCTCAAACAGCTTGATTTAAAACATTGCACATTTTTAAGGAAAAAAGAATCACGAATCGGAATCCTAATAAAAAAAATAATATCGACATATTAGATATGAACCCAGAGATTATCTAGACTAATGAGTAAAAAAACCCGCCATGAGTAGAGAATTCAGATATTCAATACATAATACATAAAACTTAAGACAGCTTAGACATGAACTTAAACCTGATTTCCTACAGAACAGGTGCCAAACAGGATGTGTTGCATCCAGTGATCTCAAATCTAAGGTATCATCACACGATTTCAAATCATGCAAAAACAAAAGCATAATATAAAGCAAGATCCATGAGGCAGCATCACATCAAAATTAAGATCAAGCCATCACGACACCAAATCGTGCTCTAATTCTTATATTAGACAAAATCAACGGCATAAAATCCGAATCAAAGAACTTTAACAATTAGATTGAGAAAAACAAGACATGGATTGAGGAAATGATCAGAATATAGGCTTCCGAACTTAGGGATCATACAAGGGGATAACACTTGCCTGGCAAGGAGCCAGGGGATGGAGAGAGAGAGAGAGAGAGATCTACCTCGGTGGAGAGAGTGGAGGGAAATTAAATTGAGGAGGAGGAGCTGTCCTTCACGGCAAATATTCACACGATCCAAGAGATTGGTTGTTTGTATTTATAGGACTTCACTGGGATCCTTGTCGTTTTTGCCATTTTTCTATTTTTACTGTCAAGTACACCGTTAACTGTTACCGTGTGGTTGCTTTTGTTACGCCGTCAATACAGCGTTGTGGCCTGGCCTGGCATTGGTTGGAGATTGCTGCCTGTTTGGAAATAGGAGAAGCGTTTCTCGTTTCGGGGATCAAGACTTTCTGATCCCGACACTTGGAACTTCTGTCTTTCAACTTGCTAGTGTGTCTTGAAGGGGTTTGGGACTGCGCGTTATAATTTTCTGTTGACACTGTGTTTCAATTTTTTTTTGTAAAAAAAAATAATAATTTTTTTATTTTTATGTTAAATTAAAAAAAAAGTTTTTAATTATTTTCATATGCTAAAGGTAAAAATAATTTTTAAAAAATAAAAAATATATTAGTATAATATATTTTTGAACGAAAAAACATTTTATAAACAACATTGATCATACTTTCAAACAAGCATTAGGTATGAGACATATATAAATTCAAAATTCTTAATGAGGAATTAAAAAATGCAAGATTTTCTTTTTATCAGCCACATTTTATTGCGATATCAATCTATCGTCTTACAAAAATAAATAAATGTATAATGTCTCACGTCCTAGGCTAGATGGGAGTTTATATTTTACATACGCAAATCATTTCCAGATAGAAAATAAAGAAATTACATTTGGTGTGCCACTCCTCTTGCCCTCAGAAAGCAACAGATTTTATGGTGCTTGAATTTCTTCTCAACACTATAATTAAATACAATATATTATTGAATAAGTCTAAAAAGGAATTCTCTTTCCTCATAAAAATTTATTGATTTTAAAAAACTATAAAAGAGAGTAAAAAAGAGAAAAGATAACAAATTGTTTTCAAAATACTAGTCAATGTACTTGAGTTGCATTGTAGATAGGATTTTAAGTTATTTCTAACACAAGAATATTTTTTGTTTGGATACGAGGAAACTTTACCTCTCAGAAAGCGTATTTTATAAGCTCAAGCGAGCGAGTAAAACTTTGGTTATTTCAGACTCTTACAAGGGATGCACGTCCCGACTTGAACTCGAGATCTGCTGTGCAGATCATCAATTCTTTGTCAGACCCAATTGGTTTAACTATTTTTGTTTTTGTGTTTTTTACCTAAATATACAATAAAAAATCATAGAAACTCATTTTTTTAAAAAATAAAATATGAAATTGTAAGAAAAAAATTAAATAAAAAAAGGGAGACAACAACATATTGAATAAATCTCAGTTTTGTAGCTTAATGTGTTAAACCCACAATCAAAGTCATGAAATTTATTGGTTTTTATAAAAAAAATTCCAAATATATGAAAACAAAAATAGAGAAAAAAATATTTTTTTTGAAGTTAAAAGATGTAATTTGAAGAAAAAAACTGAAGGAGAAGAAAAATACATAAGAGGTAAAGAGCACATGTTTAATTTGGAAGGACTGGTGAACCTGGGCCTTAAAAAATACCCAAATCACGCGGGTCTCTTGTCCTGTCTTGCTCGTATGATTTCTTTTTTGCTTTTTAAGTAAAGTGAGGACAATACATCATTCATTTTGTTTTTTTAAAAAAAGATAAACAACACGTTGTCTACTCTTATATAAAATTTTAGCTATTATTAGAGGTTGGAAAATTACGGGCTGTTTTTTATTGGGCTAGAAGCATATTTTTAATTCTTTTTGTCTAAATAACACCTTTATAACATCAAAAATCTAATTTATCAAGCTAAAAGACAAAAAAAAAAAAAAAAAAAAACAGTTCAAGAACACAAACAAACCGGATTAAAATCTCATTTCTTAACTTGTGTATTTTTTTTTGAAAATATTAGGGTTTATAATACCCATCATCAAACTACTCTTATCACATAAAACTAGTTAGCAACAAAAGACCGACTTTTTGTGTCTAAAATCGATGTTAATCAATGATTTTCTCTCTTCTCGTCAAAATGCGGCAAATTCTCTTTTCTTTTCAAATTTAAAGATTGAAAATAAAATAAAAATATGAATTTTAAGAATAAAATTGAAATTTTTTAGGAGATGTGAAAGTGAAATGACAGTGTAGGAGGATAAAAGTGAGTTTCTCATTTGAGCTTTAGTAAATGTTATAATATATACCAGGTCCGGGTCCGTGCTTCCCTACGGGTAAGATCAAAACCAAATGACCGCATGAGTTTGGCAAGAGGAAGTCAAGAATGTTCTGGGGCTAGACCATGGAAATTTCCTAGCAATTTTTGAGTTCATATGAGCTGAAGCTATCTGTCATGTATATAAACTATATGTCTCATTAAATTTTCTCTGAAATCCTCCCTGTGGAAGAAAAATGGTGAAAGTTTATATATTTATTTATAATTAAATAACAGGCAACTTATCCAACAGCGGGGATAGCTCAGTTGGGAGAGCGTCAGACTGAAGATCTGAAGGTCGCGTGTTCGATCCACGCTCACCGCATTCATAATTTTGTGCCAGGGATTTATTTATGCCTCGATGTAAGTTGCAGTATACCACCAAACAAGCAAGGTTTCACGTTGATCTCTCCCCCCTCTACAACAACCTTAATTTCTGAAACCACGTTGAAATCTTTCTCATTTGGCTCCTAGCTTTCATAAAAAAAAGTTTCTCTTCCTTCTTTTTTTGTTCTAGTTTCTCTACAATCACGATGAAATCTTTCGGCGATGCAGCAGCAACGGGTAACAATCAAGACAGCCTTATGCAGCAGCATCAGCAGTTGATGCAGGTTAAGGATGACGATAATCTTGGTGTCCGGGTAAGCTCACCGTCATCACCCTCTCCCCACGTTCTTCTTTATTTAAGCTTATTAATCATCCATCACTGGCTGATGCTTAAGATTAGCACTGGTACTTGATGATTTTGAGAACAACTATGAACTGCTTGTTCATGTGGTTTAATTCTTAATTCAATGTTTATGTTTTTTTAGTCATTCTAATCAAAACAGAGCAAAATGAGTGCAAATCTAACAAAATTTCCATCTTCCCCCTCCCCCTCCTCGGGGCTCCTATAATTATGGGGCTCTTCTTTCCCCTTCCGATTAACTGTCAGGACGACAGAAATCTGGTAATATTCATCTTTAGCGACTCCAATTCTGACACTGGTGCTTATTATTCTGGACTTGGTTTGATGTCTGGAATTCCTACAGGACTCGCATACTTTAATGATCAGCCATCAGGTCTATTATGCGATGGACAATTGGTCATTGATTTCATATGTAATTAGTTCAACAAAGCCCTGAACAATCTCTTACTTCAAGGAGTTTCTACTCTCATCAGAATATTACGTAAAATAATGTTAATATGCCGCATCAAGATTTTCATCTAAAAGACAGCATTCGGACATTTAGTCCAAATATTTTATAATCATGACCAAGTTCGTTTGATGCCCTAGACAATTTTAACCTCTTGCTCATCATGTTATGAGTGTTTCATAATCCACTCGTTTATTATCTTCTCACGCAGGACATGACTAAAACGTAGACATTTATCTCTTGCAACTTTTTTTTGGAAAAAAATTGCATCTGCAGAACCTAGAAACTACACCTGCCTAATGTTTGTGGTGACCGGCTGACCAAACACCCCTTTCTCTCACAATTATAATCTGTGTATACTATCATAATCTAATAAGAATTTTAACTGACTAACTAACCCAACAAAAAATTTAAAAAACTAGTCTAACAATTTTTTTTTAAGTAAGAATTCTTACATTGACTAGGATTTTATCTAACATAATTGAAGAATAGCATCCCATTGTGTATGTGGACATGCATTCCATCAAGTATGACCTCATCGCGAATGCTGCTACCTTTGGTATGGCCTCATTCCGAAATTCTATATAGATCCACACAACTTATCAACCAAATTCAAGACCATCGTGTTAGTTTCATTGCTGAAGAAAATAGATCTTTCGTTTAGTACGTGTGAAACGCACGTGCTTGTGACCTCAAGCTAACAGTCTGATCAACAGGTTTTGAGAATCCAGTGAAGGCATGTTTCAGCTATGGCGGTCCACCGTACAGCTACAGTCCTAATACTACATACGCAACCGAGCTGGTTGCAAAGGGATGGAGTTCACGACACAGAAGCTGCCACTGCAATCATTTCCTAATACATCTACTGATTACTCCACTCCTCGGATCAATTTAATTATTTATGCAATAACTAGAGAGTTTGCAGCTTGGTTGAAATTGCTAATTTAAATATCCTTGGAAATTTAATACTTGCAGGAACTTTACAAGCAAACCTAGTTGAGATCTTATCTATTATATATTGCTAGTTGACGTGCGGTTCAGTGAATGAGATCAACAGTTTTCACATTCCTGCAGCACATGGTTCGTAGCATCTGCAAGAAAATTCCTCCGGTCATCTTGCAAATGGAACGCGCACATATATATATATATATTAAGAGAATGTTGTATATATATGTAACAGAAAAAAAAAAAAAAAAAAGTAGAAGATAGTGGTTTTGACTTGCAACTGGATCATGCCAAGTAGACAGAAAATACACTCCAGCAAATTAATTTGATTGAATATGATCGTGGAAGTCTTTGCATGCTAGATTAGGAACAATTCTTCCCCAAGAAATACTGCTGTGAACGAGAATTCCCAAAGCCTGTATCCAATCTCTTGTGAGTGTAGAAATTGCTGCCCTGTAGGAGATGGGTTATGCGGGATATATTCTCTATTTACTCCGTATTGTCTGTACTGATATTTCATCGATGGTGAGGGATTTCTAATACGTGGGAAATGAGAACAATCTTTGAAGATGCAACGATCGCCTATGCAGACACAAACAAGATCAAATA